>OX453296.1:43816450-45066450 GCA_949710035.1 Crambus lathoniellus
AAAACTTGTGTAGGTACTGATAAAAAAAATATCCCGTAATGGCTGACTCATTTAATTTAAAAACGTCATTGAAAAGAACAGTGCCAGCCAGTTTACAAAACATAGTTTCATATTTTAATTTTATGATCACTATAAAGATGTTGATGGAAAATGAACGGGTTATAGGTACGCGTAACAAAGTAAATAGTCAATAATAGCACGTATTGAAAGGTAGCTTACGCACGTTCGAATTAGGTACCTATCTGTTTGGTTTTACGAGATTTAAAAGAGATACCTACACATTACATACATGGTGAATAATGGATGTCTACATTTAATTACGTAATTTAGAAGTGTACCTACGCAAACTACTTCGAAAAGAAAGGCTGGGCTAGGCAGCAATATTGGAGGGAAACTACGTCGGGTTTTTACGTTGCCTATTTAGAGTAGAAGACGAAAGTCTTCAATCAATGCGTCCTACCTATTCTACCTGTTTGACATACGAAGCCGAAACGTGGACACTCACGGCAGGGCTGGTTCTTAAAATCAAAGTCGCTCTTCGAGCTATGGAAAGGGCTATGCTCGGACAAATCCGGAACGTGGTACCAAGTTATCGACATAGCCCACCGGATTAGCAAACTGAAGAGGCAATGGGCCAGCCATATACCTAAGCCGCAGAAACAATATCCGCTTGGGTAAACGAGTTCTATAGTGGAGACCGCGTACTTATCGGCAAAAGTATAGGTAGTAAAGGTTGCCCTCAGATTAGGCGAAGCGAGGATCTTCACATGGTGGCTGGCAAAAGATGGATGAGAACAGCCACAGATCGAGCTCGATGGCATACTCTTGGAGAGGCCTATGTCCAGCTGTGGACTTAATGGCTGATGATGATGATGTTGATCCTATGCTAGGTACCACATCGAAAAATCTCTTTCTATAAGTTCACAATAAAGTTCACAGACTACACAATATAATGGCTTATGAAAAAACTAAAACCGATTTTGTAGGTAAAGTCGTTATTTATCAAATTGATGAAAAGTTTTTTACGTTTAGGTACGAACTTGTAACTTGATAATGTACTCGTACAGAAGCCTGAATCATGGTGTAAATTTATACAGTGATTTATACGTGTAAAATGCATTTCGTCATGGCCGTGATTTTCCTCTAGAGCGTTATCTCGCCTTATCAGTGTCCCAGGCAGATCTCATTGCGTCGCGGCTAGGGTGTGGCAGAGATATTAGAACATATCTCTACTTATGACTAAGTTTAGAAGATAATAAACATCAAACATTTGATAAATACTTTGTTAGGGCTCGGTACTACCAAAATGGTTAAAAGGAACCCTATATGGTGCGACTTAGTCTGTCTGTCGGTCACACACAGCTGCATATCACGAGAACTAAGTACTAATGCTATCAACTTGAAATTTGGAATAGATTAAGATGACGTTTGCCCATCTATTTTGGAAATACGAGAGATATATACCTATATATTTTGCAACTGGGACTGAAAGGGATCTTCAAAGTTCTAAGTGGGGTTATTAGGGCATATGGGGTATCATAATGAAAGAGCGCTGCTTACACATTCTCAAACATTTTTTTAGGCCGCATAATTTTCGACTTTTGATGAAAAATACAAAATAATAACGTTGATGGTACGGAACCCTCGGTGCGCGAGTGCGATACGCTCTAGAGCGGTTTTTATTTCATTTTTATTACCTACAGACTTTACTCATCTTAGCTCGAGGAATCTTTGGAACGCAACATCTTTCCTATTATGCAGTTGGGTTGGGGTAGGTACCCTACCTAGTGTAGGTACCCTACCTAGTGTAGGTACACTAGGTACTTACAGCAATACCATACTGTACTCATTTGCACCTACTTACGTCTTGTAAGCAAAATCAGAAAGGTGTTGACAGAGAAAAAATCTTTCTGTGTTCTGTGGTGTTGACATTAAAATTTTGCTAACCAGGTCACTGAAATTGTTCAATAATTTTTGGAATGAAAAGCCCTTTAATTCTCTTCTTTACTTACTATTACTACATCGTCGTAATTGTATTTATTATGAAAGGGGCCTCGTTTTCGCCACAATAGAAGGGAACAAAATTTGTTTACGTATTGTCCCAGTGTTGTCTACGTAGTATGCCGTCAGAACAAGAATGAGTCCAAGGATCGTCTCGGAGGCGACATTGAAAGGCAAGGATCGATGTCGCCGGCGCCGCCACGTCTGCCTCCCGCTTGACGTCACGGGAGAAAGCTGGCCTGACCTGGAAAGGGAGCACAATACAAGAAATGTATACACCTACACCTTTTTACTTGTACCCACCTAACAGAATAGGTAGGTAAGTATATTTAACTTTTGTTAAAAATGATTTTCTTTATTAAGAAATTTTTCAACTACTTACTTATTCATTAATTTTACAAAAAGTGACTAATTAGCTCTTTAATTGTGACTTTGTGACTCTTTTTATACATGACGCTACAGGCAAGTGACGACACACATACTTATCTGTTATCCTTGTCTAATCAGAAAGTTTGATGCTCTTTAACTCTGAAAATATTCAAGACTAGCGTTTCCTCGCGGTTTCACCTGCGTTGTACCCGTTCCCGTGGGAATTCCGGGATAAAATATAGCCTATGTCATTCGGGAAGAAAGTAGCTTTCTAATGGTCAAAGAATTTTCTAAATCTGTCCAGTAGTTTCGGAGCCTATTCGATGCAAACAAACAAACAAACAATCAAATCTTTCCTCTTTATAATATTAGTAGGTACCTTAATGAGTGTAAAGTAGTGTATGAGACAGCACATAACTCGGTATTAAAACACTCGTGGGATACTATAAAAAATGTTAAACTCCCACCCGTGTTTTAATACCCCTCATTATGCAACAGTCACATAATAGTAGTTTATGTGACTGTCGCATAAGGAGTATTAAAACTCGGGTGGTAGTTTAAAAAACGAGCCTTGGCGAGTTTTTTAATAGTATTCCACGAGTGTTTTAATACCGAGTTATTTGCAGTCTCATACACTACTTTATCTACACTCATTACATTTATCATATATTTACTGTTTACCTGTCAAACGGTGCAAACGGTGTCAAATCGGTTCACTTAAAACTACGTTGCCAACTTTATGCGCATGGCTTGTAGAAGACGATAGAGATGGCTGTGCAGGGACCGTACTCTGAAACGCACATCCGAAACTTCGGTTAGCCCCGTCCCTTTCACACGATTCTGTCATGATCATGACTCGAGCGTGCGAGGGACGGGTATAACGAAGTTTCGGGTTTTGCGTTTCAGAGTAGGCCCTCTGGGCCGGTAAATCCTACGGTTGCCATGGAGATTGTAAAATTAAGAAAAATAAGTGTTTTATAAAGAGTGAAAGCTGTATCCGGTTGTATCATAATGACCATTATTAAACACTTTTATTTTTTAAAGTTGACTATGGCATAAGTGTTGTATATGGCATATAATTGAACTACCATTGCATAAATTTAAATGTTACATTAAAGGTTCGCGCACATTATGTCGGGGCGCAGCGGGTCGGGCCGCAGCGCAAAAATTCGTCCAAATCGCTCGTATGTATTTTATATGAACTATCGCACACTATGCCGGGACGCAGCGGGCCGCATAATCCGCCGCGGATTCAGAGGGCCTACTCTGAAACGCAAAACCCGAAACTTCGTTACACCCGTCCCTCGCACGCTCGAGTCATGGCAGAATCGTGTGAAAGGGACGGGGCTAACCAAAGTTTCGGATGTGCGTTTCAGAGTACGGTCCCTGTAGCGTGCGTGCGATGCGATGCGGCCCTCCCCTCCCCGCTGCGCCCCGACACAGTGTGCTATAGCAAGCGGATTTTATTCGTATTACTCGGCCAGATAACATGACACCTACAGATTATACCCGTCTCTTTCACTCGAGGCGGTGTAGACGGATTTGAGTATAGCACATAGCACTTATGTGCTATACTCAAATCCGTCAATGCGATGCGCTGCGGCCCGACATAATGTGCGCGTACCTTTAAGAGTCGCTGATGAGCAAAGGATACTATAAAGTAGACGATTATTTGAATGACCGCAATGCATGGTCATGATGTAACACCATTGTAACACATAACATAATCACTGTTTAATATGATGTATTTTTATACTAAGCAATTGTTGTATTAGTAACGATATGTATTTTTTTTTGTAAATGTCGTTACCTAACTAAGAAACGCTGGCAAGTTTCTTGCGCCCATTCTTCTTGTCAGTTAAAAAAGTCTTGAATGGGTGGTAGGAAAATATTGACGATTCTTAAGTAGGGCAGAGGTACCCTTTGTGGCCACTTTAAGGATTTTTGACTTTTAAGCACTACGTACTAAATGGTACGGTACGTACGGTATATGGTACTTGGTACTTGTATTATGATATACGTACTTGTATATGGAACAGCTGGTTTTTTTCACGGTTTCGTGGATGGGGCCATTATTAGGCAATGTTTGTACTTACTTACAAATTAAAATTAGTGGGTGGTCTCCCAAGATGTTTGAAATAATGCGCATATTTATTATGTCTAAGTAAGTGAATAAAGAATATTTTTATCTTCATCTTTAGTGTATCAATATACGTTCAGGCATGAGTTCATAATTCGAATATTATAACATGAGTGTAGATAAACTACTATATATTTCTCTCTTATTTGCAAAATAGTTAGTTGGGCAAACGTCATCTAAAACTATTCCAAATTTCAAGTTGATAGGTAGCTTCGCGTTAGTGTACATATGTCGCAGGCGGGTGGTTGAATCCGGCGGATGGTTAAGTATGGCAGCATGCATGCTGCCATTTTTGGGTTCCGTGCTTATCTTCCGGAATAGATAATTCAGGAACCCCCGGTGCGCGAGTCCGACTCGCTCTTGACCGGTTTTTATTCATTAATGCTTCGCTTCTGTTGGCCGTAGCGTGATGTCACAAATCACAAAGGCTGTGGTGGGTGATGTTATATAGCCTATAGCCTTCCTCGATAAATGATATCCAAGACAAAAATAATTTTTCAATTCGGTACAGTACCTACCCTGTTTCTGAGATTAGCGCGTTCAAACCTTCGAGCAACGCGGGTCTTCCGTCCCGGAAGGGAGTAGCCTTAGCGAGTTTACTCTATTCAAATAGTTGCGTTTTTTGGGGGGGGAAATGTGCACACAAGTGCAATTCCGTATACTTACATACAAAAACAATACTGTAAAGACGACACTAACACATAGAAAATGAAACAATACAGCGTCAATTCGTGTATGGATAAGTATAGAGAAGGCTGTGGATAAGTCCACTAGAGAAGGCTGTGATAAGTCACAACTCACTCACACATTAATCGTAAATGGGTCAGGCCGTAGATTTTGCCACATTCGAGGGTACAAAAGTCTCCGCCTCATATAATTTTAAATATAGTACTCTTAGAAATGTCTCAATCTTATCATCGTGTTTCCTAAGAAATAGCAAACCAAGGCAGATATAGATATTTGGATAAGTTTATATATTTGGAAAACTATTTGACATTTCCCTCCCAAAAGTGACGGATTTTTTATAAAAACCGCGAATCCGCAGTGGTAGGTGTACAGCTTAAAGATCGATAAAATTATCATTTTTTAACTTATTGATGAGCTGTTTGATTTGACGTTATAAAATAATAATAAGGTTGCCATTCCTTTAATATCTTTGCGTCTTTCCTAAGAAAAAAGATAAATTTTCGGCAATAAGATTTTTTTTTTGAAAAACCATTTCTTTGCGCTACTTATATTGCGCAACCATTTTCACCCATTTTATGGTTTTAAAACATTTATTAAGATTTTGTTTGAGTGCTGGCATCACCAAAGTATCGTATTCTATGGTCAATGCAGCGTTGACGACCATATTTTTTGACATTTCGGTGTCAACTCCGATCAAAGTGAAAAGTGTCGCCTACTTTGCAGAGTGCATTTTTTGAGATTTCAAGGTAAGTTTTTGATTAAAACTTATAATTGTTGTTGCGCATGGTTTAATTAGATGTGTGTGATCTGTATATGTTAAACTAGCCTTGTTAAATAGTATATTTTAAGAGTTATAATCGATTTCATTTGCGCCTCGGTTCCGCAAAACTGTCTTTATGTCACTTTGCGATACCGGTTGCGTAGAAATTGCGCCACTTATTTTACGCTATTGAATAATAGTGCATGCACACAAGGTTTTCAAGTTTTTTATTATTTTGTATTACTTTTAGCGGAATAAACATGACTAGCATTACTATTAATTGATTTGTTAGATTTTATTAATATTCTATAAGTACAGGGTGTTCGGCAGAACGTTAAACATACGAAAATAGGGGTAGGTGCGGTGGTCTGCTACCTAACCAGCCTCAAAGATTTTACCTAGGTCCAAAGTTTTTTTATTTTGTATTTTATAAGTTTTGGAATTTCGTCACTTTCATACTAACTTTTAAACCCATGTAACTTTTTTTTTTATTGACAGATCAATTTTTTATTATTATTTTTGGCATCCTAATGGTTGGCAGGTCCTTTTAAAAGTGATACTTCAAGCAGGTTGTTGCTAGAGTCAAAGTAATGGACTCTCAAACATTGAAAAGAGTTGAAATAAATTTTAAAGTTGATAATACAACTTTTTATATAATTAATAATGAATAATACCAAATACCTCCATCTAACAAATTAAATGTATTTTTTTTGTAAATTGAACAAATCATACATTCCAGTTCATTGTGCGCAATATATAAAAAAGAATTACTCATAGGTACATTATTGTTAATTATTAATTAAACATACTTACATACCAACATCGTGTTTCTTTTTCTAGTTTGATGCAATACCTCTTGTTAGTACATGTTTGTTAAATAAAATCACATTAATGTACTTGCTCCTTAATAATTTTGCGCTACCATTTTGCACCACTTTGTGCGACCGACTCGTAGAAAATTTTGCGTCACCATTGCGCTATTTGTGGCAAAATCTACGGCCTGACCCAAATAGGGCTGGACTCAACTGTCGATGCAGCAATATCGATAAATTTCAATTTCAGAAGAAGGAATAATAAAGGTAACAAACTGAAACATGTTACTAATATTACTTTTATTTATCGGTTAAAAAATTATTGCTTAACTAGTGGATCCTCGCGGTTTTACCCGCGTGGTACCCGTTCCTGTGGGAATGTCGGGATATAACATAGTCTATAGCCTTCCTCTCTAAATGGACTATCCGACACAAAAAGAATTTTTCAGTTAGGTTCAATAGTTTCTGTGATTAGCGCGTTCAAACAAACAAACTCTTCAGCTGTATAATATAGTTATTTTAATTTTTAGTTTTTTGCATTTTATTATAGAAAAATGGAAAATTAAGTATTTAGAAAAAATCGACCCGTCTCACAACTATTTTAATTTTTAGTTTTTTGCATTCACAATGCAATTTTTATTGCAGAAAAATGGAAAATGAAGTATTTAGATAAAATCGACCCGTCTCACAACTAGCTCCGATGGTTGATGGTTAGAGCAGTCGCCCGGAAAGCGAAAGGTCGTGGGTTCGACTCCCATCGGAGCTAGTTGTGAGACGGGTCGATTTTTTCTAAATAGGTACTTCATTTTCCATTTTTCTTTCTTTTATAATATTAGTTTAGATTTCTAATAATTATTATTAGGTATTTATGTAGGATCTTACTAACAGCTTTTGATATTCTCATATGTAAAATCTCGTGTCACGGTGTTTGCGTGTTTGCAAAGTACCACAAAGCTTCTTCGGAGTGCACTGCAGAGAGATAATTTACAATTTTGCCTTTATTTAGGCACTATGTTTTTTTTTCAATGGCGGCGCTAGTGCGCAGACTGCACAGCCTTAATATTATATAATGTAACAGTAAACAATTATCAACTAAACAAGAAATCAAATATGTCAACATGTTAGGCGTAGCTGAACTTGTAGATCCAGCAGTATTGTAAGATGGTTCAATGGGTTATGAATGGCTCAATAAATATAACAGTGAGATGCAATTTTGTGACTTTATTATTACACCGAGAATACTTAGAAGACTTGCGGCACAAATGAAGTTTGGTATTAAACTTGGTATTGAATTCTCCGTTATTATTCTCCTTTTCTTTGGAAGGGCTTGAAAATCGGATGACATGAAATGGGTCGAGCAAATTACACTGATCCGCTTGAGATCCCAGGTTATTTATACATATATTTATGGTACGAAACCCTCAGTGCGCAAGTCTGACTTGCTCTTGATCGGTTTTTTTTATTCTAATTAAGTACATGCTAGGTATAACCCAATAATAATAACGTACTATAGTTCATATAAAACCATGATAACCATCATTTGTGCATGTGAATAAATAACGTCTCGTCACGTCGCCAGCCGCCACTCAAATTTATCGACAAAAAATTTGACATGTAACGGTAACATCACTGTGTTGCCCATCGACGGCGAGAAGTCGGATTTATCGCGCGACCGATCTGAAATTTGTATAAACCGGTCGAGCTAACATGACATCTGCAGGTTATACCCGTCCCTCTCACTCTTCGGGCATGCGGAATCGAGTGAAAGAGACGGGTATAAACTGCAGGTGACATGTTTGCTCGACAGAGTTATATGGGCGAGCGGACTTGATGTTGCTGAACAAATCCGACAACAATTTAAGAATAAAATATGCGAATTTGGTATTTAAATGTAATTAAATAGCAATAATACGATAAGAATTTACTTGCATGTGAAATGTTACAACATCTTTTTGTTAACTTGATGTTCCAGACCTTTTTTCTAAAGCAAAAAACTGAGCAATTCGGCATTTTTAATACTGTGGTGTTCACTTGCGCGACTGGACTCGGTCTAGTAAGAAATCTGAGTGCAACTAGTTTTTATAAACGCCAATGCCCACTTGGGCTAGTACTTTGACAGAGGGGAAATGCTTCGTATGCCTACTCCCTTCCGAGACGGAAGACCCACGTTGCTCGAAGGTTCAAACCATATAAGTTTATGGTTCAAACAAACAAACTCGTGAGAATCGATCACAGACTCGTATGGTTACATGCATAATCACGTCACTTTAGCATGTGTCAAAACGGGCATCTTATTTTGTGACGACTGTAAGCAATATGACTGTAAGTATGTATTTACAAACAAAAAGTATTTTTAAAACAGCGCCTGACTAATAAAACTAGCAATTTTTGAATGCCCCAGTGGCGCAAGGTTATCTGGCACGCAGTCTAGATTAATATCCCTTTACAACCGACTTGATATGATAGTGAGACTTGATTTTCAAAAACTCTGGCGCATACGCAAATCGTCTTTTCGAGACGCAACCGAGCCTCAATCGATCGTGAGACTAACCTTTTCTTGTAAAAAATTCACACGGGCTTCTTGCGAACAATTTTGAACCTGTCAGGCTGTCAGTCGCCCGTAACCACAGTGGGACGCGAACTAGCCAGGGTAAGTAATTTGTTTTTCATTAAATTAATGCAATTTTTATTGTTTTGTTTGATTGATTTACTTAAATAAGTTTTGTTTTATACCTATATGTATGTAATTTGAACCTAGTACGCTTACTTATATATATATTGTGACTCAAAATCAAGGACGCACGATCGTGTGGGTTAGAATATTATTCTGTGGTTAGGTGATACTAGGGTTGCCAACTATACTGCTAAAAACAGTATTATACTGTTTTTCACTACATTATACTTTTTACTGTTGAACAAAAAAAAAGTATACAAATATACTGTTTTCAGCAAACGTCACTGGTATCTATAGGTCTATTTAAAAAGTAAACGCCCAACACTGCGTTTTAAGGCCTCTCGTGTAATGATGCGTACGAAGCTCAAAATGACTCAAAATTGATAAGTTGCGCGAGAAGCATAAATAAATGTCTTCAAAACAACAAAACAATAAAATACTGCTCGTTTTTCTCAAATACTGTTTATTTTTCTTTTCCGACCTTAATATACTTACTTTTCTTTTGTAAACAAAAGTTGGCAACCCTAGGTGATACGTACTAAATAGATATTGATACATTTTTTAACTTAAACATGATTTTCCTGTATGTATGATCATATAAAAAGGGCTTTTTTCTTAATTTTTAGGAATACCCTTCAAGGATGACTAAGTTGCACAAATATTAGCACTTGGAAATGACTCTGAAATTAAGGAATTTGCCGAGGATGAGGAAGATATTGTGGCGGGAGTCTTAGATCACCTAGAAGAGAGTGGATCTGGTTATGGCGATGAGTCCTCCGAAGTGGATGAGGTACCACAACCTATCCCGACAACATCCAGAAGCAGGGGATCCACTAGAGGCAGATTAGGCAAGAAAACATCAAGAGGTCTGGCTAGTTCAAGAGGTAGAGGGCGGGTTACGGGAAGAGGACAGGCTAGAGGAAGTGACAGGCCAGTGGAAGAAGAGGGACAGGTGAGAGAGTGTGGGTAGAAAGTAGGTTTAAATACTTTAAGGTGAGTTTTGTGTTGATTTCTACAAGTTTTATACCAAAAAAAGATTAATACGCTAAGTAAGGAAGAAATATTTTAGTTTTCTAATAAGACTGTTGATTGTTTAGTCAAAAAAAATATACCAAATGTTCAATTACTTATTATTAATGTCGACAATAAATGACTGATGATTATGAATACTGTTTAATTAATTTAATATCAAAACATATCCCCAAACTGAACAAACTCACATTTCGAGCTATCTCCTAAGCCCCACGCTCGTGAGGGCAAGTTTTCAGGAAACCAGAGACATTAGGTTTTTTTTAAATATTTTTTACATGATACTTAGGATACATACCCATAAACAAGTTATGTGAATTTCAAATAAGTCTGAGTAAATTATTTTCTTCGGTTGTAAAGGGATAAAATAACACAGTAAAATATATCATCATGTCAGCCGAACGACGCCCACTGCTGGGCATAGGCCTCCCCCAAGGATCTCCACAACGATCGGTCCTGCGCTGCCCGCATCCAGCGGCTTCCCGCGACCTTGACCAGATCGTCGGTCCACCTTGTAGGGGGCCTGCCCACGGAACGTCGTCCGGCACGCGGTCGCCATTCAAGAACCTTTCCGCCCCAACGGCCATCGGTTCTCCGCGCTATGTGTCCCGCCCACTGCCACTTTAATGATGCAATCCTTCGAGCGATGTCGGTTGTTTTAGTTCTCCTGCGGATTTCATCATTTCTGATTCGATCGAGCAGGGAAATACCAAGCATCGCTCTCTCCATTGCTCGCTGGGTGACTTTGAGCCTTCTTATGAGACCCATAGTAAAAGACCACGTCTCACTTCCATAGGTCATTACTGGCAACACACACTGGTCAAAGACTTTCGTCTTGAGACATTGAGGTATTTCGGACGCGAATATATGTCGGAGCTTCCCAAACGCTGCCCATCCGAGCTGGATTCGACGAGAGATCTCTTTCTCAAAGTTGGACTTACCTAACTGGACCGTCTGTCCTAGGTAAACATAGTGGTCAACAACTTCGAGTGTAATGTTCCCAACATTAACTGGAGCGGGTGCAACATGGGCATTGGACATGATTTTCGTCTTGTCCATGTTCATCTTAAGACCCACTCTTTGCGAAGCATTACCGAGATCTTCGAGCATTGTGTTCAGGTCTTCCAAGGTCTCAGCCATAAGAACTACATCATCGGCAAACCGTAGATGTGTTAGGTACTCGCCATTGATGTTGATGCCGCATCCTTTCCAGTCCAGCAGCTTAAAAATATCCTCCAACGCAGCTGTGAACAGTTTGGGAGAGATGACATCTCCCTGTCTCACACCTCGCTGTAGTTGGATAGGATTAGAGCTCTGGTTCTGTAATCGGACCGACATGGTGGCGTTTTGGTATAGGTACCTCAGCACCTCGATATACCTGTAGTCTATTTGGCACCTCTGGAGAGACTGCACCACGGCCCAGGTCTCGATCGAATCAAAGGCTTTCTCATAGTCCACGAACGCCAAGCAAAGTGGCAAGTTATACTCTTCGGTCTTCTGTATAACTTGCCGCAGCGTATGAATGTGGTCTATGGTACTGTAGCCTTTCCGGAATCCGGCTTGTTCGGGAGGTTGGAAGTCGTCGAACCTGCGAGCGAGACGATTCGTAATGACTCTCGAAAACAACTTATAGATATGGCTCAGAAGCGAGATGGGTCTATAATTCTTCAAGAGAGTTTTATCACCCTTCTTGAAAAACAGCATCACATCGCTTCTGCCCCATGCCTTTGGCGTTTTGCCCTCGAGGATGACAGAGTTGAAGAGCTTCTGGAGGACCTTAAGTATCGGCTTACCGCCCGCTCTTAGAAGTTCTGTTGTGATTCCGTCATCACCCGCCGCCTTGTTGTTTTTGAGCTGCTTGAGAGCCATTCTAATCTCGTACAGGCTGACGTCCGGGATATCTTCGGTATAGTGTCGGGTAAGCTTGGCTCTAGAGTCTTTAGCCTTGCTTTCAACAGGTGTTTGCGTGGAATATAGCTGTCCATAGAAACTCTCAATCTCCCTCAGGATTTCAGGTGTTGACGAAACGATGCTACCTTCCCCAGTTTTCAGCCTCGTCAATTGACTTTGCCCGATAGACAGATCTCTCGCGAACACTTTGGAGCCTTTGTTCCGCTCAATGGCTTCTTTAATACGCTCGGTATTAAATTGGCGAAGGTCGCGCGTCAAGGACTTAGATATCTGTCTATTGAGCTGCCGATAACGATGGGCATCCGCTGAGTTCTGCAGCTTCATTTCGTGTCTCTGATCCATGAGTAGGAGAGTCTGACTGGAGAGTTTCTTCAATTTGGGACGGCGGGTTTTATAGTACTTAGACCCTACCGTACGGACAGTATCCACCACCATGTTGTATAGATCGTCCACGTCTATGCTGTTCTCAAGGGCTTCGAAGCGGTTTTGAAGCTCGAGCTGAAAGCACTCGGGGTTTTGAATTTGAGCTGGTATTGGTCGGAGCGTGGATTTTATCAGTCGCGATCTTTCGAGCTTGACATCGATATTCAATGTGCCTCTTACCATACGGTGATCGCTTCCTGTCTTAACAGCGTTGATCACACTGACATCATTGAATATGTGCTTCTTCGTCGACATGATAAAATCGATCTCGTTTTTGACTTTACCGTCCGGACTGATCCAGGTCCATTTGCGGCTTACGGGCTTCCTAAAGAAGGAGTTCATCATATAGAGGTTCTCCCTCTCCATAAAGTCTGCCAGCATCTGGCCTCTATCGTTCCGTTGCCCAAATCCAAATTGCCCCACTCTCAGCTCATCACCGCAACGTTGCCCCAACTTTGCATTGAAATCCCCCATCACAACCGTGTAGTGGGTTTTATAGCTATGCATGGCTTTAGAGATCTCCTCATACATAGCCTCCACTTCGTCATCGTCGTGTGTCGAGGTCGGAGCGTAGACCTGGATAACATTCAGCGAATATCGTTTCGATAATCTGAGTATCAGGTACGCTACCCTGCTCGACACACTTCCGATGGTGATCACGTTGTTGACAAGGGATTTATGGACGATGAACCCGACACCACCAATGGACTGTTGGTCGCCCTCCCGGTGGTAAAGTAAGTTACCGGATTGCAGGGTTATCGAGTCCTCCCCCTCTCTTCGGACTTCAGATAACCCAATGATATCCCAATGTAACTTACTTATTGCCTCTTCCAACTCTACGAGCTTCGCGTCGAGCCTCAATGTGCGCGTGTTGTAAGTTGCCAGGTCGAGTCGTCGGTGTTGGTAGCCGGAGCCTACCCGGAGATTCTTAGCACCCCCTGCCCCGCCGTTACCATAGCCGCTACCGTAGCTAGGAATAGCGGGGCCGCCGGGGACTGGGGGCCGATTTGTTGGTTGTGTTGTCATTTTAAGGGGGGGTTGTGCCATAATCGCCACGCTTGGCAGGCGGGTTGGCGATCGCAGTATTGGCCTTTTGTAACTGGAGACGCTGCTGCCCATCTCCAGTAAAATATATGCGTGGTAATAATCATTCCACTCTGTCCAAAAACCGGCCACGGTTTCTGACGTCATCGTATCAAATGACTGCGCTATCTTGGAATTCTACTTCCGATTTACCTACTTCCGGACAATTTAGTAGGTACTTCATAAACTCACTAAAATCTATTTACCTAAATTATCTAAAGAGTTTGTTTGTTTGAACCATAAACTTATTTATAAGTTTATGGTTCCATATTCCAAGATAGCGCAGTCATTTGATACGATGACGTCAGAAACCGTGGCCGGTTTTGGACAGAGTGGAATGATTATTACCACGCTTAAATTTTACTGTGTTATTATATTAATCTAGACTGCGTGCCAGATAACTTTGCGCCACTGGGGCATTCAAAAATTGCTAGTTTTATTAGTCAGGCGCTGTTTTAAAAATACAAAAATACTTTTTGTTTGTAAATACATTCGTCAGTATACAGTCAGTATCAAAGATGTACTAATAAATACTACATCTTTGGTCAGTATACAGTCGTCACAAAATAAGATGCCCGTTTTACATCTTTGGTCAGTATACAGTCGTCACAAAATAAGATGCCCGTTTTGATTTGACACATGCTAAAGTGACGTGATTAGGCATGTAACCATACGAGTCTGTGATCGATTCTCGCGATTAATCGATCAAGGTTCTGAGAAACTAATCGATTATAGTAGGTTTGCAACTACAGTCGTCACAAAATAAGATGCCCGTTTTGACACATGCTAAAGTGACGTGATTAGGCATGTAACCATACGAGTCTGTGATCGATTCTCGCGATTAATCGATTAAGGTTCTGAGTAACTAATCGATTATAGTAGGTTTGCAACTTATGTGGATTAAGACTAAAGTTATTATTATAAAATGTTAAACTTACTATATAGGTACTTATACTTTCAATAAACATATTATTAAAGTATAAATTGACCTTTTATGTTATATAAACTTGAATCGAATTCACTTAAATTGCATAATTTATATAAGAGCGAACGCGCACTTGTGATTTTTTTTTTTTTTTTTTTTTTTATTCTCTACGGGTTAGCACTTAGCCTTCATCACACCTGATGATAAGTGGTGATAAGGCTGAAGGTGGAAGCGCACTACTCCCGGAATCCTCAATCACTGAGGAACTGGCTATCTTATCTCTAACTGCCGGAACACAATAATGCTTTAAACATCATTGTTATGGCGTCAGACTTAGATAAGATGGTGGTAGCTAGCCAGGCGGACTAAGAACAAGTCCTACCACCAACCAAACCGAATACAATATGTACCCCCACTGGGAATCGAACCCGGGACCTCTGGGTCTGAAATCGGTGGTATGAACCACTAGACCACAGAATAGACCTATAGATAGATTTTAATCGGGCGATAGTTTGGTCGTTCTCGGATTCAGTATAGAGTTATATAACAGTGGCAATTGTCAGTGCGCTTAAACTATCGACCGATCAAATAATCGAAAATGACTGGCCGATAGTTGTACGATCAAACTATCGTACAACTATCGGCCGGGCGGTAATGTGCAGGAAGGAATGAGCGCGCGCCCGGATCCAACTAAACTATCGACCAACTATCGGTCGACTAAAAATCACAAGTGCTCGCAAGTTCTCAAAACCAAACTATCGGCCGACAGTTTGATCACGATCGTCTTACGATTCCTACTTAACTATCGCTAAAAATCACAAGTCGCGTTGGCTCTAAAAGTGCAAGTATTTTAACTACAGCTCACATCACAGCATAGACATGGTCATAGAGTAGCTACATTACCTATTATAGCGGCCTGTACACGTTGGCCCAACCATTGGCCAATACGTTGTATATTAACACTTCTGGAAGAACCTTTTTAAACGTCTTGTTCGTTCAAAAGTGTCCAACGTGTACAGGCCGCTTATGGTGAACGCACGCTTGTCCGATGCGAACGCTTCGAACAAGCCGAACGAAACGTGTTTTAAGAAATCTCTGGAAAGGTGAACGTGACGATTCGACATGGTGAGGTGTGCAAGGTGGTCTAGGTTATATCTAAAGATTTTCATTCGTTTCGTTCGAAACGTTCTTCTTGGATAAGTGTGCGTTTACCTAGAAACCGTTTTATCGAAATCATTGTTGCCAATTCATTATTTCACTAATGCTTTAAGCGCCAATCTAGTTTTCACACAAAAAAGATCAATTTTACATATTAATCTATTAAAGTGGTTATAACGATTATTTGGATAAAATTGAATGAAGCTGGAGAAATCCTGCAAGCAACGGTTACAACACTAGTATTTAAAAAAATAAAGACTGAGAACGTAGCTGTTTTTCGAGACGTTTCGTAGTTAATCGAATCTGCGTTTACTTTAGAATAAACGCATAAATAATACGCGGAATACACTTTGCCTTAATTTATGATGCGTTAAAAAATGTAACATATTATTTTCATACACCTTTGATAAGTAATCAGCATATATTTGATTTTTTTATTTTCGTAACAAGTTACATTCTAGGGTCATTACCATGTGTCAAAACGGGCATCTTAATTTGTGACGACTGTAATGTGGATTAAGACTAAAGTTATTATTATAAAATGTTAAACTTACTATAATAGGTACTTATACTTTTAATAAACATATTATTTAAGTATAAATTGACCTTTTATGTTATATAAACTTGAATCGAATCTACTTAAATTGCATAATTTATATAAAAGCGAACGCGCACTTGTGATTTTTAATCGGGCGATAGCTTGGTCGTTCTCGGATTCAGTATAGAGTTAAATGGGAGTGGCAATCGTCAGTGCGCTAAAACTATCGACCGACCAAACTATCGAAAATGACTGGCCGATAGTTGTACGATCAAACTATCGAAAATGACTGGCCGATAGTTGTACGATCAAACTATCGCACAACTATCGGCCGGACGGTAATGTGCATGAAGGACTATGTGAGCGCGCGCACTGCATTCAACTAAACTATCGCCCAACTATCGGTAGACTGCGCATTCAGTATCGAACTATCGAAAATGACTGGCCAATAGTTAATACAACTATAGTTACAGTTATACAACTATCGGCCAGTGCATGAAGGACTATGTGAGCGCGCGCCCGGATTCAACAAAACAATCGACCAACTATCGGTCGACTAAAAATCACAAGTGCTCGCAGGTTCTCAAAACCAAACTATCGGCCGACAGTTTGATCACGATCGTCTTACGATTCCGACTAAACTATCGGTCGACTAAAAATCACAAGTGCGCGTTGGCTCTAAAAGTGCAAGTATTATAGCGGCCTGTACACGTTGGCCCAACCATTGGCCAATACGTCGTATATTAACACTTTTGAAAGAACCTTTTTAAACGTCTTGTTTGTTCAAAAGTGTCAATGTATGTACGATGTATTGGCCAGTGGTTGGACCAACGTGTACAGGCCGCTTATGGTGAACGCACGCTTGTCCGATGCGAACGCTTCGAACAAGCCGAACGAAACGTGTTTTAAGAAATCTCTGGAAAGGTGAACGTGACGATTTGACATGGTGAGGTGTGCAAGGTTGTCTAGGTTTTATTTAAAGAATTTTATTTATTTTTTTCATTCGGCTCACTCGAAACGTTCTACTTGGATAAATGTAGAAACCGTTTTATCGAAACCATTGTTGCCAATTCATAATTTCACTAATGCTTTAAGCGTCAATCTAGTTTTCACACAAAAAAGATCAATTTTACAAGTTAATCTATTAATAAAGTGGTTATAACGATTATTTCGATAAAATTGAATGAAGCTGGAGAAATCCTGCACACAACGGTTACATACATCACTAGTATTTAAAAAAATAAAGACTGAGAACGTAACTGTTTTTCGAGACGTTTCGTAGTTAATCGAATCTGCGTTTACTTTAGAATAAACGCAAAAATAATACGCGGAATATACTTTGCCTTAATTTATGATGCGTTAAAAAATGTAACATATTATTTTCATACACCTTTGATAAGTAATCAGCATATATTTGATTTTTTTGTTTTCGTAACAAGTTACATTCTAAGGTCATTACTATGTGTCAAAACGGGCATCTTAATTTGTGACGACTGTAACATACATAGTAAACACCCTGACCAAGACAAATAGACATGTTCATGCACACAAATATTTGTCTTGTTCGGGAATCGAACCCGAGACCACTGGCGCAGAGCAGAAGGTGGGTAGCCTACCCCTGCGCCAAATCGGTCGTCAAATTATATTCACATTTTAGAGCAAATTTTAGAGGTTAAAAATTGTCTATGATTATTATGTTGCGTTTACATTTGTAGGCCTTGGCTCGGCGAGCATACTCGAGCCCAAGCCAAGGCCAACACGTAAACAAAAGGATCTCAAAGGCTGAGCCCAGGCGAGCTATAACAAACAGCCGTTTACATGCTTCGCGGGTAGCATGATGAACAGACTCAAGAAAGTTTTGTTTATAACGAAACGTCAAAAATTACATTTCATCGTAGACAAACCTATTGTTCAGCTGTCAATTATAGACTTTTGAGGTAGACAAAACTCTTCTCGGGTTGATAAACGAGCGCGTGCTGGCCGCTCGTGACGTAATTCGCCTGGGCTCGCCCAACAAGTAATGCCTCGTTTACATGTTGGCCTTGGCTCGGCGAGCTTACACGAGTTACGAGACGAGAACAAAGACAAGCCATCACAAACCTCACTAACAGCCAACAGCCGTTTACATGCTGGCCAATAGTTATTGTTCTGAGGGCCAAACCAAGAACAAGAAAATAAAATATGGCAACAATATCGATTGATTCTTTCGTTTACAAAGCATGTTTGAAAATGAAGTAAAATAAAGTTAAAGTAATATTGCGATGCGTAACCAATTAATTTTATGTCATATCTTTTATCAAAAGTATTGTTTTAAAAATAAAACTAGAAAAATCCTAACTATAAATAATTTAATGAAGCAGTGTTAATATTTTAAACTTGATTGTTCGTGCGCTATTATTAAGAATGACATGTCCGCAACTAACTTTATAAATGGTAGATAGAAGCATCAACAAAACAAAATGCGAGAAATCTAGTTTCTTTCTAATGGCAGCCGGGGGGTCCTGTAACTTCTGTAGTGGTGTAGTGAATAGTTAATTACTCAAGCGTGGGGGTATCAAATGTTTAAATTAAGAATAAATTAAACTGCTCGGGCTGTTTATAGTTTTGGTTCGCAATTTTGTAACGCATTTCACATGAGATTTCGTAGTGGCGTTTTTACTTCATTTTTGTCGTTGTCCGTAGGCGCAGGTGAGGTGATAAGCTTGTCAATAATCAAATAAAGATGAATGAATGAATAAAATTGTTACCAGATTTCAATATAGCTAAACTCCAACGATAAACGGATTTATTGTCTTTCGGTAAATATGCATTAGATGGCAGCTGTAATATCATGATCATGTTGTCACAGCACTTGTCCATCTGAAATTCAAATTGTTCAAAGTTCTATATAAATATAAAATGCTTTATGTTGATATGTATTCTAATTACAATTTGTAAAATAACATTACAGCTTTATCCCATAACTCTTTACATGTTCTAACAAGGATCAAATGTTTTTGTAGAAGAACAAAGATTCTATATAACTTTTATATAATTATATAATTAGTTTACATTAAAAGTATTTAGAAAAGTAGTTGATGTAGTGATATGATATTTCCCATTATCAATAACACCACCCAAATTGCAAATATAGCTACAACATTAACATAGTAAACACACAAGATACTTAACTAATATTTGGTAAACACTTTAACATGTTGAGTGCCGAGCCAAAAAACTGTGTTCTCCATTCAGAGGCCTACCATGTATATAATAATATAGCCTTTCGCTTCAGACCGTCTTTCTTTGGATTTTCTTAGTGGTTTAGTATTTGAGCCTTGCTCATTTTTTGTAGGTCTGTTTGCCAGTTGGCAAAGGCCTCCTCCAACCTTTTCCATTCGTGTCTGTCCTCAGCCACTCTATTCCATGTCGCTCCTGCGACTTGTCGTATGTCATCATCCCACCTTCTTTGTGGTCAACCTCTCTTCCTTTTGCCCTCTCAGGGGTACCACCTTGTTATAATTTTGCTCCATATTTCTTTTCCTCTTATCATATGGCCTGCCCATCGCCATTTAAGCCTTTTGATTTTGTATGTAACATCTTGGACTTTGGTCTTGCTTCTGATATAGTTGTTTTGTAGTCTGTCTGATTTTTTGACATTTAACATACTTCTTTTCATCGCATGTTGGCATGTTGTTAGTTTCTTTATGTGTTTTTGTGTTAAAGCCCATGTTTGACTGCCATACATTAGAACGGGTAATATGCAAGTATTAAATAATTTGCCTTTTAGATGTATTTCAAGTGTTCTGTCTTTCATTGCCTCCTTTAGACCCCAGTATCTTTTCCAACTGTTAGCTATTCTTCGTTCAACTTCATTGTTTATGCAGTCATTTTGCGTTATTAACTGTCCCAGATAAATGTATTCGTCTGTGTACTCAATTTCAGTATTTCCCACTTTAATGATGTTTTTATCCCCATCCCCAGTCAGTGCTCTTGTTTTCTCAGAGTTCATTTTCAGGCCTACTTTCTCACTTTCCAATGCCAGCTGGTTTATCATTTTGTTTAAGTCTTCTGCGGTTTTGGCAAACAGCACTATGTCATCAGCGAATCTTAAGTGTGTGAGTTGGTAGCCATCCACGTTTATGCCAAAGTTATCCCAGTTTAGCGCTCTGTATATTGATTCTAGCACTGCCGAGAACAGCTTTGGTGACAGAAGGTCTCCTTGCCTTACACCTTTTTCCACTTTAAACAATTCCCCATTCTTTTCTAGCTGGATTCTTGCTGTACTGTGTTTGTAGACATTTCTGATCAGTCGGATGTATTTGTGCTCGATCCCTTGGTCCCTTAATCCCTTAAGGTATTCTAGTAACAACAGAATAATACATTAATATGCATGTATAAAGTACAATGCAGCTGTCCGAATTATTGTTTGGATTCTGAAGTACCATGATGACAGCTATGGAGGCGGTAGTATGTACATAGGTAAAGATTTGTTTCTAACCAGTCGCAACTATAACTATCTCCTGCATAGCTATGTTATCCTCGTACTTTAGAATCCAAACGATAATTCGCAAATTTACATTGTCCTTGTACTTTTAATGTATTACAAGAAATACCTACTTCAAATACTGTCTTCAAAAATAATAAAGAACTAAACTGTATTATCGATGTTTTTAGTTAGGTAACAGCTCTACTACGCCTTTACCAAATAGTGCCGTAACGGGAATGCTTTTGGTGCGGTTCGAATGATGCGGTTCAAACTGGTGCCGTAACTGGAATACCTCGGCGTACTTTTGTGTTTTTTCAAATTAATACAGATGGCGCTCAACATCTTAAATTATGTTTTATACCATTTCGTCATACAATGTTTCTTGTTCCCTAATTTGTTTAACCACTTTAAAAAGTTTAACCCCAAACGGTCCTATCAGTCATCATTCAAATGTCCGTGATGGAAAATTTTATGGATTTGAAATTCATTGTACAGTCAGCGTCATACATACGGTGCCATCCAAAGTGGTCAAATAGTTCGGCACACCATACCAATTGTATGGTAAAAAATAAAATAAATTAATTCATTTATTTAATCCCTTTGAGAATTGCCTAAGTACCTAATTTTAGATAATTTGCGTTTCAGAAGCCCAACATGCTTTTAATTGAAAATTAATTGTGACAGTCTGTCAGCTAATTTTAGATTACCTACATTAGTAAACTAATTTCCAGATTTATAATCACATGAGACTATATGTAGTTATTTTTATTGAATTTCTACCATCTTAAAATAAAACAATATCATTCATTTTATTTAGATATGAATCACTATTTTAATTTTCGGTCTTAACTAAACAAATTTCAATTAACTTCTTTTTTTAAGTTTTTCAATACTCTGTAAAGTTCAAAGAAAACTATTGTTTACCTATAAATGAAACAGTAGGTACAGTATGCACATGCAAACTATGAAAATAAATTACTTTATCAAATTATGTGATCAAGGTATTTTATACCTTATACTTAAAAATTTATGAAACTAATAATTTTATTTTTATTATTACTGATTCTTTCCATTTATATCATTAATTATAATATCAAGCAACTGATGAATGAGAAGTATTAAGGTTGTGAAGTTTTTTTAAGAGTGTATGAGGGTTGCAATTTCTCAAGTACCTAAATACCTATTATTTGAATATCAGATGTTTGTATATTTCCCACTGGTAGGTAAATATAATATATTTTATCATAACACACTGTATATGTTACCGGCCAAACCTGATTTTAGAACAAACTAGTTTTTCCTCGGCCAAATCAGTTCATCGCGTTGACATTTCAGAGAGCGAGTTTGCCTCGGAAGTCCTGTAGAACACATGATAGGTTAATTGCGTGGTTTTTTTTGTGAAACAATCCCAGTTTGTGTCCTATCGCCTAAAGGATGATGAACTGATTTGGCCTAGGAAAAACTAATTTGTCCTAAAATCAGGTTTGGCCAGTAATAAAAACATCATTACTGTATTTAGATATAAAATAGATGCAATAGATATTCAAGTTCCGGTAACACCTGGTCTGATACTATTCAAAGAAATTGAATAATCAGTCATGCTAATGTCAAACATCAAAAGCAATTTATTGCAAGGCAACAAGGTTCACACATGTAACGTTTAATTGTCCATTGCCATTTCGTTTAAGAGTATTCCACCAGTGTACTTCTTCTTCTTATCAATACGGGCGGTTTCCGCAACTCGACGTCTATTGTACCTATTTTGCGTCTGGAGGGTGCGCGGCCGGATCACTCCAGCCAGCCCAGCTCAGCCAGGAAGCTCCAAGAGCTTTCACGTTCGTGATCGCTTCCTGCCCGGCGAGCCGAGGTACCTCGCCCGGTAGGGGGCCACCCCCTGCATTGCAGCAGTACGTAGGCAGCTGTTTCTTCTTCCTCCATGCACCCTCTGCATAGGGGACTGTCGGTGACACCGAAATTAAAAAGATGTATGTTAAATTGTCCATGACCAGCAATAGCACCTGTTACACGACGAAGTTGCGGTCTGCACAGTTGAATCAGGGCCCTGGATAGACGAACGTCCACGCGCGGTAGTGCGATTTCGCCTGTCTGCACGAATCCAGCGAGCTCCAGTTCTGTTGGTGGAGTACGTACACCTTAACAATCAACTTCACATTCCAATATTAGCTTTTCATAAATCCCAGTTATGTATACATTTAAATAATTTTCATATTATTTTATTTACATTATTACTTCAAGAATAAGTATTAAGTAGTTAACTAATACATAAGATCTTTGAACAATTTGAAGTTATCCATTCATTGGTGATAAATAAATTCATTGACATGATTCTTAATATTAAACACAAATTCATCATCATTCATTGCTTTCTTTGCTTTTTGGTATTTCCTATTACAGTACAAAATTTTAAGTTTAGATGTAAACTAGGTGATCCTAGCCTGCCTAAAGGCCTCTACAGACCAAACCCGCCGGCCCGTGTCGGCTTTACCCGCCGGGTCGGGTTAGGCCGCCGCCGGGCATGTTTTGCGACGATTATATATTACTAGCGGCCGCCCGCGGTTTCATCCGCGTGGTTCTCGTTCCCGTGGGAATATCGGGATAAGAAGTAGCCTAAGTTACTCCTTATTACATCAGCTTCCTGCCAGTGAAAGTCCCGTCAAAATCGGTCCAGCCGATTCAAAGATTAGCCGGAACAAACAGACAGACAGACAGACAGACAAAAATGGTAAAAAATGATATTTTGGCATATGTACCGTGAAAAATGAAAAATATAATAATAATATATTCATATGCATGTAGTAAAAAGCGGTTATTTTAGTATTACAAACATACACTTCAATTTTATTTATTTGTATCGATTATGTAAACAACAAGTCCGGCGGCCTAATCCGCCGCCGAGTAAAGCTGGCGGGCCGGCGGCGGGTTTTCTGTAAAGGCCTTTAGTTTCATCATTTTCATAATAATAATAATGAATATATGTTATTAATTTATAATCTTAGATTTATTGACTTTTCATAAAGAGTGTGGTATCTGTGCGTGCACATGCAATATACCGTAATGTATTTCGATTCTTTAATGAGAGACATGAGAATGCTTTCCTGATATTGTTCGACTAATTTACCAGTTGTCATCAGTCATCATTGACTTGTTGTCCAATAATGTTATTTTGCAATCATATTCCCACCGAAATTAGTTGGGAGGTAGATCATATATTTTCTAACTAGCGGCCGCCCGCGGTTTCACCCGCGTGGACTACACGACGTTATCCCAAGGGAATATGATATTTTTCCGGGATAAAACGTAGCTTAAGTTAATCCTTATTACATCAGCTACCTGCCAGTGAAAGTCCCGTCAAAATCGGTCCAGCCGTTTCAGAGATTAGCCGGAACAAACAGACAGACAGACAGACAGACAAAAATGGTAAAAAATGACATTTTGGATGTACCGTATATATAATCATATGCATGTAGTAAAAAGCGGTTATTTTAATGTTACAAACAGACACTCCAATTTTATTTATTTGTATAGATATTTCATTTTTAATTAAAAATTCCTTTGTTAGTAAATGCAAAAAGTAAGAATAATCTTATTTGATTCAATTATGTGATTATAAACAAAATTGAAAGCTACTTAAAGCCTTTTAACCCACAGGCAACATTGGATAATTCTATTCTATCATCAGCCACGGTAGGGTTGGCATCTTTTGGTTGAAGTCATGTACATATATAATAAGTAGTATTTTTCTCAAAACTTCCAATTAATAAAGTAATTTTGGGGCATTTACAAATAACACATTTATTAGTCGATGATCATTACCTGTTTATTTTTCCATGTGTATTTGTCATTACGAAATATTATAACACCCCATGCTAGCAAAGAGTGCATTTATTCTAGCCATGCGATCACTTTATAGTATTTTTCGTATTATAATATTTTTCTTTATTATATACTTAGTCGATTTTATTGCCTGAAATATAGTACGATACTACGATATAGTTTGGGTTGCAACCCTACTACAATATAAAAAGTTAAGGTTACCAACAAATCGGATTTTTTAAAATCCATCTGACGATATCGCCAGACTCGCCAGTAATGACGATGACATAAAGTGATGACATCTGGTAGTCTGGTACACATTACCTGTTGAAAATGCCTTTCCCCATTTTCATCTCATAGCAAGCAGACCAATAATCGTTTATGCTTGAGTATGATAAAAGTCTTGATTAATACATGAAACAGCAGTTAAATATCATAAATTCTTTTGAATTTTGGACTTATTAAATTTGTCTTTAAATTTAAGTCCGAAATAATTTTTTTAAAGTCAAATTGTTGTAGCACAGACTTTGACCTCGGCATTTTTATGTTATTAATTTGTTAAATGTCAGTATTAATTTGGTGTGTTCTATTTTCAATGTTATTATACGTATTGCTACCTAGCATAACATTCATTCAGTGACTGCAAATAAAACATGGAAGCAGTCCTAAAAGAAAACTAATGGTAAAATAATGGTTCATTAATTTTACTGTTTCTAATTACTTTACAAATCGTTAAGTTATTGAGAATAGGGTCTTTACATTAACTACCTATGTAATTGACGACATAGCCCTCTAAAAAGGCATATGAAGCACGAATAACAAGTCTGCAACGACAGTGTTTTTTCAATATGGTCGGAAATTGCATAATCGGTGCAACAGTAACTTTATACGCAATTTACGTAAGCAATAAATTACTTAAAATGGCAGCAATTTTCATTCACAATAGAAATTTTCTTCATATGCCGGTGTTTTTGTTATTTTTGCAGTGTCAAAATTCAACGGTATAATGAATGTACGTATTATTTATTCGTTTTAAAAGCACGCGTTTTGTGTTGCTCGTTATTGTATTCTCCTGTTTAACTTAAAAAGATGCGGTTTTTCAAATTAGCTGTAAGCTTTAAAAGTCAAAAACATTTTATACCTATAGATTAAAAAAAAATTAATGCTTAGGAATCATCTAGTCTCGTCCAGGACTTTAGAGTTGCTTCCATATTTTATTTCATCTCGCTGCACTCATCACATGCAGTCATATTCACATTTATCAGTTGATAATGGATGTACACATGCATGAGATGATTTCAGGATTTGAGTTAATAATGCGGATTTCAATATGAAGGAGATGGTAGGAGGATGCTGCGTTTGCTCCGACGAGCGTGGTTGGCCGGACAACCCGCTGGTCTACTGTGATGGCAACGGCTGCACTGTTGCGGTTCATCAAGGTAACTAATTGTTTGAGTTAATAATGCGGATTTCAGTATGAAAGAGGTGGTAGGAGGATGCTGCGTTTGCTCCGACGAGCTTTGTTGGCCGGGTAACCCGCTAGTCTACTGTGACGGCAATGGCTGCACTGTTGCGGTTCTTCAAGGTAACTATTTGTTTGAGTTAAAAATGTGGATTTCAATATGAAGTAGATTGTAGGAGGATGATGTGTTTGCTCCGACGGTGTGGTTGGCCAGACAAACCCCGCTGGTCTAATGTGACGGCAACGGCTGCATCGTTGCGGTTCATCAAGGTAACTAATTGTTTGAGTTAAAAATGTGGATTTCAATATGAAGGAGATGGTAGGGGATGATGTGTTTGCTCCGACGGCGTGGTTGGCCAGACAAACCCCGCTGGTCTAATGTGACGGCAACGGCTGCATCGTTGCGGTTCATCAAGGTAACTAATTGTTTGAGTTAAAAATGTGGATTTCAATATGAAGGAGATGGTAGGAGGATGCTGTGTTTGCTCCGACGAGCGTGGTTGGCCAGACAAAACCCGCTGGTCTACTGTGACGGCAACGGCTGCACTGGTGTGGTTCAACAAGGTAATTAATTGTTTGAGTTAATAATGCAGATTTCAATATTAAGGATATGGTAGGATTGTCCTCAAGCCAGTGTTCAATAGTAATATCTATTGTCTGACTCGCTTAGTGGAGTCCGTGTAAATGCTGCATAAGATTTGTATGAAACATAGGCAGCAACGCCTCCCTATTATACCATCATTTATTTACGTTCTGACTACTGACATTGTTTTCCTTTCAGCTTGCTATGGAATAGTCACAGTACCTACCGGTCCTTGGTATTGCAGGAAATGCGAAACTCCCGAAACTAAAGGCAAAGTGGTAAGTAATATCGTCGCTCTCCAAAAATATTCGTAAAAACTTAATCACAGAATAAATTCTTCTAGTATTCCATCTTCATATCATAATATTTTTTTATTCGTAAATATATAATACATAAATTAGACGTGAGATAAAATCTAGGTTATAAAATTATACAACATAATAAGATAAATTACTAAATGTTGAAAGTGATTGGTCAGATGTTTGAATTTGATCATTTCATGAAATACTTAGTCGTATTTCATGAAATTATCAAATTCTGCTGGTCATATTATTATCAACGATGAACAGCTAAACGCATGGTCATTTCACGAAATGGCCAATCGTTAGCGGTCATATCGTAAAATAGTTACATTGTGCCCCGCTAGAGGCGCTGATGTCGTTTTGTTATTGTTGTTTCATGCCGAACTTTTTTTGTAACAAAAGTTAATAACACAGGCCTAATTGGAGATGTATGTGTACTGTGTAGTCAAATTGCGCGTTACTCTCATGGAAACCTTTCATAAATGTCCTAAAATTAAATTGATCTTTTCGTGATAATGGTTGGTCATTTTATTAAATAGACAATTTTTCATGTTATGGCCAAACGTTGTTGAAAATATCATTAAATGTTGAACTTTCAGCGATATTGTCAATTATTTAAATTGGTAATTTCATGAAATAGGACTATTTCATGAAATGCCGACAATATCATGAAATTACCAATTTTAGGCTGCCCGTCCATTGACGCGGAGCGAGGCGGCGGAGCGGAGAAACGAGGAAATATTAACCTATAGGATTTCATAAAATCTCAGCTCCGCTGATTATGATCTGACCACGACATATATGAAACGATTTGTTCCTGATCCGTCATCTTCGAAACTGGTAATTTTTCATACCCTTTAGGCGCACTTGGCCCAATTCGCGATTGGTCCAATTCACTCAATTCGCGGTTGGTCCAATTCGCAGTTTGTCCAATTCGCAGTTGGTACAAATCGCAGTTGGTCCAATTCGCAGTTGGTCCAATTCGCTGTTGGTCCAATTCTCAGTTGGCCAAATTCGCGGTTGGTCCAATTCGCAGTTGATACAATTCGCGGTTGGTCCAATTCGCAGTTGGTCCAATATAAAGGGTATTTCCAAAATTATACAAAATAACACATTTTTATGTACACATTGTACCGATTTATTCATAATCAATCATATTACACATATCTATGCACATATTGAACTGTATTTATTCATACTTATTTACAATCATAACTTGTGTTTCATGCTCTTACAAATAATTATTGGTTTTGAACTTTTTTGAATTTTCACAAAAAATCAACCAAACTAAACAAAAAATAAATGTACTATAATCGTAGTACGCCCAAAGTCTGTTACGAATTTATAAAAAAGCCGGAGAAACATTGTGTTAACTTAAAACCAGTGTTGGCATTAATCGATTACTTTTCAAACGATTAGTTAGTTTGATTGATGTAATCGTGATTGAAGTTATTTTTATTAATCGATTGAAATATTAATCATAATCGCGACTAATTATGTTAGTTTTTAATCGTTAATCGTAATCGTGACTAATTACAGGGTGACCACTATTTACTACAATCAAAATTCCCTGACTTTTCCCGGTTTTCCAGGCGGTTTTTTAAGTTTTTCCCTGACCATAATCTTAAATGTAATAAATATAAAATATATAATTGGAATACATTTTTAACCGACTTCACAAAAGGATCAAGTCATCTGAATGTTTTTTTTATGTATGTTCTACGATATCTCCGCCAACTGTGAACCGATTTTAACAATTCTTTTTTATAATGGAACGCGAAAGTTTAAAATCTTATAATTCTTTTTTATCTGATAGACCAAAATTTCAATTTGGTCCCATGAAAATTTACAGTCGTCAGTTTAGAAGTTTCTTCAGAATCCTGAAAAAAAACATTATTGTCGTCTGGTAGTTCCTGCTTTACGCTTCAATATCTTCGTGAACTATTAACAAATTTCGATGATTCTTTTTTTATTCGAAAGAGTATACTCCTTTAGTGGTTCCATTGTAACCAAGTTAGGATCTGATGGTGGAATCCAGGGGAAATTGAGGAAAACTCGTAAATTTTATAGGAATTTTACGTGTTTTATATATTGTTAAAGTTTTTCAATATATAAAATTAATTAATTGGAGATGGTAAAATTAATAATTTGTTTTTTATTATTATGTAGGTAGTAGGTACTTATATTATGTACCTACCTACATACAGAGACAATTTTTATTCCCTGACCTCCACTGAATTTCCCTGACAATTCCCTGACTTTTCCATGACTAGCGAAATTCCCTGACTTTTCCCGGTTTTCCAGAAAGTGGCCACCCTGTAATTAGGTATCGCAACCCCTTAATGCACTCTTAAAAGTTGCAAAAATATATGAATATTTAACTTAGTAAATTAGTATATAAACATAGTATACAAATATATAAGTAAACATATCAGTATATAAGTACATAGATACATAAGTATGAAAGTATAAAGTACATAAGTATATAAGAATGTAAGTGTACAAGTATACAAAAATAAAGGTATCTAAATATATAAGTTTATTACTAATTGTGGTCGTCCAAATCAAAAGGGACCTTGTGGCGCTCGGCACTTACGACTTTATTGCTGTTGTTCGAATACAAAACAACGACAATAAAGACGTACGTGCCGGCCGCAATAAGGTCCCTTTTGATTTGGACTACCACAATTATAAGAATATACGCATACAAGTACCTACATAAGTATATAAGTGTAAATGTCTATAAGTACTTATAAAATATCAGATAAACATTTTGCCAACACTGCTTAAAACCAGTATGAAGTGTGCGTTATAAAAATAAAAGTGTGTAATTACAAAAATTCTAGTTAGACATTTGAAATCATAGATGATTTTTAGAAACAGTCTCCAAACTAAAATATTACGTAGACCGGCCTAGGGCGGTAGGGCGGGACCTTAGACCCACGTTATAGATTCCGTTCTATAACTTGGGCAACATTATCCATTTTGGCCCAACCGCGAATTGGGCAAACTGCGAATTGGACTAACTGCGAATTGGGCAAACTGCGAATTTGATCAAGTGCGAATTGGGCCAAATGCGCCTAAAGGTTTCATACTCGTCATATTCCTTATTCGTCATAATCCAGATTCGTCATACCATGCGTAGATACAATCCGAATTATAGTAAGTTCAAAAAATTGAATTTTGAAACGGTTTTTCATCTCCAATGCGTGAGAATTTTTAAACGGTTTTTCATCTCCAATGCGTGAGAACTTGTTGAAAATGTTTTGACAATTTTTTTGGCAAAACTATACTAGATTTTGTACAGAACAAAACAGTTCTTGTGGAATGTCTTGGTTTCCTATGTGAAGTTCTTTTTTAGAAGGCTTTGTTTTTTAAGCAAATAAAAGTAACTCTATTTTCTTGAATTTAATCTCGAATAAATTTGATTTTAACAAATCAATAGTTTTTATGGTTTTATTTTGAACAAGCCAGCAACATCATTCAGTAATTTATTGCATTGCATTTAATATAGGTCTAGTATGTAAATGAACCCTTTGTGCACAACAATGGTATAGATTCTCCTAAAATTTGGTCGCGACTGTACAATGACAAGTGTCGATTATAACGAATCAGGAATATGACCAGTTTCGAAGGTGACGAACTAGAAGAAAATCTATAAAAAATCTTGCGTTACTGACAGACAGACAACGCACAGCCGGAACTACTGGGCGCAAGAAGCTGAAATTTGGCATGTATGTTCCTTGGAGAACCTAAGGGAGCACTTTTGGCCCCCCTAAAAGGGTAAAAAAGAGGTTCAAAGTTTGTATAAAACTTTTGTGAATATCTCGATAAATTCCACGGGGACGAAGTCACGGGCGAAGCGCTAGTCTTCATATAAAAGGTTGGAATGCGAATATCTCTCTGAGAGATACATTATGAACCATAACTCGCGGTCAGACCTTTTATATGAAGATGGAGTAGCGTTTATTTGTGACTTAAAGAACATTAATGTAAGTACATTTTGTTTTGTTTTAGAGATGCGAGTTGTGCCCTTCTAAGTCAGGAGCCCTTAAACGCACGGACACTGGCGGCTGGGCCCACGTAGTCTGCGCTCTGTACATCCCAGAAGTGAGATTCGGAAATGTCACCTCTATGGAACCTATCGTATTGCGACTCATACCCCCAGAGAGATATAATAAGGTGCGAATGTCACAATATCTTTTAGATCGAAATATGCTTGTAGATTTTTTAGTTTCTTTTTTATGCTTATCGGTGTTCAGGTACTTACGACTAGACCGATTTAGAAAATTATTTGACCATTAGAAAGCTCCATTCTTCCCGAGTGACATAGGCTATATTTTATCTTGATATTCGAGTATCACACGGGTATAACCGCGAGGATGCGCTAGTTGGAAAATACGATTCAATTGAATTGATGGTTCGACTGTACGTTTGTTTTTATTATAAAGTACTCTAGTCTTTTCATTGAGACTTGATATTGTAACAACGAAAAACTTTGTGGAAGAACTATAAGTAGTTTGTACTTATATAAGATTTTTTTTTGCAGACATGCTACATTTGTCAGGACTTAGGCAAGCCCCACCGCTCCACAGCTGGGGCATGTATGCCTTGCAATAAATCGGGTATGTAACTTTGTCATAAGTACATAAATTTTTTATTACTATTCTAAAAATCACGTTTTATATGATTACGTTTAGATAGTGCTGCAAAAGACTCAAGTCCTGAAGTCTCATAATAATAATAACCTGTTTAAGAAATTATATCTACACTAGTTTGCCGAAAAAACGGGCACTTTATTTTTATACAAACACCTTCACTTCACAATCTCTATTCTTCTAATCATCTCGTTTTTCCCTTACACTATTACTATTATCAACATGAAAATAAACTCGCCCTTCGAATAAAAGCCTCAAATAAGAACAACACATACACATAGAAAAATGGAAAATGAAGTATTTAGAAAAAATCGACCCGTCTCACAACTAGCTCCGATGGGACTCGAACCCACGACCTTTCGCTTTCCGGGCGACTGCTCTAACCACTGAGCTACGGAGTCGTTACGAGAAGCGTCGAATTTATCCAATACTTCTTACACGCTGTATAGTCAGCGTTAATTCATCAATGTGGAGATATTACTACCCTCACACTAGCGGGAAAACATTGTAAGTTTCTTAATGCTTCATACATTGTTTTATGAAACTCGACCAATGTTTTTTTGGGAAAGTGAAGAGATTTTCAAAGTTGTTTCAAATGATTATCGGCAAAACAAACATTTATCCAACACATTTGACACAGAAATTAGGGTAGAAATACACTGATAGTTTAAATGACCATGAAGTCAACATGTTTGTATGTAAACAAAGCAAGTGACCGTTTTTTATGCAAAGGGGTTTATTAAATTAATACTTTTGTGATTCAGGATGTAAACAGCAGTTTCACGTGACCTGTGCTCAGAGCTTGGGCTTGTTGTGTGAAGAAGCCGGCAACTACTTGGACAACGTCAAATACTGCGGTTACTGTCAGCATCACTATAGCAAATTGGTAAGTACCTCTCAATAAATGTGTAGTTTAGGCACAGAATAAATAATAGTTACTAGTAACAGAACCTGCACTCTGCGAGACCATTTAAACAAATAGCAAATCTAACTTCAACACGATAAAGTAGAATTCAGCTTGTGCAGCTCTAATTACGAACGGCAAGTCGTTGCATCTCTTTCCGCGGCGGCCCGCTGTAAATTGTATTGAATTGGTATCCCGAGATATACCAGAAGCGGTAGGCATCTTATCTTGGGTTTTTGAGCGAGTGACGGACGCCTGGTTTAGGTACAATGAACAAAACCACCAGATATACATTTCTAAAACTTTTTCGCTTGCATGGACAAGAAGGGCTGCCCATTCTTAGCCCCGCCTCATTTGGTTTTTTCTACCAACGGAGATTCAATAAAATGCGCTGTCTGGGATTTTACAAAAGGTGGCATTGTTTTTTGTTTAAAATTTTATTGCTTTGGGCACTCACTATCATTACCCATCTGTTGTTGTTTTATCCCATTTAACGCCCATTCTTAAGAGATGACAATGCTCCTTTGGTACTTTTAAAAGTTTTAGATCCCAGGTAGCTGCTGGTCAACCCAAATGACCTTTTGTCTTAAAAACATTATAAAAATATTATTTGTGTTTCATTTGGTTGAGCTGCCCATCTGTGACACTATTCGTGGATTTACCAGATGGCAGTCCGTTGCAAAAGGTCTTTAGTGCAGTATACTAAAACTGGCGTTGAGCCTTACGGTGTATACCTGGTGGTATTGTTGAATGTACCTACTGTAAAAGCTCGCGCGCTTATCACTACGTACTGTTCGTGTGGCTGGCGCCTCGCTATTAGTGCGCAGGCCCTATTACTGACTGGGTCTGGATACGCATTAGCTAGGGTAGTACTATCGAACCAACTGAATCGTGACCCATTTTGCTAATAATTTGTTTGAAAGCGTCAAAACTATAAGCCTAGGCGCGCATGGAAGCTTGACTTGATCGGCCGATGAACAAAATCGGTCAGTTTTATATTGATTTATTAAGCTATCATACGCGCGTGTCAACGTCATGCCATAAGAATTGTAAACGTAATGCCATAGGAATAAGTAACTTATTCTTATGGTAATGTCTATGTTGTAACTGACCGATTTTTGATCGGCCGATGAAGATAAGCTTCCATGCGTTTGAGCGCTAAAGGTCTGTGTCAATGTCTACAAGTTTGAATTTCGACCTTCTTGAATTTCGATTGTTAGAAAATGAACTCATAGTGGATCACGATTCGGTTGGTTCGCCTGTGCAATGCATAACCAATCAAAGTTAGGCTCTGCATGCGAACGAAGATACGCCAGCAAAAGTAAAAAAGTAGAAGTATGTTTATGTGACTGTCACATAAGGAGGGGTATTAAAACACGAGTGGGGAGGGATTTTAATAGCATCCTACGAGTGTTTTAATACCGACTAGTTATGTGCAGTCTCATACGCAACTTTATCTACACTCATGGGTGTTCACAATATAATATATTTCAAAAATATAAATACCAGTTCTGTTATTAATAAAATGTATGTAAACGGTAATTTCCGGACCGAACGTATAATAGTAGTTTATGTGACAGTCTATCACATAATAGGAGTTATTAAAACACGAGTGGCAGTTTAAAAAAAATACCAAGAGCGAGCCGGATTCGCCCATGAAGGGTTCCTTACCGATAACATACACCTAGCTAAAATACCCCGATCTGTTTCGCCAGCAAAAAATAACTTTGTTTTTCATTGTGTTTGAATGAACGACAAAGTGCCGAAGCCGATCGCTAACCGCTCTAGTATGATAAGGACCTTAAACGAACCTTGGCGAGTTTTTAATAGTATTCCACGAGTATTTTAATACCGACTTATGTGCAGTCCCATACACTACTTTATATACACTCATGTACATTTATCATATCTTTAAAAAGTAACGCAAAAAAAATATTATTTATAAAATGTAGATTGGATTGGCGCCAAATCCTACTCATAGGCTATACGGTCTATACCTTCGTAATTCAAAATTCTAATCTATACATATAATAAAACAGAAACGGAAAAAAAGTCTGTACATGGAATATTTTTAAAAAATAATTACTGCTATGTGATGTGTTCATGATATAGACCCCAAAACGATAGATAATAAAATTTTTGTCTGTTTGTCTGTTTGTCTGTTTGTATGTTCGCTTTTCACGCAAAAACTACTGGACGGATTTTTACCAAATTTTGTGTAGTAATAACTTATAACCCGGGTCAACATATAGGGTACTTTTTATTGCGGGAAAATGTTTTTATATTTAAAAAAACGTTGATAACGACTGTTTGTATGTTTGCTTTTCACGCAAAAACTACTGGACCGATTTTTACCAAATTTTGTGTAGTAATAACTTATAACCTGGGACAACATATAGGGTACCTTTTATTGCGGGAAAATTTCTTTATATTAAAAAAAACGTTGAAAAACTTATATTTGCGGGCGTCTGTTTGTATGTTTGCTTTTCACGGAAAAACTACTGGACGGATGTTTACCAAATTTTGTGTAGTAATAACTTATAACCTGGTTCAACATATAGGGTACCTTTTATTGCGGGAAAATTTCTTTATATTAAAAAAAAACGTTGACCAACTTATATTTGCGGGCGTCTGTTTGTATGTTTGCTTTTCATGCAAAAACTACTGGACGGATTTTTACCAAATTTTGTGTAGTAATAACTTATAACCTGGTTCAACATATAGGGTACCTTTTATTGTGGTAAAATTTCTTGACATCTTATAAAACGTAGACAAACTGACTCACATTTTGTATGAAATTAAATACAAATGTAAGTTTGTATTAGTTTTTTTAGTGATTAAACTATAAATTACCATTATTTTTTTACCTTTATTTGTACTGTAAGATCTGAAGTTTGCCAAATTTTATGATTCTAGGTCAAAAGTTTGTAAAAGTTTTTTTCTGTGATATACTTAGACATATAACCAATTTTAGGATATTTTCCATTATTTGTATAATTCAATAATGTACCTAATACCATGCTTAAGACAAATAATATTTTTAGGGTTCCGAACCAAACTGGTAAAAAGGAACCCTTATGGTGCGACTAAGTCTGTCTGTCTGTCACAGCTGGATATCTCGAGAACTACTAATGATATCAACTTGAAATTTGGAATAGTTTTAGACGACGTTTGCCCAACTATTTTGCAAATAAGAGACAAATAAAAATATTTATATTTTTTCTTCAATAGGGGCTGAAAGGGGGTCTTAAAAATTTGAAGTGCGGCTACTAGGGCATAAAGGGTATCATATAATAGAGCGCTGCTTGCACACTCTTAATATTTTTTCTTTTTGTATTAAGCCGCATCGTTTTTGAATTATGATGAAAAATGTAAAAAAATACCATCTCCCCCTTATTTCCGAAGTTTGCATAGAGAAAAATCTGAAATTATTTTAGGTGATAAGTAGAAGTTTATGTAAAGATTACAGGAAAAATAAAACAATGTCTCTAAATAGTAAACTTTTTAGAAATCACCAACAAAAATTATATTAGATCCACTATCGGTCAAGAGATGGAGCTGACCAAAAACTGCAATATTCTACATCGCGAATTCTCGGACGAATATGCCACGCCGATGAAAACATTTTTACGTTTAAAATGTCCTCCTTCCTACATACTCGCAGGTAGGTCGCTTTGGGTGAAGCACAGTTGTAGTTTTTTCTATTTTATAAAAGAAAAGATGGTACGGAACCCTCGGGGCGCGAGTCCGACTGGCTCTTGACCGGTTTCTTCTTAGTATATTTTATACCGGTACCTTTTATAGCCGCTACACACGTTCCGATCCGACCGCCGATTTGGTCTGCTCCAGACCAAATCTGGACGTGTGTAGCGTAGTCGTCCGACCATATTCGTGTTTGACGCGGTCGGCCGGATTTGGTTCGCACGAACTTCACTTCCTACCAAATCGGAACGTGTGTAGGCTTCCGACCGGACCAACTTGGCAGTGTTGACAATTTTGGAGGTTTTCCCCTAGATTTAGGGAGAAAATATGTAAAAGCGGAAATATTTAAAGCAGATAGAATTACTTTAAGGGATTTTCAGAGGATTCAATTTAATGCTCGTTCATGAGTTTTACGTAGGACTGAACGAACGAAAGGTTTAAATATGGCCATTTATGAAAAGGTTATTTTTATCTGTTAGTTTTTTTTAGAATATTTTATTTAAAACTCGCAATTTGTCGTAAAACTAAATATATATAAAAAGGGCATAACACCTCATCAATAAGTGCTGCTTTTAGTAAATATTTAGCATGTTTTAGTATTTTTTTGAAAAAAACAAAATTTAAAAATAATGAAATTGTTTTTTTATAGTAATAAAACATTAAAAACCGAAAATATTTTTCTTTTTAATTTATTTATTGCAAGCAAATTGATGTTTTCAGTATTTATAAATAATAATAATATTGGGAGATTAGCAGTGGCTGGCAACACTGCAACAACGGCTAGAGGTCGGCCAGACCAAATCGGAACGTGTGTAGCGCCGACCGTTTTGGTCTGGCAGATTTGGTTTGAACGTGTGTAGGCGCGGATCAGATCTGTAGTGAAGTTCGCCCGCACCAAATCGGCGGTCGGATAGGAGCGTGTGTAGCGGCTATTAAACTTTGTACGGACCGGCGCGGGCGGCGGCCCCACGCACGCCAACGAACGACATCAGGCATTGCTCGCTTCACGTTTCTGGCCTTCGAAGATCAATCTAAAGCTAGGTAAAGGATTACTGGGAGCGATTCCAGTTCACATTCGGAGTTTCTGATCATCTGATTGAGACAGAGGGGAAAACAGAACCTCTTTGATGGCGTTCGTTGGTCCGGTGTGTACGCAGCATTAGCACAGAATATGGCATTAGGCAAGCGCGATTCATCGTAGATCGCATCAACGAACGCTTAGGGGCGTGATAGCGGACAAGCGCTTGCCTATCAATCAATAAAAAAAAATAAAAAATACTTTACTGTTTGTTATCACTACAAAGCTACTAACATGATGGCTTCTTACGTGCTTTTCTGTTGCAGTGATAATCATTGGAACTAAAACAAGGACAGTCCATTTTGACAGCTAATTTCGTATTGCAAGTGGCTCCTCTGCCACGGCTGTCACCGGAACAGTCAGAAGTGTGGGACTATATTAAATTGCTTATGACACCCTGAGAAGACTCAGTTATTGTGATTTTAATGAATTAAAAATACGTAAACTATACTTGAATTAGATTTCGATTTATTGATTTGTAGATCAATTTGAATTGTTGGAAAACGGATATTGATTATTGTGATTTTGTGTTACTTCGTGCTTTTGAAACCGATGAGGACCGTGAAGCTCGGTTAACAAGCAATCGCGAGCGCAACACTGAATCCCGCGCTTCACACACATATACACACACATAATACCTTGCGGTCACTGGAAGGAAGTGTAGATTACACATAAAATAAACAAATACAAAAGTCACTTTACCGTGCGTACGAAGTCGCGGGCAACAGCTAGTTTTAAAATAGTTTCTGTGTTGCTGGTTAAAGAAGGGCTTGGAAAGTAGGAAGAAATTCTTATGAATCGTCCAACAATTTGAATATTATAACATGAGTGTAGATAAAATTCTTATGTATCGTCCAACATTTTATCCTACCACCTACATCATATGAAAAGAAATTCGTAGAGGTTAAGGCGCTGACATGATGATGATGATGATGAAGGCGCGAGAGTCCCCGACTGTACAATCAACAAAAAAAAAACATAAATTACAAAATAAATCACTTAGCAATACAAATAGAAACTTTTTTGGACTTGGCATATAATTAGCATTTGCAGTAAAGACATTATACACGACACGGACACAGAAACTTCCCCATTTGGAATTTTTATACCAACAACCGTGCTTACTATAGCGTCTCATACATGAGAAACTATTTGCATCTCTGCAATTATTTTTGCGTTAATGGATAGGTCAAAGGCCCATTTTCGAATCAAAGTTTAAAAAAAAGGAAAATATCCCATTTTTCTTAAAAACAATGTATTGAACTTCACGTTCCACATAACGTTATATGGAGCGTCAAGTTAGATTTATTGTTTTTGATTTATGAGAAAGTGGAGAATGTAATTTAAGCTTCGAATTTGACGTTGTTGACTAATAAAAATATGTGAGGGTAGTAGTAAGGCACGCTGACTTGGTGTGCATAGTTGTTGCGAAAGCATAAATAAGCAATCTCTATTGAATTGCACTGAATACTTTGATACTATTTTACTTTTCAAAGCACGGTGAGTTACTTACCGATGTATTTAATATTATAATAATTGCCAAAATATAATAATTAAAAAATAAGTTGAGGTTCTATATTCGACCAACCAAACCATTAGATGACGATGATAGCCTCACGACATAAAACACAAGGCAAATATGGCACCGTAGTATTTTTTTCATAAAAACCGGCCAAGTGCGTGTCGGGCCACGCGCAGTGTATGGTTCCGTAGCCCATCCCAATCATGAGGACTCGGAAAAGATAATTTTTGTTTTCTGATTTTTTCCTTTGTATACACACTATTTACCTTTGTATATTTTTAAATGGTTATACATTTTAAATGGTTATATACTTATATGTAGATACTACCGGTTTCACACACCTGACAACGTTATTTATGTAGTTCCCAATGAGGAATTAGTACTACGCCAAGTAAATTTTATAAGTTGGTCGATCGTTACTCGTAATCTTGTAAATGTGTTATATCTCAAAAACTTGTAAAGCCTACTTAGCTGTGATAGTTTTCCTTTTCCTTCGTCATATATACAACTATCGTGAATTTGTCGCGTATCCAAAAACAACCGTTTGGCTGGCAGGGGACGACGACACCTCTAACAAAATTTTGCACTTTGAAGCTTAATTCACAAACTAATCAATCAAAAAACTGTTTTCACAAACCCGCAATATTTTTAAAATGGCTATCCAAAGACACGCAGGTAATTTAAAATGTATTTTTTTTTCTTGTCTACCCCATAGTGTGGGCTATCGGGTAGACAAGAAAAAGAATTACATCCTCACTTCACGTGTAAAAGGTAACCTAAAATGTTTTTTTTATGAAAATTTTACTTCACTTGGTTTGCGTAATTAATATGTAGGTATAGGAATAGACGTACCTACTAATAATAAATGATTGATATATCATATAAGTTCGCCTACAAAAACAAACTCGGTATTGAATCGTTGGGCAATAACTTACTTTTGATGTAAAGTAACTATTTAAATAAAATATAAACAACAAAAATGTGTCGCGAAGGTCGCGATGCAATGTTTTGTCTAGATGTTTGTATGTAATGTGTAAAGTGCGTTCGCTTATGTTTTGTGTAGATATTCTGTGTATGTATTCGGCTTTATTATGTTCAGCGCTACAATATTTTGTGTAAATGTAGTTATGTGACACTTAGACCAGAATTTATTTATAATATGGTATAGTTATCATAACATTCAATTTAAATTAATGTTATTTACAAAAAAGAAATCATCATCATTATTCATCATGCAATGCTGATAGTTAACTCAATCGGATGTATATTGTTAGTTTTCTGATACTCTTACTTTATGACGATTGGTATTATTACGGCATTACATAGTACACTACATAGTATAAACTCGCGCACGGTATAAATCTCGACGATATGCGTGGCCGATTGGTGTACGTACGTGTCGCAATATGATACGCCGTAATATAGTTATATCTCTAGGGATATAATTATATTATATACCGTAACATCATTATACGAAAGTTATTCATTACTATCTTACGGTTGCAATCTAGTAATATTTTTATCTGACTATTTAACTAATCTGTTTAAATTGATATATCTAAATGTACCCTAATCATAGTCAATTCGAGGGTAAAATGGGTTTTATGTACGAGTTATACACTCTGCTTTTCACTTCGAGTGTGAGGAAAATAAATAACAATAAGTATAGCAAAAAAGAAAAAATAAAAACTTCGCCATATTGGCGGGAAGACTTTCTCTTTCTTTTTTTTTATACGTGGCAGTGGCAGCACAGTGACTTTAGCACAGATCGTAGTCCATAATGCTCTTGAAATACTTATTTCTTAGAAAACTCATTTTCTCTAGTTTTGTTAATTTAGTAATTTAACATTGATTATGTACAAAGTTGAAGAAATATAATGAAATAACAAGTTTATTTAACGAGTTTAATTGCGTGTGTGACTGTTTACCTGACGACCTTTGTCTTAGAGTCTGAGACTTAGACGAAGATTTTACTTTATGCACTAGAGCATAAAAAACGATTTTATGCAGCCTATACCAAATATACCTTTCGACTATGGTCTGAGCCGTAATGCAAAGTTATTATAAAAATTTACGTTATATTATTTTTACGTAAATGCACGCCCGTATTAATCGTAAATTTGTATTTAGATAGTTATACATATGTCGTAATTAAATTGAAATATAACCTAAATCTCATAAAAATATATCACTTAAATGAAGGTGTATTGTGTTTGTAAGGCTTAAAAGAAGAATTAATTACTTTATGCACAAGAGTATAATAACCCATTTTATGCAGCCTTCTCTCGACATAATGAACAACTTTACGAACATGAGAAGTGAAAATATAATATATCACTAAACCGTATTATAATTATATTCCTAGTAAGATAGTAATGAATCGCTTTGGTTACGATATATAATTATAACCCTAGGGATATAACTATACAGGGTTATTTTGAAACCACTGGCCAAATTTTAATGTTCGGTTCGGTCACAGCCATCTCTATCGTCTTCTACAAGCCATGCGCATAAAGTTGGCAACGTAGTTTTAAGTGAACCGATTTGACATCGTTTGCACCGTTTGACAGGTAAACAGCGAGTAAACCTCGAGTACTGAATCCTAAGGAGATGGCATATCTTCTATACATCTATACAAATAAATAAAATTGGAGTGTCTGTTTGTAACATTAAATAACCGCTTTTTACCACGTGCATATGATTCAATATACGGTACATATACCAAAATGACATGTTTTACAATTTTTGTCTGTCTGTCTGTTTGTTCCGGCTAATCTCTGAAACGGCTGGACCGATTAATACGACAATTAGAAGAAGTTTAAAATTGAATTCCAAGATTTTCTTACATTGTGACTTAGTTACACCTCACTTTTTCGTAGGTATGCCACCTCCATAGGATTTAGTACTCAGAGGAGTAAACCGGTTCACAGCAATGTTGCCGTTCCGTATCATAGCATGGCTTGTAGAAGACGATAGCGACGGCTGTGGTTCGGTCGGTTCGGTAAGTGAACAATTTTCTCATAGAAACATGGGTCGAAATATGTCTTTTTTTTAACTTTTCATACAAATCATACTGATCACGTGATCGATTTAGTATGGGAAGTCCAAAATTTTTTGTCGTATTTCTACCCATGTTTCTAGGAGAAAGTTGTTCACTTACCTATTCTGAGTCGAACTGAAAATTTGACCAGTGGTTTCAAAATAACCCTGTGTTACGGCTTTATCTATTATACTGCTATATACTCACCGGTCCTCAAGACCGCTATCTCTAAGGTTCCGGGTTCAATTCCCGGTCGGGTAAATATTGAAAACGAACTTTTCAATATTTTCTCGTGTCTGGGTGTATGTGGTAATACCCGTCGCTGTTTCCAATTGCCATAACTCAGCAGCTTGAGCTTGGGATCGGAGCAATGTATGTGATGGTCTCCAAAATGACCATTTCTACAAGACGACCGGCCCTATAAGTTTGAATTGTTTGGCGGGTGGTAAAGCCCTAACGATGCTGCACAGTGACCGTTGATTGTGCAGAAAAAAGGCGGTAACGTGAAGACCATCCCGCCTTACAAGCCTGTGTGCCACGACAGCCCGTCGAGCGACTCCTGTGGCGAAAAGGAGGGCGACGCCTCCCCCATGGCCGGCGGAGCCACACCCACCCACGCGGCCAAGTCCAAAGGGGTACGTCACTACGCTTTCATCTTATATGACTGTAATACGATTATCCGTATAGTTTTGGTGGCGTGCCTACACATCTTAGATTCTGCACTTGGCAAGCTTATGATTTTATCAGAAACAAGTAGATTAGTGCTTTTAATTTTATTGTCGAGTTGTTGAATTTAGTCAAGCTAGGCTTTAAATAAATTTCAGTGTAGTTGAAAAGTTTGGGAATCACACGTTATAATAGATTGAGTTAACTTCGTTGAACGTCCAGATTAAATTTATACTATATGAATACTAATATGGACCACCAACCCTCTCACAAATCGAGGCCTGGTAATATAACTTTCACAAAACATTTTTTATTTCTTATCGTAGCTATGTAGTTTAAGAATATTTTTTTCTTAGAAACAACATTTTTTATTTCTTATCGTAGCTATGTAGTTTAAGAATATTTTTTTCTTAGAAACAATAAGATAAGAGACAATATGTAAATAGGAGTTGTTAATAACTTATTATATGGTGTGCTTAAGTTTTAATTTAACTTCACAAATCTTCTCTTTATTTGCAGCCTGGCCGCAAATCTTCACATTCTGGCAACTCAGTTGCTGGCAAAAATACTCCTAACTCATCTAAAACTCCTAACAATTCAAGTCAACCGATGGGTAAGTATTGTTTTCACATTCATATTTACGTTTTTAGGTTTCATCTTCATTAAATTATACAGAGATCTCAAAACATTGTATTTTATTAAGTTAATGCTTTTGACACTAAGGGCCTGTTTCACAATGTCTAAGTAAGTTCTGATTACAGTGCCACAAGCTTTTCTGTGCCGGTGACAGTCGTGACAGAGGAGCCACTTGCAATACGAAATTAGCTGTCAAAATGGACTGTCGTTTGAAAACTGTTTTACTTCCAAAGATAATCACCGGAACAGAAAAGATTGGCGCACTATAGCTGTTACTTGACAGATAGTCCATACAAAACTGTCAATTAAACTGGAAAGTATCTCCTAATCGGACATTGTGAAACTGGCACTAAGAATCAGATTTAAATTTTGCTTCCGTAATTTGAATACATATAAACAACGCACTGACACGATTAAAGGGGATTGTATTATCATATCTTATGGTTAATAATTTTATTTTTAAATTCGGATGCAGCTTACGTTAACAACTTAAAATACTCTGTTATTTAATATTAACTTTTCGATAGAATTTAAGTCACTTGATCTTGCCAGTGTGTGTGTGAATAATTACTTGGCTTAATTGATAACATTGTATAATATGTTAATTGCGAATGCTTTCGGGAACAAGCAGCTGATATCTCTGAGACGGCCAGCGCACCGATCTCAGGACGCAAACACAAGTCGTCGGAAAAGAGTTGGTTCCATGACGTACATTTATGTTGTAATATACACTTCCGCACCTTATTATGCCGCCTCCACACATTGGCTCCAACGTTGGCCAATGCAACGGAAAGTCGATCAGGAAAGTGCTTTATCAGTTTCTTTGACAATCCCCATAGATTTAAAATCCCATGAGAAGATATTGTTCTACAACAATATCGATAAGAATATTAGAAACCATGCTTTACAGCCCTAGTATTTTTCAGGTCTATGGCAGAACGAGACGAACATATTAAATAAGGTATGAGAGAAAGAGACCTTGCCAATATGACATCACCGCGCTCTGAAATTTGTCATTATACTTCCAGTTTATCTTGACCTCTGTGAATATTAAGTAGTAGTAGTTGCGTCAGGTCAGCACTGAAACTTGACAACAAACCGTTGACAAGAATTGTCACTTATCAGTGCTAAACAACATAATCATAGCAAAGGTCAATGGATGCCTTATATGCGGTATCTATTGGCGGTTATCTGTGCTATAACGTTATGCATCGATCGATCGATCGATCGACAGCATACAAATTTTTTAGAACTAAAGGCGATAAAGCAATTTCTTGGTCGAGTTTACATGACCTCTTTGGAAATAACCTTTAAGATGTTTGCTACAAAATAATTACCTATAACAAGATTTATTTGCGGGAGTTTGGGCTAACGTGTAGAACCGGCTTTACGTGACATTTTATTTATTTATCAAATTGATTTTTGAGTTATGAAATGAAACAAATTATACGTTTTGTTAGTGCGTCTTCTCTGGATGGAGAGGGGTGAAGAGAAAGTGTATTTTCAAACATACATTAAACAAAATAGGCGGAGGCAGCTTCTCTGTCAAATGTTATACAAGTAGCCTGCTACGATCCACTCAACTTCAGTGGAGACGCACCTTAAGTTGTTCTTTTCCCGTTTTGTTGAGAATGGGTACTTTTCAAAGTAGTCATTGGATATGCTTTTACCTTTTTTGTTAAGGCATGGATATCCCGAATTCGTGTCTGAGATGTGCCTGACATATTATGACAGTGAAAATTTTTATTTCTCTTGTTGCTCACAACTCAAGTGATCACAATTTATGGTAATCTCTCTCTCTCTTTCTCTCTCTCTTCTATTGTGATGCATATACCTAGATGAAATTCATTATGTTCTTAGTATTTATCATCTGATTAATTATTATTTGGTTCTGCTGTCTATTATGACAGTGAAAATTTTTATTTCTCTTGTTGCTCACAACTCAAGTGATCACAATTTATGGTAATCTCTCTCTCTCTTTCTCTCTCTCTTCTATTGTGATGCATATACCTAGATGAAATTCATTATGTTCTTAGTATTTATCATCTGATTAATTATTATTTGGTTCTGCTTTTAGACAGCTTGGTTTGAGAACTTCTACCTAAGTGAAGTTTTATCTTTCATTAACTGTCGGTATAATGTAGTTATATGAAATGTGACGACTTATAGAAAATGTGACGTATATCGGCACATTTTCTGAATACGCCACGCCAATATTTTTATTTTAATGGCGGCCGTAATCTTCCTTGATTTCGTTTTATTGTAACATCAAAATAATACATAATTACAAATTGCAATTGCAATTTAAAGTTCTAAAACCCTTCTAATTAGGTAGCTATAGATTACTGAAATTATAAACTCATTATCCATGTTACTTTTCAAACCACGATTGTTCTATGTTCGCGAATAAATTATGATTGAAGTAATAAAAATAAAAGCAGCAACTACATATAAATATTTTTAACGTAACAGTATTGTTATTTGGTGTTAGGCGGCAAGCTCCACCAATCGGACAAGAAGAAGCCGTCGCCGTCCCGTCGCGGCTCGTCGGCGGGCGACGGCGGCTCGGGCAGCAAGACGAGCACGCCGGCGCCCTCGCCGCAGCACCCGCCGCCCGAGCAGACACAGCCACACGGTACTAAAGGTATATGGCGTAAGATTGGCCAAGAAGCCGTCGCCGACCCACGGAACTAAAGTAGGTATGTCAGACTTTAGGTGGCAAGATTCATCCGGTCGTGCGTGAAGAATTTAATTCTTTTCGGTGGCTCAGACAACAAGACGTGCACGCCGGCAGCGTTAGAAGCATAGCAGCGCAGCTCCAGACAAGACGCACGTTACCAAGGTAAGTTATCTTCAGTTAAGATCAAGATAATTTTCGCTGTTGCAGTGCCGACAATACAATGACGATTCTGTAAGTAGTGATAATTGTATGCTAAAAACATAACCTTAAATAGATTTTTTTCTGAAATCTTTTCGACTCGGATCGCCAAATCACCAACCACAAATGGTTTTCATATCAGCCTGCGACGGAACTTCAACAAAATTGTACTATGCTTATTACGTCGTTTATTTGCAGCGGGCGGATCGACGCCCAGCGGCAGTTCGAAAGCTACGCCCCCGGCCACATCGCCCGGGTCGAATAGGGTATTTTACTGTTGTTGAAATGTAGATATTTAATGATGACGTTAAAAAATATTGCAATTAAGAATACCAAATGTGAAAAAATAATTTGAATCTGTTTTATAAATTATAGTCTGTTTGATTTTGACTATAGCTGTCTCTTTCTAAAACGAAATCTTCTATGGCGTGACTATGACGCTACTAACCCACTGACGTCACTAAGATAGCGTCCTGTCCTTGTCTAATTATAAAGTTTGAAGTCCTATATCTTTGAAAATATTCAAGATAATTCAAAATGAAAACTTGTTTTGTGTAGCTAATATTTCGAAAATCATTTTAAAGAAATAAAAAAAATCAGTAAAATACCGTATTGTACTATGCTTATTACGTCGTTTACTCGCAGCGGGCGGATCGAAGCCCAGCGGCAGTGCGAAAGCCACGCCCCCGGCCAAATCGCCCGGGTCGAATTGTACTATGCTTATTACGCCGTTTATTTGCAGCGGGCGGATCGACGCCCAGCGGCAGTTCGAAAGCTACGCCCCCGGCTACATCGCCCGGGTCGAAACCCGCAGAGCCAGTGGGGGTGATCAACGCGGCGCCCGCGTCGTCGCCCGTCCCGCCCGCCTCTAGCGCCGGTGCTGCCTCGTGAGTATACATACTGTGACAGGACCCCACGCCTGAAGCGCTGCTGTATAGATACTATGCCTCGTCGATGGGCGTTTTATCTGTGGGCGTTTCCTCATTGGCCGACACGGCACAACACATTTTCCTATGAAATCGTATGGTCCGGTGACTCATTGGCACGACATGGCTTCGGCGCCGAGAATTTCTTACAATTGAAGTCGGTGTCGGGTACGATACGACTATCGTGTCTTGTCGTCCAATGAAGAAACGCCCAATGGCCGACGGCACGACAATCAGAAATTTTGTGGCACTGACAGGTTTGTTTCCGAATTTACACCAATTTTTTATAAGTGTTTTTTTAATGGTACAAATATTTCAGGGGATAAATTAGTTTATAAATACCAACAACTTTCAACGGTGCTAGCCACGAAATTTAGCAAAACAGATAAACAGACAGACATTTTGGTTGAGTTCGTATTGCAAACTCGACCATGAAATTGCTTTATCACCTTTAGTTTTAAAATTCTTTAATAGTGCATGAGATTATTGAAATGTCATTTAAATCTGAGCTTTAGCGAAATTTTAAATGTGTGGGAATAAATAACGTTTAACTGATAATGCACTTTCCTGGTCGACTTTACTTTTTTATGGAACAGCTGATGTTTTTTATTCAGTATGTAAAAAAAATGTATTTCTATCAATACAATTTTTTTTACTATGTCGATGCCAACTACGACTTTCATACCCTGAACCGACATATTTGTACGAATAAAAAATAGGGGTGTAAGTATATTTATTTATTGTAATTAACTTTATGGCCCTTTCTTGATTTTACCCAAGTACCGCGGCGACAGCTTCAGTAGTCCACGCGCCGTCGAACAAGCACTACCAAGAGTCGGTGATCACCAACACCGATGCAATGGACAGCAAGCAGACGAAGAAAAGGAAGGCGGTGTCAGCGGCTAACACGCCGAACCCGCCTGTCGAGTACGCGGCGCCGCCTGGGGTAAGATTGGCTAGTGTTATTGGGAAACATTGTGGTACACACATTACCCAGATTCGGCTATCATCAATATCGACGCGAAGGACACCAAGCTGACGAAGAAGAGGAAGGCGGTGACATCGGCTAACACGCTGAACCCGCCTGTCGGTAAGATTGTCTTAACTATAAAATATACATAGATCTTTTAGCGAAGTCAATTTCAAAAGTTCTTTTAAACGTGGCAGAGATTATACGAAGTAGATTCAACAAATCAGTGGCAACTTTTAAGGAAGGCGCAAAAGTACTATTTAATAATAGATAGTTTTCATTCACTTTGCCAAAGTTTTATTATCTACCCGCCACACTTTATTGTTATTTCTTTTTTTATAATTTGTGTTCTCAACTTTTACCTTTTCTAAGTTTGTGCGTTCACCGCACAAACTATATGCATATAGGCATGGTGCCTATGACAGCTCATTCGTGCAAAGCCAAAAGTTTCTCATGCTATTGGAATAAAACTCAAGAAAAACAACATTAGACATTTTTAGTGCAGCTTAGACCCTATTCCTTGTGCAGAAGCTAAATTTTGCTTTGCATGAATGAGCTGTCATAGGCACCATGCTACACCGCATAAACTATAATTAAAAAAATGATTTTCTCGGTAAGTGAATTAATTGTAAATTCTTTTGAGGAAATAAAGTTATCTTTACGTCTCCTTTGGTCGCGTAAACGCGATGTGTGAATTTAGGAAAACTTTTATCTCATATATTTTATACAAGTCCAGTAGCCTAATGTGTAATATAATAAATAACTTTTTACATTCACACCAATTATCTAAGCCCCTGTTAATTTCATTAAGAAACTGTATCATGGAAAACTTGATAACGGATAAATATATACTTAAATACTTTTTGTTTGTAAATACATACTTAATATTACATAGTTAACACCCAGACCAAGACAAATAGACATGTTCATGCACACAAATATTTGTCTTGTTCGGGAATTGAACCCGAGACCACTGGCGCAGAAGGTGGGTAGCGTACCCCTGCGCCAAATCGGTCGTCGCAATATTCTTCCATCTTGAATATTGTTTTGCGTTATTATAACCGTTTGTTATGTTTAGCCTCCTGAAGTGAATCCACCAACGAGCCTTTGGGAAGGCGCTCATCCTGGAAATGAAACGCAGGCTGAATCGTTGGAAAAGATTATTAAAAAGGTATTTTTTAACTGCTTAAATGTTCGCGTTTACAAAACATTGAAACTGATCATCGTGAATCTGTTTCGTTTAGTATGTCATTAAGGCGTCAATATACTTTTGGCGCAAATCATGTGGCAACTTAGGGTAAACTTACCCTATTGTTAGCACCCGTTTTATTTTGGCGCCCTAGAGTTTCTCGAATGGTAAAACCAAGGGACAATTTTGTACAATACTATTTTACATTTAAAGCCTGAGCATATACATAAAAAACCTGGCTCGAAACACCCTCTCTATTGTTACAAAAAGTGTTAAATTCTATATAAAAATTTAGTTCGTTACATTTCCCCGATATGGCAAGGTTTTTTATTTTTCTGGTCTAGCTTTAAATGCATAGGTTCCGAAATTGAATAATCAATTTTTTCCTTGTTTCGAGCCAATAGTAAAACGGTTGCCATGCCAACTGCCTACAATAATATAATAATAATAATAAATTTCTTACAATCACACCAATTATCTAGCTCATAAGTAGTTTTCATTAAGCAACTGTGTAATGGAAACTAGATAACGGATAAATATATACTTATATACTTCTTTCTTTTTTGTAAATACATACTTAATATACATAGATAACACCCAGACCAAGTCAGACATGTTCTTTTTCGGAATACCTATTTCTTTCCTCGTAGGCCAAAACAGAAGGTTCAGAGTCGGTGACTGTGCCCGCCCACTTCTCCAGCCTGAGCCCCGCGCCGCCGCCGCCGCCGCCGCCGCCGCCGCCCGCGCACAGCCCCGTCTCGCAGCCTAGCCCAAGGTATCATCATCATCAGCCATATTATAACCCCATTCCTGGGGCACAAGCCTCTCTAAAGCTGACACGGGCAACTAAAATTACGCAATAGGGTATTTGACTGATTTTTTTATTGACTTAAAATGTTAATTGAAATAAGTAGTAGCTACTCAACATAGGTATTTATTTTCAAATATCTTGCATATTTTCTGCGATAGAGAGCATCAAATTTTCTAATTAGACAAGGAGAGCGCTATAGAAACGTGACGTCACATTTCTATAGCGCCATACTCTCGTCATAGAAAATTTCATTTTAGAAAGAGATTTTCGCTTGTTATATACAGATTGAATTTCTTTTTTCACTTTTATTATTCAATAATGTTATATTTCTGAATGTCATAATTAAATATCTACATTTCAACAACAGTCAAATACCCATTTCCTGTCAATCCCCGCAAAATGTCACGATCACATCAAGCAAAACAGACATGAAATGACATTACTTGGCGGGCAATTATTTAAAAAAAAACCCCGTGTAAGCGCGCCGTTATTGGTGGATGAGGAGAATGGGCCACCATGACCCACCACGCGCGACAAATGCACAGTGGTGGTTATTAATCGAGACCACCGGCTCGACATGCTTTCACAAAGAAGCTCGTCTTATTAGATTTTTGGTCAACCATCCTGTGACCGACCATTGTCATAGTTGCTTATCCTCAACGATCGCAGCCAAGTGAGCTATCCACTGCGCAACTGGCTTCTTCCAAGCTCAAAATACCAAAAAATTATTGTCTTGCCATGTAAATTGTTGTTTTTTATTTTATATTTTTTATTTTATGATGGAATTGGCATTTGTATTTTTTAGTACAATAACTATCTGACTTCGTGACGTATCAATACAGAGCCAGCCTGATCAGAATATTTTTGAACGATATAATCAAAACAGATATAAATGTGTATCTTATAAGGGCCTACGCAGACGACATACTTTTTTCCGCGACATGATGTTTATTACACAGTCGACCCTTTTTACTAACCGACTTAAAAAAAGAGATTACCTATCATTTTGACCTGTTTGTATGTGATTTAGTTGGAATTGTATAATATTTAATTGAGTACTACTAAAGGCACCAACCTCAAAAAGGTAGGTACTTTACAGATATTATTTTTTCCTTATCAGTTTAGAGGTACTTTTTGAAGATGGTTTAATTTTTAAATTACTTTTTATGCAATAATGTCAATTGCCTCTGCCTACCCCAGTGGGAAACAGGTGGGACTATATGTATGTATGATGTATATACTTATGTACTTTTTATACACATAATTTCAACTTATCTCACTTTGTAGTTTTTTTTTATTCACAACGGGTTAGCACTTACCCTTCATCTCAGCTGATGTTGAGTGAATTTAAGGCTGAAGATGGAAGCGCACTACTCCCGGAATCCTCAACACTGAGGATATCTTATCTCTAACTGCCCGAACACAACAATGCTGGAAACATGATTGTAGACGGTGGTAGCTGGCTAGGCGGACTAATAACAAGTCCACCAATCAAATTTTTTAAAATCTAGAGCGGATATTAGCGAACAAATAGTTCGTCATCTGCGAAGGTCCTAAAGAACATTGACGATGATGCCAGCAGAAAAGTTCTTAATTTAACAACAGTCTCATTCCTAGCATTCTACTGCTGCGGTTTAGTTGTGGTAACTATTTAATGTATTTTTGGTCTATGTTATTTTACGTGTTGCCTTCAATGTTCTATTATACCCCAAGCACCAAAAACTCTCGAGATCGTAATCGTATAGTAAACCGTCGAAATGCTAACAAAGCTGATAGAGCTGTCAAATATCTATTGAATCATTTATTTATTCATTTCGCCTTAACTTAATACTTACTATCATTACAGACAATTACTTATTCTAATTTAAGTTGTAACAAATTACATAAAGTGCAACCCTTGCGAATTCACTCTTAGTACACACAAACAAATCGAATTCTTTGGCTAGTTCCTTATAAAACCGAAAGAGGCGCTGCTCTGGTTTTCATACAAAATAATACGATCACTAAAACGATTACGAGAACGAGAGTTTAATTTACTGATCAGCTTTTATCACTGATTTAAGATTTCCTTTCTTGTAATTTTAAGCGTTTGTGATGTACCATAGGCATTTGCCAAGCCCGATGCCCGGGCCCAGCGGAATGAACCCAGGAATGTCCACCATCAGGTCACCTCAACCCCCACAGGTAAGTGCGATGTGTCATTACCATTATACTACTAGGTACTCAGAAGTCTTACAAACTGGAACACGAATTATTTGTTTATTACGGCCAAGTTTATACATACCCAAGCTTTTTACAATTATTTTATTTAACACATTTAATTTTTTTAACATAAGTGATTCGTGTATGTAATTAAAATTAAGGTTTTTAATGCATACTTGGTTATCATGCTCGCAAAACATATTTTTATAATACTTACATTCACATTTATTTTAAAATTCTATTCTATAATAATAATAATAAAAAAAATCTTTATTCATGCCAAAATACAGTCACATACAGTAGGTAATAGCTAAAGCTATGGTAAACAAATAACAAGTTCTGTGTTGGTAAGGCAATTAAGGTAATAATAAGGAGTAAATTTTTGAATTCCCTGAGATGAAAAAAAGGAAAACCATTTAATTAGGGCATGTCATAATAACTATAACATTACACACAATTCATTACTGATGAACTATACTTTTAGTTTAGCTGATATTAATAAACACAAAATTAAATCGCGATCACTCATTGGAATTTCCTATCGAAATCTAAATCAATACCCACATTCTATTAAATTAGGTAATATCTCTACAAACGTACTTATTCTAAAAAGTTGTCATATCATACCTATACTAAAGGATCAATCTGAAGACTTACCATCAGTTATTATAGCCATATCTCTTAATATTTTTATGTAATATCACACTGCCTGAAAACTTAAAAAAAAACATTATTCTGATACCACTGGTAGAAAGGTTTCAACAACCTGACTACCAAAATTTGTACTTTTGATCCAACTTTATATTGATTTTAACGCGAGCAAAAGCTGAAAGGGTTGAAGCCTTGAAATAATGTTTATTCAAAGACGCAGATGTACACTGCGTATAGCTCCATCTCGCTTACTTATGTTACTCTACTGGCTTATAATAAGGCTTAAATTTGATTGCCGCTTCAGTTTTAGCCATGGAACACTAGAAAGAGGCTAGAAGTAGTACCTAAGTAAGGGGTGCGCTTTGATAGTCCTTTGCTCAATATACGGCTCATACATTTACCTTTCTAAGATTATGAATTTACCTACTCACGTTGTCACGGCTAAAGGCCCGTTTACGATTGTATACCTACCTGATTCAGCACTTACGCTTAACGATGTTACTTCTATCTTTCCTCTTGTGTTCTGTGCTTTGAGCCCTATGTGATAATGCTAGAAGTGCTGCGACTAATCGCGTGGTTGTGTAGGGCGGCAAGGAGCGCGACGCGCCGGCGTCGCTGCTCGTCTCGGTGCCGTTGCCGTCCTCCAGCCACGGACTCAACCTCTCGGCGCACGCACAGGTTCATGACGCTACCAATGATGAGTAACCTCGGTCATCCGCGTTGGACCAACCACCAACATTATTTGAAAACCACAAAAACGAGCTTCTTGACTATTGGTGTTGAGTTTTATCTGTAAAGTCAGATTAACAATTTTCCGTTTTACGCACACTCAGGTCTGTACGTTTTGTATACAGAAATGTCTTCAACGCGGATTCGTCGGGGTAACTCATTGAAGAATCTTTCGCTATTAGAAACCTTGTCTCGCATTACTAAACCAAAACCGTGAAGAACGATTTGGAAGTATTCAGGACGGCTTAAGCATGAGTAACTTTGCTCTAAATGATTTGTTATTAAAATCGGTCAATATTATAATTTTAAAGCGACTTAAGAAATAAGCGGAAAGAAAAATAATTTTAAATGGACTCCGCTATACACCATTTAATCTTAATTAGTAGGTACAATCATTTTGAAGGATAGAAGTGTCCATTAATACACTTCAGGTCACTTTCCATCACAATACAGAATAATTAAATTAAGTACTTACACGTTTGCTTATTACCTAAAACAGTAAACTATTTTCAACTAAACAATGAATCAAATAGTTAAATGGCCATACACTAATCTTAATCTTATTCACATTATAGAATTACTATTATACTATTGGACTAGTCCCGAAATCGTGGAAAAATATCAGTTTTTTAAACTTTCATGGTCATTAACACTGAAAATATTACGAAAAGCGGAAATTTTACCAATTCGCATGCAACACATGGTAAAATACCCGCTTTCAGTAACATTTACAAGATATCAGCTGTTCCATACATTATGGTCTTTATATCTTTGATTCTATTTCGAGAAAAAGGTATTCGTATTGAGGGACACTTTCATACCCTAAAATGTTAGTGCTTATTAAGGCGCTACTCGGAAAAATATGGACTTTTTGATTTAAAACTATAGGACGGTTACAGTTGTTACAAATCTGGTAATAAGATATATATTTCTTCATACCTTTATCTAGAATCGTATAGTTTCAAAAACACGATTTTATGATTTTGCCTCGACACTTCTTCCTTTTCGAAAAGACCTCTAAAAATACGAAAAGTGAAGATTATTCTTAAATGGGGTTACTTACACTGTTGGAAATTGGTTTAATTAGTGGACACCAATAATATTGAGGATCGTATAGAAGCATTTTTTTTAAATCGCTGTAGTTTTTTAATACGAAGTGGTTTTGTGTTTTTTTTGCCTAATCTGCAAAATCGGTCTCGCTCCCGCGCGCGTCGTTTTCTCATTGCTATCTCGCTTCAGCACATTTTTTCCGAGTATCGCCTTAAAAAATTGTAGTATGCCTTTCTAAAAATCCCATCGAAATTAAATAGCAAGCGCTATCATTGCGGTTGTGGTTTCTGTTATCTGATGCAAGTATAATATACACAGCGTTTGCGGATGTTGATTTAAGCAAAGCGTAAACCGATGTCATATTCATTGAAATAGTTTTTTTTTAATCCGTTCGATGATTTATTTAATGTTACCGATAAATCTCAATACCTATTTGAATCAAAGTAAAATAGAATCAAGACTGCTGTGTAGTCCCATGTATTTATTCCTTTCATACTATAACATATGCATAGCTTAATGCTAAAAGTAGAAGAACATTATGCTTTTTCATACTATCCGCTAGTGCTGCGTATCCATGGGTTTTACCAGGGGGTATCGACTAACAGATGAGCTTAACCTCAGAACTCTTGCATGTCCATCGTTGACTCAGTCGTCAACTGAGCTTCGCTTGTGCTATCACTTCGTTTCAGAGCGAAGTTGCCTAGAACATGTCGTGAAAACGAGTCTTTTAGAGCGGCTCCACATTAGGTCGCAAGTAGCACGACAGCGGCGCGGCTTTCATACATAATATATTATTCACACTTATGCTCTGAAATGTTAATATTATATTTGAGAAAAGAATGCAGTACGTGGCACTTTTCCGAGGTAAACATTCTAAATTTGAAAATCACTGCAGTAATGAATTTCAGTACTTACTTACTGCACTGATTTTAGTGCAGTAAGTAAGTACTGAAATTCATTACTGCATTGATTTTCTATGGTACTACCAACTTTTTCTTTATTTTTTCTTTAGTTATTCCTGTGTATAAAAACAGAAAAAGCAAAGGGACATTTGCACCATACAGCCACATTATTATTTTATCATATTAGGTTAACTTTTTTTTAAATACGGTGCGCACAGAGTATATTATTACTTCGTATTGTACCACAAGCGCTATGTACCCTTAGCACCATGAAGCTCGACTTAATACTGAGTTAACTCAGTATTAAGTCGAGCTTCATGCTTAGCACGAACATCAATCGAAAAAACAAAATGAGATTTATCATAGACAAAATATCCTTTACGCGTAATTTTGTATGGGAAATATATACAGCGCCATCTACCGCCCAGAAGCGGGTATTGAAGTTGCGCATTTTAGTAGCAAGTAGAAAGTATCACTAGGCTGTATGACCGTTCGACATGGCCTCACAAACCAATATTAAAAAAACGGCGGGAATGATTTTCAGCGGTTGATTAAATATCAATACAGTTTATATTGTGTAATAAATTATCAAAATGAGTTCTGGCAATGAAACATATAGAGACATTGTATGTACCTACTCCACCAAATTTGAGAGCAGAAGCAAAATTAATAACAGAAAACTTACTGCCAGTAAAATCAAAAGAAAGATATATGAAAACCTACGATCTGATTTGGAAAAGTGAAAAAAAAGGCGCATACGTTTTCGGAATCTGTGTTGTTGGCGTATTTAATTGATACATCATTAAAATAATATTATTATGGGCGATTTATACATAAGTGTGCCCGGGAAAACAATAACGTTTACATTTAATAATTGCCCGAACATGTGTGATATAAATTTTAATAAATATTATTTAGTTAAACAGTTTTTTTATTTCCTCGCATTTCTTGAGAAAAGCACTATACAAGCCTTGTACGGTAAGCAAATTACCTTGCCTCGAATGATTAAAGCCCTCGCCTGCGGCTCGTGCTTCAAACCATCCTCGACAATGTAATTTCTTACTTACCTGTCCTCGGCTGTAATGTACTATGATTCGCACGGCTGTCGCGCTGCTTGCGAACTAGTGTGAAGCCAGCCTTACCGTGGTAAGGATTTGATCTTCTCAGTTGTTTTTCTCTCAAAACGGGCACTGTCCCCAATTCAACTGTATACCTAGATTGTAAATAAATGGATTAAATTGTAAATGTGTATTTCAATATGGTTTTTATATCTGTAATGTGTGCATTTATATGTTAGGTTTCCGCTGCATCAGACATGACTGGATTATCTCCTCACATCTTTCATCAGGCTCAGAAGCAGGTATGTAACACGATTTTAGTATGTGTTGGTTGATATATCTAAATACTTACAGTTTAATTTCTCAGGCATGAAAAAAAGAAAATTAAAGAATAAAACTTTTTCTTTATCCTGAAATTACAGTTTTTTTTTCTAATTTATTTTGGTCGATGTTGTGTTGTCGACGTTGTCGTAACAAACTTCGTGCGTTACAATGCGGTAAGCCTCCGCCTCGAGTAGACACCATCATCTAATTACCTGTTAGATGATCGCGTCTACACGAATATATAAAATTCTCGTGTCACAGTGTTTGTAACCAAACTCCTCCGTAAGTGCTTGACCGATTTCTATAATTTTTTTTGTGTATATTCCGTAGGTCTGAGTATATGTCGTATAATATTTTTTTATCCCGGAATTCCACGGGAGCGAAGCCCCGGGGCGCAACTAGTTATATCTATACTAATGTTATAAAGCTAAATAGTTTCTTTGTTTGTTTGAACGCGCTAATCTCAGAAACTACAGGACCGAATTAAAAAAATATTTTTGTGTTGGATAGTCAATTTATCGAGGAAGGCTATATGCTATACGCTAAGACCGACAGAAGCGAAGCTTTATTGAAAAAAGTTGAAAAAACGGGAAAAAATCATATCTTTTTTGTAGATTTTTCCCTTTTCTCAAATTAACACAGGTGAAACTGCGGTGCACAGCTAGTTATAATATAAACGCGCCCTTAGGGTGAATATAATTAGTACAAAACAACAGCGCGACTAATTAATACTCTATATTTATATTTTCCTCATGTTGTTGTTCTATTGTCTGTCGGTATAAGTCGGTATTATTAATTGGACATTGTAGATACCTTTTGGAATGTTAATAAATGGATAAAAAACTGAAACCTAATATTGTAAACTTCATTTGTCTTTATCTCCAGCTTGCAAGTTTTGCAATATTCTGTTTTGGTTTTAGTCATGATAAGTGATAGTATATTTTTTTTGCATATAATCACGTTAATTATTTAAGTTAAGTACTGTAATAAACTAAAAAAAGCATGTGAAAGCGTTAGTTTCCCGTTAAAAATAAAGATACTGTAGGTATTGCCAAAGAGTTCAGAGTCAAATACCAAACAGAAAGGCTTTCTAAAAAAAGCTATTTTCGAATAAAATACCACGCAATATAAAAGTACTGCAAAACAGATGTTCGCAGTCACTCATAAATAACCAACTTCGGTCAACTAGTCTGATACGGCAGATTAAAGACTCTATTATTCATCTTACTAAATAAAATGCACTTACTCGCTTTGTATTGCGCCCCTAGATGCTAAGAGTTGACGTACAACATTTTGAGTTGTATAGGCACAGTAACTGTAGCCTAGACTATAGCTATATAGATTACAAAGAGTACAATTAAAACTTATCTTTCTGTTAGGGCAAGCAAGCCGGGATAACATTGCTTTCGCACGCTTGACCGCTTGCTATTATACGACGACATTAATAAAAAAAAGCTGTTATTGTGAGAAATAAAGCTAACTAGATGATTTAAAGTTAGATATTTCGCAATATTTTAACCACTACTTACTAATTGTTTGTGCCTCGCAAAACGTAGCAAGTTTAGGTATAAATTTTTCTTAAGGTAACATCGAACAAACAGTGTAAAGTGCTCATTTCAATATTATTACAAACGTAAACAATTAATCCTAATGTTTGAAAAAACTATGGGTTGTAAATTTTTATATGCCCCGAGGCAAACTTTGTGTGCAACATTTGGACCGTTTTGTAGATTGTGTCCCTTCCTTCCTACCTGCTAAGCACGTGTACAGCACACGGTGTGCTATATGCCCTTCAGTGCTAGCGGAGCGGCCGCGTGGGGCGCATCTGCCGCGCCCGCCATGCCCGTGACGACACTATTATGTTTGCCGGTGCCCGCGCATCCATACATTCATTCAATGTTCGTACAAACAAACAAATTACGCTGTTTTACAGTTTGATTATGGTACATATTTTCCGCCCAACACCAACTTTGAAACTTAAATAATGATTCATTTTGTGTTTAATGCAAGTATTCATAAAGGTCACTGAATTCATCAATAATGTTACTTATGTTTGATATATTTTGTGATAAGTGTGCTGATAAGTGAGGTTATATGTTGTTATTACGATTTCGTTAGTATTGTTTATTTAAAAAGTCAGTGAAATTCGAATTATATTCCATTTTTAAATATAGTGAGTTAAAATGTCTTACTATGTAAATGAAAATAAACATGATGTAGGAAATAGAGTACCTATTCATGTATTCTCTTCGTCGATTATACTTATTTGCAGTACCTACCTATATCTTGCATGTTATATTTTAATATACTTACCTACTAACTCGTGCCTTTGGCGTTACTAACGTTTACCGCATTATTTTAACAATATTTTATAATTTCTCATTTTATCCCTAAACGTCTATAAACGACTTACAAAAATTAAATTACAACTAAAAAGAGAAGGGTTCAGTAACGGTAAAGTTACCCCTGCCACTAAACAATGTGAAAAATATTAAGGTTTCTTCAATTGTTAAGAGTTCTGCCCTCGTTTTTATTTCATTTAGCAAGACTTTTTATTATTTTAATTTAAAGCCTTATTTTATTAACCTGCTATTTCTATAGAATGGCTTATTTGTTTCCAGGCTGCTATGGACCCCGGAATGCCTAGTCACGGTCCGCACAGCGCGCCGGGACGATCTGCCTGGGGTGGTCTGAACGTCACCTACGAAATGCAACAGGATCCTAATAAACCGGGGTAAAATTATCTACATTATACATATTGTATGTTTACTTACGATATAATATAAATGAGAAATTTTTAATTCCACCACAAAACAACGTATTTTATTGTGCATTTGAGTATTTTAGGCGTGCAAGTCAGTATTTTTGGTGGTTAGGTTAGATTAGCAGTTAAATGCTACCAACCTAATATACATGGTTAATATTTTTTTGTTAATATCTCAATATTTAATCGTGAAATAGTTTGTAGAATTAGACTGGGCGGACACGATAATTGGAGGTGTACAATTTTTTACAGTATGCAAATTTGCGAGAACGTCTTAGACGACGACATTGTTAAGCACTATCAAAATTAGATTTTCTATCCCTGTGCATCACACTTAAAATTTAATTTTCAAGTGTAACAAAAATAGTGCAAGTGTAAACACGTAGTTTACACTTGCAATTTGCTATCGGACAGATTGTCGGACATTTATCGCAGAAGACTTACTTGCAGGTGGAAATGAGGCCTTAGCATAGATCGTAGTCCATAATGCTCTTGAAATACTTATTTCTTAGAAAACTCATTAATATTGCCTATTTTTATTAATTTAGTATCATAACATGGATGGAACATGGAACATGGATTATGTACAAAATAAAAAAAAAACAATGAAATAACAAGTTTATTTAACAAAGTTTAAATTACGTGTGTGACTGTTTATTACGAAGACTTTACTTTATGCACTAGAGCATAAGAAGCGATTTTATGCAGCCTATACGGTACCCAACATAGACGAACTTTACGAGCATGAGAAGTGATCATATATTTTTATGTAGGTGAATGACAATTTACTTGGAGTCTTTTTTAATTGGTTTCAGCTTATTTAAATTGTATCAAAAGAATATAATGTCTGGAAGAAATCGCTTTTAGCGATAAGGCCGCCAATTGTATGTCTCCTTTGTATATTTTTTTGTCTATCTGTATTATCTGTGTGTACAATAAAGTGTAAATAAATAAATAAAATAATATATTATTAAATTAACTTATATCGTATCATGGTAAACTACTTTAATTGCACAGTAATCATAGTCTCTCTTTAAATGTATTATTTATTATGTCTGGTTTAAAATTTTAAATGCAAATTGATATTTAATTACGTCTAAAGGTGTATATTTTGCTCTTGCAATATAAAATATTTATAAGGAAACCTTTCTCTTAGTCAAACCTGAGGGCACGGCAGTGCCCCCGCCAAGTCTAGCGCGAAGCAAACACCGCCGAACCATCCTTTATTGTACTGGAACTATTTCAGCGTATTTTCAAGCCTCTATTTGAACACCTTTGGATAGGATTAGAGCGCTGAAATTATAGTGATATAGTAAACTGTTTGCACACCAGGACCACAAAATTTCAAGTTTGTACTATCTGATTTATTTCCGAAGCTATACGAAAGCAAAATTTTGCTAATTTGACACTGACTCAGTAACTGATCATCAAAATAGAAATAGTACTTCCTACAAACCTAGAGACCAGAAATTTGAAACGGGGGCAGGGTTTAATGACCATATAAAGGGAAAACTATTAAAACTATGATCATGGAAGCTAAATACCTGATGTCTTGAGGAGAAACCTTAACATACCAGCCAAACTACTTAAGTTATTGGCATGTTGTCTTCACAAAATATGTTCAGCGTGGTTGGAACTTTCCCTTGAGATACAAAAATTTAAGATCTGGAGTATCAGATTAAGAACTGATATGAGAGATATGAAAATGTCGCTTTTGAAAACTGAAGCTTTCTGCAAAAAGATATGAAATCCCACCAAAAACACCCTGTAAAAAACTGGCCATCTCTCGCTGGAGCTGCTTATTTCTTTATAAAAAATTATGAAATCTCGTTTAAATTTTTACTTTTTTGCATTCACAATGCAATTTTTATTACTTATTGAAAAATGGAAAATAAAGTATTTTTAGAAAAAATCGACCCGTCTCACAACCAGCTCCGATGGGACTTGAACCCACGACCCCTAGCTCAGAGGTTAGACCAGTCGCCCGGATAGCGAAAGGTCGTGGGTTTGAGTCCCATCGGAGCTGGTTGTGAGACGGGTCGATTTTTTTTTAAATACCTTCTTACATTCACACCAATTATGTAAGCCCATTTTAATTTCATTAAGAAACTGTATCATGGAAAACTTGATAACGGATAAATATATACATAAATACTTTTTGTTTGTAAATACATACTTAATATACATAGTAAACACCCAGACCAAGACAAATAGACATGTTCATGCACACAAATATTTGTCTTGTTCGGGAATCGAACCCGAGACCACTGGCGCAGAAGGTGGGTAGCCTACCCCTGCGCCAAATCGGTCGTCAAATGAAATCTCTCACTAAAGCCAAGCCAACTCTAATATTCCTTACTGTGATCTTTAGTTTTATGTGACTGGGAGACGTCGTGTCGTGTCGTGTCCACCAACATGTAAGAATGTTCAATGTCCAAGTCACATAAAACCTAACTATATCAATAAAGAAATCGCAGCAAGGAACATAAGAGTTGGCTTGGCTTTACTGAGAGATTTATTACTCCTTCCACTTCAGAACGTATTCGAATATAACATAATTTATTTACACAAGGAAAATTATTGCTTTACATAAGTTATTATTGTAAAACCGATTGTATTAATAAATCGTTGTCTATACTAATATTATAAAGAGAAAAGATTTGATTGTTTGTTTGTTTGTTTGCATCGAATAGGCTCCGAAACTACTGGACCGATTTAGAAAATTCTTTCACCATTATATTCACCTATTCCCACGGGAACGGGTACCACGCGGGTGATACCGCGAGGATCCGCTAGACCGATGTCAAATGAAGCCGATGGTAAAATATTAATATACAACAAATCTATACTATAATAGTTTTGTTGTATATTAATATTTTACCATCGGCTTCATTTGACATCAACTACTAAGGTTGAAATACCTATTTAATAACCCGAACCGTTATAGCACAGCCGTCTCTATCGTCTTCTACAAGCCATGCTATGATACGGAACGGCAACATTGCTGTGAACCGGTTTACTCCTCTGAGTACTAAATTCTATGGAGGTGGCATACCTACGAAAAAGTGAGGTGTAAGTAAGTCACAATGTAAGAAAATCTTGGAATTCAATTTTAAACTACTTCTAATTGTCGTATTAATGGGTCCGTCAAAATCGGTCCAGCCGTTTCAGAGATTAGCCGGAACAAACAGACAGCCAGACAAAAATTGTAAAACATGTCATTTTGGTATATGTACCGTATATTTAATCATATGCACGTAGTAAAAAGCGGTTATTTAATGTTACAAACAGATACTCCAATTTTATTTATTTGTAATGTATTTTATTTATTTGTATAGATGTATAGAAGATATGCCATCTCCATAGGATTCAGTACTCGAGGTTTACTCGCTGTTTACCTGTCAAACGGTGCAAACGATGTCAAATCGGTTCACTTAAAACTACGTTGCCAACTTTATGCGCATGGCTTGTAGAAGACGATAGAGATGGCTGTGGTTATAGGCTTTACTTTTTATCTTATTTTACATTGCTGGGCCATTTCGAAATTTCGTTGTATACTTTTACTTGGCTAGGCTTACAATGTTAATTTAAAATGTACATTTAAACTTACGCTTTTAGCAGTATCTTATATTGATTTATCCTGTTAGATTAATTGTGGTAAATTATATTCGTTGATGCAAATGTCGAACAACTAATGCTTTTTGTTTGTACATCGCAGAACATGCGAATTGAAAATGATCCTTAATTTGAAATGTGTTTCTGCAGGGTATTTTTTAACATGGCATCACCGACATAAATCGTTATGATTATGAAGTTACGGGTTACCTGATAATTAAAATCTCCTTATAAGCTCTTATAACCACGTATAAATTAATTTAATTCAGTGCCGTTGCGCTGTGCAGTACTTACTCAAACTTCTACGGTCACTAAACTTCTTGTCCGATACGGAAATGGACAAAGAGATGCTGTGCTTTTGATTACCAAAGAGTGCTGGTGCGAAATTGATGCTGAAACATATTGCGAGTGGGCTCAAGAACGTAGCATTTGAAATGCTTAAGCGATACGTAGAGTCGAGTAGTAGAGTAAGTCGCTACTTCAGAATGACTTGTTGGCCACATCTTTTTGCGGCACCAATGCTCGGCGAGGAGTTTACTTGCGTACCTAGTGGTTATCGCGTTCCTGATTACAGAAGTTAGGCAACTCTAAGCAAAACGAGATTATCTTAAATCTTGAGTTCTTCACACCAACAAAAACACCCAACCTGCTTTGCGCCCGTGTTGTGGGTCTGATTCCTCTTATACAACGACAAAGAAGACCAAATAGAAGTTACGCAACTCTCAGCAAAAAGAGATTATCTTGATTCTTAGTTCTTCACACCAACAAAAACACCCAACCTGCTTTGCGTCCGCGTTGTGTGTCTGATTTCTCTTATACAACGACAAAGAAGACCGAATAGCGAGGTCATTTCAATAAATCAAAAAAATTTACACTTTCGCATACAATGCTCCAATCCCAAATCAAGTAGCTTAAGCCCCTGAGTTATGGAAATTGGAAACAACGACGGGTATTACCACATACACCCAGACACGAGCAAATATTGAAAAGTTAGTTTTCAATATTTACCCGACCGGAAAAAGAACCCGGGACCTCAGAGATAGCGGCACCTTGGAAACCGGTGCGTACTGACACCACTCGGCCACAGAGGTCGTCAATCTAAACATGGCTGATAGTGATTAAAAATGATGGAGAATGCCCAGCCGGGAATAAAGCTATCGAAATCTGGATCTTGCAACTTTATAAAAATTAAAATTGCTCAGCGAATTTATAATTAATAATTTTTTTTGCTTAAGCGAATTGCACTTAATATGTCCAAGGAAGCCTAGCTTAAACTTCGATTACTCTGCGACTTCAAAAAAAATGAAATAAACTAATTTATTGGCTTCGCGATTTATTACATGTTTTGATTGTGTGTTGTGATACTTATGATAATTAATTAAGCTGGCTACACACGTGCATGCTCTCATATATTTCAATACAATACAACTACCGGGCGGCAGGATTAAGTCCCGCCGACAACGCTTCTTTCCGCCCGCAGTGTTTAGGCCGCTTATTTTTATCATAAACAGTGTTCATAACATGGTTTGTTGGTCCAGGTTAAGCGGGGTTCCCGGCCCCAGCAAGGAGATGAACTTGGCGGGCATTCCGATGCCGCCCACGATACGGACCAAGAAACGGGCGGCGATGGCCACCTCGGTGGTCTCTATGGCCACGCCGCCGCCGCCTCCGCCTATACGTAAGTAGTTCCGGAGTTAGAAGACGGCGTCTTGTACAGACACCTCACGAGAATGTTAAGCCACTTGTCCAAAAATCGTTGCCGTTGCCGTGTAAATCAAATCTTAAATCGGGCGTACTTCGGGCACACGGTTTGTACAAGTTTGCATTACACGGCTTAATTAAGAATATTAACAAGTGGTCCATCTTTCACTTGAGGTGACTGCACATGAAGCCTAAGGACGTATAATATATACGTTGAAAGCTCGATACCGGCGCCAGTGATTGGCCAGTGCTATCGGCCGAATGACGCCGACAAGTTCCGACCTGCTTGTCGGCGCTGGTTCGCCACTAAGTGTAGAGAATGCCTGCGCTGATTACCTGCGCGAACCAGTTCCAATAAGAGCTGGTAGATCGGCGCCTGAAGCCAGCTTACAACGTGTTAAGGTCAAACCGCACTTACGCGTCAAACTATTCTATAGGTACGTGTTCTATACGAAAAAACTTGTGTGCTCCTCCTTAGTTGCTCCGTCCCGCTGTAGTGCAGTTTGACCTTTAAGCCCTTATCTACCTTATAACTGTTAGTTATACAACAGTCGATTGTTTTCCGCATAGAAACTGCGACGTCACAGAGCCTAGCCAACGTGCGCCGGCCGCCGCAGCCCACGCCGCCGCCCATCTACCAAGAAACTATCAAGGATTCTCCGCCTAGCTCGCCTAGTGAGTATAATTAATTAATAGGTAACTGTTGAGCCGAATCGAGGAGCCCGTTGTGCAGCTCTTGGCGCGCTCGGCCTGCGATCATTGAAGTTAAGAAACTTACGCTATAGTCGGTCATGGGATGGGTGACCAACAATTCATTATCTCGCCTTCCTCCGTGCTTCGAGCCGTTGGTCCCGGCGTCGTTAATACCCACCAAATCGCATTGGGCCCACGTGGGGGTCATGGTCCATTATCCTTAACCATCCATAAGGAAGGCCTGTGCCCCAGCAGTGGGGACTTGTAATGGATGATGATAAGATAACAATTTAGCCTCCTGTGACTTCGTACCCGAGGAATTCAGTTATATCGCGCTGCTTAGGGATCACTTAACTATTGAGCAAATTAACTATCTCCTCCAAGGTATAATTTATTTACATATATGTATGTGCCAAATATCCTCAAAATTGGTTCTGTCTGAATTTTGCCGGCGTCATTAAGTCCTTTCTTATGATACCTGAACCATATTCTAGGCCTAAGCATGGCATTTAGGCGCGACCGATCGTACACAATTCAAATAATATCCAAATAGATTAAGGACACTTACTTCTCTTTATTCAAGTTTTATACTTATTTGTATCAGCACAGGTAGCATAATGAACTCGAGAAAGGTTTTGTCTATATCGAAACGTCAAAAGTGACATTTCATTGTAGACATAAGTACATATTGTTCGGCTGTTAACTATAGACTTTCGAGGTAGACAAAACTCTTCTCTTGTCATGCTACGCGTGTTGGTTTAAATTCTTAAATTGCTGTTTCTATATATTTTTTTTCAGTAATTTGAGTATTGTTTTTTTTTCTAGGTTCGGATCGTCCATTGAAGCCGAAAATGGAAAATAAGTAAGTGGCTTTTATTAGAGTGATTTATCTATATAAAAAGTAATTTATAAACTTCGATCAACAATAGTACTAGATGAAGGCTCACGAACTAAATGAAAACTTTACATGGCACAGACTGACTTTTTTTTAAACGGAGGAAAAGGTTACGAATCTTACGATCCTACATTATTAATGACAGGAACCGTTTCAAGTTTGAAATACCTTAGTATTATTGACACTGTCAAAATAATCTACTTATAATTATTATACTCTCAAGTGGGAGTATACGCTCGGCCATATCTGTCACTCCAACTATGTATCTAGAACTAGGTGTTATTGTTGATCAAAGTTTATAATAGTATATTATGATACAAGTGAGCTAAGGTTGCTCATTATACACGAGGCTGTGGGTTGCAGCCCGAGCCGCAGGCGAGGGCGTAAATCAGCCGAGTGTCTAGTGAGTAAGTTGCTCACGAGTTTCATACGCACTTTTTCAACACACTTGCGAGGAAAAACAAACATTTATTGCATACATTAGCTAAGGGAAAAAGCGCGCAAGTTTTTTTTTGCACACACCAAATGTAAGGTGACTGATTACATACAGCCATACAGCCTACTTCAAAATAATGAAGTATAATAATAGTGATAAAATGCAAATGTTTCATAACAAATTATTGTGAATTATAAATAATTTGATAATAATATACTTAATTATGTTTTTTGTCTTAATTAGGGACACATTTATTTATTCTAAAAGCGTAAATGGATTTTCAGCCGTATAAAACCTCTTTGTTGTTACAAAAAAAGAACTGTATCTATTACCCGCTAAAATTGAAAATGCTCTGTTGACTCGCATAATAACTTGCATTTAGGTACTAATTTAACTTTGTAGGGATACTGTATTACCCGGTTAAATTGAAAAGTCTCTGTTCACTCTCATATAATTCGCAGTTAGGTACTTACTTAACTTTGTAGGGATAATTCTATTACGCAACTAGTACTGTAATATTATTATGCACGCGTGTCTTATAGGTCGGTTTATGGCACTAAGATCGATGTAATAAGGCTCACTTTATGAGCAAGTGTGTTGAAAAGTAATATTAAACACTAAAGGGTTATTCTATGTTCTCCGATTTTAAAAAAATTCTTTCACCAGTAGAGAGCTACATTATTGTCTACTGTCATAAAACCGCGTGAAGCAGCTAGTTCTTTATGTTAGCCTTAGATTTCAAGCAACACTCAGCAGTAAAAATTTTCACGACCATTGTCGCCTGTAAAAACTCCTTGTAAAAAAATACATTTGTTTTCACGAATAAAACCACAATTTTGTTACAGCGTTCATTTCAAGATTAGTTTTGTGAAATTATCATCAAAATGGACATTCTCAAATGAGAAATACTGACTTTCAATTTAGCAGGCTTCATTACAAAATTTTGATTGATCGACAATCATTTCTAATATGTTCCGCTGACAGTGGCGCTATGTATTTTTTTCTTCTTTTTGTGGCAATTTAACCGGCCCTGACCTCTTACACATTCAGCCGGCAGCAGCACTATGGTTGGACAATTGACAACATTTCATAAAATTTATCATGTGTTTTTATTTGCTATTTAGAAATAACATTTAAAAAGAGGAGACTCGTATTTTTTCCTTTTCCAAAATTTTTATTTTTAGTCAACGTAAAATTAATTTGAAAACTTACTCATTCAAAAAGATCCTAAGTCCAGGAAGAAGGCAGGTTGGCGGACATACCTTTGCAAATTATTTAAAAAATTACATTCTGACGTCGTCAAGTCAACGTGACATGTTGTCAATGACGTTTGTTGACTGTTGTTGTCAGCCTGCCGAAACTCAATACTGCAGAAAAAATGTATGGACTTCAAGCAATTTTTTATGGCGACTTGTTTTTTGTCTCTTACTTCCTATCTACCTTCCTTGTCTCGGGCTGCTGCAGTGTCAATGTCAAGTCAAGCAAGTGTCACTATGTCACTATGGCCGTAAAAACTAAAAAGTCTATATAATTTGTGAACTAAAAAGTAAACAACGCGTGTCGTTTTGGTTTATTTTACCATCAGTGTGCGTATTTATTGTCTTCGGTGACTAACTATTATCATTAAGTGTATACCGCTTTGTATCATTTATTTAAGTGCATAAATGTACTTATTACAAAAAATGAGAAATATGTGGACTAAAATCTGGTAGGAAATTCAACCAAAAGCGGGTGTTCATGGCTCAATTCCCACTAGATGAGAAGCGGTAAGTAGTTTTTCATGTTATTTTATTGACGCTAAGTAATTAGAAGAAGTTCTGGTCACTTTAATCATTTGCCTAGAAATTCATAACCAAAAACCATATCCGCCATAGTGATGTCTTTACTACGTTCCAAATTATCGACTAAAAAAACTATTTTCGTAAATTTGAGTATAAAAAGTATTTTAGATGTTTCATTACTACTGCATTTGTTTAATAAATTACAAAATATTTTTTAATATTTATGTAGTCGTATAAAATAATCGAGATTAAAGAAAAATTAAAAAAATCTAAAACTCCAAATTAATTGTGGTTTCTCGTGATCAGAGGGCTGGCCTATGTCTTGCACAGAAGATACCTAAAGCCAGGATGGCCGATCATGTTGGCCGACCATGATGGGCCATCGTGTACAGGGCTAGTTTGCGTGTGATTGCCGTTTGCGAGCAACGCAAACATTTGAAAAGTCGTGGGTTCGAGTCCCATCGGAGCTGGTTGGGAGTCAGGTTGAATTTTCTCAATACTTCATTTAAAATTTTTCAAATATGTATAAGTTTTAGTTTTTTTATATTTATTATATTATTAGATTCTTCATGGTGAATGAAGTTTTATTCCTTTATTCTTAAATTTGTATACATATGTATAAGTACTGGCTTATCTTTTCAAATAAAATTTTCAATTTTTTTATCTATTGCAGATGCAAGCAATGGGTCAAAGCCATTGGTAATGAAGACCTCTTGTATGTACCTATAGAAACAGGACCAGATGTGACTTCGATTGGGCACCAGCCCTGAGCACGCGTTACCCATATTCCGCGATGGTATGTGGTAAACTATAATTTGAATTGATAATTATCAGCGTAATTACAATTAGCTGTTTTCTTTTAGAAACACTTGAGTACCCCTCATATCGTTTGAGATCAGTGTGTACTCAAACGATACTATCTACTTATCTCTATTTATTTATTATTTCAGGTATATAAATATCTGCCCACTTGTAACACAACAGTGCAAAAACGTGTGTCGATCGATCAGCTAACATCTGAAAACTCTGCCTAGAAAATGAGATTAGAAAATTACAAACAATTTATTCCCACATTGTAAACCTAACTTTATTTATTTTTTTATGACATGAATTGTATTATAATAAATAATTATTATTTGTCATTGAATAATACTCAATATTTCCAAACTAACAGAGGTTTTTATTTTCCTTTTGTATAATAAAAAAAACCTGTCTGCAACTTCTGCAAGGCAGGGTACCCATTCTTTTTTTTATCGTATCGATACATTCTGTAGCGTACATCACATCACTATTGCTTTTGTAGCTTATCATGTTGGCATTACTTTTTTGTCTGTCTCTGTTGGTACGAGATCTAAGCAGGAACCGTACTCTGAAACGCACATCCGAAACTTCGGTTAGCCCCGTCCCTTTCACGCGATGCTGTCATGACTGGAGCGTGAGAGGGATGAGTATAACGAAGTTTCGGGTTTTGCGTTTCAGAGTAGGCCCTCAGGAACTGACAGTCAAAAAGCTTGTATGAAGTCCCGACTCTTAAACGTAGTGATTATATGCTCTTTGGTTGTTGTTACGGTTTCTCGTTTGGTTTTAGTTGTTTTATTTGATGTTGTTTCTCTTCATTAGGTACTCGTAAATTTAAATCAAAATGGAAAAAACTGTTCGTGAATTAGATCCCTTAATTTTATGTGTAGTTCCTGGCTGCAAAAATACAGTTCTAAAATGCCCAAAAAAACATTTTTTTACGTGCCCATGTCCACACATTCACAGTGGTGTGCTGCTTTATATAAAAATAAAGTACCATGTGGTAGTGTGTACTAAGTTACAGGGATTGGATGGAAAATAAAGTCACAAGACCTCGACTAAAACCCCAAGTACCAAGAAGGCTTTAAAATGTTAATAAAGATCCAACATTTCCTTCAACATCAGGACATTTAAATCCCTTCCCAAATACACAAGAAAAAGGTGTTGTGTGTTTTTTTTTTTGCATTGGTTATGTCCCAGTTGTCTCTAATCCAACTGTTTTTTCGGGAATATATTCAATGTACAGACATTTTTCTAGTTTTTAGTAGTTTAGAAAGGTAGATTCCTAGATCAGGAAGTAGATAAAGATTGAAATAAACGCATATCAACATGAAATTGTATTTTATTAAACAGACAAAACACGACTACTTTTTAAATATTATCAAACACAGACTTCTATTTAAAATAACAAAAATAAGTAGGTACTTAAACACTAAACTATAGCCCGACTTGATATTTCACACCACACATGTAATGGCGGGCAGAGTAACTATGAACGAAACAACAACACTGGAGAATTTCTCAAACATGCTATTTATTTGGCTATGTGGTTTATAAAGCATACTTGTGTATGTGTGTATACTAAAGTGTCTTTACTCTCATCAATAACTGCTTTAACTATACATTTTTGATCGAACTTTGTGTTCAGGAATTACTCTGCCCTTGATGGTACACATGGCTTGCTCTCGTTTTACTTCCACATAGCCTACAGAAGTTTGAAGTTTCTACGTAGGCATCTCTCGATGAAAATAAAACTTCAGCTCCCCTTATTTCCGCAACGTTAAATGAGTCGTGTTCACGCATATTCCAATAACATCATCATGTCAACTTTGGGAAGGTTGCGAATGTCTGCCATATATTAATCCTTCAGCCACCTTCATAATTTTCAATTGTTAGTTTAGTAAAGTTATGTATGATAAGTTAGCTTTAATATGTTAATCTTCCTTCTGTAGGAGTAGGAGGCACAATATTATTTTTACTAATATCGCAAGTCACAGCCTTCTCTATTGTTCTTCTACAAGCCATGCTATTAGGTTTGACAACGTCGCATTTTTCGTTGGGTGTGAACCGATTTAAGGCCTGTCGCATATTATACGATTTTTTCTGTAAGAAAGTTTTGTTGTAGACTCCGCATACTATCAGAATTCTGACGTGTCTGACGTCCGCTTCTAATGAGTCTCGGATGCAAACGATCGGACGGCAAAATTCTGATCAGAAATTCGGAGGGCGCACTCTCCATACACTTTGTACTAGACCCCGCACACCTATTAGGAATTCCCATAAGATGTCAAGTCGAGTGGACGCGGACGCACGTGTGCACTTTGTACGGCAAGACAATAAGTTCATCAAACGATCTGACTGACATTCGATACAATAAAAAGAAATATCTGGAAAGTTTCTCATTTTTGCGTGTGTCATTTAAATAGAATACCTCTGCCTGTAGCAAATTTCATTGAACTTGGTTCAGTAGTTTAGGCGTGATAACTATCATCCCCTATTTTAACCCCTTACAGCCCTTTTTTTGGTTGTAGTTTGGGCGTGATTGCGTAACACACAGACAGAGTTTCTTTCGCATTTATAATTTTAACTAGGGATAATAGGCTGATTGACAAAGTTTTTGACACTCATTCTGCAGAAGCGAATTTTTTTTTTTGGATATGTTCTCAATTTCATAAACATTGTACTTATGTATGTAATTTTCCTAGTGTCATCCTATCACTCCACAGTGGATGGATGCACCCAATATTGCTTTTTTCGCTGTCGTCTTTGGATTCTAAAGACAAGAGCACATACCACAACACAACCGCCTCTTCGAAATCCATGTTGATGACTGACTTGACTGCGAAAAAGTTGTGTCGCTGTCGCTCCCGTGTGCGCTCTCATGTGCGCATCTTTTTAAACGCGGCGAGGAGACGGCGATAGAGACAAATAAATTGCCGTGTAAATAAGTGTGCGCGCTAGCCCTAAGTTGAAGTTTTAACAGATAATTGGGAAAATTTTATGAATCCTTACCTTATTTTAATTTTTAGTTTTTTTGCATTCACAATGCAATTTTTATTACAGAAAAATGGAAAATGAAGTATTTGGAAAAAATCGACCCGTCTCACAACTAGCTCCGATGGGACCCATGTGCCATCTAGTGCCATGGAGACTATGTCGAAAAATAAAAATTAATTTTGACCCACTTTTCTTTTACTTTCATGGTCGGGCTCAGAACCTTTGTATCCACCCTCGTAGTATACGCTATCAATATAATGCTTAATGATGTTTTCATAAGGAAAAGCATATAATTTCTTCAAATTTACTTTAAAATCCACTGGAATCACAACAAACCACGCACCAAAACAACCGTTTATTTTAAAATGACACTTGTGTATTATCCGACTACGTTTGCTTTGTAGGAAGTTGTGACGAGCATAAATACATCCTTAACGCGAACGCAAATAGGACGCATAATATTAACCACTAGTTATGGTTGGTCAAGTTGCCCCATAGGCTTCCATAGTATCTGCTTATTTTAACTAGGTCGGCTTACCTCTAACCAAATGTTCGGTCTACGCTTAGGTTCACAAGCGACGTTACCAAACCGTCATAGCATGGCTTGTAGTAAAGAAGGCTGTGCGCTGTGAGCTGTCCATAGTTCTATCTATGTCAAAATATGTCATTAAGAGCGACTTTCATCACTGATATTTAAACGCGATTAACGCTAAACATGTATTTCTGCCCCTGCTGTCACATTCAAACTGATGTCAGAGACAGAACTATGTATTAAACACGTTTAGCGTTAATCACGTTTAATTATTAGTGGTGAAGTCACCCTAAACAAAACAGGTTAGGTTTAGCGAAGAGTATCACTACAACTAACTTGACATCTGCAGTTTATACCCATCTCTGTCACTCTCCGGGCATGACAGAATTGAGTGAAAGAGGCGGGTATAATTTTTGTACTCATTACTCATCTTGGCAGCGACAGTTTTTTTTTAATGAGAGGCGTTTTTTTATGTTATGCAAAGGAATGTCATCATAATGTTCCTTAATCAAGATAAAAGGGTTTTTTTTTCCGAATATTTCAATAAATAAGTGATTTAAAAATCCGAAAAAATATGTACAGTGTTAGAAATTGAAAAATCTCGAAATGGTTTTCGTTTTAAGGTACCTTGTTAAAAATGAAAACATGTCAATTAACAACTAGACAGCTAAATTACATTTAAAAAAACACGTTAAAGTGTGTGTCTGATAACTTGGGAGTGTTTTGGCGCTAGTAACAGTAATTTTTTTTGTTCTAAGCTTTTGGAAAAGATTAGTATTCGATTTTGACCGCGCGCAGACTTTTCTGGCGCGCACTTTAGTTCCAGTATTTTCCACCGAAACAGAAAACATTGTCGCACTGTATTTTGATAACCTAAGAAACTACAGATTGCCAGGCTACTTTGAATTAAATGTCAATTACTTTTTTATGAGAAGAAAAGTTGAGCTTTTGCCTGCAATTTTCTTTTCAATTTACGTTGTTTTTCGACTAGAATCGGCGTGAGTTGCACGGCGCCGCACATGCTGGGCAACGAGCTGAACCCGGAGAGCGGAGCGGCTCAGCGCCTGCAGGAACAGCTCAGCGCCGAGCTGGCCGCGCACGCAGCGGGTGCCGTGGGCTCCGACCCGCTCGTGCCGCCGCCGCTCATCAATAAGGCTGCGCCGGTCAGTACCAGCACAGATTACTAAATAGTTACTACGTAACAGACAGATACTGCACTAAGCCATTTAAATAAATATCAACTCTAACTATAACGCAATAAAGTGGAATCAAGCTTGTACGGTGCAAATTACGAACGGCCACTCGTCGCATCTCTTTCTATCGCATATATTCTATCGCGCTCGGGCGGGCGGCCCGCTGTAACTTGTATTGAATTGGTATCCCGAGATATACCCGAAGCGGTAGGCACTTATCTCCGGTTCTTGAGCGAGTGACGGACGCCTGGTACCACCACTAATCCCAGCGCGATACATTTGACCTGCCCAAAACCGAGACACCGACATCGGTGTACGCTGTTTTCTATGAAATCGGCGTGAGTTGCACGGCGCCGCACATGCTGGGCAACGAGCTGAACCCGGAACAGCTCAGCGCCGAGTTGGCCGCGCACGCAGCGGGTGCCGTGGTCTCGGACCCGGTCATCAATAAGGCTGCGCCGGTCAGTTCCACCCAAGCAGATTCTACAAGGAAACTGGAGTTTTCAGCATATATAAAAAAGTGTACCCAGCAAATTTGACATTTAACTACGTAGTGGCTGTCTGTTGTCTCATATGACCATACGTTTTGTTTCAAAGAGTAGGTGAGACGGAAGACAGCCACAGTCTACAAAAAAGTGTTAGTACTACTATCTCCAGTTTCCTAGGTTAAATCTCCTTGGTTCCACCACTAATTGATTCATTTAACCTGCCCGAGCCGAGACACCGATATCGGTGGAAGAATTTTTCTATGAAATCGTATGGTACAGTCAGCTTCAAAATGATTCGAGCGTACAAACCTACCAAAACTATCTGAGCATTTGCCAAAAATCACTCTTAGCGCAAATAGTTTAAGGTTTTCTTTCATTTGTTCTCAAACAACAAATGAAAATGCACCCATTTGTTCTCAAACAACAAATCAAAATTCACCTTCACGTTGGTTGATAACATCACAATAAGGTTGATTTAAAAAAACTGGAGTTTTCAGCCTGAATAAAAAAGTGTACCCAGCAAATTTGATATTTAACTACGTAGTGGCTGTCTGTTGTCTCATATGACCATACGTTTTGTTTCCAAGAGCAGGTGAGACGGAATACAGCCACAGTCTACAAAAAAGTGTTAGTACTACTATCTCCAGTTTCCTTGGTTAAATCTCCTTGGTTCCTCCACTAATCCCAGGGTGATTCATTTGACCTGCCCAAGCTGAGACACCGACATCGGTGGACGCATTTTTCTATGAAATCGTATGGTACAGGCAGCACCAAAACTATCTGAGCATTTGACAAAAATCGCTCTTAGCACAAAGGTTTTCGTTCATTTGTTCTCATTTCTCAAACAACAAATGAAAATGCACCCTCACGTCTTAAAATAAGGTTGATTAAAAAAAACACTGATATTTTTGGTCGCTTTGAACGGTCAGATCATTTTCAAGCTGACTGTACACTGTCTTATTGGCACGGCCCGACGCGATATGCTGGTGCCAGAAATTACATGTAATTATAATTGTTCCAACAATAATCCCAAATTAATTTGACCTGCCCGAGCTAAGACACCGACATCGATGGACGCATTTTTCTATGTAATCGTATGGTACTCTGTCTCATTGGCATGGTCCGACGCGTTATACCGGTGCCGGAAATTTTACATAATTATAATATAATTTTCTTATATTAAACCTTTGTTATATAACGTGCTTAAACTCAGCTCTTATGGGTCCACTGATACCGCTGTCAGGTGTCGTTCTGGGCTGGGCCGACCATTGTCAAACGTTGCATAGCAACTAATCCCTATCTGTGGATTGATTATTAATTCCGGCCGTAAGACGACGAGATTACAAGCAAGATGATACATAATTCAATCTTCTCTTTTCATAACAGGGCTCCAGTTCAGGACGGAGCTCTTCAAGCGCTCAGAGCCTAGACCAGCTCCTGGAGAGACAATGGGAACAAGGCTCACAATTCCTCATGGAACAGGCACAACATTTCGACAGTAAGTAGTGATATTGAATTATATTTGGACAACCGGAGAAAAACCAGACCTTTCAATTGAATATCAATTACTTTTCTATGACGTCAGGATACAAACAAATATTTAACGTTTAATTTTTCTTATAGGTATTAAATTTTCTAGGCAATAACTGATGTTTTGTGTGTGGCTGGCTCATAGTGAAAATATTTTCAATGTAAAATAGATTTATCTTAAGATTTTAAATTATTTTTATGCATTCACAATGCAATTTTGTAAGTATAGGAAAAAAGTAGTGGGCTACTTATATAGGGCTCGTGGTTTTTACTATTGAAGTATGAGGATCGTGGAGAGTGAAATTAAAGATGTTGTTTCTTTGATTGTCGTGTATTAAGAGAGAATAAAAAGTACATTACAATTTAATATATACTAGCTGACCCAGCGCGACTTCGTTCCCGTGGCCCTACCCCCTACTCCACCCTACCCTACCCGTACTCTACCCCTACCCTACCCTACCCCTACTCTACCCCTACCCTACCCTAACCCTACCCTACCCCTACCCTACCCTACCCCTACCCTACCCCTACCCTACCCCTACCCTACCCCTACCCTTCGCTATACTTGGTGGCGAGTGTCTGATGATGAAGCTGGGAGGAAGCCAGTGGCACTCCTTAATGGCCAATAGGAAACCCTTCGAGTTCTGGCTCATTTGTTTCATTCTGATGTGACCTATTCGCTACACTTGGTGGTGTGGGTCTGATGATGGAGCAAGGAGGAGGTCAGTGTCGCTCCTTAATGACCACTAGGAAACCCCTCGAGATGGGCTTATGTGTTTCGTTCTGATGAGACCTATTCGCTACACTTGGTGGTGAGGGTCGGATGATGGAGCAGGGAGGAAGTCAGTCGCACTCCTTAAGACCACTAGGAAACCCCTCGAGTTTGGGCTCATTTGTTTTGTTCTGATGAGACCTATTCGCTACACTTAATGGTGAGGGTCTGATGATGGAGCAGGGAGGAAGTCAGTGGCACTCCTTAATTACCACTAGGAAACCCCTCGAGTTTGGGCTCATTTGTTTCGTTCTGATGAGACCTATTCGCTACACTTGGTGGTCAGGGTCTGATGATGGAGCAGGGAGGAAGTAAGGAGGAGGTTCGGCTCGCGCATCTGGTAACTAATAGACTCCACTTGAATTTGTAAAACTAAATACATACAATCACGCCTTTGAGTTATAATGTTTACGGGGTGGGCAGACACATGAATGGACTGTGAAATCGATTACCATCCCCATCCATAGCTTGCCATTATTGTTAAACTAAAAAGTAAAAAATAAATATGTAGTTTAAAAAACTATAAAAACACACTTTTATAGGAACAGACTAAAAGTACAAAATAACTGTCTATTTAGTAACTGAAATTAAAAAGCGTGGTGCGCGTTGCAAAGGGCGTTCCTATAAAAGTGTGTTTTTATAGTTTTTTAAACTACATATTTATTATATATATAGATTAACTTAGGACTACGTCACGCTCGCGAGGTCGCGTATGTTATCGACCTACATACATACGCCGATGCATATACCTAGTCACACATCATCATCATCATCATGTCAGCCGAACGACGCCCACTGCTGGGCATAGGCCTCCCCCAAGGATCTCCACAACGATCGGTCCTGCGCTGAGTCACACATAAGTGCAACAAATTAAAATATTAAAATTTTTAAACTAATTACTAACTACACTATCATATTTTCCCATAGATTTATCTTGTTACTCGGGTAAGTAAATAAACAGTTTTTAATGTGACATTTTCCATGCACAGTCGCCTCGCTCCTGTCGTGCCTGCACCAACTGCGCACAGAGAACGTGCGTTTAGAAGACCACGTGGGCAACTTGTTGCAGCGGCGGGACCATCTGTTGGCGGTGAACGCGCGCCTTGCTATACCGCTAAATACAGGTTAGTAAAAATGTTAAAAAAAAATGATTTTTCTACCTACATGGTGTAGAATACAAATTAAAAAATATTTACTGTGACTAAACTATTGGATGTTTTCAATTGATTTATTGTGCATACTAGGACCGTAGTCAGATATGCGAAATTTAATTTATTGTCGCATTGTCGTCTCCACATTGTATAAGAGTCAACGCGCACTTGTGATTTTTAATCGGGCGATAGTTTGATCGTTCTTGAATTCAGTATAGAGTGAAATGGCAGTGCGCGCACTGATGATTAAAAATCTACCGGTCAAACTATCGGCCGATGGTTGTTCGATCAAACTATCGTACAGCACAACTATCGGCCGGTCGGTAATGTGCATGAAGGACTATGTGAGCGCGCGCACTGCATTTAAGGCGATACTCGGAAAAATTATGCTAAAGCGAGATAGCAATGAGAAAACGAAGCGCGCGGGAGCGAAACTGATTTTGCAGATTACGCAAAAAAAACACAAAACCACTTCGTATTAAAAAACTACAGCGATTTTAAAAAAATGCTTCTATACGATCTTAAATATTATTGGTGTCCACTAATTAAACCAATTTTCAATAGTATATGTAACCCCATTTAAGAATAATCTTGATATTTCGTATTTTTAGAGGTATTTTCGAAAATTAAAAGTGTCGAGGCAAAATCATAAAATCGTGTTTCTGAAACCATACGATTCTAGATAAAGGTATGAAGTAATATATATCTTATAACCAGATTTATAACAACTCTTACCGCCCTATAGTTTTATATCAAAAACTCTATACTTTTTCCGAGTAGCGCCTTAACTAAACTATTACCCCCTTATTATAAAACGTGGACTAAAATAGTCCTGGTTTAAAACTGGTACTAAACTGGTGCTGTCACTTTAGTTTTCCAAATGAATGAGAGAATTAGCATGAATTTTAAACCAGGTCTAACTTAAGTCCACGTTTTGTAATAAGGGGGTTACAGTTTGATCACTATCGTCTACGTCGTCTACGACCAGAGTGCCCGCTCTGGTTGAGCGTCGGGCGGGGCGGGGCGGGCAGCGTTCATCATTTGATTGCCGACGCTCCGGCCGCTACTCAGGACACTACTATGCGTTAACATTTGTTAACGCATAGTAGTCTGCCCCGCCCCGCCCCGTCCGACGATCAACCAGAGCGGGCACTTTGGCCGTACACTAAGGGCGACTTTTACCACTGATACTTAAACGAGATTAACACTAAACGTGTTTAAAACATAGTTCGGTCTCTGTCATCTGTTTGAATGTGACAGAGACAGAAATACTTTTTAAACGCGATTAACGCTAAACGTGTTTAAAACATAGTTCTGTTTGAATGTGACAGAGACAGAAATATGTTTTAAACACGTTTAGCGTTAATCGCGTATAAATATCATTGGTGAAATCGGGCCTTAGACATCGGTTACACGCTAATTCTGTGAACCAGAATTATGGTCCATCATTCTGGTCAGAATGACGAGAGAATTATCGTGTAACCATTCAGACTGACAGACTGATGGTCTGGACTGATGAAAATTGTATAATATTTCTCAGTCCGTTTCGAATGACAGTAAACTGACAGGAGACTGAACTGACGCCAGAATTAGCGTGTAACTGATGTCTTACGATTCCGACTAAACTATCGGTCGACTAAAAAATCACAGGTACCTACGCATTGGCTCTAAATGATCTATTGTCGTAATAGTAACGAGCGGTCCGCCGGAGCCGCCGCGCTGCCCGCGAGAGAACGGGTCGCAGGGCCGCGCGCCGCCCGCGCCGCCGCGCGCGCCAGAGACCGTCACCTCCGACCGACCGCACCAGGTAACAGTTTATTTATTTATACAGCGTGTTAATGAATAAACCCAAAACCTCTTAGGTGGTGATTGTGCTTATGAATATGAACAACTTTTACTATGGGACCAACTCTGCAACTCAACAAAGCGTTTTGGGTTTATTCATTAAGGCGATACTCGGAAAAATTATGCTAAAGCGAGATAGCAATTAGAAAACGACGAGCGCGGGAGCGAGACCGATTTTGCCGATTACGCAAAAAAAACACAAAATCACTTCCTATTCAAAAACTATAGCGATTTTAAAAAAATGCTTCTATACGATCCTAAATATTATTGGTGTCCACTAATTAAACCAATTTTCAATAGTATATGTATCCCCATTTAAGAATAATCTTGATATTTCTTATTTTTTAGAGGTATTTTCGAAAATAAAAAGTGTCGAGCCTGAATCATAAAATCGTGTTTCGGAAACTATACGATTCTAGATAAAGGTATGAAGAAATATATATCTTATTACCAGATTTATAACAACTCTAACCGTCCTATAGTTTTATATCAAAGAGTTCATACTTTTTCCGAGTAGCCCCTTAACACGTTCTATAATAGGATATTTGACTCATATTGAAATGCAGATATTTAATTACGACTTTAAAACTAACCCCCTTACTAATAAACGTGATGTAAAGTTAGGCATGGTGTAAATCTGTTGTTGTCTCTGTCATCATTTTAGTCAACATAAGTGACTACAATAGATTAACACATGGTGTACACCACGATTATTAGTAAGGGGGATAATCTTAATCGCGACCGTCTCTTTCTGAATCAAAATTGTTTATGCCATGCTCGTTAAAAAATAATAAAAAAAATAAAAACTATTTTTTGTAATTACAATAAATGTTAAGGGACGCAAGATCTATCAGAATCACCTTTTTATTTTTTGGCCGGCACTTTCAAATTTGGACCAAAATAGATGTACTTTGTTTTACAAACTTCACATCTTCAACTTCACAAACCAGATCCAGTCCCCAGCAGATCAACCATTCAGACCAATCGTCTGTAAGTATCGTAAAGTAAGAACTCTGCAGTCATCATCACCATCATCATAACAGTCGTATGACGCCCTCAGATGGGCGTAGGCCTCCCTCAAGTATCTCCACAGCGATCGGTCCCGCGCTGCCCGCATCCAGCGGCTTCTCGTGACCTTGACCAGATCGTCGGTGCACCTTGTACGGAGCCTGCCCTGCCCACGGAGTGCTATGTTCGCAATTCTGTAGTACTACAAACTAATACCACCTCCTCCCACAGCTGATGATGCGGGAAGTGCAACAGAAGCCTAGCTGAAAGGAGCCGGGTGGCGGGGACGGGGCGGCGGGGGGCGGGAGCGGGGAGGGGGCCGGCCCCCCGCGCCCCCCCGACGACCCCGCGCTGCGCACCGTGCAGACGTTCATCATGATCGAGCAGCGGCGCCGCCCCGACTTCTCCATCGACTCCATACTCAAATACGATCATTAGGATGGAGGTACGCTCCTCTCCTCCAACCACAGACTAGACGAAGGAGGTCCGACCACCTCCAACCTCGGACACGTTACACCTTAATAGGACCAACTCCTTATGGATTCTTCTCCATTGACTCCATACTCAAATACGACAATTAGAACCAAAGAGGTATACAGTGAGTACTACACACTTCTTGCTCTAACTTTAAACGTGTCTTACTATGAGCGAAGTAGATTCTAATAATTATAGAACAGTCAGCATTTCAATAGAAAGTACGTATTGTGCCTAATATCACAAGCTAACGAGCATAAAATAAATGAAGGCTAATAAAAAAGCCAACTTCTAATTAACGATGATTAATTAGTTTATAAAACATAATGTACATTTTATTTCTTCAAATGAATTTAACCAAAAGCTGATGTAAATGCCGTTTTAATAAGCAATCTTAGATTGGTGAAAAAAGCACTTACTGGTGCTGGAGCGTTTTCAATCAGAGCATGGATTTGTGTATACCAGTGTTTTTCAACCTGTGGATTGCGGCCAGAGGAGACTCGAGCATGCGCGAAAATTTTTCCGTTCTCTCTGAACTGACCAATATTATAATACACCATATTATAATCATGTCATGTATTATCAAATCATCTTTTTGGCGAAAAATTAAACATATTTTACGATCTCACAGAAAGTACTTTTAAGTACTTAAACATAATTGCACTGTTTAAGCCAATATTACAAATTATGTAATATTATACGTGGATTGTCACCCATCTCTAAGTAATTATAGTACTAGTTTTATCAAATTTGTGTAAAAGTGAACAATAACTGTCAGTGCTTAGCAGCCAGTGTCGGCCGGGGCTCTATGTTGTGCATCGTTGTTTTTGTGAAATGGACTCTAACAAGTGGGACGTGAGTTATAATTTGACTGCACGACGCTGTAGTGGTTTGTGGTGGCCCATCACGGAACATAATATTGTGAATTGGACATGGAACTATTTATACTTCGTGATTTATGTTTATTGGTATAACATTGGCTCTTATGCTGACACGGGACATTTTTAAAACATTGGATAAACAGATTTGTAACACACTCTGTCCGATTAGATGTGAGCGAGGGCAATCTAAATTTAAGCAGTAAAATATACTAGGTAAATTTGAGTATTGTGAACATTTTTTTAACTAATCGACTTTTGAAATTTTTATGGTGGTAATTTAATATAAAATAATTGTCAATTACAATATGTAATCGCAAATTGTGTGACCGTTTTTCTCATCTATAGTGTATTGTTTCGTATGAACCTTTATTCCCAGGAGTTCCCTTTAACAATGGCCCACGGAAGGAAATTCCCAGTTGTCACCCCGGGGACACTGTTAAAGGGAAAAAGGCGTATGAAGGCCATTTTGTAATTTACGTAATTTTGTAAATCGTAAGTAGTGTAAATTTTCAACTTACGTGTTGCAAAAAATAAAAGTTTTACAGTCGGCTTCATAAATGCCTTCGCTTAGAAATGGTTTGAATCACAGCCTTCTCTATCGTCTTCTACAAGCCATGCTATGAAGCGGAACGGCAACATTGCTGTGAACCGGTTTACTTCTCTGAGTACTAAATCTTATAGAGATGGCATACCTACGAAAAAGTGAGGCATACCTACACATACCGAGAAACAAAAATGGCGACCGGTCACCGGCCTCAATCATGCATTACTATGACGTCACGTTTTAATGTTGCCAAAAATATGTCGAATAAATATATTGCTGTCTCTTTTTACATGGAGTATTGGAGGTAAGATAGAACAAGATGGCTGTTTATGAGCAAAATGTCGATTTAGCTCATATTTGTATAACGGATAGTTCATATGCTTAGAACAATATGCCATCTCTATAGGATTCAGTACTCGAGGTTTAGTCGCTGTTTACCTGTGAAACGGTGTCAAATAGGTTCACTTAAAACTAGAAATGCGACGTTGCCAACTTTATGCGGATGGCTTGTAGAAGACGATAGAGAAGGCTGTGTTTGAATCCATTCATGAACTTACTTTTTATTTAGAGCACCATCAGAATTGTTTAATTTTGTTATATCATCAAAAGCGTTATACTTGTGATGATGATGATGATGATACATTTTACACACCGTAAAGACGCAACTATTAGCCATAGATGTCAGTGCATTGCAGACAAAAAATCTATAAAACATATCATGTAATGACAAAAAAATATCGATTGTTTATCGTTTTTTGCACGTTTAATGGGTTATTATGTTTTGACGACCTCCGTGCTCAAGTGGCGTACGCACCGGTTTTCAAGGTTTGCCGCTATCTCCGAGTTCCCGGGTTTGATTCCCGGTTATGTAAATATAATATAAAAGTAACGTTTCCATATTTTCTCGTAGCTGGGTGTATGTTGTAATAGCCGGCATTGTATGCAATTGTCATAACACATGTACTTACTACTTAATGTGGGATCGGAGCAATGTATGTGATGGTGTCCAATTTAAATGTTAAAAAATGCGTCATATAACTATGTAAGTGATGATAAAATAATGTTCGTATAAGATTCCTCCTCCTTATGAAGCTGCCTGAAAATATCCACAATCTCATTTTATATTTCAAACCATATCGTGACATGCAATATTTATGCGTTGAATACAATGATAGTGTAAATTACGCTTCATACCAAAGGCCTCTATTACTATGGAATGCGTCATTTAGTTATAATACTGCTACGTTGCTGATGATATACTTTGTAAGATTTAGCATGAGTCCCATGACGGCTCGTTCGTGGAAAGCAAAATAATGCTTCTGCACAAGAAATAGTAGAGTTGTCATAAGCTGCATTAAAAAATGCCTACTGCTGTTTTTGTTGAGTTTTATTTCAATAGCATAAAGAACTTTTTGCTTTGCACGAATGAGATGTCATAGCACCCATACTAAATTATATAAGTTTTTTTTTGTAAAAACCTCGTTTTTATGACAAGCTTTTTTGTTGATTGTACTTTAATATTGTATTGTCATCCAAACTTAACCTGTATGCAAAGTTTCAGCTCAATCGGACACTGGGAAGTGGGTCAAATTTAGCTTGCAAGATTTGTCCCCCACTAACTAACATACTAACTAACATGGTAAGTTAATAAAAAGCTTGTAAAAATAAATATAAACACATCTTAGATTTCTGCGCGAACTGTTCATATAAATAAAACACTTTCAGGGATTTTACACGCATTTATTTAACAACTTGGTTAAATTTTTATTTGTTTTCAAGTTTTTTGGTTTATCCGACGTTTCGGCACCTTTCCAGGGGCCGTGGTCACGGAAAACTACCCACTTCTCTTTGTTGCCCTATGTCCGTGACCACGGCCCCTGGAAAGGTGCCGAAACTTCGGAAAGACCAAAAAAACAACTAAAAATTTAACCAAGTTGTTAAATAAATGCGTGAAAAATCCGTGTAAGTGTTTATATAATAAGTATAGTTAAATTTTAGTTTCGACTAAGTTTCTATTCGATTTACTATTAAACAGCTGAATAGCATTCTTATTGCTTATGAAGTGTTGATAAAAAAAACTAAAAATTAACCGTACGTACGTAATTTTATAAGATTCATTCCGTTACATCTGTGTGTTTGTAATTTGGTAATGATTGCATTAAAATTGAAATACTGGTGCGAGACGCCATTTTATTAGTAAGGCTTAAATTACATAATAGTGAAAAGCGCAAATTTGTTTTAGTTGTAGTCTTAGTTATCCGTATTTAAAAAATAAAATTTGAAATCACTTTTAATGCGGTTCAAATTGTTCTCTTAAAATAACTATAATATTATTGGAAATGCAATATAATCCAGTGCTTTCCAAGACCTAATAGTGTAGATTGATTTTCGATTAAACTTTCCGTAGAAAAACTTGGACATAATGCTCTATTAAAATTCCGATAATATTAGATTGTATACGGGTTGAAAATGGACCTACTTTTTTAAGACAGTTAAACCCACGTGAGGCTAGCGTCCTTTTAAAAGGACGCTAGCCTCAAGTGGGTGTAAGACAGACAGACGGACTGTTAAGTTTAAGTAGACATAAAAGGAACAATTTCTCTTTTAATGTTCCGTACATTTGCTATAAGATAAACTTGTTATACTGTAAATTATCAAAAGATATTTAGTTTAAAAATGTGGGTTTTATGTCTTAAAAAATAGATGCAATAATCTTTGTCCAATGTAGCTAACATGATTCACTTGTATAATTTAGTGACGTTTATATATAGGTAATATTAGTTAAAAACCAATGTAAACTTCTAATAAATTGAAGTGATCTCAGCTAATTACTATTTCTAGCCCAATATTCGCTGCCTATCATGTATCGACTGAAATTTATTAGGATTCTAATTGAAAAAATATTGCTCATTATAATCACTATGTGCAGGCAGCGAAAAGGCTTTGTATAATAATGATAATAAGTAGCAATTCTAATTGGGAAAGTATTAAACTGATTTTTAGCGTGGCTTTGACACTATCTGTTAGTTTATTCTATCGTATGTATAGAATCGAAAGGCAAAGAATAAAACCCGTCAGTGTTAAGACGAGAAAGAAGGCTTTTGTATCGTACAGCGTTAAAAACAAATAATAATTTAATCAAAATGTAAATCCCTGTATAATTTTTTACAATCTCAACAATGACAACAACCTAATGTCATTATGTTAGGTGTGTTGTGTGCACACTCATGTATGAAACACTCCTTACTTTATTAACAAGAAAACAATAAATACAGCAACGCATATCATATCTAAAGGCATTTTCAATGTTTAGAATAGTATTTTGTGACTGTTGCATAATGAGGGGTATTAAAACACGAGTGGGAGTTTAAAAAAAACGAGCCTTGGCGAGTTTTTTAATAGTCTCCTACGAGTGTTTTAATACCGAGTTATGTGCAGTCTCATGCACTACTTTATCTACACTCATAACATTTGTTCGTTCTGCAGTGCGGTTAAGAGTTTAATGATAATGTGATAATTAAAACTGTGAAAGCCTAATAATGATCAATAAATGTATTTTCTTTCTTTCTTTCTAATGTTCAAGATTAAATGATTTGTTCTTAGATTGTAAACAATCTGAAAACGTTCTGAAAGTGATGGATGACATACTTGCATCACAAAAATGTTACTATGATCATTAACCGACTGATGAGAAAGAGGTAAATTATTAAATTTAGTAAAAACAAAAACTAACACAAATAAAGACTCACATACATATAATACACACATACATACATTATACCTAAACAGTCCTAGCATTTTCTACATCCACCAGTTTTAAGGTTTGCCTTTCGATTCCTTACAATAAAAAAAACAAATATTAAGTTTGTTATTGGGTTGGACCCGTTGGAAATGCATCGTATTATCCGGGATAATACATTTTTGATGTGCATGGTATTTTCTGTAGGTGTAATAATCAAGTTTGATTATTTTTTTTAGAAATAAATTAATTGGTAATCAGTTATTGTTGTTTGTTTTGGTTCTATCTTCAATAAAGTCTAACGCCGCATTTCCACCTGCAAGTAAACTTCTGCGATAAATGTCCGACAGCAACTTGCTAATTCGTGTAAACTACGTAGCAATTACACTTGCGACAGCTTGCCAGTATGATATGTCAACGATTTTGCAAGAACTCACGCAAGACTTCCGCAAGTTTAGTTGCAGGTGGAAACGCGGCCTAAGTGTACGGCCAGAGTGCCCGTTCTGGTGGAGCGTTCGGGCGGGCACTCTGGTACAGCCCCTGTCTGGCCGCCGGCTTTTTACCGTTCAACTGTTTGTTATATCAGGATCTATACGGGACAAAAAAAAACATTTGTTCTACCAATCGAACAGATAGAACAACAAATTCCTAGTTCTATTAAAACCGGTTCCAGACTAGGGTTTTTTTTTCTGCGCGTTTACGGTCGTTTCGGCATACGCGCTTGCACGTGCGCTATATTTCAGTATTATTCGGCGTGATCACTCGAACCGGTATCAACATGCCCACGGGAACGAGAACCACGCGGGTGAAACCGCGGGCGGCCGCTAGTTTAATATAAATTGAGATGCAGCTGTCAGTATACTACTTTTTGAACTTCTCCCTAAGATAAGTTTTAGAGCTTAGTTGATAAATGGCCCTTATTGTGTGTGCGTTACCGCCGCAAAAACTTGTGCTTTAGAGAGATGAGACCTTATCAGATAATTAGTGTGTCGTGAGGAGAAATTTGTTTACTAATAGCAAAACTTGTGTGAATTGTAGTTTTTGACATATTTGACAAAAACAGTTTTTGCCAGGGTCACGTTTTAAACGTTACCCTGGCAAAAAAAGTTGTTTTAGCTTGGAACTAAATACATGAATAGATAGCTTTTGTTGCGTTGTAAATGTTAGCAAACAGCAAAAATTGTGTGTGTTATGGTTCTTGAGTTATTTGAGTTTTTGCTGGGGTAACGTTTTGAGATTTCCCATATCTCAGAAACGGTTCAACGCAGAAGTTTGAAAAAAATACCAGTAAGAGACCTGAATTTGTTTAAATTTGTTTAAACATTCGTTTTTGATTTGGTTCTCGTAAACCAACGTAATTAAATGTTTTCGAAAATCAGAAAAAACTGATTTGTGAGTAAACTATTACATTTACAACCAAACAAACAGCTGCAAAAAATACCCGTGGTAGATACTTATTATGTCTAAAATTTTAGATCTTGTAACTTTACACATTTTAAAGATACAGATAAATTTGATTAATTTTAGACTGGTCGTACTTTAGAGATCGAATACACAGTTTCCATAACATTATAGCACATGGCATACATTAAACAAATTTAAGTAATTCATGAACATTCGTTCCTGTTAATTTTAGCTTTCAATTACAGCTATCATGAAAGATATATCAAAAACAAGATTGAGACAGCAATTCTTTAATAGGCCGACCAAATTGTATAGGTCACTTATAAGCGACCGCATCATACGTACGGGCTATCTTCGTAAATTAACAGCTTAGTATCCGATGTTTTGTACAGTTACGCAGAAAAACATTATTGGTAAAGTATTGATTCTACTAGTTTTCTATTTTATAAGTAAAAATCATGTTTATTAATAGTAGTTTTAAATAATTTAATGATTTACGATACTTATTAGTTTAAAGGCAAATAAATAAAGGTTGGTCAGTAGTAATCTATATCTACCTAAGTAGGTAATAATCTCAGTAAGCAATTTATAGTGTGATTTATTTGTCAGTACCAATCATGTACCAATAAATACATTTATAGTAATTTGTTTTTTCTCTTTAGTCAAACCAATTGTTTTATTTTTATACCACAACGCAACGAAAACGCCACGCTAAACTTTTTTTACTTTCGCGATGCAAGTCGGTTCTCGCCTCGTTCGCCTATCGCAAATATTTACCGTTTTAAAGTCCATTGAGCGTTTTCACATTGGATTGGACGATAACGGTAACGAAACGATATCGGCACGATATCGTCGGACTGGCAGTTTGATCAGTGATCTGGCAATCACTACTAAATGCTTTCACACTGTGTCGTTCGTTACCGTCAACGATATTGTCTGTCGTGCCGATATCAGTGTAGTATCGTGTCGGTGTCGTTATCGTCCAATGTGAAAACGCCCATTCGCTTAGATAATGTCGCCCTTTTATCGCACCGCATTGGCACGTGCCGCTTTTTGTCAAAGGTTGCCGCCGCATAAACAAAAGAAGCCGCGTGCGGCGTACACCCGCAATTGAATTGGATGTTGGGATTCGGCATTTATTAAATTATATTTTCTTAAATAATCTATTGTTAGAAACACCCCCCGCTTCGGCTCCGGTTTGACGGCACAAACAAGTGACGTCACCAGAGTGGAAGGGGAACTTCACTTGGCGGCAGCTGCAACGGCGGCGCTTCACTTTTGCTGCGGCGCTCGGACGGGAAGGACGTGCTCTCTAGTGCTTGTTGATTATTGTGAAAACATGTGAAATTAAAGCGTTATTTAGGTTACTTTCGTGTCTTTTTAAAAAAATCAACTACAGTTCTGGTTTTTAAGACTATGTTGATTATAAATACAGGTGGTAACGACGGTTGTGACTTGTGACAATTCAGGCGATGAGTAATCATAATAATCATATAAAAATGATTATTATTATTTGTAAATCACTTATTTAACTTCTTTTTATATAAAAACTAGCTTTCCGCCCGCGGCGTCGCCCGCGTGGTATACCCGACGTTATCCCGCGAGAATGTGATATTTTTCCGGGATAAAAAGTAGCCTTAGTTTCTCTCCAGGCCACAACGTATCTGTGTCCCAAATTTCAGCCAAATCCATTGAGCCGTTTTTGCGTGATTCAGTAACAAACATACAAACATCTAAACATCTAAACTTTCACATTTATAATATTAGTAGGAAGTAGGATATACAAATTTTCATTAAGATTGACTTTGGTACCCAACTTGAGTGTATTATTTTATATCTGCATTTTATAGCAATGCCGTGCTAACTTTATACAACATGTCAAGCCAAGCCATAGTCATATTTTGACACTTGGACTGGAAGGTGACTATTGCTTAACCAACCTTGTCGTGGAAGTGGCACCAAATCACAAATTATATAGACTAGCCACCAATTTGTAACCTATCACGTGTTCTACAGGACTTCCGAAGTAAACTCGCTCTCTGAAATGTCAACGCAGCCGTGCGTAATATTGTCTTGACGCGAGACGAGATGGGAACGCTCGCTCTTCCGACCCAGCCAACGAATTAGTCTGTGTCGTAAACAATGAGTCACACCAACACATCAAAATATGACTATAAAAATTACTGCGTTTAATGCGCGTACTCGTGCAAGTAATAACAGTTTTGGTTTCATCGAAATCTGTCCAGGATTTCCAAAGTTACAGCGTTGTAAAGTTTCACCAGCTTTTGTAAATTTGCTTTCCTTGCGCGCTATTGCGATGACGTCATGTCGCAGTGACATCTCCGATTGCGGCTGCTGCGGGTGATTTCCGTCCAACTGTACCTACATAGAGTCCGTCCGTGCGCAATTTTCGCGCGACTGGTGCGTTTTTAGCGCTAGTTACAGTACATTTTCTTCGTTCTAAGGTTATGGTAAATGATTAGTATTCGATTTCGACCGCGCGCAGCCGCACTCTAAAACTGTCACCTAGTGTCCATTCCACTTATCTGACGAGCACTCTAGGAACAGTTTTTACGGGAAAATGTTTTTTAACAATTTTCCACGCAATTTTTCCATATATATTTCTCACCGTTAAATTAAACTTCCCTCTGGAATACGACAGACATTTTAAAACTAAAATCGGCCCAGCCATATTTTAGTTTTTGCGAGACTACCGTACATTTTATATTTAAAGATAATCTGACCAGCGAACTTTTGTACGCAACTGTACTAACAAAATATCCATAACATCCCGTTCATTTAAGATGGTTACGGTTATGTATGGCGCGGTCGCTTTTACGTGACCTCTACAATTTGGGCGGGTTACTAGAGAATTGTTGTCATGTTCTTGTTTTTGATATATCTTTCATGATAGCTGTAATTGAAAGCTAAAATTAACAGGAACGAATGTTCATGAATTACTTAAATTTGTTTAATGTATGCCATGTGCCTTAATGTTATGGAAACTGTGTATTCGATCTCTAAGGTACGACCAGTCTAAAATTAATCAAATTTATCTTCATCTTTAAATTGTGTAAAGTTACAAGATCTAAAATTCTAGACATAATAAGTGTCTACCACGGGTATTTTTTGCAGCTGTTTGTTTGGTTGTAAATGTAATAGTTTACTTACAAATCAGTTTTTTCTGATTTTCGAAAACATTTAATTACGTTGGTTTACGACAACCAAATCAAAAACTAATGTTTAAACAAATTTAAACAAATTCAGGTCTCTTACTGGTATTTTTTTCAAACTTCTGCGTTGAACCGTTTCTGAGATATGGGAAATCTCAAAACGTTACCCCAGCAAAAACTCAAATAACTCAAGAACCATAACACACACAATTTTTGCTGTTTGCTAACATTTACAACGCAACAAAAGCTATCTATTCATGTATTTAGTTCCAAGCTAAAACAACTTTTTTTGCCAGGGTAACGTTTAAAACGTGACCCTGGCAAAAACTGTTTTTGTCAAATATGTCAAAAACTACAATTCACATAAATTTTGCTATTAGTAAACAAATTTCTCCTCACGACACACTAATTATCTGATAAGGTCTCATCTCTCTAAAGCACAAGTTTTTGCGGTGGTAACGCACACCCTTATTGTTCGTTTTTGCAAAATTAATATAGCAACCTCCTGGATGCCTGCGTCATACCTATATTACATAAAGAAATGAAAATTAGTCCCACAGCCATTGTGAATTCGTTGCGAAACTAATAATTTTACAGTACTTATGTTACTTCTTTTAACTGGAAACACTTCTCCTAACACTGATTTGAATTTGACACATGGTATAAACAGATCCATAATACAACAAAAAAAAATACTTTTTTTACAAAATCATATGAATCATCATCCTGGATCTTGCTCAAGGCGGGAAAAATGGATATTGGTCTGTAATTACCTGGGTATTCTTTGTTCCCATATTTAAATAATTGAATATTTTTTCTAAAATGCAATCATTAAAAATAACAGCAAGATATGGAGCAATGGTGTAAATAATGCTTTAAAAATAGTTACAGATATACCCCATAAATAAGTTACCTACACGTGAAGTGGGATGTATTTTTTTTTCCTTGTCTACCCAATAGTGTGGGGTGTCGCTGAATAGCAGTTTTAAAATATTGCGGGTTTGTAAAACAGATTTTTGAATGAGGTATCCGTTTGTGAATTATTAAGCTTTAAAGTGCAAAATTTTGTTGGGGTCAAGTGTCCCCACCCTCTGCCAGCCAAATGGTTGTTTTTGGATACGTGGAAAAATTCACGATAGTTGTATATAATATGACGAAGTTAAAAGGAAAACTAGCACAGCTAAGAAGGCTTTACAAGATTTTTTAAATATTTTATTTATTTTAATTTTTAGTTTTTTGCATTCACAATGCAATTTTTATAATAGAAAAATGGAAAATGAAGTATTTAGAAAAAATCGACCCGTCTCACAACTAGCTCCGATGGGACTCGAACCCACGACCTTTCGCTACCGGGCGACTGCTCTAACCACTGTGCTACGGAGTCGTTACGAGAAGCGTCGAATTTATCTAATACTTCTTACACGCTGTATAGTCAGCGTTAATTTCATCAATGTGGAGATATTACTACCCTCACACTGAGCGAAAGGTCGTGGGTTCGAGTCCCATCGGAGCTAGTTTGAGACGGGTCGATTTTTTCTAAATACTTCATTTTCCATTTTTCTAATATTTTATTTATTTATTTATTAGAAACCAGGCAAGCATTTGACCGCCATCTTGTTTGGCTAACAGGATGCAGTCTAGGATGTTACATGCCTGCCCAGGAGAAGCCTATTCACACTCGACTTAAAGAGACTTGGGTTGTAAGAATCAGGAAACACAGAGACAGGCAGCTCATTCCACTCTAAGTATAAACCACAAATATAATCGTTTTTGAAAACCGCAAATATAACTTTGTCATTAATACGAATATTATGAAATACAAAGTTATGTATGCCTTCATGGGCGAGTCCGACTCGCACTTAGCCGATTTTAAATTTTGAAGTTAGTTAAAAAGTAGTAATTATGTTATCATGAATGACTGAGTGAATATTAACGATATTACTAACTGGGAAAGAAATTTAATTAGTTACATTAAACGAGTGAGCATTTCTAAATAGTGTGGCTACTTTGAATAAAACTCCAACTAGTTACATTAATGTAACTAACTACAATGTAACTAGATGGAACATACTCAACAGAAAGAGTTTTTTTCCGTTTTATTCCGAAACTATAAGGCCCACTCATTTTACATATTTGGCGCATATTTGTGCAAAATATGCCTTTATTATGCAATAAAATCGTTTCCCTCTAGAAACTTCTTTCTGGCTGGGGTAACGGACACCTAAAATCCGCACCTGTTCCCCGTGGTACAACCGTTGGTCTAACTGGTAGTACCATGGGGAATTTTTTTTCCCGATAGACTAACTCTTTCGTGGTACAACTAAAATCATTCCCTGTGGAACAACTAAACAAAGTCAATCAAAATAGACGAATGGTTATCCATAATATGGAATGGACGGAAGATTTTTTTCCCCATATTATTACTGCATAAAGGATAATTATACCTACATACCGTGTTTTCCCCGTAGACACATTGCACAAATGTCTTTCGTTCGATTACTTTGGCTCCACCGGTGGATCCTGGCGGTGGATCCAAGTGGACGGAGGGATACTTTTTAGATAAAAAAATATTAACTGAAAGTACCAGGGTTGCATAGCTAACCAAGAGTTATTTACGAGTATACCTACTTAAAATGCTGTTGCCTATAAAATCTCGAAACATCTAAAATAACCTCTGGTTAGCTATGCAACCCTGGTATTTTCAGCTAATAACATTTTACGAGTATACCTACTTAAAATGGTGCTGCCTATATAATCTCAAAACATCTAAAATAACTCCGGGTTAGCTATGCAACCCTGGTACCTTCAGCTAATATTTTTTTAATTTTAATTATTATTCGTACTGTCGAGGAAGACATTTCTTGTGCAGTGGGTCTATGGGGAAAACATGGTTTATGCATATTCTCTATGCAGTAGCGTTAGTACTATTATATTCTGCGGCAGCAGTAATATCGGAAATAAACATCTCCCGTCCATTCCATAATAAGGATAACGATTCGTCTATTTTGATGATTGACTTTGTTTAGTTGTTCCACAGGGAAAAATTTTAGTTGTACCACGGAAGAGAAGAGTCGGGAAAAGAAAATCCCCATGGTACTACCAGTTAGACCAACGGTTGTTCCACGGGGAACTCGTGAAAATCCGTAGGAAAATTTTAAATTAGTCGTAATTTGGTAAAGATCCAACTAAAGAGCAAATTGACTGTAGTTTATTAATATACATTTAATATACATTTTTTTGGTCTCATAAACAAATTTGAAAAGCCTTCAGTAACGGAATTATAGTGGTGGTCCCGCTGTAGAGTATGCTCCCCAGCGGGACCACATTGATTTCGTTTTTACAACGAAACTATAGATATACATTTTTTTTAATTGCGTATACAATTATATACAAATTTTCTACATTTTTTTGATGCTAATTAAATTAACGTAGCTCAAGGTGGTCCCGCTGTAGAGCATCACGTACAAAGTTGCTGGGGGAGCGCTAGTAGTAAAGTAATATATTATTGAAGAGAATTTAATGCTCTACAACCCTATGGACAGCATTTAGTTTTTCAGTGCATCGTTGAAAAGTTATCCGGTCAAAAGGTGCAAAAATATTTATTCAAAAATTACAGACTTTCAAGGGCAAACATCTTGAAACTATACAAGATATCGAAAAATTTTACTGAATAAAACTTGTAGCAAATTTAATAAGCTTTTATTTTGCACATAGTGAACATGTCGCGGGGACGCATAGTTTCTAAGATATAATCCAAAAACCAACTCCCCCTCCCCCCAGCTAAAGGGCTACAAGCGGTGACTTTTGATATGTTTGTTTACCTCCTAACTAGCCCAAACAAAGTTACAAAGTCAAAAATTGTTTTCCAAGGATTTCCTTCCATACTGTTTTAAGAGCGTTCGTTGACTGGACTATAGGTACTAGTTATTTTATAAATGTGAAAGTTTGGATGTGTTACTCAATCACGCCAAAACTGCTGAAATTTGGGACACAGATACTTTGTAGCCTGGAGAGGAACATAGGATTCTTTTTATCCCGGAAAAATATCAAATTCTCGCGGGATAACGTCGTGTAGTTGGGTTTCACCGCGGGCGAAGCCGCGGGCGGAAAGTTACCAATAGAACATGCTCATAATACGTTTTTTTCGGACTGTAACGCTTGCTTGTCGCACTGTAACGTGTTTTTTATGCCATTTTGCAGTAAAGTTGTTGTGCAACCATAGCGCTACTGACGCCTTAAGTCCTTAGAAGTCAGGGCCAGTTAAATTGCTACAAAAAAAAGAAAAACATACGTAGCGCCGCTGTCACCGGAACAGAAAATTTTGTGGCACTGTAAGCCTTATTCCCATGTCATAATTTTAGTTCCAAATATTGACAAACGCCAGGTTATATAGTGCTTACTCTAGTTCCAGGTTTTGGCCACCGAAACAGAAAACGTTGTCGCACTGTAACAAAATTTTGTATGGAAGTAGAGATGGGAACTTCCGCTCCCCTCCTGCCCCGCGTACCCCGCACGATTGCTCTGCTAGTTAGACGCCTCCGATGAACCACAGATAATATAATACTATGGATGAACTACTGACTGTACTTCGACGGCTATTAGCGTGTAAACCGCTATCACAGTACAATTAGGATGGAGGCTTCTCTGTCATAGTTCACTATTACAAGTCAACTATTATCTAAAACTAAGGGCAGTGGCAAAAACCGGGACTTCTACCTATTTAAATTTTTTACTTAAACATGTGTCTCCTGCCTACGAGATGAGAAATTAGCAAAGAATTGCTGGAAATATCACGGTGAAGCAAATAATTTGAATTAGTACTTACCTACTACTTACATGTTTTTAAGTCATTACATGAAACCGTTCATAACAAAGTTCATATGAAACCAAACAAATGTTCTAAATATCACAATATTTATTGTTTTACAATAAGTATATAATTTTCATAATAGATGACAATATCGTCTTTTTTTAACGTTACATATCGCGCTCGGCCTCCTGGGGGGTTCCCTGCACAAATGTACCTAGTCATTACATTCTCCTTGCCAAGTTCGCTTTATTAAAAACATGAATCGTGTTGACCGGTTTCAGTAGGTATTAAAAAACTCGCATTAATAAAGCAAATATTTTAACGCAATCTTTGTTTAATCTTTGTTTTGAAAAGAGGTGTAAGTAGGTAAGTCAACATAAAGCATCCTATTGACCTAAATAACGTTTGTTAATTAAAATCCAAGATAATCCTAAAGTCTATTGCAATTCAATTAATGAAAAAGAGGCAAACTCGGCTCAGAAAATTAAATGAGAATGTTCAATTCACTTCAAATTTATCCAGAGAAAAGACAAAAAACGCGAGTCTACCCGCAACTGCACGACTTGCGTCGGCGGCGCCGGCGGCGGCCGCAGCTGCGACGGCGTTTCCGGCGGCGGCGGCACGAACGGCGTCGGCGGCGACGGCGCCGGCAGCACCCCATCTCGCGAGTCAGCTTCGCGATGTACCGGTCGCCATGACGATCCAAGAAACCCAAAGCCGCACTTCGCTTTAGAGTCTCTTCAGCCTTGCCGACTAAAGCGTTTAACCGCCATACTTCACCAAATTTATCTTGCAGATATCTGGGGGAAATCAAAATTATCACAGTAGTTAGGCAACTATGTATTTACTGCGTCTTTCAGAATAATGAGCACAAGTAAGGAATCCTTACATACTTATTCTGATTATTACCTATTTATATTCCTTACTTGGAACGCCAGGTCTTCAGGCTTTTGGCCTTTTAACCTGCTTCCTTAGAAGCGTAGCCTTACAGCGTAAGGGCCCTCGCCCACGGCGACTTTTTGAACCGATGCTGCATCGCTACTAACGCGCATTAGTCGCATTTGCAACGCGCTACTTTAAACTAAACGCGCTTTTTTATAAGAATTTATGTAAAATTTAACCTGGCAATGTCTTCCGCCGTGGTTCCTTTGTCGTTCACCACTTTATAGAATGTGTTCATCACCAGCTTCGCAGTGTTTTCGTCCTGCATCTTTTGCAAGGCATTATTATGTGTCATTTTTGTTCAACTTCACCTCAACTTTACGAATATAACATCGCTCGCCGCAATTTAAATCTATTCAAAATGTAAACTAGTAAACTGCATGAAAAAGCATACAAAATTTTGCAATAATAATTAAGAACTGTCAGTGCCCATCACTTGAAAAAAGAAACGCTGTGATTTCAACTGTCATGTCAAAGACAATTTCATTAATTCTGCTAAACAGGTCTGATGTGTATCTGATGCCAGAAGAGATGAATGTGAAATAAAATTATTTCTATTCTGTCTTTTCTAAAAAGTTGTAGGGAAAGCTTCGCACTACGTACAAAAGATTGAAGACAAGATTCTTGACCTTCAAATGTTGTTTGAATGTTTTCGTGGCCCTGCCGTCTCTTTCTAGCTCACCCCTCAAGTTTACCAGTACGGAAACCCAAACTCCACATAATACTACAGGAAAAATAGCATATTTTGGCGGCAAAATATTATTATGTCAACAATAACACCTAGTTCTAGATACATACTTGGAGTGACAGATATGTCCAAGCCTCATAAGCCCACTTGAGAGTATAATTATAAGTAGAGTCAGTGCCAGATATCTCTGCACGTGACAGGTGCGTTTTTGGCGCTAGTTACAGTGCATGCTTTTGTTCTTAGGTTAAGGAAAAGATTAGTATTCGGTTTTGACCGCGTGCAGACTTATCTGGAGCCCACTCTAGGTAGATTATTTTAACGTGTCAATAATACCACAGAATAAGCAACTGTACTTAGGTCCGGTTGCTCGTACATTTAACTTTTGTCAAAATTGACAAAAGTTAAAATTTAACTGATGTCAATTTTGACATCGGTAAAAGAAAAATACATTGGTTATTTTAGGGTTAAAAGTGTTGTCTGTACTATTTTATTAACCTTCCCTTAATTACTAATGGCAAAATTTAAACCACCCCCACCCTGTCGGTTATTTTGACCGCCGTTAAATCTGTAATTTGACTGCTCGTTAAAGTAACCGCTGCTTCAACAACGCTTTTTAAATTTGACCGCCGGTTAATTTTACTTTAACCATAATTTAACCCTAACCAAGCTTCGAGCAACCGGACCTTAGAAAGATTGCTTAAACTGTGATAATACTATGGTTTCAGACTTGGAACGCTTCTTGTCATTTATAATGTAAGATCCATGAAGTTTGACTTAATACTCTGAGGTAACTGGAACTCTCACCCTGAATAAAAAAGTGTCGCCAGCAAATTTGACATTTTTGTATGTAGTGGCTGTCAGCTGTCTCATATGACCATACGTATTTTTTTAAAGTGTAGGTGAGACAGAAGACAGCCACTGTGTTATTTGTGGTATTCAAAAAATTGTTCGTACTGCACTCTCCAGTTACCTCAGTATTAAGTCGAGCTTCGTGGTAAGATCGTAACATTCGTAACCTTTTTTCTCTGTTTAAAAAAAGTCAGTCTGGCGGGCTCACGAACTAAATATTATATGGCCAGACTCTGGCCATATATTTAGTTCGTGAGCCTTCATCTAGTACTATTGTTGATCGAAGCAGGGTTGGAAAAAAAGTATTTTATAAATTTTATAAAACATACAGTTCAAATTGTTTCAATCAAGTGTTTTTATTCGTTTTTTTTGTTCTTTTGAGCTTAGGGCATTTATTTCAAATTTATTTCTTTAATTTTATTGTATCGATCAAAAGGCTCAATTTTAAGCATTTTATTCTTCTAAATAATATAGCATCTTAAATAAAAGAACTACGAAATTTAAGATTGGTTGAATAATATGTTGCAGGCAGCTTTGGATAGCCTTTTCTGTGACTGTCGTGCTGATGTTATTACTCTTGGGGCATTTTAACTATTAATATTATCACGCGATATGTGATATCGTGATCTAGAATAATAATTGATGAAATATTGATGGTATTGACGGTTTCGCGATAATATTGACGGGATTTCAAGACGGTCTTGAAATCCGCGATCCCAGGGGGCGTGGTTTCAATAATATTGACAGTGCATACGCGACGTATCGCGATACCGTCATTCAGTATGCTCCCATCAACTACAGAGCAATAACTATTTACCACAATGAACGGCGACATATTTGAGTTTGAATGTCCTTGCCTTCGAGCAACGCGGGTCTTCCGTTCCGGGATGGAAGACCCGCGTTGCTCGAAGGTCCTTATGCCCTTCCGCTAATGTTGATTTTAAAGATTTCCTGCAATTAAGTATATGTAAATTGTCCAGCCTTACGGAATCCTAATGAAAAGAAAAAATCTGCCAAGTGCGAGTGACATGATTGCATATAGGTACCTAGCCAAAATTCCACTATCATTTTTCGTCAGCAAAATATAACTTTGTTTTTCATAGTGTTTGTATGAATGACCAAGTTATATTTGCGGCTTATGTGAAAATGTGTTATATCTCAAAAAGCGCTTACCTACTTTTTCAAACCATATTTCATTGAAAGTTTTTATAAAGATCTACAGCATATATTTTTTCTAGATTTTTCACTCTCTTATTTAAAAAGTTAGAGGGGGGGAGGGGTTACAAACAGTCAACCTTTTGAATGATAGAGCCTTCCAAAGTGGTAAAAACCACTCTGGAAGGCTCTATCTTTCAAATGGTTGACTTTGAGAAAATATGGTATAAGAAACCTGTATGTCATTTTTAAAAACCTATTTATTAGACACCCTACACGAGTAATGTTTGATTATATTTTTCAGTTTCAGTTCCATGTATGGGAAGCCCCCTAAATTTTTGTTATTTTTGTATTAAAATCATAAAGCGGTTCACAGAATACATCTACCTACCTACCTAGTTTCAACTGTGTAGTTTTTATAGTTTTGGAATAAAGTGGCTGTGACATACGGACGGACGGACAGACAGACAGACAAAAAAACAGACATGACGAATCTATAAAGGTTCAGTTTTTTGCTATTGGGCTAATACAGAACCCTAAAAATTAGGAGATGGAGCTTTAGCTTTTGCACACTTGCAAGAATAATAACGAAACATGTTTTTTTTTCGGTTATTCATACTGAAGACAACAGCACTTCAGCATCAGATCGCGCAATATAACTTGAGCCGAAAGCACAGGCTAAAAAAACCTACAAAAAAAAAAGCACAGAATAATATTTGTAACCGAAAGTAGTGGGGCGGCGACCAATCACACGAGCGCCCGCACATTGAGCCACTAGTCGCGGCCACTAATCGCGTCCACTGGTGGCTCAGTCAAGCCACTACCAGGCTCGCAGCCACTGGTGGCTTAGTGGCGCCGTCTCACAACTAGCTCCGATGGGACTCGAACCCACGATGTTTCGCTATCCGGGCGACTGCTCTGACCTCTGAGCTACGGAGTCGTTACGACAAGCGTCGAATTTTATCCATTACTTACTTCTTACGCGCTGTGAGCTGTGAGGGTAGTAATATTCACATTGATGAAATTAACGCTGGAAAAGGTTGGATAATTTGCTGCTGGTTCGATTCTCGGTTCGGACATGCTATTATAAAAAAATCTTTGAATGCAGTTCGTTTTGTTATTTAAATAAAAATAAAGTCCTATTTCAATAAAATTTCTTCAATGGATTCAGAAGAAACTTTGTATAATATTAGATTTTGCAAAAGATACTAAAGAATTTTCGGAAATAAGGAGGCTAACAACCAAATAGTTGAGCCGTTGGGAATAAAAATAGTTGATCAGTTTCCAGTTGATCCGTTTAGTTGGTCGGATTGGAATAACAGGCTAAACCTCACGCAGGCACAAACTTAGTAACAATTACGAGTATTACGACACTGCAACAGGTCGATTATTTTGTCACCGAAATTTTAGTCACTGCGAGCGACCGGATTTGGTTGTAGGTATTTGGATGTTTAGATTGTTCTAATGGGCTGTTTGTGCAATTACCAACCGGCAAGAAATTCTTCAAGGGTTGGTTTTTTATCCCTGTTTTATTTCATACAAAGTCGTCAGATTATTTTTCAATTTCAATATTGTATATCAAGCGAAGTTTTGGGTCGTTAAATAAAACACAAAAGATATGGCTAATGAGAGTGTAATATGTTTAATTCATCGATTAAATAAACGCACTGAGTGCGATAATGATGATACAATAAAATATGCATTGAGATAACCATCCTATTCTACGTTAAAAAACAGAGTTCCAGCCGAATATAGTGAATATGATATTTTTTGAGTAAACACTAATAAATATAGGTACATCTATTTATCATATTGAAAATTTCATGTAAGTGCTTAAACTAATTATATGGGAATTTTAAATTATAGTATGTCAAGGCATTTAATTTAGTAAGTAAAACATTTTCTTTAAACATCGTTTTTAACTTTTTTAATGGGGCAACTAAAAAAAAATTTCACAAGCAACTACAAATCTGTAGGTATTTTAACGTCAGTATCTTATGAGTAGGTAAGTGGGACAGGAGACTCATTTGTGGCCACATTAAAGATTTTTTTACTTTGAAGCACTAAATGGTCTAACTAAGGTAGGTTAAGACAAAATTATATCATATACATATTATAGAGAATTTATCTACGTTTAAAGGTACTTAAGTATAACTTTCAATTTAAAAAAAATAAAATAGTCTTTTGTATATAAAACAAATGTGCGAAAGGTGCCAAATGCCCCGGTTTCAGCCACTTATTGACAGCCAAACTTTTGTAAGTACCTACTTATAGCGAAAAATCAAAAATAAACAGGTTAAATCAATATATTATAATATACTAGAAACCAATTAATAGCAAAACAATAATTTAATTGTAAAAATCAATACATTTCACCTCTAGCAAATTTCTTATTTCATACAAAAAAATTTTAAACCAGAAAATACTTAGCGTTTGTTGAAAATAAATCCTATGACTTAGGGAATCCTAACAGTTGGTATTATTACCTTTAAATACTTAATTTTAATTTCCATTGGTAAAAATGGCAAAAAGTTGTTTTAGAGCAAAAACTGGCCAAAACGTTCGTAGTAGTTTGTAGGTAGGTACCTACCTAGATACTGTTGAAAATTTTTAATCGTTGAGAATTTCGATAATAAAACATAATAAAATTGTTGAATTGGAAAGTAATGCCAAATACTTACATCCACTTTCTAAGCATTCTTTTGTCACTTTATAGCTTTCTGAAACGTGTTACATAATTTTTTTCTTTTGTCACTTTAATAGCTTTCTGAAACGTGTTACATAAAATTTTCAATAACTGTTTGTTTACACTGGTTTGATTTGCATTACACTACACATAGATACTTAACTACTTAAAATAATTAAAATTATCACTCCTTTGATACTGTCGTAAATATGCGAGATACAATTTTCTCCTTGTGTCATAATGCTTTTATTTCATTTACTCTTTCTTAAATATTATAAAATAAAGTGACGTCTAGAAGCGAAAGTTACGTTAAAAGTCACATGTATTGTGAACGTTAAAAACTGACACCACTAAAGCAAGACGACTTCCATCCAACGTCTAATAAAATTGCTCAACACCTGGATTTATAATATTATTAATAATAAATAAATATTGGACACCATCACATACATTGTTCCAATACCAAGGTATAGTAGCTTAAGCACTAATATTATGGAAATTGGAAACAACGACGGGTATTAGGTACGAACATACACCAAGACCCAATGAAATGTTGAAAAGTTCTTTTTCAACATTTACCCGACCGGAGATCGAACCCGGGACCTCTAGAGATAGCGGCGGCACCTTGAAACCGGTGCGTATACCACTCGGCCACGGGGGTCGTCAATGTTTAGTTTCTTTAGATTAGAATCAAGAGTACCTAGACTAATTAATATTATTAATGATTAAAAGAACAATTAAGTACCTACCTACGAATTAAACTAAGTGAATTAATAAACATATTGTTTAAAAATAGTAATCCGGCGGCGGGGGCAGACTTACGTCACTTTTCATACGACGACTTATGTATAAATAGGTATAGATATACCTATAATATAGGTATATCTTATACCTATTTGGGTTGGCATCGACTTCAGAGAGAGATCAGTAGGTAAGTCCAAAGATAAGCGCGCATTTTCGTCCTTTGAATTAAAGTTCATATTATTTTTCGTTATTTTTTGTGTTTTTAGGTAAAGAGTTTTTTTAGAAGACTTTTTGAAGGCGGTTTATTTAACGGTTTTTAATTTTCCATTTTTAGTGCAAATATTCGTAGCTTAAGAAACTGCAGTCTGGTTATGGTATCCTAACCGTTACGAAGTTCAGCCTCCTAACCAGTAAGGAGTTGTACCTTCCATTACCAGCTCATCACCATGAGATGATGACTACCAGATGCAAATATTTGTACTAGGTTCAAAAAATATATGGAACGCGTAAGGCTTGCCTATAAATTTGAGGATTTCCTTCTATTTCCTTGGGATCCCATCATCTGATCCTAACTTGGTGAAATTGGCATCACGTCAGAAATAGATATACTTACTTACTTACTATATCGAAAAAATAATAATTTGAAAATTGGTCCCCAATTGACGAAGAATTCGCCGGGCATACAAAGAAAAACTAAAGTCTGAATACGCATTATTCAGGATAACTCCAAAACTTCTCGTCAGTTCTTGATCAAATTTGAATGGGACCACACGAGAAGCGTCACTTTTTAAATAAAAAAAAACCAAAACGGTTCGAATAAAAAGTTCATAAAAAAATTTTATTCCTTTTCCTATTTTTAAATCGGTTAAAAATGGGTAAAGTTTTTTAATAAAAATATATTTTATTAAGTAGTTGTGTCATGTCATGATGGTGTCAGTCACAATACGGTATTTTACTGATTTTTTTTTATTTCTTTAAAATGTTTTTCGAAATATTAGCTACACAAAACAAGTTTTCATTTTGAATTATCTTGAATATTTTCAAAGATATAGGACTTCAAACTTTATAATTAGACAAGGACAGGACGCTATCTTAGTGACGTCAGTGGGTTAGTAGCGTCATAGTCACGCCATAGAAGATTTCGTTTTAGAAAGAGACAGCTATAGTCAAAATCAAACAGACTATAATTCTTTTATTATAAAACAGATTCAAATTATTTTTTCACATTTGGTATTCTTAATTGCAATATTTTTTAACGTCATCATTAAATATCTACATTTCAACAACAGTAAAATACCCTATTACAACTTACAATGCTGCTAAGACACAGGCGCAGGCGTTTATTCATCGCAAAACAGAGTCTTTTCCAACTGACTCCGATTTTCCAGGGTGTATCCTTGCCAGTAACCGAACTTCTTGGCCTGAACCTATCATCCAACCTGAATTTAGGCGATTAAGTACATCGACTCCATTGCAAAGTGTGCTGCTAAGAAACTGGGCGTCTCCTCTCAAGGGCTACAGGCTACTGCTCGCCAGTCCAACTGCTTTTGTTATACAAAGAGTACCTAATTCATTCGTGCATAGAGTAGGTAGGTACTGTTGTCACATGTGGGATGGTCCTGCTACGTATCAGCTTGAACTTCTGGAATCATGCCAGGAGGTTTATTGAAAACTCAGAGTTAGGCACGGCGGAACTTCAAGTCACCGACAAAAAGTTGAATGTAGTGTATATACTTGTCTACTTTGGAGTATACTAGATAACTGCACAACTTTTTTCCTCCAGTCCCTTTCCACTATCGGAGTACCAGACGCAGGCTAGCATACCTAATATCACATATACATTTTTGACATTCCAGCTACCCGCACCAAGCTCTTCGCAGATTCGTTTCTAGTGCGAACCTTAGCGGTTCGCGTCGGTTCTTTCAGAATGCAATGTGCAGTCTGCTCATGTGTTTCCGATAACTACATAGGTCTTTTCAAGGCGAGAGTGAACAGGCATTTGCCAGGCAATCATGCACACAATGCAACCATAGACCGCATCCTGTTTAATAAAGAACATGGTTGACAAATGCCTGCTCAGTTTAAAAAAAGTACGAGGTGTTGCGCTATTTCATTAACACGTTGTATAATGTTGGCAGGTATATTAATTAAAATCCTTTTCAAATGTAACGTTAATATGAATACTTAATGCTAACATCAATGGTTGTTAAATATTTGTGGTTTAGGGCTCCCACACAAAACTGCGATGCGAATATGCGACGCCCACCGCATAGCAGGAATCTTTTTAACCTACCTATTTTACACGTAAATACTATAGTTTGAGAACAGAGCTAATCGTCGTGGTGCTTCATCCAAATTGAAAGGCAGAAGTGAACCGTGTAAAGGTCATAGCCCACTTATACCACACCGCTCCGACCCAACCAAAGTATGAGCAGCCAAATAATTATCGACAATCGTTCACTGTACATGCACTTTACAGTAACAATATACAATAAGCAGACAGCGCGCGGTAAGCGAGCCTGCCGCAAGCTAAAGTGCATCTACAGAGCACGACATAAAGTCCATATTTGACTGCTCATACTTCGGTTGGGTGGGAGCGGTGCGGTATAAGTGGGGTAGTCCTTTATACCGCCAGTAGGCTCTAGATATTATAATTTTTTGGAAAAATTTATTTTTCTTTTTATATGCGGGGTATTTACCTATTTATTTAGGTACATAACACATCTGCACAACATTAAAAACAGCATCTTACGTACCTTAATGAGTTGCTCTCATGCTAGGCAGTATTCTTTTATTATGGCAGGAAAAATAATAAAATATAGTGATATGAATCACTTTTCTTCTTTTGCTATGTGGTATTTTTTCTGCCATTGTGAAAAATACTCCCTAGAATGAGACAAATTTCATAAAGGTACTTACATAAGACGTCTGGACGACATGTAAAACAGCGTCTATTGTCATTCTAAAATTATTGAAAGGAATCGCTTTTTTTGGAAGGAAAGGAATGGGTATTTTTTTTTCCTGACATACCTATTAATTGAGATCACTTCACATGATCACTTCGTCATGAGACCATTCATTAGGGTACGTTAGACGTCATTTACTGCCGTACTCAGAAACGCCAGTTAAAAAAGGGTAATTAAATATCTTTCTATCACTTTCTCCCGTTCAATAATTAATAAAGTAAGAAAGATATTTAATTGCACATTTAAAACTGGCGTTTCCGAGTACAACAGTTAGACCAGCTCCCATAGAGTTAACCGCCCGATCTCCTATATATTATTAACATTATATTCTTCATTTCATTAAAACTAAACTTGTCCACATGGCTGTTTGAGAGCGGACATAAAAATAACCAAGTGCGACGTAATTTTGCAGGAATGCGCGATGCGAATTAAATTGGAAGCTTATGCGATGCGAACTGCAAGCTCGTAGTTTTGCGAAGCGATGGGAATTCGCAGTTTTGTGTAGGAGCCCTTAGTAAAGGATACAATGTGCATACAATACAATGTGCATTATATCTAATGAGTTTAACACCTTTTACTCTACTTTATTGATTAATTGATATCTGTTGATTTCAATTGAAAATTTCGCTTCTACACGGCGTAGTTCAATCGACAGCACCTAAACCTTAAAAGTAATTTTCATAAAATATTAATATACGCGTATAATAAATCGCGTATACCATAAGATCTTGGTGTGAATATTGAACTTGATGAACTTGACGTGGTGTTGTTGTCTAAAAACAGAGGACGACTTAGGCGCCTAGGAGCTTCTTCACGGTATAGCCGGGAACTGCGTAGACAAGCAACAAGAACATCAGGGCCACCAATATGATGATGGAAGCCTTCAGAATGGTCCACTTGTAGTTGTGCCACACGATGTACCTTATCGACTTCAGGGGGTTCAAGAACCACATGAAGGAAGCGTCAGGTCGGCTGAAAATAATAACAGAGCAGTGAGATTTACTTAATGTTTTTTTTATTTTTTCAGAGTTACATACTTTTTCGATTTTATTTTGAGGCACAACCAAAATGTGAAATATTCCATTCCCTACAAACTCTAATTAATAGGAGGTAGTTTTATTAAATTATTTTATGCATGTAGCGAGACTATAAATTACGTCACTCAGAATTCGTTGATAAATCAAACGCTCATAAAAAAAACATAAAATAAAAGGAAATTAAAGGTTAGGTATGATTACTTTGGTTTATCCAAAGGATCTGGTTCATTGCGTCCAAGCCCTGCTGGTACTTTGTCTGCTTCTTCTCTGGTCAGTAGGTGTATCTCAGCTTCGACTTTTCCAGTCAATTCCATTTCTTCGGTGTCTCGCTTGATGTAGAAGGGCCACCATCCCTTCACACGCTTCTGTTTGAAGATGCTCACCATGGGCACTGAACCATCGTTTCGCAGCATGTCCAACGTGCATAGTTTGGATGACTTGGCCCCACGTGGGAATCTGTTCAAGTCGAGGGTTATTGCTCCTGGAAAATATAGATAGTTAGGTATTGTATATATGCGCAATAGCGCGTCTCGTCAGTCTTCAATACATACTTAGTTGTAAAATTTATTTATCAGAGAAAATAAAGCCAAAAAGTAGAGCTCGGGTTTTTAAACATCTTTTGTTACCTAAGAAATCATCCGCTGAAAAGTGATCTGCATCCCAAACTTGTAGTTCCAGCCGCGCTGGAATTTTGCATTCAGTTTCATCCCAAGAAAACACTGACTCCTTGCGAGAAATCACAATGCGTTCTTCAGCCTCTAGATAATCAAACGGGTATATGAAGCGCCAATTAAAATTGCCTTCTCCAGTAAGAGAGCGATAGTGAATATCCGTGCATTGACAATCATCAGGGCCCTTTACCCATCTACGGAAAAACAAACATATTTATTAAAAATAAGTGGGTTCGAGTCCCATCGGAGCTTGTCGTGAGACGGGTAGATTTTTTCTAATACTTCATTTTTAATGATTTTCAAACATATTAGTAGTAATATTTGATAAATTGTGAAATAAACAAACAAAAAAACAAGATTTTTAACTTTAATGGTCACTTTCATTGTTAAGTATAATTTAAAATCGGGATTTTTACTGTTTTATTTTGTTGTTCCCGATATTTCGGCGTAGTTGCACGCTCCATGATTACGGAGTAACTGACTTTACCTAACTGGGACCGTACTCTGAAACGCTAATCCGAAACTTCGGTTAGCCCCGCCCCTTTCACTTGATTCTGTCCCAACTAGAGAGTGAGAGGGACGGGTATACCGAAGTTTCGGGTTTTGCGTTTCAGAGTAGGCCCTCTGTATCGGGGACTCAACGACAAATTTAAACATGGAAAAAATTCCGTTTAGCTATAGAAGCAAAGATGTTCAAGAGATTCAATAACGAAATTTTATTACTTTTAGTACTTTTTTAAAATTTACCCTTTGACGTATATGTCTGACATCTTTTCTCCGGTAAAGAAAGCGTCGTCTTCTAGAACCACGTCGTCAGTATTCCAGATGATTACCCGCATCTCGTAAGACTTTGGTTTGCGCGCTGATATGTCCATGGGGGGGCCTGGCAGGGGCATGTCCATCGGAAACATATCCACCCACATTTCCAGACGGCCTTGTTCGATACCTAGTTGAGAACACACGTTTAAACCCACGTCGCTGGAACATTTTTATTTATAAAGCTACCATTATAAAACATTTTTATTATAAGCTTGTGTGTTTCACGTTTTCCATGGTTTTGAATTCATGTTATCATAACATAAAAAAGCTATTTATATGATTTTATATCAGAAAGAGATCCTGTAGCTTAGCTACTATTAATACAAATTTACCTACCAGGTTTATTGGGATTATAAAGTGGCCTAGTCTCTACATGTTCAGTAACTAATTTGGTCCCAACTCGTGGAACTTCTTGCCAGCGGCGCAGGACCACCAGCGCCATTTGTTCTTCCATAGTGTCAGGGTTAGAAAACAACTCGGTATCATCCATTGGCATGTTGAATACAGTACGTCCGACTTTTACTCGTCCATACTCGTATAACGGTGGATCTAGTTTTCCATCCTTACAAAGTTTGGCAAGGATTTGAGTAGGTTTCATGGCATCACGCCAACGATTGTAACCTTGTCTGATTAAAGAATATAAAGCTTAATAAGTTAAATAATAGAACACATAATACAATAAAATACAAAAACTCATAGAATTTTACGTACTCTTCGTATTTCATGGGCAATCCACATGTTGCTCTGTGTCGGCTGTAAAATCGATTTTCCAAATCTATCTTTGTTTCTCCAATCATATCGTCTGATCCTAATAGATCCCAATCGAGTACTTGTATGGTTAGCATCGAATCTTGTGGGAAGGTAGCTTCAATTTCAAAGCATTTACCAAAAACAGGATTTAACTGTTTTGAGACATAGTTTTCTTTATCGCTGATTCTTTTGGAACCTAAATGAAGAACTATGTATGGGTCCGCTTTTCCGTTTAAATCCATTGGGTGAAGATCAGTGGCTTTTACTATATATACTCTCACTAAAACATGTATCGGATCGTTATTTGGGACGCCTTGGAAGAAACCGTAATTTGGGTCAAATCCCATCACTGTATGATCGTCAATTCCCCTTGGTAGAGGCCATTTATATACTTTTATAGCACCCTAGAAAGAGAGTTTTTTCTGAATATTACAACATTTAATTTTGTCATTAATAATATTATTCTTATCACACATCACCATAAACAGGATACGGTAAACAACACAACAAACATGTAAATAGGTATATATGTGTGTGCAGGCGACAAAAAGTCAAAAGTGTAAAGAAATACTACCAAAAGGAATCAACGATAACGAAGAGAAGAGACGAAAAGTTTTATAGAAAAGAAAGAGTCAGGGATTTGTGAAGTGTTAAAAGATTAAATAGCAATTACAGCAGTTACCTTAAAGGCTCCAACTACACGATTTTCATCTTCGGAGTCGTCACCTGTTTTCTTTCCTCTATATAATTCAAATGAATGAAGCCATTCCTTAAATTCATCGTACTCTGGAACGGCCTCGAGTTCATGCGGGTATATCTTTAAATAAATGTTTGTTAACGGAAGGGAACTTATGTAGGTAATAAATAAATTAAATATGCTTTACTTACTTTAGTCAGAGCTGAAGTTGGTATTTCATTCTTTTTGGTAATTGTAGGGCTCACTTTTGGTCGTGGTGAGGGAGTTTGTCGTCGCTTATTGCGATTTCGGTCAGGTCGCGGGGAGTGCACCTCCTCACGTGGCGAGCGAGTCTCATCAACAAAAGACATTTGTGTCGGTTGGAGAAAGCCCTGTCGTTCACGTTTAGCTTCTTTTTCCTCTTCAATCATTGACTCCACGGAAGCAAAATATTTAGTCCACCAATCTTTGCTGCCTTCATCATCGTCATAAACTGAATCAGTACTTGCTTTCCTTTTTTTAGTCGATTCGCGTTTATAAGACTTTTTTCGCATGGGCTGTTTTACGCTCGAGCCATAAGAGACTGTAGAACGGCCATCGCGAGTCAAGAGCGGACAATTTTCTTTCTCATTTTCAATGGTAAATACATCATCTTGGACGATGCAATTCGCTCGTAAATCAACATTCTGGAGTTGAATCAGGGATTTTTTTCTGTCTTCTATTTCTCTTTCCCGTTTACTCATTGGAGTGTAAATGTACTTATGGATAGAATTTATTGTATGCGTGCCAACGAGGGTTATTCTACCAAAGCTTCGACAATCAACCACTCGTATAGTCAATGGTGGCCTATATAAATCTTGGTCGGGAAGCTCTACATCAACGAATTTAACCGGATTTGTAAAGTTAGGATTACGTTTAGCATTTTGTATCACAGTTGAATATAAAATATTACCAGCACATTCTATATCCACCCTCGGTTTATCAACTGTCAGTAAATGAACACGTTTAAGATCACGCAAGCCCCAAAATAGCACTTCTATCCGATATTTAGAGAGAGTTGGGCGAATGCCTCTTGGAACTGGCAGAATTGGACCCTTGTTAGTATCTATCGGTGGTTTGCCATTAGCTTCTCTAGGAGTCGGTAATTCAGGAAGTATTGATGCGTCATGCTTATGCGGAATCTCCAATAGCTCAAAAGTTGCTAAAAGTTCACCCGCTCGATCATCACCACGAGTAATGTCATACCATTCGAGTGAGGGAGGAAATTGTGGTCTCTCATATGTATCCTCAAACGCTTTAACATGTGGTTTGGCCAAAGTACGGCCGATGAATTCTGATTTCCCTACTTTATCTTGGTCAAATATTTCAATCACAATTGTTGGTGGATCTGCTTTTATCTGTTCTATTGTACTGTAAAGGAGAACATCGTCAAAAACTAGAAGTTCATCCCAAGTTGGACTCAGTGTTTCGTCTATAACCTGCGTCGTCAACGTGCTATCCCCAAGAACTACTCTAGCAAATGGATCAGACAGACCCGAGGAGTCCGATCCTATTAACGACCTGGCTTGATATATATAAGCACGCATCTGGAAAGTCTGGAAACCAATAAAATCATCATTACCCTGTATACAGACATTGTATAGAAATCATATTTTAAGTTGTGGCGCCTTACGTGTTTTTCAGCATAAAATATTGTTGACGGTGCATTAGAACGTAATTTATCAGCATTACGTAATTCCGAGCCGAGTTCATATCCCTGTGGTAGGCCATCGATGTAATGTTTTTTGTCTTGTAAAAGTCCTAGCCACAAGTAAACAGTAATTTTAGCTGGGATTGCCCAACCACTGGGTGTAGCAGCTTTTTTTCCAGGCCACTGCAATTTTTTAAAAGTCTCTTAAGTAATATAGAGATCAGGTAATTTACAAAACAATATGCATCAAGAATTTACCTTCAAGAATAGAGTTTGCATTTTGCCACAGTATTTACCACATTCATCCACATAATCTGAGAAAATGATATCCCTGGCTGGAATTCTTTGGTACGCCAAACGCTTTCCGTTACTTATCATCCAGATGAATATATCTGGCATTGCATGTTGTGACTACGAAATTATCATTAGTAGGTATAAACTTATAGGCTAGGAAAATGGAGAAAATACAATATTTAAGTAGTTTACTTACATCTTCACAAATATGCTTTAACCTGTTCAAGTATGTATATGCTGTGCGCAAGCGATCTTTAATTGAGTGTTTAGTGATAAGCGCTTTAAGACTTTTCGACATATTGCAGATTTGTTCCTTGAAAGAAAGATTTCGAAAATTATAGGTACCTACTCCATGAAAAGAACACATCTATACACATGCCATGCATAATAAGGAATAGGCTCTAAGAAGCCAATTTAAGATAGATAGATCTTACAATTTCATAGAGACATAACTTTTGTCGTTCGCGATCCAGCTTCGTATTTCCAATGGGTGGTGCATTGGTCATATGACGCACGTACGCTGCGCAAGAGTTGCTCGCCATCTCCAAAGCTGATTTGAGAACAACTATAGAGTTGCACTCGGGGCCTATATCTGTTTCAATTGCTGATTGAACTTCTGTTAAACTCTCCTCCTGTAAAATATACATAAGCAGACTTTCAATATTGCGTATTTGTGTAAAACACAATTTTAGACTGGGACAATAAAATCATCGTTACTCACAAATTTTTCAATGATATTGGCGATCATGTTTGAGTTGTACATGCGCCTGCGGTGGTCTGGCCATATGCTGCGAACGTGCATGCATTGCTTATGGTCCCAGTACGGCAGATAGTAATAGTTTTTGTCGCTAGATGCTGCCTTAGTGGCTGTCGTTGTACTTTGCCAATATCCGGTATCAGCTGCTAAGTCATCTACAACAGAAATAAACTCGGAAGTATTGTAGTAAGCGTAGGTACTAAATGGAAAAAAAATTTTTTTTTACTCTAAACTAAATCCCAAAACTAAATAATCTTACCAAGTTCTTCAGCTTCTAGATCCTGTGGACGTTTCACTGACTCGTTATGTCCATCCAAAGAATTCCCTGCGTTGCCAATACTCAATTCGAACTGTATGGGTTTATCGACAAGGCGCTTGTCTATCATGTTTGCATCGAACACACTGGCGAAGAGAAAGAATTCTTCATTCTTCTCGAAACTGCATTCGCTGATAGGGGGAGCTGGCTCCATTTCCACCTCTGACGCAGGACACTCTATGTTGTCAGTGATTTCGGTCCGAATTGAGATGAGGACTCTGAAAAATTATGAGTTAGGATTGCATTCTTATTGAACTAAAACACAGTTTTTTTCTTTGTTGAGGATTGGCATAAAAACAAGATTACATTGAACTTCAACGTGATGTAAATAATAATCGTATTATAATTCAAATGTTCCTATGTCTTTTGGAGAGCACCTGGAGAGGAAGCCTAAATCCTAAATGACAGAAATCTAAGTTACTAAGTAATAAATCAATATTGGAAACCATCACATACATTACACAAGCACTAGGATTATGGAAATTGGAAACAACGACAGGTATTACCACATACACCCAGCCAGACCCGAGGAAATATTTAAAGTGGGTCTAAGTGACAACACCAACTTTTTATCATTATGTTCATCAAATAAAGTAATAATATATTATTATAATTTATTAATTTAATATTAAGTATTATTTTACTCGCATAGTTATGGTTTGTCTCTGCATATTGTATTACCTAGCTCTGTATGATACTCCTTCCCCAATTCCCATATTCAGATTAGAATGTTGATCCAGCAAGCTATAGTCTCGTGTAGATCCATACAGATGAACGAAAGCCGGCCCGAAAGTTGGGAGAAAACCTACAATCAAATTAAATTACATATAACATAAGGAGAAAAAGATGTTCTTATCCATTCAAAAGAAAAGCCTCTACCTATCCCAGCAGTGGGGACATTAAATGGTTGATGGTGATGACGATGATGATGATGACATTAAATATAATCTTAATAAGTTGCGAAAGCAAGTGTTCAAGTTCGATGCGCCAGAAATTCATAACATGACGGTCCTTTTATTACCTTATAATAATAAGTCAAGAACTTATGTTATCACCAAAAATACTTATGCTAGTTTTCCATTTATAGGTAGTGATTCAGATTTATTATTATGATTAAAGAAGCTATTCTAAGGGTCAGTTTTTTGATCCGTAGTTAACTGAATTAATGGTTAAAAAAGTTGTTGTGTCGTCCTGTACCTACTTCACAGGACGACACAAAACGTTAAGCTAACTATTGTTTATAATACAAATTTTCAAGATAATTGACGATTACCTAGTTACTTTTTTTAACCATTAGTTCGGTTATCTACGGATTAAAAAACTGGACCCAAGTAAAGTTGGATTGGAAGCCAACATCCGTCCCTTGATTACTTACTTACATTTTAGAGTTGTCGTTTCGCTTTTGTTTTACCTACTTCTCATCGTTTCGTGAAGGATTTTGTCCAGTCCCCAAATTGTGCAAAATCCTGCGTATGTCACTATAATATAATATTATGTCACATTAATATAATGTTTTTGTTACCTCTCTCTCCGTCATGGGATATTGTTTTCAGATCAATGAAGTGCGTCCCAATGACGTTAGGATGTACAGGATCGTTGTCTCGAAGTTGAATCTTGAGGCGTTGGCATAAGGGCGGAAACATCTCGTTGAAGACGATTTGCTCATTCCACACAGGGGTGTAGCTGTTCTTCTTCACTGATGTGCATCCCTGGCGGTGAGAATTGTGTCTTTATGTTACTGCTTTAAAAGGTTTTAATGAATTCTTTCCCATGTTTTACCGAAAAATGTTATCATAAAGTAGGGCAGAAGCCCTGGTTTTGGCCACTGTACCGGTTTTGGCCCCTTTTTGCTCTAAAAGTTTTCTAAACAACTTTTCGCCATTTCTGCTAAAGGTAATTAAAATAAGGTATTTTAAGGTAATATTAACAACCGTTAGAATTCCATAAGTCATACGATTTTTTTCCAATAAATCCCATTTTCTGTTTTAAAAAATGTTTTTCACTTCTCATGGTCCTAAAGTTCGTGTTTATGTTGGGTATAGGCTGCATAAAATCGCTTTTTATGCTCTAGTGCATAAAGTAAAATCTTCGTCTAAGTCTCACACTCTAGACAAAGGTCGTCAGGAAAACAGTCACACACGCAATTAAACTTCGTTAAATCTACTTTATTAATACCACCTAACGTATTTCATTCTGTTTCTTAAATTTTGTACATAATCCATGTTAAATTACTAAATTAATAAAACTAGGCAAAATCAATAAGTTTTCTAAGAAATAAGTATTTCAAGAGCATTATGGACTACGATCTATGCTAAAGTCAGTGTGCTGCCAATGCCACGTATAAAAAAAAAGAAAAAGAAAGTCTTCCTGCCAATATGGCGAAGTCTTTATTTTTTCTTTTTTGCAATACTGTTATTTATTTTCCTAACACTCGAAGTGAAAAGCAGAGTGTATAACTCGTACATAAAACCCATTTTACCCTCGAATTGACTATCCACCCTCGCCACGTCTCGGGTAAAATCTTACGTTTTATGCACTTGTTGTACAATCTACTATTGTATGAAAATTTAAAGAAATTTGTTTTGGATGAAATACTTAACAAACCTTTGTTTTTTACAATTAAATTGTTGTTTTGCAATTGATTGGTTTCTAGCGCATTAGAATATATTGATTTATCCTGGGTTTGGTTTTGATATTTCGCTATACTTACAAAAGTTTCAACTATCAATAAGTGGGCAAAACCGGTACATTTGGCACCTCTCACACATTTTGTGTTATATACTAAAAACTATTTTACTTTTTTAAATTTGAAAAATTTACCTTTAAATGTAGATAAATTATCTATAATTTAAGATATAATTTGTCTCTTAAATACCTAAGACCATTTAGTACTTAGTGCTTAAAAGTAAAAAAATCCTTATAGTGGCCACAAATGGTACCTCTGTCCTACTTATAAATTACTAATTTAACTGACAGCTAAAATTACGTTTCATCATTTCAGCCTTACGATGCCCACTGCTGGGCATAAGCATACGTTACGTTTATCTAAGTTGAAATGAGTGACATATTCTGATAAGATAAGATAAAAGATAAGATAACCTATACTCCCTGACTTTTCCAAACACTTGGAGAAGTTAACAGCAGGGTTACAATATTCCACTTTTAAGTACTTTTAAGTAAACTTGGGTTTTTCCAATCGGGTTTTCCCCCGCCTATCTCTATCCGCAGTTGACTGTTGCTGTGACAGTACTTTCAATTTGACAGCAGCACTTTCACAGCTTTTAACGGATGGCATAGTATCTACTACGATTACCATAAAGACAATTTTCCTGCTAGGTTTACTGGTCATTTCTCTTACTTGTCGATACTTACAGTCATTCCTGCGAAACACACTTGTACGTATGGGTCTACTAAGTCTTGTGTCTCGCCTGTGAACGCTCTCTTCACGTTGGCCAGGATTGAATAGTTCATTTTTGGCAGGCCGTCCGCGCGGTAGATCTTCACTATGAATCGGGCCCGCTGACGTTCTATGGGCACTCCATCGGGTAACAGAAGGTTGCTGCAAAACAAACGATATTTCAGCACGTGACTAAAATTAATTTTACTAGTCTTTACTACCTATAAACTGGGCCCACTGTCGTCCTAATGGCTCATTGTCACTGGTCGATAACTCGGTCGATATACAGCATTTATAGGTACTCCCCGCAGGCGACGAAAAAAGTGACAATTTAATATCGCGGTTGGTAAGCTGTGGAGAGCCACTACGGCGGGTATAATATTTTATTTTTAAAGCAAAATAAAAGAAAAAGATTTTGCCTTATATAAAAATAAAACGTACTTTACATTGATAAGAGTTAGTTAATACTGTATCCGTCTAAATAGCTTTCCATTTTACCGCATTGTTCGTAACCATTTTTTATTGTCTAATATGCTATCCTTAAAGGATATTATAGACATTATGCTATCGCAGACTTTTTTGTAGATTTATATAGAAGAGGAATATATCCCAACAGGCATTATTTTTTTAAACCTCGAAAGGATTAGGCAGCGTTTTCGCCAGGGAGGGCGAATTGATTTTTGCCGACAACTATCGTTATATTTCAACCAATTTACACAAAACATTCATAAATAATATGATAAAACCTTCCTCAAGAACCACGCTATTAGTGAAAACCGCATGAAAATCCGTTGCGTAGTTTTAAAGATCTAAGCATACATAGGGACTAGCGTTGCCAAGTGTCCCGATTTTAGCGGGACGTCCCGCGAAACAGCCGATTTTTACAATGTCCCGCCGGGACAGGTATGTGTCCCGCATTATGATATTTTTCAGTTAGACAAAGAAACAAAACATCCAGAGTAATATTTAACCGAATATACATTTTAATCAATTATTTTGAGTACCTATTTTAATTGTAGTTCGTAGTGTTTTTGTTTTAGCAGTGTGCAGCTGTGGACCACATTGTAGGTAGAAACAATTAACGTAAGTGAAAATTTTGAACATTTTAAGTAGGTACTAACATATTCTTAACGACCGATTTGGCGCAGGGGTAGGCTTCCCACCTTCTGCGCCAGTGGTCTCGGGTTCGATTCCCGAACAAGACAAATATTTGTATGCATGAACATGTCTATTTGTCTTGGTCTGGGTGTTTACTATGTATATTAAGTATGTATTTACAAACAAAAAGTATTTAAGTATATATTTATCCGTTATCAAGTTTTCCATGATACAGTTTCTTAATGAAATTAAAATGGGCTTAGATAATTGGTGTGAATGTAAGACGTTATTTATTTATTTATATTTTAATATTATTTATTCTCAGTTTTATTTTGTGCAGAGAGTATTGTCCCAAATGAATATTAGATGGACAGGCGTGCGAAATCGCAGTTTACAAAAACTTATCCGATTGGAGTTGCCGTAACATTCAATTTTCAACTATCTTGTAAAATTCTGATAAGAAAAAAAACGAACAATTGCTGAAAAAAACAAAAAGTGAATTGAAATATGACAAACAATATTATTTAAAAAAGGAACGTTATCAATAAAAGCAATAATTCATTAAAATATACTTAATTTTCCTTTTCTTTTTATTTCTTGTTGTCCCGCGGCAATTTTTTTTGTCCCGATTTTTTTATTAAATTTAAGTACATGTCCCGAATTTCTGAAAAAAATACCTGGCAACCCTAATAGGGACAGACAGACGGGAAGCGACTTTGTTTGTTTTATACTATGTAGTGACAGTGAAGGACAGATTCTCTATAAGGACAGATTCTCATAAGGACAGATTCTCAAAAGGACAGGAGTACATGTAAGCACATAAAGAGAAAAATGATTATTATTACTATTTAAATATTTTCAGAGCAAAAATGAAAGGTTTAACTTTTTTATCTATCAGTTAGCCATAGTAGGTACAAGCTGGTAAGTTAGTTTAGGAAAATTACTAATAAAATTTATACTGTGGAAACAGTGTGCGAGATATTTCCTTCCTATTGATTCCTATTGATTTGTGTGTGCACCTGTAGGTACCATTTTCGATTTTTTAACAATCTGTCCTTGTGAGAATCTGTCCTTATGAAATAAAAGGAAATAATAACCCTAGGGTTAGGTCCTTTTGGGCTTCGCTGCAGTCCGCGTTATCGACTTGTAAGTTTCATTAGTCGTTTCCTCGCCTGCGGGAAGTGCCCCTACCAGGGCAGATCGACCGATTTAAGTTTAACCAACGACAACGGTCACTGAAAAGGTGCCGCAACGTCAATAAGTTATAAACACAAAATTCATATATTTTTTGATGAAATCTGTAAAAAGTTGTTTTGTTTCAAAAATCTATCGATTTAGTTATGTCGTTTTGGTTATACTATTCTAGTTACTATCCGGAGATGTTAAGACACTTTAGTTCGCTTATAAGCCAAGTAGGTAATGTGTAATAAACCTTTTCAACACACTTGCTCATAAAGTGAGCCTTATTACATCGATCTTATGGCCATAAACCGAACTATAACACACGCGTGCATAATAATATTACAGTACTAGTTGCGTAATAGAATTATCCCTACAAAGTTAAGTAAGTACCTAACTGCAAATTATATGCGAGTAAACAGAGACTTTTCAATTTAACCGGGTAATACAGTATCCCTACAAAGTTAAGTTAGTACCTAACTGCAAGTTATATGCGAGTCAACAGAGCATTTTCAATTTCAGCGGGTAATAGGATACAGTTCTTTTTTTGTACAACAAAGAGGTTTTATACGGCTGAAAATCCATTTACGTTTTTAGAATAAATAAATGTGTCCCTAATTAAGACAAAAAACATAATTAAGTACATTCTTATCAAATTATTTATAATTCACAATAATTCGTTATAAAACATTTGCATTTTATCACTATTATTATACTTAATTATTTTGAAGTAGGCTGTATGGCTGTATGTAATCAATCACCTTACATTTGGCGCGTGCAAAAAAAACTTGCGCGTTTTTTTCCCTTAGCTAATATTAGGTTATTGTATGCAATAAATGTTTGTTTTTCCTCGCAAGTGTGTTGAAAAAGTGCGTATGAAACTCGTGAGCAACTTACTCACTAGACACTCGGCTGATTTACGCCCTCGCCTGCGGCTCGGGCTGCAACCCACAGCCTCGTGTATAATGAGCAACCTAAGCTCACTTGTATCATAATATACTATTTACGTTCATCTCGAGATATACAGGCCCGCCCGGCGGGCCCATACCCGGAAAACAATTTCGCTCTCGCCTTCCGACTTGGGGCTATGTTTTTCAGATGTTTTTATATATTTATTTTCTCGTGCCACTGTGAAGCTCTGTTGGACCATGACAATGATGTTTTATTACTTTTCATTACAATATTATTATTTTGTAGAAAAAATGCCTTTTTTATGGTTGGTATGGTACTTGGAATTTGTACTTGTTTCGTTCGTGATGTATTTTAGGGTAATTATACAGTTACACATAATATTTAAAATGGGGACTTTTCACAAAATTTTCATTATGATGGTATCCCTAAGCGTGGCCGCACACGGGCCACCGACCAAAACCAGAAAACGCCGCCACTGACCTCTTTCGGGCGTTTGTGCACTACACTGAATTTTACCGTCCGGCAGTCCGATTTTACACGGTCCGATATGGCAGGCCATAAAATGTATATGTGCGCTTGTGCACTACACGGAATTTTACCGACCGACATTTTACTTTTCCCCATTCCGGTCCGTATTTTCCGTTCCGAGATAACAGCAATGAAAAACGTATGGGCGCTTGTGCACTACACTGAATTTTACCGTCCGGAAAAAAACGGATGGTCGTATTTTAATCATAAATTATTAATTTATAATACATAGTAAGAATTTATTTATTTCGTCTAGTTTAGGCTTTGAAACTGTGATGTTGAACTGAAAACGTGATATTCATGAGCGGGCGGGGCGGGGGAAGGGGTAATCACTGCGCTGCCCCGGCCAGTAAAAAGACGAACAAGTGCACAAGCCAATCATCCGTGTTTTTCATGCCACGCCCCGGTCCGTAAAAAAACGGACCGCCGGACGGTAAAATTCAGTGTAGTGTACAAACGCCCTTCCTGTAGGTCTCATACATTTTATATGAAAGGCGACGCCGCGCCGGTAGTCGTCACTTGTTTCTTCTTCTAGGTTCAAGTGGCGGCGTTTGTGGCTCGTGTGCGGAGGCAGGAACGTTCATGCCTACTTTGAGGGCTAAATTGACCGGCAGACTTTGCTGCTCCATAGTACCAATTCGCATGACTTTGAAACTAACCATATAGTTTCAGATTTGCCCATACTGACTGACCGATCTTAAATGGGCCACTCTGTATACCTTTCCGCCAGCAGCTTTGCCCTCGTGAACAGTTTACACGATGTTTTCCGTACGATATAGATACTTTCCCGGGGTGTACCTAAAGGTAGAATAGTTAACACCGCCTCCCCCATGGCCAATGACTGCGACGAGAGCAAGTGCTGGGAGTTTTAGTCGGTAGGACCCCCAAAAGTGAGTCCCTCCCACCCCACATTTCGAGTCACCCCTGCACCCAGGGGCGAGACTCGAGAGATACATAAAAGCATTTCTTCAAGTAAAAAAAAAAGATACAAGTAAAGGCATAGCATAGCATAGGTATAACCGCCTCTTTGGTCTAACGGTTCTCACCACCGGTTACAGACCCTGAGGTCCCGGGTTCGATTCCCAGTGGAGGTACATATTGTATTCGGTTTGGTTGGTGGTAGGACTTGTTCTCCGCCTGGCTAGCTTCCATCGACACCACCGTCTAAGACTTAGAGTCTAAGTCAGTCTGACGACTCTGACGCCATAATAATGATGTTTCCAGCATTATTGTGTTCCGGCAGTTAGAGATAAGATAGCCGTTCCTCAGTTATTGAGCATTCCCGGAGTAGTGCGCTCCCACCTTTAGGGCGTTTGTGCACTACCATTGAATTTTACCGATCCGGAAAAAAACAGATGCTTGTATTTAATTAATTACTATTATAAACGATTAATTATTAAAGTACAAGCATCCGTTTTTTTCCGGATCGGTAAAATTCAGTGTAGTGCACAAACGCCCTCAGCCTTATCACCAGTTAACATCAGGTGTGATGAAGGCTATGCTAGTGCTACCCGTGATTGACTTACAAACATCCAAACTTCGGCATTTATAATATTAGCACAGTCTATATATTATATTAGTAAGAATTAAAAGACCGATTTGGCGCAGGGGTAGGCTAGGCTACCCACCTTCTGCGCCAGAGATCTCAGGTTCGATTCCCGAACAAGACAAATATTTGTGTGCATGAACATGTCTATTTGTCTTGGTCTGGGTGTAAACTATGTATATTAAATATGTATTTACAAACAAAAAGTATTTAAGTATATATTTATCCGTTATCAAGTTTTCCATGATACAGTTTCTTAATGAAATTAACATGGGCTTAGATAATTGGTGTGATTGTAAGAAGTTATTTATTTATTTATACATACGTTTATGGCCCACGTACTTCGATCAACAATAACATATCGTACCATAACAAGAGTGAAATTAATTATTACATTTATCGAATCAAATGAAATTGCCTATTCAAATCGGTCGTGTCTGTTTTGTCAGTTGAATAGTTCCAATACAAACAAGTCCAACGTGATATGTCCAACATGTCAGGCAACCAAACCAGCGATCAATATGTCCATAGGTAGGAGTAATTGTTGTGGTCAGAACTAGTCGGAAGTACCGATGGCTACAGATTATTTGATTAAGGCGGGCATTCCCCAAAATAGGGTATTTTAAATTATGGATTACTCTCAAACCACAAGTACTTAAAACTTGGAAAAAATATATGTTATTTTACAGCTATTTATCTAGTGCTTCCGGCCATTTTTTTCGATTGGTGATATTTTACTGTGTCAAATAAAATCCCAAACATCCGTCTAATCGTAATCCAAATATCGTATTATTTGCAAAATACTTGGTTTTAGTTAATGAAAAATATACGAAAATAATTGTCTTTGAATAGCCGAGGGATTCCGGCCGTCATAAGTCAATTTTTTTTAAGGCATTGTTTATTTTCGAAAAAATCCTATTTTGCTACGTTGACGGTCGTAATTTCAATCAATCAGTCCCCTGCGGAATGAGTTAGAGGTCGGACGCGTGCCAATTTTTGCGGCGCACTTACCTGCGACGAGCGAAATTAAAAACAATTCAAATATTTGATTGTGTAGAGAGTTCAGTAAGCTATATAGATACAAATAATTATCTGTGGTGTCGTGTAATGTACCTAATTATAGTTTGTACAAATATATAATAATAGTTTGTAGGAAAATATGTATATTAACTAGGTTCATTCAAGAATAATTCTGTAAATATTTTATAGTGATTACGATAAAATGGCCAATAAAAAGAATTAAAAAAAATTTCGTCGCAGACTCTGCGAAGGATAAACAAACATAAAAGGTAACTAAATGATTTGATTTTTTTTATTCATTTGGAACGAATCAGATATTAATCTACATAAATTTCTAAATAGTAAGTAGTGTCACAGTGTATAGAGATAAGTGAGGCAGTGTACGAAATTAACCTAGTGGACCCCCACAGTAATTCCTTAGTCAGGGAAAACTTTACAGCATGATGAATTGATGATATATGTAGTAGCAATAAATTAAAAGTATTGTATAACTTTCCAAAGATTAGGTATTTTTAATAAAGTTTTATTTCATTGATCTTTTTCAGGAAAAATTATCCGATTAAACTTTATTTACCGGACATATTTATATAACGTATAAAACAATTTAGGCAATATCCAAAAAAATATCCCAACAGAAAAACCAAATTTCAATCAAATATGAATTTTTGGTGTTACTTGAAATGGAAAATTTCTATGTCGAACTTTCGATGTTATTCCTTTTGGATATTTAAGGCGCTACTCGGAAAAATATGGACTTTTTGATTTGAAACTATAGGACGGTTACAGTTGTTAAAAATTTGGTAATAAGATAGATATTTCTTCATACCTTTATCTAGATTCGTATAGTTTCAAATGATTATTTTATTCTCGTGGATCGCAAGGGCCGTAATCAACCAATTAAGAAGGGCACGTAGGCATGGATCAGCAGGAAAAAAGAGGAGCGAGAAGATATAAGAGATGTTGTGTTGATGTGTTCGAAGTGTTCATAATACAAACGTGACAATTTTAAATTGTATAAGTATTATATTAAACTAGCTTTCCGCCCGCGGCTTCGCCCGCGTGGACTACACTACGTTATCCCGCGGGAATTTGATATTTTTCCGGGATAAAAGTATCATATGGTCCTCTCCAGGCTACAAAGTAACTGTGTCCCAAATTAAGCCTTTTTGACGTGATTGAGTAACAAACATCCAACCATCCAAACATCTAAACTTCCACATTTATAATTATTAGTAGGATATATTATTGTAATAGAAACTATATCCAATCAGTACAGGTAGATAAAAAGATACATTTGTATCTGTTTGCGAAAAAATTGTGTTATTCGATTTTATTTACACATGAACTACAACGATTTTATAGTGTATATATTTCAGTCAGTAGGTACATACACCTAGTGGAGCTTCAACTGCGTAATGAAATGATAAATCATATTTGAACCAACAGGTTGTCGAAAATGTCGATAAAATGTCTGTCAGTGCAAATTATGGACGAACAAAAATTTCTGCTACAAATATAGTGCCACAACCTTTTCTTTTCCGGTGACAGCAGCGGCGCTACGTACGTTTTTCTTTTTTTTTATAGCAATTTAACCAGCTCTGACTTCTAAGAATTTCAGTCGCCAGCACCGCTATGGTTGGACATCAACTTGACAGCAAGTGACATTAGTTTCACATTTTGACCACCGGAACAGATATAAAAGTTTGTGGCACTGTATTAACGTCGCTGTCACGGATAATATGCAACAGCACGTGAAGTGGGGATGTATTTTTTTCTTGTCTACCCCATAGTGGGGTATCGTTGGATAGCAATTTCAAAGATATTGTGAGTTTGTGAAAACAGTTTTTGATTGAGGCATCCATTTGTGAATTATTATGCTTTAAAGCAGGGACTAAAATATCGATAAAAAAATATATCGATATAAAAAAATATCGATAAAATTTATCGATATTTCTATTATCGATAATTATATCGAAAAAAATATCGATAATTAATAATCGATAAGGCCTTGCTGCGTCATATCATGTATGCATGTTGCCAATTTTACGTCCGTCTGGATATTGATTGTCTGGTGTGGTGTGGTGTGTGTGGCTCACACACTCACACGCCACACACATGGGGCGCGCCGTTGCTGTTATTTATCTTTTACTAATATTCTTTTAGCGTACTATCGTTATGATTAATAATTATGTTAGTATTGTTTTATAATAAGTGATTGACATGCGTTAGAAAATTAATCCTTATAACTGAATAAAAAAATTACCGGATAGTCAACCATTTTTTTAAATTTTTTGATGTCGTTTTTTTATTTTACTTAGTGCTACTTTTGGCGGCGCATCAGATATTGAACATGACCATAATTATATTATGACGTGCCAGATTCTTTGATGGTAGATTTTTATTGATGATATCCACCATATTCCATCCAATCATCCTTAGAACGTATGAATCTGCTTGGGGGTGAAGCTGATTGCGAAAACTGAATAAAAAAATTACCGAATAGTCAATCATTTTTTTTACTTTTTTGTTGTCGTTTTTTTTATTTTATTAGTGCTACTTTTGGCGGCGCATCAGTTACGCCCGAGCTTCACCTGCGTCTAATTCCATTAATTAGCTCGCTATTTGATATAATACGCAGTTGCCGGGTCTTAGCGCACTAATTTGAAACAATTAGCGCGCTAGATTCTGCATTCTGCTAGACGCGCATGCCCCAGCATGATTGAAGATGACCATATATTGGGAGTGAAGCGGATTGCGAAAGTGATGTTTATGAAAACGGTGTCCCCTTCACTCCTGTGTGGTGCAAACTGTATCTATAGTCATAAACGAAACCGATTACAATGTTTTACTCTATACTTACATAAATCAGGTACGTATACAATATCGCGAACTTATGCGATACCGCGTTATCGGTACGCGATATCGCTGTCATCCTCGGTAGCCTCACCGCTATACTGTAAAAACGTACTAAATGACATTTTACCGAAAAATGAATTAAATACAAGTCTGAATTTAAAATTTTGTTCTTTCGTCTGGTAAAATGGATTGTAATTTATATGATCAAAACGATAGCTTAGAAGTTATGTAGAGGAAATACGTACTTTACCTCAGTTCAGTTCAGCAAAAACGTACAAAACAGAATTAATTGCATGATTGCCTTATTCCTAACAATGAGTAGGGGAAGCCTAGTGTGGGTAAGACGAATACTCAATTTTATTAAAAACCTACAATAGATGGCACTATTGGACGAGCTCGGGTCGGTAAAACAGTCATTCTAAAGCGCCATGACAACCAAAACAATAGTTGCGGTAATTTGTTGTCAATGAAAAGAAAAATAAAGGCTTTTTGCTGTTTTATTACGATTTTTTTGCAAGGGTTGAGTATTTATTTTTTGTATTATCTACTCAATGGCTACGCACGCTTAAATATGCTTACGGGACAATGGTTGCTCAGCACAGCTCCGCTCCGCTCCGCTTTGCTCGCTTGGCTTTAAATTAAGTTTTACTCAAAAACTGGAAGGATTTTCATTCTGGAAAATTCCCATCCAGTAACTCTGTTACTCGTTGGGACAAATTTGAAAGAAAAGCAATCCCTACCAGTCACACAGTGACTCGTTGGGACAAGTTTGAAAGAAAAACAATCCCAACCAGTCGTTGAGTTGAGTTGAGTTAACAGACATTAGAACTTTATTGGCTATGCATGCCGGCCAGGGTCTATACAAAAGTGCCAATCATTCTTTGGTTGGGAGATTAAAATTAAAATATGTTTTATTTTAATTAATAATGTCACGGAAGTATTCATTTAAACTTCGTGTCCTAAACAATTAATAATTGTCCTATTACACCAAAAAATGTATTAAATTAATATTTTAAAACATAAAAACCTACAAAACTTTATTTTAAAATTTCGCTTTTTATTAACCGGTAAAAACACTCTTCGCCATGTTCTGACGTCATAAAATTTGTAACCAACCACTTGACAGTGTTGACAGTGTCAAGTGGTTGTTTACTTACCTTAGGGTAGTTCCACTTAACAAAGATCTTTCTCCAATATGCATTTGATTAGAGAAATTGGACGACTTTGACATTCAAATTTATACATTCAACATCCATCTTTGATAAGTGGAATACACCCTTACTTATATGTAGAAAAAGTGAAAGTACGTTTATTTTTTTGCAAATTTAGAAATCCAATGACGTCACAACATGGATGATAGTGTTTTCATCAGTTCAAATAACTATTTTTACTTATCAATAGATATTGTACTTTTAGATACAAGCGGATTCATGGTCGAAGATATTGTCCGAGTGTCTGCGTTTTTGTGAGAGGATATGTTGAATGCAAGGGAATGTAGATTAATATATTAATTTTGTGTTTTTTTTTTAATTATTATTGTAGTAGTAACGCCTAATTGAATTGAATGATGTCTTTAATTAATATTATTGGTGTATGTAACCGTTTTAGTAAATAAATAAATTTATTTCATGATATCGCTATATTACGTTTTCCTAAGCCAAATACTAAAGGAAATATTCATTCGATGTATCAAATTAAGTATGAGTCAAGTAGCCTATTAATAAATTATTTTTTGTTTTAAGTATTAATGATGACATTGAAGTATTAATTTAAATTGTAATAGCATTTATTTATTAGAATTTTTTTGATTGGTTAGTAAACAAAGAATACCTACTTATTTTCATTAATTATTGAAGGAGGTAATTTATTATATATTTTAATAGATGAATGTTATGTACTATTAGATGTAAGTTTAAATCTGCAACTTAGCAACATTAATTTCAATGATATTTCAATGGAATATCTTGTCGTTTTGTGTAAAATTCGCTATGTTTGCGTACAAATTTGCAAACTTCGTAAATATACAAACACGGCAGGGCCAGTATTAAATAAATATTTTCTTACAATCACACCAATTATCTAAGCCCATAGTAAATTTCTTGAGAAACTGTGTCTATGTGAACTTGATGACGGATAAATATATACTTAAATATTTTTTGTTTGTAAATACATACTTATTATACATAGAAAACACCCAGACCAAGACAAATAGACATGTTCATGCACACAAATATTTGTCTTGTTCGGAAATCGAACCCGAGACCTCTGGCGCGGAAGGCAGGTAGTTTACTCCTGCGCCAAATCGGTCGTCAGGTATCGTCAGGTAAATATATTTTAAAATACTTTTTGCAGTTTTCAGTTTCTTCGATGTTGGCTATAATGCGAATCAATTTCTTGTGCATGGTGAGTAGCACCGCCGCGTCCGTACTGTGGCCCTACAGCACCACTCCATTCAGGCATGTATTTAACAAATTTTTCGGTAAATTGTCATTTAGTACGTTTTTGCAGTAGGTATAGCGGCGATATGTCCTACCGAGGATGACAGCGATATCGCGTACCGACTCGGTATCGCTACCGAGCGCGAGAGCGATATCGCTAATATTTGAGCAAGGCTTTAAAAGGGTTACCTACCCTACCTACCGTACCTACAGTATAGTAAATTTTTACGATCATTAGCTATCGTCAACATTACGATACGATATGTGTACGATTCATTCTTTTTCCATATTTTTTCAGTTTCGAGTGAAACAACGTGGTACCTATTTGTTTTCTCAATAAGAATTTTTGATCACAAAATTGCTAAAGTAAATGAAACAAATTAGTTTTACTTTCACATGCTAAATAGACCTTTGAAAAAAATTTACGTTATTATACATTTAAATAAATAAATTAATCAATTTAGTTTTTGTTTTACTTAGACTTAATATTGATATAAAAACATATAGGTATTCAAACAAAGCTTCAAATAAATTCAACAAAATGCTATCAAAAAGAAGTCGTAATGCATTCGTATCGTAATTTGTTATCGTATTGGGTCATTACGATGTATTCGTCATTCGTATTGGTATCGTAATAGCCACAAATAGGGTAAATTACTAAAATACGCAAAGAACGCATTTTACTTGGCAGCTATCTGCCGCTTGCCAAAACTCAAAACAAAATCAAACGCTTGTCGTCGTGCCGTCGCGACGGCGACGTTGTCGCTCCGACGGTAATCCCCTGATCCGATCCTCTCGCCCTGCTAAGTTTGGCAACGTCGCACTCGCACGTTTCGTACATTATCGATATTAAAATATCGATAAAATTATCGATATTTTAATCGCTATTTCGTATCGATATCCAACTATCGAAATTTTATGCTTATATCGATATTTTTCAAATATCGATATAAGTCCCTGCTTTAAAGTGCAAAATTTTGTTAGAGTCATGTGTCCCCCCACCCCCTTCCAGCCAAATGGTTGTTTTTGGATACATGAAAAAATTCACGATAGTTGTATTATGACGAACTCAAAAGGAAAACTATCACTCACAGCTAAGTAGGCTTTACAAGTTTTTGAGATATAACACATTTTCGAAAACCGCAAATAATACTTTGTCATTCATACGAACACTATGAAAAACAAAGTTATTTTTTTCTGGCGAAAAATGATATTGGTATTTTTGCTAGGTGTATGTATAGTCCATTCGCTTAGATAGTGTCGCTCTGCCACAATGCCGTGCGGGTGTACCGACACTATCTAACCGAACGGACTATAATCGGTACGTTAAGTGGGTACGGAACCCTTCATGGGCGAGTCCCACTCGCACTTGGCCGATTTTTTTTATGTAAGATCGTTTTTCTTCGTTTAAAAGAAAGTCAGTCTGTGCCATATACAGTTTTCATTTAGTTCGTGAGCCTTCATCAAGTACTATTGTTGATCGAAGATTAGGTAGGTACCCTATGTATTACATGAGGAGCCCGTGGCTACGTAGTTAGCGCGCTCGGCTTGCGATCGTTGAGATTAAGCAACTTTCGCAATGGTCGGTCACGGGGGATGGGTGACCACAAACTTATAATGTCGAGCCCGTCCGTGCTTATGGCACGTAGGGCGTTAAAAACTCTGATGGTGCCATTTTCGCCTAACCTATGGGCGTTTGTGCACTACACTGAATTTTACCGACCCGGAAAAAAACGGACGCTTGTATTTTAATAATTAATTATTATAAATAATAGAATTTATTTATTTCGTGTAGTTTAGGGTTCAAAACATTGAAACTACACGAAATAAATAAATTATTTCTATTATAAATGATTAAATTATTAAAATACAAGCATCCGTTTTTTTCCGGATCGGTAAAATTCAGTATAGTGCACAAACGCCCATAGGTTAGGCGAAAATGGCACCATCAGAGTTTTTAAAGTGAAAACTTCTTTAGCGGCGTTGTGCACTTTTTGTGAAGGGTAAAAAAAAATGTTAAACTCGCGTCAGGATCACGTGACCGTCAGATCGAAAATTCGTATAATAAGACGGACACGAAAACTGTGCCCGTAGTGTAAGTTTTTATGTCAAAAAACGCAAACTATATCGATTCCATATTTAAGTCAATTTGTATGAAAACTGTATTAGCGCCTCTAGCGGCGAGTAGCGCGCTTTGCGTTTGCTTGACATAGAAACTTACACTAGGGGTACTGGATGTCATTAGAATACGAAGGCAAATTTCGCCAGTGTTTCCAAAGCTGTAATAGCTCGGTTTGAAAACGGTTAGGAATTGAAGCCAGAAAACCTCGGTTACGTAAATCTAGTACGTATTTTTTCATTTTTTTAGAAAAAAATACGGACTACATCTATTTATTCTATCTATTTTTTCACTTCTGCCGGCACTCCCGGAGTGCAACCCGTGGTTTTTTTTTATTTAATAAGTTGCTAATAGAAAAGGATTAATAAACCTTTTCACACTTATGCTCTGAAATGTTAATATTATATTTGAGAAAAGAATGCAGTACGTGGCACTTTTCCGAGGTAAACATTCTAAATTTGAAAATCACTGCAGTAATGAATTTCAGTACTTACTTCATCATTTCAACCGTAAGACGCCCACTGCTGGGCATAGGCCTCCCCCAAGGATCTCCACAACGATCGGTCCTGCGCTGCCCGCATCCAGCGGCTTCCCGCGACCTTGACCAGATCGTCGGTCCACCTTGTAGGGGGCCTGCCCACGGAACGTCGTCCGGTTCGCGGTCGCCATTCGAGAACCTTTCCGCCCCAACGGCCATCGGTTCTCCGCGCTATGTGTCCCGCTCACTGCCACTTCAACTGAGCAATCCTTCGAGCGATGTCAGTCGTTTTAGTTCTCCTGCGGATCTCATCATTTCTGATTCGATCGAGCAGGGAAATACCAAGCATCGTTCTCTCCATTGCTCGCTGGGTAACCTTGAGCCTTCTTATGAGACCCATAGTAAAAGACCACGTCTCGCTTCCATAAGTCATAACTGGCAACACACACTGGTCAAAGACCTTAGTCTTGAGACATTGAGGAATTTTGGACGCAAATATATGCCGGAGCTTCCCAAACGCTGCCCATCCGAGCTGGATTCGACGAGAGATCTCTTTTTCGAAGTTGGACTTACCTAATTGGATTGCCTGTCCTAGGTAGACATAGTGGTCAACAGCTTCGAGTGTAATGTTCCCAACATTAACTGGAGCGGATGCAACATGGGCATTGGACATGATTTTCGTCTTATCCATGTTCATCTTCAGACCCACTCTTTGGGAAGCATTGCTGAGATCTTCGAGCATTGTGTTCAGGTCTTCCAAGGTCTCAGCCATGAGAACTACATCATCGGCAAACCGCAGGTGTGTTAGGTACTCGCCATTGATGTTAATGCCGAATCCTTTCCAGTCCAGTAGCTTGAAAATATCCTCCAACGCAGCTGTGAATAGTTTCGGAGAAATGACGTCTCCCTGTCTCACACCTCGCTGTAGTTGGATAGGATTAGAGCTCTGGTTCTGTAGTCGGACTGACATGGTGGCGTTTTGGTATAAGTACCTCAGCACCTCGATGTACCTGTAGTCTATTTGGCACCTCTGAAGAGACTGCAGCACTGCCCAGGTCTCGATCGAATCAAAGGCTTTCTCATAGTCCACGAACGCCAAGCATAGTGGCAAGTTATACTCTTCGGTCTTCTGTATAACTTGCCGCAGCGTATGAATGTGGTCTATGGTACTATAACCTTTTCGGAACCCGGCTTGTTCGGGAGGTTGGAAGTCGTCGAACCTGCGAGCGAGACGATTCGTAATGACTCTCGAAAACAACTTGTAGATATGGCTCAGAAGCGAGATGGGTCGGTAGTTTTTCAAGAGAGTCTTATCACCCTTCTTGAAGAACAGCATCACATCGCTTCTGCCCCATGCCTTTGGCGTTTTGCCCTCGAGGATGACAGAGTTGAAGAGCTTCTGGAGGACCTTAAGTATCGGCTTACCGCCCGCTCTCAGAAGTTCTGTTGTGATTCCGTCATCGTCCGCCGCCTTGTTGTTTTTGAGCTGCTTGAGAGCCATTCTAATCTCGTACAGGCTGACGTCCGGGATATCTTCGGTATAGTGTCGGGTAAGCTTGGCTCTAGGTTCCGTAGCCTTACTTTCAACAGGTGTTTGCGTGGAGTACAACTGTCCATAGAAACTCTCAATCTCCCTCAGGATTTCAGGTGTTGATGAAATGATACTACCGTCCTCAGCTTGCAGCCTCGTCAGTTGACTTTGCCCTATAGCCAGATCTCTAGCGAACACTTTGGAGCCTTTGTTCCGCCCAATGGCCTCTTTAATACGCTCGGTATTAAATTGGCGAAGGTCGCTTGTCAAGGACTTGGAGATCTGCCTATTTAGCTGTCGATAACGAAGGGCATCCGCTGAGTTCTGTAGTTTCATTTCGTTTCTCTGATCCATGAGTCGGATAGTGTGGCTGGAGAGTTTCTTTAATTTAGGACGGTGGGTTTTGTAGTGCTTGGACCCTACCGTGCGGACAGTATCCACCACCATGTTGTATAGATCGTCCATATCGATGCTGTTCTCAAGGGCTTCGAAGCGGTTTTGGAGCTCGAGCTGAAAGCACTCGGGGTTTTGAATTTGAGCCGGTATTGGTCGGAGCGTAGATTTTATTAGTCGAGATCTTTCCAGCTTGACGTTGATATTCAATGTGCCTCTAAGCATGCGGTGATCGCTTCCCGTCTTTACGGCGTTGATGACAACGACATCATTGAATATTTGCTTCCTCGTTGACATAATAAAATCTATCTCGTTTTTGACTTTACCGTCCGGACTAATCCAGGTCCATTTGCGGCTCACGGGCTTCTTAAAGAAGGAGTTCATTATGTAGAGGTTCTCCCTCTCCATGAAGTCTGCCAGCATCTGGCCCCTTTCGTTCCGTTGCCCAAATCCAAATTGCCCCACTCTCAACTCATCACCACAGCGTTGCCCCAACTTAGCATTAAAATCCCCCATCACAACCGTGTAGTGGGTTTTATAGCTATGCATGGCTTTAGAGATCTCCTCATACATAGCCTCCACTTCGACATCGTCGTGTTTCGAGGTCGGAGCGTAGACCTGGATAACATTCAGCGAATATCGTTTCGATAATCTGAGTATCAGGTACGCTACCCTGCTCGAGACACTTCCGATGGTGATCACGTTGTTGACAAGGGATTTATGGACGATGAACCCGACACCACCTTGGGACTGTTGGTCGCCCTCCCGGTGGTATAGTAAGAAATAGTACTTACTTACTGCACTAAAATCAGTGCAGTAAGTAAGTACTGAAATTCATTACTGCAGTGATTTTCAAATTTAGAATGTTAATCTCGGAAAAGGGCCACGGGATTTCTTAGGGCCCATAGCTACATTCCCTCATAGTCAGTCGTAAAAGTAGCAAATGTGTCAAAAACGGTCACTTTTAGCAGTTTTGCTATCTACTTTGCAGTGACTACGAGGAAATGTAATGATACAGTCTAAAATTCTAGACTATGGGCCCTAAAGATTCCATGTTGAGTTTTATTAAAATTGTGTATTAGAATTACAATATTGTCGCCTGAGGGAAAAATACTTACCTTTATTTATATTTCCTTGCGTTCCTTGGCTTTATGCCATTTTCTACAAGTAAATTAAATAGAACAGTTGAATTATCCCCAATATTTAAAATTCTGTAGACAGGGCAAAGCTTATTATTTTTACAGAGTAAGTAGGTATAATGTTTTCATTTCTCCTGTAAAAACGTAAGCGAAGCAACCAAATGAAAAAAGGGTATGCGCCCAAGGGATTCGCATCCTAAGGCAAGAAACAGAAGATTAATATTCCATCATTTTGCAGAAACCAACTGCTTTTTATGTAATTGATGGAAGAGTGCTTTTCTTGGACCGTTTCTTGTATTTTTACAAGCTTTTTCTTAACTTGCCATGTTAGTTAGTTAGTTTGTTTGTTAGTTAGTGGGGGACAAATCTTGCAAGCTTAATTTGACCCACTTCCCAGTGTCCGATGGAGCTGAAATTTTGTATAGGTACAGGTTTGGTTTAAATGGCAATACAATATTTAAGTACAGTCAGCGAAAAAGCTTGACATAAAAATGAAATTTTTACTAAAAACTTTTTTATCATTTATTATTGTATCTTTCAACATGTTTAGTTGAAAATTGTTTACTGTTATTTATAATATATTGGGCAAATTATTTCCACATAAATTAAGTACTCCATGGAAAATGACCTTACTAATGTGTGAAGGTATTTTTTAAATTTGACGACTCTGTATGAAGTAAAACAGGGAGAAAAAGATTGTCCTTTACGACTTTCTTGTCGGTTCTTCTCGCAAGGTTTCCCGCCGTAGGATTTGCGAACCGATGGCGTAGCTTCTTTGAAGGTCATATAAGTGTTGTTACCTAACCTAAATTGAACAAAAATACTTGAAATTTGAATATTTTTTTAAATTTTATCATTGATTTAAGTAGCTATCTTAATTTTAGAAACAAAAAATTAAACTAACTAAACTTTGTTTCCTATATCATCGGCATCATTTTCGGCAGCATTAATGACCAGTACTTGCATGACCCGCGCCTTTATAAAGGAACCCGCGCCTAAGGGACCCGCGCCTTTATAAAGGGACCAACACACCACTACCATACCATATCTATCAGTCAGCCGGCAGTTCGTTTGCAGTCTTCGATCGAAGAGGCTGCCTGACCTTCGGTTTTTGTATGTAAAACTGTTAAGTGTGTGGTCGATTGCGGCTAACTGACAGGATGTTGCCTGCCTGTGGGGCCCTTAAGGAACCACGCGGGTGCCCACGTAATGTTAGGCTTTAGTAAAGCAAAAGTAAAAAGTAACGTCGCTCGGTCGCGGAAAGAAGTCGTATCTCCGCAACATAAGGGAGTGGCCGTGCTTTCCTGGCAGAGCTGAGCTGACTGGAGTTATCTAGCTGCACACCCTCCACACGCAAAATAGGCAGAATACCTAAGACATCAAGTTGCGGAAAATGCCCGTATCGAATGAAGAAGACGAAGAGCTGTTCCGTCTCGCCAAAAACTCCGCGATCCGTCCGCGATTCATTCCGCAAGCTAGTGGCCGACCTTCACTTTGGAGAGGCACCAGAAGAAGAAGGAATGAACCCCTTTTTCATGACTACTTACGCTTCAATGTCGTCTTCGTCCTTTTCGCTCTTGGGGGGAATCTTGATGGTGTCACCCTTGCCGATGACGCTGATGTCGCACTTGAGGTAGCCCTTCGCCCCAGCGGCTACGTCATCGGGGTCCGTCAGTAAGGCCCATTTGTGATAAAACTGCCGATCTGGTTGACCGAAAAATATAATGTCAGCAAATGCTCAATTAAGGTGCGTCCACTCTACACTTGTAACATTTTGGCGTGTCAGAACACCGTGTCATTATAATACATTGTCTCTTTGATAGAGTATTACCACAGCGCATGCCCAACAAAACTAGCGATGCGTGTTAAAGACAGGGTGTTCGGATCGGACATGCCAAAATGTTACAAGTGTGTCCTTTAGGTGTTACGTTAGCGTTACCAATATACAGGATGACAGTAAAACTCGACCTATTCCTTGAAAAGGGTCATACTAGAGGTCATTAGCAACAAATTAAGTCCAGTGAACCAGGGGTCAAAACTGGATGGTTACCGAGTTGTGACGGTTCTTTGATTTTTTAGAAATTTTCCGAAATGTTACCAAATAACATAAATTGTGTTAAAACTACTTAAAACAACTTTAAACATTAAATTGGTACTTTTCTGAAAGCTGAATAATTCGGGATCATTTTAAAAACTAGCGCTTGGCCAAAAATTACATAATCTCAGAAATAAAAGGTCTTTAGTAAAAATAATTTTTATTTTGTGTATTTTTCGTTCAACTTCGCCGTAAATTATTGGAAAAGAACTGTATGGAAGTTAGCGTACAAATTAGTAAAATAACATACTTGTTTCATAAGCTTTACAAAAAGGTACAAAAGTCATTAAGTTTCCCAACTATCTTTAAAAAAATCAGCAAAAGAGAACTGTAGGTTAGACATTTCATTACGATTTGTAAATTGAATTTGGTTCGAAAAGTCGACAGTATCGCAGTAAAACCATACCTATCTGTTTTCAGTACATTTGAAACACTGTCATATCTGACGAGAGAATTATCGTGTAACCACATGATAATTCTCTCGCCATTCTGACCAGAATGATAGACTGAACTGACGCCAGAATTAGCAGAACAAGCGCAGAACTTTCCGGTCATCCAATTTGGCGATATTGGCTTGCACTTCATTCGCGCGTACGAACTCGTACAGAAGCGTTTCCGTAAGATCATGTACAAGCGAATCTCGCAGTCAGGGAAGTTCTCCGATCGTACAAATGCTCACTTTGTAACCGAGTTCGCCAATTAGAAACTTTGGAAATATTTGTATTTGAACGGGGTTTTCATAATTTGGTTTCGTTGTGTAGAAATTAATTTTCTTCTATGAGCGGTTAGACTTTTAATGAAGTATTTAGCTTGAAATTAATTATTAATTACCAACTAAAATTAAAACCGTTTGTGTTCGGAAAAGATCGACACTTCTGAACGCATCCCTAATGTCACGTCAAATTGACATTAGCTGTCACTTGAAGTTGACACTTCACACTTGATTGAAATTCTTGTACAAGATGTCGGATTAATTTTGCTGAATTTGTTAAAAATCGCTCGCGTTGAATGTGCCTGGCATATCGAGTTTGAATAAAATCTTAAATTATCTATGTGATCCCGTTTTGTACGACCAAGGTTTTGATGCCATCTCTGGAGTGGCCGGTCGCGGATGCTTTGAAAGATAACCTTTTCTACCACACGCGCTTGTTGTCGGGACAATATATCGTAATAAAAAAAGCTCCCCCGCGTGTGTCGTGGTGTATTGTTGCCCAGTGTCTTGGGACCCTGTGTGTTATTTGTGTTGTGCGTAAGGTGACGAGTTGGTAAGGTCTGCAGAAGACGAAGAAAGGACCCCAGGGGCGCGCGCGCTCCCTTACACCACTTCTGCCTTGGAGACATTCGACACACGGACCCGTATGTAAAATCACCTTACTTCACAAATTCTATCCGCTGTGTATCGCAGTCCAATTGTTCAGTTTACATCCCCGCTGAAACCTAGTTCTTGTCCGGAGTCTACTCATGATAAATCTTCCACTGCGCCATGCCGGCTCCGCGGTATAGGCAGGGGTGTACTGAACATTTCTTGGTAGCCAAGAGCGTAGCTTGAAGGCCTGAGAGGCCCACGCCAAAACTTTGTATTAATCAGTGCCGTGTTGATGACCCAGTCTGGTCCGGACTAGATTAATTTGTACTTGTAAATGGTAATTAACTTGCATTTGAAAAGTAAAGGGCATTCCTTTGTTATTGGTTCCATGTCTTGTAATTAATGTATTGAAGTCATGTATTGAAGTTCCAAATTGTAAACAGATGCCTTTCTTTGCTCATAATAATTATTATTCAGTTTTGTTAGCAAATTTGAGTTGTGAATATTGACAAGTTTGTTGCTAAAATAATAGCTAATAAAAGGTTAGCTAATAAGTTTGCACTCAATACTTAGTGAAACTTAAATGATTTGGGACATTGTTTACACATTGAAACTCATTGAAACTTGTGCTTTGAAATAATTAAAATTAACTTGTTGTTGTGTAACAGTATGTTGTGTTGATATCCAAGTGAATTTCAATAGTCAGTGATTTTGAGTGAATTTCAATAGTCAGTGAGTTTTGTTGTTTTCTGATAACCTCCAGATATTTAAGAGTTTGTGTCATTATAAATACTTTGTTGTTGTAATATTGGAATTTTGTGGTTAGTAATAACCTCCAAATATTGGAGATTTTGTGTTATAGTGAATATTTTGAATTTGTTGTTTTTGTTGATAAATTTGTGACGTTACAATGACGGCCTCCTCTGCTAAAGCCAAAATACGTTCTGAGTTACGGTGGTTAGCGTCTGCAGTCGCATTGTTGGATCGACCTGATAGGACGGAGGCCTTGTTGAACAGATACGTAGATCTGCCCGTACGTTTGGCTGTTGTTGATGAACAGTATGCCTTATTTTTGGAAAGGACTGTTGAGGCCGATGTGGAAATGCGACAAGAAGTCGATTTGGATGTGGACCAGTGTTATGATTTTGCGGACAGAATTACCCAGGTAGCTCGACCTTTGCAAGTGGCAAGAGAGAATGAACCGAGCCCGTCCCCGGTCACATCTAAGAGTATGCCCCCTCTCTTTGCTAGATTGGCCCCCTTAGACTTAAGGCGTTTTGCTGGTCGTCTAGAGGACTGGGAGGGCTTTATTAATATTTTTGATAGTCTGGTACATGCCCGGGATGATTTGACCCAGGGCCAAAAGTTGGCTTATTTGTTATCCGTCTTGGAGGGGGAGGCCCTTGAATCGGTGCAACATTTGGCCCCCTCGGATGAAAACTACCCTATTGCTAGGGATTTGATTGCCCGTCGGTACCAGAACGTACGACGTCTGGCGGACAACCATGTTGCCGCCATTTTGAATTTACCCCGCGTTGCCAGCGTGATGCACTTGAGAGTGGCTTTGTTAAATCCGCTGTTGGTGGCATACAACGCATTAAAAAACTTAAAACTCCCAGTGGAGCAGTGGTCGTTTTTGTTACTGCACATTGTCCTGGGAAAGTTGCCGGACTCTGTTAAGGTCCGTTTTGAGCAGCAGTATGGTGGGGATAGTGCGACTTATCTGCCACCCTTCTCGGACCTCTTGACGTTCCTGGAAGGAGAAAGTAGACTGGCAGATAATTCCTCTCTGGCCGGTCCTATGGGACCCGAACGACCTGTGCCACAGAGTGGATCCCCCACCGGACCCCCCCGTAGGGGGCGTATGGCCCCTCGCGCGCCCGGCCGCTATGCCGCCGTCCAGGAGACCGCCCGCTGCTTGTACTGTCGGGAACCGGGTCACAGCACGACCCGTTGTGATAAGTTCCTCGACCAGCGCGTCCAAGGCCGTCGAGCGATCGCGCGACAACGGACATGGTGCTACTCGTGCTTGGGCCTGCACATGCAGCGCGAATGTACCCAAGCGCACCCATGCCGCTTTTGTAAGGGCAACCACCATCCCCTCCTCTGCATGAACAGCCCAGAGGGCGGCGGAGCGCCGCAGCGCGTCGCTGCAGGATCACCGCGTATGGGTGGGGGTCTCGGACCCCCCGCGGTGTTTGCATCCCGCAGCAGTTCTAGTGGCCACCAGAGTGGCCCCAGACGCTCTCCGCCACGTTTGGACCCTCAAACGGGCGGGGGTCCCAGGGACCCCCCCATGGGAAACCGATCCCCAAGGATGGGGATGAGTTATGCGGGCGTTGCCGGAGGTCGTAGAGGCCCCCCGCGACGTTTTGAGCCTCGCACGGGCGGGGGTCCCACGGACCCCCCCATGGGAAATCGGTCCCCAACTAGGGGGTTCGATTTTGCGAGCGTTGCGGGAGGTCGTAGAAGCCCCCCGCAACGTGTTGAGCCTCGCACAGCCGGGGGTCCCCGGGACCCCCCCTCTGAAAATCGGTCACCGTGCCCCCGCGACTATGGGGCGACGTACACGGTGGATGATAGGCACCGATTCTCGCCGCCGCTCGCCGAATACCCGCGTTTGGAGCGGCGCCCGCCCCGTCTTCAAGGGGCCGGGAGATATAACCCGCCTGATGCCGGGCGAATTGGACGTAGGCAGTATGTGGGAGATTGGGACCCACTGGATCGCTATGAGCGACCCCCTTACCATGGGGGGACGTCTGGGGACCCCACATACTAGCAATCAACGTGTTTACGGTCGATTGTAGCCACCCCTCCAGAGACCGTTTTGTTGCCCACGGCCTCTGTGCTTGTCAGGGGATTGAATGGCGACCTTGTGGAAGTTCGCGCCTTGTTGGATTCCGGTGCTCAGGGGTGTGTCGTGTCATCTTGGTTAGTTAGGCGGTTGGGCCTCAAGGTGCACCCCCACACGGAAGGCGTGAGAGGTGTTGGCGATGTGAAAGTCCCCGGGTTGTTAGGGCATGTTGACTTCACATTTACATCACCTAATAAGTCCACGCCAGGCATTAAGACCTCGGCGATTGTGTTGGACACAGTTGTTGGCCGTCAACCTTCAGTTGACTTGGGACCGAGTATGTTGTCTTTGGTGTCTGATTCCCCACTCGCCGATCCAAATTTCTTCCGCCCAGGCCCGATTGATGCTCTCCTTGGAGCCGATGTCCTGGGGCGAGTTTTGTTGACGGGGAAGCGAGTTTTGCAGCCAAATGGCTTGGTAGCTCTGCAGACGACACTCGGTACAGTTGTGATGGGCCCTGCTCGCCGCGTTTTGGATTCCCTTGATGAGGATCGCGGTCTTGTTTTTAATGTGTCTCTCTCCGAAGTGGTGCAGAAGTTTTGGGAGGTTGAGGAACCTCCACCAGCCCCGCGGGTTGACCCAGTAGCGGATGAATGCGAGTTGTATTACCAGAATAACACTGGTCGCCTCCGCTCTGGTCGTTTGATCACCCGTCTCCCCTTTCGTGCCGGCCGACCTCCTCTGGGCGAATCCCGACCGCTAGCGGAACGTAGGCTAGTGGCGATGGAGCGTCGCATGAGCAAGGATCCGGTCTTCCGCCAGAAGTATGTTGAATTCATGCGGGAGTATGAGGAGTTAGGGCACATGTCCGTGAGCGATTTGGATTGGCGCTCCGTTGAGCACTTCTTTTTGCCGCACCACGCCGTTTTGAAATCCGGAAAGATTCGGGTGGTCTTTGACGGTTCGGCTCCCACCTCTACTGGAGCGTCCTTGAACCAGTGTCTGCATGTAGGTCCCAAGCTGCACACGGAGATCTCAGACATCTTGACCAACTTCCGGCGGCACCAAATTGTATTTATGACTGACATCCGGATGATGTTCAGACAAACGGTCATCCATCCAGAGGATAGGAGGTACCAATTGATTTTGTGGAGAGAGAGTCCTAGGGACCCCTTGTTGATTTATGAATTGAATACGAATACGTACGGTTTGGCTTCGAGCCCGTTCGTAGCGATTCGTTCTTTGTTGGAGTTGGCCGAGAAGGAGCGCTTGAGATACCCTCGCGCCTCCGCCATTTTGGCCAGTGACGTCTATGTGGATGACATTTGCACGGGCGCCTCATCTGTCTCAGAGGCGATTGTCCTGAGAGACGAACTCACCGCCCTTTTGAAGTCGGGAGGTTACGAGTTGAGGAAATGGATATCCAACTCGCCTGATGTACTGGTAGGTTTGCCCGAAGAGCACCAGCAGGACCCCCACCTATTCGAAAATGTTGATAATCCCCATGTGGTGACCGTCCTTGGCGTACAGTACAAACCGGTCTCTGACACGTTCACTTATTGTGTGGATTTACGACCACCGAAAGTCTGGACCAAGCGTTTAGTATTGTCTACTGTCGCACGTACCTTTGACCCCAATGGGTGGATTTGCCCCGTGCTGTTTATGGCCAAGTGTTTCTTGCAACGGTTATGGGCTTCGGGTGTGTCGTGGGATGAACCCCTCTCGGACGAGTTACTCCGAGATTGGTCGAGCTTCGTTTCATCCCTCCCCGAGATTAATGAAGTGCATTTGCCGAGGCTATTCCTCCCTTCTGAAAATTGTAAAGTTACTCTTCACGGCTTTTCCGATGCCTCCGAACGTGGATTTGCTGCGGCCGTGTACCTCCGCACCGTTACTGTTGACGTAGTTGTTGCTGTGCATCTGGTGATAGCGAAAAGCAAAGTCGCTCCCCTTCGGACTCGTCATACGATCCCGAGGTTGGAATTGTGTGGAGCTGCCCTCCTAATGCGTTTGTTGAACCACGTATGGCTCACATTAGGTCGATCTATTAAGATACAAGAGGTTTATGCTTGGACGGACAGTCAGGTAGTCCTTTGTTGGTTGAAGGCTCCGGCGCGCACACCTTGGACGTGTTTGTGGCCAATCGAGTGTCGCAGATTTGTAATTCCGACATCGAGTTGATTTGGAGACACGTGCCGGGAACCATGAATCCCGCGGATTGTGCGTCTCGGGGTTGTGTAGCCCCAACCCTAATTAACCACCCCCTCTGGTGGGGCCCACAGTGGTTGATGCGGCCTGAGTCGGAGTGGCCGCCCTCTCCAGCGTTGTCGAACGTAGCCGTTCCTGATATGCGGGCATGCGTCCTGGAGACTAACCCCGCCGGGGAAAAGGATTTGTGGTTGGATCGGTACAGCTCCTTACAGAAGCTGCTTGGTGTTACCGCTTGGATCAGACGTTTTGCGTACAATTGCAGAAACCCACGCGCGAGGCGTGATTCGTCGGTTCTCACTCCGGACGAGCGTAGGGACGCGCTCTTGTTTTGGGTCCGGAGAGTACAAGCTGATAGTTTTGAGTCCGAGATTGAAATTTTGCGTTTAGGCCGTCGCAAGTTGAAGGGCGCGGTATCGCGATTAAATCCCTTCCTGGACGAGAGTGGGCTTTTGCGAGTCGGCGGAAGACTTCGAAATGCGAACCTGCCGTATGGAGCTCGTCACCCCCTTTTGTTACCTAAAGCCGGACATTTGACTCAACTGATAATAACAGATCGCCATGTGAATGCACAACATGCTGGCTGTAATGCTTTGTTGGCCATTTTGCAGCGTGAATTTTGGATTTTGTCTGCTCGTCGAGCCATTCGCACTGTGGTTTTCCGTTGCCTGCCTTGTTATCGATTGAAGGCCGCGACCATGCAGCCCCAGATGGGTGATTTGCCTGCTGATCGCGTCACGGAATGTAGAGCTTTTGCCGGAGTCGCCACCGACTTCGCCGGTCCCTTTACTGTAAAGGCTTCGAGACTGCGTAATGCTAAAACCTATAAGGCGTACTTGTGCGTGTTTGTGTGTTTGTCCACCAAGGCTGTCCATTTGGAAATTGTCTCGGAATTGTCTACCGAAGCCTTTGTCGCCGCCTTGAGCAGATTTGTTTCCCGTAGAGGACTGCCGACATTGATACGTTCCGATTGTGGTACTAATTATAAGGGAACGTGTAATTATCTTAAGGAAGTAGTTAAGTTTTTTGTTGATAATAAAATAGACATTGGAACCACCCTCTCCCGGCGTGGGATAATCTGGAAGTTTAGCCCTCCAGCTTGTCCGACCTGGGGAGGAATTTTTGAAGCTTGTGTAAAGGCTGCCAAGACACACTTGCGTCGCGTGATTGGAGAAACTATTCTCACGTTTGAGGAACTTGATACGGTATTTTGTAAAATTGAGGCCGTCCTCAACTCGCGACCCTTGTGCCCGTTGTCTTCGGACCCGAATGACCTGGAAACGTTGACCCCAGGTCATTTCTTGATCGGACAGCCCCTTTTGGCTTTGCCTGAATATCCGATTCAGGATGTAGGATCCCATCGTTTGTCGCGATACCAACTTTTGAAACAGATGTCCCAAAACTTCTGGGCACGTTGGTCGATGGAGTATTTGCATATCCTACAACAGCGCGTGAAGTGGACAGATAAAACCACCCCACCCCAGACTGGCGACCTCGTGTTGATTAAGGATGCTAACCTGCCGCCCCTATGTTGGCGAAGGGGGCGCATTGTTAAACTCTACCCCGGAACTGACGGAGTTCCTCGTTTTGCTGAGGTTTTGGTTCGAGATTCGGTTTTGAAGAGAGCAGTTAGTGGGCTCTCCCGATTACCCGTAGATTGACGTACCGTTCTTAACGGTCCGGGGCGGGGGGATGTTCGGAAAAGATCGACACTTCTGAACGCATCCCTAATGTCACGTCAAATTGACATTAGCTGTCACTTGAAGTTGACACTTCACACTTGATTGAAATTCTTGTACAAGATGTCGGATTAATTTTGCTGAATTTGTTAAAAATCGCTCGCGTTGAATGTGCCTGGCATATCGAGTTTGAATAAAATCTTAAATTATCTATGTGATCCCGTTTTGTACGACCAAGGTTTTGATGCCATCTCTGGAGTGGCCGGTCGCGGATGCTTTGAAAGATAACCTTTTCTACCACACGCGCTTGTTGTCGGGACAATATATCGTAATAAAAAAAGCTCCCCCGCGTGTGTCGTGGTGTATTGTTGCCCAGTGTCTTGGGACCCTGTGTGTTATTTGTGTTGTGCGTAAGGTGACGAGTTGGTAAGGTCTGCAGAAGACGAAGAAAGGACCCCAGGGGCGCGCGCGCTCCCTTACACCACTTCTGCCTTGGAGACATTCGACACACGGACCCGTATGTAAAATCACCTTACTTCACAAATTCTATCCGCTGTGTATCGCAGTCCAATTGTTCAGTTTACATCCCCGCTGAAACCTAGTTCTTGTCCGGAGTCTACTCATGATAAATCTTCCACTGCGCCATGCCGGCTCCGCGGTATAGGCAGGGGTGTACTGAACAGTTTGGAAACGGTTATTTCATGAAATGCGACCATTTCATGAAATTCTCGATCATTTCAAGAAGTGAGCAAATCTACGATTTAGCCACGACACATACATTCTGCTGTCGGGAGCGTTTCCGACGGTTCGTGAATCAGGCAGCGAGTGACAGTAACAGAACATACATTCCGCTGTCGGAAATGTTGCCGACCGACGCGACGGCTTGTGAGTCGGTTACGTGTATGAATGAGGGGCTAGAGCCCCATACAAACGTTTTATAGCTGTATCACTGTATCATTAGAATTAGCTGAAATAAGTTTTCTTTTTAAACTTATTTTTAAGTCAAACTTTTTGTTGACTTTAATATTATATTGTCATCCAAACCAAACATGTCTACAAAATTTCAGCTCAATCGAAAACTGGGAAGTGGGTCAGAAGCTTACAAGTTTTGAACCGAACGGACATAGGTCGCAGTAAGATAGATAAAACCGTGGTATAGTTATATTCCTAGGGATATAATTATGTACCTACCGTAAGATAGTTATACGAAAGCTACAAGAGTTCTGTGGTGTGAAAAAAAATTACCACGAAATTTATGGCGATCACTTCGCTGCGCTTCGCGATCGCCATAAATTTCTAACCTATCACGTGTTCTACAGGACTACACTCCTACAATTATTTTATAAAACAAATCTAGTAATATAACTATATCACCAAACTTGAACCGTATTATAATTATATTCCTAGTAAGATAGTTATACGAAAGCAATTCATTACTATCTTACGGTACATAATTATGTCCCTAGGGATATAACTATATCACGGCTATAACTATCTTACTGCGACACATATACACATACCTACAGTACAAATTAAAAAAAAGCTTGTAAAAAGGCAGTTTTATCTCCAAGTCCCATCTACTTTAAACTTACTTCTATGGTATAGTTAAATTTTTCAGAGAGTTACAATAAAACTAGGGCATCGAACCCGGGTTTACCCGGTCCGGAAAAACCCGGGTTTACCCGGGTTTTAAGGAATACAAAAAACCCGGGTTTGATTTTTAAAAACCCGGGTTTTTCGAGTTTTTCGGGTATTTTTAATACTTTGTGAAAAACGAAATATATGTAGCTTACTTCCGCAAAAAAACAACCAACAAACCAACACCAACATTTGGTGTTGGTTTTCGCACGAACTATCTCCTGAGGATGCCCCGGGTTGTGGCGAAACACGTGTAGAGTAGTCTAATCGGTGAAGGTGCAAGGTGTATTGCTGTCTTGCTAAATGCAGGTATTGTGCACTGGTATTTTAGTGGTGTGCATGTGCAATTTTTGCGGGCGGGCGGTGCATCTTGCATATTGTTTTTTGCGGAAGTAAAAATATATTATTATTTATATATTTATATTTCGTTTTTCACAATGGTTAGGGAGTTCCGCCAAGTGACGCCTAATTCAATGTCTAGATGTTACACGCCAAACTCCACCGAAGATACCTCGTGTTAGCTCTTCCATGGGTAATATTCACATTCGCCACAAAGAGGTTCTCAAAGCTCTCCGTGGTCTAGGAAATAAGGTTAGTGGTCCTAATGGAATCCCGGCAATAGTCCTGCGTAACTGTGCACCCTAGTTGTCTCCTATCTTGAGCCGCCTCTCACTTGAGACAGGACTTGTCTTGTTCCTCAGTCGTGGAAGCGTGCCAATGTGCAGCCCATACCTAAAAATATAGCCATGCCAACCCCTCTAACTACAGGCTGATTTCAGTCACGTTCATACTTTGCAAGACTACGGAGCATGTACTGAATAAACATCTATTGGCGTAACTTGAAACTAACTAGCTCCCTAGTGACTTCCAGTATGGTTTTTGCCGCGGACGGTCGACTGGAGATCTTCTCGTGTACGCCACCCACCTTTGGAATCAAGCGTTCGATAGACATGGCGAAGCACTTGCTGTCTCGCTTGATATTTCCAAAGCATTTGATAGGGTCTGGCATGATAGCCGAATTGGCAAGCTTCCCTCATATGGAATCTCTGACGGCCTCTGCATCTGGATCACCGACTTCTTTAGGAACCGTTCAATTCGAGTCGTTGTGGATGGTCAGACATCTGACTTGAAGAACATCAACGCTGGGGTTCCCCTAGGTTCGGTATTATCTGCAACACTATTTCTTCTCCACATTAACGACCTGTTGGTGCCTGGTACATTTGGTTATGACGATGACACCAGTGTGTCTAGCAGATATCTTTCAGATGCAAGGGCTACTAGTGATGAAGTTCAGTCTTGTCGAGAGTCACTAGTTGAGCAAACGAACCTGGCACTTCAGGCACTTCCGATTGGGGAAATGCCAACCTTGTCAGTTTCAACGCCTCGCCACGCAGGCGTGTCTTTTCTCAAATAAACGGAGTCCCTTTCAACTAGCTCCGACTTTCCTGGGTGTATCCTTACCAGTAACCGAGAATCTGCAACTTGGCGTTACTCTATAATCGGAGCTGAACCTCGGTGAGTATATCGACTCAATTGGTAAAACTGCTGCCAAAAAACTGAGCGTCCTCTCAAAGTTCTTTACAAAGCACAAATTCATCCGTGCATGGAGTACTGCTGTCACCTTTGAGATGGCTCCGCTAAAGTTTTAGTAGTAGTTTCACATGTATCTTATTGCATTACCCGTGTTTTCAAGCAAATAAACAATTTTGATTAGATTTTTGAAGTACCAACGGGCAGTTTTAGATGCGTTTGAAAACCGCGCAAAGAAGTTCATTGGAGACACAACTTTAGAAAAGCTAAACTTCAAAGTCTCAGTCATCGCTGTAGAGTTGCTGTTGCTGGTCTGTCGGTGTTTTACCGGATTCACTTTGGAGAGTGCGCACAGGAACTGCACAATCTTGTTCCTCCAGCGCCTTTCCACCATCGGGTTACCAGATGCAGGTCAGCTTACCATCCATACATCGCAGACATACCACCTGTCCGTACTAAGCGCTTCGCCAGTACTTTTTGAATGCGAGCTGCTAAAGATTGCAATGCGCTACCTGCGAATGCGTTCCCCGATCATTCTTCTTCTTCTTATCAATACGGGCGGTTTCTGCAACTCGACGTCTATTGCGCCAATTTCGCGTCCGGAGGGTGCGCGGCCAGAACACTGCAGCCAGCGCAGCTCAGCCAGGAACGCTCTAAGAGCTTTCACATTCGTGATCGCTTCCTGGACGCTGCCCGGCGAGCCGAGGTACCTCGTCCGGTAGGGGCCAGCCCCCTGCATTCCAGCAGTACGTGGGCAGCTGTTTCTTCTTCCTCCATTCACCCTATGCATAGGGGACTGTCGGTGACATCTAAATTAAAAAGATGTCTGTTAAATTGTCCATGACCAGGGGGGCTACCGGCTAAGAAATCTGGATATGGGTATGGACTTCAACTGTCATTTGAATTCCTTATTCTGATAGATTTTTGCTGCTTTGTTCTGTTGAACGTTGCTAGCTAGTTATCGTTATACCCAAAGTCACAAAACAAGGAACTGATAGCGGCTATTTTCTTTATGAAATTGACTTAAAGTCCCCAAAACGTATAAAGTTCATATCCATAAAGTTACGCGGTAGCCCCCCCGTAATAGCACCTGTTACCAGGCGAAGTTGCAGCCTGCACAGTTGTATCAGGGCCCTGGATAGACGCGCGTCCACGCGCGGTTGTGCGAGTTTCGCCTGTCTGCACGAATGCAGCGAGCTCCAGTTAAGTTGGTGTAATTCTATAGTGCGTTCACGGATCTTATTTGCAAACCAGCTTGTCGGGATAGGCGCGATCGGCTCTGGGCCAACAGGGGTCGAGCCGGATGCGCGTCTGGCCATTATAACCTTGGCCTTTTCAAAGCAAGAGTGAATGGGCATTGGGCACCTCCTGGGTAAGCATACAACATCCTAGACTGCATACTGTCTGCTATGCTGGATGGTGGTCAAATGCATGCATACTGCATACCCTGTACAAATATTTAAAAAAAAAACGTCCCGAAATTTATGATTTATCCTGCAAGTCTGTAAAGGCGTTAAGTTAGTAATCTATACTTACTTAGTTTTAAGATATTCTGAAAAAATTAAAATCTATGATGACATTTTTATATTAGATAGGTACTTAACTGTTTTTGTAATTTGGAAAGTACTATTTTTCATTTATTTTAATCCTTCCACATTCTTAACATCTTGTACTCATTGTAAAAATTGATATAATAACACAGTTTCTTGTATTTAATAAAATTATAACAAAAAGATCAAAAAGCTCGAAAAACCCGGTCTACCCGGGTTTTGATTACTCTTAGACCCGAAAACCCGGGTTTTCAAAATTGAACCGAGTTTCGATGCCCTAAATAAAACAATACCTATATCTTTAGCATACGAGTATTATTTGAATATAACGAATCGTTATTTTCAAATGATACTCGTATGTAGTACTCAGTTAGTAGTCGAGTAGGTAACATTTTAAAATAACGAATCGCTTTTTATATGATTTGCAGTGTATTGTATATGTAACTGTATGTCCGTTCGGGTCAAATCTTGTGAGCTTGTAACGATACTTAACTGTCAAGAAGAGGAATTTTTGTTTCAAAAAATTTCGAAAAATATAATATTATTGTTTTTCCATACTTATATTATAATTTTATCCGATAGGTTTTATCATGTACATTCTAAATATACAGGATGACAGTGAAACTCGACCTCGACATTCCTTGAAAGGGGTTATACTAGAGGTCATTAGCAACAAATTAGGTCTAGTGAACCAGGGGTCAAAACTGGATGGTTACCGAGTTGTGACGGTTCTTTGATTTTTTAGAAATTTTCCGAAATGTTACCAATAAACATAAATTGTGATAAAACTACTCCACTTTAAACATTAAGTTGGTACTTTTCTGAAAGCTGAATAATTCGAGATCATTTTAAAAACTAGCTGTTGACGACAGCCTGAAAAAGCGCCGCTATAGAATATTCCCGCATAAAATTCAAAGACGTATAGTCCCGAATGATCGAGAGCAAGGCGGCGCGGAGCGTGCGGGGCAGGTAAAGACGTCCGTGCCACGTGTGAAAGAGATGGCGGCAGCCGTCTCATGTGTGCGAGCGAGCAAGGCGACGGCGACCGTCTCAAGCGCGCGAGCGAGATATCGCGACAGCTATCTCACACTGCCTTTGCTCGAACATTCAAGGAGTCGCGCGCGACCCGCGCTCGCGCCCTCGCGAATGTTCCAGACACCGGCACAGCGCAGTATAAATAACGCTCTCGGCTGACGTGCCGGCACAGTTTCAATTTGGCTCAGTTCTCAAGAAGATCTCTCCGAAGAAACAAGAAGAGCTCCAGAGCTACAGTACCAGCGCTAGTACCTACACCAGTTCAGTGAACCGCGCCCTTCGTATACCGCTGTGAACCGCGATCGCACGGAAGATCGTGCGCCCCTCGTACATCGTCATCGCGAACGTGTCTACGTGTCTAGTCGACGAACGTCATCAAGTACTGTCGACCACGTCTCGCCAGTGACAGTGAAGTGTCCTGTACTGTCGACCGCATATCGTCAGTACCTCGTGTCCGCGTGTTGTGTGACCGCGATTACGGACGCTGTGTCCTGTACTGTCGATCGCATATCGTCAGTACCTCGTCTCCGCGTGTTGTGTAGCCGCGATTACGGACACTTATAGTGCGAACGGACGCTTAAAGTGCGATAAAGGACGCAAAGTAGTGTTAGTGTTAGTGCTCGTGTTAAAGATTACTGTAGTGCTCAAGTGAGAACTGTGAAAAGACACGAACGTAGAACTTAGAACTTTAACTTAGTGCAGTGATTTTGTGTGAACTCTCAAGTGTTATTTAAGAACTTCACGAACTGTATTTTGGTTATAACTCAGTAATTTAAGCCTCCTACCTGTTAAGTTTAGTGCATAAGAAAAAGACCTGGTCACAGAATAAAACCAGCGACCTTATCGACGAATTTGTGTTCTTATTTACATCTTCGTCACCACCTCACCTACTAAATACAGTCCACCCTCTACAGTCTTGGTCGCATCGAGCCGGATCTAAGTAAGCACAATGGTGGTGACTAGGTCGCAAGGAAACCAGGAGGAGGTACGTGAAGTACACGAAGTTCGTGTCTTCGACCAACCGCTTCGTTCGCCGTCTACGATCGCTCCTCAGCACAGAGCCCGACCAGAGCCAACGGAACGCGCACCCGAACGGTGGATCGACTGCCCGCGGGATCCGAGTCCGCTCGCCGGCCCGAACACTAGTTCATTCGATCCACAGCGCAGCACGACGGCAGAACCTACGAGTACGGATCTTTTGCTGATGCCGGAACCCTTGCGATCAGCAACGACTGAAGCTGTCCCGCGCCCCCGAACCGCGCGGTCAACGAAATCTACTGCCAGCGCGATCGCCCGCCTGCAGTATGAAGCGGAACAGAAACTAGCAGCCATCAGGCGGAAGGAGCTGGAAATCGAGGCTAACCGCATTAAGAAGAAACTCGCCGCTGATGTAGCCGCTGCAGAGGAAGAAGATGACAGTGCTCACGAAGATGAACGAGAGCCTATCATCAGGCGCGAGAGAGTGGAAGCCTGGCTCGACAGAACTCAACCAGACCCAGAACAGGCGCCAGTCACGCTCGCGACGACCCGAACGGCGGCTCCAGGAGGGCACGTGACAATCGCCGCAACGCCCTCACGCCCGTCGCGACACGACTACGAAGAGACGCCCGCGCCCCCGAGAGAACGTAAGCGTTCAGCAACGCCCCGCGGAAGAGGCATTGAACAGTTAGCCGACACGCTCGACCGTATGCTAAAGACAAGACCGCCGCCGCGCCAAGCTACGGACCTACCGGTGTTCACGGGTTCGCCGCTTGAGTGGATGCAATTCTCGGCAGCGATGGAACAAACGACGCAAATGTATGGGTTTTCACCCCTCGAGAACCTCGCACGTCTTCGGAATTGTCTGCGTGGAGCCGCACGCGACGCCGTCGCCCCGTTATTAAGTACCACCGCTCACCCAGACATCATTATGAAGACACTCGAGCAATGCTTTGGAAGACCTGAAGAAGCTCCCGAAGGTCGGATCAACGGCAGTGGAACTCAACGCGTTCGCCGTTAGAGTTCAGAACGTCGTGGCCGTACTAGGCAGATTGGAACGAGGTTACCTGTATAACCCACTGCTGGTACGAGAGGTGTATGAAAAGCTAACACCACACCTCAGAACAAGGTGGTGTGACTACGCGGATAACTGCGAACAGGCAGATCCTGACATCTTAAAACTGTCCAAGTTTTTGATGAGGGAAGCGGATCGAGCCCTGCGACATGGCTACAGTGGTTCATCGACCTCAACGACGAACTCACTCCTGGCACCTGCGCCAGCCCGAAGACCTACACCGGCACCAAGGCCTGAACAAAAGAAGAGGGTCTACAACGTCCAATCAAGGGAATCTGCGGACAAGGCCGCGATCAAGACCTGTCCAGCCTGCGACGCCGATCACAAGCTCCACGAGTGCTCTAAGTTCAAGTCCATGAGTTACGACGAACGATGGAGGCTTGTCAAGGACAACGGAATATGCTTTAAGTGCGTAGAAAGCAAACATCGCAGGTACAACTGCAAATTCAAGCGATGCGGCGTGAGTGGATGTAAACACCCGCATCACCGTCTGCTCCACAGCACGAACGCGAGCGGAACGGAGGAACGCAGCAGCCAAGGAAGGTCGACCCCTGCGCCCACCGAAGAAGCGCTGGCGTCAACAACGAAGGCACGTAACCGCGAGGTTAAACTGAAGATATGCCCCGTGACCATTGAAGGAAAGAACGGAAAGCGGGACATATACGCGCTCTTGGACGAAGGCAGCACAGTTACGCTAGTAGATGAAGATCTAGCACGCGAGATCGGCGCCAAGGGACCGTCGACGCGCCTCAACGTCAAGGGCATCGACAGCAAGGAGAAGGAAATAAGGAGCAACATCGTGCGCCTGCGCATCAAGGGCAAGGGCGAGGATCAAGAGTACGCCCTTACCGCACGCACGATGCGGGGTCTGAACTTGGCCCCCCAGACCATCAGCCCTGAGAACCTCCGGCATGAGCATCTTCAGGGCCTGAGCGAGCACTTCATCTACGAGAACGCGAAGCCACGTCTACTTATAGGAGCCGACAACTGGCCGCTCATTGTGACCAGAGACCTTCGCACAGGCAGAAGGAACGAGCCTGCCGCTTCGCGCACCGAACTTGGCTGGGTGGTACACGGAACCGCACCACGCAAGGGCTTGATGAAGCGCGAAGACCAAGTTCTCCATGTATGGACCGATGAAGACCTGGAAAGCGCCGTGAGAGAACACTACGCCGTGGAGAACCTCGGGATCAAAGCGAGTGCACCGCACATGAAGGAAGAAGATCGACGAGCAGTGGCGATATTTGAAGCAACGGTCGCCAAGAAAGAAGACCATTACGAGGTTGGGCTGCCATGGAAAGTGGACGAACCAGAGCTGCCTCCTAGTTACAACGCCGCGCTGAAGAGACTGACAACACTGGAAGCGAAGTTAGAAAGGAACCAAGTGGAGAAAGAAGAATACCACAGCCAAATGAACGAGCTGATAACCAAGGGGTACGCCGAGCCCTGCGATAGAACGGAACAGCAGAGCCCGGTGGCGTGGTACCTCCCACACTTCGCCGTCAGGAATCCGAACAAACCAGGAAAGGTCAGGTTGGTGTTCGACGCAGCAGCGAAGACTCACGGAATGTCCCTCAACGACTTCCTCCTCGAGGGACCGGATCTCCTACAATCGCTCCCGAAGATCTTGTTCAGGTTCCGGGAAGGGGAGTACGCCGTGACCGCCGATATCCAGGAAATGTTCCTGAGGATAAAGATAAGGAAGGAGGATCAGCCAGCCCAGATGTTCCTATGGAGAGCCGACCCGAGAGAACAACCCATGAAAATGAAGATGACCTCGATGATCTTCGGTGCTTCAAGCTCGCCGTTTCTAGCGCACAGCGTGAGGAACAGAAACGCTATTGAACACGCCGCCACGCACCCGGATGCGCTGGCCCCGATAACGGAAGCCCACTACATGGATGACTTCGTAGAAAGCTTTGCTGACGTGGAACAGGCAAAGAGGACAATCAAAGCAGTACACGAAGTCCATCGACAAGCCGGCTTCAACCTACGAGGATGGAACAGCAATAATGAAGAGCTGCTAGAGGCCGTCACGCAAGAACGCTGTCACGGAGCAATAAGCCAACTGGGAAAGACGGAAAAGGCACTAGGCTTAATCTGGGATGCCACAGAAGACTGCCTTGGTTTTAACACAGCGATGAACCGAGTCCCGGAAGAAGTGAAACAGCTGAAACGCCCGCCGACGAAGAGGGAAGCTCTGTCCACAGTGATGAGCATTTACGACCCACTGGGACTATTAAGTTGCTACACGGTGACCGCCAAGATCACACTGCAACGGTTGTGGAAACTCCAGATCGGCTGGGACGAGGAAGTGCCTGAAGAAATAGCAAGGGACTTTGACGCGTGGTTGTCGGGCCTTGAAAAGATTGCGAAGCTTCGTATCCCCAGGAGGTACGACGGGGGGAGAAACGTGAAGAGAAGAGAGCTCCACGTCTTCTGCGACGCGAGTGAAGACGCGTACGCAGCCGCAGCATACTGGAGGACGACGGATGGCGACGGCGCAGTTAAGGTGTCACTCGTAGCCGCCAAGTCTAAGGTGGCCCCGTTGAAGCAGCTCACTATCCCGCGGCTCGAGCTACAAGCCGCCCTGATAGCATCAAGATTGGCGCAATCCATCATTAAGGACCATAGGATCGAGGTCCACGACACGATTTACTGGAGCGACTCTCAGACAGTGCTCCACTGGCTACGCAACGGCAGCAGAAAGTACACTCCGTTCGTGGCACACCGGCTGGGGGAGATAACAGAGAACTCGTCTCCGACCCAATGGAGATGGGTCCCAACGGACCTGAACGTAGCGGACTCCGCGACAAGAAGGGGCTACACTCCAAACTCTGAGCGCGACGTGTGGTTCCAAGGCCCGGAGTTCCTGAAAAGGCCGAAGTCTGAGTGGCCTCAAGCAACAACAGAAGAAGAACCGGAAGTCAACGAGGTATACGTTGTGACCGAAGCCGGTGAAGATGAGAAGCCTCAAGCCCTACCTGACATCGAGAGATTCTCGTCACTGGACAAGCTGATCAACGCAACAGCATATGTCTTGTTGTTTACGAAGCGCTGCCGCGACAAGACAGTGGTCCTGGACAAGGAGCTACGGGACCAGGCAGCCACGTTATTGATGAAGCAAGCCCAGAAAGAGGCATTTGGGCCTGAGCTAGACTCCGTCCGAAGAGGCGTGAACATGCCACGATCCAGCCCACTATGGAAGATGGACGTAGTCCTGGAAGAGGGACTCCTCAAACTGAACGGGCGAATCGGGAAGGCAGAGGGCGGGATTGTTAAACGACCAATCGTCCTCCACGGGAAGCACGCCTTCACACGACTGATCGTCGAACGAGAACATCGCCGAGCGAACCACGCAAATAATGAGCGCGTGGTGAACGACCTACGCCAGAAGTACTATATTCTTCGACTCCGGCCAGTGGTCAAGTCAGTGGCCGCCGCCTGCCTACACTGCAGACTACGGAAGAAGAAGCCGCATCAGCCTCCCATCGGGGACCTGCCCAAGGAACGACTCCAGCCCTTCGTGAGACCATTCTCCAACTGCGGTCTCGACTACTTTGGACCATTGGTTGTGAAGATCGGGCGGCGCCGAGAAAAGAGATGGGTGGCCCTGTTCACCTGTCTAACTACAAGGGCAGTACATCTGGAACTCGCCGCTTCTCTCACCACGGACTCAGCCATCATGGCGCTGAGACGCATGGCAGCACGACGGGGGTGGCCAGCAACCATCTACTCCGACAACGGGACCAACTTCCGGGGAGCAGATGTCGAGCTCCGGAAGGCGTACGAAGAATGGCTGCCGGAGCTACAGCGGGTCGCGATGCTACATGACTCGCAGTGGAAGTTCATTCCACCCGGAGCACCGAACCAGGGGGGAGCTTGGGAGCGGTTGGTACGCTCCGTCAAGAACGCTCTCACCGCCACACTCAACGAGAGGGAGCCGAAAGAAGAGGTTCTCCACACTCTGCTCACAGAGGCAGAGCACGCCGTCAACTCCAGACCGTTGACCCACGTATCGGTCGACCCTGCAGATCCGGAGGCCCTGACACCGAACCACTTCTTGTTGGGGTCATCATCGGGGCTCCCTACCACGGGCCCATGCGACATCGGGGATCGACGCACCTGGCGCGCCGCGCAAGCACTCGCCGACTCGTTTTGGAAGAGGTGGCTGCGGGAGTATCTTCCTACCTTGATACCCCGCCTCGACAACGGACGCCAGGGAAGAGTAATCAAGATTGGGGATGTGGTTCTGATCGTGGACCACACGCTGCCACGCAACACATGGCCCTGGGGAGTGGTCATGAACGTGCACCCAGGCCCAGACGAGAAGATCCGGAATGTGGAGGTCAAGACCAAAGGGGGCACATTCCGTCGACCAGCATCAAAGTTGGTAACCCTGGAGACGCAGGCCCCTATGGATACAAGTCAGGGGCAAGGATGAGGATGAAGGCTGTCTTACAGGATTGGCTACGGATCAGGATCCTTCGCCGGGGGGAGGATGTTGACGACAGCCTGAAAAAGCGCCGCTATAGAATATTCCCGCATAAAATTCAAAGACGTATAGTCCCGAATGATCGAGAGCAAGGCGGCGCGGAACGTGCGGGGCAGGTAAAGACGTCCGTCCCACGTGTGAAAGAGATGGCGGCAGCCGTCTCATGTGTGCGAGCGAGCAAGGCGACGGCGACCGTCTCAAGCGCGCGAGCGAGATATCGCGACAGCTATCTCACACTGCCTTTGCTCGAACATTCAAGGAGTCGCGCGCGACCCGCGCTCGCGCCCTCGCGAATGTTCCAGACACCGGCACAGCGCAGTATAAATAACGCTCTCGGCTGACGTGCCGGCACAGTTTCAATTTGGCTCAGTTCTCAAGAAGATCTCTCCGAAGAAACAAGAAGAGCTCCAGAGCTACAGTACCAGCGCTAGTACCTACACCAGTTCAGTGAACCGCGCCCTTCGTATACCGCTGTGAACCGCGATCGCACGGAAGATCGTGCGCCCCTCGTACATCGTCATCGCGAACGTGTCTACGTGTCTAGTCGACGAACGTCATCAAGTACTGTCGACCACGTCTCGCCAGTGACAGTGAAGTGTCCTGTACTGTCGACCGCATATCGTCAGTACCTCGTGTCCGCGTGTTGTGTGACCGCGATTACGGACGCTGTGTCCTGTACTGTCGATCGCATATCGTCAGTACCTCGTCTCCGCGTGTTGTGTAGCCGCGATTACGGACACTTATAGTGCGAACGGACGCTTAAAGTGCGATAAAGGACGCAAAGTAGTGTTAGTGTTAGTGCTCGTGTTAAAGATTACTGTAGTGCTCAAGTGAGAACTGTGAAAAGACACGAACGTAGAACTTAGAACTTTAACTTAGTGCAGTGATTTTGTGTGAACTCTCAAGTGTTATTTAAGTACTTCACGAACTGTATTTTGGTTATAACTCAGTAATTTAAGCCTCCTACCTGTTAAGTTTAGTGCATAAGAAAAAGACCTGGTCACAGAATAAAACCAGCGACCTTATCGACGAATTTGTGTTCTTATTTACATCTTCGTCACCACCTCACCTACTAAATACAGTCCACCCTCTACACTAGCGCTTGGCCAAAAATTACATAATCTCAGAAATAAAAGGTCTTTAGTAAAAATAATTTTTGTTTTATGAATTTTTCTCCAACTTCGCCGTAAATTATCGCAAAAGAACTGTATGGAAGTTAGCGTACAAATTAGTAAAATAACATACTTGTTTCATAAGCTTTACAAAAAGGTACAAAAGTCATTAACCTTCCCAACTGTTTTTTAAATAATCAGCAAAAGAAAGCTGTAGGTCAGACATTTCATTACGATTTGTAAATTGAATTTGGCTCGAAAAGTCGACAGTAACGTAGTAAAACCATATCTGTTTTCAGTACATTTGAAATACTGTCATATTGACTGTCCCACTATTTTATAAAGATACTCAGTTCGCGTGTGAGGGTAGTAATATCTCCACATTAATTAACGCTGACTGTACAGCGAGTAAGAAGTATTGGATAAATTCGACGCTTCTCGTAACGACTCCGTAGCTCAGTGGTTAGAGCAGTCGCCCGGAGAGCGAAAGGTCGTGGGTTCGAGTCCCATCGGAGCTGATTGTGAGACGGGTCGATTTTTTCTAAATACTTCATTTTCCATTTTTCACTAACTTTTTGTTCATTTTCTCTAGTTTAGGGAAGGCAAGGTAAACTAATTCCATACAGCCTTGTTTGGTGCTTGACCCATACTCTATGCAATTCCATGAAATTAATAGCCTGATTTTTTATGTTAAAAATAATTGATTTGGTTTAATCTGTTTCTAAAAAAGCATTCTTTAAAAACAATGTTTTAGATATTAAATTAATAATTCTACCATATTAATTAATTTATATAATAGCAAAACAGGCTGTATAGGCTTCTGTGCCTTTGTCTGCATACCTTTGGTAAATAAATGCCCAAAGAGAAACTTACAGATTTTGACATGACCCTTCCTATTTCTTTTTAAAATTTCATTACGGCCCCAGGGCCGCAACATACCACTTTCAACCCGCATTTTAGGCAAGTTATAAGTTACTTTCAGAATATGAGACATGAAAAATTACTTTCACCTCGGGCGACGTATATTGAATCCCTCGCTGCGTTCAGGATTCTACTTTAGAATCCCTCGCGAATATGTTTTTTTGCTCCCTTGTAATACAATCCACTATTTCGATTTTCTTTTCACATACAGTCTTTTAATTTAAGGGCATTTTTCTTTTTAACCGACTTCTAAATCAAAAAGGAGGAGGTTCTCTATTCGTCTGTATGTCGGAGACGGCTGAACCGATTGAAATGGTTCAAACGTTATTACATCAGGTTGGTTTCCAAGTTGGTCCCATTTTTTGAAATTTTGAAATCGGTTCAGTAGTTTTCAGGAAATCTTGAAAATACTGTCGATTTCGTTACCACTTTATGTGAATTTAATACGTATCTTTAGGCATAACTCCTTTGTTTATAAACCGATTTAGATGATTCTTGTTTTGTTAAAAAGGGGATACCTTAAGGTATTTTAACCGACTTCGAAAAAGGAGGTTTTGAGTTTGATCACATACCTATTTACCAGAAAACACGCAAATTGCTGCACGATGCACTAAAAAGAGTGAAAAAAAAAATTATTTTTATAAAAAAATAAAACCGCCTTCTAAAAAACCACATCAAAAAGTAAGAAATAATTCCTCACCAAATAAATAACGTAAGTACTTTGAAGTCGGGCGGGTTTTAACAAAAACAACAAAAAATTGTACATGTTTCACGCCCGACTTCAAAGTACTTACGTTATTTATTTTTTTTGAGAAATTATTTCTTACTTTTTTGATGTGGTTTTTTAGAAGGCGGTTTTATTTTTTTATAATAATAATTTTTAACGGTTAAACTTATAAATAAAGAAAGGTTTTTCTTTTACAGTATTTGCCCTATCTATATGGTTGATTGGTGTAGCTTCCATTTAGCAAAAGTAAGCCCGTGTTTGGAGACTCCGCTCCTCAATTTTATTAACAACGGCAGTGCATAAAAACAAAAAGTAATGTAAAAATAACAAAAAGTAAAATGCCATGTTTGTAATTCGTCATAACCTAGTGAATGCAGCCACAGATTCAGTTTTTACTTTTATATTGTTCAAGATATAACAACATCATGGTTACATAGGTTATTATTTATTAATGTGTGGTTGGTCAAGTCGATAAATATTAATTGCAGTCGCGGATTTACAAACCAATTAATTACTAGACCAAAAGATTAAATAAAAATAAGATAATCTCTGTTATTCCAATCCGACCAACTAAACGGATCAATTAGTTGTTCCGATTGGAACTCATTACGTGGTTTTCTTCCCATCGGACCAACCAACTACTTAGGTACTTAATTGAACCATACTATGGTCATATTTGGACTCATAAAATATTCCGAACGGAACAACTGGGGAATATTATTGTGAAATAAAAATTGCATTGTAAATGAAAAAAAAGATATTGAAAGGCTGTTTTTATTAAAGTTTATAAAAAGTAGGTAGGGAGACATACTTATAGACAAAACCATAGACAAAAAGCAATATTTTAGTACAAAAGTTTTTTCTACGCAGATTTTTTATCTATAGTTTTGGGCAAGTTATGTGCCAGAAGCCAGGACCTACATTAAACTTTTACAACGTTCCGCTTTTCTGGTATTTTTTTGAAAAAGTGAACTTTGCTTTTGCTTGAAACATATTTTATTTTAACATTAAAACAATATCTTACAACAATTAAGATTCAGACCAACCGGAAATATATATGTGTAGGTATAGTTATATACTTAAATTTTTACTTTTTTGCATTCACAATGCAGTTTTTAGTATTGTAAAATTTTAAAATGGTATTTTAGTAAAAGTCGACCCGACTCACAACCAGCTCCGATGGGACTTTTCTAAAATACTTCATTTTCTATTTTTCAATATAGTTATATAATTGTTCCGTCAGGAATAAATATACCTAGTAGGTCAGAAAAATTCCCGACCGACCAACCAAATAGTTGAGCCGTTGGGAATAAAAATACCTAGTTGATCAGTTTCCAGTTGATCCGTTTAGTTGGTCGGATTGGAATAACAGGATAATCCTGCTGTACTATCAAAGTACACAAATGCATCAGAATTTCGAATACTGTATTTTGAATGTTTGGTGTAACATGTGACGTAGGTACGGAATCTCTTCACTAATTAGCAGCAAAGCTGTTTGTACCGGGAGCACGTTCAAAAGCTTAATTTGGAATTTAAGCTGAGAGGATTTGAACCAGTCTCTACACTGAAATGATTCCATGCAAGCCTGTTTCAACGTTAGCGTACCTACTTATGTATGATTATGATTACAGTAGCGGCACGTAGGTACTTATTAAATTTCACCAGAACCTGTTACCGTAAAATAATATTCATTTTGCTTTTAAAGCATTCGCGTACGACGACGGCGACAACGGTGGTGACACTTTTAAAACTTTTACACATTTTATCGATCGTACTACTCTCGTCAGAGTGGTCTTGGGCAATATTTTTGGTTAGTGGTAGGACTTGTTCAAGTCCTTGGAACGAACACGGCTTCAAACTAGGCCGATATAATCAATCAGTCGTTTAACTTAAATCTAACGTTGTGAAATTCAAAATATCTAGCAAAGCGCCAGAATACAAATCCAGAAATGAAAACTCTGATGTCATGTCATGATAATTTTATGATTATGGTTGAATAATTTCATGAAATAGTCGTACCTATTTCATGATGTGGTCAAATGTTGTTAAAAATAACATTAAAGTAAATAAATTATTTTAATGTATTCCGAGTACTACCTCGCCTTAATCAAGTTATTTCGCTTAAGACACAAGGATGGAATTTCAATCATATTTTCAGTGAAACTATTCGTTTCCCGAGTCTTCAAAAATTCTACAAAACACTGGGATTTGATAACGCTCTCGAGTAATTTAAAATAAGCTTTATTGTATCATTCTCCAAGTTTTCGTAGATTTTGTTTTTATTTCGAGGGGCGGCTTAGGAATTCTTAAAGAAGTTATTTATCGTCCATTCAAGATAAGAGTCTTAGCCGTTCTTGAGTAGACAATATTTTACGAAAGTTTTTAATTTGACACTTTATATATTGCAGTAAAAATCGGACAGGATATATATAGGGTGTTTCTTTTAAGGTGTCAAGCCGGTGCGAGGTGATAGCCATTAGTGCCATACCTATCTATTTAACCCCAATGAATATTCCTCTATTTTTTGTAGATTTGGAGTTCTTTTTTCATTATTATTGGCGATTTAATAATTTAACGCCTTTAAAAAATTATATCTTTTATTTGGGTTGATTTTTCTCGGTAATTTCTTTTTTTATTACATGATTGTAGTTTAATGAGTAAAATAATCTCATTCCTTACTTTGATACAAGATACATTTTTTTATCGATAGTAAAAAAATTGGGAGCAAACAAAACAGAATGAAATTTTCAACTTTAAAAATAAATTAAATTAAAATAAAGGTTTTCCATAGCTTCTGATTAATTTTAAAAACTGCACATTAATCTAAACATTCGGAACAATACAAAAAAATATATAGGTACTCGATGGGGCATTTCTTGATGAAATTGGTCTCTGCAAGTTGGGAATCGGAAATGTTGTAAATTTCATATTTTATTATTTGTTGATATTTCCTTAATTATGCATTTTAGTTTAAGTTGAGCTCAGTTAATGAAAAAAACCAGACAAACATAATCAATTTATTTGCTTTATTTTTTTTTCAAAATGCGTATGGGGCTAACAAAGAGTTGGTGTACCGTACAGAATACGAAAATATTCAATAACTAAAAACTAAGTTGACAGAATAGTGCAACTATCACTTCGCACCGGCTTGACACCTTAAAAAGAAAGGGTAAAGAAACACCTTGTATATTATACTAGCTGCGCCCCGGGGCTTCGCTCCCGTCGGATTTCGGGATATAAAACAGATAACAACCTATTCTCAGACCTACCGTATATATACATATAAAATTTCATCAAAATAGGTCATACAGTTTCGGAGTTTCGGAGGAGTCTGGCAACTAATACCGTGAAACGAGAATATACATAAGTATAAAATTATTGTACGGTCATTTCATGAAATAGTCAATATTGTTTTAGTAATCTTTTGGTAAAATAATAGTAGATTATACACCGAGGGGATAAAGCACTGTTTTATGTCACGGGCGCGATATTGAATCCTGATGAGCAAATGTGGGATTCCAGATTTAACTCTCGAGCGTAGCGAGGGTGTTCGAGTTAATTCCTGAGCGAAGCGAGGGAATTAAAACGGAGTCCTGAGTGCAGCGAGGGATTCAAGCTCGCCCAAGACGGAAACAGCTTTATCCCAAAGGCAAAGGAGAATAGGTTCTCTACTTTTGTCACCTTTTGCGAGACAATAAAAAGCAAGGTTACTACTAAAAACATCGTTTTATTAAAACTTAAAGTACCTACCTTATTTAAAAAACGTACATATTCACTATTGCTTTCGTCATTCTAAATTTTCCGCCTATTACTGCAGCGTTTTGCAACACTCACGGCTTTTGTTTTCTTTTCTTTGTTTTGCCTATATGACTTGAAGAGGCCAGTACGATTTTCAAATAAACAAAAGTCACGAGTGTTTTTATTGTCTCGCAAAAGGTGAGAAAAGTAGGCAGAGTATTCTTCTTTGGGATAAAGCTGGTTTTCGTCTTGGGTGAGATTGAACCCCTCGCTGCAACCAGGACTCCGTTTGAATTCCCTCGCGTTGCTCAGGAATTAACACGTAACACCCTCGCTACGCTCGGGAGTAAAATCTGGAGTCCCCTATTTGCTCAGAATTCAATATCGCGCCCGTGACATAAACAGTGTTTTATCCCCTTGGTGTATAATCTACTATTTGTTACAAAAGTTAATAGTACCTAGGTAATGCGCTAATCGCCGGCCGCTACACTCGCTTGGCTCGTGCGGTTACATTACAGTGATATTCATGTTAGCATAACATGCTCGTCGTTTCCCTCTTCGCACCTGGAGTTTGTGACAGCTCTATCAATTGTTTGATGATGATGCTACATATCATCATCATCCAGTAAACGCGATAAAATAAATGATACATTATTACATTAATCACATTTGCTAAATTATTGAATGCTACTGACTGATACATACCGGGCTGGCTCCACACGGTTGCCACGTCCAGCTTGAAGCTGCCAAGCAGCTTGTTGGCTCGCAGGATGTTGCGCGATTGCAGGACCTTAACACAGAATGCTTATTAAAAAGTTGGTTAACCTGACCGAATGTGGCGCGGCCCTCAGAGGTTTTTATTTAATAAGTTGCTAATAGAAAAGTATTTTTTTAAAACTTTTTAGGACCCATATACTTAATCTAGTATTTTAAGAAGGTATCGCTACATTCCCTCATAGTCATTCGTAGAAGTACGTAGATAGATAGCAAATTTGTCAAAAACGGTCACTTTTAGCAGTTTTGCTACCTACCTACTTCTAGCAGTGACTAATACTAGACCATGGGCCTTAAATATTCGCCGTAAAGTTTAATTAAAATTTGTGTATTAGAATTTACAATATTAAATAAAATTCAACGCGGGCCACTTTCGGTCAAGGTAAGTAAGGTAAGAGGCGAAACACATATTATGTCGGTCTTCAAGCGTTAATATATATTAGTTCTTTACCTATGATATTGCCATTTTCTAGGGGAAATTGTAGGAAGTTAGAATTATCATACAGAGATATTTGGGAATTTCTCGGACACGTGAACTCCGAATTCAACGAAAATTTAGAGATACTTATGATCAGACAACATTAATCTAACTATTGCATATAATCTCATTTAAAAGACTGCCTTAAACTTAAAAAAAAACTGTTCAAAACAGTCAAATTGACGACCACCAAAGAGGGGTACACAAAAAGCTTAGACTAAATACTGAGGTAACTGGAGAGTGCAGTACGAACAATTTTTTGAATACCACAAATAACACAGTGGCTGTCTTCCGTCTCACCTACACTTTAAAAAAATACGTATGGTCATATGAGACAGCTGACAGCCACTACATACATAAATGTCAAATTTGCTGGCGACACTTTTTTATTCAGGGTGAGAGCTCCAGTTACCTCAGAGTATTAAGTCAAACTTCATGGGGGTACACTTTGAAGCATTTATAAAAAAAAAATGACACGTGTTAAATTATTCTTTTTTTAGATGTTCAACATTACGACATACCTACCTACTCTATTTTCGAATTTGACTAATAATTTTGATATATTGATAATAAATTATTAGAGATCAATGAACATGTGAGAAAAAAAACCGGCAATTTCATAGGTAAATATCGGTTAAAATGATCGAAGGTAGGTAGGTATAACGTGAATTTATTCAAGTTCGCGCACAGAATTCACCGAAACTTACGTAGTAACTATTTAGTAATCTGTGCCGAAACTAACAATGTCACCCATGCTCTATGCCCGCTTTGCCCGCGTCCATGCGCCCGCGCTGGCTCCGGGTACGACCCCTTTTCACGTAAAAACATTCCTTAAGGCGCCGATTCCCCAAATTAGGGTATTTTAAATTATTGATTACTCGTAAATCACAAGTACTTAAAACTTGGAAAAAATATATGTTATTTTACAGTTATTTATCTAGTGCTTCCGGCTGTTTTTTTTTGATTGGTGATATTTTACTGTGTCAAATAAAATCCCAAACATCCGTCTAATCGTAATCCAAATATAGTATTACTTGCAGTATACTTGGTTTTAGTTAATAAAACGAAAATGATTGTCTTTGGGTAGCCGAGGGATTCCGGCCGTAATAATTTTAAATTTTTTATTAGTTAATTTTTAATTGAATTTTAAGTGATTTTCGATTCGCGGGGCGCTCGCGAGTTCACAGTTCACTGCCGGCTGCCGCTGCGTGAAGTGTATCGAGCGCGGCCGAGCAAGCGTTAGCGTGCCTATTTCGGTCGGGATTCCTCGCCTTAATACGAGTGCCTACATGAATGGGTCGAATGGATCCCAATTACTTCAAAATCACTCAGTATAAATATGAAGACTGAGAATTTAATAAAAAATATTTATTTTATTAGATTTAAGTCACGGATTGATGTCGTACTTTTTCGAATCGCGGCACTACGTACATAACAATTGTGAATACACATAGAACAATATTTTATCTATAAAATCATGAAGCAGATATTGGATTATTGTAGTTAGAGTATGAGCTAGGTACAATGATTTTTGCAGACCTCTAATATTTGGGAGATATTTGCCGCACTACCGATTGTCGCGTCACCAGCCAAATAGAGCGGAGGGATAGTTGCCCCTCTGAGAAATAATTTGAGTAAGTATATTAATTTGGAAAGGAAATACAATTAATGAAAAACATTCTTCCATTCGGAATAAGTCATTGACCCACATGGTTATTTTTTTTGTGACTCCGTCAACTTATACGAAGATAAAATAGCTTAATTGAATGGCGGCTAGGCGTTTCATTGAATGGCGGATTCAACGATTTGGCTGCGACATAGGATATAAGTATTTCGGTTAGACTACGGACTTTCTTTGGTACTGAAACGAATGAAAAATAATGAAAATGCAGCCGGGATTAACGGCTTAACGTGCCTTCCGAAGCACGAAGGAGCTCGAGATGAAAAGTTTTTGGTCACCCATCCCGCGACCGACCATTGCAAAAGTTGCTTAACTTCAACGATAACCACTGCGTCACGAGCTCCTTAAATAAACCGCTCAGCGTATAATAGTAGTTTATGTGACTGTCGCATAAGGAGGGGTTTTAATACCGAGTTATGTGCAGTATCATACACTAAGTACTTTATCTACACTCATTACATTTATCATATACTTATTTCAAAAATTAAGCAAAAAATATTAATTATAAAATGTGGATTGGCGCCAAACCCCACTGATAGGAGTCTATACGGTCTACAGTGCCACAATTTTTTCTGTTCCGGTGACAGCGGCGCTACGTACGGTTTTCTTTTTTATATTTACTACTTACTATTTTATATTACAATTTAACCGGCCCTGACTTCTAAGAACTTCAGCCTCTAGCAGCGCTATGGTTAGACATCAACTTGACAGCAAATGCCATTAAAAAAAACACGCTAGTTTCACATTTTGGCCACCGGCACAGCAAAGTTTGTGGCACTGTATACCTTCTAAATTCAAAATTCTAATTTTAAAAAGTTTCTTATTGTTGCCGGCTAAAGAAGGGCTTGAAAGAGTTGGAAGTCAGGGCCGGTAAATCCTACGGTTGCCATGTAGATTGTAAAATTAAGAAAAATAAGTGTTTTATAATGAGTGAAAGCTGTATATTTTTTAAAGTTGACTATGGCATAAAGTGTATCAATATACGTTCAGGCATGAGTTCATAATAATAAATAATATTATAACATGAGTGTAGATATAGTATATTATGATACAAGTGAGCTATGGTTGCTCATTATACACGACGTCACAAAACAAGGAACTGATAGCGGCTATTTTCTTTATAAAATTGACTTAAAGTTCCCAAAAACGTATGAAGTTCATACCCATAAAGTTATGGGCAAGGTTATGGGTAAGGGCTGTGGGTTGCAGCCCGAGCCGCAGGCGAGGGCGTAAATCAGCCGAGTGTCTAGTGAGTAAGTTGCTCACGAGTTTCATACGCACTTTTTTAACACATTTTTTAAAAAAACAAACATTTATTGAATACATAACTTAATTACCTATAATAACTTAATATTAGCTAAGGGAAAAAGCGCGCAAGTTTTTTTTTTGCACGCGCCAAATAAATGTAAGGTGTTTGATTAGGTACATACAGCCATACAGCCTACTTCAAAATAATTATAATAATAGTGATAAATGTTATATAACAAATTATTGTGAATTTTAAATAATTTGATAATAATATACTTAATTATGTTTTTTTGTCTTAATTAGGGACACATTTATATATTCTAAAAACGTAAATGGATTTTCAGCCGTATAAAACCTCTTTGTTGTTACAAAAAAAGAACTGTACCTATTACCCGGCGAAATTGAAAATGCTCTGTTTACTCGCATATAACTTGCAGTTAGGTACTAACTTAACTTTGTAGAGATACTGTATTACCCGGTTAAATTGAAAAGTCTCTGTTTACTCGCTTATAATTTGCAGTTAGGTACTTACTTAACTTTGTAGGGATAATTCTATTACGCAACTAGTACTGTAATATTATTATGCACGCGTGTGTTTTAGTTCGGTTTATGGCCCTAAGATCGATGTAATAAGGCTCACTTTATGAGCAAGTGTGTTGAAAAATATATTTCTTTCTTATAGGTACCTAGGTACTCTTAAACAGTAGCGGGTACGAAAAATAACTACAAACTCAGCAGAATATTAAAAATTATTTAGGTATGATCTTTACATCTATCAGTCTAATTAAGCATAAGAATGCGATTATTTACACACTTAAATTATACAACAAGCGCAACTTATTTCCCAAATTGCAAAAGTAATAAGTTATCGTCATTTTAATCAAACAAATAAGAAACCTTCGCTCAGCACAATATGACAACTCAACTAAATAGTTCTACCTAAATGTATGGCATATAAATATGTGCCATATATTTAAGTAAGTTGATACCATTACTCACACCCAAGAACAGTCACTTTTTATAGGTCACTATTATATTACCTTGTCACACCAATAGTAAAGCCTGCTCAAGGCTGTATGTAACCCTTTTACAGGAATGTAAGTACCGAATGTTCAACTTCTGAGCCCGACAACACGTTTAATCACCGGGAAAGCTTTAGAGATGCGTATGGACGGAATAAGCATTTCTGATGTAAATACAATGTGGCTCATACCAGAGCTTTTGTGGTGAAATATAAATATGAATATTTAGATGGTTTTGTTTGCGGGAACATTATGATATTATTGTTTTGTATAGGTACTATTGTTTATTTTGTTACTTATATACTTCCCATAGGTAATGTGGCTCATACCAGAGCTTTTGTGGTGAAATATAAATATGAATATTTAGATGGTTTTGTTTGCGGGAACATTGTGATTTTATTGTTTTGTATAGGTACTACTGTTTATTTTCGTTACTTATATACTTCCCATAGGTAAGTACGTATTGTTCTCAAGTAAAATATTTTTTGTACTTTAAGGCCTGTATACACCAAGCCCGGCGGGTTAGGCCGCCGGGCTTGATTTGAGACGATTATACTGTAAACAAGCGTAAAAATGAAGTAAGTAACGCCGGCGGTTTTGGTGTGTAGAAGACTTAAGGCTTGCATTAAACAATGCTGTTGTATTAAAGTAAATATATATATATTTTTCTTACAATCACACCAAGGTATTCGGTTTGGTTGGTGGTAGGACTTGTTTTCAGAGCGCCTAGCGAGCTACCACCATCTTATCTAAGTCTGACGCCATAACAATAATGTTTTAGCATTATTGTGTTCCGGCAATTAGAGATAAGATAGCCAGATCCTCAATGATTGAGGATTCCGGGAATAGTGCGCTTCCACCTTCAGCCTTATCACCACTTGACATCAGGTGTGATGAAAACTAATTGCTACCCTACCCCGTTGTGGATAAAAAAAAAATACACGCGGGCAAAACCTCAGGCGGAAGTCTAGTATATAATATTCGTAAGATATATTCTTATTTTATTCGCGCTTATAGATCCTGGAGTATTTTTCAAACTTACCTACTCTTTAGTAGAGCTTAATAATTGTTTTACATGACACCAAGGTTTTTCTCTGAAAATCTTCTAAAGTTCCAGTATTTAACCATGTTCAAACCACAAATTCAATTCAGAGGTATTGTAACAAGATTTGTAAATCTCGCACAAAAGGAGAAAAACAGAAGAATACAGATTAAATTGTACCAAAATCCTCTTTGAATCTCCCATTGAATATTTCAAAACCAAACAGGATTTTCCCCGACAATGGCATTCATTTGTCGAGGTCACCCACGCATGAAATATGATGAAAAAATATCTGTGCCTTACTTTCAACACAGTATTAAATTTATGTGCATTGGTCCCACGTTAATTGTGTTGCTTTGTGTTGTAATAAAAGGACGTTTTATAGAAACTCAAAAAAATATGGAATCGGTGCTAAAGGAGAAAATAAAAACATAATTTTATAAAAAAAAACCCGACTGCAAAAAATTACCATTAAAAAGGCAATAACAAGCTCTTTATTGTTCGGTGAAACACTTTATAATTTTTCATCTCTCATATTCTGAAAGTAACTCATATCTTGCCTAAAATGCGAGTTGAAAGTGGTATGTGGCGGCCCTAGGGCCGTTATGAAATTTAAAAAAGGAATAAGAGGAGTCATGTCAAAATCTGTAATAGCATCTACACACGTTCCGATCCGACAGCCGATTTGGTCTGCTCCCAGACCAAATCTACGCTACACACGTTCCGATTTGGTCAAGGAGCAGACCGAATCGGAGGTCGGATAGGAACGTGTGTAGAGTCTTTAAGTTTCTCTTTGGACGTTTATTTTCCATAGGTATGCAGGCAAAGGCACAGAAGCCTATACAGCCATGTTTTGCTATTATATAAAATAATTAATATCGTAGAATTATTATTTTAAATCTAAAATAATGTTTTTTAAAAAAATGCGTTTTTAGAAACAGATTAAACCAAATAAGTTATTTGTAACATTAAAAAATCAGGCTATTAATTTCATGGAATTGCATAGAGTACGGGTCAAACACCAAACAAGACTGTATGGACTTAGTTTCCCTTGCCTTCCCTAAAACAGAGAAAATTAACAAAAAAGTTATACCTAGTCTTTCGAAAATTACGCGGCCATAGGAAAAATATTTTTTAGATTATTTCTGTTTATTTTTACTTTCCTCATATTCAAAATGAAAAGTAGAGTGTTTACTTCGGGCGTATAGACCCATAACAGTCTCGAACTATCGGCGCCCTCACTTCGTTCGTGCGCCAAAACACTCGACTGTTATGGGTGCCATACAGCCCTTGCTAAACAATCTACTATAAAAGGTCCCCTGACTGCAATGAGATTAAATAGGTAGGTAGTAAGTAGCTTGTTTTTACCTTTTTAGTGGTAATTTTTTTCAGTTGGGTTTTTGTTTTTATTATTATTAGGTCTTACCTACTTACTTTTTTTTTACTTTTTAGTTCATTATCAATAAAATTAGGGGTGTCAAACCAGAACTTTTAAGCGCCCAATGAGATCAAATAAGTTTTTTAAGGCGCTACTCGGAAAAAGTATGGACTTTTTGATATAAAACTATAGGGTGGTTAGAGTTGTTACAAATCTGGTAATAAGATATATATTTCTTCATACCTTTATCTAGAATACGTTTATCTTTATCATACCTTACCTTTATCATACCTTTATCTCATACCTCTATCTAATTGCGAAAAAATTGTGATCAAACGTTTGTATAAGTACTGCAGTTTGTCCTGTTTTTGCCAGTTCCTTGTGATCGAAGATAAGTTCATGTGTTTACATTTTATACTATATTATATCTTTTAGATATTTTATATTGAAACTTATGATTTCTCTGATTTATAAGATAGTTTAATTAAGAGGATAATCTGAAAAGAAGAATTTGCGGTTATGTTGATATATTGGTAAAAATTTGGTGCTGATATTCTGATCCACTATTTTACGAATTTCTAATTATCAGCACTGGTGCAGATAAGTGGAAAATAGTACGTAAATACTTATTCCATATTATTTTTGCAGACTGTGTTTATTTTAAATGTAGTTTTTTTTATATAAGTGGATTATAACTTCGAAATCTATATCTTAGCATGGTGCTGAAACTGCATTTGCTGTTTGTCAGCATAGGGATAATAATTGGATCAAAAGCATGCTGATAATTTGGTTGTCCTAGCATTTCATCATCTTTCCTTTTTTCAGAGCCCCTTAGTTCATGAAACCAAAGGAAGTAAATAAACCTAATAAAAGAAAAAAAAATACACAAAAGAAAACCAAGAAGAGAGAAGAATAAAAGAAAGAAGAAGCAAGAGAATAGAAGAAGAAAATAAAAGAATATACCTATTTTTTTCCGATTTGGCGCTGGGTAGGCTTCCCACCTTCTGTGCCAGTGGTCTCGGGTTCGATTCCCGAACAAGACAAATATTCGTGTGCATGAACATGTCTATTTGTCTTGGTCTGGGTGTTTTCTATGTAAGTATATTAAGTATGTATTTACAAACAAAAAGTATTTAAGTATATATTTATCCGTTATCAAGTCTTCCATGATACAGTTTCTTAATGAAATTAAAATGGGCTTAGATAATTTGGTGTGACTGTAAGAAGTTATTTATTTATTTATTTGATTGAAGCTGTAGAGCAAGGACTATTCCTTTTTATTTAAATTATCTTACTGCTATACTTTATTAAGTGCAATTTATGGTCCATAATAGTTGTACCTACCTATCTACTAGTAACAAATACTTACCTACCATATTATTAAGTAAGTCACTTTCTAGTGAGATTTAACTAAGTCGAAACAAATTATTTTCATGTCTCATATTCTGAAAGTAACTGCTAACTTGCCTAAAATGCGGGTTGAAAGTGGTATGTGGCGGCCCTAGGGCCGTTATGAAATTTAAAAAAGGAATAGGAGGGGTCATGTCAAAATCTGTAATTGCATCTTCACACGTTCCGATCCGACAACCGATTTGGTCTGCTCCCAGACCAAATCTGCGCTACACACGTTCCGATTTGGTCTGGGAGCAGACCGAATCGGAGGTCGGATAGGAACGTGTGTAGAGTCTTTAAGTATCTCTTTGGACATTTATTTACCAAAGGTATGCAGGCAAAGGCACAGAAGCCTATACATACAGCCATGTTTTGCTATTATATAAAATAATTAATATCGTAGAATTATTATTTTGATATGTATAACATTGTTTATTTTAAAGAATGCGTTTTTAGAAACAGATTTAACCAAATAAGTTATTTGTAACATAAAAAATCAGGCTATTCATTTCATGGAATTGCAGAGTATGGGTCAAACAGCAAACAAGACTGTATGGACTTAGTTTCCCTTGCCTTCCCTAAAATAGAGAAAATGAACAAAAAAGTTATAGTCTTTCGAAAATTCCGCGGCCATAGGAAATTTTTTTTTAAGATTATTTCTGTTTATTTTTACTATCCTCATATTCGAAATGAAAAGTAGAGTGTTTACTTCGGGTGTATGGACCCATAACAGTCTCGAACTATCGGCGCCCTCACTTCGTTCGTGCGCCAAAACACTCGACTGTTATGGGTGCCATACAGCCCTTGCTAAACAATCTACTATTTTCATGTCTCATATTCTGAAAGTAACTGCTAACTTGCCTAGAAAGTGGTATGTGGCGGCCCTAGGGCCGTTATGAAATTTAAAAAAGGAATAGGAGGGGTCATGTCAAAATCTGTAATAGCATCTACACACGCTCCGACCCGAAAAAAAAAAAATAGCCCTTGGCGAGTTTCTTGCCGGTTCTTCTCGTTACAAGGCCTCCCGCCGTAGGATTTGGGAACCGATAGCGTAGCTTCATTGACGTTCACAAGTGCTGTATCAGCCTAAAATGAATAAATGATTTTGATTTTTGATTTTGATTTTTGATTTTGACAGCCGATTTGGTCTGCTCCCAGACCAAATCTGCGCTACACACGTTCCGATTTGGTCTGGGAGCAGACTGAATCGGAGGTCGAATAGGAACGTGTGTAGAGTCTTTAAGTATCTCTTTGGCTCTTTGGACATTTATTAAAGTATGCAGGCAAAGGCACAGAAGCCTATACAACCATGTTTTGCTATTAAATAAAATAATTAATATCGTAGAATTATTATTTTAATATCTAAAACATTGTTTTTTTTAGAATGCGTTTTTAGAAACAGATTTAACCAAATAAGTTATTTGTAACATAAAAAATCAGGCTATTCATTTCATGGAATTGCATAGAGCATGGGTCAAACACCAAAGAAGACTCCAAAGAAGACTGTATGAACTTAGTTTCCCTTGCCTTCATTTAAATAGAGAAAATGAGCCAAAAAGTTATAGTCTTTCGAAAATTCCGCGGCCATAGGAAAAATATTTTTTAGATTATTTCTGTTTATTTTTACTATCCTCATATTCGAAATGAAAAGTAGAGTGTTTACTTCGGGTGTATGGACCCATAACAGTCTCGAACTATCGGCGCCCTCACTTCGTTCGTGCGCCAAAACACTCGACTGTTAAGGGTGCCGTACAGTCCTTGCTAAACAATCTACTATTTCAATGTAATAAACGGGTTTAAGTTGGGGCTTACTCTTAAAGTGCTGATAATTGGCTCCTTCACCCTACCTATAACTATAATGAAAACGGGATCTTTACTAAACATGGTAAAAATACCGTTTTCACTTCTCATGCTCGTAAAGTTCGTGTTTATGTTGGGTATAGGCGGCATAAAATCGCTTTTTATGCTCTAGTGCATAAAGTAAAATTTTCGTCTAAGTCTCAGACTTTAAGACAAAGGTCGTCAGGTAAACAGTCACACACGCAATTAAATTTCGTTAAATAAACTTTATTAATACCTAACGTATTTCATTCTGTTTCTTAAATTTTGTACATAATCCATGTTAAATTATTAAATTAATAAAACTAGGCAAAATTAATGAGTTTTCTAAGGAATAAGTATTTCAAGAGTATTATGGACTACGATCTATGCTAAAGTCACTGTGCTGCCAATGCCCGTATAAAAAAAAAGAAAAAGAAAGTCTTCCCGCCAATATGGCGAAGTCTTTATTTTTTCTTTTTTGCAATATTGTTATTTATTTTCCTCACACTCGAAGTGAAAAGCAGAGTGTATAACTCGTACATAAAACCCATTTTACCCTCGAATTGACTATCCACCCTCGCCTACGGCTCGGATGGATATATACGTCTCGGGTAAAATGGTACCTTTTATGCACTTGTTGTACAATCTACTTTTTCACTTCTCATGCTCGTAAAGTTCGTGTTTATGTTGGGTAAAGGCTGCATAAAATCGCTTTTTATGCTCTAGTGCATAAAGTAAAATCTTCGTCTATGTCTCAGACTTTAAGACAAAGGGCGTTAGGTAAACAGCCACACACGCAATTAAACTTCGTTAAATAAACTTATTAGGATTTCATTCTGTTTCTTCGATTTTGTACATAATCCATTTTAAATTACTAAATTAATAAAACTAGGCAAAATTAATGAGTTTTCTAAGAAATAAGTATTTCAAGAGCATTATGGACTACAATCTATGCTAAAGTCACTGTGCTGCCAATGCCACATATAAAAAAAAGAAAAAGAAAGTCTTCCCGCCAATATGGCGAAGTCTTTATTTTTTCTTCTTTGCAATATTGTTATTTATTTTCCTCAGTCCTCACACTGTAAGTGAAAAGCAGAGTGTATAACTTGTACATAAAACCCATTTTACCCTCGAATTCACTATCAACCCTCGCCTACGGCTCGGGTGGATATATACGTCTCGGGTAAAATGGTACGTTTTATGCACTTGTTGTACAATCTACTATTTTTCATAATATTTATAGGTGTTCTCAAATTGGCACGGCGGGCAAGAATGGGTAAAGAATAACGGAAATAGTTCATTTCTGTTGATTCATTTTAGTTTACTTCTAATAATTTATCTAAAAAGACTACCACTACTACTAATTACTTACTTTTACATTGTGAAAAATAAATATATGTAGCTTTCTTCCGCAAATAATTTATTTGCGGAAGAAAGCTACATATATTTATTTTTCACAATGGTTAGGGACTTCCGCCAAGTGACGCCTGATTCAATCAAATACTTACTTTTACTACTGAAATGTGTCATAAATATTGTAAATTCATGTGCATTTTGATATTTTGATAAATAAAACTGATTTTAGATGCGTAATTTATGTATTATTTTTTTGTGTTACAACTGACCCCCATGGGTGTTACAACTTCCCCTGGCATGGGGTCGGTTGTAACAATCACACACACTCATTAAAATGACATGTTTCTGCCAAACCGTTTGACCTGGGCTACTGCCCAGGTCAACGTCAGTAAGTTTCGATATTAATTTAAAGACAAATGACTATGCTTTCATCTCAAAGGCTTGGATCGTTGTTCACAGCTGTAGTAGCTGTGCTGTGGGCAATTAAAGGAAAATTGTTACAGCCGTACCCAGTCTACCCAACCTACGTAATTGTTTGGAGCATCCTGTCATTTTTAGAACCTCATTTGCAAATTCTACAGTTCCCAAGTCACTACATACCTACTGTATAATAAATGTTTGTTACGGACTGTATTGGCCACGTACCTGGTAGCTTCGCCGGTGTCTTCTCCCTGAGGCCCCAGGAGTGGTCGCTGGTTGCTGACGGATCACCCTTTTCAATTTAGATGTGCACTAGTTATGTTTGTAAAGTTCGCAGTTCGGTTTTGAGTTATTTTAGTGATTTTGACGAATTTTGGTGCGGAGTGGCACACAGCGCGCGCGCGTCTCGGATTAGTTCTCCAAAACTGACGCTAGAGGCAGCACATGTCTATAGTAAGGTGCTGCGTTTCGTTTTTCGAAAGCTTGCAGTATTGTGGACCGATACAGTTCCAAATTTTATAATTTTAAAGAAAAGAAAATGATTTGTGCTAGCGTTAATACTAATACACTATGTTCAAAGTACGGAACATGCCGCCGACCTTAAAATATACATATTTTAATATGACAGAAACTAAGAAAAATGTTACTAACCTAGCTTACAACTAAGAAAGTAGACTAAAGTTGCCTACTCGGAGGGCAACGGACTGACCTTAACAACAGGTCGTTTAGTCAAAGTATTACCAATGCGTACAGTGACAACACGAGTAATACCATCTGCGCCTGGATGCAGCTGATGCACGCGAGCCAGACGCCATTTCAGTGGCGGTAGTGTGTTATCTACTAACACGACTACAGAACCCTCACGGAGGGGTGTGTGAGTGTCATCACGAAACCATTTACTTCTTTGTTGAAGTTGATGAAGGTAATCAACGCTCCAGCGTTTCCAAAAATGTTGGACAGCTTGCTGCAAGACTTGCCAACGAACAAGGCGACTTGTATTGTCGTCAGTAAAGTTAAATTCAGGTAAAGAAGTCAATGGTTCCCCGATTAAAAAGTGTCCAGGTGTGATGGGTAATGGATCCGCAGGATCATTACTCTGAGCAAAAAGTGGCCTCGAGTTGAGAACTGCTTCTATTTGGCAAAGAAGCGTTTTGAATTCATCGTAAGATAGGGTGAGTTGACCTATAACACGGAAAAGATGCGTCTTCATACTTTTCACGGCTGCTTCGAAAATACCTCCGAAATGAGAGGCATAGGGGGGGTTAAAATGCCAAGTAACGGCTAAATTGGTCAGCTGTTTATTGATAATATTTTGATTATCTTCGTTCCGCAAGAACTCGTAAAGATCGGAAAGGTAACGATCGCATCCGACGAAGTTTCGACCACAGTCGGAGTAAATATCAGTGCAAAGGCCACGTCGCGATACAAATCGGCGCAATGCATTTAGAAAAGAATCTGTTGATAAATCTGGAACGAGTTCCAAGTGTTGCTTTTGTCGACATGCATACGAAAACGCACACGTAGCATTTGAAAACTTTCGCGTTACGAAATTTATTTGATTTTAGAAAAAAATGCCCAGCAAAGTCGACTCCCACGTGAAGAAACGGACGAAGAGCACGAACTCTCGCGGCCGGAAGTGGAGCCATCGAAGGCTGTGGAGCAACAGGGCGCGTACGGAAGCAGCGCACGCAACGGCGAGTGCGCATACGGACTGCGTCACGAGCACTAAGTATCCAGTATGTCTGGGCGAGTAAAAACTGTAACGTTTGCGGACCGACGTGCAAATTAGTCAAATGGTAAAAGTCGATTAAAATATTTGTGAAATGATGTCGTTTTGGTAAGAGAATTTGATGTTTTGCATCATAAGGAACGTTCGCACGATTGATTCTGCCGCCGACCCTGAGAAGTCCGGCGTCATCAAGAAACGGTTTAAGCTTTCTTAAACGTTTGGTACACACGTCGTCAGTTCTGATACGCGCAATATCTTCGGGAAAGTTTTCTTGTTGAACAAGACTGATAACTCGGTTAAGAGCAAATTTAGTTTCGTGGACTGTAATTTGTGAAGACCCATAAGTTTTCGACTTACGGCATTTATGGTAAAAGCGAAAACATAATGAAATTATGCGTAGCATTTTTGTTAAAGATGAAAATCTTTCGAGTAATTGAATGTCTGGTTGGACATTTGCAACAAGAACATGCTTTCGACGCTCCTCGTCAGTCGAAATTATGTCAAGGTCTACATTCGAAACAGGCCAATCGGATTCAGGTAGTCGGAGCCAATGGGGGCCGTCGAACCACTGACGTTGGTCTAGTTCGGATGGGAGAACACCACGCGACGCAACGTCCGCAGGGTTATCTGCAGAACGCACGTGATGCCACTGTGAGGCAGGTACGCGGTTGGTGGTCTCCGTGATACGATTAGAGACATATGTACGCCACTCATGGGGAGGTGAGCGTAGCCAAGTTAGGGTGATAGACGAATCACTCCATGCAAACACCTTGTCACTCGATAAGAATGTGCTGTAAGCACCGAGAATTTTTTGTATCAGCTTCGAGAGAAGCAAGGCCCCACAGAGTTCCAAACGAGGAAGACTGAGGCGTTTCAAAGGCGCAACCTGAAGGTGAAGTGTGAATAACACCGTCCGAGTCAACAACTCTTAGATATACGCATGCAGCGTATGCCTTTTCAGAAGCGTCTGAAAAGCCATGAAGTTGTACATTATTAGTACATGGAAGCACAGGACGATACAATTTTATGTCTTGTAATTGTGGAAGTTCTGTTATAAATCTAAACCAAAGATCACGAATACCATCAGGAGGACAACATCCCACTCTGTACCAGAAACCCATAAGAGTTGGATCAGATGTTTGGCAAACAAAGTTATAGGGCTCAAGAAACCCAAAGGATCGTATATCTTAGAAATTTCTGCAAGCATTATGCGTTTTGTGCATTTCTGGGCAGGTGCCTCTGTCTGATAAGTAAAAGTATCCGATATGGGATTCCACTTCAATCCCAACACTTTGACTGAAGTATCATTGTCAAGTGCTGAAAGAATAAGAGCATCATCTTGATTAGGGTTGTCTTGATTTAAAGAAGATAAAAACTCAGGACTGTTGCTTGTCCATTTGCGGAGTTCAAACGTACCCGCTTTGCAAATGGCAATAAGCTCGCGTTGAAGAGCAAGAGCGTTATCGACACAGTCTGAGCCCGAAACGATGTCATCAACGAAGACTTCGTTTAGAAGCACTTGTGAAGCAAGTGGGAAAGTAGCAGCTTCATCGACAGCTAACTGACGAAGAGTGCGTAATGCCAGAAATGGCGCAGAAGAAACCCCAAAGGTGACTGTGCAAAGTCGGTATTCCTGAATAGGATCAAGGGGAGAGAATCGCCATAGGATTCGTTGAAAATCGCGATGTTCTTGGCAAAGATCTATAAAACGATACATCATTTTGATGTCCGCTGTGAAAACGATTTTATGAAGTCGAAATTTTAAAAGAACGTCTGTAATGTCTTGGTGCAGTTTTTGACCAACAAGAAGATTATCATTGAGTGAACGCCCAGAAGTAGTTTTGCACGAAGCGTCAAACACCACTCTAGTTTTAGAGGTGACTGCTGACCTTTTCACCACGCAATGATGAGGAATGTAATACGAAGGCGTGTCACTGTTCGTAGGAGTAGGAACGGGTTCCATGTGTCCCAAGTCTACATATTCTTGCAGACACTGATTGTAATCCGCTCGTAAAGCTGGATCATGAGAAAGTCGTTTTTCTAATTTGTATAATCGTGAAAGCGCAATGTCTCGCGACTCACCTAGAGGAGGTGCATTCTTCCTGAAAGGAAGAGAAACCATGTATTTGCCAGTTTCGGCGCGTTTATGAGTTTTCACGAAAATTAACTCACAAAGGGCTTCGTCCTTAGTCAAGGGTTTTTCATCGTCAGGCACTGACTCGATGTCCCAAAACCGTTGTATGGTTTTGTCAAGTTGACTTGTACTAAGGTTCATACACACTTGAGGTGCGGAAAGACTGTGAGATATTTTACCGTTGAGAAGGTAACCAAATATACTATTTATTGCCACAGGCGTGCCTTGTGGGCCTTTGATATTGTCGTGGAGCAGAATGCTATCACTATAGTCTGATCCCAAAAGAAGTTCAACGGGACGGGCAGAACGTAGTTCTGGGTCCGCTAGGGGAAGATTCTTGAGATGCGAAATAAACTCAAAGGAGTCAGGAATGTTCGGCAAATAACTCGTTATTTTAGGTAAAATAAGAGCTTCAATAAAAAGTCTAGGTGTCGATTTAAAGTGAGGCGTAACTTCACATATAACATAACCACGCGGCTGTTCATCCTTATCACCGATACCCGTGATAGTAGCACTCGTATGAGAATGATAACGTGGTAAACCAAGACGTTGGACACACGACTCACTAATGAGAGTGACTTGAGATCCTTGGTCTACGAGGGCGCGAACTAAACGCGGAGTAAAGGGCTTATGATCAATGGGACGAACGTTAACTAACGCGGTGGTCAATAAAACCGTACAGTCATTTTTATTGGTAGTCCCAGAAACACCGAGTGTCGGTGGGGGCGCTGAGGATTCCGCTACCGAGTGTAACTCAGGGGAAGAAATGGAACATTCGGTCGTTAAAGTAACATTTTGCACGGGCACATCTTCATGTAATGAAGTGTGATGCCGCTGAGAGCAAATACGACAGTTATGACGCGATTTGCAGTCCTTAGTTTCATGACCAAGGAATAAACAATTGTTACAAACTTTGTTTTCAGTTATGAATTTATGACGTTCCGGTAAAGATAATTTTTGAAATTTATCGCATTTATTTAGTGGATGAGAATTATCCTTGCAATAAGCACATTTAATTTGCTTTAAATAATCAGCTGCAGTTGCTGCATGAACGCTCATATTACAAGTAAAAGAAGACTCCTTATTATTACGATTTATATTATACTGCGCGTCTGATTGCGAGCGATATAGCGCGCGACGAGCGGCTTGTGCGTGTCGCGACGGAAAGGCATGTGCCGCCGAGCCGGCCGAGCCACCAGCAGCGGCGTGCGGGCGCGACGCGGACGGTGCGGTGGCGCCGCCGGCGCCGACGGCGGCGCTGGAGCGCACGGTCGCCGACATGATTTCTGTTGCCGCCAATTCCTTCTCAAGGAAATCGAGTAATTCGGAAAGATGCGGAATTTCATTAGGCGAATGTAACGATAATTCGAAGCGTTTACGAATATTTGGCGTTATTTTACGTAATAAAATATTTAAAAGAATAAAACTCCAATCAGAGACATTAATACCTAAAGCCCTTAAGGCAGAGTAGTTCTCGGTATAGGTATTCATTATATTACGTAACCCGTGTTCAATATTTTTCTCTGATATTGGCTCAAGATCTAATATTCTATCTAAATGCTTAGTTGCAATAATTCGCTTATTCTCGTAACGAGTTAATAAGATTTGTAAAGCATCTTCGTAATTACTGTCTGTAATCTGGATAGTTTTTAAAAGGTTGTATGGTTCACCTTTTAAAGACGACAACAAATAACGAAAACGTTCGACGTTTGTCAATGTTTTGTTATCATGAACAATAGATTTGAATAAATCGTAATATGCATTCCATTCTGTAACTTTACCGTCAAAGGTTTGTAATGAAAGTTTAGGTAAACGAATATGCGAATTAGCTGCTGTCCCGCCACCGGTACAGTGGGCATGACAGGGTTGCGACATACTAATGTTCGCGACGCTTTGTCTACGTTGAGTTTCCTTCATATTATCCAACACAACTTGCACTTGGTAGTACAAGGTATCAAAAGAATTACGGATTTTTAACTGTTCATCCTTATCGAACTTCGATTCTTTTGCTAATAATCTTTAACTGAACTGAGAAAAATGACTTCTTCACATTATTCAACTCTTTAGTGCGAACACGAAATTCTGATTCATTATCAATACAATCTACCATGCGTTGGATATTATTAAGGGCGAGTTCACGCTCGAAAATTAATTGATCAACTTCCATTGTGGTGAATAAGATAAAACGTAGTTTTAAATTTTATTGTAAATAAGTTGTTTAGTATATTGTATGATTTTAGTTAGGTAGGTAAAATGTAGTAGGTAACTTTAAGTAAAATGTAGTTTTAATAAATGTCCCGTAGGCTAGTTAGATTTAAGTTAGGTTAAAATGTAAAATATGCATAGGTAGGTAATGTGTACCGTATGTTATTAGGATAGTCGCAGACTATAAACTAATATTTAACACTTAATAGGTAGGTATTGCTAAATATTTAAGGGTGAGTTCAGTACGAAGATACATGAACTGCTAAATAGATAAATATACCTATGGGTAAGTACGTAATACTAACCGGGAGATGGGAACTGCACGAAAATACAGGCTCCGCTTAATAGGTATATAGGTATGGGTAAGTACCAAAATACAAACCGCTAAATTGGGAACTGTACGATAATACAGGATCCGCTAAAACCTATAAAAGGTTTAGTTTTGTACGAAAATACAAAACCGTTAAGTATAGTTCGCAAAGCTTAGTACGTAATACCAAGTGGAACAATATGTAACTAGTACGAAAATACTAATTAAATTAGAATTAATGTCATGTACGTAATACATAAACACTATAAATATTTTGCGTGTAACTAGCCTTATTGAGATTGAAACGGATAAAGATCGCGACTGCGTGGCGCCTAGCGTATGCCAACACCGGCTACTAAAATAATTATTAAACTAAGTTGAAAAATATCACTTGTTAAGCAAATGTATCGTTGTATATCGCAAATATACGTTGTATAATCACTGTACGCAATGGTATTATCGATAAATAATAACGCTAATTGCATAAAAAACTTAAATGAAAGTTGTAAAATGGCGGTAGGTCCACGCGCTTATTGAACAACGTAAACTATCGAAAAATAGATTTTAGTATGAAATAACCAGCACAAATCCAATTTTGAATTTATTTATGATCCTGGTCGATGGACCAAACTTTATGTATAATAAATGTTTGTTACGGACTGTATTGGCCACGTACCTGGTAGCTTCGCCGGTGTCTTCTCCCTTAGGCCCCAGGAGTGGTCGCTGGTTGCTGACGGATCACCCTTTTCAATTTAGATGTGCACTAGTTATGTTTGTAAAGTTCGCAGTTCGGTTTTGAGTTATTTTAGTGATTTTGACGAATTTTGGTGCGGAGTGGCACACAGCGCGCGCGCGTCTCGGATTAGTTCTCCAAAACTGACGCTAGAGGCAGCACATGTCTATAGTAAGGTGCTGCGTTTCGTTTTTCGAAAGCTTGCAGTATTGTGGACCGATACAGTTCCAAATTTTATAATTTTAAAGAAAAGAAAATGATTTGTGCTAGCGTTAATACTAATACACTATGTTCAAAGTACGGAACACCTACCTACACAGTATAACCTTTGTATACCTACACAATAATAAACCGTGTCTATTGCTCGTAAAAAATTAACTATGGTGATCAAATAAGTTACGTGACTTTGAGTAAGTTATCTAAATTCAAAGGAAATTATTTATTAAAAATGTCAGGAGTATAACACTGTAACAAATAACACCGGTTGCGTGATACATGCGATTTTAAGTGGACATTCAAAGTGCAATGCTAGTGGACTTCGAAACTGAAACAGTAGGGAAGTATTCTGAAATACCTAGGTAGTGTTATTATGAAAAAAATGAGATTTGAAAATAAATCTGCATAAAAAATGTTGATGAATAGAAGAAATAATATTTATTTACCCTCTTTCTGGATTATTTTGTTCATTATTTCCTAAATGTTTTCTTTATTTTAGTTCTATTAAATAATTTCTTTCTTCAGCATGTACCTACCTAGGTAAGTTTTTACTTATATTACTTTAACATATGCACAAAGTAAGTACCTACGCGGGCGGCCGCCGAAAATATAGGATTACAATCTAGAACCTACAGATCTATATTGTAAGTAATAGTACATTACAGCCGAGGACAGGTAATTTGCTTACCGTACAAGGCTTGTATACTTGGTGCTTTTCTCAAGAAATGCGAGGAAATAAAAAAAACTGTTTAACTAAATAATATTTATTAAAATTTATATCACACATGTTCGGGCAATTATTAAATGTAAATGTTATTGTTTTCCCGGGCACACTTATGTATTAATCGCCCATAATAATATTATTTTAATGATGTATCATTAAAATACGCCAACAACACAGATTCCGAAAACGTATGCGCCTTTTTTTCACTTTTCCAAATTGTTATCCCGGGCATACTTATGTATTAATCGCCCATAATAATATTATTTTAATGATGTATCATTAAAATACGCCAACAACACAGATTCCGAAAACGTATGCGCCTTTTTTTCACTTTTCCAAATCAGATCGTAGGTTTTCATATATCTTTCTTTTGATTTTGCTGGCAGTACCTAAGTTTACTGTAATTATTTTTGCTTCTGATCTCATATTTGGTGGAGTAGGTACATACGATGTCTGTACCTAAGTATATGTTTCATTGGCAGAACTCATTTTGATAATTTATTACACAATATAAACTGTATTGATATCAAATCAACCGCTGAAAATCATTCCCGCCGTTTTTTAATATTGGTTTGTGAGGCCATGTGGAACGGTCATACAGCCTATTGATACTTACTACTTGCTACTAAAATGCGCAACTTCAATACCCGCTTCTGGGCGGTAGATGGCGCTGTACATATTTCCCATACAAAATTACTCGTAAATATGGAAGTATTATTTAGGTAATACTTCCATGCTCGTAAAGGATATTTTGTCTATGATAAGTCTCATTTTGTTTTTTCGATTGATGTTCGTGCTAGCTAAGGGTACATAGCGCTTGTGGTACAATACGAAGTAATATACTCTGTGCGCACCGTATTTAAAAAAAAGTTAACCTAATTATGATATAATAATCTATACATATAATAAAACAGAAACGGACAAAAAGTCTGTACATGAAATATTTAAAAAAAAAAATTACTGCTATGTGATGTGTACAGGATATAGACCCCAAAACGATAGATATTAAAATTTTTGTCTGTTTGTCTGTTTGTCTGTTTGTCTGTTTGTCTGTTTGTCTGTTTGTATGTTCGCTTTTCACGCAAAAACTACTGGACGGATTTTTACCAAATTTTGTGTAGTAATAGCTTATAACCCGGGTCAACATATAGGGTAGGTACCTTTTATTGCGGGATTGCCCTTATTCCTACGGGAAAATACAAAAACAGATTCTTACTAAAATAGATGGCGCCACATGATTATGAAAATACGTTATATTTAATCGCTGTCTCAATTAATAATGAATCGTGTTATATTTTTTTACCTGCTTCAAAACATAATATAAATTAAAACCCATCCAGGCTCACATAAAATAATAAATATATAATGCTGTATGTGCTGTATGTGCAATAAAGAATTAATAAATAAATATCTACTAAGCAATAGATGGCGCAGGAAGTCAGTAAGATTACGATATACCTCTCACAAAAGAACATTCGAATGATTATATTAATTAGGGTGAAAGCCCCCTCTGTTGCCACTTTAAGATGCTTTTCACTTCTTTCGCATCATAACTACTAAACAATAGATGGCGCGGGAAGTCAGTAAGATTACGATATACCTTTCACAAAAGTACATTCGAATGATTATCTATATTAAGTAGGGTGAAAGCCCCCGCTGTTGCCACTTTAATATTTTTTTCACTTCTTTCGCCTATGGTCTTAAGTAGGTATCTAAAATTGTCAAGAATGTATCTTATACTTTTCTTTAAATTTTTTAGCTTACAATACAAAAAAACTACTAAAAAATTTAACCGACTCCAAAAAGTATTTGTCAACTGAAAAGGAAAAATATAATATATATTATAATTAAGGTACCTTTTTGAGGTCGGTGCCAGTCAGTTTATTTTTTTAAATTACTATTTATTTCCTAAGTTTTAGTGTATATTGTACAATAACATACCCACGAAAACTAATAAACCGATTTTGATGAATCTTAGACTGTTCCCAAAGTTAGAATACACCTAGTTTAAATCAAATAGAATCATCTCGATATGCCTTTAGATTTCTAGAAATTCGTGGACATACATAGTAAAAACATATAACTAAGTATTCATATACTTACGAAATTTAGTTTTATTTTAGTCAATTAAAAACCTATTTTTTAAACTTAAAATGTGCGAAGGGTGCCGATTGATGTGTTTTTTGTCAATCAAATTTTAAAAGATACATCGCGAAATCAATACTTAACTAACTTAGATAAAATAAAAGAAACATCTAATTCGATGTAAACTGAAAAGCGTTTATTGAATAATATTCCTATGTCATAAAGAATTATTACTATTGTTATTATGACTTAAAAGTCATAGATAAAAAGTATATTATCAAGCAAAAGTTATTAACGAAATGTTTTAAGCTAAGTAAGCACTCGGGGCAGTGGACAAAACTGAAGTTTTCACCCTATTGATGTAAAATTTATATTTCGCATTTCCACTTGACGCTAGATGTCGCTACAGTAAGTATAGTGCCACAAATATATCTGAACCGGTGACAGTGGTCCTGGAGGAGCCACTAGCAATACAAAATTAACTGTCAAAATGGACTGCCGGCAGTCAACAGTATATTTAGTACCAAAAAATAACCACTGTGTGAAATAAGTTTGTCGCAATGTAGACAAAATGTCAACAATGTAGTTTTGAAAAATTTGCTCAAACGCTAAGTGGCCAGTACGTAGTTACCTACACCTACATACCTATACCTATACCTACCATTTTTATGTCATCTAACCGGCTCTGGCTACTTAGGCCTTCAGCCGTAGGTACCATCCAATAAAATAAAGGAATATTAAAAATAGTTTTCTATCTAACTAATTTTTTCATTTATTTACTAGGAAAGCTTACATAAGTGATGATTGATTAAAATTAAATGGTATACTACGTCATTACATTTTATGCCTGTTACTTAAAGAAGAAATGTCTCCATATCAAAATACTAGCCTTCCGCCCGCGACTTCGCCCGCTCGGACTAAACGACGACGTTATCCCACGGGAATGTGATATTTTTCAGGGATAAAAAGTAGCCAAAGGCAGCCATTACATCCAGATCGCGATCACTGATCGTGATCTTGATCGCGATCGAGATTTACTTTGTAGATATTTTGCGATCAAGATCGCGAGCCGTCAATCACCTTCGTACACAGTCAATCTGCATCGCGATCATTGATCATTGATCATTGATCCAGATTGACTGTCTAATGGCTGCCTAAGTATGTCACTTTTCAGCTGCCAAACTATTCCCATTCCAAAAGTCACGTCGATCCGTTGCACCAATTTTGACGTGAAAGACGGACAAACAAACAAACCCACTTTCACATTTATAATATTAGTATGGATACACACAATCTCTTTTTCATTTTATAGTAAAAATATGATTGGCCTGATATTATGCATTACTAAGTAAGAACTTCTGTTTGAATCGTGAAAGCGCGCATATGCGCAAAACGATAATACGCGCTCTAATCGCGCGCGGCAAGAGTGCGCTTCATCACTGGAGCTCCATAGTAGTGGTCGGAGTGGACGTGCCTCGTGCGATCCAAGAGCACCAAGAGAACAAATTAGATCCATGATCCCCAATCTTAGATCGTGGTTGGCCAATCCAAGATGGATCGTTTGGTGTGGTTCAGTCTTAATTGCCCGCTAGCAAGCAACGTCGAAGAACGAAGAACGGCTGTTCAAAATAATCGTTATCATTATACACTGTTATGTGTGATACATGCATTTTTGCGTTTAAAAACCATATGAAAATATAGATAAGTTATCACAACTTACTGTAAATCGAGATTTGACAGCCTAAACCGACCTAGATAGCGGTTTAAATTTAAATCGGGATCGGTAACAACAAGTAGCTAAATGGGATTTAGAAGAAAATCGAGATCCAAGTGGCCCTTTTGAGTTATGAAGAAGAGAAGAGAAGTTTTTTTTTTGTCGCCTCTAAGGGATTGCAGACTTCAGTATTTAATTTGACATACATTTTAGCTTGATACCTCCCACGCATACTTGAGAAAAATTTTCTTGACAGACGGACAGATCTTTGAATGAGGGCTCAATTATGTTCATGCAGCATATGATAACAACATACCATGTTCATACCCTAGCCTGCATATTCGATATTCTTTAGACCCTTTTAGTAGAGAATAGGACTTCAAGAAGAGCGTTATGAAATCTGAGCAACAAACACACATAAACTAAACTAACACAAAAGTCACTACACCGCGCGTACGAAGTCGCGGGCAACAGCTAGTTACCTATATAATAATAATAGTAATAATGTGGCGGTATGGTGCAAATGTCCCTTTGCTTTTTCTGTTTTTATACACAGGAATAACGAAAGAAAAAATAAAGAAAAAATGTTGGTAATAATATCTTTGGGTAGTACCTCGGAAAAGTGCCACGTACTGCATTCTTTTCTCAAATATAATATTAACATTTCAGAGCATAAGTGTGAAAATACTGTAACATTGATTGTTATCTGTTTTGTAGACCATATAAATAACTAAATTAAAAACAAACACTTTGACAAAAGACGCTTGAAAAAATATATGAATAAATAACGTATTCAACTTCAAGGTTATTTCGCAAGTTTGTTTAATATGTTATTGTGGCGAGATAAACCTGCTTACATAGTGGGTTATGCCACTCTTATTGCATTTGTCAAAATTAACATTACTTTTAATTCATCATTTCAGCCGTACGACGCCCACTGCTGGGCATAGGCCTCCCCCAAGGATCTCCACAACGATCGGTCCTGCGCTGCCCGCACTTTTAATTACTATGTGGTAAATGTTGCTGGTGGCAAAGTAATTTATGTTATATTATTTTATATTAGTGAACTAAGACCAAACTTTGTTTACTGTTTGTTTACCCAAATAAAGAGAAAAAAGAAATGTCGTTGCCATGCGTGTCAGTCAGTGTCCGGCTTAATTAAAAGAGCACTACCCTGCTGGCGCCATGATGGGTGACGTAACAGGCGGCTGAGAAGCAAATGCAGCCACCAAGAGACGTGCATTAAGGTTCCATAAGCACGACTGATGAATTTAAATAAGCGTATGCCACATTGGGAAGTATACGAAGCTAATAGAGGCGGGGATGAGCAAAGTAAATCGTGACGCTTCTCCCTTCACCTTGTATACTTGTAAATTTGGACTTTAAGGAATCTAGAACAATTAACGCCACATCATTGTCTCATTTAGGTATTTGACTGAGAAATAAATTGTGACAACAATGCATTAAACAACTAAATTTTTTTACTCCATCACCGATCAACTCGTACCTCTGTTTCACTCTCGCATACGTTTGTTACCTTTACCTATAAATCGTCGTATCCTAGGAAAACTGCCGTAATGTTCTTAGAGGTTTTTTGTTCATTTAGGCATTCTACGTTCATTTAAGCATATTATTTCAGTCTAAGTAATAATCGTTTTAATATGTTCAAACAATTTTTTGATATTCAAGTTCTTAAATAGGCCTATTTTAACGCAAAGAATAGCAACGTTGTGTTGTGGTTGAGGAGCGTAGAGGTCTTTATTCTGCGGACCGCGATAGTGAGTGCATTTGTGCTAAAGGAGTCGACAAGTTAGAGCTATCGTAATTGATTAGTTAGAATAGAAAATTAATTTCGAGTTATCCTCGTAAAACGCTGAAATAGTTATTTGTTATACAAGAGAGCAAAGTTGTTTTTCGCTGCGAATGCTGAATTTAAATCACAAACTAGCGAAGTAGTCTAAAATTGAATCACGAGCGTAGCGAGTGATTCATATATAGACTACTGAGCACAGTGAGTGATTTAAAGGTACGAGACATCAGAAAAATTTGCTCTTGTGTTAAATACAACTTTTCACCTCACCAGCGAGAAAAGTGTTACAGGTGAGAAAAACAACATTGAAGGCAACCTTTAACATATAAGAGGTACCTACTTACCTATTTATCTAATTTGTTATAAGGTTTCATTAATTTTTCCTAATTTATATTTATACTAGCTTTCCGCCCGCGGCTTCGCCCGCGTGGACTACATGACGTTATCCCGCGGGATTGTGATATTTTTCCTTGATAAAATGTAGCCTATGTTCCTCTCCAGGCTACAAAGTATCTGTTTCCCAAATTTCAGACAAATCCGTTCAGCCGTTTTGGCGTGCTTGAGTAACAAACATTCAAAGTCTAAAGTTTCACATTTATAATATTAGTTGGAAGTAGGATCATGCATGCGACCTCATTTCGTCCATACTCTTTATTTCGAATCTTTGGTATTTGTATCCGTGTATTTATTTGTTATGCTTTATAATTCACTAGCTTTCCGCCCGCGGCTTCGCCCGCGTGGGCTACACGACATTATCCCGCGGGAATGTGATATTTTTCCGGGATAAAAAGTAGCCTATGTTCCTCTCCAGGATACAAAGTATCTGTCACCCAAATTTTTGCCTAATCCGTTCAGCCGTTTTGGCGTGATTGAGTAACAAACATACAAACATCTAAACATCCAAACATCTAAACTTTCACATTTATAATATTAATAGTAGGATGTCCAACGACATAAAGCTATCTATCTATCCTTTTTGCACTTATTAATTTTAAAAGTCTCATCCTTGTCACTCTATTTCTTTTTCATAATTATTTCAAAAGGTGGTGTAAGAAATTAAAAAAGCACTATGCCTCACGCTCGCAGCAAAAATCGATTTTGCTGCAAGTTTTTACGCGCCAAAAGAGCCCTTTTCGTGCTGGAGAGGTGAAAAAACTTTTGTGTCGGTTGTGTTGTGTCCTTTTTCTGCGGAATAGAAAAAAGTAATGTATGGAAGAGAGGAAGCGCGTATGTAATTTGTGTCTTTATTCTAAGTTAAAATATTGTTAGGTATGTCCTAATTAACGAGGTTTAGTTGAATAAATGAGGTTTACGAGTATTAGTGTATTTTATACAATAAACGAAATTCATGTCCGTTTGCTGCCTTAACGTTTCCGACAATTACCTAAGGCCACAATGTAGGTAAGGAAAGGACCCAAGTTGGGAGCTCTTTAGTAGAAATACATCGCATAATAAGGAATATTAATACCAAAAACATGTTTTATACAAATAAAAGGGCTATTGAAACAAAACATTATCAATACCTGTTAGCAATCGACGAGTGGACTGTAGAAATATGGAATGAAATACTTACATTGGGAAATAATAATGAATTATATATCTGAAATAACTGTACATAAACGAACTATATTCGCCCGTTGACAACCATAGACTGCCAAACAAAATACTACTCTTTTACACCTAAGCCGTCTGTCTACGGCCAGTTGCCAACAATACCTTTATAATTTTTTTTATAATTACAAAAAAGCTTCTCCTGAAAAGTTGCTGTTTTGCAATTACGCCCTTTTTCGTAGGATATGACGAAATATAACTGTTCCAAGTATACCGGTTCACGGTCGCTGAAGTTTCACAAATGCATTACACGATAAATAAGTCCGTGTGTACGAAGCGCGAGGCACAAATTGAGCAGTGAATAATTAATTGGCTCGCATATTCTCATAGAAGGAAGCCTGGTGAATATTTAAGGGAATGGTCAGGTAGCTAGCTTGCAGCGGGGCGTATACTGAAATATGATTTGCAGAACTAGACAGCTGTAATTAGGACTGTCATTCATGAAGTAAACGGCCGTTGGAAAGTGACCTAGGTGTGTAAGGACGAATGTAGGAATAATAGCACAAATAAACACATAAATGAAAGACTTATCAAACTTATACATTTTTGAGGGATTAAAGATATTTAGCGAAATTTCGTCTAAAATTGGAAATGTTTGTTAGCGACTTTTAACACAGTTTATGATAGTTTTAGGTTCAGAGGGTGCATCAGGAGTAAGGATGGTGACCCTACAATACTTTTTCGACCTCTCGTGAAAAACGAAAATTTGCCTAACTTAGATGCCAAATGAAACAATCTAACTATAATATCAACTTTTGTCATGTGAAGGTTACAATGAAGATCAAATTGTTAATTTAAAACATGCGCCCAATGCGGATCGGTGGGTATTTATGACTGTAAATGCAGCCGGGACCAACGGCTTAAGGCGCCGATTCCCCAAGGGAGATTCCTCCAATAGAGTATTTTAAAATATGGATTACTCGAAAATCACAAGTACTTAAAACTTGGAAAAAATATATGTTATTTTACAGTTATTTATCTAGTGCTTCCGGCCGTTTTTTTTTCGATTGGTGATATTTTACTGTGTCAAATAAAATCCCAAACATCCGTCTAATCGTAATCCAAATATCGTATTACTTGCAGTATACTTGGTTTTAGTTAATGAAAAATATACGAAAATGATTGTCTTTGATTAGCCGAGGGATTCCGGCCGTCATAATTTTTTTTATTAGTTAATTTTTAATTGAATTTTAAGTGATTTTCGATTCGTGGGGCGCTCGCGAGTTCACAGTTCACTGCCGGCTGCCGCTGCGTCCGCGTGAAGCTTCATGCGGACGCACTGAAGTGTATCGAGCGCGGCCGAGCAAGCGTTAGCGTGCCTATTTCGGTCGGGAATCCTCGCCTTAACAAGCCTTCTGAAACGCGGAGGAGTCGAGATGAAAAGTTTTTGGTCACCCATCCCGTGACCGACCATTGCGAAACTTATTTGACCTCAGCGATCGTAGGCTGAGCGCTTGAATGAATGCATTACATTTTACATTAGTTTAATATAGATAAAATAGACTCATGTTAAGGCGCTACTCGGAAAAAGTATGGACTTTTTGATATAAAACTATAGGACGGTAAGAGTTGTTACAAATCTGGTAAGTAATAAGATATTAAGTAAGTAATAAGTAAGTAAGTAATATTAAATAAGTAATAAGATATAAGATATTTCTTCATACCTTTATCTAGATTAAACACGATTTTATGATTTTGCCTCGACACTTTTTCTTTTCGAAAAAAACCTCTAAAAAAACGAAAATTCAAGATTATTCTTAAATGGGGTTACTTACATTACTATTGGAAATTGGTTTAATTAGTAGACACCAATAATATTTAGGATCGTGTAGAAGCATTTTAAAAAATCGCTATAGTTTTTTAATACGAAGTGATTTTTTTTTGTTTTGCCTAATCTGCAAAATCGTTCTCGCTCCCGCGCACGTCGTTTTCTCATTGCTATCTCGCTTCAGCACAGGTTTTCCGAGTATCGCCTTAACGCACAATGAATGTTTATTGTTGTGACGCTCGTCACCCCGAGATCCGTTTGTGAATAATAAACGGCTGAGAACGCATACTATCGCGTTTGCGTAAAGTTTGACAGATAGATTGTACCTTAAGTAAAGACAAGCAATAAAATCTTGAATAGAATTCTTAACGCGAAGGCGATAGTAACGTTTGTACTTTGACAAACTTTACACTCGGGGTGCTGATACAAAACCATTGGGATCTCGGAGTTTAGGAAGGACCCCGACTCGCTCTAACATTAAAATTGGTAGATTAACGAAAGTAACGTACTTACGGCCCATTTACAAAACATTATAGATAGGTAGGTAGTTATTATTCAAATGTAACTTACCGATAAAGTAATGATCTTGTCAAACAGCATGATTGGTGGCATGTGGAAGTCGAAGACGAAATACTGTCAACAAATTTTGTATCATTAACGCTTTTTGTACTTTTTGTACAGTTAAATAGTCGTGAGCATAAATATGTAACAAGATAAAACTTTGCCACATTAGAGGTTTCCGAAACAAAAATAACTGCCACAAAAGTCATTATATTGTAGGCATTATAACATTATAGTCCTATGTTGTTAACATAAAATATTGCTCGTGACTGCATCTGTAACTAACTCATTTTTACACATTGAGTTATAAATGTTTTTACAAGCTTTTATTTAACTTGCAGTGTATGTATGTATGCATCTCAGATCATATAATACTATAGGTACTAGGATTACTAGGTATGCATGCTGTATGTCCGTTCGGGTCAAATCTTGCAAGTTTAATTTGACCCACTTCCCAGTGTCCGATTGAGCTGAAATTTTGTATGCAAGTTTGGTTTAGATGACAATACAATATTAAAGTACAGTCAGCAAAAAAGCTTGTAATAAAAATGAAGTTTTTACTAAAAACTTATTTGATTTATTCACGACCTCCATAGTTGAGTTACAGTATTAAAAGTAGTAGTCACCTCTCCCTAACTTGGTGACGTTAGGGTCCATGTTGAGACCTGCCAGCTGCCTGGCTTCTATTACAGTCACGCACAACTTAAAATACTGTCATGTGCCAACTAACCTCGTTGTAGTAGGGACAGTTGGTGCTCTCCTTGACGCTGGTGTACTTGCGCACGTCTCCTACTTGCACGCAGACCACAGGGTCCATGTTAAGGCCTGCCAGCTGCCTCGCCTCAATCACAGTCACGCACACCTGGAAGTCGGCTGCCTTCAGGGCTGAAACTCCGGCAGTGTCCAGGGCGGTGCGCCTAAGAAAACGACCCATTGTAACCATAATTGGTGAAAAGTCTTGGCGAATTAAAAACATAACTCGGTGGTAGGATTAACAAAGATACAATTGGACAAGCAATGAGGCATCAAAATTACACACTCGTGTCAGGAACTCAGGAAATTATGCTTAGAAGCAAATTGAAAAGCAAATGACATCACTAGTTCGCAACAGCTCACATAGCACAGCAGATTACGATGGACTAGAAATTTGCAATTGGAAGACACTTTTGCATAATATCTTCGAAATAACAAACAAATGACATTCGCATTTGACAATAAACACTATTTTAACACATATTAGGCGCTACACAAGATCACCTTTAACTGTCAGTTTTAACTGACAGTGAAAACTGAACGTGTGTACGATGAAAACTGTCAGTTTTTCATAGAAATAGGCGTCAGTTTTCAATGAACAGCTTAACTGACAGTGAAAACTGAACGTGTGCACCATGAAAACTGACAGTTTTTCAGTGAGAACTGACAGTTAAATTAAGTGATCGTGTGTAGCACATAACAGGTCCAGCAAATATTTTCACAGAAAAGACAAAATGAAATCTATGACAAAACCTTGCACAGCAAATCCAAAGTTTTTAGAAACAGTACACACTAGGCTTAAGTTTTTATAAAATAAGAGATAACAGTCTTACATTCGCTTTATCTTGGGTGTTTCTGTGGGAGATCTGGTGTCAACAAGCAGTTCATCTGACGATACCGAAGTCTGGCTGACGGGTCTGTCATGTTCGGTGGAAGGTCCCGGCACGTCCAGGAGACCTTGTTCCTCGTCTCCGCTGCACTCGCGAGACCTCCCGCGCCCGAGCCTGATGAGACTACGGACACTCTTGAAGGTTGAGGTCCTCTTACGATCACGTTCAGTTATGGTCACCACTTTTTCAGCTCCCATTGAGAAGCCACGCCTAAAAGTAGAATTGCATGCTTAGACTTTTTAGGGTTTCCGTACCAAAATGGTAAAAAGAAACCCTTATGGTTAATAATACGGGTATAATTCGTTGTAAAATTATACCGGTCTCTTTCACTCGATTCTGTCATGCCCGGAGAGTGACAGAAATGGGTATAACCTGCAGGTGTCAAATTAGCTCGCCCGAGTTGTAGCTGGACTGAAACGCGCTGCTGAACACTGCCTCGCAAATTAGGAATTGCAAGAGATTGATTCTAGTTTCTGTACCGCAATTATTGGCCGTTGGGTCCATCGTACTGCGAGGCCAGCGGACAGGGTTGGAATGCGAGGGAAAGCTGACCTTTTAGTATTAATAATAACCTTATCCCTCTAAAAAACAAAGAGAGCAGTTGCTGGCTAATACCTACATGCTACTATTATTGTGATATTGAACAGGCAGAGAAGCAGATACGGATGAAACCGCAGTAGCGGCCGTTAGGTACTAGGCCTAAATTTAGCAATTAAGCAACGTTTCTGATATCCTTTTGGGCAGGCATCCGCAAAAAATCTTTATATTAGGCTCTAATGTTCAGAAATAAGTAATCTTTACTTAGGTAAAGTAGTTTAAAAACTGATTTTCATAATAAGTTGTAAATGTTGTGTATGGGCATTCATGTAAGAAAATATGTATGTACCCTTACGAATAATATTTTTATTTCAATACTAGCTGACCCAGCGCGACTTCGTTCCCGTGGCCCTACCCCCTACTCCACCCTACCCTACCCCCTACTCCACCCTACCCTACCCCACCCCTACCCTACCCTACCCCTACCTACCCCTACCCTACCCTACCCTACCTCTACCCTACCCTACCCCTACCCCTACCCTACCCTACCCCTACCCTACCCCTACCCTACCCCTACCCTACCCCTACCCTACCCCTACCCTACCCCTACCCTACCCCTACCCTACCCCTACCCTACCCCTACCCTACCCCTACCCTACCCCTACCCTACCCCTACCCTACCCCTACCCTACCCCTACCCTACCCCTACCCTACCCCTACCCTACCCCTACCCTACCCCTACCCTACCCCTACCCTACCCCTACCCTACCCCTACCCTACCCCTACCCTACCCCTACCCTACCCCTACCCTACCCCTACCCTACCCCTACCCTACCCCTACCCTACCCCTACCCTACCCCTACCCTACCCCTACCCTACCCCTACCCTACCCCTACCCTACCCCTACCCTACCCCTACCCTACCCCTACCCTACCCCTACCCTACCCCTACCCTACCCCTACCCTACCCCTACCCTACCCCTACCCTACCCCTACCCTACCCCTACCCTACCCCTACCCTACCCCTACCCTACCCCTACCCTACCCCTACCCTACCCCTACCCTACCCCTACCCTACCCCTACCCTACCCCTACCCTACCCCTACCCTACCCCTACCCTACCCCTACCCTACCCCTACCCTACCCCTACCCTACCCCTACCCTACCCCTACCCTACCCCTACCCTACCCCTACCCTACCCCTACCCTACCCCTACCCTACCCCTACCCTACCCCTACCCTACCCCTACCCTACCCCTACCCTACCCCTACCCTACCCCTACCCTACCCCTACCCTACCCCTACCCTACCCCTACCCTACCCCTACCCTACCCCTACCCTACCCCTACCCTACCCCTACCCTACCCCTACCCTACCCCTACCCTACCCCTACCCTACCCCTACCCTACCCCTACCCTACCCCTACCCTACCCCTACCCTACCCCTACCCTACCCCTACCCTACCCCTACCCTACCCCTACCCTACCCCTACCCTACCCCTACCCTACCCCTACCCTACCCCTACCCTACCCCTACCCTACCCCTACCCTACCCCTACCCTACCCCTACCCTACCCCTACCCTACCCCTACCCTACCCCTACCCTACCCCTACCCTACCCCTACCCTACCCCTACCCTACCCCTACCCTACCCCTACCCTACCCCTACCCTACCCCTACCCTACCCCTACCCTACCCCTACCCTACCCCTACCCTACCCCTACCCTACCCCTACCCTACCCCTACCCTACCCCTACCCCTACCCTACCCTACCCTACCCTACCCCTACCCTACCCCTACCCTACCCCTACCCTACCCCTACCCTACCCCTACCCTACCCCTACCCTACCCCTACCCTACCCCTACCCTACCCCTACCCTACCCCTACCCTACCCCTACCCTACCCCTACCCTACCCCTACCCTACCCCTACCCTACCCCTACCCTACCCCTACCCTACCCCTACCCTACCCCTACCCTACCCCTACCCTACCCCTACCCTACCCCTACCCTACCCCTACCCTACCCCTACCCTACCCCTACCCTACCCCTACCCTACCCCTATCCTACCCCTACCCTACCTCTACCCCTACCTTACCCTACCCCTACTCTACCCCTACCCTACTTCTACTCTACCCCTACTTACCCCTCCTTCCCCTATTTTCTCACCGCTAAAACCTTCCTTGGACTTCCACGAACAATTCAAGACCAAAATTAGCCAAATCGGTCCAGCCGTTCACGCGTGATGCCGTGACCAAGGGAAATAGGGATTCATTTTTATATATACAGGATAATTTTTTTATCAGTGCACAAATTTTTAGGATCGACTCAGAATCGGTAAGTGAACAACTTTCTCCTAGAAACATAGGTCGAAATATGACAAAAAAAAATTGACCTTTCATACAAATCGGACTGATCACGTGATCGAATTAGTATGGGAAGTCCAAAAATTTTTGTCGTATTTCGACCCATGTTTCTAGGAGAAAGTTGTTCAGTTATCGATTCTGAGTCGATCCTAAAAATTTGTGCACTGATAAAAAAATTATCCTGTATAGATATGTACGTAGGTATAGGTATGTTATGCTTGCTGGTGGTGTAAAATATTAAAAAAATAAAAATATAAACGATTAGGTACACCATTTATTACCAAACAACCTGTTATAGAGTTTACTTACATAGCTTAATAATAACCAAACATTTTGTCCATGTGGATCGTTAAATGCTACAATAGCTATTTATTGTTATACTAGCGGCCGCCCGCGGTTTCACCCGCGTGGTTCCCGTTCCCGTGGGAATATCGGGATAAAAAGTACATATAAACCTTCCTCTTGAATCACTCTATCTATTAAAAAAAAACGCATCAAAATCCGTTGCGTAGTTTCAAAGATTTAAGCATACAAAGGGACATAGGGAAAGAGAAAGCGACTTTGTTTTATACTATGTAGTGATAGTAACATAGCTCCCTAAATATGTAACATAATATCATAAACAAACAACTATACTAAAATGAAATTCTAGAAGAACTCGCTTTTACGGGTTCTTCCTAATAGAATATCATTTCGTTAAACTTTAAATTGAAATTGCTTAAAGTTTCCGAACATAAGACTTGAAACTTGAAACAAATGGTGTTGTATAAAAATGTGAAATATATTTTTTATCTAAACTAAATTATGACAGGCTTAAATTATACACCTAATGCACACATGTAATAATGTAAGCGGCTTTAAGTGTGCTACAATCATCCGATCCGGTGGTCATTTTTGTGAACTAAAATAATTTTCATACTGCTGACAGCTCCATTTTGACTGGTATGTATTGTGAGTGGCTCCACCACCACCGCTCTGTCACCACGTCAGATAAGTTTGTAGAACTCTGCTCTCCCTATTGCTACAAGTGCTATACCGTTTACCGCAGTCGTTCCTCTGAGTGCTACCTTTTGGTTATCAAATAAAATTCGAAGCTTCACTTAGGCTTGTGTATTTAAATAAAATATACTTTTGTTAGACACATAATACTTTTTCTTTTATCTCAGAAGCCTCTGCTCTAAGCCGGCCTGTCCCAGAATGTGTCAAAACCAACGCAATAGTTTTCCTTTTTAATATCTTTACATACTATCCGTCTTTTTTTTTGCATCCGGGCATGTATGAAAAGATTGATGGATGTGAATGAAGCGAAAGGAGTGTGCAAGGATCGTAGCAGGTGGCGATCCATAGTCTCTGCCTACCCCAGTGGGAAATAGGCGTGAGTAATTATGTATGTATGTATGTAGACTATCAATGATTTCAAATTACTACGAGTATAATGCTCTAAAAAGGTTTGCACACAATACCCAATAAGTAGGTATATATTGCCAGCTAAATAAACTAACCATCCTTACAGTACCTACTGTACAACGCGTAAAACGAGCAAAGGTTATTTTCGCATACATTATGTAGTTCATAAAAGGGAAGGGGACAGAGGAGGACTGAAAAGGATGTTTATTTAGGTTATGTCACCAGTTAAATCAGTTTACAAACTCGGAGATGATAGCAGTAGATCATAATAACAAACACACACACACACCCACACACATACAGACTAAAGAAGCTCCTAAAGGCCACCATATACGGTGCGATGGATCGTTACGATATCGTTCACGATATCGCATCAAATTTGCCGCACATACACGAAACGATTGGTTGTTACGATCGATCAATATACGGGCCCTTTAAGGCCCCATATACGGTACGATCCGTCGCTTCAGACCGATCGAAACGACGAATCGGCAGTGTATGTCAAAATCGTGAACGATTTACTTAATCGAAGACGGTATCGTTGATCTGTACGATCTGTTGCTTCAGACCGATCAAAACGACGGATCGACAGTGTATGTCAAGATCGTGAACAATTTACTTCATTGAAGATGATCGCAAATGATATCGTAAACGATGCGCCGTACCGTATATTGATCGATCGTAACGACCAATCGTTTCCTGTATGTGCGGCGAATTTGATGGGATATCGCAATACGATATCGCTTGCGATATCGTGAACGATATGGTAACGATCCATCGCACCGTATATACACATATAAACACACACGCGCACTGCATACAATACATAGGTATTCATTTATACATCCCATATCGATACTCATGCAAACAAACACAGGATCAATAAACACAAAAGCACACGCACATACATACACATTACACACACTCACTCACATACGCACACAGCACACACCTTCTTCAACGATGTATGTAGGTAGGTACTGGAAGTTATTAAATTGTTACCTTTTTACTTTTGTTTCTATAATTTGTATAACGACACAAGTTTTTGTAACGCATGAGATCAGGCTTCAGCGTATCATCTAGCGGGGGAGGCCTGGTGACCTGAGTAACCGGCTTTCTTTGGAGGCCCATTGCAAGCACCAGTCTCTCACATATACGTCAGGACGTAGTCTTGCCAATAATGTAATTATTTCCTTTGTGTGATGAGATAAACGTTTTTTTAAATTATTTATTTATGTAGTAGTGGTTTTTATAAAAAAGAAAGTCATGCATGATTGTTGTGTCATCACTAGAGTTAATTCTCAATTAGAAGTCCTGGCGAGAGCTAGAGCTCTGTACTTAGATACTTTAGCGAAGGAACATTCGCAAGTAATTTTCTCGCTGCAATACTCTAGAGCGGCGAATGCTCCATAAACGCCGATGTTACGACTTTGCTGAGCTTAGCTGACTTCGTGCTTTGTTGTTAAACAGTAACTATACTTACCCTATTTTTAGACAAGTTCATTTGGAGGGTGAATCCCACTTTATCCATGGATATTCAAAATTGATTGTAGGACAAAGGTTTTTCCTAATTCAGCGCGTGACAGAGACAGAGCGCCATAGTTCATAGATCATCAGTAGCAAAGAGTTTGCGTCAGTTACGCATTTCAGTTTTCGATTGGCGGTATGGTACCTATACTACCGGTACTGAAACATCAAATGATTTTAACAGAATGCGTGAAACCTATCTACACAAAACAAAACGTAACCAGGTACCTACCTGAAAATTTTTGAATAAATGTAGGTAAGTATTATTGTTGAAAAAATTATAAACATTTTCTAACATAAGTGTGGGAGCTCCATTAAACAGAAGGGATCAAAAGGTCTTACCTCAAAAAACGTTTTCCAACGATTTTCAATTTGCGTGCACGTGATTCGTCGCCAGATTCAATCTCGATGACAGTGTCTTTATTCTGTAGAGTCCGTTCTAAGCTCGCGATGTTTCGCCCGATATCTTCCAAGGCGTCATCATCCGACTGAGGTGCGGAACTCTGAGCGGAACCATGAGTCGAGCCGTGGATGGAACCGTGTGTAGACCCATGAATCGACGGCTGCTCAGAAACTGGATGTGAACCCCTGACTGAAGTCACTTCACCGCGACAGATCAGGTCTTCAGTCGATGGCATTATCAGAGGGGCGGAGTAGAATATCTCCATATCCACGAAAATCTGTCGAATAAAAGAAAAAATTTGTTACACTCTGGTTAGACTCTAGTTATTTTTAACCGACTTCTTTAATAAATTGAGTTACAAACTAACGCTAACGAATCGTAGTCGGCCACTACTTAATACTAATATTTTATAAGTACTTTGTCTATCTAGCTGATTTACATTGATCCAGTAGCTCCGATCCAGTGTCACTGGATTGCGGCGCTGGATTGGCACTGGATCAATGTAAACATGTTTTACTGGACGCTGTACTGGATTGAAAAAGCTTTAAAGAAGAGTTTACATTGATCCAGTGCCCATCCAGTGCCGACACTGGATCGAGCTACTGGCCTACTGGACTAATGTAAATCAGCTTTAATACACTTATCTATACTAATATTATAAAGAGGAAAGATTTGTACGGTAAACTTTTATAATGAGCCATGCGTAGTCCTAAGTACCTAGGTAGTTTACATTATTATTATTGCTTGTGTTGTGACTAAAGTATACAGGTGGTATAAGCTCCTTATTTGGGATTTTAACAAGGAACAATGTATGTGTTGGTGTCTATTATTTATCATTTAAATACTTAAATGAGGACGAATAAATACTTATTCGTATTCGTATTACTATAGGTTATGTTACTATGAAATAGTTCCTACTAAAATATTAAATCTATTTGAAGTTTTATCTTCAAAGATTATCGAGCAACGGCGTGCTGCAGCTCTAAGTAGGTATTATGTAAAAACGCAGCTGGTATCAAACAGAAACAGGCGTCTGATCAATCCTAAGGTACACAACATCGCTGAAATAGATTTCCAGGCTCAAAGGATACGCCTTCAGAGAATATTACAGAATATTAAATCACGCTTTGAACTTGTATCAAAGCTTTAAAGAAGATTTTTCACATTACATAGGAGTTCTTACGTTACAGTCTGTTACAGTGGCCGCTGAGGAGCCGCTCGCAGTCTCGCAATAAAGAATTAAAGCTGTCGAAATAGACTGTGAATGTCGGCTGTCAGCTGTATGAAATGACCATGGAATTGTATTGTAACAACATACAAATTTCTTGGAAATGACTTAGTTCTTACACCGGCTTTGATACGTTTGTGGAACTGTACCATTAGTGCCTTTTCACATGTAGGGCAGGCGTACCGGTTTTGGCCACTGTACCGGTTTTGGCCACTTTTTGCTCTAAAAGTTTTCTAAACAACTTTTAGCCATTTCTGATAAAGGCAATTAAAATAAGGTATTTTAAGGTAATAATAACAACCTAAGAAAGAAGTTCTAAGAAACCATTTTGATAAACACAATATTTAATATAGCTGCCGAACAAATTTCTTACGCGTTGCATACAAACAAACTACGAAAGCGTGACGTCACAATTTCGTAGTATGGAGCGTTTTTGGGCGAGTCCAAATGTGTTTGAATTTCAAACTGTGATATCTCGGGGAGCTTTAGTGCTAGCAAAATAATTATTTTACCAATGTTTCTATTTTGAGAGATCGTTGTATATTACCTAAATAAAAAAATAGTCATCACGCCTTTACTGAATCTTACCTAAGTACCTACCTACCTATAGTTACTTAATCTTAATTTAAAACTGCGGAGATCGTTCGTGCTGTGGAGTAGGAGTCGTTAGCGTAGGTATTCGGGCTGCGACTGTGGCAGCTAAATCTCAACTTCAAAATGGTAAAAATTGGTAAAAAAAATAGTATTAAGAGCCGAAATTCAGAAGGCACGATAAGCCTGCCGTTTGTTCCGGCCCTATCAGCATTCTTTGATCCTACAAATCAGGATTGGGACCGCGTGGTGACGAAAGCTCAATAGTCGTATCTCGTTAAACAGCCGAAGGCCAGTGCAAGGGGGAGGAATAGTTGATAATGATGAAGTAAGTACCTACATTATAACACGCCTTCAAAATTTACTTTCTACCTAAGCCAATTATCGCAAAAAGCAGCAAATCCTAATTACGTGTTCTTATTAAGTAGAACAAATAATAAGCAACAAATTAAGAGACTTTAAGATAATTAATATTGTTTGTAGACATTACAATTGTGCCTCCCACCTATCCCAACTCCAGACAACGGAGTACATTTCAAGGGTAGGTAACATTAAAGAGTCTAATTAGGTTGCTAATTTTATAATTTAGACGAGATTTCTTCGCTACTGCTGCGCCTGTAGTTAGTAGCATCAATATTATTTTGCAGCTCTCTACCGCTAGGTCTGTATTAATTTTATGATAGGATTGCCAACCGTCCTGTTTACCCAGGACATTTTTTTTTTGGTTTTTGGGGTGTCCTGGGCTGTCGTGGATAGTTTCTAAGTATCGTCCTGGGTTGTTGCGCGGACCCCCGAATAAAGCAAAGCAAATAGAATACGTATCCTGGGGGAAGGGGGGGGCGTAATATGTAGTGCATTAGCCCGGGCCTAGTCCGACCCTGCTTGTATGTATATAGCCCTGGCTTTAAACCGAAATGTCCTGGTATTTCTACTTTCAAACCCTGGCTTTCAAAGTTTAGAGATGGCAACCCTATTTCATGAGAATAACATTGGCGTCTTTTTGTAGCGATGAGCTTCAAATGTGCAAACTACGAGCCGCTATTTTGATTGCACTGATATCTTTCTACATACCTACTTATTATGCGGACTGACTTCTAAAAACTTCATCCACGCATAAATTTAAGTTTAGTTTGTGCCCAAGCCAAAACAAAAATAGACTGAACATCATCAAATTTTTCCTCCACTTTAAAACCTTAAAACTTGTCAGGTCGCTTCCACTAATTAAATTAATTTTAACCTGTCATCACGGGCCCCAAGATATTCTACAGTCTAATTAAAAGTATAAAATTAAATTGAGCGACATATTGGATCTCAACAGACACTAAAAATGTTCCTAATCGATTTATGCCTTCCAGATATTAGTACCTATTCGAATTTGCTTTTAATAGTAGGTTGACTGATGTTCCAAAATATCCAATATTTTAAAGTAACAATCTCATAAGTAATAATTCAAAAGAAAACTGTAAAGTATAAAGGCTGAAGTGATCAATTGACGGTAAAAGGCAATTACTTTGCGACTTGCGAAAGGCAATGAATTATATTATGTGCGACAAAGAATTATTAAATGTTATCGAGCGCGCAGGCAATATGAGACCTAGCCAATTGCACAATAAATCGAAGTTACGCCAGCGAGCCTGATCTAACTTTCATACCTACTCTTTAGATATGCTCAAAAGGCTGGAAGTGTATTTTAAATGGAACTCGAAGACTAGTACAATTTTATATCCCCCAGAACCAGATGATATTGATAATATCGTACAATATCGCAAATCCATCAATGTTTCCGAGAGAAGCACAAGCACTTGTACCTATAATAAATTACAAAACCAAAATTGGTACTTATTACCTACATAATAATATGAGTTACAGGGTTATTTGTAAAACACCACATCCTCGTAGGAGTAGATATAGGTAGGTAGTAGTTTTAAAGCGGCGATTACGCTTATCCTAGTTAGGGCCCTAATTAAGCATACACTGCTTTCTCTGAGCTCTTTTTCATATTTCATATTCATATTCATTTATTCATTGCTTAGATTGATTCATTGATTTAGTTTAGTGAAATGACATATCACTGAACTTGTTTAGGAAGAAGACGTCGTAAATAAGAATATTCCACATCTTCCGTGATTTCGTGGTATCCCTAGGGATTTCGTATCCCTGCGACATAAAATATACACAGTTTGACACACACACACAAGCGTGGCTCCCCCGCGCTCGTGAGTTAAAACATCTTGTACTACTACTAAACTACAACGTTTGTTCTACGACTTCCCGAAAAAGTCGTAATAAGAAACGACTTTTCGTACAAAAATCGATCAGCTGTTTGGATATTTGTTTGCTACGCAGATAGGTATTACATGGTAGGTGTTCGCGCCGCGCGCGAGCGGTCAGTTGTAGGATTCATTCGTTAGTTCGCCGCCAACCGCCATCCGCGCAACATCGCGCTCGGTTCGCCGTAAGCCGCCGGGAGGCGAGGTTGTGTGTTCCTGTAGCGACGTGCCGCGCCAGGAAACCTACCCGTATTGTGACCGAGATTTCGAGTTTTGCACCTACGAGTGCCCGGTCGGGGTACAGACTTGTGACCCGTGTGTGTTCGCCTTGAAAAGCGCCGGGAAAGTTTTAGCTGTCTATTAGGGCATTGTGTAGTTATAAGAGTGTTAGCTATAAGAGTTTCCCATCGGGGGTTGGGTGAAGATCGACTTGCCAGGCGCGCGCGCCGGCGAGACAGCGATCAGCCCCCCCGGATTACGGACAGTATCTTCTAGATAAGGTAGGACTAGCTCGTAAGTAACTTAATTTTGCATGAGAAACATCCGTTTCAATAAACTGTGGAACACAGAGTAGATGGTCACCACAATTGTGCCTGATCATACTTTGGTAGCAGAGCGTAGTTGATATAATTAATTTTCATATTAAAATTAACTACATAAAATTTCATAGTAAAAATAAAATTATTTTTTTTAGGTATTCCGAGAGGATTTGAAGTACTAAGAAATTGTTCTAGTGAATTCTCGAAGCGAATGTTTCTCACTTGGTGGATCCGATAATAGATAGACACTTATATAATTGTGGTCACATACTAGTGATTTGATACGAGTTTACTCGCCTAGATGTGTATATTTTTTTTGTGTGTCCGGATTTATTTGACGAATAGTTTCGTTCGAAAGTGTTGTTTATTAGTACCACATACTAGTGTTTGTTCCGAGTCCGCTTGCCTAGTTAAAAAAGTGGAACTAGTTTTAATTATTAGTAGTATTAAATTACGAGTATTATTATTAAAAATAGATTTGTTTTTGTTGTTGATAACGGTTTAGTAGTTGATTTGCGAGGTTGACTTGGCCGTGCCGTTATGCCATACCGTTAATCCTATACCGTTTTGTTTATACCGTTAGATTGTTAGCCCTTGAAATTGGTAAGTTGTTAATAATTTATGAAAATAGTAGGGTCCGTGTATGTCGTCCGAATTTTAATTGTGTTTTATATTATCGTGACGCGACCTATTTCTATTGTTTTTTTTGTTGATGTTTACCACTTCTATATTTCTTTGTTTGCTTTGTTTATTAAACGGATTATAAATGGCTCCTACGAATCCGCACGCCGTATCCAGGGCTGGCATCCAAGGAGTTTTGCGTTGGCTTGCTTGTGCGGTCACATTAATAGACCGAGCCGACCGGGTAGGCGCGTTGCTAGCTCGGTATGGCGGGCTGGCAGCTCGGCTGCAAGACCTGGAGCGCCACGCCATGGAGTGTCGCGCGTATTATTTGGAAAACCCCCCAGCTGATGATGCCGTGTCGGAACAGCTGGAGCAGGATGTAGCCCAGGCCTATGAGCTGGCTGACCAGTTCACGGAGGCGGCTGAGAGGGCCCTGGCTGTTCGGAAGGGGGAGCCGGTTTTGAGCGGGGAGGTCAAACCTACCCCGACGGCGTTGCTAGGCCGATTGCCTACGTTGGAGATTCCCACTTTTAATGGGGATCTGTCAGCCTGGATGGGCTTCATTAACTTGTTCGACAGCTTAGTGGATTCACGACGGGACTTATCCCCTAGTGAGAAGTTGGCCTATTTGCGCTCCTCCCTGCGAGGAGAGGCCAGCGCGGTAATCCAGCACCTGCTCATCAGCGACGACAACTACCAGGTGGCTCGCCAGCTTCTGGTTAGCAGGTACCAGAATGTCCGGTTACTGGCGGACACCCACGTGGCCACGATTTTGGCCCTCCCGCGAATCACGCGGGTACACCTGTTACGGAGGGAGTTGCTGAACCCGCTACTGTCAGCGGTCAACTCCCTAAGGCGATTGGACCTGCCGGTGGATCAGTGGTCCTTTGTACTGCTGCACATAGTCCTCGCCAAATTGCCCGCTGAAATGAAGGGGCGTTTCGAGCAGAGGTACGGAGGCGACAGCGCCTCGTATCTCCCGCCCTTAGCGGACCTCCTTCGTTTTTTGGAGGACGAATGTAGGGTGACGGACCACCTGGAGCCCGCCCCGGTTCCAGGTGTTGGTCGTATGGTGGCGGCGAGGGAACAGCCCCGTCGCCCGACCAATCGGTATGCTGCCTTCCAGCAGTCCCCTCCCCCCGCACCGAGTGAGCGGTGCAGGTATTGCAGGGGAGATAGGCACGTGGTGCACGAATGTGCCAAATTTAGAGGCCTCCGCCCAGAGGGACGGAGGGCCGTTGCGAGACAGCGCCAATGGTGCTATAGGTGTTTGGGGGGACACATGCAGTCGGCGTGTCCCCAGACAGAGGATTGTCGTCTTTGCGGAGGGAGGCATCACCCCCTCCTTTGTTTGGACCGCAAGGACGCCGGGAGCGACCGGGGTTCGAATTCCTCGCGCACGGGCGGGGGCCCGGCAGCCCGGAACCGGTCCCCTAGAGATTCGGCGGGGCTTAGCCCCCCCGTTCAGTCCCCCCCGGAGAGGGGGAACTATAGGAGAGACGCCCCCGCCACGGGCGGGGGTAGGGGGGTACCACAAGAGTACGCCACGGTGGCGATGGGCACGGGCCCTATTTGCTACTCCCCCCCCCTAATGGAGAGGCCTCGATTGGGGTACTATGCACCGAGGCACGCCCCACACGGGTATTACCCTGCACCTAGGAGTGCTGTTGGTCGGGGCCAGTATGTACCCGATTGGGACCCGCTCGCCCGGTACGAGCGTCCCACATTTGGCGCGCCGACTCAGGCGCGAGGGGGACAAGTACCCCCCCAAAATTTTTAATGGCGCCCCTGTCGGACCCAACCACCCCTCCGGAGCTTGTGCTGTTGCCAACAGCCTCCGTGAATGTTTGGGGACCTAAGGGCAATGTTGTCACGGTGCGTGCCCTTTTGGACTCAGGTGCCCAGGGGTGCATAATGTCCAGGTGGCTTGTCCGACAGCTGGGTCTTTTGCTTGTGCCGCATCACGAAGCGGTACGGGGGGTGGGAGACTCGCGGATCCCTGATCCGATTGGTCGAGTTGAGTTCTCCTTCTCCCCCCACTTCACGCCAAGGCCGAAGATCGGTGCTTCGGCGATAGTTTTTGATAAGGTGGTTGGACCACTCCCGCAAGTGCGAGTGCCGCCATCCACGATTGAGCTGACGTCTGGACTGGCTTTGGCTGATCCTTCCTTCCACCGACCGGGCCCAATACACTTGTTGATTGGTGCGGATGTCCTCGGTCGTGTACTGTGTGGAAGCAAGCGAGTTTTGTAGACAGCCGATCTTGTCGCCTTGTCCTCGTCGCTGGGTCATGTGGTGATGGGAAAGGTACCACAGACACCAGAGACCCCGTCGGTAGACCGCCAGACCATTGTCGGTTCTACTTTGTCCGACGTTCTCCAAAAGTTTTGGGAGGTGGAGGAACCTCCCACTGCCAAGCGGTTGGATCCGTTAGCGGAGGAGTGCGAATTGTTTTACCAGAACAACACTGGGCGCCTCCTCTCGGGTCGCTTGATTACCCGCTTGCCCTTCTTGGCGGTTCGCCCTCCTTTAGGGAGCTCCCGACCGATAGCCGAGAAGAGATTGTTGTCCATGGAGCGTAGGATGGCCAGGGATCCCGCATTCAAGGAGAAGAAAGAAAGAAAGAAAGAAAGAAAATTATTTATTTAGTGACACACACTCGGCCGGCGGTACAATAAGGTGGTAAACATGTAATAACAATGTGGCACTAAAAGGGTATCCACTCAGCATGTGTCGGATGTCATAGACACTCCGACGCTGATCTTCCGTGGGTACCTGTGTTTATGAGAGCACTACTGGTCACACTGCATTTCTGAAAACGCATAGCATAATAGGGAAAGGAGCTACATAGTAATAAATAACATAACATAAGCTAAATATACATAAATACAAACTAAATGATTATATACTATAACACAGCGAAATTAAATACTAGTAATTTTAACTTTTTTGGATTTCAAGCAAATACTTTTTAAAATTACGTTTGAAAGCCGCTACAGTACAACAGGCTTTTAAAGGAGGAGGTATGTTATTCCAGCACTTCGTAGCAGAGTATCGAAAACTGCCACGAAATGCAGCTGTGTTGTGTGTTGGACATACCAGGCGGGATGTAATCCTAACTTTACGACGGGAAAATGAAAGTTTGTTAAACAAATAAGGAGGATTCTGAGTTTTAATAATGCTAAATAGTAAAGATGCAAAATGGAAAGAACGTCTAGATGTCATGTTAAGGAGATTACCTTTATTTAAATACGGGGTCACATGGGCTCTATGTGGAATGTGATAACAGAAACGGGCACAGGCGTTCTGAACGCGTTGGATAAGCTTTTTAGTGTAGTTAAAAAGACATTCTCCTATCACTACGTCGGATCACGCATAACGGACCAAATATGAGTCTAAATGCGGAAAACTGTCAACACCAAATACCAAATACCAAATCACTACGTCGGCATAATTTAGCTTTGAAAGTATTAGGGCTTCACAAAGATTGATTCTAGTATCAATATCCAAATAATTTCGTACTTGGTACAATACTTTGAGCCTATAAAAGCACGCTTTAACACTTTGAAGAACATGATCATGAAACCTAAGCCTATTGTCAATGAGAATCCCCAAACTTCTAGCTTCTGTTACTTGTTCAATAACTGCATCTCCAACCTTAAGAACAGGTTTGAAAGAGTTAATCCTAGTTACCTGAGCGTGAGAACCTAATAAAATATACTTTGTTTTGTGCGGGTTAAGAACTAAACAATTTTTAGATGCCCATTCATTTACACGGTTTAAGTCTTTGTTAATAAGAGGTAAACAATTTGATGTATCTTGAGGCTTAAAAGAAAAATATATTTGAAGATCATCTGCATAAACATGATAATTACAATGTTTGATGGAGGCAATCAAATCAGCACTATACAAATTGAAAAGAATCGGGCCCAAAATAGATCCTTGTGGAACCCCACGTGATAAAACAGCTGTTTTCGAAACTGAGTTTTTCCCATTATCACATACAATAACGCGCTGAGTACGGCCACTGAGGTAACTAGAGAACCATCTCAGAGCGGTACAGTCAAATCCGTAAAATGATAATTTTGATAATAATAGATCATGGTTGATGGTATCAAATGCACGGGAAAAGTCAAGGAGAACCAGAATTGATCCGTGGCCGGTGTCCTGTCCAGCAAGAATATCATCTATAACTTCAAGCATGGCTGTGGCTGTACTGTGGCGAGCACGAAATCCAGATTGCTTAGGTGGTAAGATGTTATTAGCATTTACAAAATCTGTTAATTGCTGGCACACTAGTTTCTCTATTATCTTTGACATGAATGGAAGAATGCTTATGGGTCTTAGATCTCTCAAATTCGATGGATTGTTAACTTTAGGGATTGGACTAACACGAGCTTCTTTCCATGCTTCGGGAAATATACCAGACTGGATAGATTTGTTAATAATTGCCGTGATGACCCCAAGTGTTCGCGGCAAAGTCATCAGAATCATGTCGCGAGTGATACCATCCAGGCCCTCAGCGTTACTATTAATATTCATTATAACTTTAGCAACGGATGTTTCGTCGACAGTACTTAGCTTGAAACTTGCTATGCCAAATCTGTAATGTTCAAAATAAGTGAGATCGGAAATCGGAATTTTATTATTACCAGGTGCTTCTACAAAATAATTATTAACTACATCAGGGTTACTGAGATCAGGAGGTAATGAAATGTCTTTACTGTTAAAATCAACTATGTTATCTTTAATATTTTTCCAGATTTGTTTAGAGTTTTTTGTTTTAGAAATCACATTATGTTTGAAATAAGCTGCCTTTTCAGCACCAATTGCCTTGTTCACAGTAGCTTTTAGATCTTTATAGTATTTTATATCAGAAACTTGACCTGTAGCACGAGATTTATTATAAGCTTCATCTCTTAACCTCATCATTTCTTTTATTGTGGTTGTGATCCAAGGATAACTACGGTTTTTTATACACACTTTTTTAATAGGAGCAAATGTATCGAAAATATGCAGTAAATATGACGTGAAATCTGAAAGGGCCTCGTTAACATTTTCTCCAACCAATCGCTCCCAGTTAATAGCATTCACAAGTTTATCAAATTCCTCAAGATTCACATCTTTCAGTGGTCTATAGGTAATCCATTTTGGTTGAGGTTTAATTTTTTTTATCTGTAAGTTAAAAGATATAAAAGCATGTTTACTAAGATCTGAAATGAGTTTGACGGTTACATTAGACACTTTTGATGTACTGCAGATTAAGTCAATTAAAGTTTCAGAGTGATCTGTAAAGTGAGTTGGTTCAGTTACATATTGTTTTAAATTAGAGCATTGTAAAAAGTTTGTCATTTTTTTTGTGTTCGAATCTTGTGTATCAAGCATATTTATATTAAAGTCTCCCATGAGTACAATATGGTCAAATCTAGAGAAGGAATTCAGAGATTCAGTAAGTGCATCAATAAACGTATCTACATTTAACCAGGGGGGCCTGTAAGCAGTACCGATAGCAAACCTGGTCTGATTCAGGGTCACACTTAACCACATTTGCTCAACAGTAGTAGAATGTGGGTGTTTTATTTGTCGCACATGGATGCCGTCGCGTATATAAAAACCAACCCCTCCACCTCGGGAACGAACGTTGGGTGGTCGAGGGATATGGCGAAGTTTATAGCCCGGCGGTGCTGGAGCGCGTTTCTCTTCCCCCATCCTTAACCAGGTTTCATTTATAGCCATTAAATCAACAGAGTATCTATCAAGCGCAACCAAGAATTCCTCGTGCTTATTTCCCAACGAGCCAGGATTCAATAAACCAAGTGTCAAAAGCTTTTCATTAATGAATTGATAAACAAAGGAGTGCATCATTAGAATTAATTTAGAGTTGCTTAGATACTTTTTGACAAATGTGTGATGACGCTCGTCAACAAAAGTCAAAATAAAAAGCAAAGAACTCTCATAGTCGTGGGAAATAACTAGTCCTAGCTTTATATTTACAAAATAAAAATATGTACAAATATTTATATTACTCTTTAATAAGTATAAATGTAGTATATGTGAGCATATATTTACAGGATCAGTATATAATAAGATATGAATAAACTTGCATTGAGAAGTATATAGACTTCATGCGGGAGTATTTGGACCTTGGGCACATGTCCATCTCGCAGTTGGACTGGCGTAATGTGGAACATTACTTCCTGCCACACCACGCTGTTTTGAAGACTTCCAATGGGAAGATCCGCGTGGTCTTTGATGGTTCAGCGCCCACGTCAACCGGAGTGTCGTTGAATCAGTGTCTGCATGCGGGGCCGAAGTTGCATCACGATGTTTGTGATGTTTTGACCAACTTCCGCCGGCACGCTGTCGTCTTTGTGGCCGATATCCGCATGATGTTCAGACAGACCGTGATTCACCCGGAGGATACACGATACCAGCTCATCCTTTGGCGTGAGGATCCCCAGGATCCGATGTTGGCTTACGAGCTGAACACCAACACTTATGGTTTGCGGTCGAGCCCCTTTGTGGCGATCCGTTCGCTTTTGGAGCTCGCAGAGCGCGAACGGCTACGCTATCCCCGGGCATCTGCTCTTATTGAGGGGGGGGCCTTATTTGTCGACGATATCTGCACGGGGGCCTCGAGCTTAGATGAGGCTCTCGTCTTACGTGATGAGCTGATTGCGCTCTTGAGGGCTGGTGGCTATGAGTTGCGGAAGTGGCTGTCTAACTCACCGGACCTATTGGCAGATTTGCCTAAGGACCACCAGCAAGAGCCGCTCCTCTTTGAAAATCCGGAGACTCCAGACATGCTGTCTGTTTTGGGAGTCCAGTATCGACCAGTCCCGGATTTGTTCACATATAGATTGGAACTGCCAGACCCAAAGGTCTGGACTAAACGCACGGTGCTGTCTACTGTAGCCCGTACCTTTGATCCGAACGGTTGGCTCAGCCCTGTAGTGTTTTCGATGAAGTGCTTCCTACAGGAGCTCTGGGCTGCGGAATTGTCATGGGATGAGCCCCTCTCTGGTAGCCTCCTACGAGAGTGGGTGAGGTTCGTGTCATCCCTACCCGACGTCAATCGGGTTTGTATACCGAGGCAAATGCTGCCTTCGGGAAAGTTTAAAGCCTCCCTGCACGGCTTTTGTGACGCGTCCGAAAGCGGATACGCGGCAGCCGTTTACATCCGAACGGTGGATGCAGCAGGCGTTGTCGCCGTACACTTAGTTACGGCCAAGAGTAAGGTCGCCCCCCTTCGGACTAGGCTAACCATTCCGAAGTTGGAGTTGTCCGGCGCCACTCTCTTAGTACGGCTACTCAATCATGTTGCCGACACCTTGGGAAACGGTGTCAACTTGGGGTCGATATTTGCGTGGTCTGACAGCCAGGTCGTCCTTTGTTGGCTGAAGAGTTCAGTCCACACCCTTGAGGTTTTTGTGGCCAACCGGGTCTCACAAATTCAGACTTCAAAGGCCCCGTTGATTTGGCGCCACGTACCGGGCGAATTGAACCCCGCAGATTGTGCCTCCCGCGGCTGCGAGGCGCCTGAGTTAGTGGACCACCACCTATGGTGGAGTCCATCATGGTTGTTACGGCCTGAGCGCTCATGGCCTGCCACCCCGGCTGTGGCCAGAGTCCCAGACCTAGGCATGCGTGTTCACGCCGTGGAGACGGTGGCGGCTCCGCAGATGGAGTTTTTGTTAGACCGCTACAGTTCTCTTGATAAGCTGCTCGGCGTGACTGCTTGGATGAGGCGCTTTGTGCGAAATTGTCGCCAGCCTCAGGAGAAATCGTTGTCTCCCGTCCTCGCCCCACAAGAGCGGCAAGACGCTCTGTTGCATTGGTTGCGAGTGACGCAACAGCGAGAGTTTGAACCGGAGCTGAAAGCCCTGCGCTCAAGTAAGTCCAAGTTGAAGGGACCCTTGGTGCGGTTGAATCCCTTCTTGGACAGTACCGGATTGCTGCGTGTCGGAGGTAGGCTCAGACATGCCAACCTGCCGTACGGATCACGCCACCCTTTGTTGCTCCCCAAGGATGGACCGTTAGTTAGACTGTTGATTACAGACCGACATGTAAAGAATGCTCATGCCGGTTGTAATGCTTTGACCGCGCTCCTCCAACGAGAGTTCTGGATTTTGTCAGCGCGGAGAATAATCCGATCCGTTATTTTTCGTTGTCTCCCGTGTTATCGTTTGCGCGCCGATACGATGCAGCCCCAGATGGGTGATTTGCCTGCCGATCGAGTGAACGAATCGATGCCCTTCTCAGGAGTTGGAACGGATTTTGCGGGGCCATTTACCGTTAAGACATCGCGGCTTCGTAATGCTAGAACGGAAAAGGCTTACTTGTGTGTATTTGTTTGTTTGGCCACTAAAGCGGTCCACCTGGAGGTGGTTAGTGCCCTCACCACAGAAGCCTTTGTAGCCACGTTGAATCGTTTTGTGTCTCGCCGCGGAATGCCGTCGTTAATCAGGTCCGATTGTGGAACCAATTTCAAGGGCACCGATAGGTATTTAAAGGAAGTTTGTGAATTTTTGGATAGGAATAATTTTGAGATCGGATCCACACTCTCTCGCAGAGGGGTACGATGGCAGTACTCCCCGCCATCCTGCCCCCACTGGGGAAGGATTTTTGAAGCAACTGTAAAGGCCGCTAAAACTCACCTTCGTCGCGTTATTGGGGAGACGGTCCTCACGTTTGAGGAACTCGCGACCGTATTTTGTAAGGTTGAGGCGGTCCTCAACTCGCGTCCGTTGTGTCCGTTGTCTTCGGACGCGAATGATTTAGAGGCCCTTACGCCGGGCCATTTTTTGATTGGCAGACCGCTTAACGCCTTGCCGGAATATCCTTATTCCGAAGTGCCCTCCGGACGGCTCTCGCGATTTGAATTGCTCCAGCAGCTTACGCAGAGTTTTTGGCGCCGTTGGCATCTGGAGTATTTGCACATTTTGCAGCAACGCGTTAAGTGGTCGGATAGGACGACCCCACCCAAGACCGGAGACCTCGTGTTGGTAAAGGATCCAAACCTGCCGCCCCTCCGCTGGCGTTTAGGACGCATTGTTCAGCTTCATCCGGGGTCGGATGGTGTGCCCAGGTTTGCCGAGGTCCTGGTGGGGGACTCTGTTTTGAAGCGAGCGATCGCTACCCTCTCTCGCCTGCCCTTAGATTGAGTTGGCGGACAGTTTGCTACTGTCCGGGACGGGGGGATGTTCGCGCCGCGCGCGAGCGGTCAGTTGTAGGATTCATTCGTTAGTTCGCCGCCAACCGCCGTCCGCGCAACATCGCGCTCGGTTCGCCGTAAGCCGCCGGGAGGCGAGGTTGTGTGTTCCTGTAGCGACGTGCCGCGCCAGGAAACCTACCCGTATTGTGACCGAGATTTCGAGTTTTGCACCTACGAGTGCCCGGTCGGGGTACAGACTTGTGACCCGTGTGTGTTCGCCTTGAAAAGCGCCGAGAAAGTTTTAGCTGTCTATTAGGGCATTGTGTAGTTATAAGAGTGTTAGCTATAAGAGTTTCCCATCGGGGGTTGGGTGAAGATCGACTTGCCAGGCGCGCGCGCCGGCGAGACAGCGATCAGCCCCCCCGGATTACGGACAGTATCTTCTAGATAAGGTAGGACTAGCTCGTAAGTAACTTAATTTTGCATGAGAAACATCCGTTTCAATAAACTGTGGAACACAGTAGATGGTCACCACAATTGTGCCTGATCAGTAGGCATCCGCTAAGAAATGATTTTATAAAATTCTACCTCTAAGGGGAAGAAACAAACGAGGGTATGCGTACCCCAAATTGCACGCGAGTGAAGCCGCTGGCAAAAACTAGTGGAATAAAAGGCGTTTCCCCATACTCATTGGGGGTTTTATTTCGATTTAGGCATTTAAATATGCCGCGTTTGCTATCAGCCAGTTACCTTCCGCGAGTTTGCAGATAAGCACGAACGAACAATAAACTAGGTAACACGCTAAAAGTGACGTAAAAAGCACTCAGCTTATTTCCACGATAAAAAAGCATCATGGAAAGTATGAATATTTTATAAGTGGAAATCAGGTTTTACTATAATACCCAATTTATTTATGCTGCTATGTTACACTGTTCTAAGCACGGCAGTAAAGATTTTGCACTTAGTTGTACCTAATACTTATAATTTATAGCACGTGGTTTTCTTTTGAGGTACTTAGGTACTAGGAGGTTTATGAGCAGAGTTCTTAGAAAAAGCAAATAATTTAGTTAGGCCATGAAGCAAAGATAAAACCATGGAAAGTAACAAAACAACTTATGAAACATTTATACTTTTCGAAATACTGATACAAAAATAACAGGCAATAGTTGCCTAACATAAATGCCTTGCATATTTCTCGATATAAACAAAATACTCGTAAATCTTATTTATGCACATTTATTTTATTCGATCCATTAGTCACGAAATAAAAAAATTCATGGGACCAAATTGAAACTTTACCACCGGTTTCTGAAACGCCAATCAAAATTAAAATAGCTAACAGACTGTCACAATTAATTCCCAATTAATTCCCAATTAAAAGCACCTTGGGTTTCTGAAACGAAAATTATCTCACAATTAGGTTTAGATTTGTATGGGCACTGACAGACTGTTAACAGACTGTTGACAGTCTGTCACATTTTTCTTTCAGAAACCCAAACTACAATTAATTGGAGATTAATTGGGAATTAGGTAATTTAATTTTAATTGGCGTTTCGGAAACCGGCCGTCAGTCTATCAGAAAACAGAATTATCAAAATGGGTTCACAATAAAATTGGCGGAGCTATCGTGGAACATATAAAAAAACAACGGGTTGCACTCCGGGAGTGCCGGCAGAAGTGAAAAGGGCTCCCTAGACTTTTGCACAAAAAAAGGAATTTGACAAATAAAAGAAAAAAATATAGACGGGGTTAGAACCGAGGTCTTCTGGCTTCAATGCTGCCCGTTTTCTAACTGAGCTATTACAACTTTGGAAACGGTGGCGAAATTTGCCTTCGTATTCTAACCACATTGTAACAGTTATTCGATTGTCCGTCACGAATTTTCGATCTGACGTATGTCCAAGAGACGTACCTATTTCCGGAGCGCACGAGTTTAAATTAGCATTCGAAATTGAAAAATTCGCATGCGAATTCCTAACATCGGTATTTTTGAATAATCACACACCTATGAATTCTGCAACGAGTGGTCAGACCCACTCGTTGCAGAATTTCTACTAGTAGAATCATGAAGTTTGACTTAATACTCTGAGGCATGAAGCTCGACTTAATACTGAGGTAACTGGAGAGTGCAGTACGAACAATTTTTTGAATACCACAAATAACACAGTGGCTGTCTTCCGTCTCACCTACACTTTAAAAAAATACGTATGGTCATATGAGACAGCTGACAGCCACTACATACATAAATGTCAAATTTGCTGGCGACACTTTTTTATTCAGGGTGAGAGCTCCAGTTACCTCAGAGTATTAAGTCAAACTTCATGCTCTGAGGTGTATTAAGTCGAGCTTCATGAGTAGAATTCATCATCTTTATTAGTCTGTGGCCGCAAAATGTCGTCACTGACAATCATTGACAAGTGTTTGTGTTTTCATTTTGCTATATTTTTAAAGTTTCACAGATTTCGAATGCTACAGAAATGCACGAAAACGGGTTAATGAGGAATTTTCCAAAAGGTATCGTAAGCTTATTTCAAATAGGTGCAAGAGATGGCGCTAGCGAAACTTTTCTTTTTAATAACAATACCTTGGACGTTTGTCAGCCTACGCAAAACAAAATAAAATTTTAAAATGTAAATAAATATGTAAATAATCTTGTTATATAAGGTTTTATTTCTAAATTACTACTTTTAGGATATGACTTAAAGTTCAACCGTAGGTTTTTATCCATACTTCGCTATTTTTGTTGTACCTATAAAAATGTACAATAACTGTCAAGTTGAAAAGTTTGTTCAAGTTTGTTTTTGCATCTAGAGAATGAAAATTCAGTACATAGGTACTAACTTCTTAATTAATTTGAGCTATTAATTTCAACTTTTTCATGAAAATGCCACTTTTTCCACATTTTCTTTTCTTTCTGACATTAACAGTTATTCAAATTAAAATATAATTAAAATAAGAAAAAAACGATAACTCATTAATATACATACGCAACAAAATTCGTGAAACAATACATTCAACTTTCCCGTAAACTGGGGAACGCAAAAAAAGTGTGCCAATCTTTTCTGTTCCGGTGATTCTCTTTGGAACTAAAACAGTTTTCATACGACAGTCCATTTTGACAGGTAATTTCGTATTGCAAGTGGCTCCTCTGTCACGACTGTCACCGGAACAGAAAAGCTTGTGGCACTATACATGAAAATTAAGAAAAAAAAAGAAAAGTGGTCGCAGCGACATCTATTGAGCATTATAGAACCTACTGGAAAACTTCTCATTGAATTCGATTTCGTAGACGACTGGTTGACATATACGTTTTCAATGAGAGATTTTCTGCCAGCAAATTAAAAAAAAAGTTTATTTATTAGCTCGATAGATGGCGCTGACCAGACATGTATCCAAGAAACTTGTATGTTGTATGCATGTATCTCATCTGATCTGACCTACACTTGTATTTCAAAGTTGTGCAAGAAGGTGCAAGGCCAAAAAAAAGTTGACGTTGACGGAAGAAAAGAAATGTCAAATAATTATATTCCTCTTATTTTGCGTTGCAATACCATACCATTACCATACCGACCATACCGCGAGTTGTAGATAAGCCTTTTCGGTCCTGTAAATGTTTTTTTTCCTTCTGCAATTGTTTTTTTTTAAATTGACCGTCATAACGTAGACTCCTTGCCAGCAAATAAAAAAAGCAGACCCATGTCTGATGAACGCCATCTGTTCAGTTCTTTGGAAATAACTTTTTCTTTTTTAATCATCTGTCAGAAAATCCCTCATTCGTATTCGATTTTCATTTCGAGCGCTACGGAAATATAATTATTAAGCTATTGCATAGCTTTTATCGCGGGCTTTGTAGACTAAGCTCCCGTTGTACTAAACCCTACCTCATAAGGTGGCAGCTCAAAAATGTAATGCAGTGATAGATACTACTTAGGAACACTGGATTTTAGTAGGTTGCCGTCGAATATCCTGGAAGAACTTCTATTTTTGTTCGTCTTCAAATCGCTTTTTTGATCGAAAATTACATCATAAGGTGGCAGATCGAAACGTTCATGTATCGAAAGAGGCACATTTGGACATAACAACCCGCATAGGTTGCCGGCCCAAACCCTGGCAGGTTTCAAGGTCAGCCAAGTTTTATGAGCCCCAAAAATGGGATAAATTACCTCATCAGGTGGCACGCTGAAACTGATGCAGATCGATTGCCCTAGACATGCCATTCATTAATATATAGGGTTGCCTGCCTCCAGCTTGGCAGTTTTTCTGATCAGCCACCTCGAACAATGTATTACAAAAACTTGGACTAACGAGTAATTCTTGAATATATGCTATGGTTCTGGGTATATTTTAGTAAGAATCGTGATATCAACTTAAACTCGACGCACCAACAGACTTGCGTCTTATGGTGTTGAAATAATAGGGTAAATGTACCAGTTTTGGTAATTTCTCATAGGTACCTATATCTTTAAATATTGAAAAAAGTGATGTTGCCTTTTACGTTCAACGTGATATAGGAAGTAACGGGCAATTTTGTGCTGTATATAACAATATTTATTATGTTCACTTCAAATCACAGGTGATGATTTTTATGAGTTGAGTTTATTTTTATGTTTTACTAGCTTTCTGCCCCGCGGCTTTTTCCGTGGTAAAATGTACCTACCATATGTGCTATTCTGGTATCTAAGCTATAACACACTAACGTTTCATCCGGATCCGTTCTCTAGTTTTTGCTTGAAGACGTAAGAAACTGATGCAGATCGATTGCCTTAGACATGCCAGGCAGTTTTTCTGGTCAGCCACCTCGAACAATGTATTACAAAATCTTAGAATAACGAAATTCTTGTATAGATGCTATGGTTCAGGGTATAATTTAGTAAAAATCGTGATATCAACTTAAAGTCGACGTACATACTTGCGTCTTATAGTGTTGAAATAATAGGGTAAATGTACCAGTTTTGGTCATTTCTCATAAGCATATCTTCAAATATTGAAAAAAGTGATGTTGCCTTTTAAATTCAACGTGATATAGTTAGCAAGCAATTTTGGTTTGCAATTTATCATGCAGAAATAATATGAAATAATTAATCGTTAATCAACTTTGTTTTAAAAATGGGAAACGTCCTGCAGCTATCTCAAAATTATCTATCCACACTAGGACAGTACGTTTAACTTTTTTTGATACTTATCTATATATATAAAACTCTTGCGTTACTGACTGACAGACAACGCACAGCCGAAACTACTGGGCGCAAGAAGCTGAAATTCGGCATGTCTGTTCCTTGGGGAGTGAAAGTACTGTGCCTTTGTAGACCTGGAGAAGGCCTACGATCGAGTCGAAAGGAATGAGCTATGGAAGGTGTTGTCTGAATACGGATTGGAGAGCAATGGAGCAATGGCTCTTCAATTTGTTTTTAGACAGTTGTATGAAAGGCCTGAGCGGCCTGAGCGAGTCGTGAACGGGTGCCACCAGTGGGATGGGTCTGCTCCTGGCTTCTTGTCTCAAAATATGCAGATTTTTTATGTTTTATTGTTATTAGTTTTATTTTATCGTGGCTTGTATGGCACTGTTTATTATTGATTCTTATGTTCTTAAACTATTCAAAGTTTTATTAACCATGTTTGGCATTTATATATATTATTTTATTTGCTACGTTTTTGGTTAGTGTGTATTTTAAAGAAACTACCTTTTGGATGTCTATTTCTTAGTCATTGAAAATTATTTACTGCTATGATTACCGGGTTTTTATTTTGTTTTTAAATTTAAGATTAAATTGTGCTGGAAAGTGACTTTACATATTATATTATGTTAGTCACTTTTCAATTTGACGACTCTGTATGAAATATGACAGGGAGAAAAAAATAGCCCTTGGCGAGTTTCTTGCCGGTTCTTGTCGTTACAAGGCCTCCCGCCGTAGGATTTGCGAACCGATAGCGTAGCTTCATTGACGTTTACAAGTGCTGTATCAGCCTAAAATGAATAAATGATTTTGAATTTTGAGAGAACGTGACTGTGGAATTATGATGAAGGGGACCCAATTCAAGTGCCTCTTCTATGCTGACGACCAGGTAATTTTTTGCGTCTTCTGTGGGGGAGTTGTAGGAGATGTTGTCCGTTATGAATGATGATTTTGTGAGAAAAGGGATGAAAGTAAATGTATGTAAGACGAAAGTGATGGTTTTTGAGTGAGATGAAGAAATGTCTGACTGTACGGTAATGATAAGTGGTCAGAAAGTGGAACAGGTGCGTGAGTGTGAGTTTGTATATTTGAGCAGTTTATTTACAAGGGATGGAAAGTGTGAGGAAGACATAGAAAGGCGAGTGAAGAAAGGGAATTCAGTGAACGGCGCTATACACTCAGTTATGAGTAGCCAAGTCGTATCTGAAAAGGCGCGAATGGCTATTCATAACGGAGTGCTGGTGCCGACACTGATGTATGGAAGTGAGTCTTGGGTATGGCAGAAGAAGAATGAAATCAGAATAAATGCAGTAGAGATGCGATCGTTGAGGAAAATATGTGGAGTTAAATTGAGTGATAGAGTGAGCAATGATGTGATTCGTGAAAGGTGTGAGCTGAAAGATGATATAGTGACAAGAATTGAGAAAGGAATGCTACGGTGGTTTGGTCACTTAGAGAAGATGAATGAAAGGCAAATTACGAAAGAGATATATTGTGCGAATGTGGAAGGACTGGTTGCACAAGTGCGTCCCTGAAAAACCTACATGGACCAAATAGAAGGTGTACTAAAAAGACTGGTGTACGCAGTGACAAAAATCGCCGGGCATGTATGAAAAGATTGATGGATGTGAATGAAGCGAAAAAAGTGTGCAAGGATCGTAGCAGGTGGCGATCCATAGTCTCTGCCTACCCCCGTGGGGAATAGGCGTGGGTATATGTATGTATGTATTGCAAATAACATTGTGTACATTTTATTGAAATTAATACACATTTTTTAAGTGTACATGAAATACATACATACATATGAAAGAAAAAATCAAAGTAATCATTGTTAAAATTGTAATGAAACTATATTGTTTACTTTTTTGTGAAATCACATCGTTTACTAATTATTGTAAGTTATAGTGGCTTCATATTTTTGATTTTAAAAAATGTGTACTTTATTGCGAGAAACTCCGATGGTTATAAAGTATGTATTGATAAGATGACTATTTGTTATTGAAATTTTCAGAGTGTACATTTATTCGAAATTCTGTACATGTATACATTTCATTGCACGTGACTGTACGTGTGGGTTGACACTTAGGAATGATTTTTTTGTTGAATGTGTCTCATAAAATAAAATTGCGAAACTGTGTTTGTTTGTCTGTTTCTTACGTCTTCAAGCAAAAACTAGAGAACGGATCTGGATGAAACGTTAGTGTGTTATAGCTTAGATACCAGAATAGTACATATGGTAGGTACATTTTACCACGGAAAAAGTCACGGGACAGAAAGCTAGTAAGTAGTAGTAGTAGTAAAAACATAAAAATAAACTTAACTCATAAAAATCATCACCTGTGATTTGAAGTGAACATAATAAATATTGTTATACAGCACAAAATTGCCCGTTATACTTCCTATATCACGTTGACCGTAAAAGGCAACATCACTTTTTTCAATATTTAAAGATATAGGTACCTATGAGAAATTACCAAAACTGGTACATTTACCCTATTATTTCAACACCATAAGACGCAAGTCTGTTGGTGCGTCGAGTTTAAGTTGATATCACGATTCTTACTAAAATATACCCAGAACCATAGCATATATTCAAGAATTACTCGTTAGTCCAAGTTTTTGTAATACATTATTCGAGGTGGCTGATCAGAAAAACTGCCAAGCTGGAGGCAGGCAACCCTATATATTAATGAATGGCATGTCTAGGGCAATCGATCTGCATCAGTTTCAGCGTGCCACCTGATGAGGTAATTTATCCCATTTTTGGGGCTCATAAAACTTGGCTGACCTTGAAACCTGCCAGGGTTTGGGCCGGCAACCTATGCGGGTTGTTATGTCCAAATGTGCCTCTTTCGATAACGGGAGCTTAGTCTATTGAGCGCGGCGACCGAATCAAGAAATTCCGTAACGAAAAAACCTAACACCCTCGGAGGTTGACAAAACATTGTTTATCTCTTTTTGACAATAGGGGTTTACATATATTTTGTCTCTTACTAACATTGTTTTGGCAAAAAGAGATAAATATACAAAAAACCTGTTGTTAAAAAGAGATAAACGTATTTTTCTCTTTTTTTGATTACCTACATGTGTTTATTTTTATATAGGTCAAATTCGAATACCTACTAATCTTTACCATAGGTATGTTTTTGAACAAAAAAATTTACTGTAACTAGCGCCTAAAACGTAAAGCACTGGCAGAAACAGAAATAATAATAAAAAGAAGAAAAAGCAGTAATCTCAAAATAATGTCAAACTAGCCTTCCGCCCGCGGCTTCGCCCGCGTGTACTACACGACGTTACCCCGCGGGAAGGTGATATTTTTCAGGAATAAAAAGTAGCCTATGTCCTTTCTCAGGCTCTAGACTATCTCTGTACCAAAATTCATTCAAATTGGTTCAGTAGTTTAGGTGTGATTGTGTAACACACAGACAGACAGAGACGCATTTATAATATAAGTAAGGAGTAAGGATTAATGTCACTTGTCAATCTCGGATTTTTATGAAAAAGTTAGCTGCTAAAATAATATATTTTTGTAAAAGCAGTGCGATAATATGTTGAAAACATTGTTGCGGCAAGAGTGTGTTGGTGAATCCGTGTAATAATTAAGTACCTACAATAGTGACACATATTACTGATGACGATGATTTAAAATCACAAATTCTGGAAGTTGCACAGACCTAGGTGTTATTGTTGATCTCAAAAGACGAGCTGGCCTAACCTAACCAGATCAGCCTTTGAAAAGCTTACGAAGATAATTATATGGAAAGATCGCCGCATAATCAATAACACGCAAGGTTTGATACACGAAAAGCTTACTATTTCATATCGTCTTATATGGAGCTGAAACATGGACGCTCCAACAAAAGTACCACAAGAAGATTGAGATGTGGTGTATGATGATCAAACGGGCTGCTCGTCACACAAATGTTTCCACTAAAAAGGAGCTTCGGATCAAACAAAGACTTTTGACGATTGTGCAAGTGCGAATTCTAAGAATGTATGTTTGGACTTATCATCCATAATGCAAGCTCCTTGGAACGATTCGATTGAAGAAACAAGGAAGAGTCAACGTTTTCGCGGCTGATCACCCACAAGATGATCAAGTCCTTATCAAGTCCACAGCCAAGTGTGCCCTTACAGAATGCACACGCAGTGCCACAAAAAGAGAGATATAGAGGAGCATCGCCGCAAAAGCCGCTACCAACTTAGCGGACCATGACCACAACCACTCCGTCAACCGTAGTCTTAGAAAGAAGATGTATATAATAAATACAAACATATATAACTATATATACCTACAATAGGTAATAAAAATCCAAATCAAAACTGGGTGTTTTATTTTTATCGCCAACTCCTTAAAATCACTAGAACTACGATGGCTGTCCTTTCGCTAACTCAAATAAAAGTGGAAATTACATCCACTTTGCATTTGAGCTAGCGAAGGGCCATAGGGCCAGCTGGCAGCTGGGTAGCTTTAGTACAGGCTATTATGATGACACCAATTTATAGAGAGCAGCACTGTCGACAAGATGGCGGACATTCACAAAATTCGACTTTTCATAAAAATTTAGCAACTAATCGGGACATTTTGTATGGAGAGTCAAAATATTTTTTTCATTTCCTGATGGCATGAAGCCATGTTTAAAGTTATTGCAACGGTGCCCCTAACATCTTGTATACCTATATATATTCACTAGCTGACCCGGCTAACGTTGCTTTGCCATAAAAATTACTAGTTTTCCGCCCGCGGCTTCGCCCGCGTGGACTACACGACGTTATCCCGCGGGAATGATATAATTTGCCGGGATAAAAAGAACCCTTGATCCTCTCCAAGCTATAAAGTATCTGTGTCCCAAGTTTCAGCCAAATCCTTTCAACCGTTTTTGCATGATTGAGTAACAAACATCTAAACATCCAAACATCTTAACTTTCACATTTATAATATTAGTAGGATAGATCGTATCACCATTATTAGACAGATGAAAATAAATAATCACGAAGTATAGTGCGACAAGCTTTTCTGTTCCGGTGATTATCTTTGAAACTAATACAGTTTTCATACGGCGCAGTCCATTTTGACAGTTAATTTCGTATTGCAAGTGGCTCCTCTGTCACGGCTGTCACCGGAACAGAAAAGCTTGTGGCACTGTACATAGACTTACGTGACAGATAAGTCGGCGCGCATGTGCGTCTGGGGCATTTTTGGCGCTAGTTACAGTACATTTTTTTTTGTTCTAATCTTATGGAAAAGATATTCGATTTTGACTGCGCGCAGACGCGGAGGAGGCCATGGAATAAATGACAGTTTGGTATCGTACGACAGTCAAAACTAATTATCCATACAAAATTACCATTTTTATTTTATAACTAGAGGCCGCTAGTTAAGTTAGTTATTTATAGTTAGTTAATCCTTATTTATTTAGTTATTCCTATATTATTTATATATATATAAATAAATATAAAATATATATTTTAGTTATTCCTAATATTATTTATTTAGTTTCATTTAGTTATTCCTTATTACATAAGCTACCTGCCAGTGAAAATCCCGTCAAAATCGGTCCAGCCGTTTCAGAGATTAGCCGGAACAGACAGACAAAAATTGTAAAAAATGTTATTTTGGTATATGTACCGTATATATAATCATATGCATGTAGTAAAAGCGGTTATTTTAACATTACAAACAGACACTCCAATTTTATTTATTTTATAGATTTTCCGTAATAAAAAGTAGCCTCTGTTACTCTTCAGCTTCCAAACTATCCCCATACCAAAAATGACGTCGATCAGTTGCTCCGTTTTGGCGTGAAAGATTGACAAACAAACAAACAAACAAATAAACAAACAAACAAACACACATTCACATTTGTAATATTAGTATGGATTCTTTATCTACAGAGCGTCCCAAAATTAACTCACATAGAGGGAAAGTACCTTAAATACTGAAGATATAAAATTTTACTAAAAGGAGACTTCATTTTTATTTTAAAAAGAAAACGAACTGCATTCAATGAATTTTAAGTAATCAACTGTCTGAACTGGGAATCGAACCCGCCGAATGTAAAAAAACATATTTCTCTAATTTAATTGTACCGATCGAAAGGCTCGATCATACCTTATCATTTTTTCTTAATAACATAGCATCTTGAATAAAAGGAAGACTACGAAATTCAACATTTAATGTTGAATAACAAGTTTGTGCAGCGTTATGGATAGCCTTTCCTGTGACTGTCGTGCTCAAAACTTTAACATTTCAATGTATTACTAATGAGTGAAGATTGGAGCAATTATCATAAAGTGTTTGATAAAGTTATAATGTGTTAAGTAACACCAGCTCGATTGGTTTAAAAATGTTTGAATAGTTACTTTGGTGCGGTCTATTCCAACATATGGCATAGTCGTGGGACGCCCCAGGGCTTCCAATGACTATGTCACATGGTGGTATAGACCACTCCAAATACTGTAGATAGAAAGTTTTATTGAAATAGGACTTTATTTTTATTTAAATAACAATTGAACTGCATTAAATTTTTTTTTAATAATAGCATGTCCAAACCGAGAATCGAACCCGCACGAAATTATTCAAACTTTTTAAAACCAATCGAGGTGGTGTTACTTATCACATTATCAAACACTTATGATAGGGAATTAGATATAATTGCTCCAATCTTCACTCATTAGCAATACCTACATTGAAATGTTAAAGTCTGTATTGAGCACGACAGTCACAGAAAAGGCTATTCATAACGCTGCACAAACTTGTTATTCAACATTAAATGTTAAATTTCGTAGTCTTCCTTTTATTTAAGATGCTATGTTATTTAGAAGAAATGCTTGGGTATAATCGAGTCTTTCGATCGGTACAATTAAATTAGAGAAATATTTTTTTTACATTCAGCGGGTTCGATTCCCAGTTCAGACAAGTGATTATTCAAAATTCGGTGAATGCAGTTCGTTTTCTTTTTAAAATAAAAATGAAGTCTCCTTTCAGTAAAATTTTATATCTTCAGTATTTAAGGTACTTTCCCTCCATGTGAGTTAATTTTGGGACGCCCTGTATACTAAGAGGAAAGATTTGAGTGTTTGTTTGTTTGTTTGCATCGAAACTACTGGACCGATTTCGAAAATTCTTTCACCATTAGAAAGCTACATTCTTCCCGAGTTCATAGACTATATTTTATCCCGATATTCCCACGGTAACGGGTGCCACGCGGGTGAAACCGCGAGGATCCGTTAGTTATGTATATAATAGAAACCATTAAACCAAGCAAGTGTACTTTTTAGTAGGTACCTTTGTTTTTTGTGTATAGGCACATAATATAATAGTGGTATAGGTAATACCTGTGCTACTAGTTAAATGAACATTTTAAGTCAACAAAAAAATTTTAGTCAAATACCCAATTACACTATTTATGCAATAGCTTTTTATGTACGTCTCCTGACCAAAGATTTTATAATATAACCTCCTGACGCGAGTTTAACATTTTTTACCCATCACAAAAAGTGCACAACGCCGCTAAAAAAGTTTTCACTTCAAAAATTCAGACAAGTTGAGAACCTCCTCCGTTTTTTGAAGTCTGTTAATAAAAACCTATTCTTTGCAATAAGTATTTGATAAAAAAAATATTCAAAAACTAGAGCACAGTACACTAATAACATTAAAAAAAAATTACAAGAAAAAGGATAATTTAATAGCTCATAAAACGTTAGCTAAGCTGAGGAAAAGGTGTTGAATCAATATTCCTTCGGAGACATAAAAGGACGCGGCGGGCGCGGCGCTTTGATCGTTGGGCTCAGATCAAAGAAGTAGAAATTGCCCTTTACTTCAATGTCATTCAAAATTTAGGGGCAAACGGGAATGTACGCAAGTGGAACCTTGGACACGATATAAAAGGGTTACATTAAGTTTCTGTTTTGTGTGAAGATCTATAATTTGTTCCAGACATCTGAGGATGCTATTTGTATTATAATATTTTGATTGATGTATTCTATCCATTATTCCAGTCAGTCTCGTGTTTAAATTATTAAATCAATATTGTAATGATAATTTTATTTCATTATAAGCAGTAAGTACTTAAATTAATAATGATAATATTTTGACATAAATATTTTTGTTGCCATACTAGCTTTCCGCCCGCGGCTTTGCCCGCCTGGACTAGGTACACGACGTTAGCCCGCGGGAACCTAATATTTTTTCGGGATAAAAAGAGTAACTTTTGTCACTCTCCAACTACAAAACTATTCCCATACAAAAAATCACGTCGATCCGTTGCTCCGTTTTGATTGTGAAAGACGGATAAACGATTTACTTATTTTACCTACCTACGTCAAAAAATGTTTGACAGCTGGTTGTATGGGAAAAGAAAAGTGTGAATTTGACTATTTTCCATACAATTTTTATGTTTTTTCTCTCCATAAAAACCTTCCGTGGGACTAAGGAATATAATGAAAACAAAGAAATTGCCGAAATTGGTCCAGCCGTTCTTGAGTTTTGCGCTTAGCAACATTCATTTTTATTTATATAGATTTAATTGGATGTCTTTAAAAGGAGCTTCCTCTCAAATTGCGTGCCCGACAAGGTAGGTATCTGGGGGCACGGCAGTGCCCCCGCCAAGTCGAGCGCGAACCTACCTATGTTAGAGTTACTTCTTCCCATAGTAATAAACATCTTTTTTAAGTAAGTACCTAAGAATTCCAATGAACGATAAAAGGATCTGCAATTCTGCAGAAACACGATTATGCCAATCTCATGCGAAGTAAAAACGAAGTAATACTAACAACTTAATTCGATTTCAGCTTGACAGACAGGTCCTTAACATGTTCAGTGCGGTACGAGGTCTAAAACGCCTCGTCCGTGTCAGGGGGGTGTCACTCCGCAGTTTAGGTACGTTCGGACGGCGGCCTGCCGGGCAGGCGTATGGCATAGAATTTAGGTCCGCAAAAGAGCTAGAATATATGCGATAGAAAGAGATGCAACGACAACGAGTGACCGTTCGTAATTTGCCTGCGCCGTACAAGCTGAATTCTACTTTATTGCGTTATAGTTAGAGTTGCTATTTATTTAAATGACTTAGCGGAGTGAACTATCTGTTACATAGTAACTATTTATTATTAGGCCTAGCACGAAAAACTGTCGTTATGGTAACCGATCATGATTCTATTATTTTGTATGAAAAATGATAACAGCATTTCAACAGCACCTCTTTCGGTCTGACTGGTCTGATTACTAATTTTTGGGCGAAAATCATTTCCCAAATGCCAAAGTATGTTTCCCAAATTTTCATTTGGCAAAAAAACATTTGGCAAAACAACTTTTCGCAATTTCACAGTTAGCAATACTATTTTCGGCAATATAGATGATAGATAGATAAAAAGTTTATTCGCTACAACACACACATGACATTACAACAGAAACGAAATTAAAAAAATAATAATAAGAAAGAAGAATTTTTATGCATTCACAATGCAATTTTGTAAGTATAAAAAAATCAGATATTAAAAAACCACGAGCCCTATTAGTAGCTTTCAGGCGGGATTCGAACCCGCCCGCGCCTCCGGGGATCCCGCCCGATGCTCTGACCAACTAAGCTACCGAAAGGCCTACACGACTTGTCGAATTTTGCTATCACTTATTTATTACGCTGTAGGCCAGCGATGCTTCATCAATGTGAGGAAACCCTCGCATCCGAAAGAAACATTTTTAGAAATGTTTAACAATCGATTAAGATGAAACATCCATTAAATTGAGATTTTAAATTATTTTTATGCATTCACAATGCAATTTTGTAAGTATAGGAAAAATTTGATAGTAAGAAACCACGAGCCCTATAAGTAGCTTTTAGGCGAGGTTCGACCCGCGCCTCCGGGGATCCGGGCCGATGCTCTGACCAACTAAGCTGCTACCGAAAGGCCTACACGACTCATCGAATTTTGCTATCACTTATTACGCTGTAGGCCAGCGTTGCTTCATCAATGTGAGGAAACACAAAAGAAACATTTTTGCAAATTCTTAACAATCGATTAAGATGAAACAAACCCCCCGGAGGCGCGGTTTCGAATCCCGCCTGAAAGCTACTTATAGGGCTCGTTTTTTACTATCACATTTTTCATACTATATCTATGCATTTTTCCTATACTTACAAATTTGCATTGTGAGTGTATAAAAATAATTTAAAAATCTCAATGTTTTATTTTACCAAGTATTATGTAGTCAAATATGGTTTGACAAATCAATTGGGTCTAATTTGCACTGGCAAAAGGAATCACTCGTCTGTTCCGATCTATGAAAATAAGAAATTGGTAGGTATCTATATGAAACAATCAATAAATTGTATAGATACAAAAAAACAAGAATATTTTAAAATATAAATTTCTAACCTATCACGTGTTCTACATGACTTCCGAGGCTCCTTTAATTTTACCGGTCAATAAGGTTTTGACTGTAAAATAAACACCATTAATTAACATTATTTATTAATCACTAGGGGAACCTAGCGGTTTTACCCGCGTGGTACCTATTCCCGTGGGAATATCGAGATAAAATAAAGCCTATGTAAATTGGGAAGAATGTAGCTTTACAATTTATCACCCATATTAAAATAAAAATTTGATCAAACTTATTTTTGGAATATTATATTTTACAAAAGCATTTGCTTAATGTACCTTCTATATTTGACTTAATAAATCTTAGGGAGTAAAAAGTTGCCAAATTAATATTTGACCAAGTGATTAAAATGCGAAATATAAATTTGCTATAAGTACCTAGATTCTTTTGGGAAATGAAACTAGTGCGATAAGTTTTTTGGGAAGTAAAGTTTGACGAAAAATATTTTGCCAAACGGAAGGATACCCTTTCGGTCGTTTAAGAAAATTCATACTATTTGACAGCAGCACTTTGACAGCTTTTGAAGGACGGTATAGTCACAAAGGCTGTGGTAAAGTGTAGGTAGGTAACTACTATTCGATTACCTACTGTAACGATAGTTGTTTTTCATGCTAGGGGTACAGCAGTAACATTGCATCAAAGAAAATATGTATAAAGGATAGCTTTCATCGCGATTATAAATCAAATAAGTAAGTATAGGTAGGTAATGTGACAATATGGAAATGGTTTACACTTTACTGTGGTATTTCAATACAATTATGTCATATTAAAAGTGCCTAAAGATTTACTTATTAAGTTCCCCTCAGACCATAATTCATTTACCTATGTGTGTTTCGTGCCGATAACTGGCAAGACCTTGGCGGACTGCCAACAGCACCCCAATACTCTCGTCGTATTGGGGTGCGCAACAAGTCCAAACGCTTTTATGAGCTGAACTGAAAATGTTGGTTCCATTCAGTGACATTGACCTCGTTTAACACTGAAATGGTTTTAGCATTCAACTGTTGCATAAAATAGTGTGTGGGATTTGACTATATTTGAAAGTAGGTATCACAGAACATGAGAAAAAATCTTTCCGTGTTCTGTGGTAGGTATATAGGTAGATACCTTACTTACATAATGTATAGTGTAACCTTCTTAACAGTTCGGAAACATTTTTTTTAATACTTTTCCTATTATCTACTGTACACTCTAAATTACCGGTTTTTTTACTTCGTGTTGGTAACTCAACGTAATAAATCAGTAAAGCCTTGAGATAATTTACTGAAAATATGTCTTTTATAATTTCCTAGAAAGTTGGACATGTTTTACATAGGTACAAATACAAAAATACAAAATGTTTATTTTAAAATACAAAATGTTTATTTTATAATAACTTAGCCTAAATACATTGACAGTGTTTGGTGCTCCCTTTTAAGCTATTCAGCTGGTGTTAGGTAGCACCGCTCTTCCGTAACATGTTATACCGTAGACTAAACCACCTTTAAATTAAAAATTAAAAATTATATATAAAAAAAATGAAGGAATAATAAAAAAAAAACAAAAGTGAAGTTAAAGTGAAAATAAAAACAATACTAATACTAATACTATACTACAAATTCTAACGAATATTATCTAAAATTACTATTAAGTATGTGTGTGGGTGGGTGTGTGTGTGTGTGTGTGTTGTGTGTGCTTGTGTGTGTGTGAAGCCAAGACAGTAATTTAAAGCGATACTCGGAAAAATTATGCTAAAGCGAGATAGCAATGAGAAAACGACGCGCGCGGGAGCGAGACCAATTTTGCAGATTACGCAAAAAAACACAAAATCACTTCGTATTCAAAAACTATAGCGATTTAAAAAAAATGCTTCTATACGATCCTAAATATTATTGGTGTCCACTAATTAAACCAATTTTCAATAGTATATGTATCCCCATTTAAGAATAATCTTGATTTTTCTTATTTTTTAGAGGTATTTTCGAAAATAAAAAGTGTCGAGCCAAAATCATAAAATCGTGTTTCTGAAACTATACGATTCTAGATTAAGGTATGAAGAAATATATATCTTATTACCAGATTTATAACAACTCTAACCGTCCTATAGTTTTATATCAAAGAGTCCATACTTTTTCCGAGTAGCGCCTTAACCTAAATAAAATTCTATTTCAGCATAACTTTTTGATTTGAGCCACTCTGTAAGCAAAAGTTTACAACTAGTGTTATTTAACATAAATACGATTCGCAGATCACTTAGATGCCAGTAACATCGACTTTCACCAAGACCACCAAATACATAGAAAAACATTATAACTAGACGATCACATATACAAATCAGGGTTAGTGCATTTCTAGCTCCTTATTAATTTTATTGTATAAGGCACTAGCTCTCGCGACATATTGCCTTTCCGCAAAGACAGATCTTACACGGTGTTGTGGTACAATGTTACGTTTGCGTCTTGAGTTTGTTTCACTGTGTTGGTGAGGAATCGATCTATGTTTTCTGAGCACCGTGCTTAAAATATATATTTTCCTGACAGATAATATACCAGTGGAAGAATAGAGAACATCTGTTGGGAAATCACGGGGCTTAAAATGCATAACCTTCAGTAATGATCTTTGGGCTCTCTCTAAGTCAAGAAATCTAGTTTTATTCGCTCCGCCCCCACACAGTAATACAATACGTCAAAACAGATTGTGCCAAAGATATGTATGTTAGCCGCAAAAGACGCTCCGAGGCCACATGCCGTAGTATTTTAAAAGTCCATATCAACTTCCTTGTTCTATTCATAAGTAGTTCAATATGGCCATAAGGCCAATAAGGTACATAGTTCTTTCCTATTTCTTTTTTTAGATCTAATCTCTTAATTTATTGGACTAAATGACCTAGACCGTCAAAGTTCAATTAAATGTTAGTTTGTAACATAATAAATTTTTAAATAAATCAAATCAATGTCTTTTTTATTTCATTTTCTAGTTATTCTATGTCGTTTTTAAGTTACTGTAACTAATATTGCCACGAATGCCACGAATCAGTGCTTAGCTGCCTGTAAGGTTTATGTTGGCATCGTGCCAGGGACCTCACTGGCATACGTAGAGCAACAAGTAAGTTGTCTGACTTTCCATGAATCTTGGATGGGAAACAGTTAAGTAAGTCAAGTTGTTCGGTTCGAACCTACAGCAGATACGATAGTTGAATCTGCGTTTGAAGTTTGAAGTGAAGTAAAGTTAGTTGGTACGAAAATACGAAAGCGCAGTGTTGTCAATACTTCGAAAGGTGCTTTATAGAATGAATAAACCAGATTTAATGTAGCGCGTAAATTCATAATTAAGCGTGGTCATGCTTTTAATATTATTAAAGCTAAATTCAATTACACAAAAAACTATGTTAAAGTTTCAAATTACTTACTTATAATTACTTTCGAGGATTCCTAATCTCGACTACTTTAATGTTTAATATTTAACTAGTACTAGTATTTAACTAGTAACTCTTTCAATAAAAAAACTATTTTATTAAATGATCGAGTTTCTTTTTTAAGTAAGTAGGTACTGAAGAAACAAAACACATTTTGTTTTGAAAAATCCACTACTTACTTAATTTTTATTAGTATTGTGTCTATCATTAAGGACAACTTTTACTATGTGTAAAAACCACAAAATCGCGAAAAAGTCAGTTGTTCCGTAGAAATGTACAACCAACTATTTATATTCAGTTGTATAACATCGACTTGATTAAAATGTATGGAACAGCAATTTTTTTCGCGTTTCCGTGGCTAGCCCGATAATAAAAAATATTCGTATTGATGGACAAAATTAATCCCCTAAAATATTTGTACTAATAAAAATTTAGTTATGTAAATGTAGTAGATTACTTACTTACTTATTAATTTTCACAAAACACCCCTTTCCTTTGGTTACTGTAATTTTAATTCTTTTCCATAATTGCATCGTGTTAACAGAAACGCTGCCATTTTTATTTCTTAGTACAAAGAGGCCTCATTTCAAATACGAGACGCTTTAAAAATAATGAGCTTATTAGGGAGTACTGTCACGTAGCGCACACGGCGAGCTACTGCTACAGTATAAGGGTGCTTGTATACAGCGCAAGAAGCTAGCACGAGCCACCCGTGTGGGTTACTCGGGTGCGCGGGGGCTTGCCGGTCTTTCGGAGTTGCCGGTTCTTTCGCCAGAGCGGGCTCAGTGGGTCGGATTCCCCCGGAATTATGTTGATTTAAAACGGATTTTTGCAGAACTTCTTGCGAAAGATAGTAATTGATTTATCATTTCTCTTGCCCTTTTCGTATTGGGGTCGGCGCAGTACTTATATATTTTTCTTCCATTCATCTCTGAATCTTGAATAATCGATAATCTTATTTTTTTAATACAAGATTTAAGGAAGATTTGTTGTGAAACTAAGACTGTTTACTTGCGCTCATATCACTTGGTTCCACGTAGCACGTCACCCTCGCAGGTGCTATAACAGTGCAAGTTAATTGCAAAATGTGTTAGCACCCTAAGCTAAAGCTAATAACCGCTTAGCATCATGATCGGAATAATAAATAAAAACGATTAAATAGTACTTCGGCTAAGGGTTGATTCCATCCCTGTACATAGGGAGGAACGTTATGTATGGGTCCGTTTGGTTAAGAGATAAGTGGTAAACGGTGTTGGTAGCAAATTTATTATTTCTTTTTTTAAATACCTTTTATAAGTTATTATAATTATTACTCGATTTTTCGCAAATCCATCCAAAAACAAATCCGGATGAAATTTGGCAAAGATGTAATTATATTTTAGACTAGCATACAGGCTACTTTTACTCCAGGAAAATATCTCATTACTATGGAAAACATCGTTTAGCTTACGCGAGCAACGCCACGAGCGGAAAGCTACTTAGTATAGTAGGTAAATTTAAGGCGCCCATTCCCCAAAATAGGGTATTTTAAATTATGGATTACTCGCAAATCACAAGTACTTAAAATTTGGAAAAAATCTATGTTATTTTACAGTTATTTATCTAGTGCTTCCGGTCGTTTTTTTTCGATTGGTGATATTTTACTGTGTCAAATAAAATCCCAAACATCCGTCTAATAATAATTCAAATATCATATTACTTGCAGTATAATTGGTTTTAGTTAATGAAAAACATATGAAAATAATTGTCTTTGAATAGCCGAGGGATTCCGGCCGTCATAAATTAAATTTTCTTATTATTTAATTTTTTATTGAATTTTAAGTGATTTTCGATTCGCGGGGCGCTCGCGAGTTTACAGTTCACTGCCGGCTGCCGCTGGGTCCGCGCGAAGTGTATAGAGCGCGGCCGAGCAAGCGTTAGCGTGCCTTTTTCGGTCGGGATTCCTCGCCTTAAGAGCAGCTTTATAATAAGACAACTGCCATGTTTGATGTGCTGTGGACATGGACATTACATTTATCAGAGTACTGTTGGCAGTTGTCTTTCAGTAAAATAAGCCGTACGTATCTTTATTGCTAGAAGGGCAGGCGGTACCTTTGATGATTTGATCCCTTCCCTTTGTGTTTTATCTCAGAATTTCCATGTCAGGCTTGTACTTTAATAAAGTAAGTATGCTTATGATTTGGTAGTCAAATAATTCATTTGTAGATCAAGAAAAAATACGACTTCCGTTACCTACATTATAAGCTGCCTCTTCTGTTAAGTATTAGGTAAGTATAATTTCGTATTTCACTGCTTCAAGTGTGAGAGCATCGAAGTGGTAATAAAAATTAGGTAGGATCTTTTGGTTTCCTAAAAAAGTTAAGTTTACAAGAGCAAATCATAACGAGCTAAATAAAATGTAAATATTACAAATGCATTTCTTATCTTTTTAAACGTTAATAAGGGTGATATCGGGTTTTTAGTTGCATTGCAATAAACATGATGTTGCTGACAAAAAATCTTAATAACTACTAATTATTGGACCCAGTGAACTACCTCTACATATCACCTACATCTTATAAAGATAAACAGATAAAACATACAGTCGAATTGAGAACCTCCTTCTTTTTTTGAAGTCGTTTAAAAAAAAATATTTCGTCAATGTCGTGTAAGTCGTGTCTTTTTTCCTACGACTTCACTTTAAGTGAGATAGCTCCTGAAACATGGGTGTAAATTTAATTATTATAGTTTCATTAAGTTCAGTACCTGTAAAATGATACACACAAACGAAGCAACTACCTATTTTACATACTCTTGGAAACGATCGACCAGTAGAACTCGGCGATCGGACCACGGGCAACAAAGGGAAATTCACACAGACAGGAGTGTGGAAGCGCGTCAGATAAGTTTGCGCGCGACTATCGCCCCAGTTACAGTACTATTTTTACCACACTTTTATTAGCTTCACTTGTAACTAAGTCACAATGTAAGAAAATCTCGGAATTCAATTTTAACCTACTTCTAATGATCGTATTGATTTGAAACTTTGCAAGTCTATATGAATCCGATGACAATACAATAATTTGTTACCATCAAGCTGATCTGATGATGGAGTCAAGAGATGGGCAATAGAACTCTTCAATGGCTGCTAGGAAACCCCTCGAGTTTGTGCTCATTTGTTTTGTTCAGATGAGACCTATTCGCTACACTTGATGGTGAGGGTCTGATGATGGAGCTGGGAGGAGCCAGTGGCACTCCTTAATAACCACTAGGAAACCTTTTGAGTTGTGGCTCATTTGTTTCGTTCTGATGAGACCTATTCGCTACACTTGGTGGTGAGGGTCTGATGATGGAGCAGGGAGGAAGCCAGTGGCACTTCTTAATGACCACGAAGAAACCCCTTGAGTTTGGGCTCATTTGTTTTGTTCAGATGAGATCTATTTACTACACTTGGTGGTGAGGGTCTGATGATGGAGCTGGGAGGAGCCAGTGGCACTCCTTAATAACCACTAGGAAACCTTTTGAGTTTGGGCTCATTTGTTTCGTTCTGATGAGACCTATTCGCTGCACTTGATGGTGAGGGTCTGATGATGGAGCAGGGAGGAGCCAGTGGCACTCCTTAATAACCACTATGAAACCTTTTGAGTTTGGACTCATTTGTTTCGTTCTGATGAGACCTATTGGCTACACTTGGTGGTGAGGGTCTGATGATGGAGCAGGGAGGAAGTCAGTGGCACTCCTTGTTGACCACTAGGAAACCTCTCGAGTTTGGGCTCATTTGTTTCGTTCTGATGAGACCTATTGGCTACACTTGGTGGTGAGGGTCTGATGATGGAGCAGGGAGGAAGTCAGTGGCACTCCTTATTGACCACTAGGAAACCTCTCGAGTTTGGGCTCATTTGTTTTGCTCTGATGAGACCTATTCGCTACACTTGGTTGTGAGAGTCTGATGATGGAGCAGGGAGGAAGTCAGTGGCACTCCTTAATGACCACTAGGAAACTCCTCGAGTTTGGGCTCATTTGTTTCGTACTGATGAGACGTATTCGCTACATTTGGTGGTGAGGGTCTGATGATAGAGCAGGGACGAAGTAAGGGTTCGGCTCGCGCATCCGGTAACTAATAGACTCCACTTGAATTTGTAAAACTAAATACATACAATCACGCCTTTGAGATATAGTGTTTACAGGGTGGGCAGACACAGGAATGGACTGTGAAATCCCTTACCATCCATACATATCTAGCCATTTATGAAACTAAAAAATAAAAAATAAATATGTAGTTTAAAAAACTAAAACAACACACTTTTATAGAAACAGACAAATAGTACAAAATAACCGTCTATTCAGTAACTGAAATTAAAAAGCGTGGTGCGCGTAGTCAAAAATCAATATTAGGTAAGTTCCTACTTGAAATGCATTGTTTTGCAAAGGGCGCACCACGCTTTTTAATTTCAGTTACTGAATAGACGGTTATTTTGTACTATTTGTCTGTTTCTATAAAAGTGTGTTGTTTTAGTTTTTTAAACTACATATTTATTGTTCTATTAGTATTCGATTTCGACCGCGCGCAGACTTTATCTGGCGCGCTTCCACACTCCTGTCTGTTCCGGTGACAGCTGTGACAGATGAGCCACTTGCAATATGCTTGCAATACAGTCCAACTTCCCTGTCTGTTCCGGTGACAGCCGTGGGCCGTGACAGAGGAGCCACTTGCAAAACAAAATTAGCGGTCAAAATGGACTGTCGCATGAAAACTGTTTTAATTCCAAGGATTAATCACCGGAACAGAAATGTTTGTCGCACTATAGATGATTTTCCGTACAAAATTACCATGTTTATTTTACAATATTTTCAACTTTTCTTTAAGATTTTCGCCATAATTTTTTGTCTAAACTACCCGTGAACTATAGCGAACAAAAAAAAGGAATTCAAATCGGTCACGCCGTTTCTGTGTTTTAGCGCAGTTTTAGCGTGACTAACGAATAGCAATTCATTTATTTATATAGGTTTCTCGCAACCTCTAACTAAACGAACGTAAAAACTAATATTAATATTACACGTAGGTATTTTGCTTTCGGAACATTTGGATTCCTTTCTCTAGAGTACTCTGTGCGTGATATCGATGAACCGACAGAGCGCCGGAAATATGCGGCAGGGGCTCCGGTAAGTGACAGTAAATAAGAGATCATTTTATGAACTGTCGCCGATTTCCGCTCGAGACATTGCTTGCCGAACGTCGCCAGAAAAAGAAACAATATCGACCTTATACCGTTGCAATAACGACGGGTTTCGATGTCTATTCGTTTAGCGCCAAGATATGTAGGTACGAGTATACAATTATACCTACGTAGGTACGTTATGTCTGCGTCTACTTACTTGTTGCTTATATAGAGAGGAACTGTTCCGGAGTGGATATACCCGCATTAATAGCTTCGATTTGAATAGTGAGTCCATATAATGGAGCACAAAAGCAACCCACTGGGGCACGATATCGAGGAATGCTTTGCACTTTTCAAAATGGGGCGCTCGCGCTCCGCAGTTAGAGCATGACATATTGCGTGTAAAACTCTGTAATGTATTCACGTAGGTACGGAAAAAGAGCTAAAGCCCAGTTTTAAAAATAATTGTTTGAGTCACTGAAAGACTAAATTATTCTGCGACGATTGTTTCTCTAATTTTATTACTTATAGCATTTTACATTCCCTTTCATGATAAACTTCAACCCCAAATTATGATAATTTAATCCGGCAACCAGCCCCCTGATTCACGAGCCGTCGGAAACGCTCCCGACAGCGGAATGTATGCCCTGTCTCTGTCACGCACTATAGAACTGACAAAGACAAAGCACTGAATTCGAATCCGATTCCGTTTCCGACGGTTTGTGAATCAGGGGGCAGATCTCTAGCAGAACGAACGAAGCATACTTCAGCAAGGATTTACGTAGATAAATTCCTGTTTTCAAACTGATATTTAGGTGGCACTTTTATTAAGTTTACATACAATTTGCGAGCAACAAGTTCGTTTGGAAGCAAAACAACACGGCACGGATTACCCCTGCCCTGTTCGTCGCACGCGAACTAGAAATTAATCACAATTGTTGGTAGGTTAGGTACATGCTTCATTCTGCTTTTAATATACCTGTTTCCGACCTTCATTAACTTAACTCTAGTACTTAAATAAAGCTCATTTTATTAGATTTTTTTCATTCGGATTATGTCGTAAGAACAGCTATTTCGGGACAGCTGGATGATGTTCAGGTAATGCGTGGATCACGCAAACCGGCACTGTATGTCACGCCGAGTTATCCAACCCGGTGGTATTTATTGAAACTAATAAACATTTCATAGTGCTGACATGCAGCCACTTCGAATGAGGTGCACGGTGGTCAAAAAGCGGATAATTTCATACCCTATAGTGGCGATTCCACCACACCGGGTCAGTTATATTTACCACTCCTCTACAAATTTTGTAGAGGAGTGGGACTGCCGCCCTCCCCTAGAGTAGTCCCTTAGACTCAAAATAATACCTACATTACTATGAAAAAAAACGTTATTTTTTTGCCTGTTTTCCAATCTTAACTGATAACTACTATTTCTCTTTTCGTCAATTACTATATTATCCATACTAATAGGTATTATAAATGTGAAAGCGTGTTTGTTTGTCCGGCTTTCACGTCAAAACGGAGTACCTAAGTGATTTTTGGTATGGGGATAGTTTGAGAGCAGGGTGTCTACCATCAACTCTTATTGCGGTTTTGTTTAGGAACCTAAACTGATCTGCTTCGCTTATTCGTACCACGACAGCTTAATATCAATGACAGCGATTCAGTGATCATTCAATGACATTTCACAGCCGCTGAGCTGTCATCAACTCTTATTTGACGTATAACTTGGCCAAGCTAACATGTCACCTGCAGGTTATACCCGTCCCTTTCACTCTCCTGGCATGACAGAATCGAGTGAAAGAGACGGGTAGAAGAAATAAGGACACAAATCGTTCAGTCATTCACATTTAGCAATTCATTTGCGATCCAGTTTTTAGAAGGTCATGGTACGAAAGAAAGCAATTCATTTTAGGAACCTATTCTGCATCGCGCTATTTTTGAATCGCTGTCTTAAAGTTGATGGTATGCACCCTGGAGAGTGACACTGTTTATTCCGAAAATTATAAAATAAAAATGGTAATCGTAACCAATAAGAAGCGTAGGTCGCGCTTGTCTTTACAAATCCTAATTATGATTTCACCAACAAATGTTATATTTGGAAGGTTTCTAATTAAATTTTGAAGTTCAGCAAAGCCGGTTTGATATCAGAAGATTACGGGTTAGATCCAGAGTTCAAACATAATTTCGGTCTTTAAATAACACTTATATCAAGGCCAATTGCTTTCACGTTACTGTCAAGTTAAATATAAAAAATAATAGAGCAATTTGGAATGTTTGTTTTTAAATGTATCGTCGGGGTTGCTAACAAAAAACGCTTTACAGTATAACTATTGTAAATATGTACTCAAAGTCAAATTTAATGATCAATCGCCTTTGAAAGTAAATAAAATGTACCTAACACTGACGTCACAGACACTGATTAAAAGCAAACCGAATATTTGATATTTCCCCGGGGCCGGCTTAAAACCTGTTGCACAAAATAGAGTTTGTATAAGAAATAGTTTATTCGTATCGAACATACCATCGGAGAAAAAACTCATACGAACAAAAATACGCTCCTAAAATAAGTAAATAGATATAGAAAGTAAGGTAAGCACACATCCCTGTTTATATTTCAGACGTAAACGTGATGCTCGATCGCGACATAAAAGTTTATCCCAATTTGACCTGGAATTTCATAGAATTGCATTTACCTTATTGAAAACATATCCCCAGATCGATGTTTGTTGGGCTATGTCAAAACAGCAAAGTTTTCCAACACCCTTCCTTACCAGGAAAATAGATAGGTAAGTAGATTAATTATTTTCATTCTACGGAAGGACCTACGTTTACTTTAAAGAAGTTTTAAATTAAATTAACTTTGAATCATCATCGTCATCAGCCATTTATGTCCCCACTGCTGGGTCACTGCATGGCCTTCCTTATAGATGGATAAGCAGAATGGGCCATGATCCACCACGCGGGCCCAGTGCGGATTGGTGGGTTTTACCGACTGGAAATGCAGCCAGGCAGGACCAACGGCTTAAGGTGGTTCGATCAGCTCAGTAGCGCCACCAATGGAAATTAATCAATTACGTTTTATTAAAAGGCTTAGATTAAAAGTTTCGGTTATTTTGCGCAAATAAAAGGGTAAAATGCATTTTATAAAATATACTTTTAAGAACTCAAACTTAAGCAATAAGTCGTGAATATCAATCGTGCCAAAAGTGGCCACATAACAGCAATATCGAGATCCATAACTTAATGCTCATATTTGAGGCCATGAAAAAATACTTAAAAATTGCACTTTACTCTTCTATTTGCGCAAAATAACCGAAACTTTTATTGTAAACCCTTGATAAATCGTAAATGATTTATTTCTATTGGTGGCGCTACTGAGCTGATCGATCCACCTTAACGTGCCATCAGAAGCTCGGAAGAGCTCGAGATGAAAATTTTTGGTCACCTATCCCGTGATCGACCATAGCGAAAGTTGCTTAACCTTAACGATCGCAGGTAGAGCGCGCTAACCACTGCGCCACAGGCTCTTCTAACTTCGAATAGTATTAGATAACTGATAATAGTTTTGATTTCAAACATTGTATCATAAATTCATAATTCTTACATAATAAATTAATATTTTTTTCATGTCTCATATTCTGAACGTAGCTCATAACTTGTATAAAATGCGGGTTGAAAGTGGTATGTGGCGGCCCTAGGGCTGTAATGAAATTTAAAAAAGGAACAGGAGGGGTCATGTCAAAATCTGTAAATTAAAGAGTACTTATGTACAAAAATGATCTATAATCTCTGGACATTTATTTACCAAAGGAATGTGGGCAAAGGCACAGAAGCCTAAACAGCCAGCTTTGCTACTATATATAAAATAACTGAAATCGTAGACACCATACAAAAAGAGAAATTGTTAAGTATTATTATCTAAAACATTGTTTTTTTTTATAATATGCGTTTTTAGAAACAGATTAAACCAAATAAGTTATTTGTAACATAAAAAATCGGGCAATTAATTCCATAGAATTGCATAGAGTACGGGTCAAACACTAAACATGGCTGTATGGACTTAGTTTCCCTTGCCTTCCCTAAAATAGAGAAAATGAACAAAAAAGTTATGAGAATTCGAGTCTATCGAAAATTCCGCGGCCATAGGAAACATTTTTTTTAGAATATTTCTGTTTATTTTTACTTCCCTCATATTCGAAATGAAAAGTAGAGTGTTTACTTCGGATGTATGGACCCATAACAGTCTCGAACTATCGGCGCCCTCACTTCGTTCGTGCGCCAAAACACTCGACTGTTATGGGTGCCATACAGCCCTTACTAAACAATCTACTATTTACTTCTCATGCTCGTAAAGTTCGTGTTTATGTTGGGTATAGGCTGCATAAAATCGATTTTTATGCTCTAGTGCATAAAGTAAAATCTTCGTCTAAGTCTCAGACTCTAAGACAAGGGTCGTCAGGTAAACAGTCATACGCAATTAAACTTCGTTAAATAAACTGTTGTTTCATTCTGTTGCTTCAATTTTGTACATATACCTAATCCATATTAAATTACTAAATTAATAAAACTAGGCAAAATTAATGAGTTTATTAAGAATTTCAAAAGCATTATGGACTACGATCTATGCTAACACTGTGCTGCGCTGCCACGTTTAAAAAAAAGAAAAAGAAAGTCTTCCCGCCAATATGGCGACGTCTTTATTTTTTCTTTTTTGCAATATTGCTATTTATTTTCCTCATATTCGAAGTGAAAAGCAGAGTGCATATCTCTATATGCATATCTCTCTACAGTAGATTGCTCTCTCTAGAGCAATCTACTATAGTTTTGCTTCCATTAAACAAAGTTTAAAATTAGTTATTACGCCTACTAAAACCTCTTAGAGATTTTATCGTAATCAGACGGTATATCTTATAAATTATTCTGTAGCACTGTAAATCTGAACAGGGGATGGAATTATTGACGCGCTCGCTTGTAAAATTAATTCAGCTACGAGGTTCTCTCAGATACGCAAACAAGTAGTTGATGACCCAATTCCAGCATAAATTATTTAATGAATCCACCAAAGCATTTGTACGTGGTCACTGGTCAGGTGCTATAATCTCATTAACATTTCTCCACATTTGTACTGCAATATTGATGATCGATTTATTTAACAAGTGTATTCAATCAAAAGCTAATTAAATAGTAGATTGTACAACAAGTGCATAAAACGTACTATTTTACCCGAGACATATATATCCACCCGAGCCGTAGGCGAGGGTTGATAGTCAAGTCGAGGGTAAAATAGGTTTTATGTAAGAGTTATACACTCTGCTTCTCACTTCGAATGTAAGGAAAATAAATAGCAATATTGCAAAAAAGAAAAAATAAAGCTTCCGCCATATTGGCAGGAAGATTTCCATTTTCTTTTCTTTTATACGTGGCAGTGGCAGCACAGTGACTTAAGCATAGATCGTAGTCCATAATGCTCTTGAAATACTTATTTCTTAGAAAACTCATTAATTTTGCCTAGTTTTATTAATATAGTAATTTATTATGGATTATGTACAAAACTAAAGAAACAGAATGAAATAACATGTCTAGTTTATGAAGTTTATTTGCGTGTGTGACTGTTTACCTGACGACCTTTGTCTGAGACTTAGACGAATATTTTACTTTATGCACTAGAGCATAAAAAGCGATTTTATGCAGCCTATACCCAACATAAACACGAACTTTACGAGCATGAGAAGTGAAAATATTATTTTCAACACACTTGCTCATAAAGTGGCTCTAATTTCACTGCAATTAGGCACATAGTTACACCTGTAATCAAACTGTGATTTTTGTGAATTATATTCACAAGTTAAAGATTTTTAATTTATTTTATTGGTTGAGTTGCTCTGCTTTTATAAAAGTTTCGATACAAAAAAGATCGTGTTCAATAGTACTATCGTCACTATCGTCATAGAATAGATATAAGTCTATCGTATAAGGGCGGTAGGCGAACAGCTATCTTGACTAGAATATTAGCATTCTCTGTCCTTACCCAATCCCGAGGCAAGCGTGTGCCCCAGCTGTCGGGAGATTAAAATTGCCAGGGGGTTAGTGACGAACAGCTGCTGTCCGACCGCGACGAGAATCTGTAGACCCAAACAACAGACGCCAAGCAAACCCTCCTTACATGACCATAAAGAAAGCTTGTGCTGCAGCAGTAAGGAAATTAAACTCGGCTGATGATAATTTATAAACTTACCGGAACAGCCTTGTTGTTGTCGTCTACTAGGGTATCTGTTACGAACAGCTGTCCATCAGCGACGAGGATCTGCAGCCCCAGGCGGTATACGCCCAGCACCCGCGGGTGGCCCCATCGGCCCCGCGACAGCAGCTGCAGGGTTAAGACCTCGCCCGTGCCCACTGGGCGGGCAACAGGCCACTCGAAGCGCTGTAAAGAAATATTTCAATTGAAGCTTTTCATTTTCGTTTAACAAGACTAGATGACGCCTAACTACGACTTTTTTTAAAACGGAGCAAAAGGATACGAATGTTACGATCATATCTAGGTACGTCAAAAATATCAGGAAGCGTTATGAAATAAGAGCGCAACTTTGTCGTGCGCTCTTATTAATTTGCTAGGCCGTTTTTACCACACTTTTATTAGCTTCACTTGTAACTAAGTCACAATGTAAGAAAATCTTGGAATTCAATTTTAACCTAATTCTAATTATCGTATTGATTTGAAACTTTGCAAGTCTATATGAATCCGATGACAATACAATAAGATAAGATAAGATAAGATAAAAATATTCTTTATTCACTTAGACATAATAAATATGTACTTATGAATCGTCAATATTTTCCTACCACCCATTCAAGACTTTTTTAACTGACAAGAAGAATGGGCGCAAGAAACTTGCCAGCGTTTCTTAGTTAGGTAACGACATTTACAAAAATAATTTGCTACCATCGAGCTGATCTGATGATGGAATCAAGAGGTGGGCAATAGAACTATTCAATGGCTGCTAGAAAACCCCTCGAGTTTAGGCTCATTTGTTTTGTTCTGATGAGACCTATTCGCTACACTTGATGGTGAGGGTCTGATGATGGAGCAGGGAGGAAGCCAGTGGCACTCCTTAATGACCAATAGGAAACACCTCGAGTTCTGGCTCATTTGTTTCGTTCTGATGAGACCTATTCGCTACACTTGGTGGTGAGGGTCTAATGATGGAGCAGGAAGGAAGCCAGTGGCACCACTTAATGACCAATAGGAAACCCCTCGAGTTTGGGCTCATTTGTTTCGTTTTGATGAGACCTATTCGCTACACTTGGTGGTGAGGGTCTGATGATGGAGCAGAGAGGAAGCCAGTGGCACTTCCTTAATGACCACTACGAAACCTTTTGAGTTTGGGCTCATTTGTTTCGTTCTGATGAGACCTATTCGCTACACTTGGTGGTGAGGGTCTGATGATGGAGCAGGGAGAAAGCCAGTGGCACTCCATAATGGCCAATAGGAAACTCTTCGAGTTCTGGCTCATTTGTTTCGTTCTGATGTGACCTATTTGCTACACTTAGTGGTGAGGGTCTGATGATGAAGCAGGGAGGAAGTCAGTGGCACTCCTTAATGACTACTAGGAAACCCCTCGAGTTTGGGCTCGATTGTTTCGTTCTGATGAGACCTATTCGCTACACTTGGTGGTGAGGGTCTGATGATGGAGCAGAGAGGAAGCCAGTGGCACTTCCTTAATGACCACTACGAAACCTTTTGAGTTTGGGCTCATTTGTTTCGTTCTGATGAGACCTATTCGCTACACTTGGTGGTGAGGGTCTGATGATGGAGCAGGGAGAAAGCCAGTGGCACTCCATAATGGCCAATAGGAAACTCTTCGAGTTCTGGCTCATTTGTTTCGTTCTGATGTGACCTATTTGCTACACTTAGTGGTGAGGGTCTGATGATGAAGCAGGGAGGAAGTCAGTGGCACTCCTTAATGACTACTAGGAAACCCCTCGAGTTTGGGCTCGTTTGTTTCGTTCTGATGAGACCTATTCGCTACACTTGGTGGTGAGGGTCTGATGATGGAGCAGGGAGGAAGTAAGGGTTCGGCTCGCGCATCTGGTAACTAATAGACTCCACTTAAATTTGTAAAACTTGATGGTTTTGAGTTATAATGTTAATGGGTGGGCAGACACATGAATGAACTGTAAAACCGATTACTATCCATCCATAGCTTGCCATTTATTAAACTTAAAAGTAAAAAATAAATATGTAGTTTAAAAATCTAAAAAAAACACACTTTTATAGGAACAGACTAAAAAGTACAAAATAACCGTCTATTCAGTAACTGAAATTAAAAAGCGTGGTGCGCCGTTTGCAAAGCATGCATTCAAGTAGGGCAGGCGTACCGGTTTTGGCCACTGTACCTACCGGTTTTGGTCACTTTTCACTTTAAAGTTTTATAAATAGGAATTAAATAATTATTGCTTATATTTATTAATGGCGAATAAAAGGTTGGAATTTTAGTTAATAATTACAGCACTTAGCTTTTTTTTATGTAGTACTAGCGGCCGCCCGCGGTTTCACCCGCGTGGTTCCCGTTCCCGTGGGAATATCGGGATAAAAAGTACATATAAACCTTCCTCTTGAATCACTCTACCTATTAAAAAAAAACGCATCAAAATCCGTTGCGTAGTTTCAAAGATTTAAGCATACAAAGGGACATAGGGACAGAGAAAGCGACTTTGTTTTATACTATGTAGTGACGATATTTTAGAAATAAACACGTGTTATGTTTCAAAGTTAACATTTTGTAAAATTCTTAATAAAAATGTTAAGGGTAAAGGTTTTGTAAAATCATTTTTTTCTACAATAAAATTATTTTATGGTTATTTAATATTTTATATCATATTGGAATTGTTTCTTCTAGATGGACTAAGTGTTGTTTTTTCACTGTTCTTACAAAAAGTTGGGAAACAATAAGTGGCCAAAAGTGGGGCTAGAAATTTTAGCATTGTGCCACCTTTGGCCACTTTGGCATTAGTAGAAAGTTTCCAACCTATCATAAAGTTCATTTATTTTAAAAGACACACAACTCACTTTTGTTAGCTAACGTACTAGAAAATTTGCGGATTGAGGCTAGTGTAGGCTAGTGCCTACACTAGCCTCAATCCGCCAATTTTCTTTTAATCAAGTGATAAAGGTATACTTATAAAATTGTAGTAAAGAGCTAGCTGTGATTGAAATACTATTTCATGTAGTGTTTTAGTCCAGAACTCTAATAAGACATCAATTAAGCATAAACTCAACTTATAAATATAGTAATTTTATGAAAGTGGCCAAAACCAATGCAAACGGTGTATTTGGCCCCCTCCGCAGAAATTGTTCTAAATAAAAAAAACTATTGATTTTTTTTTACTTTTTAGATTGTACCCTTAAAGGTCGATAAATTATCTATAACTCTACATTATAAATTTTCTCTAAAATACTTAAGATCATTAAGCACTAAGCGGTTAAAAGTGAAAAAATCCTTAAAGTGGCCAAAACCGGTACGCCTGCCTTAATATTGACAACGCGCACCACGCTTTTTAAATTTCAGTTACTGAATAGACGGTTATTTTGTACTTTTTAGTCTGTTCCTATAAAAGTGTGTTTATTTAGTTTTTTAAACTACATATTTATTTTTTATACTCCAACCGCTTATCTAGTGGTATCGTTGATCTTACAAGAACGGAAAAGACCGACTTTACACACATGAGTAAATAAAAACTTATTTACTCATCTGCTAATAATAGTACCTAAGTAGGTACATATTTCAAACAATAGGGGGCTATGTTTGCCATTTCTCCCACGGGTGGCGCTGGTGTGTATGGAGACCTGTCAAAGTGGTGATTTGTTTGTTTTTAAGTGGTTTTCGAGGTTATATCTATGAAAAAGTGTCAATATTTAAAGAATGAGTGGAAAATGTGGCACATGGACAAATGCGGATTGCGGAGTTAAAAGAAGAGCTTAAGAAAATAAAAGCAAAAACAACCGAACTAGCATGAACTAGGTGTTATTGTTGATCGAAGGGCTAAGAAGAGGAAGCTTTAATTGAAAGGTAGATAAGTAATTTAGTTACTTATAAACTTTTTTAAGGTTTTCTCGTTTGGAAATCGATGACCAGACTTTCTTGATGAACACAATGGTAGGTACCACACAACAAGAAGTCATATTTTTAAGATAACTAAATAATTTGTCGAAAACACCTCGAAAACAATAAATAATGATCACTCAAAGATAGAAACATTAGTAAAAGAATTATTTCGCTTGCATGAAATCTCCCCGAGATATCACAGTTTGAAATGCACGCACACATTGGACTTGCCCAAAAACGCTCCATACTAATGCTACGAACGGCTACGAAATTGTGACGTCGCTTTCGTAGTCTGTATGCGTATGCGTAACGCGTAAGAAATTTGTTCGGCTTCTATATTAAATATTGTGTTTATCAAAATTGTTATTTTATGGACTAACTAGCTTCCGCCCGCGACTTCGTCCGCGTTGACATTCGAGAAAATACTTAGGGGACCAATAACCAGGATAAAAAGTATTCTATGTTTTAATTTTATAAAAATCCGATCAGCCGTTTTTACGTGATTAGGCGGATCCTCCCTCACCAAGTGAGCAGCCTCGTGCGAGGCCCGCCGCACGTGGTAAACGTTCTGCCTCGCGCGAGGCTGCTCGCTTGGTGAAGAAGGACCCGCCTAATCACGTACAAACGGCTGATAGGATTTTTATGAAATTAAAACATAGAATACTTTTTATCCTGGTAATTGGTCCCCTAAGTATTTTCTCGAATGTCAACGCGGACGAAGTCGCGGGCGGAAGCTAGTAAATAATAAGTGTCTGTTTCACAATCAAAAAGTTAGTTCTGAGTAGCTTAGGTACCAAGAACTTTTAGGGTACTTAAGATGGTTTAGGTTTCTATACCCTATTTACCCCCTGGGTTTGATTTTCGGAAAACTACGAAGTGGGTTGCCTATTTGTTTTAAGAAGTAAGCCTACAAAGTTTCAAGTTGAAATGTCTATTTTACCCCCTGATTTTTCATCCAAAATTTCACCCCTATTTCAACCTTTTAGGGGTTGAATCATGTTTAGCGTGTTAAACATCAAAATAAATGCCATTTTTGCAATTTTCATCCCATAAAACCTCAATAACGACATCCATATCGATTTTTTTGGTTTTTTATCCCATTTAACCTCTAAGGGGTTGATTTTCGAAAAAATACGATATATGTGTTTGCTTATTTGTTTTACTTTCCGACCATAAGCCTAAATAATAAATTTAATAAAGGACTTTCCAGATACAACATTTCATCCCCCTTTTCGTCCCCTACGGGGGTGGAATTGTCAAAAACGCTGACACAGGAAAATATTAATTTTTAATTGCCAGCCTAAATACAAAATTTGAAGATCCTAACTTCAAAACCGTTTGGCCGTGTAGTGCCGGCACATAAAAAGAATAGCACTACCCCCTCTCTTCCCGTGGGTGTCGTAAGAGCCGACAGAGGGAAAACTGCCAAAGGAGATGGGCAGCAGCGTCTCCATTTAACAGAAGGCCATACTGCGATCGCCAACCCGCCTGCCAAGCGTGGCGATTATGGCAAAACCCCCCGATATGGATACACACAACAAAAATCGGCCCCCAGTCCCCGGCGGCCCCGCTATTCCTAGCTACGGTAGCGGCTATGGTAACGGCGGGGCAGGGGGTGCTAAGAATCCCCGGGTAGGCTCCGGCTACCAACACCGACGACTTGACCTGGCAACCTACAACACGCGCACGTTGAGGCTCGACGAGAAGCTTATAGAGTTGGAAGAGGCAATTAGTAAGTTGCATTGGGATATTATTGGGTTATCTGAAGTCCGAAGAGAGGGGGAGGACTCGATTACCCTTCAATCCGGTAACTTACTATACCACCGGGAGGGCGACCAACAGTCCCAAGGTGGTGTCGGGTTCATCGTCCATAAATCCCTTGTCAACAACGTGATCACCATCGGAAGTGTCTCGAGCAGGGTAGCGTACCTGATACTCAGATTATCGAAACGATATTCGCTGAATGTTATCCAGGTCTACGCTCCGACCTCGAAACACGACGATGTCGAAGTGGAGGCTATGTATGAGGAGATCTCTAAAGCCATGCATAGCTATAAAACCCACTACACGGTTGTGATGGGGGATTTTAATGCTAAGTTGGGGCAACGCTGTGGTGATGAGTTGAGAGTGGGGCAATTTGGATTTGGGCAACGGAACGAAAGGGGCCAGATGCTGGCAGACTTCATGGAGAGGGAGAACCTCTACATGATGAACTCCTTCTTTAAGAAGCCCGTAAGCCGCAAATGGACCTGGATTAGTCCGGACGGTAAAGTCAAAAACGAGATAGATTTTATTATGTCAACGAGGAAGCAAATATTCAATGATGTCGTTGTCATCAACGCCGTAAAGACGGGAAGCGATCACCGCATGCTTAGAGGCACATTGAATATCAACGTCAAGCTGGAAAGATCTCGACTAATAAAATCTACGCTCCGACCAATACCGGCTCAAATTCAAAACCCCGAGTGCTTTCAGCTCGAGCTCCAAAACCGCTTCGAAGCCCTTGAGAACAGCATCGATATGGACGATCAATACAACATGGTAGTGGATACTGTCCGCACGGTAGGGTCCAAGCACTACAAAACCCACCGTCCTAAATTAAAGAAACTCTCCAGCCACACTATCCGACTCATGGATCAGAGAAACGAAATGAAACTACAGAACTCAGCGGATGCCCTTCGTTATCGACAGCTAAATAGGCAGATCTCCAAGTCCTTGACAAGCGACCTTCGCCAATTTAATACCGAGCGTATTAAAGAGGCCATTGAGCGGAACAAAGGCTCCAAAGTGTTCGCTAGAGATCTGGCTATAGGGCAAAGTCAACTGACGAGGCTGCAAGCTGAAGACGGTAGTATCATTTCATCAACACCTGAAATCCTGAGGGAGATTGAGAGTTTCTATGGACAGTTGTACTCCACGCAAACACCTGTTGAAAGTAAGGCTACAGAACCTAGAGCCAAGCTTACCCGACACTATACCGAAGATATCCCGGACGTCAGCCTGTACGAGATTAGAATGGCTCTCAAGCAGCTCAAAAACAACAAGGCGGCGGGCGATGACGGAATCACAACAGAACTTCTGAGAGCGGGCGGTAAGCCGATACTTAAGGTCCTCCAGAAGCTCTTCAACTCTGTCATCCTCGAGGGCAAAACGCCAAAGGCATGGGGCAGAAGCGATGTGATGCTGTTCTTCAAGAAGGGTGATAAGACTCTCTTGAAAAACTACCGACCCATCTCGCTTCTGAGCCATATCTACAAGTTGTTTTCGAGAGTCATTACGAATCGTCTCGCTCGCAGGTTCGACGACTTCCAACCTCCCGAACAAGCCGGGTTCCGAAAAGGTTATAGTACCATAGACCACATTCATACGCTGCGGCAAGTTATACAGAAGACCGAAGAGTATAACTTGCCACTATGCTTGGCGTTCGTGGACTATGAGAAAGCCTTTGATTCGATCGAGACCTGGGCAGTGCTGCAGTCTCTTCAGAGGTGCCAAATAGACTACAGGTACATCGAGGTGCTGAGGTACTTATACCAAAACGCCACCATGTCAGTCCGACTACAGAACCAGAGCTCTAATCCTATCCAACTACAGCGAGGTGTGAGACAGGGAGACGTCATTTCTCCGAAACTATTCACAGCTGCGTTGGAGGATATTTTCAAGCTACTGGACTGGAAAGGATTCGGCATTAACATCAATGGCGAGTACCTAACACACCTGCGGTTTGCCGATGATGTAGTTCTCATGGCTGAGACCTTGGAAGACCTGAACACAATGCTCGAAGATCTCAGCAATGCTTCCCAAAGAGTGGGTCTGAAGATGAACATGGATAAGACGAAAATCATGTCCAATGCCCATGTTGCATCCGCTCCAGTTAATGTTGGGAACATTACACTCGAAGTTGTTGACCACTATGTCTACCTAGGACAGGCAATCCAATTAGGTAAGTCCAACTTCGAGAAAGAGATCTCTCGTCGAATCCAGCTCGGATGGGCAGCGTTTGGGAAGCTCCGGCATATATTTGCGTCCAAAATTCCTCAATGTCTCAAGACTAAGGTCTTTGACCAGTGTGTGTTGCCAGTTATGACTTATGGAAGCGAGACGTGGTCTTTTACTATGGGTCTAATAAGAAGGCTCAAGGTTACCCAGCGAGCAATGGAGAGAACGATGCTTGGTATTTCCCTGCTCGATCGAATCAGAAATGATGAGATCCGCAGGAGAACTAAAACGACCGACATCGCTCGAAGGATTGCTCAGTTGAAGTGGCAGTGGGCGGGACACATAGCGCGGAGAACCGATGGCCGTTGGGGCGGAAAGGTTCTCGAATGGCGACCGCGAACCGGACGACGTTCCGTGGGCAGGCCCCCTACAAGGTGGACCGACGATCTGGTCAAGGTCGCGGGAAGCCGCTGGATGCGGGCAGCGCAGGACCGATCGTTGTGGAGATCCTTGGGGGAGGCCTATGCCCAGCAGTGGGCGTCTTACGGTTGAAATGATGAAATGATGATGATGAACTTCAAAACTGACGGACTTTCATACACATATTCATCCCCTATTTACCCCCCTGGGTTTGATTTTCGGAAAACTACGAAATGGGTTGTCTATTTGTTTTAAGAAGTAAGCCTACAAAGTTTCACGTTGAAATGTCTATTTTACCCCTGATTTTTCATTCAAAATTCCACCCCTATTTCAACCTTTTAGGGGTTGAATCATGTTCAGCGTGTTGAACATCAAAATAAATGCCATTTTTGCAATCGTCATTCCATAAAACCTCAATAACGACATCCATATCGATTTTTAGGTTTATTTATCCCATTTAACCTCTAAGGGGTTGATTTTCGAAAAAATACGTAATACTTATGTGTTTGCTTATTTGTTTTACTTTCCGACCATTAGCCTAAATAATAAATTAAATGAAGGACTTTCCAGATACAACATTTCATCCCCCTTTTCACCCCTTCGGGGGCGGAATTGTCAAAAACGCTGACACAGGTAAATATTAATTTTCAATTGCCAGCCTAAATACAAAGTTTGAAGATCCTAACTTCAAAACTGACGGACTTTCATACAAACAACCATCCCCTATTTCACCCCCTTAGGGGTAGAATTTCCAAAAATCCTTTCTTAGTGGATGCCTACACTGTATAACGTATCTATGTGCAAAATTTGAAGTCTCTAGGTTCAGCGGTTTGGGCTGTGCGTTGATATCTCAGTCAGTCAGTCAGTCAGTCAGGACTTTGAATTTTATATATATAGATTAAAGGTACTTACCTAATATTTATTTTAATTCATTTCATTGGTACTTTTCAAATGGACTTGCCCATCCAACTTTGAAGGGTCATAAAACTAATGAAACGCAAAATATAAAACCAAGAGGTCTACAAGCGACTCTAAAAGTTTTATATTTTTACGTTTTTTATTAGTATTTCGTTATTTTATTCATCAGTCATACTCCATAGGCCAGTCAATATCGACATCGAACATAGCAAACGCGTCTCTTGAGAGTAGTTTACACCCAAGTTTGCAACCCTGAAAACCCTGTGCTACCCCCATGGTGCTCGAAAAACTGCGAAATATTGGCACTTGTTTGAGTTTAAAAAAAAAACTACCCTAGGGAAGCGTTTTTGAAGTATGGTTGCTTTATAATTTAATAAAGCTAACTAAATTTACTACAATTTGAGCTTAACCCGGGTACTCATGTCATGGTCCATTGGTTGCAGAGATACAGCTAGTCAAAGGTTTATGGTCTCAAAACAAATAAACGTAAACACTGAGTAGGTAATCACTGCGTTTTAACGTAAACATAAAAAACCAACTTAAACAAATCTAAACTATGAAATAATACTAACTTACACGGTCAAGCAAGAACAGTTTAGACTTTCGCCCTTTTGGAAGGACCAGGTCTCATCCAGTCTAGATCAGTGGGGGGAGTGGGGGAGGCGGGTAATGTTTTCTGGAGGTGGAGGCGGGTCGGCATATGGTATTAGGTCGTCCACATTCTCGTCCTCCTCATCCAGGACGATAGGGATGGCGTTGTTGCAATTTCGACCGTGGCAAAAGGAACATAGGATAGAGCACTTGAGCCCGGCCTTTCTGCAAGTGCACGAATGCGATTGCTATTTTGCATTTGCAAGCCACCATTTTAAGCAGGGTCTTTTTAAAGTGAAACAAGTGACAGAATTTCTCAGTTTTCCGAACACTGCGGGAGAATTGCCCATCTTTGACTTGCTGTATCTTCGCAACCAATGGACATCGCGTGCTCAGGTTTCACTCAAATTGTAGCAGTTATCTTTATTAAAGTGTCAACAAAGATACTTAAAAAACGCTTCCTTAGGGTAGATTTTTCGAAAAAAACTGAAACAAGGGGCAGTTTTTCGAGCACCATGGGGGTAGCACAGGGTTTTCAGGGTTGCAAACTAGGGTGTTCTACTACTACTCTCAAGGGACCCAACAACATATGAAAAAATCATAGTTACATGCGCGTTTGCGTTTGCGAAACCTTCTTGCGACACCTTCTTTTTTAACCGACTTCTAAATCAAAAAGGAGGAGGTTCTCTATTCGTCTGTATGTATGTTTTTTTTTTTTTTTTTTTATGTATGTCCACCGATTACTCGAAGACGGCTGAACCGATTGAAATGGTTCAAACGTTATTATATCAGGTTGGTATCCAAGTTGGTCCCATTTTTTGAAATTTTGAAATCGGTTCAGTAGTTTTCAGGAAATCTTGAAAATACTGTCGTTTTCGTCACCACTTTATGTAAATTTAATACGTATCTTTAGGCATAACTCCTTTGTTTATAAACCGATTTAGATGATTCTTGTTTTGTTAAAAAGGGGATACCTCAAGGTATTTTAACCGACTTCGAAAAAGGAGGTTTTGAGTTTGATCACATACCTATTTACCAGAAAACACGCAAATTGCTGCACGATGCACTAAAAAGAGTGAAATAAAAATTATTTTTATAAAAAAATAAAACCGCCTTCTAAAAAACCACATCAAAAAAGTAAGAAATAATTCCTCACCAAATAAATAACGTAAGTACTTTGAAGTCGGGCGGGTTTTAACAAAAACAACAAAAAATTGTACATGTTTCACGCCCGACTTCAAAGTACTTACGTTATTTATTTGGTGAGGAATTATTTCTTACTTTTTTGATGTGGTTTTTTAGAAGGCGGTTTTATTTCACTGTATGAAAAGCTTCTATCACAAGAAGCAAGCGTTCTTGTAAGCGGAATCAATCCTCTACAATCTTCGATCAACAATAGTACCTACTGTTATTGTTGATAGAAGTCTACAGTCCTTTTTTTGACTGAATGAAAGACTGATATACCTAGAACGATATGGATTAAACGGTAGTCTTCGGATAATTTACAAAACCGTTGTGGCTTTTTGGGTTATTACCATCTGCCATTTTAATGACCTCTCTGCGGGACCACGGGTCTTGCCTAAAGGTGGTGAAATACAAAACTATCTGCCAAATTTATGCGATTTTTCCATAAAGTTAATATACCTATCGGAATAGAGGAACAACCACGAGCTGTCAAACGAAACCGAAATTGGATCGCATTTGTGTGTGTAAAATTGTTTATGTATGCGTGTCAGTGATGTGCGTCATGTCGCTTTTCAGATTAATATCGATATCGATAATATTAAATAATTACAGTAATAAATAAATATATATTGGACACGATCACACTCATTGTTCCAATACCAAAGTATAGTAGCTTAAGCACTATTATTATGGAAATTAGAAACAACGACGGGTTATTACCACATACACCCAGACCCGAGGAAATATAGAAAAAATAGTTTTCAACATTTACCCGACCTGGGGGGCTACCGGCTAAAAAATATGGGTATGGATATCGGCTTCAACTGTCACTTGAATTCCTTATTTTGATAGATTTTGCTACTTTGTTCTGTTGAACGTTGCTAGCTAGCTATCATTATACCCGAAGTCACAAAACAAATAACTTATAGTGGCTATTTTTTTTATAAAATTGACTTAAAGTTCAACGTATGAAGTTCATATCCATAAAGTTATGCGGTAGCCCCCCTGGGGGGCTACCGGCTAAAAATATGGATATGGACATGGGTTTCAACTGTCATTTGAATTTCTTATTTTGATAGATTTTTGCGGCTTTGTTCTGTTGAACGTTGCTAGCTAGCTATCGTTATACCCGAGCGACGTCACAAAACAAGGAACTGATAGTAGCTATTTTCTTTATAAAATTGACTTAAAATTTCAAAAAACGTATGAAGTTCATATCCATAAAGTTACGCGGTACCCCCCAGGGATCGAACCCGGGACCTCTAGAGATAGCGACACCTTGAAACCGGTGCGTACACCACTCGGCCACGGAGGTCGTCTAATAATAATATATTAATATATAGTAATATTATTAATATAACTAAAATTCCCATCTTGGGAAGGGATTTTGCATGGCTAAAACTTCGATTCTGCGGTGAAGTATGCATATTTAAGAAAAACTCCCAGAGATTTTAAATCATTTATTATACACTAGCGACCCGGCCATGCTTCGCACAATCCTTTGAACAATTTGTTGGTGCTTCCACAGTGATAGTACGTTTCACCTGTCGCGTTTGGAAATATTTTTCATCAAAATGCTTACTGCATAATAATCAATTTAGTCCAGTTAGTTTCTGGTATCCAAGTTAGTATGTAACCTGAAAGATAATTATATTACTAATGATAGTATATGTAGGTACCTATTCTAACAGTCAAAAACTGATACCTATGGATCAGTTAAGTATCTTAAATGGAATTACATTCCCAGGTAATTCATATCTAAACGTCTTACAGGTACTTTAATTACAGTACTTAATACATATTCATTTTTTACCGCGTGATAGACAGTGGACACGAAATATCGATAACTTGATGCAGCCCTAGTGTAAAACGAAAATTATTTCTTTACACAAAATATTCGTAAATACTGCATTATGTGTAATCAATATTTGCTTGTTACATAAATAAATGTTTGTTGAAGAGCATTATCACACTTCTTGCTTTAAATTCGAAGCGCATTGGCAAAAATAAACCTTAGGAAGGGAGGTGTCGGTTTGGAATAATTTACCTGTGAACTGAACATTTTGCGGGATTATTTAATTGTGTTGTACAACAATCAATAACTGAGCAAGTCACCATGTTTCCATATCAATATTGGCTAAAAATATCTAAGATTGCACGTAAAATCCGAAAAAAATAAAATACCTAAATTCTCAGCGTGCTGATAAGTGCTGACGAACTGTCAAACAGTAGCCAAAAACGGTTCTGTTACGTTGCATCACGCATCTCCTTTTATCTCACAGTGTTGTTGCTAGTGACATCCCGCTCGCTCAGCCCTTTGTTTCTCTATTCCGATAGGTATATTAACTTTATGGATTTTTCTGAAAAGAAATATTTGAATTGTCATGGAATATTTTATTCGGTTTTGACATAATCAGTCTTTCAAAATTCTTTACGTAAACAACATGTACCTACATGTGTTCACTATTATTATTTTAAATACCTATCCTGTATCCTTGTTTTTCTACTCCAGTTTTTATTTTGAAGTGAAAACTTCTTTTCTTTAGCGGCGTTGTGCATTTTTGTGATGGGTAAAAAATGTTAAACTCGCGCCAGGAGTTCAGAACACGTGACCGTCAGATCGAAAATTCGTAAGACGGACACGTGACCATCGAAAAACTGTAACAATGTCATTTAGAATACGAAGGCAAATTTCGCGACCATTTCCAAAGTTCAGGCTCCATAGCTCAGGTTAGAAAACGGGCGGTGACCTGATCGAAAAACTGTAACAATGTCATTTAGAATACGAAGGCAAATTTCGCGACCGTTTCCAAAGTTCAGGCTCCATAACTCAGGTTAGAAAACGGGCGGCATTGAAGCCAGAAGACCTCGGTTCAAATCCAGTCCGTATTTTATTCCTTTAATCCTTTTCACTTCTGCCGGCATTCGCGGAGTGCAACCCGATTTTTTTAATTGAATAAAACAATAGCTGTGGAACTTTCTGGTTTAACTCCCCGCAACATGATCCACCACGCGGACCCAATGCGTGTTAGTCGAGAGAGAGAGAGAGAATAAGTTTTAGGTCACCCACCCCAAGACCGACCATTGCCTAAGATGGTTAATATAGCCACAACCACAGCTGTGAGCAGCTCCTTAGACCGTTTACTTAATTAATTTTTTACACGTTCAGTATATTTAAGCGTTCCTTCCTGCCGTTTAGGTATTTACTTACTCAGAAAGTTAAAAAACTACCTAGTCATATTTATTTTAGCTACCTGGGCTACCTGTATAGCATATTGTTACAACTACAAGTAAGCCTCGTGACTGTGTCAATAATTGACAGACTTGTGAAGTTACGGTGATAAAGTTCTACAAATAACGCGAACTTCTGCAATTGAATCGAAGTTTAGGAGTTGCATTTTTCGTAGGTACTTACCTACCTAGTCCTAATCCTAGACCTAGTCGTTTCTGTAGTTAACACAAAAAGGAATTGATAACAGTTGTAAAGGAGCGTTTTCTTGTGTTGGAATGATGATATGATAATACAGTAGTGCAAGCACAAAAACTGTCATTATGGCACACTACATAATCGTAACAACCATCCGTCAAAAGCTGTTATAGGGCGTTTGTGCACTACCACTGAATTTTACCGATCCGGAAAAAAACGGATGCTTGTATTTAATTAATTACTAATTTAAATGATTAATTATTAAAATACAAGCATCCGATTTTTTCCGGAGTCAGTGGTAGTGCACAAACGCCCATAGTCTCTGTCAAATATCTATAGGTATTGAATTTTTGTTCACAACCAAAAGAGACGCTGCTCTGGGTGCCTACCATCACAGCCGTCTCTATCGTCTTCTACAAGCCATGCTATGATATGGAACGGCAACATTGCTGTGAACCGGTTTACTCCTCTGAGTACTAAATCCTATGGAGGTGGCATACCTACGAAAAAGTGAGGTGTAACTAAGTCACAATGTAAGAAAATCTTGGAATTCAATTTTAAACTCCTTCTAATATTGTCGTATGAATCGGTCCAGCCGTTTCAGAGATTCATCATCATCATCATTTCAGCCGTACGACGCCCACTGCTGGGCATAGGCCTCCCCCAAGGATCTCCACAACGATCGGTCCTGCGCTGCCCGCATCCAGCGGCTTCCCGCGACCTTGACCAGATCGTCGGTCCACCTTGTAGGGGGCCTGCCCACGGAACGTCGTCCGGTTCGCGGTCGCCATTCGAGAACCTTTCCGCCCCAACGGCCATCGGTTCTCCGCGCTATGTGTCCCGCCCACTGCCACTTCAACTGAGCAATCCTTCGAGCGATGTCGGTCGTTTTAGTTCTCCTGCGGATCTCATCATTTCTGATTCGATCGAGCAGGGAAACACCAAGCATCGCTCTCTCCATTGCTCGCTGGGTAACCTTAAGCCTTCTTATGAGACCCATAGTAAAAGACCACGTCTCGCTTCCATAAGTCATAACTGGCAACACACACTGGTCAAAGACCTTAGTCTTGAGACATTGAGGAATTTTGGACGCAAATATATGCCGGAGCTTCCCAAACGCTGCCCATCCGAGCTGGATTCGACGAGAGATCTCTTTCTCGAAGTTGGACTTACCTAATTGGATTGTCTGTCCTAGGTAGACATAGTGGTCAACAACTTCGAGTGTAATGTTCCCTACATTAACTGGAGCGGATGCAACATGGGCATTGGACATGATTTTCGTCTTATCTATGTTCATCTTCAGACCCACTCTTTGGGAAGCATTGCTGAGATCTTCGAGCATTGTGTTCAGGTCTTCCAAAGTCTCAGCCATGAGAACTACATCATCGGCAAACCGCAGGTGTGTTAGGTACTCGCCATTGATGTTAATGCCGAATCCTTTCCAGTCCAGTAGCTTAAAAATATCCTCCAACGCAGCTGTGAAAAGTTTCGGAGAAATGACGTTTCAGAGATTAGCAGGAACAAACAGACAGACAGACAAAAATTGTAAAACATGTCATTTTGGTATATGTACCGTATATTTAATCATATGCACGTAGTAAAAAGCGGTTATTTAATGTTACAAACAGACACTCCAATTTTATTTATTTGTATAGATGTATAGAAGATATGCCATCTCCATAGGATTCAGTACTCAAGGTTTACTCGCTGTTTACCTGTCAAACGGTGCAAACGGTGTCAAATCGGTTCACTTAAAACTACGTTGCCAACTTTATGCGCATGGCTTGTAGAAGACGATAGAGATGGCTGTGCTACCATCAACTCTTATTGCGGTTTTGTTTAGGACCTAAACTGAACTGCTTCGCTTATTCGTACCACGACAGCTTAATATCAATGACAGCGATTCAGTGATCATTCAATGACATTTCACAGCCGCTGAGCTGTCATCAACTCTTATTTGACTTATAACTCGGCCAAGCTAACATGACATCTGCAGGTTATACCCGTCCCTTTCACTCTCCGGGCATGACAGAATCGAGTGAAAGAGACGGGTAGAAGAAAAAGGGCACAAATCGTTCGGTCATTCACATTTAGCAATTCATTTGCGATCCAGTTTTAAGAAGGTCATAGTACGAAAGAAAGCAATACATTTTAGAAACCTATTCTGCATCGCGCTATTTTTGAATCGCTGTCTTAAGTTGATGGTAGAATTGGTAGGCGCCCTGCTTTTCTTACAAAATAATTATCATAACAATAACGATAGTTTATCGTGTGGGTGTGGTACAAGTACCTTATGGGTCAGGCCGTAGATTTTGCCACAAATAGCGCAATGGTGACGCAAAATTTTCTACGAGTCGGTCGCACAAAGTGGTGCAAAATGGTAGCGCAAAATTATTAAGGAGCACGTACATTAATGTGATTTTATTTAACAAACATGTACTAACAAGAGGTATTGCATAAAACTAGAAAAAGAAACACGATGTTGGTATGTAAGTATGTTTAATTAATAATTAACAATAACTAGCGGCCGCCCGCGGTTTCACCCGCGTGGTTCCCGTTCCCGTGGGAATATCGGGATAAAAAGTACATATAAACCTTCCTCTTGAATCACTCTATCTAATAAAAAAAAACGCATCAAAATCCGTTGCGTAGTTTCAAAGATTTAAGCATACAAAGGGACATAGGGACAGAGAAAGTGACTTTGTTTTATACTATGTAGTGATGTACCTATGAGTAATTCTTTTTTACATATTGCGCACAATGAAAAGTTAAACAGGATGACAAAAACTAGTAAGTACCTATGTATGATTTGTTCAATTTACAAAAAAAATACATTTAATTTGTTAGATGGAGGTATTTGGTATTATTCATTATTAATTATATAAATATAATACAACTTTAAAATTTATTTCAACTCTTTTCAATGTTTGAGAGTCCATTACTTTAACTCTAGCAACAACCTGCTTGAAGTATCACTTTTAAAAGGACCTGCCAACCATTAGGATGCCAAAAATAAAAAAATAAAAAAAAAGTTACATGGGTTTAAAAGTTAGTATGAAAGTGACGAATTTCCAAAACTTATAAAATACAAAATAAAAAAAAACTTTGGACCTAGGTAAAATCTTTGAGGCTGGTTAGGTAGCAGACCACCGCACCTACCCCTATTTTCTTATGTTTAACGTTCTGCCGAACACCCTGTACTTATAGAATATTAATAAAAGCTAACAAACCAATTAATAGTAATGCTAGTCATGTTTTTAGCGGAATTACAGCTAAAAGTAATTTCAAAATAATAAAAAACTTGAAAACCTTGTGTGCATGCACTATTATTCAATAGCGTAAAATAAGTGGCGCATTTTTTTACGCAACCGGTATCGCAAAGTGACATAAAGACAGTTTTGCGGAACCGAGGCGCAAATGAAATCGATTATAACTCTTAAAATATACTATTTTACAAGGCTAGTTTAACATATACAGATCACACACATCTAATTAAACCATGCGCAACAAAAATTATAAGTTTTAATCAAAAACTTACCTTGAAATCTCAAAAAATGTACTCTGCAAAGTAGGCGACACTTTTCACTTTGATCGGAGTTGACACCGAAATGTCAAAAAATATGGTCGTCAACGCTGTATTGACCATAGAATACGATACTTTGGTGATGCCAGCACTCAAACAAAATCTTAATAAATGTTTTAAAACCATAAAATGGGTGAAAATGGTTACGCAATATAAGTAGCGCAAAGAAATGGTTTTTCAAAAAAAAAATCTTATTGCCGAAAACTTATCTTTTTTCTTAGGAAAGACGCAAAGATATTAAAGGAATGGCAACCTTATTATTATTTTATAACGTCAAATCAAACAGCTCATCAATAAGTTAAAAAATGATAATTTTATCGATGTTTAAGCTGTACACCTACCAATGCGGATTCGCGGTTTTTATAAAAAATCCGTCACTTTTGGGAGGGAAATGTCAAATAGTTTTCCAAATATATACACTTATCCAAATATCTATATCTGCCTTGGTTTGCTATTTCTTAGGAAACACGATGATAAGATTGAGACATTTCTAAGAGTACTATATTTAAAATTATATGAGGCGGAGACTTTTGTACCCTCGAATGTGGCAAAATCTACGGCCTGACCCTTATATGAAACTTTATGTTACTGTTGACTGTAAAACTAAATCAAGAACAAGTAAAACACAAAAAATAAACTATTTTTTAAATCCTACTAATATTATAAATGTGAAAGTTTAGATGATTGGATGTTTGTTACTCAATCACGTCAAAACGGCTGAACGGATTTGGCTGAAATTTGGGACATAGAAACTTTGTGGCCTGGAAAGGAACATAGGCTACTTTTTATCCCGGAAAAGTATCACATTCCCGCGGGATAACGTCGTGTAGTCCACGCGGGCGAAGCCGCGGGCGGAAAGCTAGTATGTATATATATATATATATATGTAATATATTTTTTCAAAATATGTAAGGTGTGCGGTGTCTGATCGCCCAAAAAACACTAAGTATTATTTAGTTATATTACTAAGCCTACTAAATAACAGTTATTATTATTATCAATTTCAATAATAATGGCGCGCTTACACAAGCAACTGAAATTGCGCAATTCCTGGCCATCCTCACCAAATATTACGTCACGAGACGTGACGTCACATAAGCAATAGCAAATAGTAGCAACCTGTTGCTAAGATACGGCCAAACAATACCACGAAATATGAAGCAACATTGCTCCACTAATTGCTCCAGATTGATCCATTATAGTTGCCAGGCAATTATTGCCATAAAAATTGCTCGTGTACTCGCGCTATTGGACGCGTATAGCAGAGAGAAGGAAGGAAATTCAAGTTCAAGAATGATTGTAGGTCGATTCTGACACATATTAGGTACCTACCTTTTGTCATTGTCATGCGTTATTCGCGAAATTGTTGCCTTTTATTTGTATACAGACATCTAATCGAGCTTCATTCGATGCGTTGTTTCCGATAGAAAGTGAAAAACAAAGTCCCGTGTCTAAATATAGAGCCTTCACATTCATTGTTGCCTGCATGCATGCCCAGCTTTTATTGCTATTGTTCGATGGACCTAGTGAGTTGGTTTTAGGACCTAGTGATTTTAAAATAATATAACATAAATTACTTTGCCACCAGCAACATTTACCACATAGTAATTAAAAGTGCGGGCAGCGCAGGACCGATCGTTGTGGAGATCCTTGGGGGAGGCCTATGCCCAGCAGTGGGCGTCGTACGGCTGAAATGATGATGATGATGAATCTCTGAAACGGCTGGACCGATTCATACGACAATATTAGAAGGAGTTTAAAATTGAATTCCAAGATTTTCTTACATTGTGACTTAGTTACACCTCACTTTTTCGTAGGTATGCCACCTCCATAGGATTTAGTACTCAGAGGAGTAAACCGGTTCACAGCAATGTTGCCGTTCCATATCATAGCATGGCTTGTAGAAGACGATAGAGACGGCTGTGATGGTAGGCACCCAGAGCAGCGTCTCTTTTGGTTGTGAACAAAAATTCAATACCTACACTGGGAAAAAAAAGGGTCGATTTATCGGCTCTGCAGAGCCGTTTAAACCCGGTACTGCAGTTGCAGCCGTGTCAACACGGTAAAGTTTGCCGTGTGCCGCTGACACGGCTCCGTTGGACACACGGTTAAATTTGCACACGGTACTGCAGTAATTTCAATTTTTCAACACGGCTATAATCAGACACGGCTAGATTTGCACACGGTACTGCAGTTGCAGCCGTGTCAACTTCTTAACACGGCTATAATCATACACGGCTAGATTTGCACACGGTACTGCAGTTGCAGCCGTGTCAACTTCTTAACACGGCTATAACCATACACGGCTAGATTTGCACACGGTACTGCAGTTGCAGCCGTGTCAAATTATGAACACGGCCAATGATCAGACACGGCTAGATCAGACGCAGCCGTGTCAATAGTTCGACACGGTTATGGCCAACATGGCTGGAGTGGCCGTGTGAAACGGCAAATGACACGATTGGTTGAGCCGTGTGACGCGGTTTGATGTGGCCGTGTAAAACGGTTGCCTCAGCCGGGTCAACACGGCTATCTCAGCCATCTCTTTACATTCCTACGCAGCTGGCAGAGCCGTGTGACGCGGTATGAAATAGCCGTGTAAAACGGTTGCCTCGGCCACGTCAACACGGCTATCTCAGCCGTCTCCTTACGTTTCTACGCAGCTGGCGGAGCCGTGTGACGCGGTCTGAAGTAGCCGAGTAAAACGGTTACCTCAGCCACGTCAATACGGCTATCTCAGCCGTCTCCCTACGTCCCTACGCAGCTGGCGGAACCGTGTGACGCGGTCTGAAGTGGCCGTGTAAAACGGTTGCCTCAGCCACGTCAACGCGGCTATCTCAGCCGTCTCTCTACGTCCCTACGCAGCTAGCGGAGCCGTGTGACGCGGTCTGAAGTGGCCGTGTAAAACGGCTACCTCAGCCATGTCAACACGGCTATCTCAGCCGTCTCCCTACGTCCCTACGCAGCTGGCGGAGCCGTGTGACGCGGTCTGAAGTGGCCGTGTAAAACGGCTACCTCAGCCACGTCAACACGGCTATCTCAGCCGTCTCCCTACGTCCCTACGCAGCTGGCGGAGCCGTGTGACGCGGTCTGAAGTGGCCGTGTAAAACGGCTACCTCAGCCACGTCAACACGGCTATCTCAGCCGTCTCCCTATGTCCCTACGCAGCTGGCGGAGCCGTGTGACGCGGTCTGAAGTGGCCGTGTAAAACGGCTACCTCAGCCACGTCAACACGGCTATCTCAGCCGTCTCCCTACGTCCCTTCGCAGCTGGCGGAGCCGTGTGACGCGGTCTGAAGTGGCCGTGTAAAACGGCTACCTCAGCCACGTCAACACGGCTATCTCAGCCGTCTCCCTACGTCCCTACGCAGCTGGCGGAGCCGTGTGACGCGGTCTGAAGTGGCCGTGTAAAACGGCTACCTCAGCCACGTCAACACGGCTATCTCAGCCGTCTCCCTACGTCCCTACGCAGCTGGCGGAGCCGTGTGACGCGGTCTGAAGTGGCCGTGTAAAACGGCTACCTCAGCCACGTCAACACGGCTATCTCAGCCGTCTCCCTACGTCCCTACGCAGCTGGCGGAGCCGTGTGACGCGGTCTGAAGTGGCCGTGTAAAACGGCTACCTCAGCCACGTCAACACGGCTATCTGTGTGACGCGGTTGTGGCAGCCGTCTTGTACGGCTACTGTACACCGCGTTACACGGCTCCGCCAGCTGCGTAGGAACGTAGGGAGACGGCTGGGATCGCCATGTTGACGTGGCCGTGGTATCCGTTTTATACAGCCTCTTCAGACGGCATCACACGGCTCTGTCAGCTGCATAGGGACGTAGGGAAACGGCTGGAATACTGACAGGAATTTCTCAGGTTCACACCAGCTGTATAGCACAAAGGTAGAAGTGTCAGATATACTTGAACACCTGCGAAAGAAAGCTGCAGTTGAATTATACAAGATAATTACTAAAAGAATAAGTACAATAAATCTCTTAAAATAACTTATTTCCATTAGGGTATGGTGAAGATTGATATTTGTAAATATATAATTAAAAAACATTAGTTTTAAGAAACTGACATTTTATTTTTCAAAATTAAATGGTTTACACAAATTGTTGACAATTTCAAATTATTATAATTATATTCCCTACACGAGAAGATTTAGTGAGCATGCGTGTATCAAACGAAACTGGGCGGTAGAGGATCTCGTGGTCTATTTGATTTGAATCACCGTACACCGTACAAACGTACATTATGTACGTAATATGTTTATAGGTTTACCTTTACCGTTTAACGAAATAATGTACATTAATTGTGGCGCGGCTGGGGAGCATACTCTGCAGCGGCGCCACACAGTACTCATATATAGAAATGATATTTGCCATTTTTTTCTTATGGAAATTGATGTACGAACGAATGCTGTTTATTGTGTACGTATTGAAAAAAATCATTATTATTTCTTGATTTCATATATTTTAATTAATTCAGCTGAACGGTATGAGCTGTACGTCAGAGTGACGCGGGTGAGCGAGAAGGAGATATAAATTCTTCCCACACCCCCGCATACTGCTCTGATTTTCAATCATGATATTATATATGAAATCATTAAGTAATAATTACTTTTTTCCAATACGTACACAATAAACAGAATTCGATCATCAATTTCCATAAGAAAAAAGTAGCAAATATCATTTCTATCTATGAGTGCTGCGCGCCGCTGCAGAGTAGGTATGCTACCCAGCGGCGCCACAATTAATGTCCATTATTTCGTTTACCGGTAAAGGTACACCTATAAACATAATACGTACATGATTTATGTTCAACGTACAGTCAGCTGCAGAGAAAGATAACCCCCTCTACGACATAACGAATGACCGCAGGGGGGTTACCTATCTATGCAGCTGATTGTACAACATTTTAAAATAGAATTAATTAATTTTCATTATGGTGGCGCCGCTGCGGAGCATAACACGGAAAATCATCTTATACCTACCCTGTTGCATGGACACTGCTCAACAAATTATTAATAATTCAAAAGTATTTAAAGATAGTTAGGTATTTCTAAGCTCTTTCAAGTCCTACGCCCGAATTCTCGAACGCAAATCATCTTTGGGAGCGTCTCACACATCATGGCATCTCTTTTTGCCATTTAAAGTGACAGGGCGATGTTTGAGACGCTCCCAAAGATAAGTAGCATACGAATATTCGGGCATTATTCTCTTAGGCCACTATAATCTACTAACATTACTTTTGATGTAAAAATTAATATCTACTTATCTGCTTCTTACAATTATACAATTTTAAACAAATAATCATTTTGGTTTAAACTTACTGAGTAGCTTAACTAGTAAATTAAGATATTTCCGAAAAACGCACATTAATGCGGAAAAGCATTTTACACCCTGTTGTACGACACAACTCAATTACTTAGTTTAGTTTAATTGTACAGACAATAGAAATATTTGACTTAACACGAGTCATAATAATATAACTTTGTTTGTTATTGATGTAAGTATAAATACAGCGAGTTTTCATTTAATTTCTATAAATACCCGTCGTATAAAATTTAGTCGCTTTTCCTTTAACTACATTGTAAAGGTAACACTGAAAAGTATTTGACGGCTGCACCGCAATACAAGGAAACCACTTAACACAGAATTGCTGTAAGCTGTTCACCCCGTAAGCTGATCGTCGGTGTCGAATTTCACACACTTAACCCTATAATTACATGATAAAAATTCGTGTTAACGAGACGTTGAACGAGCAACACGAGCCCGCCTTCCCCAAGTGCCTCATCAAACTTTCCTTATTGCCTACGTTTTGTGTTCGCAATTCGTGAAATTCAGATAATATTTACATTATCCTTGTTATTGTTTGAACGAAACGGTTAGAGTTGCCTTTTTTGCGGAAGCATTGAGTGGGTTGTTGCCGTATCGTTGTATAGTTACTTAAAAAAAGGTATATTTGAGGGTTAAATGCCTACGTTGAAAGCTGTTTTGAGCTCAGAACGTTTTTGTTGTAAAATTACCGAATTATTCTTAAGTATAAACGAAACAACAGTAGAAAAGTTTGAAGAATTTTTCCTAACTCTAATAAAATTTGAACAATAACGGATTCCTCATACAAACTTTTATCTCGCACTTTATCCTACAAGATTTATTTTCCAAACAAAAGTTAGCGAAGTCCATTAGCAAAGACTACGTTCAATCCAAGTCTAAACCATTTTCACTATCGGTAATGTCCTTCTGAAGTGGAAAATTATAGACATATGTGTATATTTATTTAGTAGCTACCTACCTACCTAGTTAACTTAAGAGCAGGTAGAGTAGAACAAATCATCATCATCATCATCATCGTGCTCTTTTCTCATTCGTATCATTTCTCAACCTTTCTAGTATATAACATCAACTTACCTATCGTCCCCGCTAAAATCAATATTATTAAAATATGTACTTAAATAAAAGCATTTTCCATTTAGAAACGCAACACTTATATCAAGGTAGCTCTAACTAAAAGCTAACAATTTAATAAAAGACTGCTCAACAAAATTAGGACCCACCAAATGATTTTCTTAACTTTTGTTTGCTATACCTACTTTACTTTTTATGGTTATCTAATCGTTGAAAAAATTAACCAACCATGCTAATGGCTACCTGGTCTATTTCTGAGCCCCTAGTTCAAAAGAGTCTATTTTAGAAAATTCAATACGTTAACGTATTTTGAAATAAGTGCCCCAAAACGAAGTGAACCCTATTTTGTTAGTTAAAAGTAGGTTGAATCCTAATCAAAATAAATGTGGGACGAAAGGACGAACTGGGTCGAACAAGAAGGATGACAAGACTAAACGACATTTTTATAGGAACTAACCACTAATTACTTTAAAGCTCACCGAAACTCAATTAACATTGCACTAAGAGCCCTGCCCCATTAATGCGTTGCGTTTCGCTGCGTCGTTTTCCATATATTTTGAATGACATGTCACATTAAGGGGCAATTCAGATACAGGCGGAAACCACGCGATTGGGACTACGGCGCGGTTATTGTAGACACTCCTGAATAACATTCATTCAACTTCAAACCTGTCAGTTGGCCGCAATCGGCCACACACATGGACACGGCCACGATTTTGTGGGGCCATTTACGCTGCGATGTCGGGCGCGTTGTCTCAACGCAGGTGTGGCATACAATACGTAGATCCGCTGCGACGACGCAACGCAACGCATTAATGAGGCTTCGCCCTTATATGTTTTAAGGACTACTCACCAGGAGCATTTGTTTCACGAACGAGCGTTTGTAACCATACTCGAGCATATCCTTCGCGAACCAAACATTTGGTGTATGTACGTTAAAACGAATATCGAAAGTGTGCTCGCGAAGATAATTAATAAATTTACATTGCATCAAACACTTGCGCAACGAATACTCGAATACGAATGCTCCCTGAGGATACGGTCATTTAAACCCTGACCAAACAGATAAAGTAAGAACAGCATTTAACAGAATTTACGAATCGATGTAAAGTAAATATTATTATATCCAATGACGAAAACCATAATCTTACTAAGAGGGATGTGCATTCAGAAACGTTCAAAGATCTGAGATTACAAATAAGTAGTGAATACTCAATTGCAAACAGTTCTAACGTCTCGATAATGAGTCACACCAACACATCAAAATATGACTATAAAAATTAGTGCATTTAATGCGCGTAAGTACTCGTGCAAGTAATAACAGTTTTTGTTTCATCGAAATCTGTCCAGGATTTCCAAAGTTACAGCGTTGTAAAGTTTCACCAGCTTTTGTAAATTTGCTTTCCTTGCGCGCTATTGCGATGACGTCATGTCGCAGTGACATCTCCGATTGCGGCTGCTGCGGGTGATTTCCGTCCAACTGTACCTACATAGAGTCCGTCCGTGCGCAATCTTCGCGCAACTGGTGCGTTTTTGGCGCTAGTTACAGTACATTTTCTTCGTTCTAAGGTTATGGTAAATAATTAGTATTCGATTTCGACCGCGCTCTCCTACTCTGTCCATTTGACGGCTTCGTGTTATTGTTGATCGAAGTTTGACGGTTGCTATTTATATTGACAGAATACCGCCCGCCATTAGGAAAGTTGATTTAATTTATTAATCACGAAAATACAACTTATGTATTTGAAGGTGTTTACATGGGCTCAATACAAAATTGATCATTGATCGACTATAAGAAAAATAAATAAATTTATTGCGAAACCGTGAGAGCGCAACTCTAATAGCCAAAGGAGAAATACGGAAGCGCCAACTCTCAATCGCGATGTGACGTCACACGTTGATTCCATTGGCTCACCCGAATTTTTCACGGAAGCCGTACTTTAACGTTCAATATCTCAGTAATTTTTGAAGATAGGAAAAAAATAAAAACATAATCTTTTTTCTCGAGTAACATATTTTTTAGATATGCTAATAACAAAAATCATTGGTGTGACTCAACAAATTTGTTGCAGAATAGAAACTTGTGCATTTGCCGTTCGTAGTTGACCACAGCCTTACTACATTCCCAGTTAAACACGGTGTAGGAATATCCCACTTTGTGTCTCGCGGTATTTATAGAGAGCACCGCTATAGCTTTTAATAGGGTGGTCTGGGGGGTACGAGGCGACCGCCGGCTATACTACCTACATCCACTACGGAACTTCACAGGACTTCTCAAGCCGGTACTATTACACAAAAGGATGGACTTTTGTATTGTTTCATTTGACATTTGATGTCCATAATATGTCCATATAAGGGCATAATATGGACTTCATTTGACATTATAAGTTACTTAGTACCCAAGAGTTTTGACACATTTCACCGACCAAATTATTTCAGGACTTCATACGTGTAGGTAAACCAGCTTATACAGTCGGCGCCGGCGCCGGCGCCCCAATTTCGCTCTTTGTGCAACCGAGTGCAATTTCCTTTTGAATAAGAAGCTTTGAACACATAACACGTTATTTGGAACTATTATGACACCGAGACCAGATTTACATAAAATCATATAACATATATATAACATATATTTATGTTATATTATTTTATTTTATTATGCTAGAAGTTCAAATAACTACCCGTAAGTTTATTAACAACCAATAAAACTTTACGTGAGCACGAAATTGTTTCCAGAGAAAGATGAGACGCGAGGAAAAACTTTAAGTTAGAGTACATACCTAATGACAAAATGATCGCCAAATAGTTAGTAACATTCGACTATTGTTTTAAGTATTAATATCCTCAACTGAGAGCCTTTGCTAACTTTTAGTCCAAGTAAGACCAAAGACTATTTATTTAGTCCATATTTTTTTTTTTTTATTTTTTTTTTTTTATCCACAACGGGGTAGCACTTAGCCTTCATCACACCTGATGTTAAGTAGTGATAAGGCTGAAGGTGGAAGCGCACTACTCCCGGAATCCTCAATCACTGAGGAACTGGCTATCTTATCTCTAACTGCCGGAACACAATAATGCTGAAAACATCATTGTTATGGCGTCAGACTTAGATAAGATGGTGGTAGCTAGCCAGGCGGACTAAGAACAAGTCCTACCACCAACCAAACCGAATACAATATGTACCCCCACTGGGAATCGAACCCGGGACCTCTTGGTCTGAATTCGGTGGTGTGAACCACTAGACCACAGAGGCGGTTAAACCATATTAAGATGCCGGCGACGCGTCGCCGACGGGTCAGCTTAAATGAGCCTCCCATACAAACGAAATACCAAAATAATTTAAAAACTGACCTTTTTTTCTATACTTGGGATGTTATTCAGATTAAGACAGCATTTATCAAGGTCCTTATTAAAATATAAAAGCTAAGTACCTACCCAATTAAAATTAAATGCAAATTGCAGTTTTGTATGAAAAAATGTAATTGGCTTTCTTTTTTTATTGGATAGGTATTTAAGATATTTTTTTTATAAATAAATATTAAAAATTAGTATTTTTGATAAATCCTGTCATAATCCGAATAACTTCACAAATAGGTACAGCCAATAATGCTCAAATTTTAAAATATTTTGGCTTTAGGTCCTTACTTTACTGCGATCTGTCAAACAATGTTATAGTAATATTATAAACGAGTAGGTACTATTCATTTAATAGATCTCATTTAAAACTCATTCCTGAAATTATTAAAAGCAAGAACTTTTCATAGAATATACGTTCAGTGGGATTGGTCTCGTGCTAGAGGTTCAAAAGATCCCTTATTACTTTTATTTTCCATTGGATGTAATTAAATGCAATTTATTAGCCCTTAGATAAAGTTATTTTCTTTTATGCCTTTGACTGAAATGCAGATGCAACAAAAAGGAAAGTACTTTATGAAAGTCTGAAGAACAATATACTGTTAGTTTTGCAAGAGCAAATTAGCTAAGAAATTGCATTAGCTTTGCTCCTGACTTGAAGCATTTTAATAAGCATAATATTGCTTTTACAACGTTGATGAAAATCAATAAGTTATTAAAAGAATTTTCATTTTGAATATGAGGAAAGTAAAAATAAACAGAAATTATCTAAAAAATATTTTTCCTATGGCCGCGGAATTTTCGAAAGACTATAACTTTTTTGTTCATTTTCTCTGTTTTAGGGAAGGCAAGGGAAACTAAGTCCATACAGTCTTGTTTGGTGTTTGACCCGTACTCTATGCAATTCCATGAAATTAATAGCCTGATTTTTTATGTTACAAATAACTTATTTGGTTTAATCTGTTTCTAAAAACGCATTTTTTTTTAAAAAACAATGTTTTAGATTTAAAATAATAATTCTACGATATTAATTATTTTATATAATAGCAAAACATGGCTGTATAGGCTTCTGTGCCTTTGCCTGCATACCTAAGGAAAATAAACGTCCAAAGAGAAACTTAAAGACTCTACACACGTTCCTATCCGACCTCCGATTCGGTCTGCTCCTTGACCAAATCGGAACAAGTGTAGCGTAGATTTGGTCTGGGAGCAGACCAAATCGGCTGTCGGATCGGAACGTGTGTAGATGCTATTACAGATATTGACATGACTCCTCCTATTCCTTTTTTAAATTTCATAACGGCCCTAGGGCCGCCACATACCACTTTCAACCCGCATTTTAGGAGAGATATGAGTTACTTTCAGAATATGAGAGATGAAATAGTAGATTGTTTAGCAAGGGCTGTATGGCACCCATAACAGTCGAGTGTTTTGGCGCACGAACGAAGTGAGGGCGCCGATAGTTCGAGACTGTTATGGGTCTATACACCCCAAGTAAACACTCTACTTTTCATTTCGAATATGAGGATAGTAAAAATAAACAGAAAAGTATTTTTCCTATGGCCGCGGAATTTTCGAAAGACTATAACTTTTTTGTTCATTTTCTCTATTTTAGGGAAGGCAAGGGAAACTAAGCCCATACAGTCTTGTTTGGTGTTTGACCCATACTCTATGCAATTCCATGAAATGAATAGCCTGATTTTTTATGTTACAAATACCTTATTTGGTTTAACCTGTTTCTAAAAACGCATTCTTTAAAAAAAACAATGTTATATATATCAAAATAATAATTCTACGATAAGATTTTAAATTATTTTTATGCATTCACAATGCAATTTTTGGAAGTATACGAATAATGTGATAGTAAAAAACCACGAGCCCTATAAGTCAGAGCATCGGGCCGGATTCCCGGAGGCGCGGGTTCGAATCCCGCCTGAAAGCTACTTATAGGGCTCGTGGTTTTTTACTATCACATTATTCGTATACTTCCAAAAATTGCATTGTGAATGCATAAAAATAATTTAAAATCTTATTTAATGGCTGTTTCATCTTAATCGACTGTTAAACATTTTGTAAAAAATGTTTCTTTCGGATGCGAGGGTTTCCTCACATTGATGAAACAACGCTGGCCTACAGCGTAACAAGTGATAGCAAAATTCGACGAGTCGTGTAAGCCTTTCGGTAGCTTAGTTGGTCAGAGCATCGGGCCGGATTCCCGGAGGCGCGGGTTCGAATCCCGCCTGAAAGCTACTTATAGGGCTCGTGGTTTTTTACTATCACATTATTCGTATAATTCTACGATATTAATTATTTTATACAATAGCAAAACATGGCTGTATAGGCTTCTGTGCCTTTGCCTGCATACCTTTGGAAAATAAATGTCCAAAGAGATACTTAAAGACTCTACACACGTTCCTATCCGACCGCCGCCGATTCGGTCTGCTCCCAGACCAAATCGGAACGTGTGTAGCGCAGATTTGGTCTGGAAGCAGACCAAATCGGTCCACCAAACCAGTCGGATCGGAACGTGTGATGATGCAATTACAGATTTTGACATGACCCCTCCTATTCCTTTTTTAAATTTCATAACGGCCCTAGGGCCGCCACATACCACTTTCAACCCGCATTTTAGGCAAGTTAGCAGTTACTTTCAGAATATGAGACATGAAATAGTAGATTGTTTAGCAAGGGATGTATGGCACCCATAACAGTCGAGAGTTTTGGCGCACGAACGCAGTGAGGGCGCCGATAGTTCGAGACTGTTATGGGTCCATACGCCCGAAGTAAACACTCTACTTTTCATTTTGAATATGAGGAAAGTAAAAATAAACAGAAATAATCTAAAAAATATTTTTCCTATGGCCGCGGAATTTTCGAAAGACTATAACTTTTTTGTTCATTTTCTCTGTTATATGGAAGGTAAGGGAAACTAAGTCCATACAGTCTTGTTTGGTGTTTGACCCGTACCTACTCTGCAATTCCATAAAATTAATAGCCTGATTTTTTATGTTACAAATAACTTATTTGGTTTAATCTGTTTCTAAAAACGCATTCTTTAAAAAAAACAATGTTTTAGATATAAATAATAACTCTACGATACTAATTATTTTATATATTAGCAAAACATGGCTGTATAGGCTTCTGTACCTTTGCCCGTATACTTTTGCTAAATAAATATGTCCAAAGAGATAAGACTCTACACACGTTCCTATCCGACCTCCGATCCGATTCGGTCTGCTCCCAGACCAAATCGGAACGTGTGTAGCGTAGATTTGGTCTGGGAGCAGACCAAATCGGCTGTCGGATCGGAACGTGTGTAGATGCTATTACAGATATTGACATGACCCCTCCTATTCCTTTTTTAAATTTCATAACGGCCCTAGGGCCGCCACATACCACTTTCAACCCGCATTTTAGGCAAGTTAGGAGTTACTTTCAGAATATGAGACATGAAAAAGAATTTACTTAATACATTGTCATCACAGACAATAATAGTGAAACCACCTCATGGAGATTGCAGAAATGTCAAACGCAATTTGATTGGTTATTTCATGACACGCAGCGCAGCAGGTTTAAGCTGGCTATTGACGGTCAAATTTTCCTAAAACTGTGGCGTAAAACTCCGGCGTCAATCCAAAATTTTATCGTGAATGTCGAATCGTCACTCCAGTTTAACTGACGACGCACCACGCAATTTTCCGTGGCTATCATAAATCCAACGTCCGTCGCGCCAAACTGACCGTCAGTCCAATCGCGTCAGTTCGCTTGCAGCGCCCGCCCGCGGTGTGGTGCGGTGGTCGAGCGTACTGTGTATAGTTTTTGCTTTTACAAGTAGAAAGTGACGACGGACCGAAAATATAAAAATAACTAGGTAGCGATAACTTTTTCATCCATTGCTTTCTTTCTTGTTTTTAGGGTTCCGTACCCAAGGGTATTCTTTAAATATTTTCAAAATATTTAGTTGTATTTCTTATTCGGAATCAGTATCCATTGTTTTATCGACAAAGATAAGTAGTACACGTCTTTCAACAGCCCGGCCGGTCGAAAACTGAAGAGCCGGCGTCACGCCAGTCAGTGGGGAAATCTAGTTGGCTTAAAACCATTTGGAGTGACGCCACAGTTTTACGCCACAGTTTTAGGACAAAAGTGATCGTCAATGTCCAGCTTAGCCTAGCTACTTTGAACGATATATTGTTAGGCCGTGTCCCCATAGTAAGGTCGCAACGCAACAAACTATGCTCGTGGTCTGCGGCTTTGTTCGCCCACTTGACTATGCCGCATCGCAAGCCGCCGCTGACAGTCAGTCGCTCACTATGAGCCTAATGGGGACACGACCTTATTGCGTAGTATGAACCTGCATCCTGCATCCTTAGCACAAGAATGTACGCCTAGCCTTAATATACTTATTAGAGGCTTACACACACATATATATTACTGTCTGTGTACAAAAATATACCAATTTCAGGGCTATTATTTAATTTTAGCGGTTAAAGGTTGAGATATAAACTAATAGGTAATAAATCATACTGTCATAAATTAAAACTATAATCTTAGTTATTTATTACAATGGAAAAAGTAATATGCATAAATTCGAAAAAAAATAATTAACGGAGGCTCTTATTTTATTTATTCTAGAACCACTAATATTTTGTAACTCTTTGTTATTTTTAGGGCGAAATATAAAAAAAACAGACTGTTATCTACTTTCTAAAATTTCATAACAGTCTAGTACCTACCTACTGGAGCTAAAAATTACACAAAGCCTAAACATACGTCTCGCTGGGGCGTCAAGTCTACTACCTCGATAAGTCAAAAATGGCGGACTGAGATATGAATGAAATGAGAAAAAGAATGGGAAATGAGATAGCAACGAAACAGCCACCGACCGTACTCTAGCTCCTGTCGGTCATCGAGTTGGCTAAAAAGCTTCAACCGTTTTTAACCGACTTCAAAAAAAGGAGGAGGTTATCAATTCGACTGTATATTTTTTTTTTTTATTTTTTTTTTTATTTTTTATGTGTGTTACCTCAGAACTTTTTAGTTAATGAACCGATTTGGTTAATTCTTTTTTTATTTAAAAGGTGACGCTTCTCGTGTGGTCCCATTCAAATTTTATCAAGAACTGGCAAGAAGTTCAGGAGTTATCCTGAATAATGTGTATTTAGACTTTATTTGGTTATATGGACGATTTCATAGTTTCATCAAATTGGGGATCATTTTCAAAAATATTTTTTTTCGAAAGTTGGTTGGTCAGAAGTACTGACCTGATCTTACTTTCACCAAGTCAGGACCAGGGGAACAAATCCCAGGAAAATTGAGAGAAATTCTCAAATATCGGCAAGCCTTATGCGTTCCATTTATTATTGAAGTTAATCAAGTATTTGCATCTGGTAGTCATCATCTCATAGTGATGAGCTGGTGATGGAAGCTACAACTCCTTAACGGTTAGGAGTTGGAGAATATTTCTTTAAGTATTAATCGTACGTATGGGCCAATAGTTATATTCTTTCAGGTTATTAGGGTGAGCTGCTGATGAGAGGTGAAACTCCTCAACAGTTAGGAGTTATATTATGATGTTTTATAAATACCATATGCACGAATGGACCTTCAGTTGTATTCCTTCATAAATAAATTTCGGGTTCGATTCCCGAACAAGACAAATATTTGTGTGCATGAACATGTCTATTTGTCTTGGTCTGGGTGTTTACTATGTATATTAAGTATGTATTTACAAAAAAAAAAGTATTTAAGTATATATTTATCCGTTATCAAGTTTTCCATGATACAGTTTCTTAATGAAATTAAAATGGGCTTAGATAATTGGTGTGAATGTAAAAAAAAAAAAAAAAACGTGTTATGTTATGACAACGGATTATACACCACTTATACACCACTTATTATCTAAGTAGCTAAAGATGGAAAGCTGAATTCCGTAAGGGATAGGATATTTACAACAATTTATCATAATCACCATGTAGTTTCTTTAGCTACTTCACTAAAAATCGAAAAATAAAACGTTTTTGAAAAAAAATCTAACCGCCTTCAAAACGGATCTTCAAACAAAAATTAACAAACACTAAAAAACGAAAAAAATAATAAGATTTTTAATTCAAACGACGATGATACGTGACTTTTTCTAATTTATCTTGGTACTTACTGAATTGTTTGAAGTCGGTGCCAAGCCAAAAAGAATAAGAACGAAATTTACTGAGTATAACTAACATATAAAAAAAACCCGGTCCCAAGCGTGAGGTGTAGGACGTAATTACCTCAATACGTATAAGACGGCACCGACTTCAAACAGTTCAGTAAGTACCAAGATAAATTAGAAAAAGTCACGTATCATCGTCGTTTGAATTAAAAATCTTATTATTTTTTTCGTTTTTTAGTGTTTGTTAATTTTTGTTTGAAGATCCGTTTTGAAGGCGGTTAGATTTTTTTTCATAAACGTTTTTATAAAGAGACAACCAATTTTCGGTTTCGTGTAGGGTTAATAGTCCTACTAACCTGGTTGACGAAAATGATCTCTTCATTGTCCACCAGCACCGATGAGTATTTGATGGAACCTGTAACAAAGTAACAATATGTTATATAAGTGAATGAAGGTACCTACTTACTAGCACAGAATAATATTTGTCTACTAGCTGCTGCTGTTGCCCGCTGTTGAAATAACAATAAGATGACGTGATACAAACAAATCCACCTTTAACGACTCAAAATTACCTATATTTCGGAAAAATATTATTACAATGCATTCAATCTCACTATCCGTACTAATCTAGATACGCGGAAGCGTATCAAAGCCAAGTTCAAAAGCAAACAGAACTGGCGAGCAGCACCGTGTGTATCTTAACACGAACCATTTGGAGCCACTTTTGACCCCCTCATAACTCAAAAACTATTACACAGAAACATGTCAAATTTGGCTTATGTATTGAGACTAGCGAGATAAATATGTGCTCCTAATTTTATATACACACCTCAAACGGTTATTTAGATATTTACGTCCAAAAATCGTTATTTTTATCACTGACTCACCTATAATCAAAACTATAACCCACTTCCAGATGACCTAGAAAGCTGAAATTTGGCATGCAGACAGGTAATCTGGTGAATACAAAGGAAAAAATCCGAAACTAGTATTTTTTTTAAATAAAACGTTGACAAACTTATATTTGCGTTCCCTGTGCACTTATCCTGTATAAGATCTTGTAAAAGATGAAGTACAAATATAAGTTTGTAATAGTTTTTATTCTGTTATATACCAATAATTCGTCATACTTCTTGAAGTTCGGCTAGCGCTGACGGCGTAGTGGCACGTAGTGGTCATTCAATATTGAGGACTCGAGGGAACCAAGTTCGAACCCCAGATTACCCAAACACTTTTTTGTCCTCGCGGTAAATTAATTACAAACTTGCACCATTTCTAGCACGATATCAATATTATTATTTATTAATTATTAATATAAATTATAAAGTTATTGAAATTTTTACTTTTTGCATTCACAATCCAATTTTTATTATTGAAAAATGGAAAATGAAGTATTTAGACAAAATCGACCCTCATCTCACAACCAGCTCCGATGGGACTCGAACCCACGACCTTTCGCTTAAATTAATTATTAATATTAATATAAATTATAAAGTTATTTAAATTTTTACTTTTTTGCATTCACAATCCAATTTTTATTATTGAAAAACGGAAAATGAAGTATTTAGAAAAAATCGACCATCATCTCACAACTATCTCCGATGGGACTCGAACCCACGACCTTTCGCTTTCCGGGCGACTGCTCTAACCACTGAGCTACGGAGTCGTAATGATAAATGTGAAAGTGTGTTTGTTTGTTTGTTTGTCCTTCTTTCACGTCAAAACGGAGCATAGTACTTATAACCCGACCACCAGGGGGCGCAATCTTCATACATTCAAATGAGAACTAGAAGCCACAAAATGCGAAAGTTGCTATGTTCTCCCTGTAGGTGCACACTTTGCACATAAATAGTTCACTAAAGTAAAGTTCAAAAAACGATAGATGGCTCCAAGTTAATACACCCACCCACAGTTTAGAAAAGAAGAGAAAAATCCTTTATTTCTATACTATATTGTTGAAAGTTGATGGAAGAGTATAAAATTTAATGAGAGTAAAGTGTACTTATGGAAAATAATGTCAAATAATCTAAATTATACGTTTGTTTGTTAAATTTGTTATTTGCTATGTTCTGTTTCGTAAAGATCCGTAATTCCGTTAGCAATTACATAGTTTCGTTGCTCGGAATACCGCTTTTTGAGAAAAAGACTCGTTGGTGTTGAGTGTGTATATAGAACTCTTTGAATATTGACGATTCATAAGTACATATTTATTATGTGTAAGTGAATAAAGAATATTTTTATCTTATCTTATCTTATCTTTGGTGATGTGCTGTGTTTGAAAAAAAGATTTCTTTGAACATTGTAAATGCCTTTAGTCATGCATATTTGTTGTTTTATTGTTAATAAAGGGTGCAGTGTTAACCTATGTTTCATTTACACTAAGTTTCCTTATAAATAAATAATATGTATACTATGCCTATGTGTGTGTCTGTGTTTATATGCCTTTGTAATTTGCATATGTGTGTGTTTATACACCAACTGCAAAACTGTCATCTCTTCCATGGCCGCTTCCAAAGAGTATGTAATCACTGACGTCTGCGCGCGGTCAAAATCGAATACTAATCTTTTCCATAAGCTTAGCATAAATAATGTACTGTAACTAGCGCCAAAAATGCACCAGTCGCGCATGCGCGCAGAGTTATCTGACGCGCACTCTACAGAGTAATTTATATATATAGGAAGTAGAGACCAATCTTGGCCCTTTTATTGGTAGTGTATACCTAACTAGCGCTATCTATCGTCTGGTGTAGGCAACTTTTGGTGTATAAACACACACATAAGACATAGTCTTCTTACGAGTATTATTTATTCTACTTTAGTCCACTATAATTTATATGACAAAACAACGTTTGCCGGGTCAGCTTAAGCTAGTTAGCAAATAAAGAATCAATAAGCAAGATTAGATGTCAACAAAAACGGCTACATCCATAAATTGAGAAGAAGAGATAGCGCTAAATGATAAATGTAAAAGACAAACTACTGCTATATACACTGATCTCTATTATTTACACACTGGACTGGCTGACATAAAATATTGTCGACTGCGGTTATTATTGTGTCAAAACTAGTTCTCCGGGACACTCGTAGTGGCGGCGCTTTAAATTGCCACACAAAATTAGCTGTAATTTGTATGGAGACAGCCTGTCCAGTGTATAAATAATAGAGGTCAGTGGCTACGTAGTAATAATTATATAGTATTCTTTGCTACTGCCAAGGATTCTATATTAGTGCACGTGCGGCAAAAGATAAGAGTTTGTCCGGAAAGCTTTATCGCTTAATGAAACCAGAATCAAAACGCAAATGGAAATGCAATATCTGCTCAGGAACATTAAATACCTATTGCAACTTCGTCAAGAAAAACACCATACACTATTACGACTAGAAAAAAGAAACTGTTGGAAATAGGAAAATGTGTTAAAAATGATATTTCTACGTCCACACCAAACACGAGCATAAAATTAGTTTCATTGTCAGTAGCTGATACGCAAGGGCAAAGTAATATAACTGACCAAATAAAATATACTGAAACATTTGGTATTCATTTTATTATGAATAAGTACCTACTAATAATTTCTCTACAAAAAGTAATGATATCTCATCAAAAACATAAAATATGTGAAGTGAGAGCCAACTTCAATATTAGGAAATATGCCTTGGTTGGTGACTTCAACGACAAAAGATGTGAGATCTAAATGGGTGCCAAGTTTAACGGTCAGTCCTGAAAATTTAGTACATAAAATGTTTTATAACAACTTAAAATATAATTTCTTCTTATAACTTTGGATAATATATTGAAGCCTAAGGTCTGACTTGGCTAGTTTTTATATACGAATTATATATATATTATAGCCTTCGCAAGCTCTAAAGCCGAAGTTCTTATTGTATTCTTCCGAAAATTTGGCTTGCTGGTAGACTAGAAACTAGAGATGAACATAGGGCTCTTCCATGACTGTTTCAGTAAGTACCTAATAATAATTCGTATACGAGAACTAGCCAAGTCAGACCTTAGGCTTCAATATATTATCCAAAGTTATAAGAAGAAATTATATTTTAAGTTGTTATAAAACATTTTATGTACTAAATTTTCAGGACTGACCGTTAAACTTGGCACCCATTTAGATCTCACATCTTTTGTCGTTGAAGTCACCAACCAAGGCATATTTCCTAATATTGAAGTTGGCTCTCACTTCACATATTTTATGTTTTTGATGAGATAATTATAATACAATAATATATATATATAATATAATTACAATAGGGTATTTGACTGAAATTTTTTTATTGACTTAAAATGTTTATTGAACTAGTAGCAACACAACATAGGTGTTTATTTTCAAATATCTTGCATATTTTAGCGATATGGAGCATCAAACTTTCTAATTAGACAAGGAGAACGCTATAGAAATGTGACGTCACATTTCTATAGCGCCATAGTCTCGCTTTAGAAAATTTCGTTTTAGAAAGAGATAGTTAGAGTCAGTTGTTGTTGAAATGTAGATATATTTAATGATGACGTTAAAAAATATTGCAATTAAGAATACCAAATGTGAAAAAATAATTTGAATCTGTTTTATAATAAAAGAATTATAGTCTGTTTGATTTTGACTATAGCTGTCTCTTTCTAAAACGAAATCTTCTATGGCGTGACTATGACGCTACTAACCCACTGACGTCACTAAGATAGCGTCCTGTCCTTGTCTAATTATAAAGTTTGAAGTCCTATATCTTTGAAAATATTCAAGATAATTCAAAATGAAAACTTGTTTTGTGTAGCTAATATTTCGAAAAACATTTTAAAGAAATAAAAAAAAATCAGTAAAATACCGTATTAAGTAGCTCATAATTGGCTTGTTATATAATACAGATTGAATTTCTTTTTTCACATTTGTTATTCAATAATGTTATTTTTCTGAATGTCATAATTAAATATCTACATTTCCACAACAGTCAAATACCCAATTGTGAAAATGTGTCTGTTTGTTTGTCCGTTTTTCACGTCCAACCGGGCAATAGATCGACTTGATTTTTCGTATGGGGATGGTTTGGAGGCTGGAGAGTGATATAGGCACTTTGCATCCTGGAAAAATATCTCATTTCCGTAGGATAACGTCGCCGTCGTGTAGTCCACCCAGGTGAAGCCGTAGGCGGAAGCCTAGTTATTTCATAATAGTACATAAATAAGTATCTTTCCTTTTAAAATATCAATCAATATAAAATCTATATTTACCAAAGAAAAGGAAGAAATCTAATCCAATATTACCTCTATTCGGTATTCCTCATTGTAAGCGACATAGTGACCTATTTTGCACGAATTTGAACTGTTATAAAGCTTGGTCCTCATTGTGTTACCGCTATCGATTAGGTAATTGTCAAACACGTGATTGTCGAACCAATACTAGTGCGGTTGGCAAATTTTAGTTTGATTGGCATCTATTAGTGTTACAACTGATAAAGGTGCGTATAGACCGACAGACTATGGAACATGTTGTACTTATAACTTGTTTTTATAACACGTCCATATAAGGTTACCTTGTTATTCAACATTATAACATAGAACAATACTGTACACATTAGACTATCAATGCAATATAACAATGTTATATCCCCGCGCTTGAGTACCTAGATACACGTGACTTTGTTAAATAACATTGCTATACAAATTCATAACATGTTTTGTAAAATTTAGTGTCTACATTATCTGAAACATGTTATAGGTATATTGGTGTTTTATAACATGTTATGAAAAATAATTCATTGGTCTCCGCGTTCGCTACGACTTCGCTACGATGTAAAATACAGAACAGAAACGTTTGATTTTTGATGCAAGAGTGAGTTATTAATGGTAAAAAAGCTATGTATAATAACATTTTGTCACATTATTTGCTTAATGATATAAAAATAATGTTTAAAGGTCTAATTCCAACAAAGGCTATGCCGTGTCTATCATCTCTATAAATTATTAAGCCACAAGTTAAATATGCCCTGCAATATGTAAGGCATACCGTGTTGTGTTCTAAAGGAGAATGAACAAAAGTGGTCCAAATATCCACCACTAACGAGACCTAAGTATACTGCCTTATAGTCCATTAAATAGAGAGTAACTTTCAGTATGTATGGGACAAAAAAAATAATTAGCTGTCAGTAAAAAGTTAATGTGTATTCTCCACAGTCATTCGTTTGGTTGATTTCTTTACGTCTGTGCGAATTCTTATGTATATGTATAATAATTCCTTGCGATGTTGGCTATCTTTTACTGGACTTTTGCTGATACTCTTATTGCGACCTAGGCTACTACACTTCGGGCTTTCTATTTTTGCTAAGTGATTGTTATTCTTTTTATTTATTTTATTTTCTTTCTTCCGAGCTTTTGATTTTTTTTTCATTCAGAGAGAACCTAACACGGCACACTAAGTGACATGACATAACATGCTTAGATTAGTGCAAAATGTGCGATGGATAGAATATCAAAAATATTTTTCGCATAATAAGGTACAAAACATGACTTTTCATTTAGTCATAATTTTTTACTGACAGCATCTTTTGGTTGCGGTCTGGTTACAATAACTCAGTATCTAGTAGACTATTTTATTACAAGGGTCTCGTTAGTGGTGGACATTTGGACCAAACTCCATACATTTTTGGTCAATCTCCTTTGGTCCTTTTCGGCACATCAGTTTTTTCCCCGCAATTTGTAAAGACGCTTGCAGACTATCAGTCCGGCGGCGGTTTTTGTATGTAAGACCTATTGTAAAACAGTGAGTGTGGGGCCCATTGCAGCCAACTGTCAGGCCGTTGCCTGCAGGCGATCCTTGTGTTCTGTGAGGCGGCCTGATAGTCTGTTTGCGCTTTACACATGGAATAAAATACCTATACGAACATGCGCAGTCGATTGAAAAGACAATATTAGATAGGTACGTGTGTACCCACGTGTGCAAAGTGTTAACACGTTAACATACAGACTAGGTACTTAACTTTAGCAAAGATTAGAAACCACAAAGAAATTGTTGTTTACGGCTAATACGTTGCAAGAGTTATTCAATACAAATTATCCATACTAATATTATAAATGTGAAAGTGTGTTTGTTTGTTTGTCTTTCACGTCAAAACGGAGCCATTTTTGGTCGGAGTGATATATGCTACCTTTTATCCCGGAAAAATATCAAATTCCCGGGGATGACGTCCTGTAGTCCACACGGGTGAAGCCGCGGGCGGAAGGCTGGTTTAGGTATATAATCTTCCCCCTAAGCAGGTATTACACTTCGCGGTATTTCGGGCTACTTAGGATCCTAATTCAGAATACATTGCTTGTTTTGATTGCAACACTTGCTAAAAAGGAGTGCAACAAAAGCAATGTATTTTGAATTAGGGTCCTAACTAGCCCTGAATACCGTGTAGTGTAATAGCCGCATTAGAGCTTACAGCTGTGTCAATAAACCTCTTTCTGCGGTACAACGTCGCCGTCGTTAATCAAAGGATTATATTCCTCTTTTCTCAGGCGCTGTTCTCTCCTACCTCCGTGCTATTACCTGGCCAAACAGAATGTTATTTTTTATTACTAGAAAGGAAGACCATTATAACAAAGGAAAGGTGCAGGTGGAAACCTGTGGAACAACGCTGAAAATAACTGGTTAGATTGTTAATTAGCGCTGAGTTCTAGACTTGAGAGTTTTCGTGCTTCTTGACACACTTTCAAAGCCTTGGAAGAACAACTGTTTTTAAGCTTTTTTTATTAAAAGTGCATAATATTTCGAAAGTTGGTGTTCAGAATGAGAATAATAAAATTGGTGTTCTAAATGATAGCTAGGTACTTGCGGATTTTAAAGTTGTTTTCAAGTTTTTAAGCATTTTCTTCTCACTTTGCCTAACTTGATTTTGGTAAGTAGATAGGTAGTAGGTAGTCAGGAACAAATTCGGTGAACCACTTTTTATTTATTTTCGTGTAGCTCGTGCGCCGCAATGCACACGCAGAGCCTTTTACTATTTGTTTATATATTAAACTGGGGTAATTATAGTGCATAAAAATTAGGGATGGAGAAAGAAGCGAGAGTTGATTTAGGTACCGAATTCGTCCTTAGTTGTACTTTTGCTAAATAGGATAGTCGTATAATAACTTTCCTTACAGTCCGATCTAATTGAATCAATTTGCTTAATTTATCAGGCTTAAAAAGATTGTCAGTTACTTTTGTATTCAATAACTATTCGTTTAAATACTTTTGACACAAAAGATATACTTATTATTTTATTTCACGTACCTACATATGGATAAATTAATTATTTGATTCTTAAACAACACTTGACACTTTGGCACAAACGTGCACGTAGAACAACTTCAAACTTTTCTACTTGCGAGTGTTATTCGGTTCGAATAGAACAGGCTACTTCAGAAAAGTAACTTAGGTATCAGTCCAGAACTTTGTCCGACTACTTATTACTTACCGTGAAACACGTCTACCTATACTATTCGTACTCAACAGTATCGTAGTGTGACAAGGTAGTTCCCAATTCAGGTTTACCTGTTTACACTTTTATAGAGCGGAACCCGTTGTCGGGCAAAAAACTATTTTGCGACCCGGGTAAATCCGATTGTTAAAAGTACTGCTGCATTTGTACGTTGTACGTATTGGAAAAGCGCCTGAGATCATCGGCTTGTAGTGCCATGACGGGAGAAATAGTATTAGTAGGTCTAATATTTTCATTGTAAGCGTATACTTAATCAGTGAAGTGAAATGCATTTTGGTACTTATGTTATAATCTAATTCTAACAAACTAATATTACAAAGAGGAAAGACTTGATTTTTTGTAATGGATAAACTCAAAAACTTCTAAGTCGATTTAAAAACATCTTACCAGTTATTTCCCTTCCTGTCTAAGTAGCTAAATGTCCAACAGCGCGAAACGTCTGATGAGCAGTAAGTCTAATTAGCAGAATGTCTATGTAGCAAAACGTCCAACTATCAAATGGTCTGTATAGCAGAACATCTATTTAGCAAATCGTCACATTATCTAAATGTCTGGATACTCAGGCACAAAATTCAACACACAAATTACATCGGGAGGGAAACGGACACGGAATTATAATATGTACGTACGTACAGACTTGTAGATACCTACAGATTCTTTGGTCTATGTAGGTTAAGGCTGCGATTCCCCAAAATAGGATATTTTAAATTATGGATTACTCGCAAATAACAAGTACTTAAAACTTGGAAAAAATATATGTTATTTTACAGTTATTTATCTAGTGCTTCCGGCCGTTTTTTTTCGATTGGTGATATTTTACTGTGTCAAATAAAATCCCAAACATCCGTCTAATCGTAATCCAAATATCGTATTAATTGCAGTATACTTGGTTTTAGTTAATAAAAAATATACGAAAATTATTGTCTTTGATTAGCCGAGGGATTCCGGCCGTCATAATTTTAAATTTTTTACTAGTTATTTTTTAATAGAATTTTAAGTGATTTTCGATTCGCGGGGCGCTCGCGAGTTCACAGTTCACTGCCGGCTGCCGCTGCGTCCGCGTGAAGTGTATCGAGCGCGGCCGAGCAAGCGTTAGCGTGCCTATTTCGGTCGGGAATCCTCGCCTTAAATCACATCTTTTTGATGGTGGCTGACAATTTATTGTCAAGAATGCTATTTGATTAGCATTACATAAAGCTATAAGAAAAGAAGCGCTTTGGCAAGATCGCAAATACAAGAATATGTTATTTGAAGGAAATAAAAGAAGGAAGATCGATTTAATGTTTAATGCCAAATACAAAAGAGCTGCAAAAGTTTGAGGGCCAAAAAGATAGTCCCTTTGAATTTTTGATACACCTTGGTCATATTATTATCAAAAGAATAAGTAAATAAATGCAGGGGAATTTGTGCGCCTAATATCCTAATAATATTTATGGCGCTACTAGCTTTTTAATCCAGATTTTGTTTTTCTCAAATAAATGTAATGTAATTTACAAATGACTTTTCCTTTTTATCATGAGTGTACACATTTCACAAATGACTTTTTGCTAAATAGATGTTCTGATATACAGACCATTTGATAGTTGGACGTTTTGCTACATAGACATTCTGCTAATTAGACTTACTGCTCATCAGACGTTTCGCGCTGTTGGACATTTAGCTACTTAGACCTTCTGATCAGGAAGGGTTATTTCCAAGTGACATAGGCTATATTTCGATATTCCCACGGGAACGGGAACCACGCGAATTTAGCCGCGGAAAGCCACAGGTAATTTATAATTATGCACTGTAGGCATTGTGGTAGGCAGTTCGGGACGGTTTAGTATTGTACACATGTATTTTAGTACTTTATAATCCTTTGCGCAGACGAGGGACTTTTATCCGTCGGACTAACTTAATAAGTGGTAATTTTCGCCACGAACTCAATGCATACAACGTATTTCATTCCTAAAGATCTAGCAAGGTAACATCAGGAGGAGCTTTAGGGCAAGGGCAGAACAATCTTCGTTTACGTTGCATTCGCAGCAAATGTTTCCACTTTTACCGTTCGCCGCAGACGAGCAACGTACTTGGTAGGTACTATGCACAAACGCCGCCACTTGAAGCTAGAATATGAAACAAGTTTCGACTATGTATGAAAAGTGGTCGGTGGCGGCGTTTTTTGTGGCCCGTGAGCGGCGACGCTTAAGGCATAATCAGACGAGGGACTTTTGTCCCCGGCGGACAAATAGTTATTTGTTATACAAGAGAGCAAAGTCATTTTTCGCTGCGAGTGCTGACTTTAAATCACGAACTAGCGAAGTAGTCTAAAATTGAATCACGAGCGTAGCGAGTGATTCTAATATAGACTACTGAGTACAGTGAGTGATTTAAAGGCACGAGACATCAGAAAAATTTGCTCTCGTGTTAAACATACAACTTTTCACCTCTACCAGCGAGAAAAGTGTTACAGGTCAGAAAAACAACATTGAAGGCAACCTTTTAACATTATAATAGGTATAATTATCTAATTTGTTATTTGATTTCATTAATTTTTCTTATTTTATATTTATACTAGCTGTCCGCCCGCGGCTTCGCCCGCGTGGACTACACGACGTTATCCCGCGGGATAGTGATATTTTTCCAGGATAAAAAGTAGCCTATGTTCCTTTCCAGGCTACAAAGTATCTGTTTCCCAAATTTCAGCCAAATCCGTTCAGTCGTTTTGGCGTGATTGAGTAACAAACATTCAATATTAAAGTAGGATCATGCATGCGACCTCATTTCATCCATACTCTTTATTTCGAACCTTTGGTATTTGTATCCGTGTATTTATTTTTTATGCTTTATAATATCATGTCCAGCGACATAAAGCTATCTATCTATCCTTTTTGCACATATTTATTTTAAAAGCCTCATCCTTGTCACTCTATTTCTTTTTTCTTAATTATTTCAAAAGTGGTGTAAGAAATTAAAAAAGCACTTTGCCTCACGCTCGCAGCAAAAGTCGATTTTGCTGCGAGTTTTTACGCGCCAAAAGCGCCCTTTTCGTGCTGGAGAGGTGAAAAATTCATTGTACGTCCAAAATATGTCCTCCAAGGACTTGTCGCGGACTCAACGCATACGGTGTGCGGTCATTTGTTGCCCGGAAACGTACTTCACTATCGAGCGCTCAATGCAGACTAAAGTTCGTTGTGTGCGTTGTTGCGCCTCGTTACGTTAGTTCAATTTTCCGGGGACTCCCAGGTACTTTTGTCCAGTCCAGTCTCTCGGTGTCCACGGTAATTTCGCGGACTTTTTGTCCGCGGTACTTGTTTAGTTGCTCGTGTGCGTTATTCGATACAATTTATAAGAGATCTATATCGATGGACAAAAAAGTACCCGGAGGACAGTCCCTCGTGTGATTAGGCCTTTAGGTATATCGGCGCACAAAAGTCCCTCGTCTGCGCAGGGCGATAAAGTACCTACTATAAATTATTTTGTCGTAACAAAACTATAAGCACTATCCACAGGTATGAATGATGATTGATGTTGACTAGTAGTGAGTGAAGAAAATTTGTGTTAGTCTTTATTTTCTTCGCGGTTTTCTTGTGCGAGTATAAGGTCTTTTGGCGTATCTTGGTTTTTACAGAAGTGTGAGTGACCACGAAAAGTAGAGACAGGCAAAAAAATTGAGCAACTCGTCAACTCGTCCCACATGTCTACGGCCCATTTAGTATGAGATGAACGTTTTTTTGTTTGGAATTTTTAGCGTTATTTTAAACGTTTGGTAATGTTAGTAAGACAAGTAAATTTCTTTTAAATTATTTTTTTTATTTTTGTGATCTGACAAAATTACTAAAAATAGTATAAGTAGTCTTAATATTTTTAAGGATAACCATTTACTATGTTATTTTACAAGCAAACGCCCAAAATTAATATCATGCGCATACATGAATAGAGTAATATTAATTTTATTTTATTCAGCCTCACATTCCATCGCCTTAATAAAAATATATAAAAATAAGAAACTTAATTAAGCGTGCCATACATAATCTGTGAATTGTTAACAAAAGTCTACTTATATAATTTGTTAAGTTGTGAAACAAAAGTGCAACAAAACAATCAAATCGCGGGTCTTGTACCTAAAATAAAATAAAATTGTGCAAAAATTTATGAAAAAGCAACGAGATAAATCACACAAAAACACTTTTACAAATACAGACAAATTGTAATCATGATTAAACACGAACAGATTTACTAAATTTAAAATAGACATCACAAAAATCAAGAACAAGCGACGTTCAAGAAACAAAAAGTCAACCCCGATGCACCCCCATAACTGTTGATTATTATCTGTATGACTATTGCTTTGCTTATTATTTATTATTTTAACTTTAGTATTAAACCTACATTTATGTATGTTCTATTTATCAAATTTGTTATATATTTTTTCTGATGTTCTGTATTATGATGATTAAATATTTATTTAATCAAACAAATCAGACTTTTTAATATTTCCACACTTTGGTGCAGATTATACCATTTCTTATTAAGATAATGAAGGCGGATGAGTTGCAGACTGAAATTTTGTATTTTTTATTTTATTTTATTTTATATGCTTGCTCTTGGTTTCACCAAGCTGGCTTGGCTGAATCATAGGGTTTAAAAGAAGCCTGAGATGGAGCGAGCTTGCCTGGAAGCAGCCTATTTACTCTAGTTTTAAAAACTACAGGGTTGTAGTCATTAGGGCAAAGAGACGCAGGCAGGGTATTCCATTTTTTGGCGGTGCGCATCACAAAGAAAGAAGAAAAGCGCTTGGTACGCATCCCCGGAGTGTTAACCAAGTAAGGATGAAAGCCTGCTGTGCGTCTAGATTCTCGGTGGTAGATCGGGTATGGCAGAATGAGCTCATGCAGCTTATAAGCACAGCACACTCTCCGAAGTACAGCCTGTAAAATACCAACAAGCAAGCCACTTTAGTTAGTTAGACTATGGAGCTTGGTTTTTACCAGCTCATCGTCTCAGATTAATTGTCTGGTTTTACGTTCCACTGAGTCAAGTGCAGCTAACTGGTATTTAGCCGAACCATCCCAGAGGTGAGTGAGAGCAATACTCCATGCATGGCCAGATTAATTAATTTAGATTTCTTTCAACTCGTACTAAAAGGGCCCCAGGCATGTGGGACGAGTTAAATTTACTACTGCTGCTAACGGTACCCGTCGCGTAGCGCGGCAGGGTTGCATCGCGCGCGGGAACATCCGCGCATCAGGCCGAATAATCTGTATGAAGGGATGCGCCGCGCCTCAGCCCTATTGTTCATTTTACACTATCTGTGTGAACGCACACTAACGTAAAATCCATCTTAAACCAAAAGAACTTATACCTACGTGTAAAAATCGCTGTGCAGAGTATGCCTCATTGTTAACTTTTATTAATCCAATCTTTCAAGGCCAGCAAGCAATCAGTAGTATGATATTACAGTAGGTAATGAAATATCTTTGTAGTAAGAAAGCACCTCTGATTAATTCAAAAGCTTTCATTCCAAAATACTCATTTATATCTTGGTTTAGAAGGTTTCACGTACCAAGTTCCCTATGAATAAAATAGTATGATCCAGTTTCCCAAACTAAGGGGGGTTTTCCAGCCCAACTTTAATGAAAATGTTATTCGGAACGACTCCTTTGAGTGAAATATCTCCGGGAACAAGTTTATTGTAACTTATTCTGCGATGTAATGTGGAAGTGCGAAAATTATTCTACTATAGAAGAGAATTTTGTGTGGTTAAGTCTTAATTGCTGTAAGTAGGATACTCTAAATGTAGGGTCTACTGTTGGGTCCTTCTCTGAAATTAAGGGCAGGATCTTCGAAATTATCGAAATTAACCTATTTTCAATCCAAAAGTAAACAATCAAATATTCCTTATTTAGAGCTGATAAAATATATGTTGAAGTTTAAAGTAACATAGTGATACCTCATACATTAAAATCCGTAAGGGCATTCAAAAGTTAGAAACTCACATACATACACACATATATGTATAGGTACATTAACCCTAAACACAGAACACTTCTTGGGCAATCGTGTAAAAAGCAAGTACATCTAAGTTAATACTGAATTGAATCATTTTATTTAAAAAATTACACGAGTGCACTTCATGTTTTTAATCAGGCACCGCCACTTGCAGAATAAAGAAAACATTTAACATTTTCTTTTAAAATAATTAATTAATCTTGTAACAACACAAAAACTAATTAATTCCAGCGGTTATCTACTATCTGCAGAGACGGAGACTGTCTGAGCATAAAATGTACAAGAGAAAATGCAAATTGCAAACTTTTCGCCTATTAGTTTGTTGCATTTACGATTCTCTGCAAAAATCGTTTCAAGAGAAAAGTTTTTTTTTTCAAACAAACGTCAATCCTTTTATACCGAGCAGATTGATGAAGATTGATCAACATGCTTTAACTAAATTGTACAGGATTCACAAGGAATTTTCTCAGCCTGAAGAAATGCATGATTACATGAAGTCGGTTAATAAATGTATTATTGATGTCATCAATAATTACGAGTCTTAAACATGTCGTGGCCATAACGTAAATTTGCTCACTTCATGAAATACTCGAGAATTTCATAAAATAGTCGCATTTCATGAAGTGTTTCACTTTCTATAATATAATCTATAATAAAATCAACAAAATATTAAGCATATATCCCTTAACAGTTCGTGAATGTAAGCTAAGGATTACTGCGTGGCTACAAAACCTGACTTACTCTGATACGGAGGAATTTCTCAGTTTGATACTGTAATAATACCTTTTACTTTTACTAATAATGTACACACTTAAAGGCACATACACATACACAAACGCACACACACTAACACACACACACCCACTCACTCTCACACACACACACACACACAAACACACACACACACACACGCACGCACACAATCTGTAACTACCTACTTAAGATAAACTGTATAAAATTGTATTAATTCTGTTAGATTGAATGTTTATTGGACCGCTTGGAGTTGGGCGCTAATGTCTGCGACGCAGTGTATACTATAGCGGGCTTTAGCGAACATTGTATAAATTGTACTGATTGTTTTTATACCAATAAAGTTATTGATTTATTTCTATTTGATGTGGCTGGGGCAGATCAATAATAAGAAATCGTTTCTCGAGATGGGCAACTGAACGCGCCGCTACTTCATGATAAGGTCAAAATTATTTTATTACATCGTAAAATAGTTATACTTTTTACCGGTAGAGGAGGCGCTGCAAGCGCTTAGTTTATGTGTGCCATTATTATCAATTATTTATGTGATGTGAAAAAAATAATAACCACGAAATTTAAGGCGATCGATTCGCTGCCATCTCGATCGCCTTAAATTTCTAACCTATCACGTGTTCTACAGGACTTCCAAGGTAAACTCTCTTTCGATAATATGGCGTTTAAAGAAATAGAATAGGCCAAAATAAAGAATCAGTAATAATAGTACATTACAGCCGAGGACAGGTAAGTAAGAAATTACATTGTCGAGGATGGTTTGAAGCACGAGCCGCAGGCGAGGGCTTTAATCATTCGAGGCAAGGTAATTTGCTTACCGTACAAGGCTTGTATAGTGCTTTTCTCAAGAAATGCGAGGAAATAAAAAAAAACTGTTTAACGAAATAATATTTATGAAAATTTATATCACACATGTTCGGGCAATTATTAAATGTAAATTTTATTGTTTTCCCTGGCACACTTATGTATAAATCGCCCATAATAATATTATTTTAATGATGTATCATTAAAATACGCCAACAACACAGATTCCGATAACGTATGGGCCTTTTTTCACTTTTCCAAATCAGATCGTAGGTTTTCATATATCTTTCTTTTGATTTTGCTGGCAGTAAGTTTTCTGTTATTAATTTTGCTTCTGCTCTCTTATTTGGTGGAGTAGGTACATACAATGTCTGTATATGTTTCATTGGCAGAACTTATTTTGATAATTTATTACACAATAAAAACTGTATTGATATCAAATCAACCGCTGAAAATCATTCCCGCCGTTTTTTTATATTGGCTTGTGAGACCATGTTGAACGGTCATACAGCCTATTGATACTTACTACTTGCTACTAAAATGCGCAACTTCAATACCCGCTTCTGGGCGGTAGATGGCGCTGTACATATTTCCCATACAAAATTACTCGTAAACATGGAAGTATTATTTAGGTAATACTTCCATGCTCGTAAAGGATATTTTGTCTATGATAAATCTCATTTTGTTTTTTCGATTGATGTTCGTGTTAAGGGTACATAGCGCTTGTGGTACAATACGAAGTAATATACTCTGTGCGCACCGTATTAAAAAAAAAGTTAACCTAATTATGATATAATAATTACCTATATAATAATAATAATAATGTGGCTGTATGGTGCAAATGTCCCTTTGCTTCTTCTGTTTTTATTCACAAGAATAACAAAAGAAAAAATAAAGAAAAAAAGTTGGTAATAATATCTTTGGGTAGTACCTTTTCCGAGGTAAACATTCTAAATTTGAAAATCACTGCAGTAATGAATTTCAGTACTTACTTACTGCACTGATTTTAGTGCAGTAAGTAAGTACTGAAATTCATTACTGTAGTGATTTTCAAATTTAGAATGTTTACCTCGGAAAAGTTCCACGTACTGCATTCTTTTCTCAAATATAATATTAACATTTCAGAGCATAAGTGTGAAAAAACTTTGATTTCATGGAAACCTTACATAAGGTAATTTCCTAATATTAAATTGAACATTTTATGATATAGTTGATCATTTCATGAAGTAGGCAGTCGTATTTCATGATATGGTCAAACGTTGTTGAAAATAACATTAAACGTTGACTATTCAACGATATTGTCAATTTAAACTGGTCATTACAAGAAATTCTTCGATCATTTCATGAAGTGAGCAAATCTACGATATGGCCACGACAAACACGCTGACCTACGGGGCGAGGCGAAAGGCGATACCGTGACGGTCCTTTTCCGAATTGATTAAATTATGTGCTTTGACCTTAAATTGCTTGTAATATCATGTCATCCTGCGGTAGTTACGTAAGGGGTTGATACGTATTCATTTCTCGGTTACGATATGAATCAGGGTAAGTGAGTCTATAATTGACATCGTAAAATCACCCGGCCATAATGTCACTTTGCTATCAAAATCGATTTCCATTATTAAAGATACCTACGTGACGATTACGTAGTCCCTCAATACGAACCACAAATTAATGAAATTTCCGAAAAATACTGTGAATTTGAATGAATTTGTATTCTTTGAATTTTGGATGTAGACGATAGATTTGAAACTATAATGTCAAACCGTTTCACACGAATTTGGCATGTTTCTTGGGAAGTGAAGGGGAGCACGAAGAGAGGATTTTTAGAAATCACCCTATATGGGAGTCAAAAGTTTGCACGAAACTTATTTCTTCAATGCTGGATTCAGTTGAAACTTTGTGTACTTACAGGCTCCTCAAGTGACGTAATTGAGCACTAAGAAGGGATTTTTCGAAATCCCGGGGTAAAAAGGGGTTCCGAATTTGAATGAAACTTTTTAATAATATAAACCTTTAGTTTAACTGATTGCATACATTACTAATTCACAGCTGGGACCAGGCTTTTCTTATGAATGGATAAGGAGACATTCAGAACCAACGGCTGCCATTCGAAGCGATCGAATTCGAGCTCCTCTGGCTCGAGATTGCATATTTTTGGTCACCCATCCCGTGACCGACCTTTGCGAAAATTGTTTAACCTCAATGATCGCAGGCCAAACACGCTAACCACTTCGGCACGGGCTCCTCAAAAAAAATTGTTAGCAACTAATAAATAACGCTTCTGAGAGGTTTCCGACAGTATTAAAGACAATTAAAAAAATATACCCTTACCTTTTCGAATTAATGCTTCATTGAATATTCATCTTGATGTCAGGTAGGTGTCAATAAATAATTAGTGATTCATTATCGCTACACAATATAGACTATAATAAATTATTCACAAGCCCACTGTGTGGCTATTTGGTCTAGATACGCGGAAGCGTATCAAAGCCAAGTTCAAAAGCAAACAGAACTGGCGAGCAGCACCGTGTGTATCTTAACACGAACCATTTGGAGTCACTTTTGACCCCCTCATAACTCAAAAACTATTACACAGAAACATGTCAAATTTGGCTTATGTATTGAGACTAGCGAGATAAATATGTGCTCCAAATTTTATATACACACCTCAAACGGTTATTTAGATATTTACGTCCAAAAATCGTTATTTTTATCACTGACTCACCTATAATCAAAACTATAACCCACTTCCAGATGACCTAGAAAGCTGAAATTTGGCATGCAGACAGGTAATCTGGTGAATACAAAGGAAAAAATCCGAAACTAGTATTTCTTTTTTAATATAACGTTGACAAACTTATATTTGCGTTCCCTGTGCACTTATCCTGTATAAGATCTTGTATAAGATGAAGTACAAATATAAGTTTGTAATAGTTTTTATTCTGTTTTATACCAATAATTCGTCATACCTCTTGAAGTTCGGCTAGCGCTGACGGCGTAGTGGCCATTCAATATTGAGGACTCGAGGGAACCGAGTTCGAACCCCAGATTACCCAAACACTTTTTTTGTCCTCGCGGTAAATTAATTACAAACTTGCACCATTTCTAGCACGATATCCATATTATTATTTATTAATTATTAATATAAATTATAAAGTTATTGAAATTTTTACTTTTTGCATTCACAATCCAATTTTTATTATTGAAAAATGGAAAATGAAGTATTTAGACAAAATCGAGCATCATCTCACAACCAGCTCCGATGGGACTCGAACCCACGACCTTTCGCTTAAATTAATTATTAATATTAATATAAATTATAAAGTTATTTAAATTTTTACTTTTTTGCATTCACAATCCAATTTTTATAATTGAAAAACGAAAAATGAAGTATTTAGAAAATATCGACCATCATCTCACAACCATCTCCGATGGGACTCGAACCCACAACCTTTCGCTTTCCGGGCGACTGCTCTAACCACTGAGCTACGGAGTCGTAATGATAAATGTGAAAGTGTGTTTGTTTGTTTGTTTGTCCTTCTTTCACGTCAAAACGGAGCATAGTACTTATAACCCGACCACCAGGGGGCGCAATCTTCATACATTGACCCCCTGTACACACTGGGCGCTCGGCGAGCGTTTGGTGAGCGTACGCGAGATATTTTGTATGAGAATCTGTAGTTCTGCTACTGCCCGCTAGAGGCGCTGTACAGATTTGCATACAAAATGCAACGCCAACGCTAACGCTAACGCCCAGTGTGTACCAACTCTTACCCCCTGTACACACTGGGCGCTCGGCGAGCGTTTGGTGAGCGTACGCGAGATATTTTGTATGAGAATCTGTAGTTCTGCTACTGCCCGCTAGAGGCGCTGTACAGATTTGCATACAAAATGCAACGCCAACGCTAACGCTAACGCCCAGTGTGTACCAGCTCTGAGAGCTGGTACACACTGGGCGCTTGGCGTTGCGTTTGGCGAGCGTTGATAGCGTACACACTCAGCGCTTTGCATGGCGTTGGACGAGCGTTACTAGGGCGAGTATACTTCTGGCTTAGTGCGGATATGGTTTCCGAAGTAATTGTTTTGTGTGTGGCTCCTCTACAATCACTTAAAAGACGACGGCGATGGATGAAAAAGAACATTGGGTGCACCTAATACTAAAAGATAAAATAGACTTATTGAATTTTTGTTACATTGTATCAAAACATGGACCTAACTTTTTCAATTGTTATAGAATTTGTATAAAACCATTTGATGAATTTCTGCATATTTTATAAACTGACATTACGAGCGATTCATAAAAATGTAGAGAGTCAATTTCCCTAAAATTTTCCTCAACGTGTGTCCACTCTACACGAAAGCGCGCGATCACTGTACAGTCCCAAGGCAGCCCCTGTATCTGAGAGCGCGCGGCTAACGCCAAAACTGACAGCTCGTGTCTGACGCGCGTCAGTCAAAAAGCGCGCGGTCACTGTGTACGAAATGTCAAAAATTTATGAGATGACAGGTTCTCAGAGCGCGCGTTACCAAAGCGCGCGCTCGAAAGCTCCCAGTGTGTACCAGCTCTCAAATGGGAACTAGAAGCCAAAAATGCAAAAGTTGCTATGTTGTCCCTGTAGGTGCACACTTTGCACATAAATAGTTCACTAAAGTAAAGTTCAAAAAACGATAGATGGCTCCAAGTTAATACACCCACCCACAGTTTAGAAAAGAAGAGAAAAATCCTTTATTTCTATACTATATTGTTGAAAGTTGATGGAAGAGTATAAAATTTAATGAGAGTAAAGTGTACTTATGGAAAACTAGCTTTCCGCCCGCGGCTTCGCCCGCGTGAACTACATGACGTTATCCCGCGGGAATGTGATTTTTTTTCGGGATAAAAAGTAGCCTATGTTCCTCTCCAGGCTACAAAGTATCTGTGTTCCAAATTTCAGCCAAATCCGTTCAGCCGTTATGGCGTGATTGAGTAACAAACATCCAAACATCTAAACATCCAAACATCTAAACTTTCGCATTTATAATATTAGTAGGATAATGTCAAATAAACTAAACTATACTTTTGTTTCTTAAATTTGTTATTTGCTATGTTCTGTTTCGTAAAGATCCGTAATTCCGTTAGCAATTACATAGTTTCGTTGCTCGGAGTACCGCTTTTTGAGAAAAAGACTCGTTGGTGTTGAGTGTGTATATAGAATCCTATCAAAAACATAAATGTGAAATGAGAGCCAAGTTCAATATTATGATATATACCGTGGTTTTTGACTTCAACGATAAAAAAAGTGAGATGTAAATGGCTGCCAAGTTCAATGATCTGTCCTAAAATTTATTCATAATAATTTAAAATATTTCATAACAACTTAAAATATCATTTCTTCTTATAACTTAGGATAATATATTGAAGCCTAAGGTCTGACTTGGCTAGTTCTCATATACGAATTATTTATTAAGTACTACAAAACAGTTATGCAAGAGCCCTATGTTCGATGGCTTCTACCAGCAAGCCAAATTTTCGGAAGAGTAAAATAAGATCTTACAGCTTTAGAACTAGCGAAGGCTAATATAATTCGTATATGAAAACTAGCCAAGTCAGACCTTAGGCTTCAATATATTATCCTAAGTTATAAGAAGAAATGATATTTTAAGTTGTTATGAAATATTTTAAATTATTATGAATAAATTTTAGGACAGATCATTGAACTTGGCAGCCATTTACATCTCACTTCTTTTATCGTTGAAGTCAAAAACCACGGTATATATCATAATATTGAACTTGGCTCTCATTTCACATTTATGTTTTTGATAGGTAAAGTGTTCTCTTAAGTTATGCCACAGCCACACTTTGCTCTTCGCGTTGCAGCGAATATCTATACCTTACTTATTTGGTATTTTCGTTGGTATACTGTAAGTCGAAAAAAGATTATTTGGATGTTGTTCATTTCTATTCGCTTGATTGCTAGGCAGCATTAATTTATTACGGTCAAGTTAACGAGTGGCCAGGGCACGATATACATATTTGGTAAGTCATCTTATTTCCTAGGTTGTAACATTTTCCGTTGTTTTACTGGTGCATTAATTAAATAGTACGTTTACGACATAATAAGCTGATTACAGCGATGTAAAAAGGTTTACAGCGATGCGGCTACTTGTAAAATAAATTCAACCGTCTACGTCTTAGTGCTCATTCACTGACGGCGTTTAATGAATCGTCTTTATTCAAGACAGCAAATGTTTCACCCGCGTCGCGTGGTATGTACCTATCCGTTCCCGTGGGAATATCGAGAATTCGGGATCAAATAAAGCCTATTTACTCAGAAAGAAATGAAGGTTTCTAATAGGGAAACAATTTTAAAATCGGTCCGGTAGTTTTTGCGTTTATTCGTTACAAACAAAAAAAATTAAGGATTAGTATAAGTATGGATTAGTTCATTTTTGACGAGCGACGGCAATGCTTTCTAAATAGTAGAGAGGCAAAGTTGAAAAAACATGATTTCCGTAGGACTGAAATTTTTATACCGATAAGTGGTGTCGTTGGATTCAGCATAGTCTACTGATTGTCAAAATGCAAGTTGTCGCTTTTTAAAATGGTGGAATAAGTTCTTATGACGTCACATAAATGGTGAATGCTAGGTTTAGATTTTGCCGATTATTGCGATATCTAATTATTGAATATAAGCAAACTAGGTGTCAAATGAGAGATAGTTAAATTTCTAACAAAACATGCAAAGTAATTTTTGATGTAAGTATTGTATTTAAAAAAATATAATCCACTTTTGAGTTTTTTTATATTTTATTTTTCTGAAAAATACGTTTGGTGCACCAATATACACAACTTGTATATAAATTAGATTACCAACTGGGCAATAAATAATTAGCTACATTTTTGAAGAGTATCCCACACTTTAAATTTTTCAAATCCCAGTAAAAACAACAAAATTATGACAAAAACAACATCATCACGCACATTCGTGGTCATAGAACTAGATGGTACTAGGTCTTGGCGAAATGTCGTCGGGAAGCTGCAATTTGTGATGAAAGTAAGCCGCTTTGCGAAGTGATACAAGGGACCAAAATAAGCAATTTCACCCGCAGCAGCGAAAGTTTCATCCCGTAGAAACAGAGATGGTGCCACTTCTCTAAAAAATCATTTAAAAAATCTACAAGCAAAACCGCCGCAACGATTTTGATAAATTAGGTGTCAAGGGAAAGATAATAACTTAATTTATCATATAAAAAATACTGTAAAATCATACGATTAAAAAAGGGCCCAAATATTAGATTTGTTTGAAAAAAATATCGAGTTGTTAACGAGATTTTACTTATTTTAAAAAAAGTTTCTTGCGGTATCTTTTTATCAAGTAATACTGTTGACAATTAAATACAGTATTTGATAAAAAAGCTGCTTGGCGATATCTGTAATAATTATGGAGTTAAAAAAATATTAATGAGGGCAGTAATTACTCCGGCGCACCGATTTCAATGATCCAGTATCAAAATACTCTTTGTCAATGTTACAAGAAATACCCATTAAAAACGTAAATTTAAATGTCAGGAGTGTTACTTTAGAAATAATGCAAGTACATTTAACGAAATAATTTAATTTAATTAAAATCTTCAAAATCGACGAGGGACGACCTACTGTTTGAACTGAAAAGAAAATCAAAATCTTATTATTTAGTGCACTAAATAATAAGATTTTGATGAATGAAATGATGAATGAAAATGTAATAGTTTATAAATAAGTATTTAATCAAATGAAAAAAGGTAATAATCGAGAAAGCTTAACTCTGACCAAATCGGCGTAGCAGTGAACCATTTAGGAGTCCATCCCCCTTGTGAATTTTTGTGTCATCCCCAAGAAGATGGACATGGAATTGGGGCTCCTAAATTCAAAACATTACCCCATATATGGCCTGATTGGTAAGCTGCACGTAAGGCATGTTGGTTGTGTGTGGTTAATGTCGGGGAAGGCTTGTCATCAGCCTATTTTGCCGGCAAACATGTCTTAGCGTACAGCATTGAGACTCGTGTGTTCTGTTTGAGCATCACATAATACGCAAGTAAATCTGGAAAGAATATAACTATTATTTGTATACATAATAATTATATTCATATTATTTACATTCTTCTTTTAAGCATTATAATGAAATGAGCACACACCGTTCCAATTGAGTCATTGTCTCTTCGGAGAGGATATCTAGTGGATGAGACATGCTGGCAAAAGCAGTTATTACTGCAGGGTATGACATTCATGTCTTGAATGAAACAAGACTTTTTAAAAAGTAATAATACCTTCGGAGCGCAGAAGACATATTGGGACCAAAAGCATTTTCTATTAATTTCTTGGTCGCAAGTTCCTGGATGGGCTTTCTGAAGCTATTATGGTATGGTAGTGACAAATAACGCTTTGAATTTAGAAGCCCCAATTCCATGCCCATCTTCTTGGGGATGGTATAAAAATTCACAAGGGGGATGGACTCCTAAATAGTTCACTGCTCGCTGATTTGGTCAGAGTTAAGCTTTCTCGATCATTGCGGGTGCAAAACTTCCTGCGATACTATGCGCTGTAGCTGTCGACTTATCGGCCTACCATGCACTCCGCAGTGCAAATTTTGCAATAGCGGTTGTGAAAATCAAAGGTCAATGAATTTTTCGAATTAAAGATATCGACAAGCAGTTTTTGAAGTGAGAACTTCTTTAACAGCGTTGTGGACTATTTGTGATGGGTAAAAAATGTTAATCTCGCGTCAGGATCACGTGACCGTCAGATCGTCAGATCGAAAATTCGTAAGACGGACACGTCACCTGATCGAAAAACTGGAACATTGAAATTAGAATACAATGGCAAATTTCTCCACCGTTTCCAGAGTTGTGATAGCTTAGGTAAGAAAACGGGCGGCATTAAAGCCAGAAGACCTCGGTTCAAATCTAGCCCGTATTTTTACTTTTTTTGTCAAATTCCTTTTTTTTTTGTGAAAAAGTCTAGTGAGCCCTTTTCACCTCTGCCAGCACTCCCGGAGTGCAAGCCGTGTTTTTTTTTTACCAAATATCTACTGTATTTAATTGCCAGCAATATTACAAGACAGAAAGATAACCCAAGAAACTTTTTTTAAAATAAGTAAAATCTCTTTAACAACCCGATTTTTTTTTCAAACCAAGCTTATATTTGGGTCTTTTTTAATCGTATGATTTTACAGTATTTTTTTTATATGATAGACTAAGTTATTATCTTTCACTTGACACCTAATTTATCAAAATCGTTGCGGCGGTTTGGCTTGTAAATTTTTTAAAATCATTTTTTAGAGAAGTGGCGCCATCTCTGTTTCTACGGGATGAAACTTTCGCTGCTGCGGGTGAAATTGCTTATTTTGGTCCCTTGTATCACTGTGCAAAGCGGCTTACTTTCATCACAAATTGCAGCTTCTCGACGACATATCGCCAAGACCTTGTACCATCTAGTTCTATGACCACGAATGTGCGTGATGATGTTGTTTTTGTCATAATTTTGTTGTTTTTACTGGGATTTGGAAAATTTAAAGTGTGGGATACTCTTCAAAAATGTAGCTAATTATTTATTGCCCATTGGGTAATCTAATTTATATACAAGTTGTGTATATTGCACGTGCACCAAACGAATTGTTCAGAAAAATAAAATACAAAAAAACTCAAAAGTGGATTATATTTTTTTAAATACAATACTTACATCAAAAATTACTTTGCATGTTTTGTTAGAAATTTAACTATCTCTCATTTGACACCTAGTTTGCTTATATTCAATAACTAGATATCGCAATAATCGGCAAAATCTAAACCTAGCATTCACCATTTATGTGACGTCATAAGTACTTATTCCACCATTTTAAAAAGCGACAACATGCATTTTGACAATTAGTAGACTAAGCTGAATCCAACGACACCACTTGTCGGTATAAACCTTTTCAGTCCTACGAAAATCGTAAATAAGCGAGTTTTTATGAATTGGCCTCTCTAAGTCTTTTAACAAACACATTCGTAAAAAATCGTAATTTTTGGTGACGGATCCGCTGTTACATTTATCCAAGATTGAAGTCGGAATCACGAAACTAATGTCAACATCAATTCAGATATTTTAGCGATAATATAAAACAAAATTTCGTAAGTAATGTCCATCTGACGACGGACGTAGGACCGTGTTTTATGTTATGACGAATATTCCCCTTAGGCTTAGGTGAGTCAGCCCGAGTTATTTGCACAGTAAATCTATCAAGTAAACCCTAAACTTTTGATGAGTTATTTCGCACTACATCAAAAAGACTTTTCAATTTAATGTGAAGTGTACGACGGAGGCTCTCATGCTCGTAATGGAGGACTACGGGCGATGTAATAAAATAATGCAGGGACCGTACTCTGAAAGGCAAAATCCGAAACTTCGTTAGCTCTTTCACTCGATTCTGTCATGACTGGAGAGTGAGAGGGACGAGTACAATAACTAAGGTTCGGATTTTGCGATTCAGGGTATGCCCTCCGGTGCGATGCAGGACTTACGAGAAACGAGATAGTAGGTATCAAAAGAGAAAAATCTTTCTATGTTCTGTGATAAGTATATTTATATTTAGTCGCGAAAATGAAAATACCACTACCTACCGCACCCCACTCAGTTTAAATTACGAATATTTTTTGGGGCTTACGTCTGAGTTTTATGTGACTTCTAATATTTATTTAAATAGGTACAATGTGGAGACGACATTGCAACAATAAATTAAAATATTGGTGGCAAATAGTTCATAGAAGTATTTTGAAACTATCAAAAAAGTTCTAAACAAACTAAAAAGTTCTAGACATGGAAATAATTAATGCTACTTCTAGATCATTCTCACCAAAATCATCGTTTTCATATCATAACATAATATCATCGCACTTGCTACTATTGCTATTGGAATTGATTGTGAATTTTCACAGACAATTATTTTTAATCATCATTGTCATATCTTCGCACTTTCTTGCTACTACTACTACTATTGCTACTATCTATTGCTACTAACATTATTGTGATTTTTCACAGGTAGGTAATTTGAATGATTGCTACTTTGAAACTATGTGAGTATGGAAATAAAATATGAATTAATATTACGATAAAATTACGCTACTATTAACATAAAAAGTGTTAAATTGAATAAAATAATAATATAAGCAACACGCCCTCGTCTGGCTGTACCAGCCTGGCAGTGTAGGATTGAACGTCGTATCAGTGAGGCTAGGGTACTCATCGGTAAGCTCAGCTGCTTTAGGGAGGGCAACATGCGTCCTAGGGTCATGCGCTTTGTGAAACGTGCATTCTTGGGGACTGGTATTAGTCCTCAAAATTATATTTCATGTGTCACAGAGCGCATCGACTTCCTGAAGCAGAAAATTTGTGCATGGGCTAATCGTATTCGGAGGTATAGGGTGCGAGTCGATCGCTTTACTCAGAACCGCATGTTCGAGAGAGATCAACGACGTGTTTATGCATCCTGGGAGCGATCGGATCAGAGTGATACTGATATGCATCGGCCAGATGATGATGCCATGATTTCTTTCTGGCACAACATCTGGTCCGTGTCTGTCACTCACTCTGAAGGCGCGTGGATGGAGGATGTTGAGCGTTCGTGTGAGCTTATACCTGATATGAATGAAGTAACCATTGACTACCAAGACGTAGTTTGTGCAGTTCGTTCCTTACCCAACTGGAAATCTCCAGGCCCGGACGGACTACACAATTTCTGGTATAAATGGTTACCTAGCTCGCACGTTTGCTTAGCATCTCAATTTCAAAGTGCTTTATTATCTCGATCGCTTCCAGAATTCATGACAACAGGCATAACCCATCTGCTCCATAAATCTGGTAGTACTGCGGACCCCAAAAACTATAGACCTATCACCTGTCTACCAACAATTTATAAAATTGTTACGTCCATTTTGAGGTCGAAGATTAATAAACACATTGATCAAAATTCTATTATGTTCGCCTCTCAAAATGGATGTAGGAATGGGGCCCGTGGTACTAAGGAGCTACTCCTCATTGACATGGCTATTAACCAACAGGTTCGTCGAAACCGAAAGAACCTGTCGACTTCCTGGATAGATTATAAAAAGGCCTATGATTCCGTGCCGCATTCGTGGCTCATGAGGGTGCTGGAGTTGTATAAAATAAATACAACTCTACGCACTTTCTTGATATCGTGCATGCGAAAATGGAGAACGGTCCTTTTCTATCCAGAATCTCGACGGGTTCTAGGTCAGGGCGACCCTATAAAAATAGAGCGAGGTATCTTCCAGGGTGACGGTCTGAGTCCATTGTGGTTCTGTCTGGCCTTGAACCCTCTGAGTACACTTCTCGAGAGTTCAGGATTAGGCTACCGTTTACGGAGAAATGGTCAAGTAATATCACACCTGCTATACATGGATGACCTGAAACTATTTGCCCATAGCAGTTCTCATTTGACAGCGTTACTGAAGGTTACTGAAGCTTTCAGTAATGCCATTAAAATGGAATTTGGTGTGGACAAATGTGCAATCATGCATGTAAAGCGTGGTCAGATAATGGAATCCACGGGTATACAACTCTCGGATTCTATTAATGTTAGATCTCTCTCCGTTAACGAAACCTATAAATATTTAGGTATGTCACAGGCATTAGGCATCAACGATGCTGACATGAAACAGTCGTTGCGTGAGCGTTTCTTGGGGCGCCTCTCAAAAGTCCTTAAAAGTCTTTTGTCTGGCGGAAACAAGGTTCGAGCATACAATGGATGGGTCATGCCGGTACTGATGTATTCCTTTGGCATACTTAAATGGACTCAAACTGAACTGGATGCCCTGGATAGAAAAGTTCGTACATTGCTGACAGCACATCGCATGCATCACCCACGTTCATCGACAATGAGATTGTATATCCCGCGGAAGTGCGGTGGTCGTGGCTTCTTAAATGCTAAGACATTGCATAACCGCGAGATATGCAATCTAAGGGAGTATTTTCTCCAAGTCGATATGGGGTCTCCTAGAGATGTAGTTGCTGTTGACAATGGACTGACTCCTCTATTTTTAGCAAAAGAAAACTGGCGCAAACCTGTAGTACTTAGTACGTCCGACCGCAGCACTGTGTGGCAAAGCAAGGAGTTACATGGCAGATTCTACCGGGCTCTCCATGGGCCCGACGTAGATTTATTAGCCTCAGTATCCTGGCTCCGTTTCGGTGATCTTTTTGGTGAAACCGAAGGTTTTGTCTGTGCAATTATGGATGAGGTTGTGATGACGAATAACTACCGAAAGTATATCCTAAGGGATGGCACAGTGGATATTTGCCGAGCTTGCCATCGTCCGGGTGAATCCCTTAGGCATATAATTTCCGGTTGTTCTCGTCTCGCAAACGGCGAGTATTTGCATAGACATAACCAAGTGGCCAGGATAATACACCAACAACTTGCTCTGAAACATAGTCTTGTGGCATCTGAGGTGCCGTACTACAGGTATGCACCAGAACAGGTCCTTGAAAATAGCCATGCCACATTGTATTGGGATCGATCTATCATTACAGACAGGACTATTGTAGCTAATAAGCCTGATATTGTATTGATAGATCGACACGAACGCCGCGCAATAATTGTTGATGTCACTGTTCCCCATGACGACAACCTTGTGAAAGCTGAAAAAGATAAAGAAAACAAATATCTTGATTTAGCTCACGAGATTGTTGACATGTGGGACATTGATTCAGCAATTATTGTTCCGATAGTCATATCTGCCCATGGTCTGATAGCCAAGAGCCTCGATAAACACCTTAAGAGGCTTGCGTTAGGTGGATGGATCGGGAGTCAGATGCAGAAGGCAGTACTTCTGGACACGGCCCGTATAGTGAGAAGGTTCCTGTCTCTGGATCCTTAACCATCGGTAGCCGGGACCCTGATCTTGCTACCGTTGGGGAACTGCATTTTTGTATTTTTAAATGTTATATTTTTTAGTGTTATACATTGTAAAAATTTAATGTTTAGAAATATAATTTTGTAAGTATTTAAAATGTAATAAAGGGAATAATAATAAATTTATTTATTGAAACCACAAAGATCTTTTCACTACAGGCAACTTAAATGATATTCTTACATCTAATTACAAGAATAATGACATCTGCACCTAAACTAGTAACACTGTATCTCAGGTGCAGCGCTCAAAATCAAAATACAATAATTTTAATAAAATCAAATAAATTTTAATTAATTTAGATAAGTAGGTAAGTACTTACATTTCGATGAATTCAGATAAATTCTGACAAATTAAAAAAAAATGGGGAATATGTACCTACCTACTACTTATGATTTGTAGCCGATTATCTAGATCTAGAAAAAAGTAGCAGGAGTGACTTATGATTAAGTATATAAATCATATGGTTAATCACAGGTGGTTCGTGATTTGTCACATTCCACATTCACATGCCTACTAGGATATAAGTAAAGTAACAAAAAAATATTCTTAGAGATACTAAATACCTAGTATCGAAACGGATACAAAAATACAACACCATTTGTAATACCAACAACGTCTCAGGATCAATGTCAACAAGACGCGACGCGAAGGCGATGACTTGAATTTTTGCCACCAACCAGGGTGCATACCATCAACTTTAAGACAGCGATTCAAAAATAGCGCGATGCAGAATAGGTTCCTAAAATGAATTGCTTTCTTTCGTACCATGACCTTCTAAAAACTGGATCGCAAATGAATTGCTAAATGTGAATGACCGAACGATTTGTGTCCTTATTTCTTCTACCCGTCTCTTTCACTCGATTCTGTCATGCCAGGAGAGTGAAAGGGACGGGTATAACCTGCAGGTGACATGTTAGCTTGGCCAAGTTATACGTCAAATAAGAGTTGATGACAGCTCAGCGGCTGTGAAATGTCATTGAATGATCACTGAATCGCTGTCATTGATATTAAGCTGTCGTGGTACGAATAAGCGAAGCAGATCAGTTTAGGTTCCTAAACAAAACCGCAATAAGAGTTGATGGTAGGCACCCTGTACGCTCGGAGATGTGTCAAGTTGCATCAACAACTTGACACCCGTCAGTCTCGAACTTGTGGTAGCGAAAATCGAAATTCAAAGTTTATTAATTACATTGTAACGTCATTTTCGAGTGGTTGGCTGAGGCACACATGTGTACCTAATCCGAGTAATATGTCGATATAATGTTTAGGACGTATGTGTTCCTAATCCGATCGTACAGGTTAACTTTAAATACTAGGTAGTTAGTGTAGAAAAAGTTACATATGAAAAATATTACTTGTGAGTTTTTTGGATATATTATGTATTTTACTAGGAGCGTTTTAAGAGAGTTACTTTGAGCCAACTTCAATATATTGAAATATGCCTTGGTTGTTGACTTCCAACGACAAAACAAGTGAGAGCTAAATGTAAGTGCCAAGTTCAACGGTCAGTCCTGAAATTTATTTGTAACAAAATATTTTATAACAACTTAAAATATAATTTCTTCTTATAATTTAGGATAATACATAGAAGCCAAAGGTCTGACTTGGCTAGTTTTCATATACGAATTATTATTAAGTACCTACCTACTAAAACAGTCATAGAAGAGCCCTATGTTCGATGTCTAGTTTCTAGTCTACCAGCAAGCCAAATTTTCGGAAGAATAAAATAATAACTTCGGCTTTAGAGCTTGCGAAGGCTGTAATATGATTCGTATATGATAACTAGCCAAGTCAGACCTTAGGCTTCAATATATTATCCTAAGTTATAAGAAGAAATTATATTTTAAGTTTTTATAAAATATATAAATTGACAACGTGAAAAACTCAATTCGAGGCCCAAAATGTATGGACCCATATACAAGTCGCGTATGCGGACCCTGACTTACCCTACCTATTCCATAATTATTATTATTAAGAAACTGATTCTATTTTGCTCAAAAAGAAACGCGCTTTGCATTTTACTTAGAAGTTTTTTTTAATTATTATTTTCATAGTTTACTGTTTACATATAAAAAAAAAAATTAGGTAATATAATTGGTGTATTTTCTTTACAAACCGTAGACTCTGTTTTTTAAATGATATTTCAATATTTCAAGCGAAAGAAATCGATGCTACCAGTCATCGCAGGTAAGTACTAGGTGTAACTCTTGGTTGCATGATAAAATTCAGAATTTTGAGACGACTGCAAAAATAAATGTCTGCGTTTGTAGGTAGGTACGTACGTATGGCCAATTGGGCAGAATTGTTTCAAAAGCGAAACCATGTTGTTCTTGTCAAAGGACCAAATCAAGTGAGCGTTCCGAGTTTATATTAGGTGTTTGTTCAACAATAAACGTGATTTCACAAAGCATTATTTCCTAATCCCGTATGTACATTATTGTACGATGCTAAGGCACACGAGCTTCAATACGCGCAGTAATTACAGTATTGTTTGGTTAGCAATGACTGCTCGCTGGCATCCTATAGGCTTCTAATTACCCGTGCTGAAATGCTATGCTGCTCTGTTTACCACAAACAACAGAGTAACTAAATAATAGGTGCTAAGGTACACTAGACTAGGCCACAGTTTCCGAACTCATGAGTTTATCAGGAATAGTTACGGATTGTCGCTGTGTCTGTTGAAAAAACCATAACTCGATTGACTTCAGAGGAGGCCTTATGACCAGGCAATTTTCTGAGTAAATAGAAGCTAAAAGAGGAGTTACCTCTTTTTGCTCCAAATGGTCTGTGTTTCAAGAGCCCTTGATACGCTTTCAAAATCATGTATATTTCCGGTGTGAGCTTGGACTAGAATAATTTAATAGTTTGACCTTCTGCACGGAATTTCTATGATTCATGAAAGAGGGCACAGAAGTGCTGAACTAATTGTGAAGCTCGATTTTTATAGAATTGGGTACTTGACAATTTATTTTTATTGACTTAAAATGTTTATTGAATTAGTAGCAACACAACATAGGTATTTATTTTCAAATATTTGGCATACTTTCGGTGATATAGAGCATCAATCTTTCTAATTAGAGAAGGAGAGCACTATCGAAATGTGACGTCACATTTCTATATAGCGCCATAATCTCGCCATAGAAAATTTCGTTTTAGAAAGAGATAGCTAGAGTCACAATTAAGTACCTAGCTCATAATTCGCTTGTTATAATACAGATTGAATTGGTATTCAATAATGTTAATGACATTTATCTACATTTCAACAACAGTCAAATAGCTAATAATTTTGTGCCCCTCTTGAATATCCAGTTATGATATATTATTTTTTTGTGTAGGTACATTAAATAAATATATTATCTTTTATCTTTAGGTATTGTTACAGCCCAGGGTTTTATAAAGATAACCTATTCTTGTCACGAGTTCTTCACTTTAGATCTAATACAACTTCCACCCAATGTTTATTTTATTTTTACGTGTTCTGTCGTCAGTTTAATTACGAATTAGAGAAAGCGACTGAACAAGTCCTTGTCGCGACAGTCTAGAGACATTCCTTAAATAACAGTTTTCCTTTGATGCAAACTCCATCGAAACATTTCTTAAATTTTAGAGTTTTCAGCAAATGTTTGAAATTAAAGATACCGAAGGTCATAAAATTAGGCAATATCATATATCAAAATGTAACTCCCTGTAGGGCAAAATGTGAAACTCAGTGAAACTAGCGTGTTTTTTAAATGTCATTTTGCTGTCAAGTTGATGTCCAACCATAGCGCTGCTGGCGGCTGAAGGTCTTAGAAGTCAGGGCCGGTTAAATTGCTACAAAAAAAAGAAAACCGTTCATAGCGCCGCTGTCATCGGAACAGAAAAGATTGTGCCACGTGCCACTGCACAGTACAGTGACACAAGCTTATCTGTTCCGGTGACAGCCGTGACAGAGGAGCCACTTGCAATACGAAATTAGCTGTCAAAATGGACTGTCGCTGTCGTATGAAAACTGTTTTAGTTTCAAAGATAATCACCGGAACAGAAAAGCTTGTCGCACTATACAGTGCCGTTCAGTTTTTTCGTAAATAACTGAAACAAGTGCCAAAATTTTACAGTTTTTCGAGCACCGTGGGGTTAGCACAGGGTTTTTAGGGTTGCAAACTTGGGTGCAGACTTCTCTTAAGGGACCTACAACATATAAAAATTCGTAGTTACATGCGAGTTTGCGATGTTTGATGTCGATATTGACTGGGCTAAAAGTCATCAATGGTGCTGGAAGAGAGATTGCTTTACAGGTGAAATGTGCTTGGGAAATAGAACGGGTCAATAACAGACTACTTATACCATTTGCTAAAGTGCGGGCGCAGACTGCTTTTTTGACCGGTGATTTTTAGGGTGACCATTATGTGATATTTTGCTTTCGCTTGGGGTATTTTAGTTATATTCTCTACTCTATAGTTACTTAATATAATATTTCGAAATATATTTATTTTGTATATAAGTATATAATATAATAATATAAAATATATATATTTATTCCTAAATTACTAACAATTTTAATAAACAATATAAAATCTATCTGCTTATAAAAGTGTTTTCACTTCTCAGGCTCTAAAAGTACGCCAATATAGCCCTACGAAGCGGGACAAAAGAACCACTTTAGTCCCTAGGGAGTAAAAAGTAATTACTTTTTTAATTTCCTTCATGTGACATTAGACAAACTCAAACAGCCAGTGAATATACTATTATTTGTGAAGTGTGGACCATCTTCATTGCGAAAATGTTAAGATGTTTTTTGTTTCATGGTTTTCCGCAAGGAAGGTGGCGCCATGACTGGTTTAAAAGAAAAAATTGACCGCGAGTTTTTGGCGCCATTTTGGCGCCATTTTGGCGCCATTTTGGCGCCATTTTGGCGGGTAAGGTTAAGTGGATATTTTAATTAATCGCAATTTGTTTCATAGTGGACTTTGTGACTCAAGATAGGTGTGGTATTGTGCCCAAGTATCTACGCAACTGGACGATATGTGGAATGATTAAAATAGGCGCTAACTCGGTAAAGTGATGCCAAGTGTTTTATTATAGTGGTGACAACCTCTGCAAGAATTATCGAGAAGGCTGGCTTAACACACTTGATGCCAAATACTCCAATTGGAATGTTGGAGCATTGGAATGTAACACACCTACATTCTTATGAAAAGATAAGAAACTATAATAATTTAATAATACTCAAAAATTGGCAGTATGGCTAAATGTCTTCGCCTGTCCTACAACAGGGCGAATATTTTTAATACTACTACTACAGACCGCGAAAAGTTTTAGAATTTGTTAAATGTTTTTGTACTTAATAGACTATTTTTCTCGCACTCAAAGTGAAAAGTACAGTTTGCACCTCTTAATAATACTTAATAATACCCTCGGTTTCATTGACTGCCTCGCACGCTCGGGAGCCAAACCACCTCTGGTATATGGCTTCGTTTAGTCCCTCGTTATAAAATATACTATTGTAATGTCTTACAGTTTTCTATTTCTATTATTTATGGAAGTATCTAGATTAAATTTACCGTATTCTCAATTATAGCAACCGGACATACGCCAGTTAGATTTTTTCCTCATCTACTCGTGATGGGAGAGTTATTTACAAATACTGGCAACATTAAATACGCCACCAGTCGCGCGCAGACTTATCTTATCTGGCGCGCACTACACTTGACTAATGCGTCATAGGATTACCGCGATCGGGGCCCTGTTTGGGATACTATTATTAAAGTGATCACAAACTTGCATCACAGAAAGTTACTAAAATCATTAACCGACTGATGATAAAGAATGAAATTGGTTTTGAAAAGGGTACCAGTTTTAAGGTTTGCCTTTCGATCGTTTACATACCTACTGTATGTATACCTATTATATATTTCTTCTGTGCGTGTGTATGTAAGTATAACTAAACTTCTCCTAAACGGCTGGACCGATTTTAATGAAATTTTTTGTGTGTCTTCAGGTGGATTCGAGAATGATTTAGATTTACTATTGGACCCGGTTGGTGGCGTGCCAGTTCGATAAGGCGGTACGAAGTTCGCCGGATCAGCTAGTACCTTAACAATCAAATCATACGGACAATACATACCTTGACCTTTTTAACTTCGATTCGATACGGTTATGGCGAATTTCCGTAACATACAAAACAAAATAAACAAAATGTCTTCATAACTGGACGAGGGTAATTCCCAGGTCTCTAAAAACATATTCCGACAATCTCTGAAAGTTCAAGCTTACGTATGCATATTTAATGTATGATTTGTTTGTTGCCAGCCAAAACTACATTTATATTTAGGTAGGTACTTAATTGTAATTTTTTTATTATATTAATTATTTATTATATTTAATACGCGATAATATCGCGCTTCAACAAGTAAAGTAAAGAAGTTTTGCATACAAATAGACTAAAAAGTCAGTTCTTTCGAATTGTCCAACATTTTTCCTACCACCGTTTATGAACGTCTTAAAACTGACAAGAGAGAGACTCGTTTTTCTTGTCAGTCTGGTCAGGGCTATCATTGGTCAGGGCGCTAATTTTCATACTGCGCTGCCGCGCCGTGTCGCATTTCAATGTGTTGGACTCTTCGGTTGGACTACGCGTGTTTTCTATACTAATGATGTGCGCCCTACTTTGCAATCCGGGGCTATCACGCGCTAAGCGACGAGGCGCGGTGAAGTGTGAGAACAATAATTAATTTAAATAACTAATTAAAGCATACTTAATGGGCATTGTTTAATGAATGTGTCATTTTTCATGTTTACATTTTGCTGCATTATTTTAGCAAAATATTTAAAATCTAAGTATTTGAATAATATAGTACTGTAAGGTTTATTTATAATCTATGCACAGCCAAAAGATAGCATTGTAGGCTGTGGCACTTTTGGGCAGGTTATTTCTCCTTGGTAAATGTATTTGTTAATAAACAATAGAGGTCAGTGATTTGTTCCATAGAGTGCTCGTCAGATAAGTCTGCGCGCGGTGAAAATGGAATACTAATCTTTTCTATAACATTAGAACAAAAAAATGCACTGTAACTAGCGCCAAAAACGCGCCAGTCACGTGCAGAGTTATCTGACACACACTCTACCAGCCAGTAGAACGTCTTTATAAAAAAGATCTGGTTTGACACATTCTTGCGTAGGCTCCCGCAAAGAGCAGAGAGATCGGTCCCATCTTGATAGGTTGACTATGCTAGCCTAGGTATCAAAAGTGATAAACTAAAATAGAAATAGTACGTATGAAGAAAACGCAGACTCCAGATAACACTCATATAATTATTGATCCAACTTACAGGTACAGGCATAGTACAGGTATAATAATATAGATACAGTCGACGTCTTAGTGAACTTATCCCCTCGAGGCTAGTTTGAAGAATGACCTCTCTTTGCTCGTTAATCGGGCTCAAGCCTAGCTACCCCCACCAATTTTACCACAGATTAGCCTATTAAATTTAATAAAATGGCGGCAAGAGACGGCATTACCAGTGTTGCTATTAAAAAATAAGAAAAACCTTCTAAAATCATGACATTCGGCCATCTGATAACGTGCTGTCTCCCGACGCACATATAAAAATGATTTCGAATCTATTAATTAGGTAAGTATACAGCTAATATACTGATACACAACTATTCTCAATAGTAAAGTCTTACAACTATGTACCTATTTGGGTTAATCTTATAGTGATAAAAACCTTAAGTTAAAACTTAAAACATAATTGAAACAAATACATTATATTACACAATGCTCAATAATAAACTTTTAAGGAAGCCGATGACTTGTTTAGAATATAGATATTATCGTGAAAATATTGTTTTAGTAAATCGTTAAGTAATACATAATCAAATAAAATAAATTATCAATAACAAACTAATCTAAAACTATTTGAATCAATGTATAAATTAACATAATCATGACATTCGTTAACAAGCGACTATTATTACTTAGAAAACTTATTTTGAAACTATACTTGTTATATAATCATGTGTAAGTAAGTATATGGAATGATTAAAGTAAAGTCTGGTTATAATCTATAAGCATTAGTTATGGGTCATAAAAGAAAAATGGATTAGCTTGGTACTAGTTTACATCAATGCATTGTCAGGAGCTACATTCAAGAATATTAGATGGTGTCAGAAGCAAAATCCCTAAGAATGTTACATTAGGAATAGGTAGGTACAGAATTTAACTTTAACCTGATAACTACACACCCTTATCACTTCACTCAAATAGTGGAAAGTCATGAAAGGATTAAAGACCTAATATTAGATGAATTTAACTATCGCTAAGTTTGACCTAGTTTAGTCCTTACAAAAACAACTGTAGGCCTCTGCACAGTTACCAATTTTTACCCAGATATGAGTAACAAACCAAGTTATAGATACGTATTTACCATAGTGCACAATTTGTATTAAATCAAGATATGAATTAGGACAACTAAAAGAATTATTTAAAGGCATGTTCGTAATTTAATATCAAAACTTAAAGATGTCTACAAGGTATCCTCATACGAGCATGACCCGCATTCTTATCAACAAATATTCATATTACTATGAATAATATTAGTGGAAATAGATTTAATAATTATAATTGGGATATGAAGAAGTATATTACCATGGATAGAAATAGGACAAGTAAAATCATGAACAGCTTTTCGCCCAAATGAATTAACTACACGATGACTTCCCGTGGGAATAAAATATCCTCCCGGGGTCAAAAGAAGCCGATATGCTATTATTCCACAGACAAAAGATTTCAAAGATCCGTCCAGCCGATAGCCGTGATTGGGGAACAAACATACAAGCTTTTGCAATCATAATATTAGTAAAATGAGATAAGATACATGACATGATAATATATACTTCAATATAAAAGTCAACTTCAGTATCAGCGATCCACTCGTCTCAATATCCGACTTACAACCACGGCCACGATGATCATCATCACAACAACGATCACTCTGTGATCTGCACCTTCAGTATCATATTATCTCCTCGCATTACCACAGCACGTACACTCTGCTGCCTCCAGCAGTTTGTATGCTGTGTTGGTTCGTACGTTCAAGGGTAGCGGGATCCTCATTATTATATTAACTCGATGCTAGCTCATGATAAGTACCTACTGGATGCTACAATTGGCATCTGAAAGCAGTAAACTCACAACACGCATAGTAACCAAATCAATTTTATTAATCATTCAAAAGAAATAGATGTATCTGATAATGAATTCAATAGAAATAAATGTAAGTATATGAATTCTCATATTCTTTTATAAACATTAGTAGGTAAGGTACTTAGTACCTTCAACCATAGTAGAAACAAATGTTCAACTGACCAGATCTAAAAAAATATGGAAATGATTACTACAGAATATGTGAAGGAACTTCAAAGGTCCGTGAGAATGGTAAACTGCTAAGAATTTTAGTATCACGAGCCTACCAAATGAGACGGTAAATTTGACAGATCTACTTGATTTTTGGTTTAATAAAGATATTAATGCTCATTAAAATAACAATAAATTAGATTCACATAATTTGAAATCATATTTTGTCAATACGTACACTAGGACGGTAGTATTAAAATCCTCAAAAACTAATTTTAAATCATACCGCCAATAACAACAAAGACACGGCAAAACTAACTTGGTATGCTACAGCAGTGGTTACTTGTGGCTTTATTTGTTAGAACAAGTTTAAAACATGAATTAAAAATGTTTGCATGAAGCTGTATAGAACATTTTAATAAATTGAGAGGTGTGATTGAGCAATAATCGTTTTACTTTATTTTGCTTAATTAGGAAAACATCAGTTACAACTTGACAGTGTAATAAACACGATCTACTTAAATGCACTATGGACTGTTTACATGTTTTTGCATTAGAAACATCATTTCATCACTATGTTAATGAAAACAACTAGAATAGATATCAGTGAATGCTTCTTGCAGTGCTGTCTAAGCAACTAAGTATCTCTGCTTTTGACTTGCATCTAAATCATTAAGAGAGATCTAGAACACTACGCAGTACGCACAAATAGCAAAATAGCTTCTAGTGATTTTGGCTGTACAATTTTCCATCTGTCTAAACCAAAACTGAGTTGCCCGGAAGAAACCGCAGTAAGACGATAAGGCCACCATTTGGTTTACAATTTGTTATCTTTGTATTATTATTATTATTTCGTGTGTGATTGTTCATTTCGTAATATTGTGTACAAATAAAGAATTAATCTATGTATCTATCAAACTAGGTACTTAGATAAAGAATCTTCGACGTTCCCGGAAAAATGTAAAGAATGATGATTTCTAATCAGTCTTATGGCTTTATTGTCTAATTATGTAGAAGACTCAGAAAAGTATGTTCCTGATAAACTTTCTCTAGCACTCATCCACAATTTAGTTCGAATTTAAATTAAATTTGAGATTTAAGTTTGCCACTAAACTCAAATTTAAAAAGTTAAGCATAGTGAATTCTTTTAAATTAAGCTACATATAACAAAAATAATAGACGAAATGTCCACTTGAACAAAGCTACAAAAAATAAAATTAGTAATAGGAAATAGTAAATTTTGGATATCTTTGCATACCTACATTGCTTCCATCCCGAACTAAGTAACTCAAGCACTTGTGTTATGGCATTTGGGAACAACGACGGGGATTACCACATACAATCGGGCAGAAAGTCCGCTTTAAATATTCACCCGACAGGGAATCGAACCTGGTAGGTACCTCAGAGACAGCGGCACCCCGAAAACCTATGCGTACGTACACCGTATCTACAACACTGCTATGGAGGTTGTTAAGCTTATACCAGAAACTAATATTGTTTCCATAGTTAAAAGGTCTATAACAATCTAAGTGTCACAGATCACAGTTTATAAAAGTATTACCCAATCGCAATCTTGGAATACTAAATTCGCGACTTTAATAGTGTGCTCTTATTCAAAAGTGAATCGTCATCATGTCCAATCTTATCAAGATCAGAAATACATCCAGTTCTGCGTAAAGGTCACCTGGGCATAGACCTAGGCATAGAAAAACAAACCTAGCTCATGGATATTGACCACTCATGAGAATCAAGATATGGTATGGATTTCGTATAAATGGAAACTAAGGTAATTATAAAAATCTTAACTAGGTAAGACAATAACCCCTACTCAAATTGTGGAGCATGTGGATACTTATTATGCAAGGAAAAAGAAATGATGCAAACATAATTTAGTATATAAGTAAGTATCCTTATAAGTAAGTAGGTACTATGTTGCGATAATTAGAGCGCATATTGACAATAATACTTTAAGGCGATACTCGGAAAAATTATGCTAACGCGAGATAGCAATGAGAAAACGACGCGCGCGGGAGCGAGACCGATTTTGCCGATAACGCAAAAAAAACACAAAATCACTTCGTATTCAAAAACTATAGCGATTTTTAAAAAATGCTTCTATACGATCCTAAATATTATTGGTGTCCACTAATTAAACCAATTTTCAATAGTATATGTATCCCCATTTAAGAATAATCTTGACATTTCTTATTGTTTAGAGGTATTTTCGAAAATAAAAAGTGTCGAGCCAAAATCATAAAATCGTGTTTCTGAAACTATACGATTCTAGATAAAGGTATGAAGAAATATATATCTTATTACCAGATTTATAACAACTCTAACCGTCCTATAATAGTTTTATATCAAAGAGTCCATACTTTTTCCGAGTAGCGCCTCAAAGGTATCTACTGCTACAGCTGTGGTACCTACTAGATACTCAATGTCAAGCACGTAGGCAACTGTAGATTTAAAAGGCTTTTCATTCTTCCCTAAGGGTATTTTGATAACATCTAAATGATTCTATGAAAAGATAAGTTTTTATAGTTTTGTTTTGTTTTAGGTAGACCTTTACAAACTTTATTTAAGGGGGTGTTACAATCAATTTAGTCGGTTATGCGAGATGAAAATTAAATCTTAAATAGCTTTATTCGATATGCAAATAAATAAACATGAAACATTTTAATCAAAACAACTTCAATACTTTCCCATAAACAAAACGCTCTGCATCATCTCAAATCCTCTGACCGGATTCAGCTACGAAGAAAGGGTATTCCTCCTTCGCTCAAGACTCCCCTGGGTCGGCCACGTCACCCTGGAGGCCTACCAAGCGGCGCACCAGGTGGCGCGGGCCGTATTCGTCCTCAGATGCTATTTACCTTGGAATGTATACATTATTCATCGGTAAAAGATCGTTCCGTGTCATTCTATAATAAAATCATTAGGTTATCAACACAATATGCCCTTCAGGAAAATTCATGATTTATACTGTTCACTAGCTACAGTAGCTACCTACATCCTTTATTATTTACAAAAACCATTTCTTTTATTAAGAGCTACTTATCTAGTGCAAAAATGTAAAATGAGTATTGTAAAAACAAGAATAAAACGTTTGAAATTATCTTTGTTCTGTTGTAGTTTCATTTAAATCTAATAATCTTAAAAGTGGCCATACGGGTAGTAAACCAGTATGAAATATAAGTAGGTACTCATTTAACCAGCCTGTGAGAAACGTACTCACTTAACATTTAAACATATTCAGACGAATGTATGCCACCAACATACATCGTTCGTACTATAAAATCCGGCGAGTGTATGCCACAAACATATACCGCCCCCTTAATTCCGACGAGTGCATGCCACAAACATACATCGTCCCCTAATATCCGACGAGTGTATGCAACATACATACATCGCCCTCTAATATCCGACGAGTGTATGCAACATACATACATCGCCCCCTAATATCAAATTCAATTTTAATGCATTTCAACAAACAAATTCAATGTATCTTTTGTAACCAGTGAGCATGCATAGCTTGCTCACTCAACCCAGTGAACACCTTATATTTGTTCGCTCATCATTAAAAATTAAAAATATTCACATTAGAGATATCCCAATTCACATAAAGACTTTCATATTTAAATATTTAAAGATACCATATTAAAATATTCGTATTTAAACTCATATTCATAGTTCAAGCAATTTATATTGCTATTCACGGTGTTCATATTAATTGAATCCACAAAATTTGTACCTATTAATTAATATATCAATAAATAGAAAGCCAGAATTCAATTGTAAGTAAGTAATACGTACCTATTAAACCAATCTTACCAGGTAACGTAGGTAACCAGTAAGCATACACGACTCACTCAACCCAGAGAACAACACGTTCGCTCAATACATTAAAAACAAAGGAAAATTGGTAATAATTAATTTTAATATTATTAAGATAAATGAAATGTAAGCAACCAATCATAAATTATTCTTACTCTTTACTACTTCTTACTAGCTTCATAACTTATAGTTTTCTTTTATTCACTGTTGGTATTAGATACCACGTTAAAACATGGTTTGTATGAAAGATTTAGTAGCCATAAGTGATTTTACTCTGTGCAACAGTAAAGGCTATCAAAACTAGCTCCAATTAGTGCTAGCACTAATTACTTAAAACATTACATGTAGGTACACAGCCAAAACTGCCAGTCCTAGCTCCATGTGTAAGATTATAAACAACATAAACAGCAAGTACTCTAATAATATAATAATGCCAATCTCCATTAATTCTGTACAATCCACATTTAATACAATGTAAATCATGTAAATTAAACAACAACAATCAAGATATTATGCCAGATTCATGGTACGCTATGATCGTGCCATACGAAAATATCTACTACATACCCGCGTTTAAAATTATGTAAGTATAATCGGAGGGTAGCCCCGACCGTACACGAACACAATTAATCAAATTCAAATAAAAGTGTGATCTAGTTTATGTCCGTTCCGTCGGAGAGTAGCCCCGACCATGTACGGAACACAATCCGCCACACAAATATTCCAATTTTAACGCTTTAGATTTAACTAACACGATCGGAGAGTAGCCCCGAACACGAATTAGTAAAATCTTAGTACTAAGCTACGCATATAGACTTTTTAAATTATGTTAGTATAGTCGGAGGGTAGCCCCGACCGTATACGAACACAATCAATTAAAACACAAATGCGATTTAGTTTATGTCCGTTCCGTCGGAGAGTAGCCCCGACCATGTACAAAACACAATCCACCGCAAAGGTATTTAAAATGTCATTTAGATAAAAAAAATACGCATTAACATGGAATCTGGAATATTTATCCTTTCTCTGCGTGAAGAGAATAAAATAACTCGTTTGGCATTACTATAGCACAGAATAAGCAAATTATTCTTATTATCAGGTTTAGAAATAAACTTGTGTGGGTACTTTACCGCTTCTGAAATATGAAGAAAACGCAGACTCCAGATAACACTCATATAATTATTGATCCAACTTACAGGTACAGGCATAGTACAGGTATAATAATATAGATACAGTCGACGTCTTAGTGAACTTATCCCCTCGAGGCTAGTTTGAAGAATGACCTCTCTTTGCTCGTTAATCGGGCTCAAGCCTAGCTACCCCCACCAATTTTACCACAGATTAGCCTATTAAATTTAATAAAATGGCGGCAAGAGACGGCATTACCAGTGTTGCTATTAAAAAATAAGAAAAACCTTCTAAAATCATGACATACGAGTGCTTAAAAAAGTCTTTCTATTAGTATCCAACTCAAGACAGGAAGGCACAAAACCCCAACAGTACCTACTGATTTTATTATCTATCATCCACTTTTTATTATTACAACATTCAAATTTTCCCAGTATATTTTATTCCGACAGTCAGGTCAGATCTAGATTAGTAAATCATTTTGCGGTCCGTCGGCTTTGCATTGTAGGTAGGTAGGTACTCGTGTGTTTGGTAACCGCTACACTGACACCGCCGTTTTAATATTTGAACAGTTTATAACAAGACAGTAAATAGGAAACCCGAAAAGGGTCCCCTCAAAGGATTACTTTATATTTCGACCTGAAAGTAGATACTCGTACTAAAAACGTTATTAAAAACCGTTTAATAAACTGAAGACATAAGACCACCGCGCCGGAAGGATCGCAGTGCCAGTTAATGAATGGATACCTAATTTTATTGTTACTTCCTTTTCTTTTAAAATTACTGTTCCATCCACGGCTAAGTATGACGTAAGTACTGAATTATAATAGATTAACTTTAATTTACTTTATTAAGTAAGTACTTAGAACCACTATTTTGCTTAGAAAAAATCGACCCGTCATCAGGCTCCGGCGGGATTCAAACCCGCGACCTTTCACTGTCCGGACGTATGTACTCCTCTTGTAAGTACTTCTTACGCTATAAACCAGCGTTTATTTCATCAATTGTCAATACTACTCCCGATACTCGAAAGAAATGACTATGCAGATAAAATGATTGATATATTTTTTTAAACAACTTCCATTTCAAAAAAGAGTAAGGGCGTTTGTGCACTACACTGAATTTTACCGATCCGGCGATCCGGTTTTTTCCGGACCGATATGGCAGCAATGAAAAACATATGGGCGCTTGTGCACCACACTGAATTTTACCGTCCGTCATTTTACTTTTCCCCATTCCGGACCGTTTTTTTCCGTTCCGAGATGACGGCAATGAAAAACATATGTACGCTTGTGCACTACACTGAATTTTACCGTCCGGGAAAAAACGGATGGTTGTATTTTAATCATAAATCACTACATAGTATAAAACAAAGTCGCTTCCCGTCTGTCTGTCCCTATATATGCTTAAATCTTTAAAACTACGAAACAGATTTTCATGCGGTTTTCACTAATAGGTAGCGTGGTTCTTCAGAAAGGTTTTAATATATAATTTATGAAAGTTTTGTGTAAATTGGTAGAAATATAACGATAATTGTCGAAAGTGCCGGAAAACGGCAAGCCGCCCGGGAGCTTTCAGCAAAAACGCTGCCTAATCCTTTCGAGGTTTAAAAAAATAATGCATATTGGGATATTTCTCTTCTATAGATCTACAAAAAAGTCCGCGATAGCATATGTCTATCTTTTAAGGATAGCATATTATAGCCATATTATCTCTTAAAAAATGGTTACGAACAATGCGGTAATTTGGAAAGCTATTTAAACAGATACAGTAGTAACCCTTATCAATCTAAATACGTTAGTTGCTTTAAGCATTTTATGCACATTATTTTACTCTTTTAAACCATATAATTTAAATGAATATCTTAGGAGTTATCGCAAATAAATTAACGCACGCCAAAATGAATTTAAGCGCCTATCTCACCAATAGCACGTAATATATCTAGCACCAAAAATATGGTGTTTGAAATTTTTGTTTGTCTGTCTGTCTGTCTGTTGTCCGTGTTTCACGCAAAAACTACTAAGCGGATTTTGATGAATTTTTTTTTTGTTATATAGCTAGCCGTAGACATTCGATAGTAGTTAAAAAATAATTTTTCATCCTGCCTCAATTTATTGTGATTTCGGTAAAATGACCCCGCAGGTACCTTTCACTGATAAGAGGATGAACCCAAAATTCATTCTGTCTTCTACGTCTTCGTACATAAAGCAATAAAGCAAGTAATTGCCGACGTTCCAAGGAACTCATTATTCCTCTCGTTTAAAACGCGTCCGTAGAGTGTAGTTTCAAAGAGATCACTGCGCTGCCCCGGCCAGTAAAAAACCGGACAAGTGCACAAGCTAACCATCCGTGTTTTTCATGCCACGCCGGTCCGTAAAAACACGGACCGCCGGATCGGTAAAATTCAGTGTAGTGCACAAACGCCCTCAAGGTAGGTAATAGGTACGTTCCGCCTTAAACTTTTTCTGGTATGTAGGTAAGTATGTTCACCGATTTCTAAGTCAATTTGTGGACCGTTCTTCATAATAATTATTTTTTATTCGAAAGAGTCCATGAAGTGGTGCCATATTGTAACGAAGTAAAGATCCGATGTTGGGATCGAGAGTCCTTAAATTTTACAGGCTGATGATGTATGTGGCTTTGCATTTGCAATGCTATTTTTATTTCCAAATTATATTGAAATACCTACCTTGTACGGTTCTCGTACATTGCCTTAGGTTTTCCTTTGTAGGCCAAGGAATCTTGCCTACAATTACAATTTTATTTTTACAAACAATTAATTAAGACAGTGCAACATTTAATTGACGTCGCGTCGGGTGCGAACCACTTTAGCTAACTATTGTTCTTATGTGTTCGAAAATAAATAGTGTTTATTATTCCGGTATTTTATCTTCCCGCACTCAACAACATCTTATTTATTACTAACTAACAATCATCTGTACGGTGTAACACGCAGTACCTACTAGAAAAAAAATCCACCCGTCTCCCAACAATAATTTATTTTAGAACTACTTACCTATGAAAAATAATTTTATCTTACTATCATGTAAGTACTTACATATTTTTGTATTTGTTTATTATCATCTCGGGATATTTTACATAAAAAAACATTCTTTCACCATCTGTGCTTTTCTGTCTGCGTCTGTAAGTGTAGGTATATATATATATATATATTATATATAATACTAATTTAGCAATCTAAAAAACTAATCTTAGGTTAAAAAATTTAACATAGTTGTATCATCCTACTAATATTTTTAGCTACTAAGCTTTCTTTGGTTTTAAACCAAAGAAAGCTTCACGTGTTTTCAAGTAATTATTTAGCCCTTTAATTGTTTAAGTCACGGCAAGCTCATAAAATAGAATTGTGGCACAAAATTACGAGAGAAGTAGTATTATTAAGTAAGAAGCACCAACCCAAGGTTAAACTGCTTTTTAGACAGGACGGCAGCTATATAGTTAGTAACCACGTTCCATTCCAGTCACTTGAAGTGGAAACACACATTGGTAGTAAGTAAGTAGACTTGTGTGTTGCTTGCCGCCTTGAGGTACTTAAGTATTTTGAACGCAAATATGTTGTCTACCGAAAGCTGCCCATCCGAGCTGGATTCGACGAGACATCTCTTTCTTAAAGTTGGACACCTAACCTCAAGTGTTATGTTCCCAATAACTGTTGAAATAAACTAGACTAAGAAACTCTTCTTTGAACATTCAACTGAGTTGAAGTTCACATAGGTAGGTTAATGCAGCGATTTTTTTATATTATTTGCTATTAAAACAGAATCGTGTCGTGGAATGGGAGGGATGGAAGAGGTAGGTTGATTTGTCCAGGTAGATATTGATTGAGCACCTCATCGTGAGTATACCTTTATTCCAAATTTGAACGTAATCGGGTCCTTAATATTTTAGCGTGCAAGCAAGTCGGTAGGGAAGTCAAAAACAAATCAAGATTTTTTCGAATGTTTTCGTCGGCCTTTGAAGCTCTGTGGCGAGATAAAGAATGAAGTTACAGTCCGAATGAATACTGAAAATGAAAGCTATGTTCACCACCGTAAACCGTAATCCTAGTCAAAGAAGGAGTCGATACAATGGCATAAAAAAGGCATTCCGCCGCCCAAGAGGGCCGAGTTGGATAAAGGCTGAGAAATGATGTTTGCTACTGTTTTTTTGTGTATTTTACTCATCGTCTATGTAACAGTACTGTACAATACTAAGCTTCATTTAGTAGAACATTTACATTCCATAAAAGAAAAAAAAAGGAGAAAAGGTTTGCTCCTTTGCCATGAAAATGCACATGCGCAGGAGAGTCACGTCGCACCGGGCGTTTATTCACCGATGAAGCTTCGAACAACTTCATCAACCTTGTTAAAGTCCCGACCTACCCCCTGATTCACAAACCATTGGAAACGGAATCGGATTCCAATTCTGTGCTTTGTCTTTGTCTATTCTATAGTGAGTGGCAGAGACAGTGCAGACATTCTGCTGTCGGGAGCGTTTCCGACGGTTCGTGAATCAGGGGGCTGGTCTCAAGCAACTAGTTTAAATTTACTGCAGTGAAAAAAGAGGAGCATGTAAAAAAAATACAGAGGTGAAGTCGGTATTTCCACTCAAATTTACAATTTTTTTTTATCAGTAGGTAATTCGGATGGGGCGGAGGAAGCGGCGCTATGCGCATCTTATTCCCCTGTAACGGGGTGGTGTGGCGCGGTCGACGGCCTTGTTAGCCTCATCACCAGGCAGGAGCCCGAAACACCGAGACGGTCGTCGGATCGTAGGGGAGAATGCCACAACGATCCCCCGATTACGAAAACCGACGCCAAAGAGGGAATTAAAAAAATAAAGAATTTCAGCGTTCTTTACAATAAATCGTCTGGCGTTTTGAACCCGATGAGCAGCTCAAACATTACAGACTGACAACTTTGACATATGGAACTTCTTCATGTACAACCTACTTACTTAATCAATTTAATTGAGCAATTTCAGAAATATATTTGGGTTAATAAAGAAATATACTTGAAGCTTCGATCAACAATAACAAAGACTTATAGGAAAAAATATTTGGTACTTATTTAACTTCAACCGACTTCCCCCCCATTCCGCGAACATTTTGACCTCCCCTCGTATGTAGTTTAACAAAGAGAAACTAGGTTTTCACTTTGCTCCATCAAATGAGCAACAAAAAAAATATGGCCTCAGATAAAAGATTCTAGTTTACATTGAAGATGGGAATATTGAGTTTGAAGTAAAGCTCTTGATAACTTTTTAAATTGTTTAGCCAAAGAGTTAAGTTAAATGTAAAAGAAGCACAATTATTCGTCGTAATTGATGTTACATTTTAACATAATTATATGCGATAATTACATAATGTCGTTACATTAATAATATTATATTGGTAGCCCCCGTACTTTTTAGTTGTAACTGTCAGAATTCGTGTCGAACTAATTACATATTCATCAGCAGTAAATAGTTAATTATAAAACGAGGGCCAAACATTTCTTATCGCTCTTGATAATTAATGGTTAACTATATGATAATTATAGCACTTTTATGCCATTCTACTTTTCAGAGTATCCGACTATAATAAAAAGAGTGTTACCCTATATTTTACACACAGACAGACTATGCTTTGGGGAGTGTGTTTATCCGAGTTGCATAACAACTTTTATAAGTAGGTATGTCATATTGTGTGGTCGTTACTTTTCCGTCATGTATTGTTTATTTAATATTAATTTCCTTCGTAAAAATAAATATGTAGTTTTAAAAACTAAAAGAACACACTTTTATAGGAACAGACTAAAAAGAACAAAATAACCGTCTATTCAGTAACTGAAATTAAAAAGCGCGGTGCGCGTTGTCAATATTAAGAACTTACTTGAATGCATGCTTTGCAAAGGGCGCACCACGCTTTTTAATTTCAGTTACTGAATAGACGGTTATTTTGTTCTTGTTAGTCTGTTCCTATAAAAGTGTGTTCTTTTAGTTTTTAAAACTACATATTTATTTTTTACTTTTTAGTTTAATAAATGGCAAGCTATGGATGGATGGTAATCGATTTCACAGTCCATTCATGTGTCTGCCCACCCCGTAAACATTATAACTCAAAGGCATGATTGTACGTATTTAGTTTTACAAATTCAAGTAGAGTCTATTAGTTACCAGATGCGCGAGCCAAACCCTTACTTCCTCCCTGCTCCATCATCAGGCCCTCACCACCAAGTGTAGCAAATAGGTCTCATCAGAACGAAACAAATGAGCCCAACCTCGAGGGATTCCCTAGTGGTCATTAAGGAGTGCCACTGACTTCCTCCCTGCTCCATCATCAGACTCTCACCACCAAGTGTAGCGAATAGATCTCATCAGAACGAAACAAATGAGCCCATCTCGAGGGGTTTCCTAGTGGTCATTAAGGAGTGCCAATGACTTCCTCCCTGCTCCATCATCAGGCCCTCATCACCAAGTGTAGCAAATAGGTCTCATCAGAACGAAACAAATGAGCCCAAACTCGAGGGGTTCCCTAGTGGTCATTAAGGAGTGCCACTGACTTCCTCCCTGCTCCATCATCAGACTCTCACCACCAAGTGTAGCGAATAGATCTCATCAGAACGAAACAAATGAGCCCATCTCGAGGGGTTTCCTAGTGGTCATTAAGGAGTGCCAATGACTTCCTCCCTGCTCCATCATCAGGCCCTCATCACCAAGTGTAGCAAATAGGTCTCATCAGAACGAAACAAATGAGCCCAAACTCGAGGGGTTCCCTAGTGGTCATTAAGGAGTGCCACTGACTTCCTCCCTGCTCCATCATCAGACTCTCACCACCAAGTGTAGCAAATAGATCTCATCAGAACGAAACAAATGAGCCCATCTCGAGGGGTTTCCTAGTGGTCTTTAAGGAGTGCAACTGACTTCCTCCCTGCTCCATCATCAGACCCTCACCACCAAGTGTAGCGAATAGGTCTCACCAGAACGAAACAAATGAGCCAGAACTCGAGGTGTTTCCTATTGGTCATTAAGGAGTCCCACTGGCTGCCTCCCTGCTCCATCATCAGACCCTCACCATCAAGTGTAGCGAATAGGTCTCATCAGAACAAAACAAATGAGCCCAAACTCGAGGGGTTTCCTAGCAGCCATTGAAGAGTGAGTTCTATTATTGCCCACCTCTTGACTCCATCATCAGATCAGCTCGATGGTAGCAAATTATTGTATTGTCATCGGATTCATATAGACTTGCAAAGTTTCAAATCAATACGAAAATTAGAAGTAGGATAAAGGAGACGGAATAAAACCCCCCTAAGAAGCAGCTGGCATAATGAAACTTGTAATCGATAAAGCCTTTAAAACGTAATGTTCTTACGTTATTATTTAAATTCTAAAGCTAGCCCATTATTTTATATTTAATTTTCAAAATACTCCTAATTGCGTTAGGGAAGGAAGCTATTCTTGGCTTGAAGATGAGAACATACCCTATTTTAAAAAAGTGAGTGTCAAATTAAGTGTGATTGAGCGTCTGATTGGTTGACAACATAACATGTCAATGCCACTTTAGTTGAATGAACAATTTGTTAGAGATGTGTCAAATTCAAATATATCCATATTAATAAATTGTTCATTCAACTAAAGTGGCTCCACTCCAATATAATGTATATACTCCAATATAATAAATTATATTAATTCGCATAAAAACTCATGCTCTTAACTTAGTTTTAATAACTCGAAACATCATGCATAATATTATCGCGTTGTTTTTAATCTCGTAACGAAATATCGAATGAAATACAAAAGTGTTGCAACAAATCTAAAATCGATACAATTTCCCGCAATACATATCAATACTGTACATCAAATCGAGACACACTATTAATGATTGACTCCATCTCTTCTCTACGGCTTGTGCTAGTGCTGCTATTTAAAACAAACAACATGGACATGTAAAAAAATGAAAAAAATATTTAATTTCCAAAAATTTATTGTGAAAAATTGGCTAGACTAAGATTTTTTTTTTCAACTCATACGAGTTCTGGATATTGCATTCTCCCTATTTTCATTCATTTTGGTGCAGCTGCATTTTAGTGAAGACCTTGTATGGAAATCTAGACCGTCTCCTTTAATTCCAAGATTTTCTTACATTGTGACTTAGTTACAAGTGAAGCTAATAAAAGTGTGGTAAAAATATGGGTCATCATCTGTTTTTTTTTAATTATTATTATTATAACTTCATTCCACCCTCTGCTTTCTTCCATCGGGTTACCATACCAGGCGTGCCGTCATTCCAAAGTTACGCACAGAGTGCTATGTCCTCCTTCATCATGCAAACAGCCATGGAATGGAATGGAATGCCTAACCGGCGGTGGCATCTGTTTTACCGAGTAAAAGCCTGAACAGAAAAATAAAAATCCTCGCCGTGTTGCGGAAAAGTTACGAACTGAATTTTTCTAAAGAATTTGACATTTGTAACAATGAATAGGCGAAAGTGGCGTCTCAATGAAGGCTATTTATTTTTCTGGTCAGGCTATACTCTGTGGGCTATACATATAACCAAAATCTCTTCCAGGTGCAATAGAATGGGCTTCATCTGGGTGAATCGTAAAACCACATCTTTATTTTTTACTATTTGCATAACAATGCCATTTATTTTACAATGACCTATATTCCTATATTGAAGGTACTTACCTACTTGGTATTAGATAAGTACTAAAAATTGGAAAACAATATTCATTCAATATTACCTAATAAGTAATAGTTCTGAGAATTTGGTATGCTGAGAATCTGAAATTTTGCGAATTTGGTATCCAGCGTACAAAGGCCGAAACTATCATCCCGCGCCGCCGCCGGCGCCGCCGGCGCTGGTAGGCCTCGATCGGACAGGGCCGCCTGTCAATAGATAGGTTTTTGTATCTGAATGTGTGGCAGATTACGGCCATCTGACAGGCGGTTGCCTGGCAGGCAGACTGATAAGTAGTCTGGGGGCCCTTAAAGCAGAGCTTTCGAACATCGGCTTATTTAAAAAAACAGATTACCTAATAATTAAGTACTTACCTAAGTAAGTACCAAAGTAAATTTCTAATATAGTTTCGGCCACATTGAAGTGTATTTTTGAAATATTTTTTTTGAATCGTTAAAGTGAAGGATATGGGTATGTATCATAATAAAAGTCTTTTAAACCCGCGGGTGCTCGCGCGTGGGTCAAAAAGACCCAGTACCTCGATTTTTGTTCGATTACTTTTAAAATATTAGTTACTTCAAATGGTCGCGCCCAGTACCTTCAAGTTAGTGTAAAGGCTAGCCGCACGCCCCACCTCAGCCAGTTTGTGCTCTTCGCTAGGAGTTTACGGACTTCTAAAGTGAGTATGGGTCGTTTCGACCCACACGCGACGTCTTGTGTAAGTAAATTATTTATTATCATAATATTATTAATTGTTTTGTTTTTGTTTGTAAATGTCGCAAAATTGTTGAGATGATCAAATAATAGCAGAAACTTCAAGATGATGTTATAGAAGCAGAAATTTCATTTGAAATAGAGGATAATCGCGGGCGATGTTCGATCTGCCCTCCTAGAAAGGACAAGAATTAAAAAAATATATATATAAATCTTTAATTTTATTGCTCAATTTAGAGTAATGTTGATTACTTTCTATAAAAAACAGTTTTGTTACTATGACAATGGTAAAAAAAAATTCACTATGGTAGTTGTTAGTACATGTTAAAAAGTAACTTATTTTTCGAAAATTGTATTTTTTGTTAAAAGTGTTGAAGTTATTAACATAATAAATAAAGATTTGATATCTCGGCATTGTTTTTGATCAAAAAAATACATTCTTTGTATTTGATTAAAAAAACAATAATTGCTTTAATACAAAGTAAAAAATATCTTGAAAGTACTGGTCTCTTCGACCCACGCGCGACTGTTCGTGTCACAAAAAGTTGCGCGAGCACCGTCGGGTTTATTTGTTATTATGATGTCAAATTCAGATACTTATACTAAACAATTGTTAAAAAGCTTGGGTCTGGTATCGATCGAACCAATTTTAATAGTCAAGGAAAATATGTTTCAGAAAGGCCTTTGGTGCCTGCAACAGAACATAAAACAATAGGGTATTCCACAATAAAAGATTACGAGAAGCGCTTTTTTTGGTTTGGTGTTGACTATTAACGCTTGTAAAACGTTCTCGTACGCGTCTCGTTAATGGGACCAGCTTAATCATATCAGCGTTCTCATTTCCTCGTGCATGGGCAATAAACGAATGTGGTGCGCCTCCGCTATAAAATCTTATTTATCGCCGCTCCTACGGGGGAATGCGATGAAAAGAAAATGAAATGGCTAACTTTAACTTCTGCGAGCTTATTAGGTTTAGGTTGCGAGACGAGCGGGAGGACAATGGCTCTTCTAATAATGCGACTATAAACGTCTGTGTTAATTTTTGCTATTTATATGGCTCCACACTGGCGTTTGTCAAGCATACGCGTTCGATCAACGTATGCGAATTAAAATTTATATTAACATTATTATTATAGGAAAAAACCCTGAAACCCTGAAACCGAGAACCTGAACCCTGAGCCGGAAACGCCTGAAAGCTACTTATAGGGCTCGTAGTTTTTTACTATCACATTTTTCCTATACTTACAGAATTGCATTGTGAATGCATAAAAAGAATTTAAAATCTCAACATTATTATTTCCAAAATAAAGTAATAGTACCTACTGCATTACGTATAGCTACGGTGCATTTTCTCTTTTAATAGTCGATAGATAGATCATCACTTTAGACCTAATTGTCGCGTGAAACAGATTAATAAATTTATTGTAACTGTTTCGGAAGTGAGCTTTCTGTACCTTCATATTATTCTGTGCTCAGGCGGAACGTGACAATGAGTCATGCTTTTTCAAGCGTGCAGTCGGCGCATTCATCGATTTATAAGACGTTATCAAATAAAAATTATGTATCCGTGTTACTCGGGGTTTCTTAAAATACCATAAACATTAAAATCCGTTAAGGCATTCAAAAGTATGGTGGAATAAAGAAACTCACATACACACACACATACATACGTAGTAGCTACGAGTACTTCATCATGTCAGCCGAACGACGCCCACTGCTGGGCATAGGCCTACTAACGAGTACTTACCTAATATTACTGTTTTAGATTTTCGTCAACTCGGCCCTAGGGAGTTGTACCTAAGCATGCAGGACGAGTTGGCGAAGTTGTTCTAACTAAGCCACGATACGTCGTAGGTGAACATATTGCTTTCCGTTTCACCAATTTTTTTTAGTTCTAAAAAATTTATATTTATTTTAAGCACTCACTGACTTTGCCAAAACTACCAAATATTCAGAGTTCTAATGTAAAATCATTTATAATTTTTTTGAAAAGATATTGTGATGCAGAAAATAAAAAGTTTTAATCGCGTTTAAAAACGTTTTTAAAAATATGTAGTTTAAAAAACTAAAAGAACACACTTTTATAGAAACTGACTAAAAAGTACAAAAAAACCGTCTATTCAGTAACTGAAATTAAAAAGCGTGGTGCGCCCTTTGCAAAGCATGCATTTCAAGTACTTAATATTGACAACGCGCACCACGCTTTTCAATTTCAGTTACTGAATAGAATGTGTCTCAAAAGTAGGTATAGGATTTGAATTTCGCGCTATTTCAGAAATATTCAAGATGGCGGGTTGAAATTTGACATACGTCATCTTGACACATGTAAAATTAATCGTGGAGCGTTTCACAATGAAACGGCGCATAGAAGTTATACAAATACTTAACGATAATTCACGATCAATTACAAACACTCGTCAAAAGGTCGAAAAATCTCGTAATTTCAAGAAGAGGTGATGTTAAATGGCCACCGAGATCTTGCCATCTGATGCCACTGGATTTCTTTCTTTAGGGCTACGTGAAAGATAAAGTCTACGCCAACTATCCACAAAACATAGACAAAATAGACTAAATATTCGCCGAGTTATTGGTGAAATAAGTAGCGAAATGTGTGAAATTAGCAGCGAAATGTGTGAAAGTGTCATGAAAAACTTGCACACAGCAAAAATGCCCATGGCGGCCATTTCGCAGATATTCTATTCCGATAAAATTGTACAAGTCTCTTCTTTATAATAAAATAAAACTACGAAGAAATTCCAATCCATTCGCGTTTTATTGAGACATATCATCCTATACCTACTTTTGGGACACCCGTTATTTAGTTTTACAAATTCAAGTTGTAACGGTTCAGAATCGCACCTGAACTATCTCGAATATTTCTTAAAGAGTTAAAAGTCGAAATGTATTAATGTTACTTACCTCAATAACTTTTAATAGTATAAATAGATCCTGGTGTGGGAATAAATCACAAAGTCAAATTGGGTTGTGTCAACTGGGTTGTATTGAACACAATTAGCCATTTACCATGTTGTTGCGCTGGGAATTTGCTTCATACTTTGTCAACACAGTGTATATGGGAGGGAGATTCTGTCTATAAGGCTTGGGGCTTGTTTAGTGGTTTCAGATTGCTTGAGGTAAACACTGAAAAAGAAACGGGTTAATGGTAGCGGAGCAGTTGTGGTCATTTGCATTTAATTTGGAAGTTTTATGATTAATCTGAGGAAGTTAGATACAGTAAATTTGTTTGAATTAGCGAGAAAATATAGTTAATAAATACCTGAGATTCAGGGATTGAAACAACGATGTTTCACAACAGTTGGTCTGTGACAAATTATTTCATATAGGAAGATGCACTTTGTTGAGGGTTTTGTCAATCGAATTTGCTTCACGGGAGTGTGGACAATACTTGTATTTCGATATTGTTTCACGAAATAATCGACACGAGCTGTTGATAGTTGGTGAAGTTATGAATCTTGGAGCATGTTAATTTGGACATATTTGTAAACTGACAGGTTCTAAAAACAGAGTTTGTAGGCATGTATTCAATACAGTCTACGTGTTAGTGGCACAATATGTGTTCGGCATATTTATTGGTTACACATGTGAACTTTGGTTTAATTACATCACATCAGTCTAATTATTATGTTTGGAGCTAAATATTTATTTTATACAATGTTGGCAAGATACTGAAATAGGTTATGACAAGTAAACAAAGATGCTCCTAGCGGCAGAGTTGAGAACTAAGACAAGTCAAATGACATCACATAAATATAGCGAGAAGTTTTTACTCACAGAATGTTAAATTAACATTATGTAAAACTTAAATAAAAATATGGGTTAAATAATCAAAAGTACAGAATATTGGTTTCTATCTTAGATAAGGTTCAAAGTTTCAAATATGGTGAATGTATTTGGCTAGAGATGATTCGTTCGGAAATTATGTTCGAACAATTACCATTTTGATAATAGTTTTCGTTCGTAAATAAAAAAAGGAATCATACAAAATAATGTGTTTATATTATGTGAGAAGGTAGTATTTTGAATAGTTTAGTAAATTTTATAACTTAATATTAGAAGTTTTGTAACTATCAAAGGTTTCTGAACGAAGGCCAGGCGGGGCGTTCGGGATGTTTGAAATGGGTTGGCGTTAAACGCTAGAGGGCGCTATGACGAGAGAGTAGGAATGTGGGACGCCACTTTTTGGCGCGTTTTTGAGGAGGTCTATATAAGCAAAAACGACGCGACGCCCGCGCTTATTTCTCCGGGATCGACTTCGAGGCAACACGTATGGAAGACGAAACACTTTTTGAAGAAGTTTCCATTTTTAATCAAGCGAGAAGTAGTCTTCAAGCAAGTGTACAGTGAGTCCTTGCACCATAGGGCGTTTATTGGGTTCGCGATCTTTTAAACGTTTTAATTTTGGAATTCTGACTGGTAAATTGGATCCGAAATTAAAAGGTCTAGTTTGTTTACAGAAAGCATTTCAATTAAAGTAAATTATTCCCAAGTAAAATCCTAGAAAATGGGCTTAATTTGAGTCAGAGAGGGTTGGAAGCATAGAGTTTGTTTCTTCAGGAGTACATTTTTATGTCTCCGGGCTCCAGGCAAGGCTCACGGGAGGTCGCTAGGTAAAGAAAGTCTGGCATTGTGGAGTGTCAGATGAGTGTTCATTGGATAACGCTTAGTAATTTCCACATGGTTTGATCAGGCGGGCTGTTTTCATTGACAGTTTTTCAGTTAACACGTCTGATGGCGCGGGGCGTATGCCCCAGATTTGGAGACAGTTGCGGCCTGATTGAACCATACCTACCTGTAGGGTGTCTATCTGTTCCCTTCCCAAGCAGATGGACCACGGCATGAGCGATAGGATTTTAGGGGGCCCACTCACCCAAACTTGACAGAATTGGGGCGTCAGAACTGGCGATACAGGCGCCAGGTTTGTGTTTGTTAGGAAAGTCGCATTTAGTCTGAAATTAGGCAGGTAAGTACCTACTTAGAATCACGAGCTAGGTAACTCGAAGACCTTTGTTCTGGCAGAAAGGGGGAGGTCTGCTGGGGCAAGGCTACGAGGGGAGTCTGGTATACAGAGTAGGTAGAAAGAGTAGGGTCGCTGTTAGGTCTATAAGTAGCATTATGTGTTATCACAAATATATCTACGATCAAATCCGAATTTTGTTGACATCCCTAGCCATAGATTCTTGTGATAGACGAACAAACCCGGGCAATTTGACAGAATGATTATAGATAGTGGGGAAAAGTCCGATTGACAGTTTCCAGCAAAATGGCTGTCTTTATCTAACAAAAATAATGTTACATCTTAAGAAGAGAGATTAGGTCAATGATTAGTGCGTTGTAGCAATGTAGTCTACAAGTTATATGATATTCAGTGAGGTATGTAAGAAATTAATAGATTTGAAAAGGAAAAGGTGACCAATGGATACCTAGTGCTTTCAGTATTTGGGAAATGATTTGTGAGGTAACAATACTAGTGGAACAGTCCAAAGAGCTTGATTAGAGTAATCTTTATAGGTTCACGCATTGCAAAGATATGAAGGTTGAAATAATCTATCAAACATAAGTGGAGAATCTAAATTTACCTATATATTTGGCTTGACAAAAGGTAATATATTCCTATGATGCAAAAGGCACCTATAATAATCTATAAATTGAGCTGGTTGCGGAAGAGTTCTCTGGATCAGACTACTGCTAAATTAATGTATGAAGAGGATTTTGTTCGGTGGCGAGAGAAGATGTTTAAACTCGAAGGAACTCGGTGTAACGTTGACCAGTGTCTTATGGAAGCTGATGTGGATTCAAGGTTTTCCAGATACTAACCTATTGAGTTGGAACATGATTCTATTTTAGCCATAAATTATGTAAAGCTATCGGGGTGAGGCGAAAGCTTCTGTCCAATTTGGTTGGATTCTTAAGTTATTTCCAAGACCAGTCCAATGGTGAGATTAAGGATATATTACCATGAGCGAGATTCTTTAGAGACAAATTTTAACCAACAAGTTGCAAAAGTTCAATAAGATCCGAGTCAGACACATAGACATAACTAGGGAATTTAGTTCTACGGGGAAACTTGGTCATAGAAAAGGTTAGGAGAGTCTATATTTATATGTACTTACTATGAATTAGAATTGAGTTCTTTCCCCTCAGGAGTCAGACTTGCTAGTTCTCTTAATTTAAGCACTCAACCTGTTGGATTTATCCCAATAAGGATTATTCAACAAAAGGAAAAGGATATATCAATTAACGTTAACTTTAACTGCTGCTGCCATGAAGGAGAAAGATCTCTTCATGTAGACTAACAAGTCGCTTTGAAGCATTTAGCTTGGTCCTCTTTTATTTATATATACAGAAAGAATTGACGAACATGACAGCTTGACTTTATATGTTGAAGTTTGTTTCTTATATAAAAATTAAATAAAGCAGCGCCGGGAGAGGAATGTCCCAGTCAGGCGACGAGTTCCATCGTTATGGGCGGGGCGGTGCCCATGACTTTACCGGTTAAATAATATTGCTGGAGCAATTGTATTAGGCCAAGATGGTGATTAAGATCAATAGACTCTCTTCACCCTAATGATTATACCAATTTCCATCTCTGACTTTGCAAGCAAAACCATATGCTGAAGCTAATAGGTACTATTATAGATGTAGTGTTTCCATCTTCTAATAGATATAACAAATTTTCATCTCTAACTTTGCAAGCAAGGCCATATGCCTAAGCTAGTAGGTACGGTTATAGATCTGATATAGTGACTCAGTCTTCCAATAGATATAACAAATTTTCATTTCTAATTTGCAAGCAAAACCATATGCTTAAGCTAATAGGTATTATTATAGTAATTGTGTCTCCATCTTCATATAGGAATATCAAATTACATTTCAAACCACACATGCCAATTTCACCTTAGACCTTGCAAGCAAATCCGGATGCTGTTACTAGTTTCAGTTCCATTGTAACCTAAATTATTAAATTCCACCAGTTTTAATAGACAGTTAACCTTGGGTCAGTAACCAGAAAATTAGCATGGTGGACTCAGCAAAATAACTCACCAGGTTTTCAAAGTATATTAGACCTAGGAATCGGTTAGGACCTAACTGTTAAATGTCCAAGCAATGTAGGGGTAAACTAATGTTAGATTTATACAAGAGTATTAACTTATTTTGAGTGTCTTTGTCGCTATAAATGAGGTTAGAAAATTAGAAGCAACGGCCATGTAATATGAACAGCTGTTAAGTTGATGTAGGCATATAGGCAGTTCAAAGTATGAGTTAGTTAGTAGTAAGGTTAGTCTCTGTCGCTTCATTTAAAAGATCATGGGTCTACGCTTTACAACCAGGGTTCTCCATTACGACATCACAGGCCACTTCAGATTTGATTCAGAGCATCCATAGTAGTTATCTATATATTAATCGGACAACAGTTAGGTATTACAGCGTTCAAGCTAGCTAGGTATTTTAGTAACTAATAGAATTCTTGACAGAGGTTCAGTATTAGCTTAGAGTAAATACTAGAATGGTTTGTTAGTATATTTAGGTCATCTATTATTATTTAGGCTAAGCGATTAGAAAGCATAGGTAGGTGTTACAATTTAGTAGTGCCGTTACCAGGATTAAAAATTAACACATATTATAGCAAATCTTGTATAGGAATAAGAAAATAAGACAATACTTACAAACTTTTTTAATGAGTTTAGCATATAAATTACATTGGAGCTCTGAGTATTTCTGAAGGTAAGTGGCTAGTTTACATTGAGTTGGAATAGCCACAATTTGTTGTTTAGTGCAGAAGGAAAACTGAAGCGACGGGGTTAATATTAATTATTTAATTAAACTTCTGTTAAGCGTCCCTGGGCAGGATGGTTCTTAATAAGGGTCTTTTGAGAACTGTTCATAGGTCTTGATTAGGTTTAGTTAAGTATAGCAACTTGTTTTCTGAAATGGAAGAAATAATTCATTATTGTAATATGCTAGCAAATTCAAAAATAAGAAAATGGTTATCTTTTCAGAGATTTCATAGGTAGTAATGTTGAATTTTAGTTAGATCAAATGCTAAGTTGGATTGCATTCTGTTAGAGAATAAATAATTAATCACATAATTAAACAAGTACTTACTATTAATTGTCTTTTTATTAAAAAGAACAATAGTTATAATTCTTGAGTAACATCATATTGTGGTTTCATAGATTACCAATATTATCTCTGTTGAAATTCGTCAATAATTAGGTAATTTAATTGTCGAAAGCCGGGCAGGTGAATTCACAAACTTGTATAGCACAATTGTATAGTTGAAAGACTTTTGAGTAGAGGTTATATGGAGCTAATCAAAGAGCATGTATGGGGAACACATGGAGAATGACATTTGTCATTGACAAGGTTGTTTCTCTCCTTAGTGTTAGCTCTGGGTAGGCGAACGGAAAAATTATGGGAAACTGTATGGACCTTGTTAAGTACAAACTTTGTATGGGCTTGCATATTTGTATACAAATAAATTATAGAGACACGTTATATGACATGTAGTTCGGTTTTGATGTTTAGTAAAGACTTTGGGAGCTACCGCGTAACTTTATGGGTATGAACTTCATACGTTTTTGGAAACTTTGAGTCAATTTATAAAGAAAATAGTCGCTATCGGTTCCTTGTTTTGTGACGTCGGGTATAACGATAACTAGCTAGCAACGTTCAACAGAGCAAAGCGGCAAAAATCTATCGGAATGGGGAGTTCGAGTGACAGTTGAAGCCCATACCCATATCCAGATTTCTTAGCCGGTAGCCCTCTATTCACAAAATTAGATTTTGAGGTTGTTTCTTGGAAAGGTCGATATTTAAGAACATGAGTGACAGGATAGATTTTCTAGCTTCCGAAAGCTTCGCTAGATGGCGTTGAACGAAGTGTGTAGCGGCTAGTATATTTTGGTATGAATCATATTTAAATTAAAAACCCAAAGGAAACTAATAATAAATTAAATAAGTACTACTGTGAGGAACAGAAACGAAATAGTTAAATTTTAAAGATTAAGGTAAATAAATAACTTCTGTCTGACGTTCCGTTTTAAAAAAAAAAAAAGGGTCAAAGTAAAATTTCATGTTTCGTACCTTCTAACTGCATAGATAGGTGGGACAGCGCCATCTAGTGATCGAGCTTTCAGAAAATCGCCCATTAGCACGGCATCACAAGAAAGTTAGGGCGATAGTTACATTTTTAATCAACGGGGGTCGCCACGGGTATTTTCGATCGAATAGAATTTGGTTAGTAACTGAAATAATAATGGTAAATAAGGCTGAATGTTATTGATAAATGAATTATAGCAAAACCTTGTTTTGTTTTAAAAGGGGCAAATTCTTTTAGCTAACAGGGTAATTACGCTACTGTGTGATAGATGTCGCTACCGGTAGGTTACGAAAAATTGTGGTTCTTATTAATTAATTAAAATGGGTTATGTTATGTATCAGAATCGTGCAAATTAATGACTATGTGATGTGCGGTCCGAGATTGTAGTTTAAAGGCGTGTTTGAAAATGTTATAAAAAAAAAAATTTAGGATAGATAATGACATACATTAGGTGAAATATTACATACATATATTAGTTGGGGAGGGGGGCGATCACGTTGTTCTGTGGTGCGCTATTTTTATTGTTGTTAGGATATAAATCCAGACATGGCTTAAAGAACTCGCATCCAAGCCAAAAACATGAAAAAAAAAAAAAAAAAAAATTGTTGTTAGGAATGTTTTTGTTTTCATCAAGAAAATTTATGAATTATTAAAGGTTGAGTGTCATCTAAGTTTGTGAAATTGTTGAAAATGCTGAAACTGTCTGAAGGATAGATCTGTGGTTGTGTTTATCATTATTGTGAAAATATAACCTAAAAAAAAAAAGGACATTAAATAGTTATGCAAATAGGTTTTAGTGTAAATCATTGTAAGAGTTATGAATTTGAAGTAAGAAAATAGTATTTTAGTTAATTTATAGTTTGTACAAGGTATTTCAAAGGGGTAAATAATTAAAGAGTTTGGCTTGGTTGAAAAATGTGTCTTGATGAGAGTGATTTCTCATGGAAATAAGTGGATAATGAAAACTGAAGAAGTGTTATGAGGTCTGGCTTTTCATGGTGTACATAAGAGAGGGGAGACCCTTTCTGACTTATAGATTGATAACAACCATTTTGGTAAGTTAATCAGAGATTTAGTTTTAATTAAATTGTTGAAAATTTTTAGAATTAGACACAATTGGTACCTACTTGTATATGGACAGCTTAGACTCAAAGAGGGTAATTTTGTTTGAAGGGAACGGTATTTGCAATGCTAAATAAGTCAACGGATAACTTAGTAGGGACGGTTTGATTTTTCAAACGCTCGGTTAACTTAAAAGTTGAAAATAGTTCAGAATTAAAGAGAAACCTTGTCTCGATGAATGATAAAACTATTATTTTGTATTTTGGGGTCGGTGATAAAGTTTTAAAGAACAAAATTAGATATGTCAGTGGGTAATGATTAGACTCCTAACTTAGTGGAAGAAAATTATATTGCTACAAACTAAAATAATGTTAGCTTAGCTTGTTAAATGTAGTTATGGATATATTTAAAAGGTAAGGTACCAATATTTAGTGGGTTTTGTATCAAGTTAGGACAATGAGGTAACATTACTTCTTACTTCTTAAAACTTGAAAAATAGCTATTTGGGTAAAAGAATGGTTTCTCTTACTAATAGTTAGGTATTGGAATTCATGAAATATGAACCAAAAGGAATTTGTTAGTGAAGATTTTGGATTGGCTAGATTAGAAACATTAGATTCAATGGTTTCTAATTTGAACAGCAAGTAGAGAGAATTTCATCTAAAATGGTTCAGTGAGTTTGGAAAAACCATAATAGGATAATTTCATAATTATTAAACAATCTAATATATGAACAAGAAGGGAAAAATTACTTGGTTTAGGTAAGTAATCAAAATTTTCATCCGGGAACATAAAAGAAACTTAGATGTTGGTTATAAGACTTGCAGAAATTTTATTATAATTACAGTGGTTTTGATTTCAAGTAGGAGTTGTTGTTTGGATGGATAAGTAGTGTAGACTAGGGTGGGGTGGTGTGTTAGTCCGGAACATTATAGATAAATAGGTACTTAACAAGAATAAAATAGGGTTAAATAATTCTTTACCTTTCGTTGAAATTTGAGTTAGAAAATTCAACGACGGTTTAAGAAGGAATACAACAATGTTATAAAATAAATCAAGTAATTATTCTTATGTCAATGAGAATTATAGGAGATTGCTTGCCTAACTAATATTGCTTCTCTTAGGTATCCAGTTAAGTTTTATAGGTTGCTATGCCTAAAAGTAGGTAGTAAATATTACAAATTAGCTTAAATAGGTAAATAATGTAAGAACCAAGTGTGTCTGACAGTTTGGGGTCGCTGGCGTGATGTAGTGAACAACTGTTGACTATTTATAACTAGTTATGGGTAGCATTAGTGTTACAGGTATGCCGGGAATATTCATAGACTAATTGTATATTCTCTATATAGAAAAAAACAGATGGATTTAATTGAAACATAGTATGCCAGCAGTGGTCCTCGTTCACTTGACATGATGATGTTGAATAGGGGGTGGTGAATGGAGAAGGAAAAGAACTTTCATACAGGCGACGTGATTGGTTTGTTGTTCTTTTTATCAATCTTCGTTCTATATTAGTAATTAAATATACATTCTTAGTTGAACCATTGGTTAATCTTAATAAATTACTTTGTGATAGGACTATAGGTACGTTATGTTTGAAAAGAAATAACATATGGTCGAGGTTTGGGCGTTATTAGGGATTATTATTATTATTCTTATTTATTCGGACATGCAGTGAGACAACTGATAGTTGCTGGTAGAAGAAATAAGGAAATTGTTGCTATGCTAAAAGTACCATTGTGGGGAATATTTTATTAGGATGTTAGTCATACATAAAATTATTAAATTAAAAATTTACTAGTTGCATTGAGAGAACATCATTCTCGACTATCATCCATAGGGTAGAGATTGGTACTTGCAATTATAGGGAGAAAAAAATATATGATGGCTCCAGTTTAGGCAAACAATGAGACATTTGAATTGATGTAACGAATTAAATGTTATAATCTTTTTTGTAATTTATAAGTGTATGATTTTTAATACAAAATGATTATAGCTAGAGGATTGTTACGGGTTCCGCTAGTGTCGTGTTGGGGCTGTTCCAGTGGGGTTTGGGAGGTAATTTATGTCACTTAATGGTCAAGGAGAGTTTTGTTGGTTCGGCCTAGCTGGGGGGGTTGCGGACATGGTTATCGTAGACGAACGAACTAGTGGGCAAACAACTTTGTCTTTTTATAATATCAGTATAGATAGTGCAGCTAAATTTTATAGTATGTTGGATTGGGGGTCGTGGAAAAGTGTAACTACAGTTACAGGTTAATCAATTAGTAGGGTTTAGAATTAATGTAATTAAAGTTACTAGGAATTCTATTTAGGTTAGTATTAAGACCTTAGAATTAAGTAAGCTATAGAAAATTATATTAAGTGGGACGTCCATATGATAGGTTAACGACCACTGGGGTCGAATGGTTTGGAAGTCACTATATGTAGAGGTCTCGGGTTCGATTCCTGCACAGGTGATTGTTGTAGACAAACTGTTCAGTGTTGCTTTGGGGCTTGGAAGTGTGACGATACCCGTCGATGTTTGGTATTTATGATATAGGTACCTACTTATTTTGTAACATAGAAGGATATGAGCAGGATAAGCGAAATAAACGTTATTAATTAATATCATTATTAGTAACCAAAGTTAGAGATGGATAATGGGGTTTATAATGGGGAAAATTATTTACTAATTTTGAAATATGGTGTATTTTTCAATTAGTTAAATGAGTTAAGAATATGTTTTAAGGGATAAAGGCAGGTTATAGTTATAGGAATCTTAAAGGAACCAATATAGGTTGTACTATAGTGTAAAGGTTGGTTGCGAATTTGAAGTAGAAGGAATTTAATTGTTAAACAAAAATGCTTCTTAGTAGAAGTCAATTCTCATGCTCTATACTTTAAAAATTAGGGCATAAGGTCAGGTACTACTTAAAAGTGGGGGGGGGTCGAAAGGTTAAAGTTGAATTCCATGAATAAACTTTGACCCTAAATTAAATTAGACGTTAACACCAAACGTGAATTGGAGTTAAAACCAAAATTAGGATAAGCCAAAGCCAAATATGTCATTTGAGGGAATAAGTATTGTTATAGTTTTTTTATAGGCATAGTTAAGGAAGACACTTAGTAGAACTTTTGAAAAAAAAAAAAAAACTTAATATTACTTATCAGGATTAAAATGTCAAAGTTATGTTAATAATGTGAATTTTACAATTAATATTTAAAAGAGTTATATAGGGATGTTAGTTGATTAATAATTTAATTTTTATGTACCTAACATGAATTGAGCTCTGACACGTAATGGACTTAATAGATGGTAGCAAGAAGGTGATAAGTGTTGATAGGTTAGCCAAATTCGCTGATAGTATTCGGATAGAGAGTAGTGGGAATAGACTTTTAGTAGTTTGGCTAGGTTAGGGAAATTGTTAGATGGAAAAAAAAAGAAGGTAAGCGTTGATAGGTTGGTCGGTACTGCGGTATATACCTATATTAATATATATTGGGGGTATTTATATATTTACTTAGGTTGGTTTATAGTTCGATGCAACAGTGATGGTAGTGATGTGTTTCAAGGTTGAAATTGTTATTGTTATTACGTTCTTAATTATGGTAAATGTTAGGATTGGGTTGTTAAATTTTGTTAGAGGTTTAATTCAATTGGTGTAATATTGTCATGTTTTAGGTGGACAATTGAAATTTGCTAACGGGTAGGAAATGTTGGTCTAACATGTAGTTGGCTTTGGGTCATTATTAGCAAAGGAAAGGGAAAGTATTCGGTCATGGTAGATAGTCCAATCATGTGTTGGAGTCAATTCATGCATTTTCAATGAACCGATTAACTATAAAAAAAAAAATATATTAATTTCGAACAAATCTGAGCGTAAGTTTTTGTTAATAAATTAAACAAAAGAGGAGTTCTTATATATATAGGGAGGGGAAAGGAAAATAGAAGAGGTGACAGTATTATGAGGATCGGTAGTATTAATTTTACAAATTAATGTTAATAGCTTTTAGGGCAATATACTACAAGTAATCAGGTGAAACGTTGGTTATGTTCATGGTGGCGCGGATGTGAGTTTGAGGAAGGACGGAATTGTTAAAAAGTGACGAAGAGTGGAATCTGTATATATAAAAAAAAAAAATGTAAGTGTATATATATATATATATAACTATTTTATATATGAAAAAAAAAAAGATGGTGATAATATGAGGCCATGAGTGTAAACAAATTGGGAAGCCTGATTACAACCATTATTATTAACCCAAAAGATAAGATCCGCACACAACAGCACGTGATAGGGATAGGCGTAGAGCACGTGTTAACAGACTTGAATTTTGTACAGTGGGACTTTGGTGTTAGGATAAATAAAAAAAATATATATATATATATACAAACAGTGTTTATGTTTGTATCTTGTCCCGGTGTAAACGCCTGTACTAAATTTACACTTTCCGTGGGTCAGGACGGGCCATGTTTAACTCGACAACTATACATTCTCCAAAGTGATATCGGAGGCTATTCCAGAGTTTTGAGTAAGCTTTTTGACAAAAAGGTCTTTGTATATGCTTCATTTAGAAGGGGGCGTACAGAGATATGCAGGGGCACTTTGGGGGTATAAAATGCTGCGCTAGAACGCCATGTAATCGTAAGGTTGGATTACAGTTTATACACCGAGGCGAGTTTATTCTAAACTGCGGATTCACAACCCGTACCTTTCACCATGCTTTGTACGTCTCTGGTGTCGGATATACATACGATGAATTTGGATAAAGCAATAAAAATCACTTAAAAACTCGCTTGATAACTTTTGATATTATTTTGGTCTAAATACACTCTACACTCTTAATTACATAATCACTAGGGCTCACTAAAAATTGATTCGATAGGGGTCGGAGGCCGCAATGTCCTTTGGTAGGACAAAGAGCATTGTGTTTTTCTTGGTCCAAATTGATTCAATTCTTTGATTTTGGGAAAATAATAAGAGAAAGGGATATATATATATATAAAAAAAAAAAAATATATATATATATATTGATATAAAAATAATAATAATATATATATATAGATATTAAAAAAAAAAAAAAAAAAAAAAACATGTCTATATATATATAAATATATGTGTAAAAAGAAATATTAGAGATTTGGATAGAAAGAAAAATTCTACTCCGGATCCAATACTTGGTACTGTCACCTTTGAAGAATTTTGGGGTCGGCTGTAACGGTTCAGAATCGCACCTGAACTATCTCGAATATTTCTTAAAGAGTTAAAAGTCGAAATGTATTAATGTTACTTACCTCAATAACTTTTAATAGTATAAATAGATCCTGGTGTGGGAATAAATCACAAAGTCAAATTGGGTTGTGTCAACTGGGTTGTATTGAACACAATTAGCCATTTACCATGTTGTTGCGCTGGGAATTTGCTTCATACTTTGTCAACACAGTGTATATGGGAGGGAGATTCTGTCTATAAGGCTTGGGGCTTGTTTAGTGGTTTCAGATTGCTTGAGGTAAACACTGAAAAAGAAACGGGTTAATGGTAGCGGAGCAGTTGTGGTCATTTGCATTTAATTTGGAAGTTTTATGATTAATCTGAGGAAGTTAGATACAGTAAATTTGTTTGAATTAGCGAGAAAATATAGTTAATAAATACCTGAGATTCAGGGATTGAAACAACGATGTTTCACAACAGTTGGTCTGTGACAAATTATTTCATATAGGAAGATGCACTTTGTTGAGGGTTTTGTCAATCGAATTTGCTTCACGGGAGTGTGGACAATACTTGTATTTCGATATTGTTTCACGAAATAATCGACACGAGCTGTTGATAGTTGGTGAAGTTATGAATCTTGGAGCATGTTAATTTGGACATATTTGTAAACTGACAGGTTCTAAAAACAGAGTTTGTAGGCATGTATTCAATACAGTCTACGTGTTAGTGGCACAATATGTGTTCGGCATATTTATTGGTTACACATGTGAACTTTGGTTTAATTACATCACATCAGTCTAATTATTATGTTTGGAGCTAAATATTTATTTTATACAATGTTGGCAAGATACTGAAATAGGTTATGACAAGTAAACAAAGATGCTCCTAGCGGCAGAGTTGAGAACTAAGACAAGTCAAATGACATCACATAAATATAGCGAGAAGTTTTTACTCACAGAATGTTAAATTAACATTATGTAAAACTTAAATAAAAATATGGGTTAAATAATCAAAAGTACAGAATATTGGTTTCTATCTTAGATAAGGTTCAAAGTTTCAAATATGGTGAATGTATTTGGCTAGAGATGATTCGTTCGGAAATTATGTTCGAACAATTACCATTTTGATAATAGTTTTCGTTCGTAAATAAAAAAAGGAATCATACAAAATAATGTGTTTATATTATGTGAGAAGGTAGTATTTTGAATAGTTTAGTAAATTTTATAACTTAATATTAGAAGTTTTGTAACTATCAAAGGTTTCTGAACGAAGGCCAGGCGGGGCGTTCGGGATGTTTGAAATGGGTTGGCGTTAAACGCTAGAGGGCGCTATGACGAGAGAGTAGGAATGTGGGACGCCACTTTTTGGCGCGTTTTTGAGGAGGTCTATATAAGCAAAAACGACGCGACGCCCGCGCTTATTTCTCCGGGATCGACTTCGAGGCAACACGTATGGAAGACGAAACACTTTTTGAAGAAGTTTCCATTTTTAATCAAGCGAGAAGTAGTCTTCAAGCAAGTGTACAGTGAGTCCTTGCACCATAGGGCGTTTATTGGGTTCGCGATCTTTTAAACGTTTTAATTTTGGAATTCTGACTGGTAAATTGGATCCGAAATTAAAAGGTCTAGTTTGTTTACAGAAAGCATTTCAATTAAAGTAAATTATTCCCAAGTAAAATCCTAGAAAATGGGCTTAATTTGAGTCAGAGAGGGTTGGAAGCATAGAGTTTGTTTCTTCAGGAGTACATTTTTATGTCTCCGGGCTCCAGGCAAGGCTCACGGGAGGTCGCTAGGTAAAGAAAGTCTGGCATTGTGGAGTGTCAGATGAGTGTTCATTGGATAACGCTTAGTAATTTCCACATGGTTTGATCAGGCGGGCTGTTTTCATTGACAGTTTTTCAGTTAACACGTCTGATGGCGCGGGGCGTATGCCCCAGATTTGGAGACAGTTGCGGCCTGATTGAACCATACCTACCTGTAGGGTGTCTATCTGTTCCCTTCCCAAGCAGATGGACCACGGCATGAGCGATAGGATTTTAGGGGGCCCACTCACCCAAACTTGACAGAATTGGGGCGTCAGAACTGGCGATACAGGCGCCAGGTTTGTGTTTGTTAGGAAAGTCGCATTTAGTCTGAAATTAGGCAGGTAAGTACCTACTTAGAATCACGAGCTAGGTAACTCGAAGACCTTTGTTCTGGCAGAAAGGGGGAGGTCTGCTGGGGCAAGGCTACGAGGGGAGTCTGGTATACAGAGTAGGTAGAAAGAGTAGGGTCGCTGTTAGGTCTATAAGTAGCATTATGTGTTATCACAAATATATCTACGATCAAATCCGAATTTTGTTGACATCCCTAGCCATAGATTCTTGTGATAGACGAACAAACCCGGGCAATTTGACAGAATGATTATAGATAGTGGGGAAAAGTCCGATTGACAGTTTCCAGCAAAATGGCTGTCTTTATCTAACAAAAATAATGTTACATCTTAAGAAGAGAGATTAGGTCAATGATTAGTGCGTTGTAGCAATGTAGTCTACAAGTTATATGATATTCAGTGAGGTATGTAAGAAATTAATAGATTTGAAAAGGAAAAGGTGACCAATGGATACCTAGTGCTTTCAGTATTTGGGAAATGATTTGTGAGGTAACAATACTAGTGGAACAGTCCAAAGAGCTTGATTAGAGTAATCTTTATAGGTTCACGCATTGCAAAGATATGAAGGTTGAAATAATCTATCAAACATAAGTGGAGAATCTAAATTTACCTATATATTTGGCTTGACAAAAGGTAATATATTCCTATGATGCAAAAGGCACCTATAATAATCTATAAATTGAGCTGGTTGCGGAAGAGTTCTCTGGATCAGACTACTGCTAAATTAATGTATGAAGAGGATTTTGTTCGGTGGCGAGAGAAGATGTTTAAACTCGAAGGAACTCGGTGTAACGTTGACCAGTGTCTTATGGAAGCTGATGTGGATTCAAGGTTTTCCAGATACTAACCTATTGAGTTGGAACATGATTCTATTTTAGCCATAAATTATGTAAAGCTATCGGGGTGAGGCGAAAGCTTCTGTCCAATTTGGTTGGATTCTTAAGTTATTTCCAAGACCAGTCCAATGGTGAGATTAAGGATATATTACCATGAGCGAGATTCTTTAGAGACAAATTTTAACCAACAAGTTGCAAAAGTTCAATAAGATCCGAGTCAGACACATAGACATAACTAGGGAATTTAGTTCTACGGGGAAACTTGGTCATAGAAAAGGTTAGGAGAGTCTATATTTATATGTACTTACTATGAATTAGAATTGAGTTCTTTCCCCTCAGGAGTCAGACTTGCTAGTTCTCTTAATTTAAGCACTCAACCTGTTGGATTTATCCCAATAAGGATTATTCAACAAAAGGAAAAGGATATATCAATTAACGTTAACTTTAACTGCTGCTGCCATGAAGGAGAAAGATCTCTTCATGTAGACTAACAAGTCGCTTTGAAGCATTTAGCTTGGTCCTCTTTTATTTATATATACAGAAAGAATTGACGAACATGACAGCTTGACTTTATATGTTGAAGTTTGTTTCTTATATAAAAATTAAATAAAGCAGCGCCGGGAGAGGAATGTCCCAGTCAGGCGACGAGTTCCATCGTTATGGGCGGGGCGGTGCCCATGACTTTACCGGTTAAATAATATTGCTGGAGCAATTGTATTAGGCCAAGATGGTGATTAAGATCAATAGACTCTCTTCACCCTAATGATTATACCAATTTCCATCTCTGACTTTGCAAGCAAAACCATATGCTGAAGCTAATAGGTACTATTATAGATGTAGTGTTTCCATCTTCTAATAGATATAACAAATTTTCATCTCTAACTTTGCAAGCAAGGCCATATGCCTAAGCTAGTAGGTACGGTTATAGATCTGATATAGTGACTCAGTCTTCCAATAGATATAACAAATTTTCATTTCTAATTTGCAAGCAAAACCATATGCTTAAGCTAATAGGTATTATTATAGTAATTGTGTCTCCATCTTCATATAGGAATATCAAATTACATTTCAAACCACACATGCCAATTTCACCTTAGACCTTGCAAGCAAATCCGGATGCTGTTACTAGTTTCAGTTCCATTGTAACCTAAATTATTAAATTCCACCAGTTTTAATAGACAGTTAACCTTGGGTCAGTAACCAGAAAATTAGCATGGTGGACTCAGCAAAATAACTCACCAGGTTTTCAAAGTATATTAGACCTAGGAATCGGTTAGGACCTAACTGTTAAATGTCCAAGCAATGTAGGGGTAAACTAATGTTAGATTTATACAAGAGTATTAACTTATTTTGAGTGTCTTTGTCGCTATAAATGAGGTTAGAAAATTAGAAGCAACGGCCATGTAATATGAACAGCTGTTAAGTTGATGTAGGCATATAGGCAGTTCAAAGTATGAGTTAGTTAGTAGTAAGGTTAGTCTCTGTCGCTTCATTTAAAAGATCATGGGTCTACGCTTTACAACCAGGGTTCTCCATTACGACATCACAGGCCACTTCAGATTTGATTCAGAGCATCCATAGTAGTTATCTATATATTAATCGGACAACAGTTAGGTATTACAGCGTTCAAGCTAGCTAGGTATTTTAGTAACTAATAGAATTCTTGACAGAGGTTCAGTATTAGCTTAGAGTAAATACTAGAATGGTTTGTTAGTATATTTAGGTCATCTATTATTATTTAGGCTAAGCGATTAGAAAGCATAGGTAGGTGTTACAAAGTGGAGTCTTTTAGTTACCAGAAGCGCGTGCCAAACCCATACTTCCTCCCTGCTCTATTATCACAACCCTCACCACCAAGTGTAGCGAATAGGTCTCATCAGAACGAAACAACCGCCTTTTAACCGCCTCTGTGGTCTAGTGGTTCACACCACCGATTTCAGACCAAGAGAGAGTTAGAGATAAGATAGCCAGTTCCTCAGTGATTGAGGATTTCGGGAGTAGTGCACTTCCACCTTCAGCCTTATCACCACTTAACATCAGGTATGATGAAGGCTAAGTGCTACCCCGTCGTGGATAAAAAAAAAACAAATGAGACCAAACTCGAGTGGTTTCCTAGTGGTTCTTAATAATTGGTGGTGAGGGTTGTGAAAATGGAGCACTGTGCCACTGACTTCCTTCCTGCTGTATTATCAGACCCTCACCCTCACCACCAAGTGTAGCGAATAGGTCTCATCAGAACGAAACAAATGAGCCCAAACTCGAGGGGTTTCCTCCTAGTGGTCATTAGGGATTGCCACTGACTTCCTCCCTGCTCTATTATCTGAACCTCACTAGCAAGTAGGTATAGCGAATAGGTCTCATCAAAACGAAACAAATGAGCCCAAAGTCGAGGGGTTTCCTAGCAGCCATTAAAGAGTTCGAATGCCCACCTCTTGACTCCATCATCAGACCCTCACCACCAAGTGTAGCGAATAGGTCTCCTCAGAACGAAACAAATGAGCCCAAACTTGAGGGGTTTTCTTGTGGTCATTAAGGAGTTTCGCTGGCTTCCTCCCAGCTCCATCATCAGACCTTCACCACCAAGTGTAACGAATAGGTCTTATCAAAACGAAACTAATGAGCCCAAACTCGAGGGGTTTCCTATTGGTCATTAAGGAGTGTCACTGGCTTCCTTCCTGCTCCATCATCAGACACTCACCACTAAGTGTAACGAATAGGTCTCATCAGAACGAAACAAATGAGCCAGAACTCGAGATGTTTCCTATTGGTCATTAAGGACTGGCTTCCTCCCTTCTCCATCATCAGACCCTCACCACCAAGTGTAGCGAATAAGTCTTATCAGAACAAAACAAATGAGCCCAAACTCGAGGGTTTTCCGAGCAAAAATTGAAGAGTTCTATTGCCCACCTCTTGACTCCATCATCAGATCAGCTCGATGGTAGCAAATTATTGTATTGTCATCGGATTCATATAGTCTTGCAAAGTTTCAAAACAATACGACAATTTAGAAGTAGTTAAAATTGAATTCCAAGATTTTCTTACGATGTGACTTAGTTACAGGTGAAGCTAAAAAAAGTGTGGTAAAAACATGTACTTAACCGCCTTCAAAAAGGATCTTCAAACAAAAAATAACAAACACTAAAAAAACGAAAAAATAATAAGATTTTTTAATTTAAAGGACGATGATACGTGACTTTTTTCTAATTTATCTTGGCTTGGTACTTTCTGAACTGTTTGAAGTCGGTGCCGTCTAATAGGTATTGAGTTAAATACGTCCTACACCTCACGCTTGACACCGGGTTTTTTTTAAATATTTTTGTTATTTCCACAGAACACGGAAAGATTTTTTTCTGTGGCTATTTCACTCAGTATATTTAGTTCTTATTCTTTTTGGCTTGGCACCGACTTCAAACAGTTCAGTAAGTACAGTTAGAAAAAGGCACGTATCATCGTCATTTGAATTAAAAAATCTTATTATTTTTTTCGTTTTTAGTGTTTGTTAATTTTTGTTTGAAGATCCTTTTTGAAGGCGGTTACATTTTTTTTAAAACGTTTTATTTTTCGATTTTTAGTGTAAATAATCGTAGCTTAAGAAGCTACATGGTGATTATGATAAATTGTTGTAAATGTCCTATCCGTTACGGAATTCAGCTTTACATCTTTAGCTACTTAGACAACTTGAAGGAATACAACTGAAGGTCCATTCGTGCATATGGTATTTATAAAACAAACAATTTATAAAACTCCTAACTGTTGAGGAGTTTCACCTCTCATCATCAGCTCACCCTAATGACCTGAAAGAATATAACTATTGGTCCATACGTACGATTTATACTTAAAGAAATATTCTCCAGCTCCTAACCGTTAAGGAGTTGTAGCTTCCATCACCAGCTCATCACTATGAGATGATGACTACCCGATGCAAATACCTACTTGACTAACTTCAAAAATAAATGCAACGCATAAGGCTTGCCTATATTTGAGAATTTCTCTCAATTTTCCTGGGATTTTATCTCCTGGTCCTGACTTGGTGAAAATAAGATCAGGTCAGAAGTATCAAGTTTCGAAAAAAAAAATTTTTGAAAACGATCCCCAATTTGATGAAAATATGAAATCGTCCATAAAAAAAAAAAAAAAAAAAAAGTCTAAATACACATTATTCAGGATAACTCCTGAACCTCTTGTCAGTTCTTGATGAAATTTGAATGGGACCACACGAGAAGCGCCACCCTTTAAATAAAAAAAATATTATCCAAATCGGTTCACTAAAAAGTTCTGAAGTAACAAACATAAAAATAAAAATAAAAAAAATATACAGTCGAATTGATAACCTCCTAATTTTTTTTAAGTCGGTCAAAAAAGCAACTTTTATCCGCTGCAACAGATTATTCATTAACCACAGCTTTATTTCCACAGGTGGTCTCTCCTATACCTACTCTGTTTCCCTTATCAGTTATTATACGCCATACGCGCTAACATCAGACGTATTTCATATATGCAGATACATTTCTTCTTATCTCAAAGCCTTCCTTTTGAATAATAAAACAGTGAAGAGTGTTAACGCGAACACAAAAGTATAACTAAAAATAAAAAGGAAATAAAACCAGTCAAGAGCGAGTCGGACTCGCGGACCGAGGGTCCGTACAATCACAGATCATCTACTCGTTATTTCTCTACACTATCACTTTTATTAAAATTTTATTTTAATTTATTATTAAAATGCAAAATTACTTCTAAACTCTTCAATAAGATTAATAAGAACAAACATTTAAAAATATTTAATGTTTGTTCACGTTCCATTCATTGTTTTATGAAACGCAATTTATATTTACATTTTAGGAAGTTTGAGAATGTGAAGAGATTTTGTTGTTTTAAATGATTACGGAAAATCAACAAAAAATATTGTAGTTATATACTTACTGTCAGTTTTATTTAATTTTAAATGACCATAAGTATAGTGAAATGAAAATAAAAAATAAAGTAACTAAGTGCCCGTTTTTTTGCAAAGCGGTTCAGTATCGTGTCCGTTAAGGCGCTACTCGGAAAAATATGGACTTTTTGATTTAAAACTATAGGACGGTTACAGTTGTTAAAAATCTGGTAATAAGATATATTTCTTCATAGGTACCTTTATCTAGAATCGTATAGTTTCAAAAACACGATTTTATGATTTTGCCTCGACACTTTTTATTTTCGAAAAGACCTCTAAAAAATACGAAAAGTGAAGATTATTCTTAAATGGGGTTACTTACACTATTGGAAATTGGTTTAATTAGTGGACACCAATAATATTGAGGATCGTATAGAAGCATTTTTTTTAAATCGCTGTAGTTTTTTAATACGAAGTGATTTTGTGTTTTTTTTGCCTAATCTGCAAAATCGGTCTCGCTCCCGCGCGCGTCGTTTTCTCATTGCTATCTCGCTTCAGCACATTTTTTCCGAGTATCGCCTTAAGGCCCTGTTTGTTACTTAAGCAGGAGGTGGCAAGGCGCAGCGTCGGCACGAAATCCTATTAAAAACGACGTGATGTAAACACGCAAATTTTATAAGAGGCTCCCACCCGACGCCTGATTACGTACATCCAATGAATTTAATACGATCTGTGAGGAGAAACGGGCCAAAGGAATATTGTCCTCTCTTTGTAATAGGTGTTTTTAATGTACCTCTAAGTATACGTTTCTCTATAATACGTCGTATATCATTCCAGTACCTATTACCTACCTACCTAGCTAGAATGTTTTTTGTATTTTTATGCAGAAACATTTTATAATATTTTGAATTATTATCTTTACATCTTTATCTATAGGACATATATAATAAAAACAGGGGTGGAAGTCTCTTCGGCGATAGCGATCGTTAGTTATCGAATTCGGTTCGGTAAGTCAGTGCCGCCAGGTTGTGGTGATTCCTCACAAACTAGGGGTGTTTTATAGATGTAGGTAAAATTTTTTGGAGAAATATTTTTCTGTTGGAGATTGTTGAGAGAAACGTATCTGAGTTTCGGTGGGTGTGTAGTTTTAGTTACCTACACTAAAAGTGTACCTATTTTTAGTATGCTTTTTAGGTTTGAGTCGTACCAAGCCACTAAATTATTATTTTTATCTTTAAAACAAGATTTTTATTCAAATGGCAGTTGTAGGTATAACATTGATTTTACTGCATTATAGAATCAACCGATACTTGGATTTAACATCTTATAAAATAAACCAATTATTAGATAATATATTATGTGTCCTTGTGTTATGCGGGGAAATGCAAGACGGGCATCTGGCACCACGTCATTACGCGTCAGTAATTGACAAGCCGCCGTTGATACGGCCGCGCGATTGGCCAAGCTAAAATATTCGCCCTCTCTCTCACTCGCTCGAGCATTGCGGTGACGGCAGATATACGTACCGACAATATTCGTTAGCTTTAAATAATATTTGTGGTTAGCTCAGCGGGCTTTAAATTTCCACGCTATATTTGACGTAAACATCGCTAAGTGCTTTTTTAAATCGTTAAGTCAGCGATGGTTGCTGTAGCAATTTACACGAATTACAATACAAAACTAGTTTTAACTATTATTTAGTGGCTTGCTATCGCTCAAATATACTACAAAACACACTTTTACCATAAAAATAGCCCCATATCCCACCAAATTCCTCATTTTGAGTTAACGACAACCGTCGATAACTAACGATCGCTATCGCCGAAGAGACTTCCACTAAATCTGTAGGTACATGCAATATGTTTAGAAATAATGATACATTGGGAAACCCAATGTGTAGGTATAGGGTTAGACCCCAAAACTACAGACTTTATTAAATTTTTTGTCTGCTTGTCAGTAGATATGTCTGTTCACTTTTCAAGTAAAAAACGGATTTCTATCAAATATGTAGTGAACGTCACATGTCACAACATGTGACGAAAAGTGGATTTCAGGAGTGACACAAATATCTATAAGTACATATAAGTATTAAACACATTGCAGCGCGAGGCTATAGGACTGTATCAAGGATGGGCTACCATTGTTTATCACGATCACGAGCTTATGTTTGTGGGCAAAGGGAAACGCTAGCGAATGCTTAACAAGAAGGTTGATGATAATCAATCTAATCTAACTGCGACTGCACAAACTTTAAGTGACGGTCTAAATATTCTCACATTCTTTCTTAGACTAGTTTTTAGGAAACAAATATTAACGAGTTCGTGGGCCACGCTGTCTGTATAAAGTGTTCTGTGCTGTATACCGAATGCCAAGCTTCATGGCTCAGATGCATTAGGTTTGCATCCCATAGTTTTTTACAAATGTCCTATAAAATCTTTATTAATTGCGGGCCCTCGACCACGTTCAGTGTGTGATAACACCGCGTTTGTTCCCAGAACGTCAAATCAATATCTTATCACTTGTCTCATCAAACCCACCAAGTGCTCTTTTCCATAGCACAAGTAATTAAGAATCGAATTATTAAAATAGGCCAGGCGCCGACATACATAATAAATATATTTTGTTCTATCCACAACCAGGTAGTACTTAGCCTTCATCACACCTGATGTAACTGTTAAGTGGTGAAAAGGCAAAAGGTGAAAGCGCACTACTCCCGGAATCCTAATCCACTGAGGCACTAATTATCTTACCTATCGCTAACTGTCGGAACACAATAATGATAAAAATCTTGTAATATCGTCCGACTTAGAAAAGATGGTGGTAGCTAGCCAGGCGGACTAAGAACAAGTCCTACCACCCTACCCTAGTCCTACTGTGAACCACTTGACCACCAGAGGAGGTTGCAATCATATCAACTATTACTTATTCAACTTTAACTTCATTCGATAGATGTTGAGTTACACAATTCTTCTCATGAGGTCTATGCCTTTTCGTCCAGTAGTGCGACACCCATAAGATGAGGTTTCGATTAATGAAAGGACCTGTTCTAAGTAGTGTTGCGATCGATAGTCCACTATCGATAGCATTTCGATAGTCTATCGATACTTTAAGCAAAAATAATAGTATCGATAGTTTTCGATAGTATCGATAGTATCGATAGTATCGATCTCTCTTTTAGTGCAATACTATCGGTAAAAAACAATACTATCGATAATATCGATAGTATCGATCCCTGACGGCGAATAAACTATCGATAGTATCGATAGTATTGCTTTTGAATATTAATAAACTATCGATACTATCGATACTATCGATAGTTTTGGACAATTGATTGTTACCTTTATTTCAATAGTATTGATTGCATTTACACTGGCAGATGGGTAGAACCGATACTATTGAATTAAAGGTCACTATCGATTGTTACAAACTAACGGTAGTATCGATAGTTTATTAATATTAAAAAGCAATACTATCGATACTATCGATAGTTTATTCGCCGTCAGGGATCGATACTATCGATAGTATTGCTGCTTACCGATAGTAAAGCACTAAAAGAGAGATCGATACTATCGATAGGCCTATCGATAGTTTGGCATTTTTCGATTAAAACTATCGATAGTAAAACTATCGATAGTTCGGCAACACTAGTTCTAAGTCCACTAGGCATGGTCCACAAGCTACAATGTTTTTAACACGTTGGCATGGTGACAGACTTAAACGACCATCACGTTTTCAACATTGTTGTGTTGCGGCAGTTGAAGATAAGATAATCAGGTCCTCCGTGGTTAAGGGTTTCGGCAGAGGCACGGTTTCCTTTTAGCCTTATCATCAATTAGCATATGGAATGATAAAGTCTAAGCGTTTCCCCGTTTTTGATAAAACTAATTTGGTAGCAAAGCTGCAAGGCTATAAGGTCAAGCTTAGACAAAAAGTCGCCGGAAACCCTGCGAAACCTTTGTAATAATGTAAGTACTTAGAATGGATGCTGGGCGTGCCTTTTATTGTAATGCATCTGGCATATTTGCGAAGTACCAATGAGTCTTCGAAGCCATTATTCGTAAAAGACCGTCTCCCTTTTATGCAGAGTGAGAGATAGTCCTAACAGCATCCCTCATTATGATTTAATTTAATTTAATTTAAAATAGGTACTTATCCAGAACTTTTAACCACCACTCTTTGCAATCAATCATGTTGCAAGTTACTAATTTCACTTTCTTTCATGAAATAAAAGAATAAAAACCCGGTGGGTTACTTAACAAGGGAAACAAAAATTAATTCTGATTATTTTTCCATGAACCAAAATCAACGGCATTTCTTAAACTTGGAAACTTTATACTAATGCCAAAGTGGCCAAAGGTGGCACAATGCTATAATTTCTAGCCCCACTTTTGGCCACTTATTGTTTCCCAACTTTTTGTAAGAACAGTGAAAAAACATCACTTAATCCATCTAGAAGAAACATATTCCAATATGATATAAAATATTAAATAACAATAAAATAATTTTATTGTAGGAAAAAAATGATTTTACAAAATCTCTCTTTTAGTGCAATACTATCGGTAAAAAACAATACTATCGATAATATCGATAGTATCGATCCCTGACGGCGAATAAACTATCGATAGTATCGATTATCCCTTAACATTTTGCATAAGAATTTTACAAAATGTTAACTTTGAAACATAACACATGTTTATTTCTAAAATATCGTACTACATAAAAAAAGCTAAGTGCTGTAATTATTAACTAAAAGTCCAATCTTTTATTCGCCATTAATAAATATAAGCAATAATTATTTAATTAGTTTATTTAATTAAATTGAAAAGTGACCAAAACCGGTACAGTGGCCAAAACCGGTACGCCTGCCCTACTTACTTTTATGTTTATAGTTAGATCAGTCACAGATTACTAAATATACTACATGGCAATATGTCAACCATTTATATACAAAACATATAGGTACTTAAGTAGTAGCATTCCCAGTTGTGCTCTAATACTTGCGGTAGCCGCTATAAATTAGCCTTCGGTAACTTCGGTTTATTAAGCTAGTCGGTATGACGTCAAATTGCCGGTGGCAGTTTCGTAGTTGGCGCTCCATTGGCACAATACTGAATTTTCGCCAAATTGTACGAAACAAGGGGGAAGTTTACAAATCAAAGAAACAAAAGCTCTTATGATAATTCAAGTTAACACACTTTACACTTTTGACTTTAACTTGGAGAAAGTACCTACCTACTTTTTTATCATTTAGAATTTTTATCATTTATTATTATTACATGTAACGGAAGTAAAACAATAGTAAGATGAGAACATGATTTCAAAACGAAACTAGTTTTTTTAGAGTGAATGATCGGCCTCTAGCTTATGGGTTTTTATACTTTCTTATTTCTCTATCATAAGATTCTTCTTATGGCTTATTATGTTTTTTTAAATACCTATCTTTTTATTTCTCTACCTTTCTTAATTTTTTTAATGTATCTAATGTTAATTTGTTACAGACGTCAGCCAGTAACAGTTAGGTACGTTCGGTACGTTGTACCTATTGTAGGTAAGTAAGTAGGTACTTATGTCTAGATTCAGCTGTTGCTTATATAAAGTAACATTACTATACATGGACCGTGTAAATCAAATATCTTGTTAACTCAAATCCCGGGGTATACGGTACGTAATAAAGTCAGACAACACAAATAGTTGCTTGCGCTTTAAGCTGCGTTCAGACGCGTGCCACGCAGGGTGGCATGCAGCCTGGCATGTAGCTCGGCCGGCACGCAGCCCGTGAGCTTGCGTGGGCCAAGTAGCGCTATTCACACGCTTGCGGGTAGGCTAGTCAGCACAAAAATGGCAGACGATGCGGACTTACAGCTTCTGGGAGCTACTGTTTTAGTCTTGCTCTATTTTTACTGGAAAAAGAAACAAAATAACCTAATACGAACCAAAAAAGGAAGAAGAGTTATTTTTATATTTATATACTTAATTATTATATTACTTATATAATGTTAATATTATTTATTACAAAGGTCCTTAAGCTTCGAATGTGCAAGCGATTCAATCAAACGCAACTGCGCGCATGTGAACAGGTACACAAGCACAAACACATTCAGCCTTTGACGTTTGTCAAAAAACCGACAGTCGTATAGTATGGTATAGTCGTCCCGATCGACGGCACGCATGATTACAACTACGGGCGCAAGCACAAACAGCATGTTTACATGCTTGTGCTCCTGCTTGTGCTCGTTGAATGTCGCTTTGAACGCGATTGTCTGAACGTACCATTATACCGACCATGCGTAATTAGGGTCGTCGCAGATAGAACGGAAAAATCCTCGCGGAAAATTTTGAGGTCAATGAAAAACGAACCATATCACCATAGCCTAAAATACAAAATTGTATGAATAATAATGCGCGCGAGGCGACGCTGACTTCTCTGTTGATATACATACAATTTTGTATTTTAGGCTATGGTGACATGGTTAATTTTTCAATGACCTCAAAAAATTCCGCGAGGATTTCTCCGTTCTGTCTGCGCCGACCCTTAAAGTACTGTGCGCGTAGAGCGCGTTCAAGAGATTGTCGCCCAAAAAGTGGTCGAACGGGAATTTCCCATAAAGTTAATATACCTTATTAACTTTATGGAATTTCCTCGATTGTAGTCACAGATGCCACAGAATAAATAATAGTGTAGATAGATATAGAGCATTCCGTGGCACTGGCACACTGTGTATTGGCTCTCGGCATTCGACACTCAATTACCATGCCGACAAGCCTTTGAATTCCGACTCGCGCAAGTAGGTAGGGCTGTCTCCATTTAATGTAAAATGAGAATATTCGTGTCTGTCTATGTAGGTATTTGTTGGAAATACCAACATCCTACTAATATTATAAATGTGAAAGTTTGAATGTCTGTTACTCAATCACGACGAAACAGCTGTACGCATCTAAAATAGCATTAGGCTATTTTTTATCCCGGGAAAATATCTCATTCCCACAGGAAAATATCGTCTAGATAGCGCGGGCAAAGCCGCGAACACAACGCTAGTATTTTCATAAAATGTATTGGTTCAACTTCCAGGCATAATAAGGGATGACTGAGGTCACTATTGGGTATAAGTATTTCTTTGCATTCGCTACAACCCTTAGTATATGTCTTTTCTTTTACTTTTATCGCAGTCCTGAAAACGTATCATTACATTATTAATAAGAAACTAGTCTACCGCCAGCGGCGTCACCCACGTGAACTAAACCGACGCTTTCCCACGGGAATATGTGATATTTATCTGTGCTAAGGAAATGGACAAAAGTGATTTTGTATTATTTAATATTAAGTCGCCGTACAATATAACGTTGAACAATGTGTCTTGTTGGGAATTTATTTAAGTAATAAAATATTGTTTAGATTTACAGAGCTGGTTGTAGACATTTTTTCATAGACCAACAATAATGTTGGGAACAAAGGAAACTTATTGTTTCTTTAAAATATGGCATAATAACATAGCAGTTCAAATAATACGAGTAAGTACTCACGTTATACCTACACTGCCTCATATTTCATTAGGCGCGGGACCAATTTATCCTCAACGTCCCGCAACTTTGCAAGTAGTAAAATATTCTCATTTTCCACATTATTTCTTCGAAAAACTTCTAATTAGAAATTATAATTATGCTATAAGTTCGGAACGTTGAAACTTCCACTTTTTTAAGATTTCATAACTCCAAATGATGGTGTACGAAAAAATCATATGTTTTAAAAAAACAGAAATTCTTATCCCTACTCATACTTTATTCAGACACTTTGAGGAAAACAGGACCCAATTTTAGAGAAAGAAAGGAAGTTAATTAATTAGTTTAGATATTGACAACAATGAATTTTCTAAATTCGAAAGATTACCTATACCTACGTTAGGAAATCAAAGAAAACCCTGAAATTTAATAAGAATTTTAATAGGTAGGTAAGTATGTGTTTTGTATATTTTCAAAAGTTTTTCAAGTAGGTACCTACATACATTTCAAGTACATACATCTGGTAGTCATCAGCTTATCAACATGAGCTGCAAGGTTCAACTCCTTAATAGTTAGGAATTGGAGGATAATTAACCGACTTAAAAAAGAAGGCAATCAGTTTGACCTGTATGTAGGTAGGTATGTGATACTGTTGGAATTGGATACTATTTGAGTACCTACTATTGCGTATATGGCGTTCTATTTAGGCTTCCAAGCACGTGTGCTAAATTTCTTAAGTTGTATACGTATTTCTCGGAAGCTAAAAGTCATATCGAAATGATTTTTTTTTATTTTAATCAACGAATGCCTGTCAACTGAAAAGATAAAAGGAAACCTCTGGCACCGACCTCAAAAATGTAGGTACTTACCTACTTTAAAGATAAGTATTATATTTTTTTCTTTTCATTTGACAGTTATTTTTTGAATTCGGTTTAATGTTTTTCTTTTAATTATTAAAATGCAGTGTGCATGTCAATGAAAGGCAAAGATTTATTCTTTATATCATACCCGTTAAGACAAGAAAGATGAATTTGGTACCGAACTTACTAAAAGATGGAAAAAATAATTAAAATATACAATACAAACATTAATTAATAACACATAGGTATACATACACACATAATAACATAACAGCCTTTAAAACCTACAAACAGAAACTCGGAAGCTCTTTAATTACCACACTTTTATTAGCTTCACTTGTAACTAAGTCACAATGTAAGAAAATCTTGGAATACAATTTTAACCTACTTCTAATTGTCGTATTGATTTGAAACTTTGCAAGTCTATATGAATTCGATGACAATACAATAATTTGCTACTATCGAGCTGATCTGATGATGGAGTCAAGAGGTGGGCAATAGAACTCTTCAATGGCTGTAGGAAACCCCTCGAGTTTAGGCTCATTTGTTTTGTTTCGATGAGACCTATTTGCTACACTTGATAGTGAGGGTCTGATGATGGAGCAGGGAGGAAGCCAGTGGCACTTCTTAATGACCACTAGGAAACCCGTCGAGTTTGGGCTCCGTTGTTTCGTTCCGGTGAGACTTATTAGCTGCACTTGGTGGTGAGGGTCTGATGATGGAGTAGGAAGGAAGCTAGTGCCACTCCTTAATGACCAATAGGAAACATCTCGAGTTCTGGCTCATTTGTTTCGTTCTGATGAGACCTATTCGCTACACTTGGTGCTGAGGGTCAGATGATGGAGCTTTTTATTTACAACGAAAAGTGACAGCAATAGACTTAATGAAGCATTAACTTTAATGGAGCTTCCTGCAAGTGGGTGTTAGTCTGTTCCTATGAAAGTGTGTGTTTTTAGTTTTTTAAACTACATATTTTATATCATTGCAGTCAGGGGACCGTTCCGTAAAGCTCTTTCTAATTTCAATTTAAGTACCCTTTTTACTTAGTGGTAAATTTTTGCAGTCACCCACTCCACCCGACTATGGGTAACAAAATACCCATTTTGTTTTTTTAATAATAATATTTTTATTTAGACTTTTTAATTCAATAACAATAATTATCACCTTTCATAATCATGACTAAGAACCAGGTAAGAACTGGCTATTTTAACCTAAGTCCTTTTCTTTTTCAAAGCTGCAAGTTATATAAAGGTATTTATGAAATTACTATTTAAAACCTTTAATTTTGATTCTCCACTCGATGGGATTGATCCAAAATATTTTTTTGACATTTGAATATGCCATAAATAATCCGCCATTATTATGTTTTTTTTTTTCAATGTAAGTTACCCAGAGTCACTCTCGCTATCAAGACGAATCTAACGACATCTCATAGGTACGGTAAAACATTGTCTTCTCGGCGAAAAAATTTCTATAGAGATATTATATAATGTGGATAGCTGTAACTGACCTTGGTTGATGTTATTAGATTTAAGTACTTAATTAGATTGTTTAAGGTCGTTAATTGCTATTCCAAATAAATAAAAATTAAAATAAATCCTTCAAACCGTTTAGGCTGTAGCAGGGAACCTAGACATCTACAAACATACATACCTACATACATAAATACATACTTACTCTCGAAAAACATAACCCTCCTTCTAGCGCAGTCGGGTAAAAATTTGCACATATTTATCCTTTGAATTAAAAAAATAATTTAAGAGAATTTTTTCGCTTTAATGTGTTTTTATGTAAGTAGGTAGTGTAGTGAGTTATTGTTTGAAGCCATGACAGTTTTTTTTTTTATTTGTTTATTCATGACTTGGATACAGAGTCTGAAGCCATGACAGACACATAACAGTGTTGCCAACTTAGCACTTTCGGTGATAGATTTAGCACTATTTTCACAAGTCCAGCACGAAACGCACAATTATGATTATGATTATGATTATGAAACAACGGCATATAGCACCTAGCACCAAATCGAGCACTAAATAGTACCTACTCATGCTGATTATTTTCTGGTTACCGCAGAACAAAAGGCAGTCACGCGGTCAGTAACAAAAAGCTTTATGCAACGGCAATCTGATATAATTTGACCTGTCTGACTAGATCTTCTTTATGATAGTTGACTCTTTCTTTGTCTTGTCTTGTTTGTTGATTGATGATTTGCTTCTTTAAAACGGACGAATGGTGAGTTACGAAAATGGATATTCCTATAAGCAAAAAAGTCAGGTATGCTCAAAGTTTCAGAAAAGAGTGGGATCGTATCGTTCGATCCGAAATACAAGAAATGGCTTAGATAGACCACTCGGTAATAGCTTGAAAGCAATGTGTGTATTTTGCAAAACAGAAATGAATGCAAAAATAATCGAAATAATCGTCATTCACAATAAAAAAATAGTTTTTTTATCATTTTATGATTTTTTAAAGTACCTAGCACTATTTTTGGAAATCCATACTTATCTAGCACTTTTTCAGCTGTCGTTTAGCACCAATTTGTGGTATTGAGTTGGTAACGCTTAATAACGTTTGCACCTTGTTTGCACATTAAAAACCTACCTATACTCGGGGTACTGTAGTAAATGTACCTATTCAGTGATTTTTTCATACGCGTAAAGCTACACATAGGTACCTAACTAGGGTCACGCACTTAAACGCCAAGCAGAGCGAAGTTGCGAGATGCCTCTAAAAATCACAGTAATGTAACGACCCTTTTGGTCCCAGGCCTACGGGCCTCCGGGCCTCCACGTCCGAAACGTTTCGTCCTCCCTTCATTAAACCAACTACAAGGTGGAACTATCTCGGGGTTAATAACGTTAATGCCCACTGCAGCCCTGATTTTGTCCCTTCCATTAACAATAATACAGACAGACAGCACTCTTAATTGTAAATTTTTTGTTTATCACTATTCACGACCCTTATTTCAAGTTGTAACGTAAATAAGTTTTTAGTAAAAAAATCATTTTTATGACAAGCTTTTTGCTGACTGTACTTTAATATTGTATTGTCATCTGAACTAAACCTGTATACAAAATTTGAGCTCCATCGGACACTGGGAAGTGGGTCAAATTGAGCTTGCAAGATTTGTCCCCCACTAACTAACTAACATGGCAAGTTAATAAGTTTTTTGTAAAAATTTCATTTTCATGACAACCTTTTTTGCTGATTGTACTTTAATATTGTATTGTCATCTAAACCAAACCTGTATACAAAATTTCAGCTCCATCGAACACTGGGAAGTGGGTCAAATTAAGCTTGCAAGATTTGTCCCCCACTAACTAACAAACTAACTAACTAACTAACTAACTAACATGGCAAGTTAATAAAAAGCTTGTAATAAAAAGCTTGTAAAGAATCGTGTTAGGTAGGTACCCAACTGTATGTATGTCTGGATTGAGATATCCTACCTAAGTTTCTGGTTACTGGTACCTACATGTATATTTAGTCAAAAATTGTTAAAACCCCTGACTGAAATCCAAAAACTTGTCACTCGTAAGGGAAGAAAGATAAGGTCTGTTATGTGGAGCACTCAATTCAGACATTTTGCAAAATGGTTACGCGCTGACTTTCGCTAAATAATGTACATCTATTGCCGAAAGTCATATACCAAAAATTTTTACACAATTTGTTACGAAAACTTACCAAGAAACCAAAACATTAGGAGATATTATCAGGCATCTACGACGGTCACAATGGATCACTCAATCCATACACCATTTGTACTGAGTGATCCCTGAAATACCCTTCAAAGTTGTATAAATGTACGATTTGTATTTTTTCCCTTAATATATAAATTAGAAACATATTTGTACAACAAAATTCAGAACACAAATTTTAATAATTATAGTAAAAAAATGTACGCAATTAATTGTATTTAAAGCAGCTGAACTGAGTGATCCTTAAAAGCTTATTCAGTTAACTTGTCCATTCATATTACCTACTTGGCAGTAGGTAATCACTTCAAAAATTTGTACAACTTTGTGACTAAAATATAAAATACGATTCATTCTTGAAATCGATAAATTTACGATATTTTTCGAATATTTATGTATTTGTTAAGTAAAAGTGCCATGATATAAGACCATGCATTATGATATAATAAAAAATGGCGACATTAGTTTTTGTTTTTCATTAATTTAGAAAGGTATTTAGATCAAGTTCAAGTTAACAGACTGGCGAGAAGCACAGTGTGTAATATTACACGAGATGCAATAGATACATTATTTACCGAGAGTCAGCGCGTAACCATTTTGCAAAATGTCTGATTTGAGTGCTCCACATAACAGACTTTATCTTTCTCCCCTTACGAGTGACAAATTTTTGGATTTCAGACAGGGGTTTTGACAATTTTTGACTAAATATACATGTACCAGTAACCAGAAATTTAGGTAGGATATCTCAATGCAGAGATACATCCCAACTGTATGGCTTTACGAAAGTTTAAGTTCTCAGCGACGCGTGGTGGGTGGTAAATAACCAAAAAATCTCTAGAATTCTTTCCTATGGTCTAGAGATGGAATAATTGAAAAAGTTGAGTTACATAAAATTGTTCGTACCTACATAACTCAATAGCTGTACTTATATTTGTGTAGGATTATTATAAACAATCATTTCATCAAACAATAAAATTTTGGAAAACAGAGGAGTTTCGAGTACCTATCTCTAAAAGTAACGAGTAGGTATAGGTCTAGCTAGGTACCTACTCTGTGCAATAAACACCCGACTTTTTTTTATTCTTTGTGTTTTATTCCTTTACTAGCTTTCCGCCCGCGGCTTAGCCCAAGTTGACTTCACGACGTTATCCCGCGGGAATGTAATATTTTTCCGGGATAAAAAGTAGCCTATGTTCCTCTCCAGGCTACAAAGTATCTGCGTTCCAAATTTCAGCCAAATCCGTTCAGCCGTTTTGACGTGATTGAGTAACAAACATACAAACATCTAAATTTTCACAACCTACTAATATTATAAATGTGAAAGTTTGGATGTTTGGATGTTTGGATGTTTGGATGTTTGTTACTCAATCACGCCAAAACGGCTGAACGGATTTGGCTGAAATTTGGAACACAGATACTTTGTAGCCTGGAGAGGAACATAGGCTACTTTTTATCCCGGAAAAATGTCACATTCCTGCGGGATAACGTCGTGTAGTCCACGCGGGCGAAGCCGCGGGCGGAAAACTAGTTTATAATATAATAATAAAAAATAATAAATAATAATAATAATATAATAAGTAGGATAAATATAAAATATGGTAACATCAAATAAAATCAAGCGCAAGGATTATGATATTCGACCAATTAATATAACACCTAGGTATTACAATTTGATTAAGTCCTCCGAAATGCTCAACGTTGTAACGTGGATCTTAATAAATCTTCATAATGCTAGTAAAGCTATGACAAGCTCATTTGAGAACCGTTTAACTTAGAATATCTTTATGCACATCAATATTTGTACCAAGATCAAATTGGCTTAGTAAGTACTACCTTATAATCAGACCCAATGATTAAATCAAACCAACAAATAGTTAAATAGGGTTATAGTAACGTGCAAGTTGCTATCGAATTTTAGATAATCGACCGATACAGCCGGCCTGGCATGAGCGGCTTTTATCGCGCGATATGATATGGTACGGCAAGTTGTCTTGCTTACCCCACTAAGGTGTAAACAAGACGGCATGCCATTCATAAGTACATATTTATTATGTCTAAGTGAATAAAGAATATTTTTATCTTTATCTTATCTTATCATATCATATCGCGTGATAAAAGCCGCTCATGCTAGGCCGGCAGCAAAGCTGTGGAGATGGTCACACTTGCTCGGCCATCGTGGTACCGCGTGGGGGCCTGGGAAGCTGGGCCGGCCGTCGAGTCGTAGGGGGAGCGACCGACGGCGGTGAGAGCAAGTAGTGAGGGGTTTAGTGGGTATTCCTCCTTTCTGACCCCCCATCGAGTCTCCGCGACTGGATGGAGGGTCAGGAAGCGGCTAGGCGAGTCCCACATAATCACCGTCCGCACACCAACGTGGACGGGGTATGGGTAAAAGCATTCCCCTCACTATAAAAAAAATAAAAAAAGGCTGGCAGCAAAGCACTATACGTTCCATTGACGTCCCTCATCCATACAATTAGGCTACCATCAGACCCACTGATCTCTGTGGTAATAAATAGAGGTCAGTGATCAGACCACATATCACCTGTATGTAGCAACATCAGACAGACTGATTGCACCGAAGCAATAATATATAATTCAACTGCATGCAGTTAAACTTTCGACTTCGTTCAGTCATTATGTCAGCTGCCTGCAGAAACCGCATGGGTTTTTTTATAGTGAGAGAAATGCTGAAGTGGCAGTGGGCCGGCCATATAAGCCGCAAAACCGATAACCGCTGGGGTAAGCGAGTTTTAGAGTGGAGACCGCGAATCGGCAAACGTAGTGTAGGACGCCCTCAGACTAGGTGGAACGACGATCTTTGCAGGGTGGCTGGCAAGAGCTGGATGAGAGCAACCACTGATCGTGCTCGATGGCGTACTCTTGAAGAGGCCTATGTCCAGCAGCTGATGATGAGAAAAATGCATTTAACCACATACAGTGTGCGGAGTGCGGACGGTGATTAAGTATATGGGACTCGCTAAGCCGCTTCCTGATCATATCCAGAACCTCGATAGAAAGCTATATTGACCCGACAGTACGAGAATCAGTAAATATTGAAACTTTTTTAAACTGATGCTGTTGGACTATTAAAATTTTATGCATGTAGGGCTAAAGATTTTCACACTTGAATATCGCTCTTCTGTAGTCCATTCGAGACTGCAGTATTATCGCTTTCTATACTAATATTATAAAGAGGAAAGATTTGTATTTTTGTATGTAACAAATAAACTCAAAAAGTACTGGACCGATTTCGAAAATTCTTTCACCGTTAGAAAGCTACAGTCTTCCCGAGTGACATAGGCTATATTTTATCCCGATATTCCCACGGGAACGGGTACTACGCGGGTAAAACCGCGAGGATCCGCTATAATTTATATATGTAGAAAATATGATAGAAATATATTACCTATAGGTACACGTATTGAAAATCATATGCACCTAATCAGTTGGACCTAATTATTAATAAGTTCCATAAATGTTTAGGCAATTATTACCTATATACATACTTACTTACTATTTGAAAGGAAATCTATCCATCCAAATAAATATAAGGATATTTAAGTAAGTACCCCGGGCACAGGACTTTCGAGGGCTACCGAACGAGAATCATTGTACAAAAATACTTCATCATCATCATCATCATTTCAGCCGTACGACGCCCACTGCTGGGCATAGGCCTCCCCTAAGGATCTCCACAACGATCGGTCCTGCGCTGCCCGCATCCAGCGGCTTCCCGCGACCTTAACCAGATCGTCGGTCCACCTTGTAGGGGGCCTGCCCACGAAACGGCGTCCGGTTCGCGGTCGCCATTGGGCGTTTGTGCACTACACTGAATTTTACCGATCCGGAAAAAAACGGATGCTTGTATTTCAATAATTAATTATTATATATAATAGAATCTATTTATTTCGTGTAGTTTAGGGTTCGAAACATTGAAACTACACGAAATAAATAAATTCTTACTATTATAAATGATTAAATTATTAAAATACAAGCATCCGTTTTTTTCCGGATCGGTAAAATTCAGTGTAGTGCACAAATGCCCATCCGAGAACCTTTCCGCCCCACCGGCCATCGGTTCTCCGCGCTATGTGTCCCGCCCAATACCACTTCAACTGAGCAATCCTTCGAGCGATGTCGGTCGTTTTAGTTCTCCTACAAAATACTTACAGTTTTATTAATAATAATCTGTGTTATTATTATAAACTTTGAAGTGAGCATGTTCGTGTGAAATTATGGCATGTTCCCATGCTTTTCTTCAAACGATAGTAGGTACTTATCTACATATACATATATAAATTAATTAGGCCTCTATCACACTGCCCCACATCCCGTTCCGCTGGACAGGGATGCTGTGTGAGTGTGTTATACATTTCGGGTTTTGTATGCCAATCAAGATTCTACCGCAAACCGGAGCGGTGTCCGGAAACGGTTTGACCGATTTGGCTAATTTTGATCTTGGATAAAAAAAATAAAAAAAACTTGAAATATTTGTGGAAGTACACGAAAGGTTTAAACGGTGAGAAACATGAATAAGATAATTACTTATTCATTACAAATGAATAAGTAACGGAAAATACTAAAAACGACAGAGGTGACAGTAACGAAGTTTACTATGGGTCCACTAGTATTTAATATAATACGGAGATCCAACTTACATAATATAGTCAATGATTTTCTTAAATCAACTTCCAAAACGTGTCGAGATATATTTATATTACTTACATAAAAAAATAAAAGGTCAAAAAATGACGAGAGCTGAAAGCTTCTATAACATTATCTATTTGACTTGCAAAATATGATTCTACTATGGTCTGCCGGAATTAACATCAAATATTCAGGTATGGACCGTACTCAAGCGCTCTTTATACCGTAAATTAGCGCCAGAGGAAATTATGCAATGTAAATAATTAAGTGTAATGTCACTGTGTTAAAGTGAACCTGTGAACCTATTGCCAGTTTTACTCCTGGGGCACTGACCTTCTTTATTGATGGATATTAAGAGGAATGGGCCATGATATGACCATGATTCCTTTGTCAGTGGAATAGGTATAACCTGCTATATACCACCTTTTTGCCAATGTGATTGGTACTTAAATAAATCCATAAAGACATACATAAGTCAAACTGAGAAGCTCCTTTTTTCGAAGTCGCTTAAAAATACCTAGAGCCAGCGCGTTGGCTCTAAGGCAAACCAAATATTTATTGCTCTACATGCCGTTACTAAGAGCACAAAGCAGTGCATTAAATATGTTGTATCTTTTATTTAGACAGTAGAAATAGTAAGTAAATACGTTAGAAAATCTTTTCATATTTTTTTTCCCTATGAGTCCAGTGTGACTGAATGAGAAAATTTATTTGCATAAAATTTTGTCCCAACGAGTCCCAGTGTGACTGGATGAGATTTTTTTGTCACATTGAGTAAGTTGTTACTCGTTTGGTGTGACTGTTTGGGAACAAAGGAGTTTTGGTCAACCATCCCGTGACCGACCATTGCAAAAGTTGCTTAACCTCAACGATCGCAGGAAGAGAGTAAATGTTTGCATATTGTACCATTGCACCTACGTAAAAATATGCAGTGTTATTTAAGTTTTAAAAACACATTTCAATAGCAGAAAAAAGCAAATAAATAATCTAGGTAGGTACCCCACTTCTGATAAAGTCATTGAAGACCAAATTTTCTTAACCGCAATAATTAGGTACATATACGGGTCTTTTTACATTTTAATAATATTCAAGCAATTAAACTTGAATAAAAAGTATCCAATCTCTTAAATCGTTAACTACTTATCCGACCGTTTTTTTCAAATGCTTCTTCGATTATAAAAACAACAAATTCAGCCTTATTATTACTAGAGTAACTATCTAAGTATTATTTGTACAATTTGATTGCTCTATAATTTGTTGTCTATTTGAAATCCACCGTTATCAAGCTACATTGTTTCTCGCTTTGCCAAAGATAATGTAATCCGTACAGCTATCTCCATCAAAGTTGCACAGACGATAATACTAATGTTACTTTGTGCAAGAATCTCTCTCTCTCCTTTGTGAATGTCTCAAATTACATGGGAGAACATAATAACGCCTTGAAAGCCTTTTGGAACTTGTTAAAAATTCTGCAGCCATATTCAGTCAGACTTTATAATCGGGAGGCTTCTTTGTTCTTAGGTAGGATGGGCACGTTACGTACTTATCATCCAGTTATTTGTTTACATCCATTGTGGTGTACAAGATTGCTTAATAGAATTTTGAGGTAACTATGTCGTGTTATGTAACATTATTAAAAGGAAAGATTCGATTATTTGTATGTTTGAATTGGATAAAAACAAAAATTACTCGAAAAATTCCTTCACAGTAGAAGAATGCTACATTGTTCCTGAGTGACATAAGCCATATTTTATCCCAATATTCCTACTGGAACAGGCACCATGCGGGTTAAATTGCGCGTAATAAATAAAAACAAAGTAGGTACCTCAGGACAAAATTCTTTGTTCAGTTTCAATTTGAAATAAAACATTCGCCGTTTCTTACAAAACAATCAAAATATTTTTATAAAATTCGCATAGCCAAAGTAAAACAGAAGCATATAAAACCTTCCAAAAGTTAACACTAAAAACTACTTACCGCGGAACTCTAACCGGGCATACTTTTCGTTCTTGCATTTCAGTACCTTGAAACGGTTGAGTTTCACGACCAAAGACATTTTGGTTAAACTTTAAGTCTCTTAAGTTGACACGAAAACTGGCCCGGAGGTTAAACCTCCGGACGCACGGGTTAGCTTCGCGGGTTTAGGCGCGAGTTGTTAGGGGCAGCATCGTGCGAGATGAAGTTTATCCGTACGGCGGGCGAAGGGCGGGTGGCGCTAGGGCGGGCGGGCGACTCGCGCGCCAGCTCAGTCCGGAGTGACGGGATGGGTGCGCCCCGCGCCGCCGCTGCCGGCCGGGTCCCGTGCGGCTGCGTAATTACGAGACACTCGATGAACCACCGGGTATCCTGATACTACCTGAACTCGGCTTTCGAATTAATATTTTGTGTAAAATTGAATATAGGTGTATTACCTAAGCTTTGTGTTTTTACTTTTTGATTAACCCATAAGCTCGGGACGTGCACTGCACACATTTGTTCACGAAGACAATTGATTTCCAGGAATTGCAACCATATGGGAAGATGTTGAAAGTTTTAACTCGACTGCGACTGCGAGGTTAATTTGTGTGGTATTTGTTACATTCGTATTGCTAGCGTATTCGTATGTCATGCTCTCTGTAAACATTTCTGCGGTGGTGTCGTGTGAGGCGGGTCGTTACGTTCCCTAAAATATGGTTGAGCGAAGCGATGGCTGGTTCATGCGTCATGCTCGTGAACGGGTGCCACCAGTGGGATGGGTCTGCTCCTGGCTTCTTGTCTCAAAATATGCAGATTTTTAATGTTTTATTGTTATTAGTTTTATTTTATCGTGGCTTGTATGGCACTGTTTATTATTGACTCTTATGTTCTTAAACTATTCAAAGTTTTATTAACCTTGTTTGGCATTTATATTTATTATTTTATTTGCTACGTTTTTGGTTGGTGTGTATTTTAAAGAAACTACCTTTTGGATGTCTATTTCTTAGTTATTGAAAATTATTTACTGCTATGATTACCGGGTTTTTTTTTATTTTGTTTTTAAACTTAAGATTAATTTGTGATGGAAAGTGACTTTACATATTATATTATGTTAAAGTCACTTTTCAATTTGACGACTCTGTATGAAATATGACAGGGAGAAAAAAATAGCCCTTGGCGAGTTTCTTGCCGGTTCTTCTCGTTACAAGGCCTCCCGCCGTAGGATTTGCGAACCGATAGCGTAGCTTCATTGACGTTCACAAGTGCTGTATCAGCCTAAAATGAATAAATGATTTTTGATTTTGATTTTGATTTTGATAGCGTGAGTGACACTGGGTAGGTAGGTAGACGGTAAAAAAAAATGCGGATTTTGGATGCCGTATTTGTGAGAAACATTGTTTTTCTTGTTGGCTAGTTTTCATATACGAATTATATATTATAGCCTTCGCAAGCTCTAAAGCCGAAGTTCTTATTGTACTCTTCCGAAAATTTGCCTTGCTGGTAGATTAGAAACTAGACATGAACATAGGGTTCTTCCATGACTGTTTGAGTAATTACTATAACGTCGCCTGATCTCGTCTATCAGCTACTGGAGCTAATTAAAAGATGTAAAATAGCTTCGTTACAATCCTTTATTAAAGCACTTTTTAATATAATCCACTTGCCAGTATGACCAGCTTATTCTTTTACTGGACTGGAACGACCTACTGCCCATCGAGGCCTAGCACTGAGGTCCGGTTGCTCGTACATTTAACTTTGGCAAAATTGACAAAAGTTAAAATTTAACTGATGTCAATTTTGACATCGGTAAAAGAAAAATACATTGGTTATCAGGGTCTTAGGGTTATTGCAGTGTTGTCTGTACTATTTAACCTTCACTTAATTACTAATGTCAAAATTTAAACCACCGCCACCCTGTCGGTTATTTTGACCGCCGTTAAATCTGTAATTTGACTGCTCGTTAAAGTAACCGCTGCTTCAACAACGCTTTTTAAATTTGACCGCCGGTTAATTTTACTTTAACCATAATTTAACCCTATAGTTAACGTAACCAAGCTTCGAGCAACCGGACCGTGTGTCAAACTCACTGATCTCTATTATTATAATAGAGGTCAGTGGTCAAACCAGATCTTTTCTTTATAAATAATATTCCCAATGAATGATTTGAAACATAGAACTTGGAGTTGCGATCTATTTAAAAAGCTAAGAGCGCCACAGCCTACAATGTTATCTCTCGGCTGCGCACAGTATATAAACTCTACAATTATTCCCCCCTCCGTTCAAAAATAAAAATTTCCATCGGAGAAAAAAATTTTTTTTCAACAGTTGACAACCCTAACCAAAAACTTCGATCACACATGAGGCATGACCCTCAAAATACATACCTAACTACACTTAAGGTGTAGATCCTAATAAAACCCCCTATCTACACTTAAGGTGTACGACCATGAAGTTTGACTTAATACTCTGAGGTAACTGGAGCTCTCACCCTGAATAAAAAAGTGTCGCCAGCAAATTTGACATTTATGTATGTAGTGGCTGTCAGCTGTCTCATATGACCATACGTATTTTTTTAAAGTGTAGGTGAGACGGAAGACAGCCACTGTGTTATTTGTGGTATTCAAAAAATTGTTCGTACTGCACTCTCCAGTTACCTCAGTATTAAGTCGAGCTTCATGTGTACGACCTACTTAAATAATACTTATGCTAAAGATCTAAAAAATAGTTCGCAACTTAAATCTAAAACTAGCTAAGACCAGTAGGGCTAGCACAACTTGAGCGCGACTCGAGTGAGATAGAGTCGCGGGCACTTTCAACCAATCAGATCGCTCGTAGATAGCGGGCGTGACTTAAGACGACGTGCTGAATGGTTGAAAGGAGCGCGACAAAGAGTCGCGCTAAGTTGTGCTAGACCTACAGAGACGGAATTATAAACCATAGAACATACTAAGGAGTTGCGATCTATTTAAAAAGCTAAAAGCGCCACAGCCTACAATGTTATCTCTCGGCTGCGCACAGTACCTATATAAACTCTACAGTACCTCATCATATCAGCCAAACGACGTCCACTGCTGGGCATAGGCCTCCCCCAAGGATCTCCACAACGATCGGTCCTGCGCTGCCCGCATCCAGCGGCTTCCCGCGATCTTGACCAGATCGTCGGTCCACCTTGTAGGGGGCCTGCCCACGGAACGTCGTCCGGTACGCGGTCGCCATTCGAGAACCTTTCCGCCCCAACGGCCATCGGTTCTCCGCGCTATGTGTCCCGCCCACTGCCACTTCAATGATGCAATCCTTCGAGCTATGTCGGTTGTTTTAGTTCTCCTGCGGATCTCATCATTTCTGATTCGATCGAGCAGGGAAATACCAAGCATCGCTCTCTCCATTGCTCGCTGGGTGACTTTGAGCCTTCTTATGAGACCCATAGTAAAAGACCACGTCTCACTTCCATAGGTCATTACTGGCAACACACACTGGTCAAAGACTTTCGTCTTGAGACATTGAGGTATTTCGGACGCGAATATATGTCGGAGCTTCCCAAACGCTGCCCATCCGAGCTGGATTCGACGAGAGATCTCTTTCTCAAAGTTGGACTTACCTAACTGGACCGTCTGTCCTAGGTAAACATAGTGGTCAACAACTTCGAGTGTAATGTTCCCAACATTAACTGGAGCGGGTGCAACATGGGCATTGAACATGATTTTCGTCTTGTCCATGTTCATCTTAAGACCCACTCTTTGCGAAGCATTACCGAGATCTTCGAGCATTGTGTTCAGGTCTTCCAAGGTCTCAGCCATAAGAACTACATCATCGGCAAACCGTAGATGTGTTAGGTACTCGCCATTGATGTTGATGCCGTATCCTTTCCAGTCCAGCAGCTTAAAAATATCCTCCAACGCAGCTGTGAACAGTTTGGGAGAGATGACATCTCCCTGTCTCACACCTCGCTGTAGTTGGATAGGATTAGAGCTCTGGTTCTGTAATCGGACCGACATGGTGGCGTTTTGGTATAAGTACCTCAGCACCTCGATGTACCTGTGGTATATTTGGCACCTCTGGAGAGACTGCAGCACCGCCCAAGTCTCAATCGAATCAAAGGCTTTCTCATAGTCCACGAACGCCAAGCAAAGTGGCAAGTTATACTCTTCGGTCTTCTGTATAACTTGCCGCAGCGTATGAATGTGGTCTATGGTACTGTAGCCTTTCCGGAACCCGGCTTGTTCGGGAGGTTGGAAGTCGTCGAACTTGCGAACGAGACGATTCGTAATGACTCTCGAAAACAACTTGTAGATATGGCTCAGAAGCGAGATGGGTCGGTAATTCTTCAGGAGAGTCTTATCACCCTTCTTGAAGAACAGCATCACATCGCTTCTGCCCCATGCCTTTGGCGTTTTGCCCTCAAGGATGACTGAATTGAAAAGCTTCTGGAGGACTTTAAGTATCGGCTTACCGCCCGCTCTCAGAAGCTCTGTTGTGATTCCGTCATCGCCCGCCGCCTTGTTATTTTTAAGCTGCTTGAGAGCCATTCTAATCTCGTACAGGCTGACGTCCGGGATATCTTCGGTATGGTGTCGGGTAAGCTTGGCTCTAGGGTCTGTAGCCTTGCTTTCAACAGGTGTTTGTGTGGAATATAGCTGTCCATAGAAACTCTCAATCTCCCTCAGGATTTCAGGTGTTGACGAAATGATGCTACCTTCCTCAGTTTTCAGCCTCGTCAATTGACTTTGCCCGATAGACAGATTGTGGCGCCACTATGATTTGTATAATGGCAACCCTGTCGCCTGCGCAGCTCCGTTTCCGTCGCGCCCGGGCAAGACATGACGTTTTTCCGACCGCTCGCTACGACGAATATTGTGTTGTCAATGTTGTCATGTCAACTCGTGTTACTGTGTTTAGTTAAGATATTTACGGTGTCAAAGTTTTCTGGCGGCGTTAGCGCCGAGAACAATATACGTTTTCTGCTCAGTTCGGTGTTTTCATTTGGAGTATCGTCCCAACATAACACGCGAGCAGAAAGATGGCCGTCGCCGGCTCCTCCTGATGTCGCCGGCCAATACGTCTATATTGGTGACCCCGACGTGATGCGCCAGCGCCTTTTCCAATCACCGTGACTGGAAGCTGTGATAGATCATCGAGAAGTTCGAGAACGATAGCCCCCGGTTTGACTTGACATCAACATCGACGCGCCGACCGTCTGCCGACGGACGCAAACATCGTAGGTATTACACGTCCGGACCGGCTTAGCAACGCAACGAGACCTCCGACCATCATCGTCGCCGCCGTCCGCTCGCCGCTCCGACCGCATCGCCGGACATCTCTGTCGACATACCTACCTACGGCAGTACGGCTACGTCCGGCTCGTCTCGTCCGACATACAAGTGCGGTGCGATAGTATAGTGCTCAGCCGAAGTGAATGTGAAACCATCACCACACTCTTCGTTCATTCATCTATCGCTGCCGTACGTACCGATCAAGAAATTTGTATGTTGTTGTGTACCGTACCGATAGAACGCCTACGCTGGTGCTAAACTTCTATAAATAGTTCCGTTTGTTCGTCGCCGCGCGAGTCAGTAGTAAGTTTCCCTCCCGCGCTCAAGTGACAGCAGTGACAGTGACTTTATCAGTTTTTCGTCAGTGACAAGACAATTCGATTTCGAACCGAATCTTCCTCCCAAACAAACCTTTCGTCGTTATCAACTTTTTTTATGACTTTAGAATTAGTGTAACTAAAATAGTGTAGTGTATAAGTGAATGAATGTGTACCTACATACAATACTAACTCACCCCTGCAACTTTGGTAAGTTGAAGAATAACAAAATTGTTACCTACTTCTTTGTCAAAAAGTTATTCTTACCTACTTCTTTGACAAAAAGTTAGATAGGTAGTTCTTTTTCTAGCAAATATTATTTATTTTGCTGTCATAAAGGTAGTGTTTTTGCTGCAATTTTAATCTGAATAAGGAGTAAGTACCTACCTCAGTTGTGCCTCAGTTTCTCAGTGGTACCTACCTATTATAGTTTTGTTTTTCTTATTCAACAGAACTTACCAAATAAAATAAATAAGTACTTAATAGGTTTTATCTTGTTTTTTGTATTGTTTTAATTCATTCTTTATTGGGTTCTTTCAACAAATTTTGTTGTGACTATTTTTTTTTCTGTGTGTTTTTTTAAATGTGTAACCTGCACGTTGTCACTTATGTTATGATTTAAGTGTAGGTATATATATATTTTTTTAATGTTGTGTAATAATTGTGTGTGTATTTAGAGAAGGCAATAAGTTCTTGTAAGGCCAAACAATCAGTACTGGCATCACATCTCCCCCACACCATCTACTATTGCACATATTTTCCTTTTTGTCGTTGTGTTTTCTGTCTTAATTAATAATGGACGGACCTGAACTACAACAGCAGCTAGAGCTGCTCCAGCAGAAAAACGCTGCGTTGCAGGCCCAGCTAGCATCTCAGTCCAACCAACCTCAAGTCTCTGGGGTGTCCCCAAAAGTCCCTCCTTTTTGGCCTCATCGGGTAAAATATTGGTTCGTAACCGTTGAGGCACAATTTGAGATAGCGGGCATTACAGCTGACTCTACCAAATTTAGTTACCTGATCGGAAATCTGGATGCTAAATACGCACATGAGGTGGAGGACATCATCTCAAATCCACCACCCGCCGGTTGCAGATATGAAAAAACAAAAGAACTTTTGATTAAGCGGTTTTCTTTGTCCGAGGAGGCACGAGTTAAACAGCTGCTTGATGGTGAGGAATTGGGAGACAGAAAACCGTCCCAGTTTCTCAGACACCTCCTCGCCCTGGCCGGACCATCTTTCAGCGATCAATCTATTATTAGACAGTTGTGGACAAGAAGATTACCAGATCAGGTTCGGGCAATTCTGGCATCTCATCCGGACCTCACATTAGAAAAACTTGCTGACCTGGCAGACAACATTATTGAAGTTTTTAATCCAGCGCAAGTTGCATCGGTTGCATCACGTGCAGAGTCCAGTGTGCCGACTTCAAATACATTTGAGCAAAGATTTGAGAAAAGGCTGGATGATCTCTGCAAGCAAGTTGCCAGCCTCACTAGAAGCCGCTCCTCCAGCCGGTCCCGTAATGCATCTCCACAACGTTCCCGTGATAGAACTCCTGGCAAGCAAATTTGTTGGTATCACAGAAAATTTGCAGAGAGAGCTACCAAGTGTACCAAACCCTGCAGCTGGACCGAGGAAAACGCCAACAACAGTCAGTAGCGGCGGCGACTGATTGTTTGTCTTCCGGCCGCCGATTATTTGTAACAGACAGACGGTCCAAACACCGATTCCTGATTGATACTGGTTCAGACCTGTGCTGCTATCCCCGACAGTATGTGAAACAACCACTACTCTCTGAGGACTACAATCTCAGTGCAGCTAATGGAAGCACCATCAAGACCTATGGCAATGTCCCGCTGAGCCTTGACCTTGGGCTTCGCAGGAATTTTTCCTGGAATTTTGTCATCGCAGATGTCAGCACTCCGATCATCGGCTCCGATTTCCTAAGTTATTACAACTTGTTACCGGACTGCCGCAGCAAGCGCCTCATTGATGGGACGACGAAGCTAACCGCCTGCGCCGCCATAGCGCAAACCGAACAGGATAGTGTAAGAGCTATCTCTGTTGGCGGCACTCCATATGCTGACATCCTCGCCGAATTTCCGGACATTATTCGTCCGCCCGGATTACCCAGGACGGTGAAGCACAACACGGTGCACTTTATCAAGACTACTGATGGCCCACCGGTTGCCTGCCGCCCCCGTCGCCTCGCTCTCCAAAAACTTACCGCGGCCAAACAAGAATTTGAAGCCATGTTGCACTGTGGGACAGCTCAACCATCCAAGAGCGCCTGGGCTTCACCGCTGCACATGACCACCAAAAAGGATAAGACCTGGCGTCCATGCGGGGACTACCGCGCCCTAAACGCACGAACCGTACCAGACCGGTACCCCGTCCGGCACATTAATGATTTTGCCAACAACCTCGCCGGCGCCAAGGTGTTCAGCACCTGCGATCTGGTGAAGGCATACCACCAGATACCAGTTTTTAAGGAGGATGTACCGAAGACCGCCATCGTGACCCCGTTTGGCCTCTTCGAATTCCCCTTTATGACGTTCGGTCTGAGGAACGCTGGACAGACGTTTCAGCGTTTCATCGATGAGGTCACACGGGGTCTCGATTTTTGCTTCCCGTACATCGACGATGTCCTCATTTTCTCACCAGACGAGGAGAGCCATAAGGAACACCTCCGCATCCTCTTTAACCGTTTCAAGGAATACGGCGTCATCATCAACCCTGCGAAGTGTGTTCTAGGCGCCAGTGAGGTCGCATTCTTAGGGTACGTAATCAATGCCGAGGGTACGTGCCCACCCCAGGATCGTGTCCAGGACCTGCTCGATTTCCCTCCCCCTCAGACGGTGCAGGGCATGCGCAGATTCCTGGGCATGATTAACTTCTATCGCCGTTTCATTCCCCACGCTGCCCGGTTTCAAGCCCCATTGGTCGACGCTCTCGCTGCCACTAACAGCAAAGGTGCAAAACCATATCCATGGACACCTGAGCTGCTGACACAATTTGAAGATTGCAAGAGGAGCCTCAGTGACGCTACGCTTTTGCAGCATCCTATTAATGATGCTGCTCTTGGCCTGTACACCGACGCCTCAAGCGTCCACATTGGTGCCTGCTTGCAGCAGAAAAAAGACAATGATTGGGTCCCTCTTGCTTTCTTCAGCAAAAAATTGTCTCCCAGTCAGTCCCAATGGCCAGCTTATTACCGGGAACTCTTGGCGGTGTACGAAAGCGTACAACATTTTCGCCACATCCTGGAGGTCCAGCACTGCACAATTTTTACAGACCACAAGCCGTTATTGTATGCTTTCGTGCAGCGCCGAGAAAAGCTTCCGCCATCCCAACTAAATCAACTCACTTTTATCAGTCAGTTCACCACTGACATTCGTCATATCAAAGGTGAAGACAATGTGGTGGCTGACGCCATGTCCCGAGTCACGTCTATCAGCTTGGAGCAAGAGTACGAGACCCTTGCCCAGGCACAACAGTCCGACCAAGAACTCAAGGATCTGTTGTTACGCGATTCCCCTGTTCTCAAACTAGACAGGGTTACTGTGCCAGGCACAAACATTTCCCTATACTGTGACTCTTCATCAGGAAAATCGCGACCCTACCTGCCGCTGCAACTTCGGCGTTCAACCTTCAACCGCCTTCATGGACTTAGCCATCCTGGCTCTCGTGCTTCCGCACGCTTTGTTGCTTCACGCTACGTGTGGCCTGGTGTCGACCGTGACTGTCGCTCTTGGGCCCGTGAATGCCTCGCCTGTCAGAAGAGTAAGATCACTCGGCACGTATCAGCCCCACTCGGTTCCTTCAATACGCCATCCGGTCGTTTCCTTCACGTCCATATGGAATGGACATCATCGGTCCACTACCAGTCTGCGACGAATTCCGCTACTGTTTGACCGCCATCGACAGAGTGACTAGGTGGCCTGAAGCTTGGCCTATGCGGACGATTACTGCCGAAGAAGTGGCCGACACGTTCATTCGCGAGTGGGTGTCAAGATACGGAGTACCCTCGGTCATTACAACAGATCGAGGCGCTCAATTTGAATCCGATCTGTTTCGGCGACTTATGTGCAATTTTGCCACGAAACGGATCCGCACCACAGCGTACCACCCCGCTGCAAACGGAATGATAGAGCGTGTACATCGCCAGCTGAAGGCTTCCCTCATGTGCCATGGTGGTTCATGGACAAAGGCCCTACCATTGGTGCTCCTAGGGATGCGGTCAGCCTTCAAGGAAGATATAAAAGCCACTTCATCCGAGATGCTTTACGGCGAAAGTCTCCGCCTGCCAGGTGAGCTCCTGGTTGAGGTCCCTGCGCCCGCCAACAGTGAAGATGCCGCAGATTTTGTCGTCAGATTACGACAACACATGGCAGAAATTCGACCAGTACCTGCGTCACGACACTCACAACCCGGGACCTTTGTATTCAAAGATCTCTCCACGTGCTCACATGTTTTCTTACGTGAGGACGCCGTTCGTCGTCCCCTTCAGCCCCCATACTCTGGTCCTTACCAGGTAATAGACAGACACAATGATAAAAAAACCATTACCATCAGTTTTAAGGGCAAGCCGGCGGTAGTTTCTGTAGATCGTGTCAAACCAGCATTCATCGAGTCACTTCCAGCCACTGTTTCATATCCCTGTCCTCTACCCCTACCAGCTCCATCCATCAACTCCTCTCCAGCCCTTCCAGCTTCCACTATTCCAACCATTCTTCCTACTGCCCCTGCACCTGCACCATATGTCACCAGGTCCGGCAGACAAGTTAGGTTTAAAATTCCTTTCGAATAGCCTTTTTCTCTCCGTGGGGGGGTGGTGTGGCGCCACTATGATTTGTATAATGGCAACCCTGTCGCCTGCGCAGCTCCGTTTCCGTCGCGCCCGGGCAAGACATGACGTTTTTCCGACCGCTCGCTACGACGAATATTGTGTTGTCAATGTTGTCATGTCAACTCGTGTTACTGTGTTTAGTTAAGATATTTACGGTGTCAAAGTTTTCTGGCGGCGTTAGCGCCGAGAACAATATACGTTTTCTGCTCAGTTCGGTGTTTTCATTTGGAGTATCGTCCCAACATAACACGCGAGCAGAAAGATGGCCGTCGCCGGCTCCTCCTGATGTCGCCGGCCAATACGTCCATAAGATCTCTCGCGAACACTTTGGAGCCTTTGTTCCGCTCAATGGCTTCTTTAATACGCTCGGTATTAAATTGGCGAAGGTCGCGCGTCAAAGACTTAGATATCTGTCTATTAAGCTGTCGATAACGATGGGCATCCGCTGAGTTCATGAGTAGGAGAGTCTGACTGGAGAGTTTCTTCAATTTGGAACGGCGGGTTTTATAGTACTTAGACCCTACCGTGCAGACAGTATCCACCACCATGTTGTATAGATCGTCCACGTCTATGCTGTTCTCAAGGGCTTCGACTACTACGACGTTACGACGACTACTACTTCGACTACTACAGTACCTACTTAATAATAATTCGTATATGAGAACTAGCCAAGTCAGACCTTAGGCTTCAACATATTACTTATCCTAAGTTATAAAAAGAAATTTTATTTTAAGTTGTTTTAAAACATTTTATGTTATACTTTTCAGGACTGACCGTTAAACTTGGCACCCATTTAGATCTCACATCTTGTCGTTGAAGTCAACAAACAATATTTCCCAATATTGAAGTTGGCTCTCACTTCACATTTATGTTTTTGATGGGATTGAATGTACAGTAGACACTAACCTTTTTAGAAGCGGCAAAAATTTAAAACAATTTGAAAAATTTAACCTTTATCAGAAATGTGTGGAATCGATTCTACTCTCGATTCTTAACAAACTATTTTCTCAGTTTCGCTAAAAGTATAACACGTTGTATAACTTGCAGGTTTGCAGAACTCACCACATTAACTTGCATAAAAACATAAGAACTTCTGAAAAATTTAAAAAGAAGTATGTAGGAAAAACCGACCAGTCTCACAACCAGCTCCGATGGATTTCTATATACTTCATTTTCAATTTTTCAATAATAAAAATTGCATTGTCAAAGCAAAAAAGTAAAAATTTTAATAAGAACTTCTACTAGTTTACAAGTTGGAAAGTGCTTCAAGAATTCTAAACTAGACCAGTAAATTATCAATAACAATCTAAAAAGTCTAAAATAAAACCAATAGTAGATTGTACAACAAGTGCATAAAACATACCATTTTACCCGAGACGTATATATCCACCCGAGCCGTAGGCGAGGATGGATAGTCAATTCGAGGGTAAAATGGGTTTTATGTACGAGTTATACACTCTGCTTTTCACTTCGAGTGTGAGGAAAATAAATTACAATATTGCAAAAAAGAAAAAAATAAAGACTTCGCCATATTGGCGGGAAAACTTTCTTTTTCTTTTTTTTATACGTGGAAGTGGCAGCACAGTGACTTAGCATAGATCGTAGTCCATAATGCTCTTAAAATACTTATTTCTTACAAAACTCATTAATTTTGCCTAGTTTTATTTATTTAGTAATTTAACATGGATTATGTACACAATTTAAGAAACAAAATGAAACAACAAGTTTATTTAACGAAGTTTAATTGCGTTTGTGACTGTTTACCTGACGACCTTTGTCTTAGAGTCTGTGACATAGACGAAGATTTTACTTTATGCACTAGAGCATAAACAGCGATTTTATGCAGCCTATACCCAACATAAACACGAACTTTACGAGCATGAGAAGTGAAAAAATAATAAAAATGCCTAAAACCCAACTGCAAGTCAGGAACCGTTTAAATTAAAAAGTATTTCACCGAAATTCTCCTGAATGCAATAAGAAATTTTGTAGAGCTTGTTATTCCCTTTCTAGTAGTTTTTGATTGATCTCTTCCTGCTACAATTTTAATAAATTTTATTTTTTAAGTCTGTCTGTCGTTATAAATTTTTTCATCCTGAATTACTTGAAATTCCTACTGAAATTTTTAAAATTATTTTAAATAGGCTTAAGTGAAATTATTTTAGAGATATAAAACACATTCTATTAAATCCTATGGTAATTTTCATAAAGGTAGGTACTTACGACACTTTACGTAATAGGTACGTTTGTTTGCGTACTTACAGCGGTGGACACATAATTAAAGACACTTAGAGGATATTATTTCAAAGTTTACCTACTCTTTATTTTTTTAGGGTTCCGTACCAAAATGGTAAAAAGAAACCGTTATGGTGCGACTCAGTCTGTCTGTCACAGCTGGATATCTCGAGAACTACTAACGCTATCAACTTGAAATTTGGAATAGTTTTAAATGACGTTTGCCCAATTTTGCAAATGGAAGACAAGTAAAAATAGGTATATTTTTTGCAACAAGGACTGAAAGGGTCTCTTAAAAATTCAATGTGGGTCTACTAGGGCATATGGGGTATCTTATGAAAGAACACTGCACGCACATTCTCAATCATTTTTTCTTTCTCATCATGGCCATCACTGTAAATATTACGTAAAGCGCGGTAAAAACTAGGTAAAAATCCCGCTTTTCGTAATATTTACAAATAAAACGATGTCTCTAAATACTAACATTTTCAGAAATGATCAACAAAAATTACATTAGTTCCACTATCGGTCAAGCAAGACACAGAAAACAGTGTTCTGTGGTTCAAGAGATGGCGCTGAGCTTAAACTGCAATATTCTACACCGCAAATTCTCTGACGAATATAGTCTCGCCGATGAAAAAAAAATTTATATTTTATTTTTCTTATTTATATTTATGACGGTACGGAACCCTCGGTGCGCGAGTCCGACTTGCTCTTGACCGGTTTTTATTTAGGTATTGTAATGCAATAAGAGCTTATAATATTATTTAAACTGAATATGCTTGAGTCGTTATTATCATGTTGACAATAAGGCGGTTCTCATACTGCACCGCACACCGCTCCGGTTTGTGGTAGTGCGCTTCTTAACTATAGCTGTAGAATCTTGATGTGCATACAAAACCCGCAGTGTATAACAATCTCACGCCGCATCTCTGTCCAACGGAGCGGAAACCGCTGCTCAGTGGGATGGACGCCTAAAGGTCATAGCCCACTTATACCGCACCGCTCCCACCCAACCAATGTATGAGCAGTCAAATATGGACTTAATGTCGTGCTCTGTGACGCACTTTAGCTTGCAGCAGGCTCGCTTACCGCGCGCTGTCGTCCGCGCGCTGTTTGCTGTGGTATTTGTTACTGTAAAGTGCATCTACAGTGAACGATATTAAGGCGATACACGGAAAAATTATGCTAAAGCGAGATAGCAATAAGAAAACGACGCGCGCGGGAGCGAGACCGATTTTGCCGATTACGCAAAAAAAACACAAAATCACTTAGTATGCAAAAACTATAGCGAGTTAAAAAAAATGCTTCTATACGATCCTAAATATTATTGGTGTCCACTAATTAAACCAATTTTCAATAGTATATGTATCCCCATTTAAGACTAATCTAGATATTTCTTATTTTTTAGAGGTATTTTCGAAAATAAAAAGTGTCGAGCCAAAATCATAAAATCGTGTTTCTGAAACTATACGATTCTAGATAAAGGTATGAAGAAATATATATCTTATTACCAGATTTGTAACAACTGTAACCGTCCTATAGTTTTAAATCAAAAAGTCCATACTATTTCCGAGTAGCGCCTTAAGTCCATACCTATTTGGCTGCTCATACTTTGGTTGGGTCGGAGCGGTGCGGTATAAGTGGGCTATCATCACCTTTAGTCCCTATCACCGGCAAATGATCCTCGGAATATGGTAACATGGTTTCTTCTAAAATACTCTTAATTAAAATCGATGTTACCTTCTATTTTTTTAATAGGTCCCACACCGTGACTGTGACCATGTTTGACTGTTTTCTTTGTGTACTTTGGATCCATTTCTTTTTTTCGAGAACGCAACACGTAAACTTTTCTGTCAGAGTTAACCATATTAATTTTAGTTTTTCCACATTTTTCCACTGTCCTGTCATTCTCTACACTCTGCATATTTTTTCTTTCTTCAAAGGTGGAACCTTACGAGAAGTTCTTCCAAACAAGTCTGCCTTAAATAATTGCCTTCTAACCGTTTTTGCAGTCACTCCTCTAGACGCAAAGAGTTGCACCAAATACTTCTAAGCGAATAACTTCTGATCCTTTGAAAGGGTATTTTTAGCCAACAATGTTATTCTCGGGTCTTCTCGCGGGGTTGTTTTTCCCGGTCTAGGTTTCCCAGGCACATTTTCCGTACGATTAAACTTCTTAAAATGCCGGATAGCGTTCATATCTATATTTTTAAAGCATCGCAAGTGATCTGCAATTTTTCCTGTACGACCAACCTTTGTCATAAAATTTGAGAATTTTCTTCCTTGTAGAAGGATCGCAACTTTTGCCTTTTCCCATACTAATTCAATTTAAAAATTCACAATCAATCTTAAAGCAAGGTTGACTGAGCTAGTTTTTGCATATCACGTACATTCACGGCATAATGAAATAAAAATGTGCTCCTTTCATTTTTATTTGGACCCTTGGCTTGCCTGGCGGGTCTGACAGACCATATAAAAATATGTTTGTAATAAAACATAGATTGTTAGAAGATTCTTATTTATATTTATTGGTTTATTCAATCATGTTTTATATAAAATAAAATAAAAAACCAAATGGCAGTAAATTTACAGTCCATAAAAATAAAACAAACAGACCTATTACAAATGGAGATCCTTACCAATACATTCTAATCTTACATTTTAGTTTGAAATCATAAGACCCGTATGCACTTTGCGCATGTGTTAATCACACGGGAATGGGCACCGGACTGTGGGAGTGGCACCAAAATTACCTTGAATTCGTAATGCGCAGCTACTCAAGCACAGGAAACGCTTAATTTGCAATTACAAACTCATTCATTATTTGCAACAGTGGGTCTATCAGACCCTACCAGGCATGCCAAGGGTTAAACTAGCTGACCCGGCAAACTTTGTTTTGCCAAAAATTTAATAACGAAGAAGTTTTATAGGCTTTACGTGACAGAAAGTCTGCGCGCTTGCGCGACTGGGGCATTTTTGACGCTGCTAGTTACAGTACATTTTTTTTGTTCTAATCTTAGGGAAAAGATTAGTACCTATTCGATTTTGACCACGCGCAAAAGCGGAAGCGGCGCGGCCATGGAACAAATGACAGATTTGTATCATACAACAGTCAAAACTCATTTCCATACAAAATTATCAATCTTATTTTATAATTTTCCGTAATAAAAAGTAGTATGTTCAGCTTTCAAACTATCCCCATACAAAAATCAAGTTGATCAGTTGCTCCGTTTTGACGTGAAAGATGGACAAACAAACAAACATATGTTCACATTTATAATATTAGTATGGAGTATGGTTTAGTATGGATTTAGGACATGAAATACGCGCTTTCTTTAATTAGATGACCAGCGGCAAATCACCGCTGCAAATATACCTTAAAAGTTTGTGTTACATTTGAAAAAGGAATTAGAATTAAGAGAAGAATTAGTAGTTTATGTGACTGTCGCATAATGAGATGTATTAAAACACGAGTGGGAGTTTTTAATAGTATTCCTGGAGTGTTTTAATACCGAGTTACGTGCAGTCTCATACACTACCTTTATCTACACGCATTACATTTATTATATACTAGCTGACCCGGCAAACGTTGTTTTGCCATATAAATTTTATTGGACACGAACTTCGTATCAACTGCCTGACACAATGTCACTTGTTAAAAAAAAAGAAATCCTAAGCGGCAAAATGTCAGTGATAACATACTCTTTGACATACCTTCTCTTTGGAAGCTGCTAAGATGAGAGTTGTGTGAAGTATGACAGCTTAACGGTTTTCTATACAAAATTACCATTATTATTTTATAATTTTCCTGGATAAAAAGTAGCCTATGTTACTCTCAAGCTCTCAAATTATCTCCTTACCGAAAATCTCGTCGATCCGTTGCTCCGTTTTGACGTGAAAGACGGACAAACAAACAAACAAACAAACAAATAAACAAACACACTTTCACATTTATAATATTAGTATGGATTTCAAAAATAAAGCAAATCAATATTAATTATAAAATGTGAATTGGTGCCAAACCCCCTCATAGGAGTCTATACGGTCTATTCCTTCTAAATTCAAAATTCTAATTTTAATAAAGTTTCTGATTGTTGCCGGCTAAAGAAGGGCTTGAAAGAGTTGGAAGTCAGGGCCGGTAAATCCTACGGTTGCCATGACTGTAAAATTAAGAAATATAAGTGTTTTATAATGAGTGAAAGCTGTATCCGGTTCTTTCATAATGAACATTATGAAACAGTTTTATTTTTTGAAGTTGACTATGGTAAGTTGAAAGTGTATCATTATACGTTCAGGTATGAGTTCATAATTCGAATATTAAGTATAACATGAGTGTAGATAAAGAATTTTATGCTATTCATATCTAAAAAAACGACGTCAGTGTAGGTACCTACGTAAAATAAGAATAATTTTAATGGAATTGATACCTATCTTGGGTATCTAAATATCATTTATTTTGTTGTATGTAGGTATGTGGTCAACATCAAGAGTGTCTTTAAGTGACCGACACTGTAGGTAAGTGGTTTTAAATTATGCGTGCCTATGAATCCATTCTACCTATACTACTCTAAACAAAATAGGGGCCACTGGGCTTTTTTCATACAAGTGCTCACTTTAGCGTCTCGTAGATGAGTAACTTTTTGCATCTTTGCAATGACTTTTATGTCAATAGAGAGAGCAAACGCAAAATTGTCAAACCTCGTTTTTGAAAATTGCCAAAAAACGCTCAATTTTCTCATAAAGGAAAAGCCTTAGCTTGTACTTGGCTTGACGCGCTACCGCGTGTCTAGATTTGTATTTGGTCTCGAAAACCTTAAAATAAGTCGAAAACCTTAACCGCCTCTGTGGTCTAGTGGTTCACACCACCGATTTCAGACCAAGAGGTCCCGGGTTCGATTCCCAGTGGGGGTACATATTGTATTCGGTTTGGTTGGTGGTAGGACTTGTTCTTAGTCCGCCTGGCTAGCTACCACCATCTTATCTAAGTCTGACGCCATAACAATGATGTTTTCAGCATTATTGTGTTCCGGCAGTTTGAGATAAGATAGCCAGTTCCTCAGTGATTGAGGATTCCGGGAGTAGTGCGCTTCCATCTTCAGCCTTATAACCACTTAACATCGTGTGATGAAGGCTAAGTGCTACCCGGTGTGGATAAAAAAAAAATTTAATACAAAGAAAACTCTCACAAACCAAATCAGGAAGATACATCGTCAAATTACCATTAAAAAAGGGGATCCTAAATCACTCGACACAAATACAAAACAAGTAGCTAGTTTGACAATTTAGAAAGAAGATTTGCCAGAACACCGAAACTGAAAGAAGAATACAAAAAAGCACTGACCTCTATTATTACATGATTATTTATTACACACTGGACTGGCTGCTGTCATAATATTTTTGTGACTATTTGAGTATCGCCATTTTGGCGCTGTAGGCCAAGCTGTAGGCAGATACGAGTGTCCATGTAACTAAAATTAGTGATGTTCTTATGTCCACTGTGGTAATGATTATGTCAAAATTAGTTCTCGGGACACTCGTATGGCGCTTCAAATTGCCACACAAAATTAGCTGTCATTTGTATGGAGACAACCTGTCCAGTGTGTAATAAAAAGAGGTCAGTGCAAAAGTGCAAAAAAGTAAAAGAATAATAGTACCCACATGAAATAGCTAAGAAAGAGGTCGATCTGTTTACTTACCGCAACATACTGTGGTTCGAAAACAAAAGGAAAGTACAAAAACACACTTTGCCGCATCCTTCTCAGCTTTCTTTCTATTATCTCGCCATTAAAACGTTAGGTAGGTACATCAACTAGCTGAAACGAAGCTCGCATACCTACCTGAAACAGAAAACATCAAGATTAATTTAGCTAATAAAGATTATACACGAACAAAAGAGACTGAATATTTTATTCTGATAGCACAACTAAGTATGAAACATTAAATACTTACCGCATCTTTAAAAAAAATATAATTAAAAATTTAAAATTAATTTCAGCTGAAAATAAAAAAATAATATTTTTAAAGTACCTACCATTTTGAGGTCGTAGCCTTTTTTATCATGCATGCTCTTGGCTGGCACCGATCTATCGAATACAAATCTTTTCCATAACCTAAGAACAAACACACGTACTGTAACTAGCGCCAAAAACACCCCAGTCGCGCGCAAAGGTATTTACCACTGACTCTACTTTAAAGATAAGTAGGTATTATTTTTGTCCTTTCAGTTGACAGGTACATTTAGAAGTTGGTTTCATTTTTTATTTCTTAACTTTTAGTATAGATTGTACCATTAAATACCCATATTATCTGAAAAACTACTGAACCGATTCTCATGAAACAAGTTTCAGAACTCAATATTCCAAGGAATACCCCTAATTGAAGTCAAAAAGAATCATCTCAATTAATAAAATAACATGTAGTTTTTGAAAAATTCGTGGACAAACAAACATACTTACACACCTAATTACCTACACTTAAGTAGCACACGTGCTTGGAAGCTTAAATAGAACTATACATATATATATAATAAGTAAAATAAGCAAAATTGTACTTAATTTTAGCGGTATTCTGTTTGTGATGGAAAGTAACCTTACTATTATGTGAAGGTCATTTTTCAAATTTGACGACTCTGTATAAGTTAAAACAGGGAGAAAAAAAATAGCCCTTGGCGAGTTTCTTGCCGGTTCTTCTCGCTACAAGGTCTCCTGCCGTAGGATTTGCGAACCGATGGCGTAGCTTCATTGACGTTCATAAGTGTTGTTAAACAAACCTAAATTGAATAAACGATTTTGAATTATTAATTATTGAATTATTCAAATTATAAAATTATAACTAAATATATCCCATACCTACATACGGATCAAACTGATAACCTCCTTTTTAGGGTTTCGTAGTCAACTAGGAACCCTTATAGTTTCGCCATGTCCGTCCGTCCGTCCGTCTGACCCCAGTCTAGCTCACAGACTCTTAGTACTAGATAGCTGTAATTTGACATGAATATACATATTTATCACGCCAACAAAGTGGTAAAGCAAAATTTTGAAAAAAAAAATTTTTAGGTTACCTCCCCTACACGTGAAGTGGGTATGTAATTTTTTTTTCTTGTCTACCCCATAGTGTGGGATGTCGTTGGATAGCAATTTCAAAAACGTTGTGGGTTTGTAAAGGCAATTTTTTGATTGAGGCATCCGTTTGTGAATTATTAAGCTTTAAAGTGCAAAATTGTGTTAGAGTCAAGTGTCCCCCTCCCCCCCTACCAGCCAAATGGTTGTTTCTGGATACGTGAAAAAATTCACGATAGTAGTACATCATCATCATCATTTCAACCGTAAGACGCCCACTGCTGGGCATAGGCCTCCCCCAAGGATCTCCACAACGATCGGTCCTGCGCTGCCCGCATCCAGCGGCTTCCCGCGACCTTGACCAGATCGTCGGTCCACCTTGTAGGGGGCCTGCCCACGGAACGTCGTCCGGTTCGCGGTCGCCATTCGAGAACCTTTCCGCCCCAACGGCCATCGGTTCTCCGCGCTATGTGTCCCGCCCACTGCCACTTCAACTGAGCAATCCTTCGAGCGATGTCGGTCGTTTTAGTTCTCCTGCGGATCTCATCATTTCTGATTCGATCGAGCAGGGAAATACCAAGCATCGTTCTCTCCATTGCTCGCTGGGTAACCTTGAGCCTTCTTATGAGACCCATAGTAAAAGACCACGTCTCGCTTCCATAAGTCATAACTGGCAACACACACTGGTCAAAGACCTTAGTCTTGAGACATTGAGGAATTTTGGACGCAAATATATGCCGGAGCTTCCCAAACGCTGCCCATCCGAGCTGGATTCGACGAGAGATCTCTTTCTCGAAGTTGGACTTACCTAATTGGATTGCCTGTCCTAGGTAGACATAGTGGTCAACAACTTCGAGTGTAATGTTCCCAACATTAACTGGAGCGGATGCAACATGGGCATTGGACATGATTTTCGTCTTATCCATGTTCATCTTCAGACCCACTCTTTGGGAAGCATTGCTGAGATCTTCGAGCATTGTGTTCAGGTCTTCCAAGGTCTCAGCCATGAGAACTACATCATCGGCAAACCGCAGGTGTGTTAGGTACTCGCCATTGATGTTAATGCCGAATCCTTTCCAGTCCAGTAGCTTGAAAATATCCTCCAACGCAGCTGTGAATAGTTTCGGAGAAATGACGTCTCCCTGTCTCACACCTCGCTGTAGTTGGATAGGATTAGAGCTCTGGTTCTGTAGTCGGACTGACATGGTGGCGTTTTGGTATAAGTACCTCAGCACCTCGATGTACCTGTAGTCTATTTGGCACCTCTGAAGAGACTGCAGCACTGCCCAGGTCTCGATCGAATCAAAGGCTTTCTCATAGTCCACGAACGCCAAGCATAGTGGCAAGTTATACTCTTCGGTCTTCTGTATAACTTGCCGCAGCGTATGAATGTGGTCTATGGTACTATAACCTTTTCGGAACCCGGCTTGTTCGGGAGGTTGGAAGTCGTCGAACCTGCGAGCGAGACGATTCGTAATGACTCTCGAAAACAACTTGTAGATATGGCTCAGAAGCGAGATGGGTCGGTAGTTTTTCAAGAGAGTCTTATCACCCTTCTTGAAGAACAGCATCACATCGCTTCTGCCCCATGCCTTTGGCGTTTTGCCCTCGAGGATGACAGAGTTGAAGAGCTTCTGGAGGACCTTAAGTATCGGCTTACCGCCCGCTCTCAGAAGTTCTGTTGTGATTCCGTCATCGCCCGCCGCTTTGTTGTTTTTGAGCTGCTTGAGAGCCATTCTAATCTCGTACAGGCTGACGTCCGGGATATCTTCGGTATAGTGTCGGGTAAGCTTGGCTCTAGGTTCTGTAGCCTTACTTTCAACAGGTGTTTGCGTGGAGTACAACTGTCCATAGAAACTCTCAATCTCCCTCAGGATTTCAGGTGTTGATGAAATGATACTACCGTCCTCAGCTTGCAGCCTCGTCAGTTGACTTTGCCCTATAGCCAGATCTCTAGCGAACACTTTGGAGCCTTTGTTCCGCTCAATGGCCTCTTTGATACGCTCGGTATTAAATTGGCGAAGGTCGCTTGTCAAGGACTTGGAGATCTGCCTATTTAGCTGTCGATAACGAAGGGCATCCGCTGAGTTCTGTAGTTTCATTTCGTTTCTCTGATCCATGAGTCGGATAGTGTGGCTGGAGAGTTTCTTTAATTTAGGACGGTGGGTTTTGTAGTGCTTGGACCCTACCGTGCGGACAGTATCCACCACCATGTTGTATAGATCGTCCATATCGATGCTGTTCTCAAGGGCTTCGAAGCGGTTTTGGAGCTCGAGCTGAAAGCACTCGGGGTTTTGAATTTGAGCCGGTATTGGTCGGAGCGTAGATTTTATTAGTCGAGATCTTTCCAGCTTGAAGTTGAAGTAGTAGTACATGACGAAGTTAAAAGGAAAACTATCACAGCTAAGTAAGCTTTACAAGTTTTTGAGATACAACACATTTTCGAAAACCGTTAATATATATGAAAAAAAAACGACCGTTTCGTAGCCAGCCTTTTCGGAGCCAGCTACAGTTTCATTTCGGAGCCAGCTTCTGAACGGGAATATAAATTCCCATACGGTAGCTGGCTCCGAAAGTCAGCTACGAAATGGTAAAAAAAGTCTCACTTCGGAGCCAGCTCCTGAACGGGAATAAAAATTCCCATACAGTAGCTGGCTCCGAAAGTCAGCTACGAAATGGTAAAAAAAGTCTCACTTCGGAGCCAGCTCCTGAACGGGAATAACAAATCCCATACGGTAGCTGGCTCCGAAAGTCAGCTACGAAATTGTAAAAGAAAGTCTCACTTCGGAGCCAGCTCCTGAACGGGAATATAAATTCCCATACGGTAGCTGGCTACGAAATGGTCCGAAGGGGTAATTTCCCATTTGCGAAAAATGAAACTGTTTCTCGGATCAACTACCTAACTCCAGAAAATTTTCTCAAATTTAAGAAAAACAATTTCATTTACTTACATAGGTATAAGATTAGGTACCTATATTTGATAGAATACCATATGCTGGCATTTAGTGAGAGCAACATTTATCGATTTTTAACCGACTTCAAAAACGGAGGAGGTTCTTAGTTCGGTTGTTTTTTTTTTAAGTTTGAAATAATTACTTTGTCAATTATAAACCGATTTTAGTATTTTTTTTGTTTGAAAGCTTACAATAGTACCTATCTAGTATTAAGATATGCAAGAAAGATGGGGGCGAAGTAAATTAATTATTTAAAACAGGAAAATAATGATTACACAGGAGGTGCAGGACTTAATAATTCAATAGGTCCACCCTTAAAGAGAAGAGGTAACGTTTAAGGTTAGGTTTGAATTGTGACAAAAATTACGAGCCGAGTTAGCAAAGCGAGCGAAGTGAAAGTACTAGAAAATCATTTTCAAGGAAAAATGGTTTCTTGTCTGTCAGTGTTCTCCCTTCAGAATCGATTTGCCCTATCATGGCCGCCGGTCAAACGTTTTGCTTTGAAGATGTAGCGAGTACATATAAGACAGGCAGATCAAGAAATAGCGACGAAATGCGATGTGGACCCAGTTCATATGCAATAAAAATTATTTCAATGATGAATATCTATCTAACCAATTTTAAAACAGAACGTAGAGCAAACAAAGATAATACTTCTGTAACTGATTTCCAAACTGACAAATAATAAATGGGCGGTAGCAGCTGTGGGGTGGCCGTGACGCCGGCATTGTATACACTGTATACATTGCCGCTCCAGTGCGACATTCATAAAAGATTCCATCTGAGTCAGGAAAAGCACCTTATTTACTAAAGCACACATCCCCTGGAGTCATAGTGAAATTCATGAACAGACTCTACACTTTCGTGACACTCTGAAGTGCCGTCATTCAATACATCAGGACTACCTAATATTTAGAAAGGTTTGTATGATTGTAGAGTTACTACATACAGGGTTATTTTGAAATCACTGGCCAAATTTTCAAGTTCGACTCAGAATCGGTAAGCGAACAACTTTCTTCTAGAAACATGGGTCGAAATATGTCTTTTTTTTACTTTTCATACAAATCATACTGATCACTTGATCGATTTAGTATGGGAAGTCCAAAAATTGTTGTCGTATTTCGACCCATCTTTCTAGGAGAAACCGATTCTGAGTAGAACTTAAGCCCAGTACTTTCAAAATAACCCTGTAGGTATAGTTGCGGCCTCACGGCTTAACCCGCATGCTTCAGGATTGCAGGGAATATTGGGGATAAAAAAGTACCCTGTCAATGTGCTGCCGGCCTAGCATGAGCGGCTTTTATCGCGCGATATGATATGGTACGGCAAGTTGTCTTGCTTACCCCACTAAGATGTAAGCAAGACGGCATGCCGTACCATATCATATCGTGTGATAAAAGCCGCTCATGCTAGGCCGGTTGGGTCTAGATCATAAATACCTAGATCCGTTCTACAGGGTAACCAAGCCATGAATATGTTTTGATGGGCAATAACTACATTAATAGAGACTTATTCGTCTATGTATGAAATAGGATAAAAATATGATTGATTAGCTTTCCGCCCGCGGCTTCGCCCGCGTGGACTACACGACGTTATCCCGCGGGAATGTGATGTTTTTCCGGAATAAAAAGTAGCCTATGTTCCTCTCCAGGCTACAAAGTATCGGTGTACCAAATTTCAGCCAAATCCGTTCAGCCGTTTTGCCGTGATTGAGTTACAAACATCCAAACATCTAAACATCCAAACATCTAAACTTTCACATCTATCTTCTATCTTCTATCTTCTATCTATACTTATAATAAATCTGTAGAGAGGTCAATTCTGTACATGAAATATATTTCCAAAATAACTATCAGGATGTGATTAGGGATCGATATTGATGCCAAAAATGCAATCAGTAAAATTTTTGTCTGTCTGTCTGTCTCTCTGTCTGTCTGTCTGTCTGTCTGTGTGTATAACCGTTATAGAAACAAAAACTACTCGACGGATTTTAACGAAACTTGGTACAGTTATTTTTCACACTCCTGAGCTGGTTATAGTGTACTTTTCATCACGCTACAATCAATAGGAGCAGAGCAGTGAAGGGAAATGTTGGGAAAGCGGGAGCGGGTTACTCCATTTTTTAAGCTTCCGTCGCGTGTGCAACCTTCATGGTTAAAGCTACACAGAAATCATGTATGACGGAAATGTTCTCCTTAAAATTATATAAAAAATATCCCACGACAGCATATGTCTATCTTTTATGGTAGACTCACAACAACACGTGTAACTCCCGATAGCTTAGCAGTTCGAAGCTTCGCTCGACGCGTCTCGCGGCCGAAGGTATAAAAAGGCGGGGCGTCCGAGCGCGAGCTTCATACATTAAGGTATTTTACTGATATTTTTTTATTTCTTTAAAATGTTTTTCGAACTATTAGCTACACAAAACAAGTTTTCATTTTGAATTATCTTGAATATTTTCAAAGATATAGGACTTCAAACTTTATAATTAGACAAGGACAGGACGCTATCTTAGTGACGTCAGTGGGTTAGTAGCGTCATAGTCACGCCATAGAAGATTTCGTTTTAGAAAGAGACAGCTATAGTCAAAATCAAACAGACTATAATTCTTTTATTATAAAACAGATTCAAATTATTTTTTCACATTTGGTATTCTTAATTGAAATATTTTTTAACGTCATCATTAAATATCTACATTTCAACAACAGTAAAATACCCTATTATAATAAAAGGGAACCTTCAATTTTATTGTTACCACTTGCAAGTGAGAAGGAATAGATTTGTATACTTTCAACATTTTCGTTGCTTATTCAATCAGTTTATTGTTGACATGTACGCAAAAATTTCAAACGTTTTTGAAAAAAAATGTAACCGCCTTCAAAACGGATCTTCAAACTAAAGTTAACAAACACTAAAATACGAAAAAAATTATAAGATTTTTTAATTCAAAGGACGATGATACGTGACTTTTTCTAATTTATCTTGGTACTTACTGAACTGTTTGAAGTCGGTGCCAAGCCAAAAATTTGAAGTGGGGCTACTAGGGCATATGGGGTATCATATAAAAGAGCGCTGCTTGCACACTCTCAAACAATTTTTCTTTTTGTTTTAGGCCGCATAGTTTTTGACTTATGATGAAAAATGAAAAAATAATACCGTCCCCCCTTATCTCCGAAGTTTGCAAAGATAAATTGTTTTAGGTGATAGAAGTTTATGTAAAGATTACGGGAAAAATAAAACGATGTCTCTAAATAGTAAACTTTTTCAGAAATCATCCACAAAAATTGCATTAGTTCCATTATCGGTCAAGAGATGGCGCTGACCAAAAACTGCAAATTTCTACATCGCAAATTCTTGGAAGAATATAATATGCCTCGCCGATGAAAACATTTTTACGTTTTATTTACAACCAAAATATCCTCCTTCCTACCTACTCGCAGGTTGCTTTGTTTGGGTGAAGCATAGTTGTAGTTTTTTCTATTTATTTATGATGGTACGGTACGGAACCCTCGGTGCGCGAGTCCAACTTGCTCTTGACCGGTTTTTTACTGTCCTACGTTTGATATATAGTACAAAAAAATCTAAATTGGCCGTAGTGAATTTGGATGCAGTATGAAAAATTCGTTTTGGCTACATAAACAATTGACTTTTGTTACTTTTTTACGTAATACTTATGATAATCCTTTGTATGACTGAAAGGAATCCTACTAATATTATAAATGTGAAAGCTTAGATGTTTGCTACTCAATCACGACAAAACGGCTGAACGGATTTGGCTGTTTGGGATACAGATACTTTTGTAGCTTGGAGAGGAACATAGGCTTTTTATCCCTGAAAAATATCACATTCCCGCGGAATAACGTCGTGTAGTCCACGCAGGCGAAGCCGCGGGCGGAAAGCTATGAATAAAAAAATTGTAGAAGAAAAACACCATCGGCCTCGCAAGTTTATTTTCTGCCGGGATCTACTTGCGAGGCTGGTGGTTTATTTTCTACTAGCTTCCGCCCGCGACTTCGTCCGCGTGGACATTCGAGAAAATACTTAGGGGACCAATAACCAGGATAAAAAGTATTCTATGTTTTAATTTCATCAAAATCCGATCAGACGTTTTTACGTGAGTAGGCGGGTCCTCCCTCACCAAGCGAGCAGCCTCGCGCGAGGCAGAACGTTTGCCACGTGCGGCGGGCCTCGCACAAGGCTGCTCACTTGGTGATATAGGACCCGCCTAATCATGTAAAAACGGCTGATCGGATTTTTATGAAATTAAAACATAGAATACTTTTTATCCTGGTTATTGGTCCCCTAAGTATTTTCTCGAATGTCCACGCGGACGAAGTCGCGGGCGGAAGCTAGTTTATAATATTATAAGTAGGATTTGGCTAACAGATGAGTGAATATAAGACCGATATCTGTTCGTATGTTAGACTATTATTTTTATTATTATACGGAAAAGTTTGGATGTGGGAAGCAATTTCATACTCATCCGATATCAGAAATTGTTTTACCAATGGAATAACTACTACCTACCTACGAATTTTTTTAAAGGGAACGTTAGTTACAGCGTTGTTAATAAATTATTATCGGTCAATATTACACACATTTATCTCATTCCGAATAGTAGTAGTGGTACAGTCAGCTTCAAACTGATCTGAGCGTTCAAATCTACCAAAAATATCTGAACATTTCACAACAAACACTCTTTTATTAAGGTGTACTCTCATTAAATTGTTCTCAAACAACAAATGAAAATACACCGTCTTGAGATAATAGTTGACTTTTTAATATTATGTTCATATACACGGTTATTTTGAAACCACTGGCCAAATTTTTAAGTTCGACTCAGAATCGGTAAATGAACAACTTTCTCCTAGAAACATGGATCGAAATATGACTTTTTTTTTTACTTTTCATACATAGCATACTGATCAAGTGATCGATTTTGTACGAAAAGTCCAAAAAATTTTGTCGTATTTCGACTCATGTTTCTAGGAGAAAGTTGTTCACTTATAGTCCATTCGCTTAGATAGTGTCGCTCTGCCACAATGCCGTGCGGGTGTACCGACACTTTCTAACAGAACGGACTATACTGATTTTGAGTCGAAGTTACTTTGGCCAGAAGATTCAAAATAACACTGTATTTTTGGTGGGTTTGAACGCTCAGATAATTTTGAAGCTGACTGTACCTACCGCCGCGCCATAGGGCCTCAATAGGTACCTACATTAATTCTAAGTATTTAAGGCTATATCCAACAGGAAATAAGATTCATCCACTCAGACGGAGACGAGCAGATACTACAGTGCCACAACCTTTTCTGTTCCGGTGACAGCGGCGCTACGTACGTTTTTCTTTTTTTTGTAGCAATTTAACCGGCCCTGAGTTCTAAGAATTTCAGCCGCCAGCAGCGCTATAGTTGGATATCAACTTGACAGCAAAATGACATTAAAAAAAACACGTTAGTTTCACATTTTGGCCACCGGCACAGCAAAGTTTGTGGCACTGTAGCTGTCACTAAAATAAAAATAAAATATTGGATACACATTTTACTTTTTGAGTTCTTCTAAACTACCATGAATATTGTGGCTGGTAGACAATGCTTTTTGGGTTAAGCCTGCTTCTGTGCCGTACTTTAAATGTATTTTATAAAATAAGTTAATAAATAACTACTTAATGTTAAACCAGTCCCCTTATTCTTGACGGAATCGAGTATAATATTCTTCGATCATAATTATATAATATTGGATCGCATCGTGTGTTACGTTCTGGCCCGGCCACGGCGTCAAATAAGGCTGTGGTTGTGTCAGTAAACGGTACGGATAAGTACCTCGTAGTACTTCGATGGAAAAAAAGAGTACCACAGTATTTCATCAGTTATAACACATTTTTGGTGGCCGGGCTGCAACGCATACGACCCAGCCCGGCCACGCTTCTATCGAAATAAATAGGTAACTTTACGATGCAATTTTGGTACGAGGCGATGGTACGTATTCTGTACCAACGAGAATGTGTCCGTTTCCCCTTTAAAATAGTAATTAAAACTATTTATTTTTGCATCGAAATTTCTGAAATAAAACGCCTGACATTATTGTTTGAGCAAATAAACGTAATTTGACGTCTTGAGAGATTATCACTCAGGGCTGCCTCCATACAAAAAATTGTTTGTAAATATGAGTTTTACGAATTTTTAAGTAATAGAAATAAAACATCTTTTTTAAAAAGGGAACCGCCTTCAAAAAGAATCTTCAAACAAAATTAACAAACACTAAACAACGAAAAAAGTAATTAGATTTTTTAATTCAAAGGACGAAAATGCATGACTTTTTCTAACTTATCTTGGTACCTACTTACTGAACTGTTTGAAGTCGGTGCCAAGTCTAATAGGTATTTGAGGTAAATACGTCCTACACCTCACGCTTGGGACCGGGTTTTTTTAATTTTTGTTATTTCACTCAGTATAATTCGTTCCTATTCTTTTTGGCTTGGCTTGGCACCGACTTTTTTTATTAATTTTGTTTGAAGATTCTTTTTGAAGGCGGTTACATTTTTTTTAACGTTTTATTTTTCGATTTTTAGTGTTAATAATCGTAGCGAAACTACATGGTGATTATGATAAATTGTTGTAATATCCTGACCGTTACGGAGTTCAGCTATCCATCTTTAGCTACTTATAACTTGAAGGTATACAACTGAAGGTCCATTCGTGCATATGGTATTTATAAAACATCCTATAGCTATGTTGAGGAGTTTCAACTCTCATCATCAATCAGCTCACCCTAATAACCTGAAAGAATATAGGTAACTATTAGTCCATACGTACGATTAATACTTAAGGAATTATTCTCCAGCTTCTAACCGTTAAGGAATTGTAGCTTCCATCACCAGCTCATCACTATGAGATGATCATACTACCAGATGCAAATACTTGACTAACTTCAAGAATAAATGGAACGATGTTGCCTATATTAGAGAATTTCTCTCAATTTTCCTGGGATTTCATCTCCTGATCTTGACTTGGTGTAAATAAGATCTCGTCAGGAGTATAAACTTTCGACAAAAAAAAAATTTGAAAAAGATTAAACAACAAACACTTTGATGAAAATAAAGAAGTCGTCTAAATAAGCGAACTAAAGTCTCAATACGCATTATTCACGATAATTCCAGAACTTCTCGTCAGTTCTTGATGAAATTTGAATGAGACCACCCGAGAAGCGTAACCTTTCAAATAAAAAGAATTATCCAAATCCGTTCATTAACGAAAAAGTTCTGAGGTAACACACATAAAAAAAATATATATACAGTCGAATTGATAACCTCCTTCTTTTTGAGTTGGTTAAAAAACGTTATATGTTTGTATGAAATGGATATTAAAGAAATAAAAAGTACTATTTTTTTTCAAAATCAATGTTTATTTTGTTGTACTTAATATATTAGTAGATACAATCAGGCTTTAAACTTCGATAACGAAAACCACAGCCACTACAGGAAACTAAGTACATAAAAAAATCGGTCAAGAGCGAATCGGACTCGTGCACCGAGGGTTCCGTACCATCATTAATATAAATAAATATAACGTGAAAATGTTTTCATCGGCGAGGCTATAGTCGTCAGAGTTTGCGGTGTAGAATAATGCAGTTTTAGGTCAGTGCTATCTCTTGACCGATAGTGGAACATATAATTGGTTGATGATTTCTGAAAAAGTTTACTATTAAGAGACATCGTTTTATTTTTCCTGTAATCTTTACATAAACTTCTATTACTTATAAGAATTTCAGATTTTCTCTTTGCAAACTTCGGCGATAAGAGGGAACGGTATTTTTTTTACATTTTTCATCATAAGTCAAAAACTATGCAGCCTAAAACAAAAAAAAACAGATGTTTGAGAATTTGCAAGCAGCGCTCTTTCATATAAATCATAAATCATAAATCATAACATTTATTTGACACAGACAGTGGACATGGACATAACTTATATAAACAAAAATACACAAAAAAACACTATAAAATGTACCACATGGCTGCATCAAAAGGGATCTAGTTCAGCATGTGTCAGTGTTGAAGCTGACGCTGGTTTTCAACTAGACCCCTTTTTGATTGACATGTCGATGTCAATACGGATGCATTTTAAAGAATTAAAAGAAACATAAAACTAAAAATAAAACTAACAAAATTTAAATTTAGGTATAACAAGCATGCATAAACATCACCTTTATTTGACATGTTTGTTTATAAATACCTACATAGTAGCTGTGCTTATGGTGTATGTACCTGAATTATATAAAGAGAGCACCAATAATGAGTGACTGATGTGATGAGTGTGAGTAATGTGATGAGTGATGTGTAAGTATAATAAAAATAATAATGATAATGACAAACACAAAATATCTACTATTTAAAAATAATAATAAAATAGATGATGAACACTAAATGTAAGAGGCATCAATAAATGTTATGCAGCCCAACTCTCGCTGTGCATTAATAAGGTGCAGTGTCAGGTGTTTTTTGAAAACATACAGAGAACTGCTTTCTCTCAGAGGCGGAGGAATATTGTTCCAAATTTTGGACGCTGCGTAACGAAAGCTACCCCTGAAACATGCTGATCTATGAGACTGCGTAGCCAGCTGCTGGGAATACTGCCTCTTGCTACCGAGCCAAACGAGTCTATCATACAGATATTTTGGTTCTTTTGCCCTAATCACACCAAAAAGTAGACAAGCAAGGTGGAGTTTGCGTCGGGATTTCATTTTTAGTGCATGATGCTCATTCAAGAATGGAGTGACGTGGCTGCGATGAGGTATAGAGAAGCAGAAGCGCGCACATGCATTTTGCACTCTTTGAATAAGCCTGTTCGACCGAGCCAGTAGACGCGGACCGTAGACAGTATCACCGTAATTAAGCTTGGATAAGACTAATGACTCAACCAAGCGTAATCTTAGGTTCTCAGAAAGATAAGGTCTAATTTTATATAAAACTTTAAGTCTGTAAAAACAATTTTGAACAGTGTCAGCTAGGTGTTTTTCAAATCTTAGGCCCGCATCTATGTTTAAGCCCAGATTACGCGCAACATCCACTCTCTCTATAGGCGCACCTATCAGCTCAACATTCAAAGAATCTGGCAAAACCCGTTTCATTTTGCCCGTGCCAAACAACATGAACTTAGTCTTTGACGGATTAAGTACCAAACAGTTATTCCCAGCCCACCCCGCAACAGCACTCAACTCCTCATTAAGGTCTCTTACAGCAGTTTCGTAGTCTTTTGGATAAAAAGAGATATAGACCTGTACATCATCGGCGTAGATATGATATCGACATTTCTTGAAACAGCCAATTATGTCTGCACAGTACAAAATAAAAAGTACTGGGCCCAAAATTGAACCCTGTGGCACGCCCCTCGTCAAAGGTTTAAGTGACGAGTTTGAAGCATTTCCATCGCTTTGTGTCAGTTTCACAAATTGCTTCCTGTTAGTGAGATAACTTTGGAACCACTGCAGCGTGCTATCGTCAAACCCGTAATACCTCATCTTAGCAATGAGCAACTCGGTATTAATCGCGTCAAATGCACGTGAAAAATCTAATAATACCAGTATCGTGCACATACCCTTGTCCTGATCCGCCAGAATATTGTCTGTCACATCTAGTAATGCAGTTGTGGTACCACGGCCTTTCCTGAAACCGGACTGCAATTCAGGGAGAATACCATTGGCCTCTAGGTATTCTGTCAGCTGCGAGCAGACTACCCTCTCTAAGATCTTGGAGGCACATGGCAAGATACTAATTGGCCGAAGGTCTTTCAGATCAACTGGATTCGGGTTCTTAGGCAACGGTAGAACAGTGGCAATTTTCCACACATCAGGAAAGACAGACGACTCGATGGACATATTTATAAGTGTAGTGATATTGTCTAAGGTGTGCTGTATGGAAAGAACTAACATTTTTAATGAAATCCCATCGAATCCCACTGCATTAGACTTAAGCTTCAGTATAATACGTGACACCTCATCACCACTGACCTGTTTAAGAGTAAAAGTAGAACTACCATAGAGATTCACATCAAAAAACGATTTGTATATATCGTTAGCTACTGAACTGCCAGGAACCTTCAAAAAATGCAAATTAATTAGGTCAGGGTCGTTAAAATCTGAAGGCAGCTCCTTATTACGTTTGAATGGCAAAACAGTATCTTTTAAATTCTTCCAAAGTACTTTAGGTTCATTGATTTTACTATTTATATTTTCACGAAAGTAGGCAACTTTTTCATGATATAATGAATTATTAACTAATGTCTTGAATTGCTTATAATATTGTTTATTTGATTCAGTTTTTGATTTTCTATAACTAGATAGGGCATCATCACGCAAACGCATCATTAGCTTTATGGTGTCGGTCATCCAAGGATAGGATGGTTTCTTTATAACACTTCTTCGAACAGGTGCATGAACGTCAAAAACAGATAGAAGTTTCATGTCAAAAGTAGACACCATGTCGTTTACTGAAGGTAAGCTATCCCAATAGGTCCAATCCAGTAATGACAGGTCAGAACATAAACTTTCATATTTAATATCCTTCAAAGGCCTAGAGTACACGATGAACGGTTTATATTTTTCCCGCTTGACACCTAGTTCACAGACTAGCACCGAGTGACCGATTCGATTCCGCAAAGGCTCGACACAAATATGTTTAACACCAAGGTCGGTGCAGATAAGGTCGATTAAACTATGGCTGGTGTCAGTAAAATGTGTGGGAGAGGAGACCAACTGACTGAGCCCTAAGCAAGTTAAACACTCATTTAACTTCTTTGTGTTAACGTCATTAATATTTAACATGTTTACGTTAAAGTCACCTAAAATAACGCAGTGATCCACTTCACCTAGGGAAGTCACAGTGTCACTAATAGCATCCAAAAATAGGTTTAGACTTAATCGCGGCGGACGATAGGCTGTGCCTACAGCGATTTTTTTGCCGTTAATCGTGAGTAACAGCCACATCTGCTCAACGGAATCGAACCGAGGATCCACAGAGTGCGCGAGCGCACGCACACGTACACCTCGCCTAATGTAAAAGCCAACCCCACCACCGCGCCCCGAACAAACCGAAGGCGGGCGCGGGGTATGACGCAGACGATACCCGGGCACCGTGGGCGCGCGCCCCTCCTCGCCTAGGCGAAGCCAAGTCTCGTTCACTGCTAATATGTCAATGTCATAACGGTCAAATATGGATATGAAATCGTCATGACCCGTACCTAGGGAGCCGGCATTGAAAAAACCCAATTTTAAATACTTCTTAGCACTCTCCTTGGCCATCTTTATTTATATAGTAAATATAGTAAACACAATATGTACATATTATTATAACTGTGAGACCAACAATAAACTTCCCCTGACAAAACAATACATGTAATACAAAATACTTATATTTTTTTATAAGTGCGGAAAACATTATAAGTAAGTACACAATTATAAATAATAAATTAAATGCAAAAAATGAAAATTGTAATAAATGTTTGCAGTGTTTTAGGGTAAGACTAGTGCAGCGTATATTATTTGATAAAATTAAGACAATTTTCCCCTTTAATATTATTACATCATATTTATAATTGCTAGATTTAAAACTCACGACAGCGGCACGACTTCGACATATAAAAACACCACTCAGCATGAAAGAAATAGTAAAATTAAAACTATCATAAATGTAGATAGATGCAGACAAGGTATTAGTTAAAATAATTTGCAAGTGCATAAAACTATGACATGTAAATAATAAAATAGTAAATAAGTGTATAAAGTATATTTTGTGTATAAGGGTGTTAATGTAATGTATACTTTTTGATAAAATTAAGCACATTATGTTCTTATTCATTACTATTTTACAAACATTATTGCTACTAGAGATGAACAGCAGCAAGGCAAAACAAACAGTAAAAAGGCCTCGCAGCAATGAAATGACGAAAAACAAAATAAAAATTACAACAAGACAAAAGTAGACAACTGCATATGAATAATGCAATGAATTATTCAGCCAATGAATAAGACCACTGCTGAACCTACATAGCGAAACAATAAAACATGCCAGACAGTACTTATGAATACACTTAGAAATGATACTTCATATGCCCTAGTAGCCCCAATTCGAATTTTTAAGATCCCCTTTCAGATCCTGTTCCAAAAAAAATACCTATTAATAGTTTTATTTCTCTCTTATTTGCAAAATAGTTGGGCAAACGTCATCTAATTTCAAGTTGATAGCATAAGTGGTTCACGAGTAAACCAGTTTGTGACAGACAGACAGAGTCGCACCATAAGGATTCCTTTTGACCATTTTGCTACGGAACCCTAAAAACAATAAGTCAAACTTTACCCCCATATAACGTTATAATGAAGCGGTGAGTTCGATTTATTCTTTTTATTTTTCGCATTTAAGATAGTTTGAAGATTACGTACCTATCGACGTATAAGAAGTATTAGAGAAATTCGATGCGTCTTTTGACGACTCCGTAGCACAGTAGTCAGAGCATTTGCTCGGACGACAGTGAAATGTCGTGGGTTTGAGTCCTACTGTGGCAAATTGCGAAACGAGATTCTCTTCGATCTTTTCTAATACCTATGATGGTATAGTTATGTCGCACGGTTCAGTTTCAAAAACTTTATTTATTATTTTAATATGCCCATAAAAAGGGACCACCATACTATAAATGTTTCAAATCTATATCACCCTTCCGAAATGTATAGGAAAATATATTTACTCTTCTTTACGAAAACCTTTTTGTATTGAGGCAGCCCTGACTGCTAAGCTTTTAAAATATTTTGGGGTCTTAGAAACTATTTACACTAAATAAAATGTAAGTGGAAAAAGACCAATGGGAAAAGATAGATGTATAATTATACATTTTTATCAAATTTTAACTAAGCCTAGTTTAAATCATATGAGCCATTGCGCCTACAAAAAAAATATACAGAAGACGTCGAGTTACGTATATTGCTCAATCAACAATATCAGGCGTTTTATTTCAGAAATTTCAATGCCAAAATATATTGTTTTAATTACCATTTTAAAGGGGAAACGGAAACATTCTCGTTGGTACAGAATACGTACCATTACCCCGTACCAAAATTGCATCGTAAAGTTATCTATTTGTTTCGATAGAAGCGTGGCCGGGCTGGGTCGTATGCGTTGCAGCCCGGCCACCAAAAATGTGTTATAACTGATGAAATACTGTGGTACTCTTTTTTTCCATCAAAGTACTACGAGGTACTTATCCGTACCGTATACTGACACAACCACAGCCTTAGTTGACACCGTGGCCGGGCCAGAACGTATCACACGATCGAATCAACTTCAAAAAAATATTATTTTGGTATTTTGTAAATAGTTGCTATGGTTTCCACAGTACCTACTGTATTGACATTATTTCGATCGATGTGAAATATAGATTCAAGATTCAAGATTCAAGATTCAAATTTGTTTATTCAATTTAGATTGTTATTTACAATACTTGTGAACGTCATAGAAGCTACGCCATCGGTTCGCAAACCCTACAGCGGGAGGCCTTGGAGAAGAACCGGCAAGAAACTCCAAGGGTTGTTTTTTTCTCCCTGTTTTATTTCATACAGAGTCGTCAAATTGAAAAATGACCTTAACATGGTATGACTAAGGTCAGTTTCCATCACAATTACACAATGGGTTATGATAAATACAGTTAAGTATAGGCGAACTAATGATCATAGCGGTGAACAATTTTCAATTAAGTACTTAGGAACTCTACTTAAAGCTTTAATATTAGTTAAAAACAAAAGACAATTCTACTATATACTGCAAGTTGCGCCATACATGTTTCAAATGTAATTCTTAATAAAATGAATAAAAACAAAAGAAAACACATTTTAAAGCAAGCAGATGAGAGCAGACCCATTCCCACTGGCAGCACCCGTTCACGAGCATGACGCATGAACCAGCCATCGCTTCGCTCAACCATATTTTAGGGAACGTAACGACCCGCCTCACACGCCACCACCGTAGAAATGTTTTAGTGAGCATGACGTACTCAAACTGCCTACCTTAAATGACCGAATTAAAAGCTTAACTAATATAAACGCTAATAATATAAAATATAGGGCACGACTCACAATATCATACTAGGAACATTTGTTACGAGTGTTAAGACCAAGGTGTTTTGTCGTTCAAATAATCATTTACAGTGTAATAGCCTTTTTTGAGGAGACCACTCTTTATATGATTCTTAAACTGTAGATATGGTAAATCCAAGATATCACTTGGGATTTTGTTATATATGTGTATACCTTGACCAACGAAAGATCCGTGCACCTTTTCTAAACGGTACCGAGGCATTACGAGCTTGTTTCTATTTCTAGTATTACGATTGTGTAAATCACCATGTTTGGTATACAAGTTAATATTGCGACGTACAAAAAGAATGCAATTTAATATAAATTGAGATGCAGCTGTCAGTATACCTATTTCCTTGAACTTGTCTCTAAGCGAAGTTTTGGAGCCTAGTTTATAGATGGCCCTGATTGCTCGGTTTTGCAAGATGAATATAGCATTAATGCCAGCCGCTAATCCCCACAAAAGAATGCCATATGACATGATGCTATGGAAATAACTAAAGTATACAGTTCTAGCAGTATCAACATCTGTTAGCTGTCGTACTTTTCTAATAGCGTAGGAAGCAGAACTAAGCTTACCAGCTAATGTTGCGATATGCGCATGCCATTGAAGTTTCGAGTCTAAAGTTACACCCAGAAAGATCGTTGATTGTACTAAATCCAGTTTTTCGTTGTTGATTACAATTTCAACAGGTACCGTCTGTACATTTGGCAGAGAAAAAAGTACGCACTTTGTTTTCTTTGCATTAAGCTGCAAATTGTTAGAATTAAACCAACCGAGTACTTGTGACAGTGCTTTGTTTACATCGTCAAAATTGGTTTTGTTTCTGTCTATGTTAAATATTAAAGAAGTATCATCTGCAAACAACACAATATCACAGAAGTTTTTGGCAAAGAAAGGCAAATCATTAATATAAACCAAAAATAGAAAAGGGCCTAAAATAGAGCCTTGAGGTACGCCTAGTTTAATCTGAGAGCCGTTTGATTTCACTCCATTAATGTCAACTGTCTGAGTTCTGGAACTGAGATACGACAGTATTAGTTTCTGGGCATTATTTTTTACACCGTAATGATTTAGCTTCAACAGCAGCGTCCGGTGATCAACACAATCAAAAGCCTTGGATAAGTCGCAAAATATTCCAAGAGTATTTTGCGACTTTTCCCAGGCATCAAACACATGCTTTGAAAGTGCAACCCCAGCATCCGTGGTTGACTGACCTTTCATAAATCCGAATTGTTTGCTATGCATGAGATTGTTTAATGAGAAATGAGACAATAATTGCTCTAGTATTATTTTTTCAAATATTTTGCTTAAGGCGGGTAATATTGATATTGGTCTATAATTGCTTGGGTCTTCTTTGTTTCCTGATTTAAATAAAGGTATGACTTTGAAAAATTCCTTGAGCGATACACTGATTAAATATAATAGCAAGTTAAGGGGCAATAGCATGAATAATGTTTTTAAGTACAGTAACAGATATGCCCCATAAATCAGTGGTAGTTTTCATTTTAAGTAAATTAAATGTTTTGATTATATCGCTAAAATTAATTTCTTTAAAATTAAATAATGAACTACACTCAGATACATGTTTTTCAAGAACCGAGACAGCAGAAGCTGGTGAAGAATTCAAATTAGAGGTGGTTACTAATGGTATATTAACAAAAAAGTTATCAAAAATATTAGCAATTTCTGTTTCAGAGTTTATTCTTGCGTTATTAATGTTAAGCGCTAGACTGTTGTCATGTTGTTTACCTTTTCCGGTTTCACGCTTAATAATATCCCAAGTTGTTTTGATTTTATTATTTGACTTTTTAATTTTATCCTTTAAAAAGATTGACTTTGCTTTAGAACATGCTTTTTTGAAAATCTTAGAATATTGTTTTACATGTTCTACGAAACGAGGGCTGTCATTAGTTTCTCTTAATTTATATAGTTCATACAGCCTGTTTCTACTTTTATAAATACCTGTCGTAGCCCATTCGCAAAACTTTAACTTCTGGGTGCATTTAATCGTTTTAGACTTAAAGATATTATTGAACTCATTCGTTACTAATTCAAAAAGGGTTCCATAAAGCGCATTAGGATCATCATGCACATATGGCATCATAGAAACTTTATCAGCTACATTATTTTCAAAATTACGTAGTCGCATTTTTGTAACGGGCCTGCATTGTACACTTTTAGGTGCATCAACAATATCTAATTCATAGGATACCTTTAATCCGTAGTGGTCGGATGTAATATTTTTAACGACTAGTTTGTTAGTCGGATCAGACTCCGAAAAAACATTATCTATGCAAGTGGCTGAATGAGATGTTACCCTTGTGGGCTCCAAGAACTGATTAATTAAATTAAAAGAATTGAACAAAGTTAATATTCGTGTAGTCAATGCACAGCTTTCAAGAATATCAACATTAAAATCGCCACATACTGCTATTGGTTTATTTTTTAACTTTAACTTATTCAACACATCCTCCATCACCGATTCAAATGATTCAAAATTACCTTTAGGTGGTCGGTATACACATACAATGACTAAGCTTTTTAATTCTACACATGACAGCTCGACATGACGTTCTATAGAAAGGTTTACAATATCCTTTCTTTCTCTGTAGCTTATATTATTTTTTACGAAAATTAGAGAGCCGCCACGCGTTGTTGTCTTCCTAGATAATAAATTTGCTAACTGAAAGTAGAATCCTGAACGCAGCGAAGGATTCAATATACGTTGCCCGAGATGAAAATAATTTTGCGGCCGAGTAATACACTCTACTTTTCATTTCGAATATAAGGAAAGTAAATACACTCTGCTTTTCATCTCCCTCTATAAGAAAAGCAATAAAGACAACTAAAACTATCTAGAAAAATAAAAGAAAGGTGGCGGCGGGCTTCGATTTCTCTGTTTTTTCTATAATAGGTACCTATATAAAAAAATTGAAGTTTTGAAATAACAAAAACAAATTTTAGAACAAAAAAAAAATGTTTTGAATAAAAAAAAAATTTTGTACTTACACACTTAAAAGTTTTTTTTTATATGTCTATCGGATGCCTCCTAACTATCTCCGGAGTACCATAGGGGGTTGAAAATTTTGTTAGATTTTAGCTACGCTACGAGACGGACCGTTTTTGAGATATTCTCGTTTTTATAAAAAAAAAAAAATTTGCTAGTCCCATGAGCGTCCCCATACAAAATTAGTTGAAAACTTTTTCATTGCCGATGAGGTAACTCTATGGTTGACTGTAACCAAATTCAGTTCTATTCTTAAAATTCATTTCCACCCTAGGGTGAAACGGATAGTTTTGGACCCGCTGCTCAGTTTAAATATCCATCACTTTCCGAATCTGAGAGATGAAAAATCTTATTATGTACTGTTTACAAAATAAGCAAAAGCCGAGCAAAATAACAAAACTCTTGAGATTTAGGTACCGGTAACTAGGTAGATAGCCTTGGCACAGTAATCGAGTTTTCGTTTATTAATATTAAAATAAATTGTATTGTATAACTATTAATTGAAAGAACTAAAGTTTAGCATAATCCTATTATTACATCGATTCTAAAGACTGCCAAAATTCTGAAAAATAAGTCAACATCGACGAAACCGTTAGCAAAATGCCGTAGTCTAGGAAAAAATGGGGCTACTTTGATAACTTATAATGTAAGTAGTATAAAACCAGTAATGGCATACTATCTATAGTTATATTTAGGCTACCAAAGGTCAGTTGAAATAAAAAGGAAAACGATACATAATAATTCAGTCAAATAAGAGTTGTCAACAAAGTCACCCGAGAAAAAAATCTTTCCGTGTTCTGTGGTCACCCCCTCAAATCAAAGTTACCACAGTTGACCGTACTTAATGGACCAACCCAGCCTTCTGCCGGCGGCGGCGGCGCCCGCGTAGACTGGACGATGTTGTCTCGCGGGAATGTGATATTTTTCCGGGATAAACAGCCTAGGTTTGTCACTCACCAGCTTTTTCTTTTCTCCCAAACTATCCTCATACTAAAACAAAATCACGTCGATCCGTTGCTCCTTTTTGACGTGACTCTAGACGGACGAACACACTTTCACATATAAATATCTACTTAGGTATACTAATATTATAAAGAGGAAAGATTTGATTGTTTATTTGTTTGTTTGCATCGAATAGGCTCCGAAACTACAGGACCGATTTAAAAAATTCTTTCACCATTAGAAAGCTACACTCTTCCCGCGTGACATAGGCTATATTTTATCCCGATATTCCCACGGGAACGGGTAGGTACCACCCGGGTGAAATCGCGAGGATCCGCTACTTAAAAAATATAGATAAAATTCTGACTTTTTTAAATCAGTAAGAGAAACAAATTAACATTTGCCTAGAAACAAATCATTGAATGAGACTCTATTGTCTCATATTAAATTGTGTACCGACAGCAAATGAGCAAGTAAATATAGCTTAATAGTCCATATGGTATGTCTTTGTATCATTACTCTGTTACCTAGTCAAGTGGTATCAGCATGGTTGAGTGTTTGGTTGATACAGCGCCAGTACAATCACTACGGCCTACGTAGGTAAAGTGCTTGCACAGCTTCCAGTGTGTACTCGAGCCTCTCAATTATACTGCTTCGATTGGAATAAATAAGTATCGAGTTGGAGCAAAAATATTTCTATTCGAGAGACCCGTGTTTGAGTCGTAACTTTAGGGACACCGAACTAAGCCACAACCGTCAATTAGATGGCATGCGGCACGCTCGTAGTGTCGGAAAACGGCTAAAAATCAAAATAGCTCGCTGCGAGTCCTAGTCACATTAAATAAACATAGGCGATCGAGTTCTGCCAACTCCCTCAAAAATTCTGTAGAAATCCTCTTTCTAGTGATGTGCCAAAATCTACATTTCTTAAAAATCTTTTGGTTGCTTCGAAAATTCGCTAAATTTGTGATTAAGTATGTATTCTTATCAGTATTTATTTTGAACATTACTTTTATGTGACCCAATAGATTTTAAGACATGTGGGATAATGGTCAGTCATTATGATCTGCGGGCTTAGACCTATGTCCTAACATTTTTCTTTTAACAGCCACAGGTAAACTTGCTTTGTAGATAAGTCAGCTTTGTATTATTTCTTAGTTGGAATTAATTGAGTGTTCCGTTGAGCCCATGATGAATAGCTTTCTGAATGAACCACAGAACAACGCCGAGACGCGACGGTCTAAGTTATTGTAAGAGTAAAGTTCTAGAGATTCTAAGTTTCAACCAAGTTACAATATCTTCAACTAGGCTGGCTTTTTACTATGATTAACTTTTGTTATTTTAGGGTTCACATATTATTATAATTCCGAAAACATGTTTACCAGAAGTTTTTATTGGGCCAAAGTGATTTTATTCATAAAATATAGTTAATAATAATAATTTCAAAATTGGTGTCACCAACGTTCAATTCTTATAAATTTTCATTTGAACTAAAATTAATTAGGTACATTTTTTTTTATCCACAACGGGGTAGCACTTAGCCTTCATCACACCTGATGATAAGTGGTGATAAGGCTGAAGGTGGAAGCGCACTACTCCCGGAATCCTCAATCACTGAGGAACTGGTTATCTTATCTTTTAACTGCCGGAACACAATAATGCTGAAAACATCATTGTTATAGCGTCAGACTTAGATAAGATGGTGGTAGCTAGCCAGGCGGACTAAGAACAAGTCCTACCACCAACCAAACCGAATACAATATGTACCCCCACTGGGAATCGAACCCGGGACCTCTGGTTCTGAAATCCGTGGTATGAACCACTAGACCACAGAGGCGGTTAAAATTACATAGAGGTACTTTTTATTGAACTTATCTACATGATTTGCTGTAATTATTATTTCCCTTACAATTGCTCTAATTTCAAATTCAGTGAGCAATTCGTACGTCTAAAAATAACATTTCTTAAATTTGCTTGTCTTGTGATACTTTTAATTATTTTTAGGGTTCATACCTCAAAAGGCAAAGAAACGGAACCCTTAAAGGATCACTTTGTTGTCCGTCTGTCTGTCTGTCTGTCCGTCCGTCTGTCTGTCAAGACCCTTTATCTCAGGAACGCGTGGTGGTATCGAGTTGAAATTAAAACCATATACTAAGGTCTACAGTCCCTTGAAGCTGTGAAAAAATCAAACTTCTAAGCTAACGTAAAAAAAGATATGGCCGGCATAAATGCCACAAAAAACGCATATTTCGACACTCTCAAGGGAATCAAAATTCATAGGGTACTTATCAGAAAAATGTGTGATAGTAAAAAACCACGAGCCCTATAAGTAGCTTTCAGGCGGGATTCGAACCCGCGCCTCCGGGAATCCGGCCCGATGCTCTGACCAACTAAGCTACCGAAAGGCTTACACGACTCGTCGAATTTTGCTATCACTTGTTACGCTGTAGGCCAGCGTTGCTTCATCAATGTGAGGAAACCCTCGCATCCGAAAGAAACATTTTTACAAATGTTTAACAATCGATTAAGATGAAACAGCAATATTGAGATTTTATATTATTTTTATGCATTCACAGTGCAATTTTGTAAGTATCGGAAAAATGTGTGATAGTAAAAAACCACGAGCCCTATAAGTAGCTTTCAGGCGGGATTCGAACCCGCGCCTCCGGGAATCCGGCCCGATGCTCTGACCAACTAAGCTACCGAAAGGCTTACACGACTGGTCGAATTTTGCTATTACTTGTAACGCTTTAGGCCAGCGTTGCTTCATCAATGTGAGGAAACCCTCGCATCCGAAAGAAACATTTTTACAAATGTTTAACAATTGAGATTTTATATTATTTTTATGCATTCACAATGCAATTTTGTAAGTATCGGAAAAATGTGTGATAGTAAAAAAAAACACGAGCCCTATAAGTAGCTTTCAGGCGGGGTTCGAACAGAAGTTGGTCAGAGCATCGGGCTGGATTCCCGGAGGCGCGGGTTTGAATCCCGCCTGAAAGCTACTTATAGGGCTCGTGGTTTTTTACTATCACACATTTTTCCGATACTTACAAAATTGCATTGTGAATGCATAAAAATAATATAAAATCTCATAGGGTACTTCCCGTTGACCAAGAACTTCGAAATTTGGCAGGTAATGTTGTCTTATACTACAAGTAAGTACAGGAAAAAATCTGAAAACTATACATTTGTAATTAAATCATAAGAAATATAAGTAGTCATTAAAGTACGTAATCAAAAAAATCAATACGCGCGCTCATAATTTAACTTCTTAAACTTTTCTTTGACCTATACACTTAAAATTTGGTGATACTTTATGTTTATTATTACACGTATTACCCCAAGAACTATCCGATATTTTTGTAAAAAATTTAATAACAGGCCCTTAAATATAATTTTAAGAGACTATATTTTGGAATCCAACATAATATCGCATTGGAAGGTATAAAAATAAGTTATACCCCGAAAATGGTGCAATTCTTTCAGCAAATATGCTATCACCAATTTTATCGTTTACATGTGTTTATGTTCAATTGTTCACCATATCTAAGTACCAAAGTCGAAATCCATAAAGATATAAAACGGGAAACGTATACATTAGGAAGAAGTCGGTTGTTTCTGATAGCATATTTAACATAGGTGTAATGCCAATTTGAGTTTACGTAGAGAGTTTTTTTTAAAGTTTATTTGTTTTTCATTTACAAATATAGGGGGATTATATACTTTTACGAAAGATAATAATAAATGTATTCAAATGTAAAGTTATACCATTTTGCCTATTTTTTATAGATTTTTTAAAGCTTTGCATTTGTTTTTTTTTTAATGTCGCTGTCATAAATATTGGTGGATTACTAATGAATTATTTATTAAACTAGATAATCTAATTTTCAATGTTAAGAAATTACTGATATAGAATTATTGTTGAGTCTCCATAGAGCGAATTAGTTTGGCTCTCGGACTATATATATTATATATTTTACCAACAAATACCAATATATTGATAATTCTGTTTTTTTTCTATTAAATTCACTCATTTTCCTATTCCAAACCAGCTTAATTGTGCGGTCAAACGAGTAGTCAGATTCACACAGTCGGTTAAGGCGAGGATTCCCGACCGAAATAGGCACGCTAACGCTTGCTCGGCGTAACTCGATACACTTCGCGCGGACCCAGCGGCACTTCCAACTAGGTACTTTGAAATCGCTATCGCCCCGCGAATCGAAAATCTCTTTTAAATTCAATTAAAAATGAAATACTTAATAAAAAAAAATGACGGCCGGAATCCCTCGGCTATTCAAAGACAATTCTTTTCATATGTTTTTCATTAACTAAAACAAGTAGGTATACTGCAAGTAATATGATATTTGAATTATTACTTTACTAGACGGATGTTTGGAGTTTTATTTGATAAAAATGTAAGACTAACACTAGATAAAAGACTGTAAAATAACGTATATTTTTTTCAAAATTTTGAGTACCTAGTTGTGGTTTACGAGTAATCCATAATTTCAAATACTTACCCTATTTTCGGGAATCACCGCCTTAATGGTTTCTATAGCTTTATTATATGCATAGATAGATGTAGGTACGGAACCCTCGGTGGGCGAGCCCGACTCGCACTTGTCCGGTTTTTTTTTAAACCGGCTATACCTTACCTATACACTATTTCTAGAAAGCTCAATGAAAAACATGTCGGGTAAAATTTTAACTTACGTTGGTACTTATGGAAACTTGAATTGCAATGTACAGCGCCATATCACTTCCAACTACTTTTCCTATGGCTGGAGACACTGAGGTCTATCTGTTATCGTGCAAACCCTCTAGTATTATATTATGATCTGAGTGCAATGCAAACCCAATCACTGTCACTGATTGGTTTTGCAATCTCTCTTCGCATGAAAGTTTCTTCATAATATAAAGGTACCTACTTATTTCTTTGTTTCACTTTTACATTGCTATAGAATAGATTATTGGTAAAAGATTCTGATGTTTCATTCCGTGTAAGTAAATAAAATTCACAGAAGTAGGTAAGTACAAATATAATTATGTTCTTACTAGCGGCCGCCCGCGGTTTCACCCGCGTGGTTCTCGTTCCCGTGGGAATATCGGGATAAAAAGTAGCCTAAGTTACTCCTTATTACATCAGCTACCTGCCAGTGAAAGTCCCATCAAAATCGGTCCAGCCGTTCAGAGATTAGCCGGAACAAACAGACAGACAGACAGACAGACTAAAATTTAAATAAATGTTATTTTGAGATATGTACAATATATAAAGGGTTTTTCAATAGGGATTCAATAGGATCAAAGTTGATAGCGGCCATCTTGGAAAAGCGATAGCTGTTAAATTTGGCGGGAATACATATTTATTCGTGAGATTTCACCATGGAAAATGTGGTTCCAACAGAACGGCGCCACTTGCCATACTGCACGGGAAACATTAAATTTATTGGATGAGAAGTTTGAGGGCTTCGTTATATTGGTCGCGTGGTGGTGACATCAACTGGCCACCGAGATCGTGTGATCTAACACTGCTCGATTACTTTCTGTGGGGCTACGTGAAATCACGAGTATATGCTGACAAATCACAGACAATTGCTGCCCTGAAGGCCAACATAACTCGCGTTATTCATGAGATTGAGCCCCATTTATGCGAAAATGTCCTCCAAAATTGTCCACCAGGATACCACTACCTTCAGCGGAATCGCGGTGGTCATTTTGGCTGAAACTATACTCCATAAATAATGTCAACAAATGCTCTTTACAATAAAATAAAAATCGTGGCAATATCACTTTTTGAAACGGTTTTTTTTATTCCATTTCAAAGTTCGTGCGCTCTTAATGAAATACCCTTTATAACCATATTATTATATGCATGTAGTAAAAAGCAGTTATTTTAATATTACAAACAGACAATCCAATTTTATTTATTTGTATAGATTTCACACCAGTCTCTTATTGTTTATTTTAATGTTGTTTTGTATACCTATGTATTTGTATAAATAAATATAGGTACCTTTATAACCACTTGTTTGTTAAACTGTCATTTTCGAAATCCCCCAAACTGTGGATGCCGGAATCCGGCAATTAACAGACAGGGTTTTTGGCCCGCTCTTTATTTTATTTTTAAATGGCAAGCGGTTCATAAAATCATTGAACATTCAGCCTAGATTATACTTTACATATTGTTTTTTTGTTTAAAACAAAACACACGTTTTATTTATTAAATAAAATTCAAAAAAAACTTTTCATTTTTAAAATTTTGGCCGGATTCCGGCTTTCAACAGACCGAGCATTTGGCGGAATCCGGCAATCAACAGACAAGTGTATTATTATTGGCGTAACTTATTTTTTAAACATTTGGACCATCCCCATAGATAGTAATCAGCTTATCTCTTATATATCGGTGCTATTGGCAGCTTTGTCAAAGAACTCTGTCTGATGTTATTGTACAGAAAATCGAGCAGTCTTTCATACCTATCTATCGGACAAGATTTGAAATTTACTTTGCCCTTTTCGTTTTGTTCGCCGTAACTTTATTAATTGATTTACGTGACTTTTACTCTGTAAATTTGCAAAATCGTTAAAACTGAGGACCATCGTTGTTTTTGCTTCGGCTTTAATGATAATTAATATTTCTTGTCTTTATTTTCTGAAAAATCGTAATTTTGGTTGTCAATGTTTTATTTTATACTAGCTTCCCGCCCGCGGCTTCGCCCTCGTGTGTTACATGACATTGGAATGTGTCATTTTTCCGGGATAAATAATAGTGTATGTATCCAATCCTCCAGCTCCCAATCTACCCCCGTACAAAAAATCACATTGATCCGTTGCTCCCTTTTGACGTGAAAGATGGACAAATAAATAATTTCTCATGTTGGATTTAGTTATTATTGCATAAGCTCTTAGAGGTACTTATATGTTTTGTTATGTTATCTATATCTATATCTATATACTTAGATATAATAAAACTGTAAACGATCAAATTCTGTACATTGAAAAGAAATAGAAAAAAATACCTCCAGGGGTCTTCTTAAAGGAAACAGATACCAAAAATATAGTTTTTGAATTTTTTGTCTGTCTGTCTGTCTTTCTGTCTGTTGTCCGCATTTCATGCAAAAACTACTGGACGGATTTTGATGAAACTTTTTTTGTTATACAGCTATTGGTTCTCGCCAACATATAGGCTATATTTATTTTGAAGATCGCAATATCTGATGTGGAACCATAGCAGTCAGCCAAAGTATGAGAGATATAAAAATACCGTCTTAGAGAAAATTGTTAAATGTAATGAGAATTTTCTATTGACGTACAAAGTTTGAAGGTCTGGAACACGTGATGTGGAACCCTAGCAGCCAGGTTAAAATATATGAGATACAAACATAGTATCTTAAGAACAGTTGTTTAACGTAATGAACATTTTCTAATGACGGAAAAATATCCGAGGTCTGGTACACCTGATGTGGAACCCTAGCAGCCCAGCTAAACTATAAGAGATACAAATATAGCATCTTAAGAGAAGTTGTTCAGTGTGATAAGTATTTTCTTTTGACATACATTATATACTAATATTATAAATGTGAAAGTGTGTTTATTTGTATGTCCGTCTTTTACGTCAAAACGGAGCAACGGAACGACGTGTTTTTTTTTAGTACCTATGTGGGTTTGGGTGAAATGGTCCCGACCTACGTGACTGATCACTCGTCCGGTTTCGATGGCACCTCCCCTATAAATAGTATGTGGGTAGTTTAGAAGCGACAGTTTAGAAGTGACAAACGCTAATTTATATCCCGGAAAAATATCACTTTACCTCGGGATAAAGTTGTGTAGTACCTACACGCGGGAAAAACCGCGGGTGGAATGCTAAGTATTTGTGTGATATAAATTTTTTATGTGTGTTTAATATCTTTATTTTTTTCCATATATTTTATTAAGTAATAAAACTGTAAACGATCCAATTCTGTACATTGAAAAGAAATAAAAAAAAATACCTCCAGAGGGGTCTTCTTACACGAAACAGATACCAAAAATATAGTTTTTGAATTGTTTGTCCGTCCGTCTGTCTGTCTGTTTGTTGCCCGCGTTCCAGGTAAAAACTACTGAATAGATTTTGATAAAACTTTTTTTGTTATATAGCTATTGGTTATCGCCAATATATAGGCTATTATTTATTTGGAAGATCGCAATATCTGATGTGGAACCATAGCAGTCCAGCTAAACTAGGAGAGATATAAAAATACCATCTTAAGGAAAATTGTTAAATGTAATGAGCATTTTCTATTGACGTACAAAGTTTAAAGGTCTGGTGCACCTGATGTGAAACCCTAGCAGCCAGGTTAAAACTATAAAAATACAAACATAGCGTCTTAAGAAAAGTTGTTTAGCGTTATGAACATTTTCTATTGACGGAAAAATATCGAAGGTCTGGTACACCTGATGTGGAACCCTAGCAGCCCAGCTAAACTATAGGAGGTACAAGTACAAATATATCTTAAGAGAAGCTGTTTAGCGTGATAAGTATTTTCTTTTGACATACAATCTATACTAATATTATAAATGTGAAAGTGTGTTTGTTTGTTTGTCCGTCTTTCACATCAAACGGAGCAACGGATCGACGTGTTTTTTAGTAAGTATGTGGGTTTTTTAGTTTGGGAGCTAGAGAGTGACATAGTTTAATTTTTATCCCGGAAAAATATCACTTTCCCTTGGGATAACGTCGTGTCGTACACGCGGGCGAAACCGCGGGCGGAAGGCAATGTGATATAAAATTTTAATGCGTTAATATGTATCATAGCGCTGTACATACATATAATAATTAAATTAATTTAAAAAATAACAAAAAAGCTTAGTAGCCTAAAAATGAAAAATGCTGCCGAAAGTCACTATTCCACGAGGACGAAGTCGCGGGCACAGCTACCTAGTGATTCAATAAAAAAATCAAATAGATGTTTATTAGTGCGTAAAATAACATGTACCAACAGCAATATAAATTAACGTCAATAACTATATTGTGTTGCAATTGCAGTTTATATAAGATTTTTAACTTTCGCGTTCCATTATAATTTTATTTTAACTAGCGGCAGCTTGCGGTTTCACCCGCGTGGTTCCCGTTCCCGTGGGAATATCGGGATGTCCAGCCGTTTCAGAGATTAGCCGGAACAAACAGACAGACAGACAGATAGACAGACAGACAAAAACTTTAAAACATGTCATTTTGAAAAATTTACCGTAAGTATATATAATCATATGCATGTAGTAAAAAGGGGTTATTTTAATGTTACAAACAGACACACCAATTTTATTTATTTGTTTAGATAACGGGAATCGAGTATGTCAAGCTGTAAGGTGGGTCGGGGCAAGTGCGCCCACGGGGTAAGTGCGCCTGCCGCCTACTATTAAAAGGGATAAAATTTAATGACCACCAAAAAAACAATCGTTACCCTAAACAGCCTCATCCGAAAAAAATATAATATGTACAAATAAATGAAACCTGTACCAGAATCTTTCGGGCTATTTAAGTCATGCCTGCACTACAAAAACTTTTTATAACCCAAAAAGGCCACGCGTGCACCAAATTTTAACTAGCAAAGTTTTGTGTCATTACTACCCAAATATATCACTACGTTTGCCATTTCGTGGTTATTTTTTTTAGGAAATTTATAAATTTGCGGTTTTATTATTTTCCGGTGGCATATGCATATAACCAAGTAAGTATATTAAATTGATGGCAAATTGGTTGAGTCTCGCGGCTTTATTCCCACCCCTCCCACCCGTCGCTACACCGTCACCGCTAATTTTAAAATTACACTGAGGACTGCCTTATTAAGTTTTAAGTTTATTTGTATGTTAACTGCCGCTTTTAATGGTAGCCGTTATTTTATTGAAATCTGTAAGAAGCTCAGCCTTCAGTCAACATTTTACGGTAGTATTGGTAAACCTTTAGTACTTCATTTATATTTTTTGGGTAAACAATCATTTTTATATATTAATTTACTTTATTAGGATAAAATTGTGTAACAAATTTGGATAAAATTTTTAAATAAAATGCGAGTACATATTTGGTGCATGCGCGGCCTTTTAGGGTAGCTCAGCAATTATTCTGAAGATACTTGCCTTTTTAGGTTAGCAGACTTTACGTTTATTGGTGATAAGTTCCTATTAAAATGGGGATTAAATTCTGGTAAGTACTTACGATTTTTTGGGCGTTATATTTCATTATATCTGGTGATTGCTTAAACCTAAGCCCTATTAAAATATCATAAACTACAGATGTAATACAACTAACGTCATCTTTAATCCATGCAAAAATCTAAAATGTAGTTCCACTTCACATTATAGGTGGCTCTTTACACCCTAACTAGACGTATATGACACTTTAGTTTAAGTCTCATTTAAACCTTTCACCAGAGATGACCTAGTGTTAATAATCCGCAAAAATCTTGGAATTTAAGACGTAACGCGGGAAACCAATGGGGTTAGTACAAAGTTAAGATATTATTCTTTAAATCTATGTTTATATTTTACTCTTTAAACCTTTGAAGCAACGCGATATATTATTATTATATCCGTCAAGCAACAGCCTACGAACGCGTTCCGCCGCGCGCTCTGCAACTATGGACGAAAACCTTCATAACATATGAACTATCTATCGGATCTCTAATCTGTTTGTTTTATTTAATTTCTGAACGAATTCTTTATTGCCCAATGTAATAAAAGAAGTGGTACTTTATGTCTGACTTTTGTTTTTACTCTGGCAACTTTTTCTTCCTAGCAAACGAGAACTTTTGCTATAGAGTATAAATAAAACCAAATGGAATGAAACAAATTTGTTAAATGTAAGCTCTAATAACCATAGAACAAGGCTCATAAGTTTTATCACATCTAAAACACAATAATCACACTGTTGAGAGTAGCGAACACATGGTACCAAAAGCATGGTTTCTGTTCTGTGGGTCTAAAATTCCCCAGATGAATATTTCCACAGATTAGCAATGCAAAATGAAATATAATTTTATTCTGAACACAACACGAACCTTAGCCAAAGCAAAATTAAACTTGTTTTGATGATAACAAGCTTTAAAGTGGTTTGTGTAGGAGCAGTCGCATGCGACCGCTTGCGGCTCAAAGACGTGACCGCGCGCTGCTTCAGAGTGAAATCAATGGATTTTCTGAAGAATTTAAAATTGTAACGTCAATAAGTTAAGTGGGGCAAGTGCGCCTAGCCTAAAAGTAGTATGGTGCACATGCCCCAAGCCAGAAGTCACCAACTTTTATGGTTCAGGTGCAGTTTTTGTAAGTAACTGCCCAGATGCGCTTAAGGTGTTTTGATGGATATACTAATAGGGGTAGACTGAAAGTTCTGCGTAGTTCATTATTAAAACAATTCACATGTAAAGTAATATATTAACTACTTCTCGAAGTATTTTCCATTACATTTTAAACAATTTTTCGTTCGGTCAAACCATTTTTTAAAAACATGATTAGCCCAATGGACCTGAAGGCTGAAGGCATGTTTTTCAAGCGCTACAGTGCTCAAATGAGCACCTCATTTGAGCACTGTAAGGCGTTGGTTCCTTCCCAAAAGCATTTTGAAGACGAGCAGTGCAGTCTTACAGAGACAATGAACTTTTAAAGTCATGCAAAATCATCGCCCTAAAATCTTTTTGTAACTTGTGTTAAAAAACCATAGTCTAACTAGCTATAGTATAGATAGTCCTTAATGTCCTTTATAGTGAACCAATTGTTTTTTATGTAACGTGTTATTTTAGTATTTATTTCAATCTTTAGCCCCTGGAAACGGGGCAAGTGCAAAGTAAAGTAAGTAGTATAAAGTGGGCAAAATAATCGATAGATTTGACTTAATCGACATTTATTGCACTTACAAATAACCAATTATTGTTAACATAATAACTTTGCAGTCATAAGTAATCATTTCATAAATTGATTATGCATTGAAATAAACTATTGAAAAAGTATGGCGCACTTGCCCCGCCTGACAGTAGTCTGCTTGTGACCACGGTTGTAGCAACACAGCCGGAACGTCAAGCTGTAAGTACATAGTCCACTACATAATGGGGCTTCCGATGAAACATCGTCATAACTTCGTTTTTTTCTAATAGCTAGGTACTTAGTTAGCTATAAAACTGTTAACGAGCCTATACTGTACATTGAAAAGATATAGAAAAAAAAATACCTTCAGGGGTCTTCTTAAACGAAACAAATACCAAAAATATGTTTATTTAATTTGTAAAATTTGTTTAATAATTTGTATAAAGTTTTATCTAATCGAATCTAAATATAGCGTTTTTAAAGAGAAGTTGTTCAGCGTTTTAAGTATTTTCCACTGACACACATTAAACTAAAGTCTGTTACATCGTACATCCGATGTCCTCGAAGAGCCCAGATAAAGCTTAAGACAGACCACGGAATTTTTTTTTCTTTACTTTCCATGTTCTGTGGCTTAAGATATATGACTATAGATAGCGCCTTAAGGAAGGTTGTTTAGCGAATGAGCTCTATCTGTTTACGTATTTCAGATATTGAGAAAGATAATTAGAACCATGCTAACCACAAAACACAGCGTGATATCACAACTGTTACTTTTTACAATATTCTTATAATTTGATCATTCAAATAATAGTAGATTGTACAACAAGTGCATAAAACGTACCATTTTACCCGAGACGTATATATCCACCTGAGCCGTAGGCGAGGGTTGATAGTCAAGTCGAAGGTAAAATGGGTTTTATGTACGAGTTATACACTCTGCTTTTTCACTTCGAATGTGAGGAAAATAAATAACAATATTACAAAAAAGAAAAATAAAGACTTCGACATATTGGCGGAAAGACTTTCTTTTTCTTTTTTTTATACGTGGCAGTGGCAGCGCCGTTACTTTAGCATAGATCGTAGTCCATAATGCTCTTGAAATACTTATTTCTTAGAAAACTCATTAATTTGGCCTAGTTTTATTAATTTAGCAATTTAATATGAATTATAAGTATGTACAGAATTGAAGAAACAGAATGAAATAACAAGTTTATATAACGAAGTTTAATTGCGTGTGTGACTGTTTACCTGACGACCTTTGTCTTAGAGTCTGAGACTTGGAAGAAGATTTTACTTTATGCACTAGAGCATAAAAAGCGATTTTATGCAGACTATACCCAACATAAACACGAACTTTACGAGCATGAGAAGTGAAAAGATTTTTTTAAGAATTAATTAAAGTGCTACATGGATGCATGGAAAAATAAAAATTCGTAAATAACATAAAGCTGGTAATACCTCTTCTCTCCACGTGGTGAGACCAGAAACAGTTTAAGTACCTAGGTGCTTGCTAAAACTCAAAAGTTTAAAAGTTGGTCAATGATATTTTATATGTAGATACGTTATCTGAACTAAAAAGTGGCGACGAAAAAGTAAGGTAATTGCCCGAAGTTTACTCAGTCACACACAGACCCTTGTCGTGTCAACGCGCTGTAACAATTTTTCAATTACGCCTCAAATAATAAACTTAATGCCTTCCTGTGTTTAGGGAAGTTGCAAAATCTATGCCGGATCTTTAAAAGACAAGAAAATTGATTCATTTCATACGTAATTATTGAAATTATAAATTTCAATTAAAAATTAAATAATTAGTGATGACTTTTGCGCGTTTGCCAGTTCGACATGCATGAGCGAGTAAGCTTGTAAAGTTTTGTGAACGCATGAAAGAGACAGAAAACTGACACATAAGACAGTGCTTGCAATAATTGTTTATCTCTTTTTGACAGTGGGGGTTTGTGTATATATGTCTCTGACTAACATTATGTTTGGTGAAAAAGAGATAGATATGCGGAAATGCCTGTTGTTAGGAAGAGATAAATATATTTTGACTACTTGTGCTTGTTTTTTGTTTCTTGTACGTCATGAAAAACAAATTCGCCATTTTAAAATGCTATTTATTCGAGTGTAACGTGTCTATTAATAAAACGTCATTGAAGTTGGTTCGAAGTGTTCTTCTATTACTTGGTGAAACTTTTTTAAATTAGCTGCTTTTGGTCCTCAGCAACATAAAGGCTAATTTTGAAGATAGAAATAACTGTTTTTGATCTTACTTAATTTAATAACCCGGGTGACGTTCGTGTAGAACACGCAGGCGAAGCCGTTACAAATGAATGATCTCGATATCGTATTGAGCATAGAGTAATATATTTGTAGTACCAATTTCTTTGACCACATTGTTATGCCCAAAATGTCAAATCGTACTTTTTAAAATGGACTTAGGTAGGTAATAGGTTAGTAGGAAATACAAAAAATTTGCTATTGATATTTTGATAATAATAAACAACTTAACCAGCCTGTTGATTGTCTCATTCGAATATCTATCGCGATCGCTTCAGTTTGAAAGATGTTGCTGCTAAACAAGTGAAGGATGTCAAACTGAAAGCGATCGCGATAGATTTTGAGTTCGACAATTTTGCCCCGTTGGAAACGGAATCGGATTCGAACTCTGTACTTTGTCTTTGTCTATTCTATAGTGAGTGACAGAGACAGGGTATACATTCCGCTGTCGGGAGCGCTTAAGACGGTTCGTGAATCAGGTGGCTGGTAGGTACACTATATCCAAGAATATGTAAGAAGTGGCTTCGTACCTATCTATCCTTGGTTTTCATAACGTGTTAGTAGACCACGTACTGATTTTTTTTCTGTAAATTACTAAATTATAATGATACATACTAACGATGATTATTATCGTTTTAATAAAACTAATCACTAAAGCACTTTGCCTGAATAATTTAAAATTATGGAAAATAGAAACATTTTAAAACATTTACCTAGGTACCTAAGTAAAACATATTTTTTCAGTGTAACAAAATAATTCGCTTATTTTAATTACATAATAAATATAATTTTTTTGCAATGTAGGACTAGGAGGTAAATCAGGAAGCTCTACCAACTAAATACATTGACTAAATACCTACTTACTTACCTTAAAACCATCTTAAAACTCTCTATTAAAATTCTTCTTCTGGTAATTGGGTAATAATTGATTATCCCGCGCCAGTATAAAACTGTGCGATTATTCGTACAGCATTTTCAGTCGCTTAGTAATATCCAAATTTATTTAAATGATGTGATCATATCACGTTGGCTTAGAGTCGAGTTTGGCATAAGCATGTAGGACGTCAATCGGTTGCAGATGTTGTCAAACGCGCCCCCGCCCCGGGATGCGTCATAACAGCGTCCGCGCATACTCTGCTGTTTCAATAGGAGCAATACATTGACCACTCCGTACGAAAATAATCGTACCGAAGTCTTACATAACGGTATATGGACGTGTTATTTTTAGCAGTAGCGATGTCGTCGAAGCGATGTCTCATACAATGTAATCCAGACTCCATTCCATGAACACACCACTCATGCGGAATATGACCAAGCCAGTTGTGTTTTGATTCTCGCCAGTGCTGCAAGTTACTGCGCGCTTCGATTTAAAAACGATTTATCTAGGTATACTAAAGGTCACGATGCACGATACGATACGGAATCAGGTGTGTATTTAGCTGTTAAATTTATAACTAGGAACGTTACATTCGTGATAATCGTGTTCAATGGTTCTCTTTCCATAAGTTTGTATGTTTTCAAGATCGTTTTATTGAAATAATAAGTGAGTGACGATGACGAATGTCTTGCTCGCGCGCCATTTCCATTAAATTTACGATTTATGGCTGTCTGTTCATTGATCATGTTGCTATGCTGTTCCCAATCTAGGTACCTAGGTATGTATTTATTTACCTAGGTACATATTTTTATCAAAATATATCTTATGTTTGTCTAATGTTTACCACCCACCCACATATGCTTTAAATAAATATGTATGTACTTTTAATATGTACTTATGTGTTATATACTATTTCCTGTACAAAGTTGGCAACCAGTTTTCTTAATGGCTCTCTAATTAGATGCCGAATATTTCTTTAACAGAATGTGATTGCTAGAATTTAATGGTACCTACTTGCCTATAATGACATTTTTTTCGTAGTTCCTTGGCTACTGCTATTTTAAAAAAATGTAGGTAATTTTTTGTGTAAGTACCTAATATTTGATAGGTCTGAGATCTGAGAATAGGTCGTAAACATTTTTTTTGCCCCTATGTGATAAAAAGGTTTTTATTTTTTTATTTTGTTTTTTTTTTATGATTTGGCACTTAAATACATACGAGTAGGGCAGGCGTACCGGTATTGGCCACTGTACCGGTTTTGGTCAATTTTCACTTTAAAGTTATATAAATAGGAATTAAATAATTATTGCTTAAGTATATTTATTAATGGCGAATAAAAGATTGGACTTTTAGTTAATAATTACAGCACTTAGCTTTTTTTATGTAGTACGATATTTTAGAAATAAACACGTGTTATGTTTCAAAGTTAACATTTTGTAAAATTCTTAAGCAAAATGTTAAGGGTAAAGGTTTTGTAAAATCATTCTTTTTCTACAATAAAATTATTTTATGGTTATTTAATATTTTAAATCATATTGGAATTTGTTTCTTCTAGATGGATTAAGTGTTGTTTTTTCACTGTTCTTACAAAAAGTTGGGAAACAATAAGTGGCCAAAAGTGGGGCTAGAAATTTTAGCATTGTGCCACCTTTGGCCACTTTGGCATTAGTACCTAGAAAGTTTCCAACCTTTCATAAAGTTAATTTATTTTAAAAGACTCACAACTCACTTTTGTTAGCTAACGTACTAGCAAAATAGCGGATTGAGGCTAGCGTAGGCACTAGCCTACACTAGCCTCAATCCGCTAATTTTCTTTTAATCAAGTGATAAAGGTTTATTATAAAATTGTAGTAAGGAGCTAGCTGTGATTGAAATACTATTTCATGTAGTGTTTTATTCCAGAACTCTAATAAGACATCAATTAAGCATAAACTCAACTTATAAATATAGTAATTTTATGAAAGTGGCCAAAACCAATGCAAACGGTGTATTTGGCCCCCTCCGCAGAATTTGTTCTAAATAAAAAAACTTTAGATTTTTTTTTACTTTGTAGATTGTACCCTTAAAGTCGATAAATTATCTATAACCCTACATTATAAATTTTCTCTAAAATACTTAAGATCATTAAGCACTAAGCGGTTAAAAGTGAAAAAATCCTTAAAGTGGCCAAAACCGGTACGCCTGCCCTATACCTACTTAAGTAACCCTTAACTTTCATTTTTCTACCACCATTATTATTAAGTATCTCTAGAAATAATTTGTATAGCAAAACAACGTTTGCTTATAACAGTCAGTTACTATGATAGTACCACAGAACACGGAAAGATTTTTTTCTCTTGTAGAGATAGTACCTACCTATAATTTAGTAAAGACATTTATTTGCTAAAACAAAATACCTGGATAATATCACGTAGGTATAACTAACACAATAACACTCAGTATGGCCACGACATAATTAAATCGTGAACTCGTGACCAACCAAATCATAAAATTATCAATTTTCCAGGACATCAAAGTTTTTATTTCTGAATTTAGTAAAGTAAGTATTTATTCAGTGTTTCATACATAATAAAAAATTACAAATGGTTCCTTAAATTTAGATATATTAGAAACTACTGAAAGGGCTGACCAGCTCAGCTAATGTTGCAGCTTGTAGCCACAACGCTGAATTTGAATTCTGGCGCTTCGCCGGCCGCTTCGCTTCGCTCGCTCGATCGGTTCGCGCTTTTTTTTTCACAGTTCTAACTTAACCTAACCGAACAAAACCTCTTTTCTCTATTTCAACCCCTTTCTAAACCCTAACCTACATGTGATAATATAAGTGAATAATTATTATGTAAGGTCAACCGGGGTGATGTCGTCTACGGGGCTAAGGCATCTATTCCAATTATCATACAAAACTCGTAATTTAGAACTACTCGCGGCATCTTTTTTGTGTCTTTGGCACTAAAAGTACATAATGTCATCAATAGATGTCGTGTCAGAGTTCTATTTTTTAAATAATCCGCCATCTTAAATCTGTCATTTCGTTTGAACTTTTCTTGTGTGCCAACACTTGAATATGAATCTTTTGAAATCTCAGTTTTTTTAAGGACAATCGATGTTTTTCACCCACTTGCAGGAAGCTCCATTAAAGTTAATGCTTCATTAAGTCTATTGCTGTCACTTTTCGTTGTCAAGAAATAAAAAGTGACAGCAATAGATTTAATGAAGCTTTAACTTTAATGGAGCTTCCTGCAATTGGGTGTTTAAGTCGTAAACACTTTTATTGTTTTATTGTGCACATACCGTTTTAATTATTTTACGTAATTAGCTTAAGATTTTCAGTCAATATGCAATTTAAAATTTGTAGATTATGTTTTTGCTTCGCGGCTATTGCGTCTGTCCTGTTGGGGCGATTGCGTCTATTGTAACGCAATAGCCCCATTGTCAGGGGTCCTAAACCATTTGATTTAAGGATAATAGACTATCTTGCTTGACTAATATTATAGAGGTACTTAAAGTTTGTAAGTATGTTTGTTTGTTTGTATGTAGGAGGTAATCTTCGAAACTACTCATCCGATTTAAGAAATTCTTTCACCAATACATAAAGTGGAATTTCAGATGGTCATAGGCTACTATTTATCCCGAATTTTTTAAGAGTTACCTATCTAGGGGACGCGATATAATAACCGACTGAACTGAGTTTGATGAAATTTAGTACAGTGTGTAAGGGTATGGTGGGACGGGTAAGGTCAGGTGATAGGGGAGTACCTAGGGGTAGAAGGAAAAGGGTAAAGAGGTGTAGACGATTAAGAGTAAGGGGGTAAGGGCAAGGGAGGTAGGAAGGTTAAAGTGGTAAAGGTAAGAGGTGTAGGGGTGTAGAGGTAAGGGTAGGGGAGTAGGAGGTAGGGTGAAGTTGGAAAGGATAAGGGGTTAACGCAGATGAAGTCGCGGGCAACAGCGGGCACAACATATAAATATAAATGCGTAATTTCTAAGTTCTAATTTAGGATGGGGCGAATATAAGGGCTATAAGAATCGAGGAAAATTGGACGCCATAGGCCCAATATTTTTGTTCTACTAATTACCCTAAATTGAGCCCAGAATTTGGCGTACAAGATAATAACGAACTATTACACTAATACTTTTATAATTTGTCGTGATTATAATTTTTATTAGCTCTATCAATTACATAATACTAGTGAAAGACGCTTTCGCCCCACCTAGGTTTATTGCGTCTAAAAATACCAGTTTTCATAGAAATGTCATTTACACGTAAAACTTATTCAAAATGCCATTAAATGGTATTAAAATATGAAATAAGATAAAATTTTCTAACTTGTATCATAAGTTGTAGCTTAATATGTTTCTTATGATCAGATAAAAAAGCCGTTCAAAGTATTGTGACACAGTAGCCCCGGTTGACCTTAAGTAAGTTAAGAGTAAAGTACTAACGACATCAAAGTTTTTATTTCTGAATTTGTATTCTGGCGCTTCGCATTCGCTTTTCATCCAGATCCGTTCAGCCTTTTTGACTTGATTAAATAACAAACATACAAACTTTTGCATTTAAAATATTAAGTCAGATACTCTTTGACAGTTCCTACTATACTAATGTAGATGTCACCGGAAAATAACAAGAACCGCAAATTTATAAATTTCCAGAAGTCCTGTAGAACACGTGATAGGTTAGAAATTTAAGGCGATCGCGAAGCGCAGCGAAGCGATTTCCTTAAATTTAGTGGATATTTTTTTAGGAAAATTATAAATTTACAGTTTTTGTTATTTTCCGGTGACATAGACATCATTGGTAGAGTAGAGTAGGTACTGAAATTTGGTAGAGTAGAGTAGCTAGCACCGCGGGCAAGCTACTCTACCGCTCTACTCTACCGGTTACTCTACCCGTGTACACCAGTCTTAAGTACAGTCGCGGAATCTGAATGTTTAGAAGATAGATAAGCTTCGTAAATGTGCAGTATTATAACGTCAACTCTCAACGTCACACGGACACGAGCTCTGCCAAATAATGACATGCCTATGTTCGTGAAGGAAAAGAAGAACACTATTTCTATTCCGTGTATGACATCAGTGACAATTAACGAAACGTCATTTAATTTATTTGGATTTGGAATTCCTATTCTAAAATAGGGTGAAGGACCCAATTATCAGCACTTTAAGATTTAGTCCCAACTTAGACCCGTTTATCACATTGAAAAATAATTTTTCACCCGTTATGACGAGTTTTCTAGTTTCAATATTCAATCAGTAAGGTTATATTTAAAAAAATAGTTTATCTTTGTCCAATTTTTTTTAGATAGGCAAGAATAAAAAATGATCATCGCACCATTTGTTAGCACCATCACCACCATCAGCATAGAGTGAGCCAATTATCAGCAATGTGATAGTGGTATTGAAATTATATGAAATAAAAAATGTTGATTATTTTTTTTAATATAGCTAGGTACCCTGTAATATTTTCCTTATAGTCTGACAGTATTTATAAACTTAAGTAGGTATTTAAAAAGTTTGTTTAGACTTAGTTAAATCTCACTAGCAAGTGACTTACTTATTAACATGGTAGGTAGGCATTTATTACTAGCAGATAGGTAGGTACAACTATTACGGAACATATAATTGCACTTAATAAAGTACCCATAGCAGTAAGAACATTTAAGTAAAAAGGAATAAATAGTCCTTGCTCTATACATCTTCAATTAATTAGATTCTTTTATTTTTTTTCTTCTATTCTCTTGCTTCTTCTTTGTTCTATTCTTCTTTTTGATTTTTGTTTGTGTTATTTTTATTAGTTCCTTTATTAGGTTTATTTACTTCCTATGGTTTCATGAACTGGGGGGGGGGGGGGGGGGTCTGAAAAAAGGAAAGATGATGAAATGCTAGGATAACCAAATTATCAGCATGCTTTTGAACCAATTATTTAACACTTTGCTGACAAACGGCAAATGCAGTTTCGGCACCATGCTAAGATATAGATTCCGAATATCTACACATAAAATAAACACGGCTTGCAAAAAAAATATAATGTAGGTAAGTATTTACGTACTATTTTCCACTTATCTGTACCAGTGCTGATAATTAGAAATTCGCAAAATAGTGGATCCATATATCAGCACCACATATTTACCAATATATCACCATAACCGCAAATTCTTCTTTTCAGATTATCCTCATAAACTATCTTATAAATCAGAGAAATCAAAATTTTCAGTATAAAATATCTAAAAGATCTAATATAGTAGGTACAAAATGTAAACACATGAACTTATCTTCGAACACAAGGAACTGACAAAAACAGGACAAACTGCAGGATACAAACGTTTGATCACAATTTTTTCGCAATTTTCAAGTCCGAAAGTATGGTATTGCTGGGAATAGGGTACCAAAAACATCAAATTATTTATTTTTCCAAGTGGTAACTTAAATAATTTTACTATTTTTTCGGAGTGCTGATTATTTGGTGCAGTGCTAGCATTTGGGTCCGTTACCCTATTATATAAAATAAATATACCGAAAATAAGTCAGAAGATGCCGTAAGTGACTGTTAACTGGACATTTTTCGCTACCTACTTTTGACCATATTCGGTATGCGCATTATCTCGTTGTGTGTTACTAAAACTAACATGATCACTGATCACGCACAATTATGATGACCACATCTACTGTGTTCCACAGTTTATTGAATCGAAGGTTTCTCATGCAAAATTAAGTAAATTAAAACTAGTCCTACCTTATGGTAAGGGATACTGTCCGTAATCCAGGGGGCTGGTCGCTGTCTTGCCGGCGCGCGCGCGCCTGGCCAAGTAGGTCTTCACCCAACCCCGAGGGGAAACTCTTATAGCTAACACTCTTAAAACTACACAATGCCCTAATAGACAGCTAAAACTTTCCCGGCGCTTTTCAAAGCGAACACACACGGGTCTCAAGTCCGTACCCCGACCGGAGCCCTAATAGGCGCAAAACGAAATCTCGGTCCCAATATGGGTAGGTAACTAGCGCGGCACGTCGCTACAGACACACGAACTTGTCTCACGGCTGCTTACGGCCAACTGGCGATCCTACACCGGCCGGCCGAGCGCATTGTCTCGTGACCTTGACAATGACAACGCACCGCTCGCAGCGCGGCGCGAACATCCCCCCGTCCCGGACAGTAGCAAACTGTCCGCCAACTCAATCTAAGGGCAGGCGAGAGAGGGTAGCGATCGCTCGCTTCAAAACAGAGTCCCCCACCAGGACCTCGGCAAACCTGGGCACACCATCCGACCCCGGATGAAGCTGAACAATGCGTCCTAAACGCCAGCGGAGGGGCGGCAGGTTTGGATCCTTTACCAACACGAGGTCTCCGGTCTTGGGTGGGGTCGTCCTATCCGACCACTTAACGCGTTGCTGCAAAATGTGCAAATACTCCAGATGCCAACGGCGCCAAAAACTCTGCGTAAGCTGCTGGAGCAATTCAAATCGCGAGAGCCGTCCGGAGGGCACTTCGGAATAAGGATATTCCGGCAAGGCGTTAAGCGGTCTGCCAATCAAAAAATGGCCCGGCGTAAGGGCCTCTAAATCATTCGCGTCCGAAGACAACGGACACAACGGACGCGAGTTGAGGACCGCCTCAACCTTACAAAATACGGTCGCGAGTTCCTCAAACGTGAGGACCGTCTCCCCAATAACGCGACGAAGGTGAGTTTTAGCGGCCTTTACAGTTGCTTCAAAAATCCCTCCCCAGTGGGGGCAGGATGGCGGGGAGTACTGCCATCGTACCCCTCTGCGAGAGAGTGTGGATCCGATCTCAAAATTATTCCTATCCAAAAATTCACAAACTTCCTTTAAATACCTATCGGTGCCCTTGAAATTGGTTCCACAATCGGACCTGATTAACGACGGCATTCCGCGGCGAGACACAAAACGATTCAACGTGGCTACAAAGGCTTCTGTGGTGAGGGCACTAACCACCTCCAGGTGGACCGCTTTAGTGGCCAAACAAACAAATACACACAAGTAAGCCTTTTCCGTTCTAGCATTACGAAGCCGCGATGTCTTAACGGTAAATGGCCCCGCAAAATCCGTTCCAACTCCTGAGAAGGGCATCGATTCGTTCACTCGATCGGCAGGCAAATCACCCATCTGGGGCTGCATCGTATCGGCGCGCAAACGATAACACGGGAGACAACGAAAAATAACGGATCGGATTATTCTCCGCGCTGACAAAATCCAGAACTCTCGTTGGAGGAGCGCGGTCAAAGCATTACAACCGGCATGAGCATTCTTTACATGTCGGTCTGTAATCAACAGTCTAACTAACGGTCCATCCTTGGGGAGCAACAAAGGGTGGCGTGATCCGTACGGCAGGTTGGCATGTCTGAGCCTACCTCCGACACGCAGCAATCCGGTACTGTCCAAGAAGGGATTCAACCGCACCAAGGGTCCCTTCAACTTGGACTTACTTGAGCGCAGGGCTTTCAGCTCCGGTTCAAACTCTCGCTGTTGCGTCACTCGCAACCAATGCAACAGAGCGTCTTGCCGCTCTTGTGGGGCGAGGACCGGAGACAACGATTTCTCCTGAGGCTGGCGACAATTTCGCACAAAGCGCCTCATCCAAGCAGTCACGCCGAGCAACTTATCAAGAGAACTGTAGCGGTCTAACAAAAACTCCATCTGCGGAGCCGCCACCGTCTCCACGGCGTGAACACGCATGCCTAGGTCTGGGACTCTGGCCACAGCCGGGGTGGCAGGCCATGAGCGCTCAGGCCGTAACAACCATGATGGACTCCACCATAGGTGGTGGTCCACTAACTCAGGCGCCTCGCAGCCGCGGGAGGCACAATCTGCGGGGTTCAATTCGCCCGGTACGTGGCGCCAAATCAACGGGGCCTTTGAAGTCTGAATTTGTGAGACCCGGTTGGCCACAAAAACCTCAAGGGTGTGGACTGAACTCTTCAGCCAACAAAGGACGACCTGGCTGTCAGACCACGCAAATATCGACTCCAAGTCGACACCGTTTCCCAAGGTGTCGGCAACATGATTGAGTAGCCGTACTAAGAGAGTGGCGCCGGACAACTCCAACTTCGGAATGGTTAGCCTAGTCCGAAGGGGGGCGACCTTACTCTTGGCCGTAACTAAGTGTACGGCGACAACGCCTGCTGCATCCACCGTTCGGATGTAAACGGCTGCCGCGTATCCGCTTTCGGACGCGTCACAAAAGCCGTGCAGGGAGGCTTTAAACTTTCCCGAAGGCAGCATTTGCCTCGGTATACAAACCCGATTGACGTCGGGTAGGGATGACACGAACCTCACCCACTCTCGTAGGAGGCTACCAGAGAGGGGCTCATCCCATGACAATTCCGCAGCCCAGAGCTCCTGTAGGAAGCACTTCATCGAAAACACTACAGGGCTGAGCCAACCGTTCGGATCAAAGGTACGGGCTACAGTAGACAGCACCGTGCGTTTAGTCCAGACCTTTGGGTCTGGCAGTTCCAATCTATATGTGAACAAATCCGGGACTGGTCGATACTGGACTCCCAAAACAGACAGCATGTCTGGAGTCTCCGGATTTTCAAAGAGGAGCGGCTCTTGCTGGTGGTCCTTAGGCAAATCTGCCAATAGGTCCGGTGAGTTAGACAGCCACTTCCGCAACTCATAGCCACCAGCCCTCAAGAGCGCAATCAGCTCATCACGTAAGACGAGAGCCTCATCTAAGCTCGAGGCCCCCGTGCAGATATCGTCGACAAATAAGGCCCCCCCCTCAATAAGAGCAGATGCCCGGGGATAGCGTAGCCGTTCGCGCTCTGCGAGCTCCAACAGCGAACGGATCGCCACAAAGGGGCTCGACCGCAAACCATAAGTGTTGGTGTTCAGCTCGTAAGCCAACATCGGATCCTGGGGATCCTCACGCCAAAGGATGAGCTGGTATCGTCTATCCTCCGGGTGAATCACGGTCTGTCTGAACATCATGCGGATATCGGCCACAAAGACGACAGCGTGCCGGCGGAAGTTGGTCAAAACATCACAGACATCGTGATGCAACTTCGGCCCCGCATGCAGACACTGATTCAACGACACTCCGGTTGACGTGGGCGCTGAACCATCAAAGACCACGCGGATCTTCCCATTGGAAGTCTTCAAAACAGCGTGGTGTGGCAGGAAGTAATGTTCCACATTACGCCAGTCCAACTGCGAGATGGACATGTGCCCAAGGTCCAAATACTCCCGCATGAAGTCTATATACTTCTCCTTGAATGCGGGATCCCTGGCCATCCTACGCTCCATGGACAACAATCTCTTCTCGGCCATCGGTCGGGAGCTCCCTAAAGGAGGGCGAACCGCCAAGAAGGGCAAGCGGGTAATCAAGCGACCCGAGAGGAGGCGCCCAGTGTTGTTCTGGTAGAACAATTCGCACTCCTCGGCTAACGGATCCAACCGCTTGGCAGTGGGGGGTTCCTCCACCTCCCAAAACTTTTGGAGAACGTCGGACAAAGTAGAACCGACAATGGTCTGGCGGTCTACCGACGGGGTCTCTGGTGTCTGTGGTACCTTTCCCATCACCACATGACCCAGCGACGAGGACAAGGCGACAAGATCGGCTGTCTGCAAAACTCGCTTGCTTCCACACAGTACACGACCGAGGACATCCGCACCAATCAACAAGTGTATTGGGCCCGGTCGGTGGAAGGAAGGATCAGCCAAAGCCAGTCCAGACGTCAGCTCAATCGTGGATGGCGGCACTCGCACTTGCGGGAGTGGTCCAACCACCTTATCAAAAACTATCGCCGAAGCACCGATCTTCGGCCTTGGCGTGAAGTGGGGGGAGAAGGAGAACTCAACTCGACCAATCGGATCAGGGATCCGCGAGTCTCCCACCCCCCGTACCGCTTCGTGATGCGGCACAAGCAAAAGACCCAGCTGTCGGACAAGCCACCTGGACATTATGCACCCCTGGGCACCTGAGTCCAAAAGGGCACGCACCGTTACAACATTGCCCTTAGGTCCCCAAACATTCACGGAGGCTGTTGGCAACAGCACAAGCTCCGGAGGGGTGGTTGGGTCCGACAGGGGCGCCATTAAAAATTTTGGGGGGGTACTTGTCCCCCTCGCGCCTGAGTCGGCGCGCCAAATGTGGGACGCTCGTACCGGGCGAGCGGGTCCCAATCGGGTACATACTGGCCCCGACCAACAGCACTCCTAGGTGCAGGGTAATACCCGTGTGGGGCGTGCCTCGGTACATAGTACCCCAATCGAGGCCTCTCCATTAGGGGGGGGGAGTAGCAAATAGGGCCCGTGCCCATCGCCACCGTGGCGTACTCTTGTGGTACCCCCCTACCCCCGCCCGTGGCGGGGGCATCTCTCCTATAGTTCCCCCTCTCCGGGGGGGACTGAACGGGGGGGCTAAGCCCCGCCGAATCTCTAGGGGACCGGTTCCGGGCTGCCGGGCCCCCGCCCGTGCGCGAGGAATTCGAACCCCGGTCGCTCCCGGCGTCCTTGCGGTCCAAACAAAGGAGGGGGTGATGCCTCCCTCCGCAAAGACGACAATCCTCGGTCTGGGGACACGCCGACTGCATGTGTCCCCCCAAACACCTGTAGCACCATTGGCGCTGTCTAGCAACGGCCCTCCGTCCCTCTGGGCGGAGGCCTCTAAATTTGGCACATTCGTGCACCACGTGCCTATCTCCCCTGCAATACCTGCACCGCTCACTCGGTGCGGGGGGAGGGGACTGCTGGAAGGCAGCATACCGGTTGGTCGGGCGACGGGGCTGTTCCCTCGCCGCCACCATACGACCAACACCTGGAACCGGGGCGGGCTCCAGGTGGTCCGTCACCCTACATTCGTCCTCCAAAAAACGAAGGAGGTCCGCGAAGGGCGGGAGATACGAGGCGCTGTCGCCTCCGTACCTATGCTCGAAACGCCCCTTCATTTCAGCGGGCAATTTGGCGAGGACTATGTGCAGCAGTATAAAAGACCACTGATCCACCGGCAGGTCCAATCGCCTTAGGGAGTTGACCGCTGACAGTAGCGGGTTCAGCAACTCCCTCCGTAACAGGTGTACCCGCGTGATTCGCGGGAGGGCCAAAATCGTGGCCACGTGGGTGTCCGCCAGTAACCGGACATTCTGGTACCTGCTAACCAGAAGCTGGCGAGCCACCTGGTAGTTGTCGTCACTGATGAGCAGGTGCTGGATCACCGCGCTGGCCTCTCCTCGCAGGGAGGAGCGCAAATAGGCCAACTTCTCACTAGGGGATAAGTCCCGTCGTGAATCCACTAGGCTGTCAAACAGGTTAATGAAGCCCATCCAGGCTGACAGATCCCCATTAAAAGTGGGAATCTCCAATGTAGGCAATCGGCCTAGCAACGCCGTCGGGGTAGGTTTGACCTCCCCGCTCAAAACCGGCTCCCCCTTCCGAACAGCCAGGGCCCTCTCAGCCGCCTCCGTGAACTGGTCAGCCAGCTCATAGGCCTGGGCTACATCCTGCTCCAGCTGTTCCGACACGGCATCATCAGCTGGGGGGTTCTCCAAATAATGCGCGCGACACTCCATGGCGTGGCGCTCCAGGTCTTGCAGCCGAGCTGCCAGCCCGCCATACCGAGCTAGCAACGCGCCTACCCGGTCGGCTCGGTCTATTAATGTGACCGCACAAGCAAGCCAACGCAAAACTCCTTGGATGCCGGCCCTGGATACGGCGAGCGGATTCGTAGGAGCCATTTATAATCCGTTTTATAAACAAAGCAAACAAAGAAATATAAAAGTGGTAAACATCAACAAAAAAAACAATAGAAATAGGTCGCGTCACGATAATATAAAACACAAGTAATCTGTGCCGGCCGGCGCCTGGTCAATATTGGCCGCCCCGGGTTTGAGTGAACGTTGACAGCTATATGCGTGGTCAGAATTGGCCCCAACGGGGTTCAAGGGTTAAAATTCGGACGACATACACGGACCCTACTAGTTTCATAAATTATTAGCAACTTACCAATTTCAAGGGCTAACAATATAACGGTATAAACAAAACGTATAGGATTAACGGTATGGCACAACGGCACGGCCAAGTCAACCTCGCAAATCAACTACTAAACCGTTATCAACAAACAAAAACAAAACTATTTTTAATAATAATACTCGTAATTTAATACTACTAATAATTAAAACTAGTTCCACTTTTTTAACTAGGCAAGCGGACTCGGAACAAACACTAGTATGTGGTACTAATAAACAACACTTTCGAACGAAACTATTCGTCAAATAAATCCCGACACACAAAAAAAAAAAAAATACACATCTAGGCGAGTAAACTCGTATCAAATCACTAGTATGTGGTACTAATAAACACACTTTCGAACGAACTATTCGTCAAATAAATCCGGACACACAAAAAAAAATATACACATCTAGGCGAGTAAACTCGTATCAAAACACTAGTATGTGACAACAATTATATAAGTGTCTATCTATTATCGGATCCACCAAGTGAGAAACATTCGCTTCGAGAATTTACTAGAACAATTTCTTAGTACTTCAATCGTCTCGGCATACCCTCGAGATTTCAACAAAAAAAAAAATAATTTTTAGGTACGCTTTTTAGGTACGCTTTTTATTTTTACTATGAAATTTTATGTACCTAGTTAATTTTAATATGAAAATCAATCAACTAACTACGCTCTGCTACCAAAAATATGATCACGCACAATTATGATGACCACATCTACTGTGTTCCACAGTTTATTGAATCGAAGGTTTCTCATGCAAAATTAAGTAAATTAAAACTAGTCCTACCTTATGGTAAGGGATACTGTCCGTAATCCAGGGGGCTGGTCGCTGTCTTGCCGGCGCGCGCGCGCCTGGCCAAGTAGGTCTTCACCCAACCCCGAGGGGAAACTCTTATAGCTAACACTCTTAAAACTACACAATGCCCTAATAGACAGCTAAAACTTTCCCGGCGCTTTTCAAAGCGAACACACACGGGTCTCAAGTCCGTACCCCGACCGGAGCCCTAATAGGCGCAAAACGAAATCTCGGTCCCAATATGGGTAGGTAACTAGCGCGGCACGTCGCTACAGACACACGAACTTGTCTCACGGCTGCTTACGGCCAACTGGCGATCCTACACCGGCCGGCCGAGCGCATTGTCTCGTGACCTTGACAATGACAACGCACCGCTCGCAGCGCGGCGCGAACAATCACCTTTGACCATATTGATATAGCAGTTACGAGCAACAGATAACTAATAAATATTCCTAGATACATGTAAACCTTGATAAATTATCTAACAATGTGTCGCAAAGAATAGAAAGCTGTATTAAACTGAGGACTTAATATGACATGTTTCGCACTATTTTAGTCGAGTAGTAGGTAGTAGTACTTAGTTAGTTTAAAAGGGCTACTAACGTTAAGGCAACAGCGCCATTTTGAACCAACTTTAAAAAGGCAGAGATTAATATGCCTACGTTTCACTGTTACAAAAAGTCGCGCATTTTAGATTTTAAAATTATTTAATTTAATTTTTTACAAATTTATTTTTTGCATATTTGTATTAGGTAGAATTTACAAAATCAACTTAGCGTAGCAAAAAACGTGGATTGTGTCTCTATTTCGTTCTACTAGTTGACAAAAATTTCATGGATAAAGACCTGTGTCTTTACCCATGAAATTTTAGTAAGACTAATGTTGCATTTTCGTCACCACATTGTATTTATAGTATCTAACTGTAATGTTACCTACAATAATAATGTACATTTTCTTTGATAAATTGTGGCGTTTCTTCTATAATAACCTACTCTAAGTACCTACTAGGTAAGTACCTCAGATCATATACCTAACCTAGTATAGTATTATATGATCTGAGGTAAGTACACTGTATTAACTTTTGGTAGGTATTTATAATACCTATTACTTTTACTGTATTTTCTTCGTTACAGCACTGAATTCATTGTCTTACCTTTATATTTTTATTTGTCGTAAAGCCCAATTATTTTTGTTGACTTTTTTAAAGTAATTATACCTAACGTACATTTTGCGCCCTATCTTTAAAAGGGTTAATGATTTCTTAATGAGTTTTGTTAGTTATAGATAATTGGTTGATAAGAAAAAAAAACATCCGTCTAAAGAGTAAAGATATTAAACAAAAAACAGAGAAATTACAGTACTTACCTAAGAATAATTTCAAAGACAATGTTCAGTACACCCCTGCTAATACCGCGGAATCATCTAGCGCAGTGGAAGCTGGTATTACTAATATAGACTCCGGACAAAAAACTAGGTTTCAGCGGGGATGTAAACTGAACAATTGGACTGCGATACACAGCGGAGAGAATGTTAAGTAAAGTGAGGCTACATACGGGTCCGTGTGTCGAACGTCTCCAAGGCAGAAGTGGTGTAAGGGAGCGCGCGCGCCCCTGGGGTCCTTTCTTCGTCTTCTGCAGACCTTACCAACTCGTCACCTCACTCACAACACATACAACACAGCGTTCCCAAGACACTGGGCGCTTCAACAAGATACACAATAACACACGGAGGAGCTTTTTGTCAAGATATATATTGCCCCTGCAACAACGCGTGGTGGACAATTATCTTTCTTTCAAAACTCCGCGACCAGCCCGATGGATGGCGTCAAAACCTTGGTCGTACAAAACGGGATCACATAGATAATTTAAGATTTTATTCAAACTCGATATGCCAGGCACATTCAACGCGAGCGATTTTTTAACAAATTCAGCAAAAATTAATCCGACATTTTTCCAACAAGAATTCCAATCAAGTGTCAGCTGTCAACTTCAAGTCACAGCTAAATGTCAATTTGACGTGACATTATAGATGCGTTCAGAAACGTCGATCTTTTCCGAACATCCCCCCGCCCCGGACCGTTAAGAACGGTACGTCAATCTACGGGTAATCGGGAGAGCCCACTAACGGCTCTCTTCAAAACCGAATCTCGAACCAAAACCTCAGCAAAACGAGGAACTCCGTCAGTTCCGGGGTAGAGTTTAACAATGCGCCCCCTTCGCCAACATAGGGGCGGCAGGTTAGCATCCTTAATCAACACGAGGTCGCCAGTCTGGGGTGGGGTGGTTTTATCTGTCCACTTCACGCGCTGTTGCAGGATATGCAAATACTCCATCGACCAACGTGCCCAGAAGTTTTGGGACATCTGTTTCAAAAGTTGGTATCGCGACAAACGATGGGATCCTACATCCTGAATCGGATATTCAGGCAACGCCAAAAGGGGCTGTCCGATCAAGAAATGACCTGGGGTCAACGCTTCCAGGTCATTCGGGTCCGAAGACAACGGGCACAAGGGTCGCGAGTTGAGGACGGCCTCAATTTTACAAAATACCGTATCAAGTTCCTCAAACGTGAGAATTGTTTCTCCAATCACGCGACGCAAGTGTGTCTTGGCAGCCTTTACACAAGCTTCAAAAATCCCTCCCCAGGTCGGACAAGCTGGTGGGCTAAACTTCCAGATTATCCCACGCCGGGAGAGGGTGGTTCCAATGTCTATTTTATTATCAACAAAAAACTTAACTACTTCCTTAAGATAATTACACGTTCCCTTATAATTAGTACCACAATCGGAACGTATCAATGTCGGCAGTCCTCTACGGGAAACAAATCTGCTCAAGGCGGCGACAAAGGCTTCGGTAGACAATTCCGAGACAATTTCCAAATGGACAGCCTTGGTGGACAAACACACAAACACGCACAAGTACGCCTTATAGGTTTTAGCATTACGCAGTCTCGAAGCCTTTACAGTAAAGGGACCGGCGAAGTCGGTGGCGACTCCGGCAAAAGCTCTACATTCCGTGACGCGATCAGCAGGCAAATCACCCATCTGGGGCTGCATGGTCGCGGCCTTCAATCTATAACAAGGCAGGCAACGGAAAACCACAGTGCGAATGGCTCGACGAGCAGACAAAATCCAAAATTCACGCTGCAAAATGGCCAACAAAGCATTACAGCCAGCATGTTGTGCATTCACATGGCGATCTGTTATTATCAGTTGAGTCAAATGTCCGGCTTTAGGTAACAAAAGGGGGTGACGAGCTCCATACGGCAGGTTCGCATTTCGAAGTCTTCCGCCGACTCGCAAAAGCCCACTCTCGTCCAGGAAGGGATTCAATCGCGATACCGCGCCCTTCAACTTGCGACGGCCTAAACGCAAAATTTCAATCTCGGACTCAAAACTATCAGCTTGTACTCTCCGGACCCAAAACAAGAGCGCGTCCCTACGCTCGTCCGGAGTGAGAACCGACGAATCACGCCTCGCGCGTGGGTTCCTGCAATTGTACGCAAAACGTCTGATCCAAGCGGTAACACCAAGCAGCTTCTGTAAGGAGCTGTACCGATCCAACAACAAATCCTTTTCCCCGGCGGGGTTAGTCTCCAGGACGCATGCCCGCATATCAGGAACGGCTACGTTCGACAACGCTGGAGAGGGCGGCCACTCCGACTCAGGCCGCATCAACCACTGTGGGCCCCACCAGAGGGGGTGGTTAATTAGGGTTGGGGCTACACAACCCCGAGACGCACAATCCGCGGGATTCATGGTTCCCGGCACGTGTCTCCAAATCAACTCGATGTCGGAATTACAAATCTGCGACACTCGATTGGCCACAAACACGTCCAAGGTGTGCGCCGGAGCCTTCAACCAACAAAGGACGACCTGACTGTCCGTCCAAGCATAAACCTCTTGTATCTTAATAGATCGACCTAATGTGAGCCATACGTGGTTCAACAAACGCATTAGGAGGGCAGCTCCACACAATTCCAACCTCGGGATCGTATGACGAGTCCGAAGGGGAGCGACTTTGCTTTTCGCTATCACCAGATGCACAGCAACAACTCCGTCAACAGTAACGGTGCGGAGGTACACGGCCGCAGCAAATCCACGTTCGGAGGCATCGGAAAAGCCGTGAAGAGTAACTTTACAATTTTCAGAAGGGAGGAATAGCCTCGGCAAATGCACTTCATTAATCTCGGGGAGGGATGAAACGAAGCTCGACCAATCTCGGAGTAACTCGTCCGAGAGGGGTTCATCCCACGACACACCCGAAGCCCATAACCGTTGCAAGAAACACTTGGCCATAAACAGCACGGGGCAAATCCACCCATTGGGGTCAAAGGTACGTGCGACAGTAGACAATACTAAACGCTTGGTCCAGACTTTCGGTGGTCGTAAATCCACACAATACGTGAAAGTGTCAGAGACCGGTTTGTACTGTACGCCAAGGACGGTCACCACATGGGGATTATCAACATTTTCGAATAGGTGGGGGTCCTGCTGGTGCTCTTCGGGCAAACCTACCAGTACATCAGGCGAGTTGGATATCCATTTCCTCAACTCGTAACCTCCCGACTTCAAAAGGGCGGTGAGTTCGTCTCTCAGGACAATCGCCTCTGAGACAGATGAGGCGCCCGTGCAAATGTCATCCACATAGACGTCACTGGCCAAAATGGCGGAGGCGCGAGGGTATCTCAAGCGCTCCTTCTCGGCCAACTCCAACAAAGAACGAATCGCAACAAACGGGCTCGAAGCCAAACCGTACGTATTCGTATTCAATTCATAAATCAACAAGGGGTCCCTAGGACTCTCTCTCCACAAAATCAATTGGTACCTCCTATCCTCTGGATGGATGACCGTTTGTCTGAACATCATCCGGATGTCAGTCATAAATACAATTTGGTGCCGCCGGAAGTTGGCCAAAATGTCTGAGATCTCCGTATGCAGCTTGGGACCTACATGCAGACACTGGTTCAAGGACGCTCCAGTAGAGGTGGGAGCCGAACCGTCAAAGACCACCCGAATCTTTCCGGATTTCAAAACGGCGTGGTGCGGCAAAAAGAAGTGCTCAACGGAGCGCCAATCCAAATCGCTCACGGACATGTGCCCTAACTCCTCATACTCCCGCATGAATTCAACGTACTTCTGGCGGAAGACCGGATCCTTGCTCATGCGACGCTCCATCGCCACTAGCCTACGTTCCGCTAGCGGTCGGGATTCGCCCAGAGGAGGTCGGCCGGCACGAAAGGGGAGACGGGTGATCAAACGACCAGAGCGGAGGCGACCAGTGTTATTCTGGTAATACAACTCGCATTCATCCGCTACTGGGTCAACCCGCGGGGCTGGTGGAGGTTCCTCAACCTCCCAAAACTTCTGCACCACTTCGGAGAGAGACACATTAAAGACAAGACCGCGATCCTCATCAAGGGAATCCAAAACGCGGCGAGCAGGGCCCATCACAACTGTACCGAGTGTCGTCTGCAGAGCTACCAAGCCATCTGGCTGCAAAACTCGCTTCCCCGTCAACAAAACTCGCCCCAGGACATCGGCTCCAAGGAGAGCATCAATCGGGCCTGGGCGGAAGAAATTTGGATCGGCGAGTGGGGAATCAGACACCAAAGACAACATACTCGGTCCCAAGTCAACTGAAGGTTGACGGCCAACAACTGTGTCCAACACAATCGCCGAGGTCTTAATGCCTGGCGTGGACTTATTACGTGATGTAAATGTGAAGTCAACATGCCCTAACAACCCGGGGACTTTCACATCGCCAACACCTCTCACGCCTTCCGTGTGGGGGTGCACCTTGAGGCCCAACCGCCTAACTAACCAAGATGACACAACACACCCCTGAGCGCCGGAATCCAACAAGGCGCGAACTTCCACAAGGTCGCCATTCAATCCCCTGACAAGCACAGAGGCCGTGGGCAACAAAACGGTCTCTGGAGGGGTGGCTACAATCGACCGTAAACACGTTGATTGCTAGTATGTGGGGTCCCCAGACGTCCCCCCATGGTAAGGGGGTCGCTCATAGCGATCCAGTGGGTCCCAGTCTCCCACATACTGCCTACGTCCAAATCGCCCGGTATCAGGCGGGTTATATCTCCCGGCCCCTTGAAGACGGGGCGGGCGCCGCTCCAAACGCGGGTATTCGGCGAGCGGCGGCGAGAATCGGTGCCTATCATCCACCGTGTACGTCGCCCCATAGTCGCGGGGGCACGGTGACCGATTTTCAGAGGGGGGGTCCCGGGGACCCCCGGCTGTGCGAGGCTCAACACGTTGCGGGGGGCTTCTACGACCTCCCGCATCGCTCGCAAAATCGAACCCCCTAGTTGGGGACCGATTTCCCATGGGGGGGTCCGTGGGACCCCCGCCCGTGCGAGGCTCAAAACGTCGCGGGGGGCCTCTACGACCTCCGGCAACGCTCGCATAACTCATCCCCATCCTTGGGGATCGGTTTCCCATGGGGGGGTCCCTGGGACCCCCGCCCGTTTGAGGGTCCAAACGTGGCGGAGAGCGTCTGGGGCCACTCTGGTGGCCACTAGAACTGCTGCGGGATGCAAACACCGCGGGGGGTCCGAGCCCCCCACCCATACGAGGTGATCCTGCAGCGACGCGCTGCGGCGCTCCGCCGCCCTCTGGGCTGTTCATGCAGAGGAGGGGATGGTGGTTGCCCTTACAAAAGCGGCATGGGTGCGCTTGGGTACATTCGCGCTGCATGTGCAGGCCCAAGCACGAGTAGCACCATGTCCGTTGTCGCGCGATCGCTCGACGGCCTTGGACGCGCTGGTCGAGGAACTTATCACAACGGGTCGTGCTGTGACCCGGTTCCCGACAGTACAAGCAGCGGGCGGTCTCCTGGACGGCGGCATAGCGGCCGGGCGCGCGAGGGGCCATACGCCCCCTACGGGGGGGTCCGGTGGGGGATCTACTCTGTGGCACAGGTCGTTCGGGTCCCATAGGACCGGCCAGAGAGGAATTATCTGCCAGTCTACTTTCTCCTTCCAGGAACGTCAAGAGGTCCGAGAAGGGTGGCAGATAAGTCGCACTATCCCTACCATACTGCTGCTCAAAACGGACCTTAACAGAGTCCGGCAACTTTCCCAGGACAATGTGCAGTAACAAAAACGACCACTGCTCCACTGGGAGTTTTAAGTTTTTCAATGCGTTGTAGGCAACCAACAGCGGATTCAACAAAGCCACTCTCAAGTGCATCACGCTGGCAACGCGGGGTAAATTCAAAATGGCGGCAACATGGTTGTCCGCCAGACGTCGTACGTTCTGGTACCGACGGGCAATCAAATCCCTAGCAATAGGGTAGTTTTCATCCGAGGGGGCCAAATGTTGAACTGATTCAAGGGCCTCCCCTTCCAACACGGATAATAAATAAGCTAACTTCTGGCCCTGGGTCAAATCATCCCGGGCATGTACCAGACTATCAAAAATATTAATAAAGCCCTCCCAGTCCTCTAGACGACCAGCAAAACGCCTTAGGTCTAAGGGGGCCAATCTAGCAAAGAGAGGGGGCATACTCTTAGATGTGACCGGGGACGGGCTCGGATCATTCTCTCTTGCCACTTGCAAAGGTCGAGCCACCTGGGTAATTCTGTCCGCAAAATCATAACACTGGTCCACATCCAAATCGACTTCTTGTCGCATTTCCACCTCGGCCTCAACAGTCCTTTCCAAAAATAAGGCATACTGTTCATCAACAACAGCCAAACGTACGGGCAGATCTACGTATCTGTTCAACAAGGCCTCCATTCTATCCGGTCGATCCAATAATGCAACCGCAGAAGCTAACCACCGTAACTCAGAACGTATTTTGGCTTTAGCCGAGGAGGCCGTCATTGTAACGTCCCAAATTTATCAACAAAAACAACAAATTCAAAATATTCACTATAACACAAAATCTCCAATATTTGGAGGTTATTACTAACCACAAAATTCCAATATTACAACAACAAAGTATTTATAATGACACAAACTCTTAAATATTTGGAGGTTATCAGAAAGCAACAAAACTCACTGACTATTGAAATTCACTCAAAATCACTGACTATTGAAATTCACTTGGATATCAACATACAACAAATTAATTTTAATTATTTCAAAGCACAAGTTTCAATGAGTTTCAATGAGTAAACAATGTCTTAAATCATTTAAGTTTCACTAAGTATTGAGTGCAAACTTATTAGCTAACCTTTTATTAGCTATTATTTTAGCAACAAACCTGTCAATATTCACAACTCAAATTTGCTAACAAAACTGAATAATAATTATTATGAGCAAAGAAAGGCATCTGTTTACACTTTTGAACTTCAATACATGACAATTAATTACAAGACATGGAACCAATAACAAAGGAATGCCCTTTACTTTTCAAATGCAAGTTAATTACCATTTACAAGTACAAATTAATCTAGTCCGGACCAGACTGGGTCATCAAAACGGCACTGATTAATACAAAGTTTTGGCGTGGGCCTCTCAGGCCTTCAAACTACGCTCTGCTACCAAGAAATGTTCAGTACACCCCTGCTAATACCGCGGAATCATCTAGCGCAGTGGAAGCTGGTATTACTAATATAGACTCCGGACAAAAAACTAGGTTTCAGCGGGGATGTAAACTGAACAATTGGACTGCGATACACAGCGGAGAGAATGTTAAGTAAAGTGAGGCTACATACGGGTCCGTGTGTCGAACGTCTCCAAGGCAGAAGTGGTGTAAGGGAGCGCGCGCGCCCCTGGGGTCCTTTCTTCGTCTTCTGCAGACCTTACCAACTCGTCACCTCACTCACAACACATACAACACAGCGTTCCCAAGACACTGGGCGCTTCAACAAGATACACAATAACACACGGAGGAGCTTTTTGTCAAGATATATATTGCCCCTGCAACAACGCGTGGTGGACAATTATCTTTCTTTCAAAACTCCGCGACCAGCCCGATGGATGGCGTCAAAACCTTGGTCGTACAAAACGGGATCACATAGATAATTTAAGATTTTATTCAAACTCGATATGCCAGGCACATTCAACGCGAGCGATTTTTTAACAAATTCAGCAAAAATTAATCCGACATTTTTCCAACAAGAATTCCAATCAAGTGTCAGCTGTCAACTTCAAGTCACAGCTAAATGTCAATTTGACGTGACATTATAGATGCGTTCAGAAACGTCGATCTTTTCCGAACAGACAAATTGAGTAAAAGTAATATTGTATTTCACACTACCTATATTATCTATGATTCAAACGCTTTGTTAACTCGTTGTTTTCGTGTGTTTCCATACTTTCCATCTTTCCATAAATAAACGTTCGCCTAATATTCGTGCATGACTAAGATGGGCAGTGTTAGCCAAACGCGAGTGACGTCGAGACATTCGCAAAATATCCCTCGTCGTGTGTGCATTCTAATAATGTGCCCGAATACTGCTCCGTATATCACCTGGTATTTCCTGTTGCTCTGTTCCGAGGTCGTGTTCCATTGCACATGTACAGTTGCGGAATTTGAATGTTAAGCAGATAGATAAAGCAATATGAAGAGCTCTTTGAAAATCGATCGTTCTGTCGAAAAACTGTCAAGTAAACTGGAAATTATCTCCCAATCGGACATTGTGAAACATGCACTAAGTAGGTATATAATAAATAATCAACAAAATACTTACCGTTAAATAAAATACAAACTGTTAATTTTTGTGCATCTCCTTAGCTTAAGTCATTCACGGTCTTTTTTGTTGTCTTCCTTTTGCTAGGTCTGTGCTACCTACTGCCGTACTCATTGCGAACTAGGTACTTAGTTAATGTGAAGGAGCTCAAAGGAAATTGTAAGTGCGTGATCTGCCGCGCGCGATGCGGCTAACTGACCTGCCGGCGGACTGTTTAGTGTGTTACACGAGACTCTCGAGTCGAGTCGAGAACTCGAGAGTGAAGGGAAATTCAACCCTATCCCCGTACTTGACGGAACACACATGATATCTATCTTGGTCTCAGTTCGTTACAAATCACGCCCATGAGCTCAAAGGTGGACTAATTACGATAGTAATGATTTATTAAAAGTACTACGCCCCTTCCTTGCTGCTTATCGATTTTTGGTTCCTACATTAAACTTCTCATCAAAAATAACTTACGTCTCTCAGTATTTATGATGGCCCTAGCTATGTGTAATACTTGTTGCATGCACACCGATATTAGCTTCTACTCTACATTAAACTTGTCATCAAAAATAGTTTACGTCTCTCGTACGGCGGCAGATTGTGATGTTTTCACGAACGGCGGCAAAATGGTGGAACCGACTTCAGCAAAAAGCTTAGACTAAATACTGAGGTAACTGGAGTTTTCACCCTGAATAAAAAAGTGTGCCCAGCAAATTTGACATTTAGACAATATGAGCAATATGAGACATGGTGGCGTGGCACTACGTGGCTGTCAGTTGTCTCATATGACCATACGTATTTTTCAAAGTGTAGGCGACACGGAAGACAACCACAGTGCCACAAAAAAGTGTTAGTACTGCACTCTCTAGTTACCTCAGTATTTAGTCTTAGCTTTTTGGACTTCAGTCACGGCTGTACAGTCACAAGCAATAATATGTTAAACAACATAGGACTATGTGATATTAAAATATTTAATAACTTCTGTGGACTGTGGCACAGATAAGTACCTATAGTTTTGTTTCGAAACGCTATAATATGACAAAAGACCTGTGTCCAATACTTGTTGCATACGGCATACCGATATTAGTTTTTACATCCGCCCCACCCACGGCGGGGGCGGGCGGCACCTGTCCCATCCCAACACACTAGTTCAATATTTCGGAATATTCCCCTGATGAACTTTATGACAGATACTTACGTTTCTAGCTACTAAACTGCTAGTACCAATGCCGGAAAATATTACCTAGGTTTATGCCGCATTATGTGACTGTCGTTCATAAATATAACTACGTTTGGTTATCTTGTAACTGTCTTATTAAACCTTATTTTAAGTAAGTATAAGTACCTACTTACTTACAGTTTTTTATTTTTTATTACATTTTACACATATAACAAAAAATTTAACATTAGGTACCTACAACATTCACAATAAACCACATAGGTTTGCACGGAACAAGCAGTTCTACATTCATTCGCTTAAAATAAAAATAATTATATTAGCTGTAACTAATTATAACTCTTTCTTTCGTATATGTTTCACATAAATCAAGTGTGTGATCTTAAAATCAGACTTTGATCGTCGATCGATCGTTTCTCAACTTTAGGAGCGTTTTCAGCATCTTGGCGGGGCGGCCTAGGTATCTAATAGTTGCGGAGATTTTAACTTTCATTGTCTTAAAGTAACACTGAATGTATCATCTGAATAGGGTATTTTACTGTTGTTGAAATGTAGATATTTAATGATGACGTTAAAAAATATTGCAATTAAGAATACCAAATGTGAAAAAATAATTTAAATCTGTTTTATAATAAAAGAATTATAGTCTGTTTGATTTTGACTATAGCTGTCTCTTTCTAAAACGAAATCTTCTATGGCGTGACTATGACGCTACTAACCCACTGACGTCACTAAGATAGCGTCCTGTCCTTGTCTAATTATAAAGTTTGAAGTCCTATATCTTTGAAAATATTCAAGATAATTCAAAATGAAAACTTGTTTTGTGTAAGTAGCTAATATTTCGAAAAACATTTTAAAGAAATAAAAAAAAATCAGTAAAATACCGTATTGTATGTTATTTATTTATTTACTTACTTTAATTAAAACACTGAATGAGCAATAGCGAAAATCAATGAGGTACCTACTTAAGTATAAAAAAGCGGTTGTTTTGCAAAGCGAACTACCTACCTAACTATGCGCAGCGAAATATTAAACCAATTAGTTATTTAAATATGTATGATAGATGCAATATTTATGTACTGTGGTTGTACTTCACATCGCTATTCTTGTCTGCGTATTCGTCTAGGTCAGTCTTTCCCAAAGTGGGCGATAAGCCCCCTTGTGGGCGCTGCATGCCTAACGGGGGGCAGTAAGAGACCCAGAAAACTAATGGGGGCGTTGTAGAGGCTATCCGTACTGAGCGCCTTTAAGTAACTACCTAACTGCGCTTAGGTCTCAAACTCAAGTAACTCTTGCGGGTAATATAATAAAAATCTCGTTTAGAATGAATGTTTATTCTCCGCTGATATAGCTCACAATAATTATTTCATTTGAAGTTACCTATAGGTAAGTAGTGGTTTTTAACTGTGTACAAATGGGGAGCGCTAAATAATAATTTATTTTCAAAGTGGGCAGTAGACATAGGTAATAAGTTTGTGACCCTCTGGTCTAGGTATTTGCTCAACCAAGACGATATGAAGTGGCTCCGTTTGCCTGGTTTGCCTATATTCATAACATTCACATAAGTTCGCCGAATAAGACGAATACACAAATGCAAGAAAACCCTTATCCAAAACGATGTGTGGAAGCTATGTTATAGTAATGGCTAATTTACTTGGGTTCAGTGACTGGTCGATGCCAATCCAAGCGCTAGCGTCAGCTTTGGTAGGTATGGAGATGGATTAAAACAACTGACTGCGAGTGGTAGAGGGTCCACACATGCCTATTCCCATCGGCTTCCCTTTTAAAATCCCCAGTATCACCGCCCAACTAATCCACTACACAGATCACTCACGTGGTAAAAGTGTTTCTTGGCCTCGGCTTCCCTTCGCCATATTTCAACCACTCGCCACTCCTGATACCTTCTTACTGGATTCGAATTTAGACGCCTAAATTCGTACCCAGTAAGTAGGTAGTACTACTAGGCTTCATGTAAACCGGCACTTACGAAGTTTAGGATACGTTCTTGGAAGCCTAACTTTATACTCAAATATTATCCAATTTCAACTTTATCACATACATCGGCAAACTGATAAACTCCTTCTTTTTTTGATGCCGGTTAATTTTAAGAGATGCCCATATTTCTATAATATTCAAACATAAATTGCTGACGTGTCAGAAAGTTCCCTGCATCGCACAACATTGAAATAAATGTACAAAAATAACACTTTAGTGTGTGACTAAAATAGCTGAACTTCGTGGGGGCGGCGGCCGTGCCGTGCGCTAGTATACAACTAAATGCTGTTTTGGGATTAACTCGAGACGGTTTGCATCTGTTTTAGAATAAAATATAAAAAATATTAAGATAAAAAATGTGTGATAACTACGGTAAAAACTTAACCTGATAAATCAAACTTTTTGACGCGGTAAATACTGCGGTCAATTGTGGTCATCATCAGCCATTTTAAAGACCGCACTGCTGGAGCACAGGCCTATACCTTCAAAACAAGAAATACATAAGCTTCTCATAATGTATGAGAAATTCAAATCTCTTTTCGTGAATAACATTTTGTTTTTTGTCGAGCTTTTTTGTATCTATTGTAAGCAAAATAGCAATACTCCGATCACCTTTTATTTTAGTCACCGAAATTGATAGAGACGATGCCCACGACACATGTTATTAGATATTAATTTAAATCACTAACTCTTTGTTTATAATGTTGAATATTTGTGTACGGTTGGGGCTATCTATATCCAAAATTAAGTTAGCAGTGTCTTTTAAAACAATTTGAACAATAAAAGTAAAACTAATAGTCAGGACTCAGGACTCGGGATCAGCAAAAGTTTGAACAACCGCAAACAGCTTAGTTTGATCATAGCTCAAACCTCAAGTAAATGAGTCAAGCTCAAGTGTTTTCCAAGTTTCTTACAAGTTCGACTATCTAACTTTTGTGATAGACTCCAGTATCCAACAAGAGAAACTTTTAATCCAATAACTTATACCTACTATTATTTAACGTAAGTAGTATCTTTTTACCCGACTACGACAGAAGGAGGCTTAAGGCTGTAAATAGGTAGCTAACGAATTGTTAAAGTTTATTACTTACAGCAATGGTGTATGTTAAGTTATACTTAAGTAAGTCACAGGAAATGTACGATATTTAGAAAATGTACCTAAGTATATTATTCCTAGGAAGAGTATACATTTCCGAACATCTTTAGGATATGTGTACAACTAAATCTTTAAAACACACTTGCCTATGAAATGTTACTTATCCTAGGATTATCTTACTATTCCGAAATGAATGTAGGAAATGTATTAATTTATGTTAGAGTTAAAACCCGTTTCATGGAATATTTTCCGGAATAGGAGCGAACTTACGAGCATGTTAGGTTCACAATGATCCTAACGCGCGAACCGAGGAAGTGAAGCGAATGTGTCGCGTCAGCGCGGGTGGCAAAAAGCCACAACCGAATTTATACAATACCTAGACTAGACCTCAATTTCTTACAACAAAGTTTTATGTTTATTTAGTTTTTAGAAGGCGTTTAAATGATCCGTTTGCCATCTTTCATACTTCCGTTTCCGAATATTCATTAGGAATAGTAGGTGTAAGTAGTTATCTTAAGAAATCATAAATTTCATATCTATTGACGGTGCAGTGCTGCTCGCCAGTTCTGTTAGCTTGAACTTGGCTTTGACACGCTACCGCGTGTCTCCTCCTCCTCGCGTCGTGTTCCTCATTACTGCGGGTCGTGATTCCCCCGATGGGTAGTTAATTTTTCTTTGATGATGCCCCTCCATCGATTTCTGTCCTTGGCGTCGTGGAGTGCATCGTGTAGCTTGGTGTTCAGCATTGAGCGGATTTGGTCCGACCACCTAGTTGGGCTTCGACCTCTCGGCCGTTTGCCATCGACCTTGCCAGTAACCATTATTTGTTCAATGTTGTGTTCATCTTTTCGGGCGATGTGACCGAAGAATTCCAGAATCTTTCGGAGACAGGAAGTGGATAACCTGGTTTTAATGTTGAGCTCTCGAAGGATAGACTCGTTAGTTCGGAAACCGCGTGTCTAGATACCTACAATGACGGATATCACATATTTCAATGTAAAGACGACGACGCGACCTTATAATATTTAAAAAAATTGTAAAAACACAACAAAAGATCCTAGGATAAGTAGAAACAAAAAATATTTTTCTAACAAAGTAAATAGGTTACCTACCCACAACAGAAAAATAAGTATTTATAAAAAAGTAGGTACTTATTTAAGTATACAGGGTGTTTTTCTATAAGTGCAATACCTCTTAGGTGGTGATTGTACTCATGAATATGAACAACTTTTACTATGAGGCCAACTCTGCAACTTCACAAAAAAAAACAGCTGTTCCATACATTCTGGTCAGGTAGGTATTAACAAATTGTATGAAACAGCTGATTTTTTTTGTTGAGTTGTAGAGTTGGACCCATAGTAAAAGTTGTTCATATTCATAAGCACAATCACCACCTAAGAGGTATTGCACTTATAGAAAAACACCCTGTATATTTATCCGTTATCTAGTTTCCATAACACAACTACCTACTTATGAGCTAGATAATTGGTGTGATTGTAAGAAATGTATGTATGTATACTTTGATTTGTTTTTCATGCAGACTGGAACCGTTATCAGTTTAACGACTTATAATTTAATATCGCACTGTATCGTCTCCACATTGTAATGCTAATAAGTCTCGTCTACGTTCATAAACCTTGGTTGCCTACATACGGAAAACGGTTGGAAACGTCCCTGGCTGCGGAAATCATGCATTGTCACGCTCACTTCAGAACAGCTAGACACAGACGAAGCTCAGAATTCGTATCCGATTAACTTTCCGAATGGTTATACTTATATCAAGAGGGGCATAACGAAGAATGTAATAATTCTGACCACAGAACACGGAAAGATTTTTTTCAACACACTTGCTCATAAATTGAGCCTTATTACATCGATCTTAGGGCCATAAACCGAACTATAACACACGCGTGCATAATAATATTACAGTACTAGTTGCGTAATAGAATTATCCCTACAAAGTTAAGTAAGTACCTAACTGCAAATTATATGCGAGTAAACAGAGACTTTTCAATTTAACCGGGTAATACAGTATCCCTACAAAGTTAAGTTAGTACCTAACTGCAAGTTATATGCGAGTAAACAGAGCATTTTCAATTTCACCGGGTAATAGGTACAGTTCTTTTTTGTAACAACAAAGAGGTTTTATACATGTTTTATACGGATGAAAATCCATTTACGTTTTTAGAATAAATAAATGTGTCCCTAATTAAGACAAAAAAACATAATTAAATGTATTGTTATCAAATTATTTATAATTCACAATAATTTGTTATAAAACATTTGCATTTTATCACTATTATTATAATTATTTTGAAGTAGGCTGTATGGCTGTATGTAATCAATCAACTTACATTTGGCGCGTGCGAAAAAAAAACTTGCGCGCTTTTTCCCTTAGCTAATATTAGGTTATTGTATGCAATAAATGTTTGTTTTTCCTCGCAAGTGTGTTGAAAAAGTGCGTATGAAACTCGTGAGCAACTTACTCACTAGACACTCGGCTGATTTACGCCCTCGCCTGCGGCTCGGGCTGCAACCCACAGCCTCGTGTATAATGAGCAACCTTAGCTCACTTGTATCATAATATACTATTTCTTTACTTTCCATGTTCTGTGATGTTGACCGTCTTCTTCTGAGGGGCGTGTCTGCGATCGTTGAAGTTAACGACGCGACCTTATAATATTTAAAGAAATTGTAAAAACACAACAAAAGATCCTAGGATAAGTAGAAATAAAAAATATATTTCTAACAAAGTACTTTTTTAAATAGGTTCACAACAGAAAAAATAATACGGCGATAACATGAACTTGAACTTTTGGCGCCATTTATGCATTAGAGTTAGAGCTCTATTATGCATACAGCGGTGTAGAAAAAGTAAGAAATTAAAAATATATAGCAACTTTCGCAATGGTCGGTCACGGTTTGGGTGACCAAAAAATGTATTATCTCGAGCTCCTCCGTGCTTCGGAAGGAACTAAGACGCCAATCCGCCTGGGCCCGCATGATGGGGTCAGTGCCTCTCCTTACCCATCCAAAAGAAAGGCCTGTCCCAGCGAGGGGACATCAAGAGGAGTGTGTAGCAAACGGTCTCCATACAAAAGGCGATAACGTTTTCCTCCCTTTAAAGCAGCGAATTTTTGGTATGTTCTTGAAATACTTAAGAACTGGGGCTGTTCGTTTTGTTTTTTGTAATATATTTATCATAGATTTTAAAATATTTGCACTTTAGTGATTTCATACAAAACAAAAAAGTGCCAATATTTTCAAATCTAGAATGAATAAAAAAAACCCAAGGTACACCCCTAGTTCTTCTTCATTTCAAGAACATACCGAAAATTCATTGCTGTGTCTATGTTTAGGTTTAGAGGGGCTAAAATCACTCTTTTTTCCTTTTCATTCAAGTTGGAGCAAGACGGGTATGCTGTAATAGAGGACTTCTTGCGGCCGGCAGAATGTGACGAGCTGTACTCTGCTGGGATCGAACTGACAAAGAACATACCGGAGACCGACCACAAGACTGTATTCTCCACAACAGACGCAGACAGACAGGTAAAGGTATCATATTCATGAGCACAATCACCACCTAAGAGGTTTTGCGCTTATTCATTAACACGTAGATAGAGCAATGGAGTCAGGCCTAAAAGTTGTCCATCCAAATGATTGAAAAGAGCGATAGGATTTAGGTTGATTTAGGTACCCGTTTTATCTCTCTCGTTTCGCACCTGTTAGACAGCGACAAACAAACAAAGACTCTCTCTCAAGTTCTCAACAGACAGTTAGGTACCGCGATCTTCTCTCTCTCTTTCTAACCGTTGGACGTTTCCACTCACATGCAGCCGTATGCCATGCCATCCCTTCTATTAAAATACCAGACCCCTATTTGGAGACGCCAACCAAGATATAAAGATGTTTAAGTACGGGCGCACCACCAAAGCGGACCGGGGAGGATATGTTTTTTTATGAGAGAGAATTTCGTTATTTACATATTCGTCGAATTCTATTGGTTGTTTGAACACATCTTCTCTTCGCTCTACTTTGGTGGAAACCGGCCCTGAGTAGTGCCAGAAGATTGATAATGAACGCCGATGGACTGAAAAAAAAATTTACCACTAAAACCCCACGAAGTGCATGAAGCAGTACCATAACAGAAAGATTTTAAGATATTCTTTTATGCCCATAACATAAATATTTAAATCAGGTTTTTTATTTGTTTACAGCAAATGAAAGACAAGTATTTTCTGGAGAGCAATGACAACATAAGTTATTTTTACGAAGCGGAGGCAGTGGGTCCCGACGGCAAACTCCTTGTAGACCCGACAGTTTCACTGAATAAGGTAAGGAAAATAGTTTTAATGGATCGGCTTAAAAGTGAGTATGAACTAGGCAGCGGTCGGCAACCTTTTGACGGGCAGGGGATACATACTCGTAGTAGCAAAACTGTTGAGGCGGCCGCATTTGTTCATAATTTTGATAAAAAGTAAGGTGCCTCTCTTAGCACAAAAGTCTTTGACCAGTGTGTGCTGTCAGAGATGACTTTTATGACACTTGTCGATTCGATGTGAGTCTTATGCATGTCTTATGAGAAGGTGAGAAGCTTTCTCGTCATTGCTAAATTAGGCCAGTCATTATCAACACAAAAAAGGACAAACATCGCAAACGATTTTACGATTTTTTTTATATGTTGTTGGTTCCCTTGAGAGTTAGTAACACCCAAGTTTGCAACCCTGAAAACCCTGTGCTACCGCCATGGTGCTCGAAAAACTGCGAAATTTTGGCACTTGTTTCAGTTTTTTTCGAAAAAACTACTCTAAGGAAGCGTTTTTGAAGTATCTTAGCAATGGACCTCCACTACAATTTGATAATTTGGCACCTAATACTCTAATGTCACAGCTTTCGTCATTTGGTCTTATGGAGACCGATCCTGGTGAAGTTGAAAGCGTCATTTCTAGCATAAGGACAGATAGTGCCCCTGGTTGGGATGCTGTTCCAATAAAATTCTTAAAAATGGTTAAACCCATTGTTAGTCCTATAATTAGCCACCTTGCCAACCTCTGTTTCAAAATAGGAACATTTCCGACTTTGCTTAAAAGATCCATTGTCACACCCGTTTATAAGAGTGGTGATAAAAATGATATAAATAATTATAGGCCCATCTCTGTTTTGTCAGCCATCTCAAAAATTATTGAAAGGTTAATCAATTCTCGTCTCATTAATTATCTTGAAAAATTTAATATTTTATCTAGCTCTCAATATGGGTTCAGGAAACAAAAATCTACAGAAGATGCAATTTTAGGTTTATCCTCCCTAGTAACTCAACATCTAGATCATGGAAAAAAGTGTCTGACAGTCTTCATTGATCTAAAAAAGGCTTTTGACACTGTCTCCATCACCACTCTTATAAATAAAATGGAGAAAATTGGTATCAGGGGTGTTCCATTAGATCTCCTAACTGACTATCTTAGGGATCGATCCCAGAGTGTAAAAATAAATGGTTACGTAAGTGCTGACACTAAAATTGAGTATGGGGTGCCTCAAGGCAGCGTCCTGGGCCCTACATTATTCTTAATTTACCTCAATGATTTGAATAACCTTGATATTGAACATGGACAAGTGTTCTCATATGCGGACGACACTGCCATTGTTTTTAATGGTACCTCCTGGGACTCGGTTTTTGATGTAGCTGAACGTGGTCTCCGCAAGGTTGCAAGTTGGCTTAAATCTGCCCTTCTTACACTTAATATTACAAAGACAAATTATGTATGCTTTGCTGCTAATAAAGGCTCACTCCCTCCGTCTAGCTTAAAACTGAAACTGCATTATTGCGACCTAAATAAACCAACCAACTGTGCGTGCAATGTGATTGACTCAGTTGCAAATGTGAAGTACCTCGGGGTGATCCTGGACTACCGAATGTCCTGGCACATGCAAATTGACAATCTGAGTAACAGAATTCGAAAACTTGTCTGGATCTTTAAAAAGCTGAGACACGTAACCCAAATTGACCTCTTAAAGCGTATTTATCTTGCACTGGCGCAATCAGTTATGTCCTACTGTATATCTATATGGGGTGGTGCCTCTAAAATAAAATTCCTTGAAGCAGAAAGGGCCCAGAGATGCTTACTTAAGACCATGTTCTTCAAACCGTATAGATTTCCTACCGACGAACTTTACCAAAACTATGAAATCTTAACTATTAGGCAACTTTATATAATTAATTCTGTCCTTAAACTACATACCTAGATCCTTACCTTACACGCCCATTGTTCAGACGGGAAGAAGACAACGAAAAGTTGCTCCAGTTCCTAACTGCAGAACTTTATTGGCACAACGTCAGTTTAATTCTCATTCTGCTTATCTCTACAATAAGCTAAATGACAGGTTTAAGATCTATAGCCTCACCCACAGCGAATGTAGAAAGACATTAGTTAAAGGACTCGTGACCATAGGATATTGTGAGACAGAGGATATATTATTTAAGAATGCTTTGTAATTTATTTATTTTTTGTTTAGTGTACTTAATATTGTTTTTGAAGTGACCAAGCTACTTACACACAATCACACACACACACACCACTCACAACACCGCTCGTACACACACACATATACACACACTCACACACACACACACACTCACACACAATGAGTTTTAATTTAATTAGCTTTAGAGAAAATAGTTTATAAATAACATACTGTATTTTGGTATAAGGAAGAGCAGAACTACCCAACACTGGCCTGTTTACAGGCTTCCTGGGATGGTTCTGACAACTGAATTTCTTCGTTTTCAATGATAATGAAATAAACTATTTTTATTATTTATTATTATTATCTTTGTTCTGCACTTTAATAAAGAGTCGCACTTCTTTGGCGCAGTTAGTCGTGTATCACGGGCGACTCCGCTGAACTACCTAGATGATTTTTGTAACAGATCACCGAGCAATCTCAATTTTTTTTACAACCTGAGTTTTAAGACCGAAGCGCCTTTTGGTGTAACATTTCATCGGGCGAGATACGATACGAGCACGGTGCTGACATAGACATTTCAATTATGAGCGAACGAAATGCTGAAAATATATTATGTAACTCATAGAGTTAATGAAGTAACAGTACTCTGTTAGATACTTACCCTTGATTGCATCCTGTTGATCACAAGATGACGAATGCAGTTTTGAACTTAAAAACGAGCACACCAATTTTGCAGCAGTCATTTTAATCCCTTTATTTGATAGAGCCTAGCAGTAGGTGATTTATTGTAATTTTATGATTTTTAATTCGGTAGGTAGATCCACCTCAGATCAAATCAGAGTTAGAATATTCTCTGAGCTGGATTCTTCCAAGAAATTAAGATTTAACAGAAATAAGTTACTTCAGCAATAAATATTTTCGGTATCATTAATTTAAATCATCTCAGATACCTACTTACTTTTGTAGATTTATTATTGTTGATTCAAAATCAATCATGGTTTCCTGTTTGGAAAGGGAAAATACTTAGTATGAAACTTAGAAGACCCATAAATGATGATCATGGTTTCAAATCAGAATTAAAATCTAAAGCAAGTAGGAACGTTCTTTCTCCGAGTATGTTTTCCTTCGTATATTTATTCCACTGAAAAATGTAATCATTAAAAGTGATGTATGCTATTCCATTTCAGGTTGGACACGCGTTACACCTGCTGCACCCCATATTCAGATGCTACACGTACAGCGACCGCGTCAAGGCGGTGTGCCACCAGCTCGGCTTCAAGGAGCCCGCGGTGGTCCAAAGCATGTATATCTACAAGAACCCGGGCCACGGGGGTGAAGGTACTTTACTTTTAACCAGCATTTTTTGACGCTAATGAAAAGATCCACGTGAATGCGGTGTGCGACCAGCTGAGCTCTAGCAGCCGGCCGTGGTCATCTACATCGTAAAATTGTACATCTACGAGAACCCTAGGACCGACGGTCAAAGTACTTCGGTTTTTTCTTACCTTTTTAAAAAGGTTGAACTTTTACGTAAAATAATCAAATTCAAGTTCTTTCTAAGTAGTTGAAAACTACCGCTCAACCGAACGGAACCAGGAAAAAGTCTCCCTGGCGCAGCAGTTAGCAAATCGATGAAGTAGTTTCTTCATAAATTGCTATTTTTTGCAAGCTTTTTATTAACTTGCCATGTTAGTTAGTTAGTTAGTTTGCTTCAAGCTTAATTTGACCCACTTCTCAGTGTCCGATGGAGCTGAAATTTTGTATACAGGTTTGGTTCAGATGACAATACAATAAAGTCCAATCAGCAAAAAAGCTTATCATAAAAATGAAATTTTTACTAAAAACTTATTTCTAATATATTATTATCTATAATACTTTCTTTTATCCACAACGGGGTAGCATTTAGCCTTCATCACACCTGATGTTAAGTGGCGATAAGGCTGAAGGAAGAAGTGCACTACTCCCGAAATCCTCAATCACTGGGGAACTGGCTATCTTACTCCTAACTGCCGGAACACAATAATGCTGAAAACATCATTGTTATGGCTCCAGACTTAGATAAGATGGTGGTAGCTAGCCAGGCGGACTAAGAACAAGTCCTACCAACCAAACCAAATACAATATGTATGTACTCCCACTGGGAATCGGACCCGGTTCCTCTTGGTCTGAAATCGGTGGTGTGAACCACTAGACCACAGAGGCGGTTAAAACTTGACATTATTATACTTAGGTATATTTGTTTACCGTACCTCTCAAACCATAAGCCTTAACAAAAACTTCACAACCCCTTACTTCAAAACTTTCATTATCCCCTGTCGGATGAATGTCTGATATTACTCGAACTTTCGACCTGATGAAGGTATATACCTTACTCCTGACTGCGTTTTACCATTTACCTTTGTTTGAAATCCATGCGTTTTAAATAGTAAGGAAGATCTACAATATTGTAAAAAACTACAAGGTACCTGGTACTACTACTACGTGAAAGTTTAGATATTTGGAAGTTTGTTGCTCAATCACGCCATAATGGCTTAACGGATTTGGCTGAAGTTTGGGACACTGATACTTTGTAGCCTGGAGAGAAACATAGGCTACTTTTTATCTCGAAAAAATATCAAATTCCCGCGGGATAACGTCGGGTAGTGCACGCGGACGAAGCCGCGGGCGGAAAGCTAGTACAAAATATTTTTTTACCGCTTACGTGAAAAAACTGTACATTTGATTATTTGAAGTTTATTTAAACTATTTTTAACACCCACCAGGGTGCCTACCATCAACTTTTTAGACAACGATTCAAAAATAGCGCGATGCAGAACATATAAAACATCATTGGATGCAGAATAGGTTCCTAAAATGACCTTATAAAAACTGGATCGCAAATGAATTGCTAAATGTGAATGACCGAACGATTTGTGTCCTTATTTCTTCTACCCGTCTCTTTCACTCGATTCTGTCATGCCCGGAGAATGAGAGGGACGGATATAACCTGCAGGTGTCATGTTAGCTTGGCCGAGTTATAAGTCAAATAAGAGTACATGACAGCTTAGCGGCTGTGAAATGTCATTGAATGATCACTGAATCGCTGTCGTGGTACAAATAAGCGAAGCAGATCAGTTTAGGTCCTAAACAAAACCGCAATAAGAGTTGATGGTAGGCACCCAGGATAATACATTCTATCTTTCATCAGTTTCATACGTCTGCTTAACTTAAACAAATATATACCTACATAATACGTTATTACCCTAGTTAACAACCCTTTTCCTTGCTACATTTCACCTTAACGACCAAATTCTTGAACTTAATTTTAGGAGCGTCTTAAACATCATGACGTCTCTTTCATATAGCTTTGACGTTGAAAGCGACAGCCTAAAGTTAAGTAGCGTTTGAGTACGCCGCCGGCGTAAGTGGAGTGATTTATCTAATTTAAGATTTTTCCCAAAATACTTTATAAAAACTGATGACAAAAATCGATTTTGCCCAGTGGTTGCCCACCAAGACGCGTCGTACCTGCACACGGACCCCATCCCACCAGTGGGATTCTGGATCGCTCTGGAGGATGCCACGATTCAGAACGGATGCCTCTGGATGTCGAGAGGCTCTCACAAGTCCGGGGTCCACAGGCGACTTGTAAGAAACCCTGATAAGGACCCAGCCCTCATATACGATAGACCAGCGGCTGTGTACCCTCAGTCTAGCTTCACGCCAGTTCCTGTAAGCAAAGGTAATGAATAGATGTATCTGTAGGAAAAAATATATACTTATAAAAGATCTACCAACCAAACTAGTAGATCCCGGACGGGATTTGAATTTCGAACCCGCAATCCGGTCCATCCGAAATTCCGAACCCTTGGCAATCCGGTCCAATGTTCTGCAAAAGTGGATTTCTTAATAAGATAGATGATTATTTCGGAGTCAGATCAATGTGCGATTTTGTGAGATATTTAGTTAAGTAATTATTCTTTTTCTCACTCATGCCAAAGAGCATGTAATCACTACGTTTAACTCATGCAACTGAAATATTAACATTCCATTTGAAAATCACTTTTCCGAGGTGAAAATTCTAAATTTGAAAATCAGTGCAATCAATGCAGTGCGAAATGAATTTCAATACCTACTTACTTCCCGCACTTGTGCCCGTTCTCGGCTGTAATGTACTAATAATTGTCTTATTGCAGGGACCTGTATTCTCATACACGGCAACGTGGTGCACAAGAGCGCCCAGAACAGATCCGACAAGAGCCGCCACGCGTACACTTTCCACGTCATCGAGAGGCTCAACAACCAGTACTCGCCAGACAATTGGCTGCAGGAAGGGAAAAACGCGCCATTTGTAAATCTTTACACGACACCACAGACTATGTAGCTTTTTTAATTAATTGAAAACCTAAGTGCCTGCGCTAGAGCAACTTTTGTTTCCGCCATTCATTTGTCTCTCACAACAAGTCTATTGGTTGGTATGTAAGTGTGCGCATCGCATATAGCAACTCGACAACTAGGTGCATAATGGTAATACCTATAGGTATAATTGATGATTAAACGAACTTACATTGATACGTCGAAATATAAGTACCTAAATATAATAATAATAATTTATACCCTGTTAGACAATAAGTTTTCATACCTATACTATTTCTCTTTCAACTAAATGAGGCCTTTGAAAGAAAAGATAACGATACCAATACCAGTACAAAACAAATTTTTACGTTTTAATTTTCATAAATGTTAGTTATTTTTTTATATGTTTTAAATATAGTGTATCACATACAAACCAATAGACTTGACATGAGAGACAATAGCATATTATGATACAAGTGAGCTAAGGTTGCTCATTATACACGAGGCTGTGGGTTGCAGCCCGAGCCGCAGGCGAGGGCGTAAATCAGCCGAGTGTCTAGTGAGTAAGTTGCTCACGAGTTTCATACGCGCTTTTTCAACACACTTGCGAGGAAAAACAAAAATTTATTGAATACATAACATAATTATTATAATAACATAATATTAGCTAAGGGAAAAAGCGCGCAAGTTTTTTTTTAAGCACGCGCCAATTGTAAGATGATTGATTACATACAGCCATACAGCCTACTTCAAAATAGTTATAATAATAGTGATAAAATGCAAATGTTTTATAACAAATTATTGTGAATTTTGAATAATTTGATAATAATATACTTAATTATGTTTTTTTGTCTTAATTAGGAACACATTTATTTATTCTAAAAACGTAAATGGATTTTCAGCCGTATAAAACCTCTTTGTTGTTACAAAAAAGAACTGTACCTATTACCCGGTGAAATTGAAAATGCTCTGTTTACTCGCATATAACTTGCAGTTAGGTACTAACTTAACTTTGTAGGGATACTGTATTACCCGGTTAAATTCAAAAGTCTCTGTTTACTCGCATATAATTTGAAGTTAGGTACTTACTTAACTTTGTAGGGATAATTCTATTACGCAACTAGTACTGTAATATTATTATGCACGCGTGAGTTATAGTTCGGTTTATGGCCCTAAGATCGATGTAATAAGGCTCACTTTATGAGCAAGTGTGTTGAAAATAATAATTTAAAGTTGCCCATGCTCGCTAGCTCTCAGTAAAATACTCATAAAATGACAAAACAAATGACTTAAATTTTTACCTAGCTGAAATGTTTTTGGAAACTTTTATTACATTATTCAAGAAAATAATGTAGGTACTAACGTGCCATAAAGCCTTCGTCAACATAGAATTAGGTATGTAAATTAATAAGCAAACGGCGCAAATATTTCACGTGTTTCTATGACAAATTTCCTGCACGTATAACTTACCAAGGCTTTTGTTATTAAAAAGCTATTCTTGTTTGTAGAAGAATAGAATTTATTTTTGATAGCATTTTTAATAGAACTGGTAACTACGTGGTAATATTGTGATAATTATTTTAATAAAGGTTATTCACATCTGGTTTTTTTTTATTTTCATTCCTAATTTTTGACTTTCAGAGATAGTGGCCACAAATTTTCTTCTAAAACAACCTGGGAATTATGTAGGCATAATAGAAACATTTTTTCTTAAACGAGCGAGAACGGAAGTTCTTTGTAAATCGAGATCGCAATAGAACGTATTTCCTCGAAGATCAAAACATTATTTTTTTCTTCAACAAGAGTTGAATTGTACTTACCGCAAGTTCAATTTGTCATTATTGCGGTGACAAAGCTTACTACTACTAGGTACGTAATAATAGGGGTTAAAGAATGAAATTGCCGTTTTTTTCTTTTGTACATATTATTATAACTTAACAACTTTTATGACATTAGAAAAACATAATTTCTTTAATATTGCATTACATTAAGACCGTCATCGAGCAGCTTTTGATAATTTAATAACCACGATATTTGATTATTTACATAGAAAAAACTAATCTCGAAAGTTACGACTATTTTTTTCCAGAATTTCGTACTTTTTTACCACACTTTTATTAGCTTCACTTGTAACTAAGTCACAATGTAAGAAAATCTTGGAATTCAATTTTAACCTACTTCTAATTGTCGTATTGATTTGAAACTTTGCAAGTCTATATGAATCCGATGACAATACAATAATTTGCTACCATCGAGCTGATCTGATGATGGAGTCAAGAGGTGGGCAATAGAACTCTTCAATAGCTGCTAGGAAATCCCTCGAGTTTAGGCTCATTTGTTTTGTTCTGATGAGACCTGTTCGCTACACATAATGGTGAGGGTCTGATGATGGAGCAGGGAGGAAGCCTGTGGCACTTCTTAATGACCACTAGGAAACCCCTCGAGTTTAGGCTCCGTTGTTTCGTTCTGACGAGACTTATGAGCTGCACTTGGTTGTGAGGGTCTGATGATGGAGCAGGGAGGAAGCCAGTGGCACTCCTTAATGACCAATAAGAAACACCTCGAGTTCTGGCTCATTTGTTTCGTTCTGATGAGACCTATTCGCTACACTTGGTGGTGAGGGTCTGATGATGGAGCAGGGAAGAAGCCAGTGACACTTCTTAATGACCAATCGGAAACACTTCGAGTTTGTGCTCATTTATTTCGTTTTGATAAGACCTATTCGTTACACTTGCTGGTGAGGGTCTGATGATGGAGCTGGGAGGACCCAGTGAATTTCCTTAATGACGTCAAGAAAACTCCTCGAGTTTGGGCTCATTTGTTTTGTGCAGACGAGACCTATTCGCTACACTTGGTGGCGAGGGTCTGATGATGAAGCTGGGAGGAAGCCAGTGGCACTCCTTAATGGCCAATAGGAAACAGTTCGAGTTCTGGCTCATTTGTTTCGTTCTGATGTGACCTATCCGCTACACTTGGTGGTGAGGGTCTGATGATGGAGCAAGGAGGAGGTCAGTGGCACTCCTTAATGACCACTAGGAAGCCCCTCGAGATGGGCTCATTTGTTTCGATCTGATGAGACCTATTCGCTACACTTAATGGTGAGGGTCTGATGATGGAGCATGGAAGAAGTCAGTGGCACTCCTTAATTACCACTAGGAAACCCCTCGAGTTTGGGCTCATTTGTTTCGTTCTGATGAGACCTATTCGCTTCACTTGGTGGTGAGGGTCGAATGATGGAGCAGGGAGGAAGCCAGTGGCACTCCTTAATGACCACTAGGAAACCCCTTGAGTTTGGGCTCATTTGTTTCGTTCTGATGAGACCTATTCGCTACACTTGGTGGTGAGGGTCTGATGATGGAGCAGGAAGGAAGTAAGGGTTCGGCTCGCGCATCTGGTAACTAATAGACTCCACTTGAATTTGTAAAACTAAATACATACAATCACGCCTTTGAGTTATAATGTTTACGGGGTGGGCAGACACATGAATGGACTGTGAAATCGATTACCATCCCCATCCATAGCTTGCCATTTGTTAAACTAAAAAGTAAAAAATAAATATGTAGTTTAAAAAACTATAAAAACACACTTTTATAGAAACAAGACTAAAAGTACAAAATAACTGTCTATTCAGGAACTGAAATTAAAAAGCGTGGTGCGCCCTTTGCAAAGCATGCATTCAAGTACTTAATATTGACAACGCGCACCACGCTTTTTAATTTCAGTTACTGAATAGACAGTTATTTTGTACTTTTAGTCTTGTTTCTATAAAAGTGTGTTTTTATAGTTTTTTAAACTACATATTTTTAGTTGTAACTTAGTAAAAATATTTTTTTTGCTCTTAACGAATATGTCATTTAGTAGGTACCTAGTTAAAATGTCCATAAATACGTGTGTGATATTTTGTAAAGTTACATAATATTAGTCGTTGAATAAATTACAAAAACGTTAGTATGGGAAAAAATATTGTACAAAAATCTCCATACAAAACGGCAATTTGATACTTTAACCCTTAATATTATGAAAACCTCCTTTTTGAAGTCGGTTAAAATACCTTGAGGTATCCCCTTTTTAATAAAACGAGAATCATCTAAATCGGTTTATAAACAAAGGAGTTATTATTATTTAATCATTTCAATCGGTCCATCCATCTTCGAGTAATCGGCGGACATACACAAAAAAAAACACATACAGACGAATAGAGAACCTCCTCCTTTTTGATTTAGAAGTCGGTTAAAAATATATCAATTATTTTATTAATGTAAGGTTACAAATTCTTATACCTACCTATGTATCGACTCAAAAAAAAAAACAAATTGTTTCTGTTACAACCAGGTATGGGGAGCCCCCTTAATTTTTAATATATTATTTATTTTCGTATGAAAACCGTAAAGCGTTTTACAGACTAGGTGAGTACATCTATCTACCAAGTTTCAAGTTTGTAGTCTTAATAAAGTTTAAAAAAAAAGTGGCGGTGACGTACGGACGGACGGACAGACAATAACTATTTGACGAATCTATACCTAAGGGTTCCGTTTTGTGACATTCGGCTACGGGACCCTAAAAAGTTATTGAAATTGTAGGTTCTTAAGTATTACAAGTGTGAACCACCCATCTTTAATCTAGGCAACCTTGGATTCACACAGTTTGTGATACGTCAACCTTATATGGTTGGGAATAAATAAAGTTTTCATTTGAGATGTATTTCGATTAAATAACAAATGAGGGTATATTTTCTCCAGCTACTCCATGGGAATCGAAAGTGGGACTTCTATGTCTGATACTTCTTCTTCTTTCGTGTCGCTGACAAACTAAACTATGTCCGACCAAAACTCAGCTACGCGAATCGCTAGACACCTGTTTAAACTTGACAACCTATAAGCGCACAAGGATAAAACCGGTAGGTACTTAACCCTATTTATTTAATTCTTTAGGGGTGAGTATAATTATCTGAGCTGATGCTCGAATTTCACGAATAACATATCAAGATAATAAAAAAATAACTATATCTACCTAAGCATATTTAATTTGTTGTTTAACATCATCGGCACAGGATTAAGCGTAGCAACCTTATGCGATTTACCAACTTATTTATTATCTACCTACCATGTAGGTAATCTTCTTTAGAAGTAAAATAATAGCAAATCACATGAACTGAGAATAGGCTCCCGGGTAGAAATTCCTAAAGGGATTAGACTAGTAAGCACCTTTTAGTGTCGCGACACATCTGCGAAACGTACGGCGCCTAACGTTCTGGTGAATACGCTCCCAGTATTTTTGAATGACACATCAGCCGAAATTACATCGCTTGAAAAAACGACAGTCTCTGAACTTCCGGCGCCGTACGGTATGAGCATTTCTACAGAAGGGTTCTTTTTTTCTCAATTCGGTGCTTGATTTAATATTTGGTTTTTTAAGTAGTTTAAATAATAAAAAATTTAGTTTATTTCATCCTGAATCTAAAAATAACAATGGGACTAAATATTGAGAAGTGGTTTATGAGAAAAGTTAAGCACCTAATTGAGAAAATAAACCACCGAATTTCAAAATGGCCCATCGAATTTAGAATTGATGTACCCAATATAGAAACAATGGATTTGAATGATCAAAATAATAAATACCATAAACGTTTTGTTAACTGACTGCTGGTCTATTAGTTTATTAGATGGTTAATTTTAGGATAAAGTGCGCCTATCTTTAATGTTTCTATGTTTAATTGAAATATAAATAATAAAAACAAAAATTCAAATCAACATGTTTAATTTTCAATAGAGAACTAAGAATTAGTCTTCATTTTTATTTAAGAAGAATTTTAATAAGTTATGAAGAATCTAAATCGCAATCCTATCCATTCCAATACAAAATTATTTAATTTCTTTCCTAACAAAAATATCTTTCAAAACGTTCCATGGCTTGTTATGTAGCATCAGGGATAAATTCGGTGAACCACCTCTTACTAGTGTGGCTCACCATTCACTTGCAGTCTCTATCCATAATTGTTTTTGCATTGTTCTACCCTATTAATACATAACCAAATAGTAAAAGGATCTACGTGATAATGGCAAGTCATCAGCCGGATAAACTACACAAAACAAGCAAACCGGGTAATTAAGGTAATATCGAATCAGGGTCCTGGCCTACTGGGCAACCTGCGTAAACTGGACTGACTGACTTTGGATCAGGAGGAGACGAATGCCGTTCTCCTACAAACTCACTTCCCAAACTGCCAGCCTCTACAGCATATCGAATGACAGGACGTAACAAGTCACCCAACAGATGACCTCTGGTCTTTCGCTTAAAGGGTGGTAACAAAGAAAAGGTAAGATGCGCAATAAACAGTTTCTCGCCTTTTAAGTAAACAGGGACGGACAACATCTTTCCTGCCCTTCTACAGTAGGGGGATCAGCAACTCGATGCGGTCATTACCCATCTTTTTCAAGCCTGCCTGGCGCATGGTATGTGAATGGTTTTTACGAGATACAATACAATCTGTACATCCTTTACATAAGCACCAGCACACCTACAGTGCTGGCAAATCCACAGAATTGGCACTCAATGAACTCGTCTGTAAGATTCAACACAAACTGATATGCCTTGGTGCGTTCCTCGAAATTAATGAGGCCGTTGGTAAGACTACCTTCAGCAGCATTGAGAAAGCGCTGGTAAGGAGCGGTGTCAACAGATGCATTGTCAACATGCTTTGCAACAGACTGATACAGGTATCCGGTGATGGAAACCAAAGGACGCATGTGGCAAGAGGAGGCCCCCAGGGAGGCATCCTCTCTCCACTGATATGGAACCTGGTAGTAGATGACCTGCTCTCACTCCTTAACTCAAGTCACTTTTACACCAGAGGTTACGCTGATGTCAACATCCTAACAATGGGTACTCAAGCATAGTCTGGTGGCCCAAAGCTGCTCAGACTGTAGGAGCAAAGATATGCAGAGTCTTCTACGACAGGCCTGCTGTGCTCTCACTGGCTCCATGAACACTGTTCCAATTGCAGCGCTAGAGGTAGTGCTTAACCTTACTCCACTGCATCTTCACGTGCAACAAGAGGCAAAAGCAGCACTTAGACTGAAACACCCAGGTACCCTCAGGATTCCAAAGGTAAGACACATAAAGGGCCAACTGGAGGAATGGTTGGACATACTCCTTGTGGAGGCGGTGTGTCATAAGGTCAAACCATCCTTCATCCTTGATAAGAAATACAAAATACAACTGGATGACTTACAAAGCTCTCAGGCACAACACAGAGCGCTTCTGATATACACCAATGCCTCCAAGACCTCTAATGGAGCGGGGACAGGTGTGTTCTCAGAAGACTAAAACATACAAATTGCGCTGCCACTAAGTTCATACAACACTGTCTTTCAAGCTGAGTGTATGGGCATTTTACTGGCAGCTCAAGCAGTCGTAACCAGGGAAGTAACCGACTATGACGTGCTCTATTGATTGCCATTATCATTTACGAATGGCCCTTATAGCTGAATTCATAATATGTGAAATCTCAATTCGGTGTAAGTTTTCTCAATTCGATGCCCCATTTTCCATGGAATTGAGATCCACGGAATTAAGAAAATATTACAATTCGTCAAATTACTCGAAAATATTATAAATTACAACAATTTCTATAAAACATACTGGCAGATATCAGTTAAACATTCAATTAATTTACCACAATTCTCATTAAATATTTCATAAACAAAATTAATGTCGCACACCGATTTGAGAAATGACCCGACCCCAAAAACACCGAAAGATTTCGAACCTTCGAAAAATGCTCCTCAATGCGACGGGTCCCCCATCCACACACCTGTTAGTGATATATGTAAGCAAAAGTAAATTTCACCGAATTGAGGCACACCCCTCGGACAAAATTTAAATGCGTTACTGTATGAAAACCCAAGGATGTACAATATAGTATATTTCATTACGAGTGCGGAAAGCCTGTCATTGCAAAGAGTTCCGACAAATGTCTACAGTCAGTGTATGTTGACAGTCGGAACAAGTTGCAATGACGGTTCCGCACGTGTACTGAACAACTATTTTTAATACAGTTGCGAAAAAATGAAGCAAATTAATAAAATAATAAAAACACAAAAACTCTCAAAAACTCAACTAACCAATCATTTGGAAAATGGCGCCAACCGTAAAAGAATATAAGCAGAGATTTTTTTTGTTTTCTTCACCTATTCTGGGTAGGCAAAGGGAACTATGCCCATACAGCCAAGTCTTCAGTAGAATTATTTTATTGATATGAAATTAAATGAGATGAAATTAAATGAAACCTAACCTAACAATAGCAATCCGAATCCTACAGGAGCGCCTTTCCTTATTTCTCACTTTTACTACATCGTTTTCCATTAAAGGCACATTATTGCACTAATTCCACCATACTAAGTACCACAAGAAAAACCAGGAAAAACTAATTTACAAAATTAAGAAATAAGGTCCTTCATTTTCTTTTCACTTACCCGCGCAAACTCCTATAAGCAGAGACTATGGCAGTGCACGTCATACAGCCAACTTTTTTATATTTATAAATTTAATTTGGCCGATACTAATATTAATTTAATGTTTAATATTTTATTTTCTAATATTGAAACAAATTAGTAGCTTCTTTTTAGAAATATTTGCATGAATCATAAAAAAAACTTCTACTTATGTTTTATTTTTAGTAAAACCTTCGTGGTTGGTATTTTCTTTTTAATAGACATTATTTTGACAGTTGGGAAAGAAAACGCACGAGTTCGGGAAAGGTAAAGAAAAAGCTCGAGTGTGCAATAGCCCACATCCCGAACGCTATACGTCCCTGCAATACGCCACTTTTTGAGCAACTGTATTAAAATAGTAGATTTCATTACAAGTGCGGAAAGCCTGTCATTGCAAAGAGTTCCGACAAATGTCTACCCGAGCCGAGGCGCAGCCGAAGGTGAGGGTTGACAGTCGGAACAAGTTGCAATGACGGTTCCGCACGTGTACTGAACAACTATTTTTAATACAGTTGCGAAAAAATTAAGCAATTTAATAAAATAATAAAACACAAGAAACTCAACTAACTAATCGTAAAAGAATATAAGCAGAGACTTTTTTTTGTTTTCTTCACCCATTCTGGGTTGGCACAGGAAACTATGATCATACAGCCAAGGCTTCAGTAGAATTTTTTTATTGATATGAAATGAAAATTAAATTAAATGAGATGAAATGAAATTAAACCTAACAAAAGCAATCCGAATCCTACAGGAGCGCCTTTCCTTATTTCTCTCTTTTACCACATCGTTTTCCATTAAAGCCACATTATTGCACTAATTCCACCATACTAAGTACCTACCACAATAAAACCAGAAAAAACTAATTTAGAAAATTAAGAAATAAGGTCCCTCATTTTCTTTTCACTTACTTGCGCAAACTCCTACAAACAGATACTATGGTAAATAGTGCACACATGAAGCTCGACTTAATACTGAGGTAACTGGAGAGTGCGGTACGAACAATTTTTTGAATACCACAAATAACACAGTGGCTGTCTTCCGTCTCACCTACACTTTAAAAAAATACGTATGGTCATATGAGACAACTGACAGCCACTACCTGCCACTACATACATAAATGTCAAATTTGCTGGCGACACTTTTTTATTCAGGGTGAGAGCTCCAGTTACCTCAGAGTATTAAGTCAAACTTCATGAGTGCACATCATACCATATTTAGTAATCTGTGGTCATACAGCCAATTTTATGTATTTTTTATATTCATAAATTTAATTTGCCGATACTAATATTAATTTAATGTATAATTAAAATTACTTTTAAATCTGATATTGAAACAAATTAGTAGCTTCTTTTTAGAAATATTTGCATGAATCATAAAAACTTCTATGATTTTTTTTTAGTAAAAAATTCGTGGTTGGTTTTTTCTTTTTTAATAGATAATATTTTGACAGTTGGGAAAGAAAACGCACGAGTTCGGGAAAGGTAAAGAAAAAGTTCGAGTGTGTAATAGCCCACATCCCGAACGCTATACGTCCCTGCAATACGCCACTTTTTGAGCAACTGTATTAAAAAATATAATAACGTATATGGCTTTATTGTGTATCCCTCGTTCTGTGAATGTGAATTATAATGAGCAAGTTATTGTTTTAAAAGTTATGAAACAATAACGAGTAAATTCTGGAAACCGGACACTCCATTTTAAGCGAAATTCTGCCCGTTTTTGAACTTTCTGATTTTTTTGAGGAGATATGTAAAACCTGGCGGTCTTCTAGATATGCTCTCCATCAGGTCAAGAGTCCTATAAATATGTGTGATTTTTTTCAAGTACCTAATTCAATATTAAAGGTACTTTTTTCGCTCCAGTAGGTCAATCTGTCGTCTCCGTAGAAATGCCCGTATATATTCTGTGCCTGTACGTTAGACGTGTCCTTACCCTTAGGCAAGCGCGATTCACCGTAGATCGCATTAAGGCCGTCATCACCATGTGTGATAACGGGCAAGCGCTTGCTATCAATAATAAAAATGCCGGTTGAAGTCGAACAAGTGCAGTAGGTAGGTAATTGCTTCGAGTCGGCTTTATTGTTCGACAAGTAAGTACCTACCTCCGAAACGACAATACCGGCCCGCTACTTATGTCTGAACTTTGAAGTAACAAGCTTCCCCCTAATAACGTAGTGCGGTATGGAATCAGGGTTACCTATTTAGTTTTCATAAACTTGTGGAAATACAAAACAGAACTAATTATATTTTAAATGCTCTTAAAACATTAACATTTTTACTTCTTTTAAGAAAACATACCTAAAACTAAGGTAATATTATATGTATAATTTTAAATATTGATTATTATTTATTAAATTTTATTTATCGTAAAATAATAAAAAGTCTCATGGCAAAAGGCTCTTTATAAGATGCTGAGGCTTCTTATAAAATTACTGAGGCATAACATGTGTAACAAACAACTAACAAGTCAAATAAGATCCCGAATTGTGTTGCTTCTAATAGTACTTTCACGTTTCACGTAAAAGTTTCAGTTAATTGCTTACTGCTAATTACACACATGAAAGTAAAGAACTTCTTAATTTTGAAGTCGAGTAAATTAAAGTCTTTCTTCAGTGGCATAGCTTCTGAGCGATATTGCCACTTGGCCCCCCAAACGTAACTAATAACGGTTACGACAGAGCTGCTCCGAGACTCAAAATTACCTAAAATTCGTAGTTAGTTTTCTTTCTCATATACTTCCTCCTCGGGTATCAACCTGCCATGGGCTGGCCACTTTTTCCTATCGTTATTTAGTTCATATTTCGTCTGCTAACTTGGTAGAATGGTTAATTTATTCATAATAAATTTCGATACAGTTATTTTATACTTCGAGTTTTACATCTCTACGAGGGTGTTACGGGGCAATGCGATTCTCCATAGCATCCCTGACATCATCGAAATAAACCCGACCCCACCGATCCACTATACAGATCATCACGATACGCTGAAAATGTTCAGTCTTCGTTAAATTATAAGTCTTATTATAGTGATAGGTTCATGTTTTCATTAATCTGATCATGATCATTGAAAATATTAAAAAAAGAGGAGGTATTAGAAAAAGTCCATCGCCCGGAAAGCGAAAGGTCATGGGTTCAAGTCCCATCGGAGCTAGACAACTAGAAAAAGAAATTATGGTAGTAGTCTAGCTCCTTTTTAACCGACTTCAAAAAAAGGAGGAGGTTATCAATTCGACTGTATATTTTTTTTTTATTTTTTTTTTTATTTTTTATGTGTGTTACCTCAGAACTTTTTAGTTAATGAACCGATTTGAATAATTCTTTTTTTATTTAAAAGGTGACACTTCTCGTGTGGTCCCATTCAAATTTTATCAAGAACTGGCCAGAAGTTCAAGAGTTATCCTGAATAATGTGTGTTCAGACTTTATTTGGGTATATGGACGATTTCATAGTTTCATCAAATTGGGGATCATTTTCAAAATATTTTTTTTTTTAGAAAGTTGGTAAGTACTTCTGACCTGATCTTACTTTCACCAAGTCAGGACCATGGGATCAAATTCCAGGAAAATTGAGAGAAATTCAAGTTAGGCAAATCTTATGCGTTCCATTTATTTTTGAAGTTAGTCAAGTATTTGCATCTGGTAGTCATCATCTCATAGTGATGAGCTGGTGATGGAAGCTACAACTCCTTAACGGTTAGGAGCTGGAGAATATTTCTTCAAGTATTAATCGTACGTATGGGCCAATAGTTATATTCTTTCAGGTTATTAGGGTGAGCTGCTGATGAGAGGTGAAACTCCTCAACAGTTAGGAGTTATATTATGATGTTTTATAAATACCATATGCACGAATGGACCTTCAGTTGTGTTCCTTCAAGTTATCTAAGTAGCTAAAGATGGAAAGCTGAATTCCGTAACGGATAGGATATTTACAACAATTTATCATAATCACCATGTAGTTTCTTAAGCTACTTCACTAAAAATCGAAAAATAAAACGTTTTTGAAAAAAAAATTTTACCGCCTTCAAAACGGATCTTCAAACAAAAATTAACAAACACTAAAAAACGAAAAAAATAATATGATTTTTTAATTTAAAGGACGATGATACGTGACTTTTTCTAATTTATCTTGGTACTTACTGGACTGTTTGAAGTCGGTGCCAAGCCAAAAAGAATAAGAACGAAATATACTGAGTGAAATAACTAACATATAAACATATAACCCGGTCCCAAGCGTGAGGTGTAGGACGTAATTACCTCAATACGTATAAGATGGCACCGACTTCAAACAGTCCAGTAAGTACCAAGATAAATTAGAAAAAGTCACGTATCATCGTCCTTTAAATTAAAAAATCATATTATTTTTTCGTTTTTTAGTGTTTGTTAATTTTTGTTTGAAGATCCGTTTTGAAGGCGGTTACATTTTTTTTTCAAAAACGTTTTTCTAATACCTCATTCTCAATATTTTCAATAATAATTGCATTGTGAATGCTAAAAAGTAAAAATTTAAATGATCATGATCATGTAGAAATTATCTCCATTAGGCAGTTTCCAGAGTCGACTTAATCATAATTATCATCAGTAAAATAGCATCTGCAATATGAATCTATGATCAGTACTCTATTTAATGAAATTAAAGCGGGTCTGCAGCAAACTAGGAGCGCCCAATACCTATTGCTAATTATTGTTGTTACTGCTTTAGCGGGTAAATTATCGTGATACCTAATTTAACTAAAAATGCTAAGTTTTATTTGTCTTTTTCTATAAAAATACTATTCATCTTGACTACGTGAGTCGCTATCGCTAGTGTGACTCAAAGGTGGCTTTCTATTATCGCTATCGCTAGTAGAATAGAAAAAAAATTATGGGATTGACAATAGCGGTTTTCAATCGCTAATGTCAATCCCATAATATTTTTATAGCGGCCAAGGGCGACATCGACATCGAGGCCCGATGTGTCCTTTATTAAAATTTATCTGTACATTATGACTGACCTGATGAAATGTGAAAAGATTGCGAGAACCTGATTTAGATCGGTGAGAGAATAAAAGTAAATGAAATCGCTCGAAAGACTGTGTAAGAAAGCAAGCAGCAAGAAAAAAGAGGCTGCTGAAAGTCAGCGTCAGAATCAGAGAAGTTGCAAAATTATAATATCTTAGACAGGTTCAGCGGACCATGCCATGCCAGATAATCAAAAAACTATTAGCAGGCCCCCAGGGTATAAATTGTGATATTCTTTTATCCTCCTCTTTGGTCTAGTAGTTCACACCGCCGATTTCAGACCAAGAGGTCCCGGGTTCGATTCCCAGTGGGGGGTAATATTGTATTCGGTTTGGTTGGTGGTAAAATCTGTTCTTAGTCCACCTGGCTAGCTACCACCATCTTACCTAAGTCTGGCGCCATAACAATGGTGTTTTCAGCATTATTGTGTTCCAGCAGTTAGAGATATATAAGATTGGCTATTTTCCTCAGCTATTGAGGATTCCGAGAGTAGTGCGCTTCCACCTTCAGCCTTATCACCACCAACATATCCAACATCAGGTGTGATGAAGGAAAATTTCAGGCGGCCTGTTCGACCGAGGACTGCAGGCGAACTGCTGGCGGACTGATAGTGAGATTTTCACTTTCACCTTTCGAGCATTTAGCTCTTGCGACTCCACCCTAATCAGCTCTTATTATTATTATTATTATTCAACAGGCAAGCAGTTGATACAAGTGGAAATGCCTGTAAATGTAAATGTTTTTACTATAAGAACTGCAATTTCATAACAAAAACATTCAATTATTAGCTCACAGATATGCACAATCCTGCATCTGGTTCGTTCAATGACCCAGGCGCCCACAGTTTTGACAATAATTTTCATTGCCGCATAATCGTAGTGCGATAAAAAAATGAGTCAAGTGTGAAGAAACAAAGCGCGTGTGGTTCTAAAATGCAATAATGATAAGTACTTAGGTACCTACTATACATTCACTCCTAGTCGCTATTTTTAGAGTCTGGCAGTGATGTTGCGTAGGTTATGTACGTATAGGAAAGGTAAGTGCAACCCATATTTATATTTCAATGCAATTCCACAGGAGCAGTAAGCCGCGCCCGGCAGTTTAAGCCTCACCCAAAGAAATAGACCGGGCAGAGACGACAGCTGTTGGAGGTGTACAATTTTTTACAGTAACTATGCAAATTTGCGAGAACGTCTTAGACGACGACAATTGTAAGCACTATCAAAATTATGCCCGTTTGCACTAAACTCGGGTTGAGCTTGTCTATACATATAATAAAACAGAAACGGACAAAAAGTCTGTACATGGAATATTAAAAAAAAAAAATTACTGCTATGTGATGTGTACAGGACATAGACCCCAAAACGATAGATATTAAAATTTTTGTCTGTTTGTCTGTTTGTCTGTTTGTCTGTTTGTATGTTCGCTTTTCACGCAAAAACTACTGGACGGATTTTTACCAAATTTTGTGTAGTAATAGCTTATAACCCGGGTCAACATATAGGGTACCTTTTATTGCGGGATTGCCCTTATTCCTACGGGAAAATACAAAAACAGATTCTTACTAAAATAGATGGCGCCACATGATTATGAAAATACGTTATATTTAATCGCTGTCTCAATTAATAATGAATCATGTTATTTTTTTTTACCTGCTTCAAAACATAATATAAATTAAAACCCATCCAGGCTCACATAAAATAATAAAAATAATTTCATGTTATTTACGTCATTATATCTACTAAGCAATAGATGGCGCAGGAAGTCAGTAAGATTGATATACCTCTCACAAAAGAACATTCGAATGATTATATTAATTAGGGTGAAAGCCCCCTCTGTTGCCACTTTAAGATGCTTTTCACTTCTTTCGCATCATAACTACTAAACAATAGATGGCGCGGGAAGTCAGTAAGATTACGATACACCTTTCACAAAAGTATATTCGAATGATTATCTATATTAAGTAGGGTGAAAGCCCCCGCTGTTGCCACTTTAATATTTTTTTCACTTCTTTCGCCTATGGTCTTAAGTAGGTATCTAAAATTGTCAAGAATGTATCTTATACTTTTCTTTAAATTTTTAAATTTACAATACAAAAAAACTACTTAAAAAATTTAACCGACTCCAAAAAGTATTTGTCAACTGAAAAGGAAAAATATAATATATATTATAATTAAGGTACCTTTTTGAGGTCGGTGCCAGTCAGTTTATTTTTTTAAATTACTATTTATTTCCTAAGTTTTAGTGTATATTGTACAATAACATACCCACGAAAACTACTAAACCGATTTTGATGAATCTTAGACTGTTCCCAAAGTTAGAATACACCTAATTTAAATCAAATAGAATCATCTCGATATGCCTTTAGATTTCGAGAAATTCGTGGACATACATAGTAATAACATATAACTAAGTATTCATATACTTACGAAATTTAGTTTTACTTTAGTCAATTCAAAACCTATTTTTTAAACTTAAAATGTGCGAAGGGTGCCGATTGATGTGTTTTTTGTCAATCAAATTTTAAAAGATACATCGCGAAATCAATACTTAACTAACTTAGATAAAATAAAAGAAACATCTAATTCGATGTAAACTGAAAAGCGTTTATTGAATAATATTCCTATGTCATAAAGAATTATTACTATTGTTATTATGACTTAAAAGTCATAGATAAAAAGTATATTATCAAGCAAAAGTTATTAACGAAATGTTTTGAGCTAAGTAAGCACTCGGGGCAGTGGCCAAAACTGAAGTTCTCACCCTATTGATGTAATATTTCTATTTCTCATTTCCACTCGACTCTAGATGTCGCTACAGTAAGTATAGTGCCACAAATATATCTGAACCGGTGACAGTGGTCCTGGAGGAGCCACTAGCAATACAAAATTAACTGTCAAAATGGACTGCCGGCAGTCAACAGTATATTTAGTACCAAAAAATAACCACTGTGTGAAATAACTTTGTCGCAATGTAGACAAACAAAATGTCACCAATGTAGTTTTGAAAAATTTGCTCAAACGCTAAGTGGCCAGTACGTAGTTACCTACACCTACAGTGCCACAAGCTTTTCTGTTCCGGTGACAGTCGTGACAGAGGAGCCACTTGCAATACGAAATTAGCTGTCAAAATGGACTGTCGTATGAAAACTGTTTTAGTTCCTAAGATAATCACCGGAACAGAAAAGATTGGCGCACTATACCTACCATTTTTATGTCATTTAACCGGCTCTGGCTACTTAGGCCTTCAGCCGTAGGTACCATCCAATAAAATAAAGGAATATTAAAAAAAGCTTTCTATCTAACTTATTTATTCATTTATTTACTAGGAAAGCTTACATAAGTGATGATTGATTAAAATTAAATAATTAAATGGTATATCATTACATTTTATACCTGTTACATTTTATACCTTAAGAAATGTCTCCATATCAAAATACTAGCCTTCCGCCCGCGACTTCGCCCGCTCGGACTAAACGACGACGTTATCCCACGGGAATGTGATATTTTTCAGGGATAAAAAGTAGCCAAAGGCAGCCATTACATCCAGATCGCGATTTTGCGATCAAGATCGCGAGCCGTCAATCACCTTCGTACACAGTCAATCTGCATCGCGATCATTGATCATTGATCATTGATCCAGATTGACTGTCTAATGGCTGCCTAAGTATGTCAATTTTCAGCTGCCAAACTATTCCCATTCCAAAAGTCACGTCGATCCGTTGCACCAATTTTGACGTGAAAGACGGACAAACAAACAAACCCACTTTCACATTTATAATATTAGTATGGATACACACAATCTCTTCTTCATTTTATAGTAAAAATATGATGATGATGGCCTGATATTATGCATTACTAAGTAAGAACTTCTGCTTGAATCGTGAAAGCGCGCATATGCGCAAAACGATAATACGCGCTCTAATCGCGCGCGGCAAGAGTGCGCTTCACCGCTGGAGCTCCATAGTAGTGGTCGGAGTGGACGTGCCTCGTGCGATCCAAGAGCACCAAGAGAACAAATTAGATCCATGATCCCCAATCTTAGATCGTGGTTGGCCAATCCAAGATGGATCGTTTGGTGTGGTTCAGTCTTATGAACCTCGCGTAGAATAGATCTATTGCCCGCTAGCAAGCAACGTCGAAGAACGAAGAACGGCTGTTCAAAATAATCGTTATCATTATACACTGTTAAAAATATAGATAAGTTATCACAACTTACTGTAAATCGAGATTTGACAGCCTAAACCGACCTAGATAGCGGTTTAAATTTAAATCGGGATCGGTAACAACAAGTAGCTAAATGGGATTTAAAAGAAAATCGAGATCCAAGTGGTCCTTTTGAGTTATGAAGAAGAGAAGAGAAGTTTGTTTTTTTTGTCGCCTCTAAGGGATTGCAGACTTCAGTATTTAATTTGACATACATTTTAGCTTGATACCTCCCACGCATACTTGAGAAAAAGTTTCTTGACAGACGGACAGATCTTTGAATGAGGGCTCAATTATGTTCATGCAGCATATGATAACAACATACCATGTTCATACCCTAGCCTGCATATTCGATATTCTTTAGGCCCTTTTAGTAGAGAATAGGACTTCAAGAAGAGCGTTATGAAATCTGAGCAACAAACACACATAAACTAAACTAACACAAAAGTCACTACACCGCGCGTACGAAGTCGCGGGCAACAGCTAGTCATAGATAAGATACATCTTAGCTTAGAAACAGCCTAAAACAGCCGAGCTAAAATTTTTGTTTGCACTGACAGACTACGTCGTAAATTAGTCATCACCTTGATAAAAGAATGAATGAATGAATTCAAATATGAATTGTTTATGGATTTTAAACCTGGCGAGGTAAAGTAGGTCACTGGATATTTTTTTGGTTGAAACTTCTCATTGATTCCTTCGTAAGTTAAAAGGAGACAAAAGCTAAGGCGTTGTCTATTTTATTTGGTAGGAGTAGTTCACCGAGAAAAGAAAAAGTCAACTGAGCTCAACTATCAGGAAAACATAAATACATTGCGCAACCTTTTCTGTTCCGGTGGCCAAAACTAGAACTAACGAGTTTTGTTTTTAATGTCATTTTGCTAATACTTTCATGTTTTGCTGCTAAACATAAGCGCCGCTGTCATGGGAACAGAAAAGATTGTCGATCTGTAATGTTTTTTTTAAATAAATGATGAATGACGTATGTCACATGTGTTGTGTCTCTATCTAGCAAACAAGAATACAAAAGCCACAAGCTTTTCTGTTCCGGTGACAGCCGTGACACAGGAGTCACTTGCAATACGAAATTAGCTGTCAAAATGGACTGTCGTATGAAAACTGTTTTAGTTCCAAAGATAATCACCGGAACAGAAAAGCTTGTCGCACTACTCTTTGCTCACAATGCCACAGACAATAATCACTGATATAGGTATTTCTTAAGCCTTAGGCGCTCGATATTGGGCCCGTAAGTTAAGAATAGCCAAAAGTGCATTTAAGAATGTCCTAAGGTTAGTGCAAAGCAATTTTTTGTTAAGAATGTCTTAAGTTAGCTAGGAAAAGACTTAGGCGATTTTTAAGTTTAGTGCCAACGGGTGTTATGCCCGTTTGCACTAAACTCGGGTTGAGCTTGTCATAGATAAGATACATCTTAGCTTAGAAACAGCGTAAAACAGCCGAGCTAAAAATTTTGTTTGCACTGACAGCCTACGTCGTAAATTAGTCATCACCTTCACCTTGCTAAAAGAATGAATGAATGAATTCAAATATTAATTGTTTATGGATTTTAAACCTGGCGAGGTAAAGTAGGTCACTGGATATTTTTTTGGTTGAAACTTCTCATTGATTCCTTCGTAAGTTAAAAGGAGACAAAAGCTAAGGCGTTGTCTATTTTATTTGGTAGGAGTAATTCACCGAGAAAAGAAAAAGTCTACTGAGCTCAACTATCAGGAAAAACATAAATACAGTGCGCAACCTTTTCTGTTCCGGTGGCCAAAACTAGAACTAACGAGTTTTGTTTTTGATGTCATTTTGCTAATACTTTCATGTTTTGCTGCTAAACATAAGCGCCGCTGTCATGGGAACAGAAAAGATTGACGATCTGTAATGTTTTTTTTTAATAAATGATGAATGACGTATGTCACATGTGTTGTGTCTCTATCTAGCAAACAAGAATATAAAAGCCACAAGCTTTTCTGTTCCGGTGACAGCCGTGACACAGGAGTCACTTGCAATACGAAATTAGCTGTCAAAATGGACTGTCGTATGAAAACTGTTTTAGTTCCAAAGATAATCAACGGAACAGAAAAGCTTGTCGCACTACTCTTTGCTCACAATGCCACAGACAATAATCACTGATATAGGTATTTCTTAAGCCTTAGGCACTCGATATTGGGCCCGTAAGTTAAGAATAGCCAAAAGTGCATTTAAGAATGTCCTAAGGTTAGTGCAAAGCAATTTTTTGTTAAGAATGTCTTAAGTTAGCTAGGAAAAGACTTAGGGGATTTTTAAGTTTAGTGCAAACGGATGTTAGATTTTTTATCCCTGTGCATCACACTTGAAATAAAATTTTGAAATGTAACAAAAAAGTACGCGTGTGAAAAGTATACAAACGCATATTTGTCACTTGACAATAAAACCAGCCTCAACGTGTCTTGCGAAGCCCGCGAATGCGATCTAATAAATTTTGGTAACCCACCCGTGTCCAACTATTGCGAAAGTGGCTTGACCCCAACTATCGCGGGCCGAGCGCGCTAACCACGGCGCCAAGGGCTCCTCCAATGGGCAATACATAGGCATGTGGGGTTATTCCGAAATCGCCACTCTTAGCTGGCGGAATGGCGATCCCAGATGGGAGAAAAATGGACATTTTCCCCATCCCTATATTACGCCACAAAAAAGCGCGCGTTGATGGTCCGGCGGCGCTCCAAAAATATACAGGGCGTCCCAAAAATATGCCACATGGAGGGAAAGTACCTACCTTAAATACTGAAGTGAAGATATAATATTTTACTAAAAGGAGACTTCATTTTTATTTTTAAAAGAAAACGAACTGCATTCAAAGAATTTTAAATAATCGCCTGTCTGAACTGGGAATCGAACCCGCTAAATGAGAAAAAAAATTATACCGATCGAAAGGCTATAAGTATTTATTTCTTCTAAGTAACATATCATCTTAAATAAAAGGGAGACTACGAAATTTATACTATATTGAGACTATTAAAAAATAAAAAATATTAAATATTTTTCGTTTAAGTATATCACAATTTGATTATTAATATTAAAGTTTAATCATTTTAAATTATAAAAATTATAATAACTAATTAATATTGATATAGTTCCCTTGTTACTTCGTCATATGTACTACTATCGTGAATTTTTTCACGTACTACTGAAAAAAATCACGATAGTACTACGTACGACGTGACTAGTAACTTACTTATTTTAGTACTTTAACAAGTACCTACTTACTTATTAGTCTCTAACGAGATTAAAGTCTTATTTTCTAGGCATTTGTTAAGGCTACTAAACTTGTAAATTTTGAAGACACTTTACACAAACATTTACACATGACATTCATCACACACATAAACACTAAACATGATCACCAAAAGCCAGCGGGTTGTGACTGGCATATTTAAATAAGCCTGCACTAATCTGGGTTGGTTTCATGAGAAACATCTTCTAAAAAAGATTTCTCTACGTAACTGATGCCTTAATTCTAAAACTTATGGAATTAAGACTTTGTTAGATACGACGGATGTTAGTATTTGTATGGAACCGAAACTAACCTAGTGTAAATTTCTCACTGTAAAAACCATTCATACACTCAAAATTCCATCATGCACTTTCATTAAATTAGTTAATATGTTTTTATTTGATCTGTATTTACTATTATAAGGGACTTGTTTGTAAATACCTACCTATCTTCTAACAAAAAAAAATCCTTAGAGATTTTTTTGCCCCGGCCGCCCCGGTATTGTAACGATGTCGATTCGTACCAGTCATTATGGATGGTTAAAAACTCTATGATGACTGGAAACTCCATCTAGTTCTACATACTGGCCATTAGTTTTATCGAATCCTATCCTGTTCTTTCAATTCAAATTCAAAATCTTCGTTTCACGTGTCCTGTTCATCATTTTTGATTCAGTTCTACTAAAATCACCAAACCATACAGAGCTCTCGGAGCATTACCAGTTTTTTATACCAGTTTCAATTGTTTGTCATAGTATTAAATAAGTGGAACCCTTGACCCTTGGAAAGGGTTCCTAATCTTCCTATTCTTCCTATACGTTTCTTTATTACTACCTTTATAAATAAAAGTCAAGTCCCTATAAACATCATCTTTTTATTTGTTCGGAAAAGATCGACATTCCTGAACGCATCTCTAATGTCACGTCAAATTGACATTTCGCTGTCACTTGAAGTTGACAGTGCCTTCTTGATTGGAATTCTCGTAAGAAAATGTCGGATTAATTTTGCTGAATTGTTAAAAACCGCTCGCGTTGAATATGCCTGGCATATCGAGTTTGAATTGAATCCTGAATTATCCTTGTGATCCCGTGTTGTACGACCAAGATTTTGACGCCATCGTGACGATCGGGCCGGTCGCGGAGTTTTGAAATAAAGAGTGCCATCACACGCGTTGTTGTCGGGAAAATATATATTAATAAACAAGCTCCCCCGCGTGTGTCGTTGTGTATTGCTGAAGCGCCCAGTGTCTTGGGAACGCTGTTATTTGTGTTGTGAGTAAGGTGACGAATTGGTAAGGTCTGCAGAAGAAGACGGAGCTACCAGGGGGCGCCCCCCCTCTCCCCACGCTGCCCAGGAGCCTTTCGACAGCACAGACCGTATGTAAAATTCACCTTACTTAACATTAAGTCGCTGTGTATCGCAGTCCAATTGTTCAGTTACATCCCGGCTGAAACCTAGTTTTTGTCCGGAGTCTATATTCATGATAACCTTCCACTGCGCCATGCTGATTCCGCGGTCTAGGCAGGGGTGTACTGAACATTATTCATCTATTATCTATCAAATTCTATCTACAAATCTACAAATACTGGGCGGTGACTTCCGACGTTCCGGCTAGTGTACCGCTGGCCGACGAGGACGTCCCGTCACATACCTATCTAAAAACAACCATTTGGCTGGCGGGGGGGCACATGACTCTAACAAAATCTTGCACTATAAAGCTTAATAATTCACAAACGGATGCCTCAATCAAAAAACTGTCTTTACAAACCCACAATATTTTTAAAATTGCTATCCACCGACACCCCACACTATGGGATAGACAAGAATAAAAAATTACATCCCCACTTTACGTCTAGGGGAGGGGAGGTACACTAAAAATTGTTTTTTTAATTTTACTTTACCACTTTCTTGGCGTGATAAATATGTATATTCAGGCCAAATTACAGCTTTCTAGTATCTAAGACTCTATGAGCTAGACTGGGGTCAGACGGACGGACAGACGGACAGACATGGCGAAACTATAAGGGTTCCTTGTTGACTACGGAACCCTAAAAATCTAGCCAAATCTCGATGGAGCTGCTTATTTCTAAAGTGATGAAATCTCTTAGTATAGCCAAGCCAGCTCTATGTTCCTTACCTAATGGGATTTCTTTATTATTAAAGTTAGATTTTTCTGATACGAACTTAGAGAATCTTTTTATTAAATAAAACTTATCCTTTCTAGACACAGAAGCGGAGTTTCCCGAAAGTAGAGAGGTAAATAGAATATACGAGCTTGGACCAGACGTGGTTGCAGTTCTGCTATAAATTCACAATAGACTAAGTAGTTACTACGTACTTCCACCCCGACGAGTATTTTCTCTGTCTTAGTAGGGGAGACTGGGTACGGTTGACACAATTTCAAGATAAACTCCTATAGCACTGCTATTAAACAACATAATTACAAAAACGATTTAAAATGAGGGATTTGACCTTTGTCTTAAATATATGGTTTTTATACGTGTAATAAAAAAGGTATGAGTTATAACAGACAGGTTGTAAAACAACAACTCGAAACTGCAAGTTTCAATAAGACGAAGGTACATAATGAAAGGTAGGTACCTACCTAATTATATAATTTTGTAAGTACCTACTTAGGTATATGTATAAAACAAAACTTTTTCTTGTTTTTATTTTTGTCATCTATTAGCTTTATACCACCCTAAAAAATTAATTACATAAGCCTACTAATTAATGGATTTGTTAATTCATATCTGACAAATAGTAGAGACGGATGATTAGTTGCATCGTAAATTCAATGAGAGGGCTGAATACTCCTAATGACGAAACTAATAAAACTAAAACGTATCTGCCTGTTTAACCCAATTCTCTATCAGCGGGGTGACCATCACCGGTCGCCGGTCAGGCAGCGATACCGGGGCGTTCACACTTGGTTCGCGCTAGGAAGTCGGTATCGGTATCAGTGCTCCGGCGCATATTCAAGAAGATGCGCGCTCTCTCCGCCCTGCTTATCGCCGCCCTCGCCTGCCTGCGTAAGTACAACCACATAATTTGTACCTTTTGAGCGAACCTAATTTCACCTAACCTCATTTTGGGGTTAACGATTATGGTTTGTTTCATTTTTCATGCTCATTTGCGATTGCGTTATGCGAAACTTTTCAGGTAAATCATTTGGTTTGTTTGGTTGGGCACTGCATAAAAAAATTACTTATATTGTGGCAAAAATAAAATTCAACGCGTACGAAGTCGCGCTGCCACTAGTGTATACTTTTTGTGGAAGCGTTTCTGTTGCACACTGGATTTTTAAGATGTTTGTTATCTAATAAAGATAGGAGATGATGTCATAAAAACATAGTTTTGTTTGCATTATTATTGATGTGATTAAAACAGCAAATTGGGTACGTAGGTAATAGTTTATTTACATGCTCACCACTGTCTTCATGGTAATTGAAACAAAACTGTCTTTATTTCTACAGTAATGTCTATGTCAAATGTGTTGGATAAATTATTGTTTTTCCGATAATTATTTGAAACAACTTTGAAACTCTCTTCCTATTCCCAAACTTCCAAAAATGTAAAACATTAGTTGTGTTTCATAGATCAATGTATGAAAAATGCACAAACTTCCAATGTTTTTAGCTGTGGGGAAATGAGGGTGTGTTTTGAGACTTTTATCGAGAACACGAGCTAATTAATTTCATAAAAAAGGTTTTTCTTATATTATTACTAAGTAGGTACCTACCTACTTATCGGTTTGTTTATGTCAATATTACTTCGTGATAGGTAAGTACTAATTTTTATTGAACCTATTGATAGAGATTTGTAAATTGCATTGTTTTAAACAACTACTTAATTATAATAATAAATTATATTTGTCTGTAAATATTCCAAAGAATAAATAAATAAATAAAAATAAATAGAGACTGAAAAGGTAAAGAAGGATGTTAATATGAAAATAAAGCAAGTGCCTGTTTTTTCTGTAAATGAGTGAATTATTGCAGCTCGCGGTTTTACCCGCATAGTTCTCGTTATTATAGCTCACCGACGTATGTCAAACAGGAATAATGAAGCTTTCTTGTTCTGAAAGAATTTTCAAAATCGGTCCAGTAGTTTTTGAGTTTATCCATTACAAACGAACACACATTTAAACAAACAGAAAATCTAATATTCCCTCTATATAATACTAATAAATCGTTACTTATATCCTTACTTCGTACTAATATTATAAATGAGAAAGTTTGTGAATTAGGATGTAAGTAAGTAGGTATAAATGTATGTTTTCATCTCTCAGATTCGCAAAGTGAGGTATATTTAAACTGAGTAGCGGGTCCAAAACTATCCGTTTCACCCTAGGGTGGAAATTAATTTTAAGAGTAGAACTGAATTTGGTTACAGTCAACCATAGAGTTACCTCATCGGCAATGAAAAAGTTTTCAACTAATTTTGTATGGGGACGGGACTTGCAAATAAAAAAAAAATGAATTTTATAAAAACGAGAAAATCTCAAAAACGGTGCGTCTCGTAGCGTAGCTAAAATCTAACAAAATTTTCAACCCCCTATGGTACTCCGGAGATAGTTAGGAGGCATCCGATAGACATATAAAAAAAATATATATTTGTTCAAAAAACTTTCAGTTAGTAATTAGTTGTCTTTATTGCTTTTCTTATAGAGGGGGATGAAAAGCAGAGTGTATTTACTTTCCTTATATTCGAAATGAAAAGTAGAGTGTATTACTCGGCCGCAAAATTATTTTCATCTCGGGCGACATATATTGAATCGCTCGCAGCGTTTAGGATTCCACTTTAGAATCCCTCGCTGTGCTCGGGGTTCTACTCTAGAATCCTTCACTGCGCTTTGGATTCAAAATAGCGCCCTCGCCGTAAATATGTTATTTTGCTCCCTTGTAATACAATCTACTATTGTTACTCTTTCATGCTCTTTCACCCAAAAACTACTAAACTCGGATTTGCTTGAAATTTGCCACACAGATAGTACAGATTGCCTGGATAAAAACACAGAATAAGTACTTTTAATCACGATATTCCCACGGGACGTGGAACCACGCTGGTGAAACCGTAGGAGGCCGCTAGTTAAACATAAAGATAATTAAACTTAAATGGATATTTTGCGACAGAGTACTTTTTTCTTTTACGTAAGTAGGGCAGGTGTACCGATTTGGCCACTTTTTGCTCTAAAAGTTTTCTAAACAACTTTCAGCCATTTTTGATAAAGGCAATTAAAATAAAGTATTTTAAGGTAATAATAACAACCTTTAGAATTCCTTATGCCATAAGATTTTATTTCAATAAATTCCATTTTCTGTTTTAAAAAATGTTTTGTATGAAAATTTTAGGAAATTTGTTTTGGATGAAATACCTACTTTATAAACCTTTGTTTTTTACAATTAAATTGTTGTTTTGCAATTGACTGGTTTCTAGCGCATTAGAATATATTGATTTTACCTGGGTTTGGTTTTGATTTTTCGCAATACTTACAAAAGTTTAACTATCAGTAAGTGGCCAAAACCGGTACATTTGGCACCTCTCACACATTGTGTGTAATATAAAAAAAAACTATTTTACTTTTATAAATTTGAAAAATGTACCTTTAAAGGTAGATAAATTATCTATAATTTAAGATATAGTTTGTGTCTTAAATACCTAAGACCATTTAGTACTTAGTGCTTAAAAGTCAAAAAATCATTAAAGTGGCCACAAAGGGTACCTCTTGCCTACTTACCTTACTTATACAATAATTATTTTGTCAAAAAACTTTATTAGATACAAACCTTAAGTCCATTTTCGAAAAAAGTTATCATTATGGAGAGTACCTAGTGAGGATTTTTTGTTCGGTGACGTTAAATGAGATAGCTCACTTCAATAGACGACACCGATTTAGTAGAATCCTTTCAGCTATTACGATTACGAGTAGGTAGGTAGGCATTTAAATATGATCCAAATCGTTATCCAAACCGAGGCTGTATAACTTGAGTGTATTAATGATAGGTAGGTACCTACTTGCTATGAACGTAGGATTTCAAATTTATTTTCAATATAATTACGATATTTGTTTACTCTATTACACCGCTACCAAAGAATATATGTTATGTTATGTTATACACTTACGCGCTACTGAAGCACTAAACTTCACTAACAGTAACCTATGCAGCATTTACACGGAGGAGCCATACTTGAAACAATCCACTAACCCAGTCCACTAAGACAAAGATATTATCTATTGATCACTAGCTTGTGGATAATCCAATATAGTGGACTGTATCTACTTACACGATGGCAATATTGGACTGGCTTAATGGATTGTCACAAGTATCCACATCACAAGCTCCTTAAGTGCAGCAATAGAAATATACTAGTAGGTATAATATTATTATACTACATATACAGGGTATTAGGGGCACCCTTGCAAAAACTTTAACCATGTCTTCAGACCATCATGCTGAACAGTGTACAGCAAGAATTTTTTTTCAGAAATGAAAAAAAAATTGACTTTTCATACAAATTTAGCAACTTATCGGGTCATTTTGTATGGAGAGTCGAAATATTATTTTCATTTCCGACAAAAAATCTTGCTGTGCGTTGTCCAGCATGATGGCTTGAAGTTTTTGCAACGGTGCCCCTAACACCCTGTACAGGGTTAATTTTTGAACACCGTCCAAATTTTTCGGCTCGTCTCAGAATCAGTAAGTGAACAACTTTCTTCTAGAAACATGGGTCGATACGACAAAAAATTTTGGACTTCCCATACTAAATCGATCGCGTGATCGGTCTGATTTGTGTGAAGAGTCAAAAATTTTATGTCGTCGACCAATGTTTCTAGGAGAAAGTTGTTCACTTATAGATTCTGAGACGAGCTTAAAAATTTGGATGGTGTTCAAAAATTAACCCTGTAGGTATACATATGATGAGATTGATGTTGTCTGATATTATTTATTATGATAGGATTTAAAAAACTAGTAGAAACTAATGATTACTATCCAACTAGGTATGTAATTAACTAATACGCAATGGTTAAAGTATAGTATCATGAACAATAATTCCATTTATAAAGGATGTTATACGCAACCGGAAGTGTTCCCGATAAAGGCATCCTAAAGAGCACTGTGCGGCACAACGAATGTTTGTGTTGTGCAAACTACTATCTGTCGTAGCAAACTGCAGATCGGCACATAATTGAAAATAATGTGTTATATCAATTATATTATATATATGATATACGAATAATCTACACTAGCTGAGGCTGACCCAGCAAACGTTGTTTTGCTAGTTAAAATTACAAATTATACATAAAAAAACCTAACGACAATGATTAAAAAAAGTACTTACCTATATTATATGTATTCCATTGTCATTTTGCAACCCTATTGCACATTTGGAGATGAAAGTAAAGATAAGATACTATAAAATCGCTATTTAAAAATGGAGTTTGTTGATGGTAGAAGGTGAAAAAAGGATAAGAACTTATGTGTAATTTTTAGTGCCAAATCTTAAAAAAAATATTAGATTGTACAACAATACATATAACACAGACAATCATAAATATAAATAAATAAAACCTGACAATGTTTTCATCAGCGAGGTTATATTCTTAACAAAAATTGCGCGGTGTAGAATATTGCAGTTTTAGGTCAGCGCCATTTCTTGACCGATATAGTAGAACTAATGTAATTTTTGTTGACGTTTTCTGAAAAAAAGTTTAATAATTAGAGACATCGTTTTATTTTTCCTGTAATCCCCACATAAACTTCTATCACATAAAATAATTTCAGATTGTTCTCTATGCAAACTTCTGATAATGTGCAAGCAAGCAATAAAGCAGCGCTCTGTCATATTATGATACCACATAAATATGTCCTAGTAGCCTCACTTCGAATTTCTCGAATTGGAAATTTAAATAAAAAGGGCTTAATAAGGGTAATCAAAGAAGAAAGACGAAAAAAATAATGAAGTTGCCGATTTATGAATAACTGACTCTAATTCTGTCAAACCTGCATAAATATTGTAAGGTGCATATTTATGCTTCCAGCGAAGTATTTATAAGGAGCCCATCTGAATTTAAATATACTTGTATCTGAGAAATTGCTGATGCTGATTGTTCTATTGAAAATAAACTCAAACTTGTTTTCGGTACATAGCTAAGCGAAATCTTCAGCATTGCCTGCTTTGCGAACGTTATCGGGACAAATCATGTGATTCAAATTCCTATAAAATCATTCCTGACATGTTGGATGTTGATGAATGCTGGTGCAATGTGACTTCTGCCTGTAAAGTAGAAGGTGGCTCAGTGCCACGCATAAAGGCACCATAGATTTAACAGCCTGATTATTATAGATTTTTTATACCAAGAGCGATACAATATAACACATACTTACCTACTTATCAATATAGTCACAAAGGTTCTGGAAGAGTTCTCAATTAAATGAGTTATCATGTAAAAAGTTACATACTTAATATGTACGAAGTTATAAATCATGAGAACAAGTTCCCACATTTTTTTCTCCAATTAATGGCATCAGCCAGCCATTACGCGTTCGCTATGACTAGACACCGCTAGAATAAATGAAAATGGGGAACATTAGGTACCTATGCTTAAACTGGCACTGAGCCACTTATTATCAGGATAAATATATTATCAGGATCACAGCATCAGACTCTAGTCGTAACGAACGCGGAGTCTACTTTCTATTATTATATTATTGTCACCAAACGATTGCGACCACAGAACACAGAAAGATTAATTTCTCTTTCAATGCACTGTGATTGTGACCAATTACAAACTGCTATACATCTTCTTCTTATTTCTCTAATTTGTTTCTCGTTCGATTACAGTGGACGTTGTAATGTAAATTTGTTGAAAACTGACCCTCAAATTTAAAACGAGTTTCTTGCCGGTTCTTCTCATAATGAGGTCTTCCGGCGTAGGATTCGCAAACCGATATCGTAGCTTCTTTGACGTTCACAAGTGTTGTGTCAGCCTATACTGATAAAGATTTTTCGATTTTAATTTTCAGTGAGCGCGCAGGCGTGCGAGCCTGATCAGGTGCAGAATGGGTGCAAGATCGTCGGCGCGTCGTGCGTGTGCGCATACGGGTGCAAGACCGAGTACACATACAGAACGAGGAGGGCTTGCTTAAATGCACTTCGAGGTAAACCTACGTATGGCAGAATACATATTAATAAACCGCCGCTATGCCTTTATAATACCACTAGCTGCCGCCCGTTGCCGTGAGCATAATAGCCTCAGCTGTAGCTTACTTTCCGTAAAGTTTCTAGTAGTTGCAGATTTCCTTATTTCAGTAAGTTCGTAAAAAGATACATCTCTTGAAGAGTAGCTTAATAAACTATGAAAACTACCGTGTAACAAAATGTCACTCTACAAAACCTGTTCCGGTCACATCACTGTAACTTTGAACAACTCTGTGAACATCGGAGTCTAGCTGTCAACTTAGTGACTTTTGTAGACGAGGCGCAGTAGACAAATTTCACGCGCGTGGGAAAACTGAGGTTGTGTGAGCTGTGGGTGGGGTACTCAATTTCGCATAGCGCCTAATAGCGGAAAACACAGTTCACTTTCGCCTTTCAATTTGGATGAAGCAATTAAATTGAACAATGTAAACGTAAAAGTGAATCATTCAATGTCAATGTGCGTCTGTATTTCTGCGCCTTTCGTACAAAGTGAATCAATTTGGTTGAACCGTGTAATATTAGCATAACTTCATGATGACGGCCAAAAAGATTGACGCGAACCTGTAGGAAGGTACCATTCGGGCCGGAAACCCTCTGGGACAGGTTTTTGAGATTACGGAGTTCTTTCGAATCAGTTTAACAACACTTTGTTCTTCATCTTTTGTGAAATTATAAAGAAATAAATGTTCCTTTAGGTAGGTATATCAATTTCCCGTTTCTGGGTAAAGAGAACCTACAAACCTAATATTTGTTTCCAGAACGCAGTTCCAATGTGTGCTACCGCATGCCCTGCCTCAGAGGCATCTGTATACAAACAGTGCAGGACCCCGGGTTTGCCTGTAAATGCGAGGGCACTGGCTTTTATGGGCAGCGGTGCGAGAAAGGTAAACTATCTAAAGTCCAATGTCGTATTGATTGAAAGAAAGAAAGAAAACACATTTATTAACGATTGCAAATGCCACTTTTCATCATTGTCGTCATCAGCCATTTTTGTCCCCATGCTATGGCAGGAGCTTTATTTATACATACCTAGGAAGCATGCACAGCTCATCATTGACATTATGGTCAGCCACGCTGGATGTAAGCACTATAAGACCATATCGACAAACAATGCTGCGCGCTTCACAATACCCTCCAATATGCATCCATCATACTCGGATAAGGATTTTTTTATTAGTCATTAAAAATGTAGAGTTTAGGTACTGAAGGTCTGGAATGAATAAAATAAATAAAACAGTACAAAACAACAAACGCAAATCCTATCAAGAAAATGGAACGACTACTTTATTATTATATAGATATACAAGGTGGAATTATGATACCAGCCCCCTGATTCTCGAACCATCGGAAGTGGAATCGGAATCGAATTCTGTGCTTTGTTTTTGTCTATTCTACAGTCTGTGACAGTAACAGTGCATACATTCCGCTGTCGGGAGCATTTCCGACGATTTGTGAATCAGGGGCTGGAATAAAACTACATAAAATTACCGCGATCGGTCCTCTGATCTGTTAAATGCAGTTTTGTTTCTTGTCAAAAACATTGAGTAAAAATTTCATTTTTATGACAAGCTTTTTTGCTGACTGTACTTTAATATTGTATTGTCATCTAAACCAAACCTGTATACAAAATTTCATCTCCATCGGACACTGGGAACTGGATCAAATTAAGCTTGCAAGATTTGTCCCCCACTAACTAACAAACTAACTAACTACAAGTAACTAACATGGCAAGTTAATAAAGAGCTTGTAAAAATAAGGCAATGGTTCATTTCAGTGATATAAGTACTTATGCTATCTCTATTATTTCGAGTAGGTAGGTATGTACCTATTTTCCCTCGGTATCATGCTCAGATCATATAATACTAGGTATCATGAAATAATTTCCTCATTACGTCGTCCGTCGCTTGCATACGTATACAGTATTAGTACGGGTCCCAATGTAAGTAAATTACCTAAATTCATTTCCGTGGGACTCACCACCGTCCGCTCCGCCCTACGGACTACTGGCACAGAGGACTATTTTTTTGTCCTCTGTGCTACTGGTATTACTTATTCGGCATGTTTTCCTGAACTCAAAAAGTGCTGTATATCCTAACGGTTTCTGAGTTATTAATATGGTAAAAAAATGGTGTTTTTTTAAAAAAATCGTTATTTGAAGACTTTTTTCAAATGGGACCCGCACTATATTGTAGGTATTAGATACGCAAGCGGCGCACGCACGTAAGTCACGTCACGTCACGTGGTCTAAACCAACGAATTTAAATAATCCGGAGGGATTTTCTGACAGATGATTAAAAAAGAAAAAAGTTAGTTCCAAAAAACTCAACAGATGGCGTTCATCAGACATGGGTTTGCTTTTTTTAAATTTGCTGGCAAGGGCCCTGTTTAACCATTTTTACAAGTCTACAATTATGTAAGAAAGCTAGTGAAGTCGGTACTTGTATTTTTACTCTAGTAGAACATCAGAATCACAAGTTGTCAGTGACATTGACATTAAGATAATAGTAGATTGTATTACGAGGGAGCAAAATAGCATATTTACGGCGAGGGCGCTATTTTTAATCCAGAGCGCAGTGAATGATTCTATGGTAGAATCCCGAGCGTAGTGAGGGATTCTAAAGTAGAATCCTGAACGCAGCGAGGGATTCAATATACGTCGCCCGAGGTGAAAATAATTTTGTGGCCGAGTAATACACTCTACTTTCATTTCGAATTTATGGAAAGTAAATACACTTTGCTTTTCATCCCCCTATAGTATAAGAAAAGCAACAAAAACAACTAAAACTACCTAGAAAAATAAAAGAATGGTGGCGGGGGGCATCGCCTTCTCTATTTCTTCTATTATATTAAAAAAAATTTGAAGTTCAAATTAACAAAAAATAAAAAAATTATATGTCCATTGGATGCCTCCTATGTATCTCCGGGATACCATAGGGGGTTGAAAATTTTGTTAGATTTTAGCTTCGACGCACCGTTTTTGAGATATTCTCATTTTTATAAAATTCATTTTTGAAACAGTTCCGGCCCCCCACCCCATACAACATCAGTAGAAAACTTTTTCATTGCCGATGAGATAACTCTATGGTTGACTGTAACCAAATTCAGTTCTATTTTTAAAAATACTTTTACACCCTAGGGTGCAACGCAGAGTTTTGAACCCGTTGCTCAGTTTAAAGGCCTGATCAGACGAGGGACTGTCCGCCGAGTACTTTTTGTCCATCGATATAGATCTCTTATAAATTGTATCGAATGTTGTTATGTGTGCGTTACACAAGGAACTAAAAGTACCGCGGACAAAAAGTCCCCGAAAGTACGGCGGACACCGAGAGACTGGACTGGACAAAAGTTCGCGGTAGTCCCCGAAAAAAATAGAACAAACGTAAATAGGCGTAACAACGCACACAACGAACTTTAGTCTGCATTGAGCGCCCGATAGTGAAGTACGTCTTCGGGCGACATTATGACCGCACACTATATGCGTTGAGTCCGCGACAAGTACCAGGAAGAAATATTTTGGACGTACAGGGACTTTTTGTCCCACGGGGACAAAAGTCCTTCGTCTGATTAGGCCTTAAATATACATCACTTATCGAATATGGGAGATGAAAAATATTTATCAGCCAATGCATTTATATGTCATTAGGTATTCCAATGACACTCTTTTTTGTTACCGTAAAAAACACTTGTTATTTACTTCGTGAAACAGAATTTACAAGTCCATATTACATTTAGAAGCTTGTGAACTTGTAAACTTGTATCTTTCGAGAAATAGGCCCATCTCTGTGTGGTAATAAACAATAGAGGTGAGTGGATTCATGTCAGGTCAGCGCCATCTATCGAGCTAATAAATAAACTTTTTTTTTTATTTGCTGGCAGAAAATCTCTCATTTAGAATCGCTCACTGATCTACGAGTAGGTATATACCTACGCAACTAAAATGAGGTCGCTCTGAAAGCGACATCTTGTCATCAGTTAGTAAGGTACCAATCGAGATTGTCGTATAGGTACCTACCTATCTTCTACCAGCAGCGGCGTTATGATAATAATTTTAATGGTATTTCTCTTGTTTCAGCGTGTCCGACAGTTCTGTTGCGCGGCCAGATATTCCCGCACGAGTGCATCGTCATTTGAAAACAATAGCCGTCAGCGCATTTCCACAGAGCAAAGCCTTACAATCAACTGTTAACGAGATAGAAAAACATCCAAGAGAGAGCGCGCTCTGCCAGTACTATGTACCTATATGAAACTTCGTAGCGCTGTCTCATTCCCACATTTTATTTTATAAGTATCTAATTTATTATTAATTTGATGGTAAGGTTAGTAAGCAACTTTAGCAAGTGCCTCCGGTTTCCTTAGTCAAACCCTCCGTTTCACCAAAGAATCTACTACTAAATCAACCTTTAGTTCCAGTGATAGGCCGCGGGACTTCTCATGTGACACGAACTCTACTATTTATCTGTGTGCCCAACCCCTTAGTGGTCGTGGTCCACCTGCTCAGTCCACCTAAGGTGGGACCACGAACAAAGATTTGTGTTCGTAGTCCACGTTTCCTTTCATAATAAAATATTGTGAAAACATAATTGGTTCGTGATTCACCTGTGAAAACTCTGATTGTGTTTGTTATCTAAGTTATTATTCCCGAGGTTTACCCTTTACTTTACCATTAACCAGCACCATTAATGGTGAAGATGAGACTCCTATGTATCGTTCGCACCGTTGATGATGCAAACGACACTACCATGTTGCCCCTCACCCTCCTGCACCATTACATTACTAGTAATAAAAACAAAAGACGACCATTAAGAAATGAAGACGGTCATGAAGAAATAAAAGACAATCATAAAGAAACAAAAGACGTTTAGAGAAAACAAAAGACGATAATGAAGAAACAAAAGACGATCAAACAAAACGCTCTTATGTATGTAATTTTGTAGTTTTGATTGATTTTCATCATAATACATATATTTATCATTATTAAATAATGAAAACAAAGAGATCGCATGCAATTAATTTAATAAAGAGGTCAATGGGGAGAAACAGGCAAAGTTTTTTGTAGATGGCGCTTGTGAGATTGAAGTCCACTTTCTATCTAATCTGTGGGATAATAATGTACAGTCGCCAGCACGTCAGGTTACTACAAACTGTCAAATTTCTTTAAATAAAATTCAACCTTATGTCCAACAGATAGAGTACAGTTTCAATTAATAAATTTTGACATTTTGTAGTAACCCGACGTGCTGGCGACCGCACTCTTTGGTCGATGATTGGTTAAAAATTTCATCGATTTTGACAGCTGGTATGATATGGTATCCCACTTCCCACCCTATACCCCTACCTAAATTATAGCCCTTACCCCGTTTGCGCGCCCGCTCGCAGGCGCTAGCTGGGCCTCCCCCAATGGGGTCTCACCCGGCTGGCTGACCGCGCCGAGGGCCGCAAACATCCAGTGGGGCACACCTCTCGTCAGAAGACGGCCGCGTAAGCGGCACCAAGCACCGTGGGGCAGCAGCCCCACGAGATGAAGCCCGGGGAAGGAGCAGAAGCTCGAACCCGCACCCGCCATCATCGGCGGAAGGAATCCAGAGAGAGCTGGTATGATTAACGTGACCATACGTCCCGCTTTGGGCGGGATTGTCCCGCTTTCAGACTGTCTGTCCCGCTGTCCCCATTAAGAGCAAAAATGACCCGCTTTAGCTTTAGGCATGCATCTATCGTTAAATGAATAGAGTCGAGTAGAATCTATGAAAGAGATAATGTATTTCCACTGACACAAAGTATCAGAAGCTCTTGGGCTACAGTAAAACAAGGTGCCTTGCGTTAATGCCGGCGTTTGAAATAGTTTTGAAAATGTTTGAGCCTTTGAAAAGCTACTTCTTGAGCATCGAAAAATGACCAAATATTTTAAGATTATTCTTCAAAAATCCCAGCTCTGAGTTGTGATTATATTTTTTGCATGCACAAGCAGCGATTTTTCATTAAATCCTGTTGAAAATCGAGGGTCAAACAAAAGGTATCTGCAGTAGAGACTTCGAAGGAAATTAATAATAGTCTACGAGGTAAGTTGGCACTTATAGAAAATTTACTTTTCCTTTCTCACACTGCCCGTAGTCTACTGGTAAAATTTCAGGAAACTGAACGGGAGAATGTGAAAATTCTTACTTGAAAACGAGACCCGATTTTTGAAACAGATTTTCTCCGCAGACAAAAATAAAACAAGTGCCTATATAGAGACGTTACATTAATTTAATTCCTAGAGACGTTACATTAATTTAATTCAATCATTCATCTTTTGTTTAAAATCCCGCATGTGTCCCGCTCTGACGCAAAATATAAATGGTCACGGTATTTATGATTGACGTTATGTCAAAATAACAACCAATCAACCCAACAGTCCTCCAATATCACATACGCCCTCTGTTGTGATAAAAAGTTAGTTTTCCTCCCCATTATACAGTAAAGTGGACCACGAACATAAATTTGTGTTCGTGTATCACCCAGGTGGACAAAGGTGGACGACGAACAAAGATTTTTTTTATCCACTACGGGGTAGCACTTAGCCTTCATCACACCTGATGTTAAGTGATGATAAGGCTGAAGGTAGGGTCCTAGGTGGACTGAGCAGGTGGACCACGACCACTAAAGGATTTTAACATAACATCCTTCGAGTGAGCGTCTGCACACAGAATATATGTGGCGTCTGCACTTGTTTGGAAACTAAAAAATATTCAAACGTGAAAGAACTGTCGCTGCTCTGTGTATATTAGATTTATAAATAAAACAACCTACAGTGCCACAAACTTTGCTGTGCCGGTGGCCAAAATGTGAAACTAACGTGATTTTTTTTAATGTCATTTTGCTGTCAAGTTGATGTCCAACCATAGCGCTGCTGGCGGTTGAAGTTCTTAGAAGTCAGGGCCGGTTAAATTACTACAAAAAAAAGAAAAACGTACGTAGCGCCGCTGTCACCGGCACAGAAAAGGTTGTGGCACTGTACTAAAACTAGTACTTAAGGTACAAATAAGTTTTAAAGAAAATGTCAGCCTAATAAAGGATATCTGAGACAGAGATATAAACTGCGTAAAAGCTTTAATAAATAATAAAAATAACGATTTTCTTTTTTAGTTGTTAAGTACTTGCATTTCAAATTCCAACACTTAAACACTAGATAGTTTTGTCATACGAAAGTTGGTCAATGCCAGGCCAGCTAACGAGCGAGCGAATGAGGTGGTGGCGGGCGATGCAAGGCAACCAGGCGAGAGCTGAGTTGAGTGACCGAATTAAAGAGGTGAAAAGATGCTCGCCCAGGCTCTCTAGCTCGCTCGCTAGATGGCGATGCTAGACTGTATCTATCTATCTATCTATACATATATATAAAAATTAATCGCTGTTCGTTAGTCTCGCTAAAACTCGAGAACGGCTGAACCGATTTGGCTAATTTTGGTCTTGAAATATTCGTGGAAGTCCAGGGAAGGTTTAAAAGGTGAGAAAATAGGGGAAAGAGGGTAAGATAGGGATAGAGTAGGGGTAGGGCCACGCGAACGAAGTCGCGCCGGGTCAGCTAGTTATGAATAAAATTATTTAGGTACTTACCTAGCTATTACTTTTAAAGTTTATACATTTGGAAGTAACTACCTAAATATTTTTAATAATAATACAGTATTTTGATCCTTGGGGGAGGCCTATGCCCAGCCGTGGGCGTCGTTCGGCTGACATGATGATGGATGTCTATGTCCCGCCGACTGTATTGGTATTATTCTGTGGTATTGGAAATATTATTCTGTGGTATTAGTTTCGATTCTTTAATAACATTGCTGTAACTTCCTACCTACAGATAGGTACCTGTAGATTCAAAGACGTTTCAAAAAACGTTCTTGTAACTGAACTCCTCCTAAACGGCTAGACCGATTTTAATGAAATCAGTCTTCAGTGAGCCTTCAGGTGGATTCGAGAATGATTTAGATTCCCAATTGAGTGGAAGAATGTAGATATTTCCACAACAGTGGAAATATCTACATTTCCACTGTTGTGGAAATGTAGATATTTAATTACAACATTCAGAAATATAACATTATTGAATAACAAATGTGAAAAAAGAAATTTAATCTGTATTATAACAAGCGAATTATAAGCTACTTAATTTTAACTCTAGCTATCTCTTTCTAAAACGAAATTTTCTATGGCGAGAGTATGGCGCTGTGGAAATGTGACGTCAGATTTCTATAGCGCTCTCCTTGTTTAATTAGAAAGTTTGATGCTCTATATCGCTGAAAATATGCAAGATATTTGAAAATAAATACCTATGTTGTGTTACTACTAGTTCAATAAACATTTTAAACCAATAAAAAAAATTCAGTCAAGTACCCAATTGAACCCGGTAGGTGGTGTGCTGTCGATAAGGCGGTACGAAGTTCGCCGGATAGAAACAAACGAGTAAAAACCTAGTAAGTACTTATAGGCAAGTTAGAAGAAAAACGTGCCAAATAAAAAAAAACATTTCAGTAAGTATAAGCTCTGTATAAGTTATATCTTAAAAACTATGCATTTTTCCGCAATCAAAGTTGTGGCTGTGGCCACTTTAATAAGAAGCTTCTTAGAAGTAATGTCGCTAAGATGCACCGTTTACGAGTTTCGATTCGAGCGAGAAACTGAAAAAGGGACCTTTATCCCCCTCTCCACCCCCCGCAGCGCGCGTAATCGAGAGGAATTTATTAGACTTAGCTCAACAGACCTACCCTTACAAAATCCTAAAACTATTGGAACTACATAGGTTAGTAGTTTCTCTAATTTTCCTACTCTGTCCGGGCTACCTCAGAAATCTCCAGCGTGGAAGTGGAGCAGACAGCATTATCAACCAAGATGCAGAATGCTGTGACAGTGGCAACTATATAGCTGGAACAATTGGGTGTTTATGTAAAAAAAAACATAATTATTAAAAAAAAATATTATAGCCCGACTGCAAAAAAATAACCAATAAACAAGGTAAAACAAGCTCTTTAATTTCTTATTGCAGTCAGGGGTCTTTTTTATTAAGTGTTTCACCTAACAGTTCCCTGATTGCAATGAGAAATTATACAAGAAAAAAATTTTTTTTTTCAATATTTTTCTTCACCACTTGTCGGCGTAATTAATATGTAAGTAAGTACTTAACTACCCCACCCCCCTTATATTCATGCCAAATTACAGCATTCTAGTACTTATTGAGTCTCTGAGCTAGGCTGGGGACGGACCGACGGACAAACAGAACGGACATGGTGAAACTATAAGGGTGACAGTGACACATAAATCACATAATGGTATGATGAAAGTTCTTTTTTATCGATATTTAAAACCCTTCATTTTGATACCCCACTCGACGGGATTGGTAGATTTTTTTAATAGGCCATCATAAGAAAAATGGAAAATGAAGTATTTAGAAAAAATCGACCCGTCTCACAACTAGCTCCGATGGGACCCGAACCCACGACCTTTCGCTTTCCGGGCGACTGCTCTAACCACTGAGCTACGGAGTCGTTACGAGAAGCGTCGAATTTATCCAATACTTCTTACTCGCTGTATAGTCAGCGTTAATTTCATCAATGTGGAGATATTACTACCCTCACACGCGAAAGAAATACCTTTCCAGGTATTTGGCAATCGCTAAAGATGAAATTACTATTGCAAGTTATTTTAATTTTTAGTTTTTTGCATTCACAATGCAATTTTTATTACAGAAAAATGGAAAATGAAGTATTTAGAAAAAATCGACCCGTCTCACAACTAGCTCCGATGGGGCCATCATAAATCCGCCATTTTGATTTTTTTTTAATGTAGGTACTACCTAGGTACCCAACCCATTGTCACTCGCGCTATCAAGAGGAATCTAACGACACCTCATACATTACAATCTTTCAAACCGTTTCAGCTGTAGCAGGGAACATAGAAATGATAAAATCGATATACCTACATAGGTACAATAGGTACCTTCTCTCGAAAAACATACCCTCCTAGAAAATATAGAAGTAAGAAATAATAACAAAATTATTGAAGTTACAGTCCCACAAGCCTTTCTGTTCCGGTGACAGCCTTGACAGAGGAGCCCGTTAAAATACAAAATTAGCTGTCAAAATGGACTGTCGCATGAAAACTGTTTTAGTTCCAAAGATAACCACCGGAACAGAAAAGCTTGGCGCACTATACCCAAGTTTGACACGGTCGCATATCAGCATTTTCACTAGTGTAGTTGTAGAGAAGGTATATATATAGCAAATGCAAATCATGAACGCAGCAATCAGCGCACAGTATCTGTCTGAGTCTGTGTCTGAGAGAATTACAAACACAGTGCACGCACACACAGCAGTAAACTGGGATTACCCACACGTACCACAACCACACCACATTCGCAGCCACAAAATGTGGTTACGTGAGAATTAGTGTCGCTGCAGCTTTTTGCACTTGGTGAATGAATAATGAATAGCGTCTTACAACCACACCAATTATCTAAGCCCATGTTAATTTCATTAGGAAACTGTATCATGGAAAACTTGATAACGGATAAATATATACTTCAATTCTTTTTGTTCGTAAATACATACTTAAGATTTAAGATACATAATAAACACCCAGACCACCCCAGACCAAGAACAATAGACATGTTCATGCACACAAATATTTGTCTTGTTCGGGAATCGAACCCGAGACCTCTGGCGCAGAAGGTGGGTAGCCTACCTCTGCGCCAAATCGGTAGTCAAAAAAAAGTTGCGTTGTGGTGTGCGACAATGCGTGAAAATGTGAAAATGTCGATGTGGTGTGGTTGTGGTAGCCACACACAACGCATCGCAACGACATTGGTGGTGTAGTTTGTAATTTTTTCATTCATCTTGGCAGAATGCATGAAAAAAATCACAAACCACTAGTGATCCGTAACGTAACGCAACATTTGTCGTATTTTCAGTTTAAGATTGGTATCGATCTGTTCTCTGAATGCCCCTGATTCACGAACCGTCGGAAACGCTCCCGACAGCGGAATGTATCTGCCCTGTCTCTGTCACTCAATATACATAGAATAGACAAAGATAAAGATAAAGCACAGAATTCGAATCCGATTCCGTTTCCGACGGTTCGTGAATCAGGGCCTTGGTACTATAATATATTCTGTGTCAGGGGTCTGGTGTGTTAGGTACCTACTCTTTAACGAAATTGCAATGGACAATCCTTGCGCTAATGAATATGAAACCATTTAGAACCTTGGAATAAAGCCCTTATTTATGACTAGCTGTTGCCCGCGACTTCGTACGCACGGTAAAGTGACTTTTGTATTTGTTTATTTTATGTGTAATCTACACTTCCTTCCAGTGACCGCAAGGTATTATGTGTGTGTGTATATGGGCGTTTGTGCACTACACTGAATTTTACCGATCCGGAAAAAAACGGATGTTTGTATTTTTATAATTAATTACTATAAATAATAGAATTTATTTATTTCGTGTAGTTTAGGGTTCGAAACATTGAAACTACACAAAATAAATAAATTCTTACTATTTTAAATGATTAAATTATTAAAATACAAGCATCCGTTTTTTTCCGGATCGGTAAAATTCAGTGTAGTGCACAAACGTCCTATGGGTGTAGGTCTCGGAAGCGCGGGATTCAGTGTTGCGCTTGCGATTGCTTGTTAACCGAGCTTGACGGTCCTCATCAGTTTCAAAAGCACAAAGTAACCTCATCCTCTTAGCTGACCTAGAGCCTTGCGATAAATTACAATTTTTTTCTAGGTATTTCAAATAACAATAATCGTAATCAAATCACAATAATCAATGTCCGTTTTCCAACAATTCAAATTGATCTACAAATCAATAAATCGAAATCTAATTCAAGTATATAGTTTACGTATTTTTAATTCATTAAAATCACAATAACTGAGTTTTCTCAGGGTGTCAGCCGTCAACAGTAAGCAATTTAATGAGGTCAGTATTAAGTTTAGCTTCATGAATTTAATATAGTCCCACACTTCTGTCTGTTCCCACACAGCTGTGGCAGAGGACCCACTTGCAATACGAAATTTGCTGTCAAAATGGACTGTCCTGTCGTATGAAAACTGTTTTAGTTCCAAAGATTATCACTGCAACAGAAAAGCACGTAAGAAGCCATCATGTTAGTAGCTTTGTAGTGATAACAAACTGTAAAGTATTGTTTAATTTTTTTTATTGATTGATAGGCAAGCGCTTGTCCGCTATCACGCCCCTAAGCGTTCGTTGATGCGATATACGATGAATCGCGCTTGCCTAATGCCATATTCTGTGCTAATGCTGCGTACACACTGGACCAACAAAGGCCAACGAACGCCATCAAAGAGGTTCTGTTTTCCCCTCTGTCTCAATCAGATGATCAGAAACTCCGAATGTGAACTGGAATCGCTCCCAGTAATCCTTTACCTAGCTTTAGATTGATCTTCGAAGGCCAGAAACGTGAAGCGAGCAATGCCTGATGTCGTTCGTTGGCGTTCGTGGGGCCGCCGCCGCCGGTCCGTACACAGTCTAAAAGGTACCGGCATAAAATATACTAAGAAAAAACCGGTCAAGAGCCAGTCGGACTCGCGCCCCGAGGGTTCCGTACCATCTTTTATAAAATAGAAAAAACTACAACTGTGCTTCACCCAAAGCGACCTGCGAGTAGGTAAGAAGGACATTTTAAACGTAAAAATGTTTTCATCGGCGTGACATATTCGTCCGAAAATTCGCGATGTAGAATATTGCAGTTTTTGGTCAGCTCCATCTCTTGACCGATAGTGGAATTAATATTATTTTTGTTGATGATTTCTGAAAAAGTTTACTATTTACCGACATTCATCATTATCATAAATTCATTATTTGTCTTAAGCATGGTATTAGGCACCTTATTGAATTATACAAATAATGGAAAATATCCTAAAATTGGTTATATGTCTAAGTAATATCAGAGAAAAAAACTTTTACAAACTTTTGACCTAGAATCATAAAATTTGGCAAACTTCAGATCTTACAGTACAAATAAAGGTAAAAAAATAATGGTAATTTATAGTTTAATCACTAAAAAAACTAATACAAACTTACAATTGTAGTTAATTTCATACAAAATGTGAGTCAGTTTGTCTACGTTTTATAAGATGTCAAGAAATTTGGCCCACAATAAAAGGTACCCTATATGTTGAACCAGATTATAAGTTATTACTACACAAAATTTGGTAAAAATCCGCCCAGTAGATTTTGCATGAAAAGCAAACATACAAACAGACGCCCTCAAATACAAGTTTGTCAACGTTTTTTTTAATATAAAGAAATTTTCCCGCAATAAAAGGTACCCTATATGTTGAACCAGGTTATAAGTTATCACTACACAAAATTTGGTAAAAATCCGTCCAGTAGTTTTTCCGTGAAAAGCAAACATACAAACAGACGCCAGCAAATTTTAGTTTGTCAATTTTTTTTTAATATAAAGAAATTTTCCCGCAATAAAAGGTACCCTATATGTTGACCCAGGTTATAAGTTATTACTACACAAAATTTGTTAAAAATCCGTCCAGTAGTTTTTGCGTGGAAATCAAAGATACAAACAGACGTTATCAACGTTTTTTTAAATATAAAGAAATTTTCCCGCAATAAAAGGTACCCTATATGTTGACCCAGGTTATAAGTTATTACTACACAAAATTTGGTAAAAATCCGTCCAGTAGTTTTTGCGTGAAAAGCGAACATACAAACAGACAAACAGACACACAGACAAACAGACAAACAGACAAAAAGTTTTATTATATGTATAGATATTAGAGCAAGGATGTTTTTACAGTTAACTACTTAGATCAAAATTTGCCAAGTACCTACTACCATTTATTATTAAACATACCACAAAACCAGCATTCTCTTTTTTTGAGGAGATAAAAGCAATGGAAGACGGCCTGAACCGTCTTCTTCTTATTCTTCAATCGATACGGGCGTTTTCCGCAACTCGACGTCTTATTGCGCCTATTTTGCGTGTGGAGGGTATGCAGCCGGATTACTCCAGCCAGCCCAGCTCTGTCAGGAAAGCAACAGGGCCAGGAAAAAGGCCTGAACCGTGTTGCAAATATACATTTAAATGGCTTAGGTTTAAGCAATCATCAGATATAATGAAATATAACGCCCAAAAAATCGTAAGTACTTACCAGAGTTTAATCCCCATTTTAATATGAAATTATCACCAATAAACTTAAAGTCTGCTAACCTAAAAAAGGCAAGTAGGTACTTATCGTCAGAATAATTGCTGAGCTACCCAAAAAGGCCACGCATGCACCAAATAATTATGTAGGTAGGTACTCGCATTTTATTTAAAAAAATTATCCAAATATGTAACACAATTTTATTCTAATAAAGTAAATTAATAAGTACACAAAAATCATTGTTTACCCAAAAAATATAAATGAATGAATGAAAAATATGAATAAAGGTTCACCGATACTACCGTAAAATGTTTATTAGGCTGAGCTTCTTAGCTTTCAATAAAATAACGACCCCCCAAAATTACATTGTTTGCAATTACTTTGCATTCATTTAATACCCCAAAATTACATTGTTTGCAATTACTTTGCATTCATTTCATAAACTTAAAAATTATTATGGCAGTCCTTATTGTAATTTTAAAATTTTAATGAAGAGTGGATCCTCAAAAAACTCGCGGCGCGGCGCGTGCGGTGTAGCGACGGGTGGAAAGGGTGGGAATAAAGCCGCGAGACTCAAACAATTTGCCATCAATATAATATACCTACTTGGTTATATGCATACATTTTATGGCAAACGTAGTGATATATTTGGGTAGTAATGACACAAAACTAGTTAAAATTTTTGTAGTGCAGGCATGACTTAAAAAGCCCGAAAGATTTTGGTACAGGTTTCATTTAGTTGTACATATTATATTTTTTTTTGGATGAGGCTGTTTAGGGTAGGTAACGATTGTTTTTTTGGCGGTCATTAAATTTCATCCCCATATAAATACGTATAGGATTTAAGATTATCGATATTAAGGTAACAAGTTAAAGCTCTCCCAATAGTCCCAATAAGATACCTTATAAGATAACCTCAATTTGTCACAGCCTTAGGACGTCATCTCAGGATATTCTCAAGACGTCAGAAAAGGACAGAAATTTGACAGTCAGAGCCTAGGTGGAGAGGGTTAGGTTAGGTTATATGGCCGTGTATACTGTAATTTTTACTTTTGTAGGTACCTGAATAATAAAGACTATTTATGACGAGAGGTTCGTGGGCTGGATCAGCTGGGTGGAGTATACCAAAATCATGGAGTATACCAAAAACAACAATGGCAGTTGGAAGTAACGCGTATCGCGTAGTCTAAGTCTATCGGTCACAAGGCTATGGATGGAGAGGACCCCTGCCAAGTCCTAAGAGTTTAGGAGCTGGATAACCTGCCAAGAGTGCCAAGCCACAGCGCTAGTGCTAATGAAACCCGAATTCTGAATTCATTCAATAAAGTAATAAAACTTATGGGATATATTGAACTACCGAAGACAACTCGTTGCCGCGAGAAAGAAACATACAGCGCCATCCAGCGATGGGACTTTGAACTAATGTTCTATACCATAATTGGTTAAACTTCACAATCTTATTGTTAATTCCCTAATAATATACCTAATTAAAACGGAGTGTTATAGTATTTGATTTAAATATTTAGGTTCACAATTTTGGGACAGACCGTGGTGGGACGTTTCAGTGACGTACCGTGGACATACCATTCACGTCGAACATAGACGCAAGGAATTTATAAGTACTACGTCATAGACGTAATAAAGATGACGAAAAACTTACGTCAAATCTATGTAGAAGCGCTCGCCAGATAACTTTGCGCGCGGTCGAATTTGGAACTAATTTCAAATTTGGCAGGTCGCCATGGTATTTGTTGTGACAGGCGAAATGAGTGTGTCAAGTGTCATTGTGTTTTATTAGTTTATTTAGTAATCGTCATGCCAATAGTTATCAAAAGTGCTGGAAGAGAGATTGTTTTACAGGTGAAATGTGCTTGCGAAATAAAACAGGACAATAACAGGCTACTTAAACCATTTGCTAAAGTGCAGGCGCGGGCTGCTTGTTTGATAGGTCATTTTTAGGGTGACCATTATGTGATATTTTGCTTTCGCTTGGGGTATTTTAGTTACTATTATTATCTACTCTATAGTTACTATAGTTACTTAACCACTCAATGGTTACGCACGCTTAAATATGCTTACGGGGCAATGGTTCCTCAGCACAGCTCCGCTCCGCTCCGCTTCGCTCGCTCGGCTTTAAATTAAGTTTTACTCAAAAACTAGAAGGATTTAATAAAAACTAATTATTGATTTATAATGCTAGTTAAATTTGCAATAAGATTGTATGATTTGTAGATAGATTTTTATTACGATTTAATTAGAAACAGCGAGTTGAAGTTGCAGAAAAGGAAATGTTTTACTGATTTCTTTTTAAAACATGCAATAAATACTAATAAATAAACAATTATTACAGACCAATTTGTGTTTAAATAATAGTTTACAATGTTGTTATTAGATAAAAGTAAAAAAAAGATAGCTCTCTTTTAGAAAAATATTGTTTAATTAAAGATATAAAAAAGTAAGTAAAGAATCACCCTTACGGGCTACAAAAGTATGGATCGATTTCGTATCGACTTCTTTTTTGTAAGTAGATAAATTTTAAATATATACTTTTTATGGGTATTGAGGGCATAAGAAGTATATATTAATGTATTACAACATATTATGTACAATATATTTAATTATATTTTTATATTTTATTTTTCCATACTTAGCTAACATTGCCTAAACCACGCAATGGTTCCTTGCCTCCTGGAAGCAAGCAAGTCGGCGAACTTCAATCGAATATAATACGCCAAATTTTTATTAAATTACGATTAAAATAAGGTGTCTAGATTAAGATTACTATAAGTTGGATAGAAACAGAGAGTGATTTGACACAATTAATTAAAGTATTTTAATTAGCTGTCAGCTTGCCTCCAGGAGGCAAGGAACCATTGGGGCGGGTAAAAATACTTGCCTCCAGGAGGCAAGGAACCATTGAGTGGTTATTAAAATATTTCAAAATATATTTATTGTGTTGTTATTTGATTCCTACATTACTAAGGGCTGATTTTTCAATCCTCAGATAATAGTTATCAGTCAGTTAAATTAATAACCGACCAAAGTTAATGTCAATCTCAAAACAAGAGATATGTGAATGACGATTGCTTTTCAATTTGGAGGTATTAAACGATATCAGACGAATAATTTTTATCCAGGCATTGAAAAATCGGCCCTAACAATTATAATAAACAATGTAAAATCTATCTGCTTATAAAAGTGTTTTTAATGTCTTACAGTTTTATATTGCTATTATAAATGGAAGTATCTAGATAAAATTTACTGTATTCTCAATTATAGCAACCGGACAAAAGCCAGTTAGATTTTTTCCTCATCTACACGTGATGGGAAAATTATTTACAACTACTGGCAACATTAAATACGCCACCAGTCGCGCGCAGACTTAGATCGCACTCTACTTTTTCGACGAATGCACTACTGACCCTAAATTGACCTTATGCCGCGTACACACCGCGCCAACGAACGCCAACGAAGGATATTCAGCGTTGGCTGCCGCACGTTCGTTGGCTATCGAAGGTTATAGCACAAACAACAAATGTTGAGCAAACGATCGTTGGCACTCGATTCCGGCTCCAATGCCCAGTGTTGCCAGAAGGTAACTTTTTTGTACATTTCAGGGTTTAGGTGTATCTTTTGACAAGACCTCGCTGGCAACACTGTCCAGCTTGGCAATGGCAACTGACCTCTACTATTACCTATTAAATTATTATTTACACACTGGAGTCATGCTGGAGTCTGGACTGGACTGGCTGTCATAAAAGTGCCTATTTGAGTATCGCTATTTTGGCGCTGTAGGCATTTAAGTAAAGAGTGTCTATGTAACTAAAACTAGTGATGTTCAGTCAGTTGTGGTAATGATTATGTCAAAATTAGTTCTCGGGACACTCGTAGTGGCGCTTCAAATTTCCACACAAAATTAGCTTTCATTTGTATGGAGACAGCCTGTCCAGTGTGTAATAATAATAATAGAGGTCAGTGAGCTTTTGGTGAGCTTGGCTTTATTTTAATTTTAATACTAGCCTTCCGCCCGCGGCTTCGCCTGCATGGATTACAGAGTACAAGCTTTTCCGGAATAAAAATTAGCCTATGTCCTTTCGCAAGGTCAACTCTATCTTTGTAGGTGCCAAATTTCATCAAAATCAGTTTAGTAGTTTAGGCATGAAAGCGAAGCAGACTGACAGACAGAGGTACTTTCGCATTTATAATTAGTAGTAATACTTAAATATATTACTTGGGTATAAACCATATTTAAGTATACTATTAAATATTGAATTTAAATAAATTATGCACTCATCATAAATACCAATTTATATTTTACTCAGCCTGCTATAATATTATAAATTGAATGATAAGTTTGATGACGCTTGTAAAAATCAATATTGGGCGCACACACAAAATCGCAGCAATAAAAAGAATCATCAATAGATGGATTGATTGTTTATTTGCATATAACTCGCTACTGTACTTATTGAAATGTTAATCGGTCTAGTCTACCATATCAACATCTCCTTTCAAATTGCTTTCAAAGAACATACTAAACTATCAATACCAAAGTGTTTCTAACATAAACACAAAATTTTTATTAGTGTTTTTATGAATTATTTAATATTTAGGGCTTACATTGAATTGAATAAAAAAATATTTTATTACATTTTGTTTTATTTTGTACTTTCATACTATATAGGGTAAATTTTTGTTTCCAATTATTCACTTTTGGAAAAAAATAAAATTAAAGTTTCATTACACAATAACATTTGCACTTTTCACTTTTCTCATAATCTTAACAGTTGGATACATTTTAGTTTGCTGCAGCTTGTAGAAATTGTGTCAGCATGTTTTGGAAGCAGTCTTCTAAGAACATGGTCTTATACCGGCTGATATTTCCTTCATCATCATCATCATTTCAGCTGGATATATTTCAAATTATTTCCAACATGAGCTAATTTGGATTTCTTCCAGTAGCACTGTGTGTCAGTACTGGATGGTTTTTCACTGCGCCTGTGTATTCACATCTGGAGAGCAACAGCATGTTTGGACGCTGATGACTTTTCCTTCTTTTTCATCCACAATCGCTGCATACGATTTCGAGCGGACTTTATGTTCTGTCTGTACACACCTTCAAATCAATTCATCCAAATCGCGCCGAAGTATATCCAACGGCAGCATCACCGTAAGATTATCTTGCCGACCTGAAAAGACAGGGAACGTTAATATTTTATGTTGAACATAACAAAAATAATAAGTAGTTAAAAATATGATGAGTTACACTTTTGAGGTTATGTTATTTTCGCAATGATTTTAAACTTATAGGTATTTGATTATAAATAATGTAGTGGTTGACAAACTTACACAGATGTTTTCTTCACATTCCTAAATTCAGATTACTGGTGGCCTACCACAAGCTCTTATAGCAGTTATTTTTAAGTTGAGAGAGTGAGACGCCGCTATACGGCGTGTAGAGCGGCGTCTCACTCTCTCAACTTAAAAATAACTGCTATAAGAGCTTGTGGTAGGCCATCTGTGCTGCTGAATTTAGGGGCAAATAAATTGCCGACCATTATTATGACTACTCCTGCCTGGGGACATTGCGATTATCGGCTTGTGCTTGTGCCTGGTTCCATGGTAGGTATTATTCAATGGGCACTTTCGATGACTCTTGAAACGGTTTGTTTGGCTATTATCACAAACTTTTAAAGTGTTTTGCAAACAAAAGCTAGAAAAACAATTAGAAATCTAGAAGAACAGAAAAATGATTCACAAATAATCACCTCACATTTGACGTCACGCTCACGCGCTGTGATTGGTGTTTCGCTAGAGATTACGCACAGATTAAACTCAACGCTCTCGCTTTTGGTAGAAACTATGCTTCAACTGAGCGTTCGTTCGTTGGCCTTCGGCCGCCGTCCACACCGAGTTCGATCTAATGGCTCAAATCCTTTGATGTTACCGCCACGCTCCGGATCGCCGGCACACGCCAACGAACGATCGTTGGCCTTCGCCAAACCGTCCAAACAGGACCAACGAAGGGCATCGAAACCCATTCGTTGGCGTTCGTTGGCGCGGTGTGTACGCGGCATTAGAATGACGTACATTTTTCGTCGGCGACGTCAGTTTGGGGCTACCGCGTAACTTTATGGGTATGAACTTCATACGTTTTTGGGAACTTTAAGTCAATTTTATAAAATTATAAATTTTATCAAGCCCCCCGGGGGCTACCGGCTAAGAAATATGGATATGGGTATGGGCTTCAGCTGTCATTTGAATTCCTTATTTTGATAGGTTTTTGCTGCGTTGTTCTGTTGAACGTTGCTAGCTAGCTATAAATATGCCCGACGTCACTAAACAGGGAACTGATAGCGGCTATTTTTTTCATAAAATTGACTTAAAGTTCCGAAAAACGTATAAAGTTCATATCCATAAAGTTACGCGGTAGCCCCCCTGGTATAGTAACCTGATAAGAGATTAAGCTACAAACAATTATTTTGTGAGTAGGTACGGTGTTATTTATCGATACAATCTAACTTACTGCCGCACTCAGAGACGTCAATTAACTTTAATGGGCGATTTTCTAAGAGGTCATTTAAAAAAAAAGCTTCCAAAAGCTTCACTAGATGGCGTTGAACGAAGTATGTACATGTCTATGGTATATTTTGGTATGAATCATATTTAAATTATTTACTGATAAAAACCCAAAGGAAACTTATAATAAATTAAATTAGCACTCAGGTACTACTGTGAGCTACAGAAACAAAATAGGTTTTAAAGATTATGGTAAATAAATAACATCTGTCTGACGTTCCGTTTTATGAAACAAAAGTCGCGTCAAAGTAAAATTTATAACGTTCCGTTCCTTCTAACTGCATAGGTGGGACAGCGCCATATAGTGATCTAATGAGCGATTTTCTGAGAGGCCATTTAAAAAAAAAAAAGCTTCCAATTGCTTCACTAGATGGCGTTGAATAAGTATGTACATGTCTATGGTATATTTTGGTATGAAACATATTTAAATTAATTACTTTTTAAAAACCCAAAGGAAACTAATAATATATTAAATAAGTACTACTGTGAGGAACAGAAACAAAATAGGTAAATTTAAAGATTTAGGTAAATAAATAACATCTGTCTGACGTTCCGTTTTACGTAAAAAAGTCGCGTCAAAGTAAAATTTATAACGTTCCGTTCCTTCTAACTGCATAGGTGGGACAGCGCCATCTAGTGACTGAGCTTTCAGAAAATCGCCCATTACCACGAGCTTTCAGAAAATCGCTCATTGACAATTAAATCTATCTGTCTCTTTTTTATGTCCAGTATTGAATGAAGTAGGAATTATAAAGTTAATTGACTTGACGTCTCTGAGTGCGGCAGTTAGTGTCTTGAACGTAAATAAAATAAAATTAATAAGTATTTATGAAAAGTAGCGCCGTATGAGTGTTATGCGATTTTTTCTTTACTTATACGACGCCCGCTAATACAGAACATAGCCAGCGAAGTTCGATAAACCAAAAACAGGAAAAATCTTTCAAATTAAGGAATGAGCGATTTTCTGAGGCCATTTAAAAAAAAAAGCTTCCAATTGCTTCACTAGATGGCGTTGAATAAGTATGTACAGTCGCCAGCACGTCAGGTTACTACAAACTGTCAAATTTCTTTAAATAAAATTCAACCTTTATGTCCAACAGATAGAGTTCAGTTCCAATTAATAAATTTTGACGTTTTGTAGTAACCCGACGTGCTGGCGACCGTTCATGTCTATGGTATATTTTGGTATGAAAATTATTTAAATTAATTACTTTTTAAAAACTCAAAGGAAACTAATAATATATTAAATAAGTACTACTATGAGGAACAGAAACGAAATAGGTAAATTTAAAGATTTAGGTAAATAAATAACATCTGTCTGACATTCCGTTTTACGTAAAAAAGTCGCGTCAAAGTAAAATTTATAACGTTCCGTTCCTTCTAACTGCATAGGTTGGACAGCGCCATCTAGTGACTGAGCTTTCAGAAAATCGCCCATTCACATTTCGCATTACGAATTTTATGAATAATAAAGTGCAAATCGATAAAGTTACGATCTAAATACCAAATAGAAATTCATGTAACTGCACATCTCTAGAAAACCAACTGTCAATGTCAAAATGCCAATGACAATGACATTGACAATGTCAACATTAATGCCAACTGCAATGCAAAAGTTGCAAGCAAACGCAAAACGCAAATGATTGATAGTTCTTTTGTAGTTTTGTTTGTAGAAAATACCTATAAACTGTGTACATAATCGGTGTAATTTAATTCTCTCATAAGTTAAACAGATTGACGAATATACTAAATAAAGAATAAGTGCCTACACTTGGCGAAAAAAGTCTTGCTTCAACAAAACAACGGTAAGTGTTGATTATGAAAGTTATTTTAGTACTCGCTTACTTTACTTTGCAAATAAATTAAACAAAGTGTGTAGGTACCTAGGTACCTACTATATTATATTTTAATGCCTACCAGTACTGCTAATACAATGCTAGTATAGTTGAAGTTTATAATAAATTATCACAATTCGCTACGAAAATACCTACAGTGGATAAACAATTTTAATTGATTTAAAACTTATATTAACTCTTCGCTTAATTAAAAATACTACGGACCGTATAAGTTCCTTTGTTATTGCCGTGCTACAATGAAATGAATACTACTACCTCCAGCGAAATTACTTAGCTCTAACATAGGTAACATGAAAAATAATATCTATAGGTAGCCCCTAATGAGTCAAAAAGTCTTTATTGCAAGACCAAACATAAATGTCTTTTTTTGCCAAAATTTTGTTTCAGGTTGAAGGAAATACGGTCATACTACAAATTATAATAAGTTATGATTATGAATTTTCTTTGTAATTGTATAAAATAACCTCTAATTTATATTCTCAGATGGGGTGGTCAGGGTACCAGAAGTTCTTAGCCCTAATGTTAGTGATCACAGGCTCCATCAACACTCTGTGCACCAAATGGGCGGACACCGTGGAGGCCAAGGGGTCAGACGGAGTCACAAGAAATTTCGATCATCCTTTTTTACAGGTAAATATAATTTAAATAGAACAAAGGTACCACAACACTTTGTGAACTTAAATATACAATGTCTGTTACAAAATGGAGAAGATGCTAAAATTATTACGTAGACTACCAACATCATATCACCAACCCCAGTGAATAAAATGATGATGGTAATTATCAATTATTATTTTTATTTTATATTATTAGGTGTAGAAACTGTTCAGGGGTTTCAAAGTCCTCAGCCTTTTTTGTTTCATATAATGGCAGTAATGAAAAAAGAATGTAGCTTAATAATGTATTTTCACTTCTCATGCTCTAAAAGTACGCCAATATAGCCCTATGAAGCAGGACTAAATAACCACTTTAGTCCCTAGGGAGTAAAAAGTAATTACTTACTTTTTTAATTTCCTTCATGTGACATTAGACAAACTCAAACAGCCAGTGAATATACTATTATTTGTGAAGTGTGGACCATCTTCGTTTTTTGTTTCATGGTTTTTCCGCAAGGAATGTGGCGCCATGTGTTTTAAATTGTTAATTTGTGACTGGTTTATAAGAAAAAACTGACCGCGAGATTTTGGCGTGTTAGGTGAAGTGGATATTTTAAATCATCGCAATTTGTTTCATAGTGGACTTTGACTCAAGATAGGTGTGGTTTTGTGCCCCAAGTGTCTACGCAACTGGACGATATGTAGAATGATTAAAATAGGCGCGATCTCGATAAAGTGATGCCGAGTGTTTTATTATAGTGGTGACTACCTCAGCAAAAATTATCGAGAAGGCTGGCTTGACACACTTGACGCCAAATACTCTAAGGAGCATTGGAATGTAACACACCTACATTCTTATGAAAACATAAGAAACTATAATAATTTAATAATACTCAAGAATTGGCAGTATGGCTAAATGTCTTGGCCTGTCCTACAAAAGGGCGAATATTTTTACTACTACGACTACTGACCGCGAAAATTTCTGAATTTGTTAAATGTTTTTGTACTAAATTGACTTTTTTTCTCACACTCAAAGTGAAAAGTGCAGTTTGCACCTCGAGACTAAACGCCAACTTAATATACCCTCGGTTTCATTGACTCCACCTCTGGTATATAATGGCTTCGTTTAGTCCCTCGTTTTAAAATATACTATTACGGCAGCAATTTGCAAAACTTAATACAGATTACGGTCTTCATAATAATATGGCTGTTGTTGCCTACAATCAACAATAGTACTAGATGACGGCTCACAAACTAAATCAATACTTTTTATAGCTGAGAAAAAAGATTAATAATGTACCATCTTATGTCATAAATGACGGGAACTACCTTTAAATATACGCTCAAGTGGCTCAGTGGGCACATATTTTCTCAGCCGTGTTGGTCACTCCAACTATGAATCTAGACCTAGGTGTTATTGTTGATCGACAATTATTTGTTGCCACCAGGCCTGTGCCATGTTTTTGGGGGAGATGCTGTGTCTGCTAACGTTCAAGATATGTTGGCGCATGAAGAGAGACTCCGGACACCCTCTTATTAATGGCAATCAGAATTTTAACCCTTTCATTCTTATGCCAGCTGCTATGTTTGATCTTGTAAGTAACATCTGCCGGCCTAGCATGAGCGGCTTATAACGCGCGATATGATATGGTACGGCATGCCGTCTTGCTTACACCTTAGTGGGGTAAGCAAGACAACTTGCCGTACCATATCATATCGCGCGTTATAAGCCGGTCATGCTAGGCCGGCATGAATGTAACACTATGTTTCGTTTTCTTTTTTTGTTATCTGATATGATTTAATTGAATACCAAACAATTTGTATGGAAATGCTTGATCTGTGGTACCATGTGAAAGCATTTTTTAAACAAAAGTGTTACCTTATTAGTTTTGAATATTAGTTAGTAGTAAAAATTATATTGTGCATAACATGTTGCGTAAAAAAATCAAATAACTCATATTAAAATGATTTTCTAATCAATTTTGACTGATAACTGCTTTATATCTCAATACCACATTAGATCTGATGATCTGAATGGTTTATGAAAACAATTCGCATTTATGTAACACAATGCTGTAAGCTACTATGAGGTTCCCATAACAGGAATGTGTACCCAATATTGACGCAGGTGTATAACATCGCTATTATTACCAACATTCAATAATTTACACAGTTTACACTATAAAGGAGGTTATATAAAAATCCAATTATGCAGTTTCTGCTGCACAAGACATTAAAAGAAAAAAGTTAAGTGTTTTTAGTAACATACCAAATGGATTGAACAATATCTATTTGTTTTATGAGGTTGTATTGTATGACACAAAAACACAAAATTCTATACTATTTATTTATTCTGTTACTCAGATTGGTACCTCCATAATGTACATCGGTCTGACGTTGACATACGCAAGCAGCTTCCAAATGTTCCGGGGCTCCATTATATTCTTTGTGGCTGTGCTCTCTATGACCTACCTGGACCGCGTCCTGCAGCGGCGCGAGTGGGAAGGCATCGGTGAGTAACCACTCCACTCCAAACAGAATAAGATATTTATTCAAACTTAAAACCAAGGGCTTATTGTCTTAACTCAAATCCATAGCGATCGCTTTCTGTTAAACATCCATCACTTGTTGTTGAAGGCAGTTGAACAAAATATATGTATGACTGCAGAAATGGTTGTACAATATCCTTTAAACTGAAATCAATCGCGATAGATATTCGATGAAGCAGTATGAAAGCTATTTGTTTTACGTCATAAATTACGTTTTTCTTTTACTAAATCTACCAAAACAATATTAATCAAGACAAGACTTACTGGATAGTTTTTTTAAACCAATATTGAGCTACATTAGCAGCGAGTAACTTAGACTATATTTTATGCCGATATTCCCACGGGAGGGAACGAGTACCGCGTGGGTGAAACTGCGCGGGTAAAATAGCCCGGAGCAGCCAGTAGCGCCTTAATGTTATATTATACGAGTATAATATAATATTAAGGCGCTACTCGGAAAAAATATGGACTTTTAGATATAAAACTATAGGACGGTTAGAGTTGTTATAAATCTGGTAATCACTACATAGTATAAAACAAAGTCGCTTTCTCTGTCCCTATGTCCCTTTGTATGCTTAAATCTTTGAAACTACGCAACGGATTTTGATGCGTTTTTTTTAATAGATAGAGTGATTCAAGAGGAAGGTTTATATGTACTTTTTATCCCGATATTCCCACGGGAACGGGAACCACGCGGGTGAAACCGCGGGCGGCCGCTAGTAAGATATATATTTCTTCATACCTTTAACTAGAATCGTATAGTTTTAAAAACACGATTTTATGATTTTGCCTCGACACTTTTTATTTTCAAAAATACCTCTAAAAAATACGAAATATCAAGATTATTCTTAAATGGGGTAACATATACTATTGAAAATTGGTTTAATTAGTGGACACCAATAATATTAAGGATCGTATAGAAGCATTTTTTTAAATCGCTATAGTTTTTTAATACGAAGTGATTTTGTGTTTTTTTTTGCGTAATCTGCAAAATCGGTCTCGCTCCCGCGCGCGTCGTTTTCTCATTGCTATCTCGCTTTAGCATAATTTTTCCGAGTAAGTTTCGCCTTAATAACGGATCCTCGCGGTTTTACCCGCGTGGTAATCGTCCCCGTAGGAATATCGGGATAAAATATAGCCTTTGTCACTCGGGAAGAATGAAGCTTTCTAATGGTCAAAGAATTTTCTAAATCGGTCCAGTATTTCCGTGTAACCGCGCGTTCAACTAAACAAACAAACTCTACAGCTTTATAATATTAGTAGAACCACAGATAATATGTAGAACTTATAGATAAAGAGTAAAGTTCGTTTTGTTTGTTTGTAATGGATAAACTAAATACCTTTCAAAATTCTTTCACTAGTAGCGAGCTACAATATTTCTGAGTAACATTAGGCTATATTTTATCCCGATATTCTTACGGGAGCGGGTACCACAACACCACACGGGTATTATATAGTACCGCAGCAGCAGGGAGTAGGTAGTTAGAAGAAATACTAACTTTAATAATTTATTTCTAGCTTGGCAAAATGTGTGTAGCATTTGGCAAATAGGCAAATCGTCTGAGTATAGTAACTGACTGTGTGGTATAGTTATTCACAACAGGCAACGACAGACATAGATAGGTTAAACGGTCTCTTTGGTCACAATATATTATATTGTTATTTTCATTGATATCAATGAAGTGATTAGCGATGACATGAAGGACAAGGACACCAATCCCAGGTTGGATTATTGTATTTAGGTTCTAAATGCTGATAAGAAAACATAAATGTCATAACATAATCTATTGTATATCAGATCAAACAATTATCGCGTACGAACAAAGAGAAGCAAGCATCCTATAATTTATTATCGTTTTTTAGTTGACTATCAGCCACCTACGACTTTGACCACTTTTGATTTGCTTTAAATTAGAGACATGTGTAAAATAATTATAATTTAGGACAAACGAAACTTTACACATCCTACGCATCTTAATTACAATCCTCATGAAATGCTAGAAAAGTGGAAAAGGTACAATAACAGACGGACAGACAGAGTTACTAACTTTTGCCATTCCAATTAAATACTTATTAGTTGTACTGTACACCATACCGTCATCATATACACCGTACAATGTATTATATGCTATGTTATTATTATCGAACAATTTAATTTACTTACCTAATTAAATATTTGTTTGCGTCGCTTTTCGTACTGATTAAGCCTTGGTTACAAATAACAACGACCAAGCACGTCCTGAAACTAATATTAAAATCATCGATTAAAGTTTAAAAGAAATTTTCCTTAAGATGGTAACTGATGTGGTTACTGGGGACAGTACTTAGGTACCTACTATTATAGGCGACTTATAAGTTATAAAGTCCTTAAGGGCTTATTACACCTTGGCTAAATTCAGCATACATTGCTTTCTTTGAGCTCATTTGTAGCAAGTGATGCAATCAAAACAAGCAATGTATGCTGAATTAGATGCTGAATTTAGCCAAGTGTAATAAGCACTCTTAGGATTAACCTTTGGCCTTCGATCAACAATTCACACCACTCCGCGCATGGGATATTGTGTATTGTTGTTTCACTAAAGTATTTGTTCTTGTTACTTTCGGCGCCCCTCCTTTTTTGAAGTCTGTTATAAAAATATCAGTCCTGCGGGATAACGTCGTCGTGGTGTGTATTCCACGTGGGCGGACCCACGGGCGAAGGCTACTAATACTATAAAGAGAAAAGATTTAGTTTTTTTTTGTATAGAATAAACTCGTAAAGTACTGGATCGACAAAATAATTTCATTCACCAGTAGAATGCTACATTTTTCTTTAGTGACATTTATTTAGTAATTTTATCCCGATCTATATTTTATCCCGATATTCCCACGGTAACGGGTACCACGCGGGTTTTGAAATAAACATGAATGAATGTGAATGCTTACAAAGTAACGTTTATCAATTTGTTATTCATTTTCGAGTTAAATGACCTTTGTATTATCATTGCAAAGCGGACACTTATATTTTTGTTTATGTGTTTTCCTATTTATACCTACTATTGTAGAGATTTTTCACTCAACGAGATTTTTGGCTAACTAACGTTTTAGACTTTATCAAAATTTTTACCCAGTCCCTCTTGCTTTAACCAATATACCTACGCGAAAAAAGATCATCTTGTTAAATACATGTAATTATTTGTTTGTTCAAATGTTCTCAGGGGTAGGAAACTTTACCCTTATACACATTACGGTATGCAATTAATGATAGAGTATTGAGTTGAGTATAGTATAGATAGAATAGTAGAGGAACAATGTTTCCCCTTGATCACTTCTTTGAATACCAAATTACAATGATCCCGCATTAAAAGCGTATGTGACTTATCAACTGCGCATGATTCACGCGGCGATTTGAGACTCACGATATTGGTTACCGACCTATGTTTACATCAGCATTCGTGTAACCAAGCCGCACACAAAACATTGATGTGACGCTACATCCCATAAGCAGTCGTTCGTAATTAACCGTGTTATCAAAACAAAATCACTTCGTCTTTTACAATGCAGTACGGTATTAAAGCTATCTATATAGTATGTATAGTAGGACTCTTAGGTGGTGATTGTGCTCATGAATATGAACAACTTTTACTATGGGGCCAACTCTGCAACTCAACAAAAAAAAACAGCTGTTTCATACAAATTGCCAATACCTACTGGACCAAAATGTATGAAACAGCTGATTTTTTTTGTTGAGTTGCAGAGTTGGCTCCATACTAAAAGTTGTTTATATTCATTAGCACAATCACCACCTACGAGGTTTTGGGTTAATTCATTAACACGTTGTATATTTATCTTAAAATAAGCTGTAGAGGGGTAATGACAACCTTAAACAGATCAAATCTTAAAAAGCAAGCTTATTTATCCATCTTTGCAAAATATATAACGGAAGAAAGCTACAAAAATAGCTGATCCGGCGAGATTCTTACCGCCTTATCGACAGCACGCCACCTACCGGGTCCAATTATAAATCTAAACCATTCTCGAATCCACCTGAAGACACAAAAATTATTAAAATCAGTCCAGCCGTTTATAAAGAGTTCAGTTACATACACACGCACAGAAGAAATACATATAAAAATATATCATCATCATCATCATCAGCCATTTAATGTCCCCACTGCTGGGGCACTGGCCTTCCATAAGGATGAATAAGGAGAATGAGCCATGACCCACCACGCGGGCTCAGTGCGGATTGGTGGGTATTAACGACTGCAAGTGCAGCCGGGACCAACGGCTTAAAAATATATAAATGTTTCCAATTCCCATGACATTTACAATCATAAAATTATACTCGTACCCATATGCCGATAGTTGGAGTACTTTGAACAATATCTAATTAAATAATTTTAAAGTTAAAGTTCTAATGATTTAGTTTTTACATTCACTGTGCTATTCTGACTTGAGAATAGTTAGGTAATAGTAGGAAAATCCACCTGGGGTACTTGAGAACTTTTCTTCTAATAATATGTATTACTATGAATTTGATTTTGAAGTTACTGAAAATGAAGTATTTAGAAAAAATCGACCCGTCTCACAACTAGCTCCGATGGGACTTGAACCCACGGCCTTTCGCTTTCCGGGCGACTGCTCTAACCACTGAGCTACGGAGTCGTTACGAGAAGCGTCGAATTTATCCAATACTTCTTACACGCTGTATAGTCAGCGTTAATTTCATCAATGTGGAGATATTACTACCCTCACACGCGTTACGCTACTTTCAGTAACGTTCCGCGTTAGGGCGTTTGTGCACTACCACTGAATTTTACCGATCCGGAAAAAATCGGATGCTTGTATTTTAATAATTAATCATTTATATTAGTAATTAATTAAATACAAGCATCCGTTTTTTTCCGGATCGGTAAAATTCAGTGGTAGGTAGTACAAACGCCCTTACTGAAAGTTTTAGAATTTTGTCCCGTCAAATCTTGCAAGCTAAGCTTGACCCACTTCGCAGTGCCCGATTGAGCTGAAACTTTGCATACAGGTTTTGTTTGGATGACAATACAATAATAAAGTACAGTCGACAAAAAAGCTTGTCATAAAAACGATGTTTTTACAAAAAACTTATTTCAAGAAAGCAGAACTTCTGCTTTCCTGCTTTACTGTCGATGCAAAGAAGTATTAACCGAATTTATAGCACCGAATCATTTTAACCAAACTTTTCCATGCATGACTAATAACTTAATACTAGTAATGCGAAGTAGACAGAAATTAGAGCGAGCAAATAAATACTGTAGTGGTGTATCATAAAAATATACTTACTCGTATTTTTAAATTATGAGTAATCATTATATTAAACTACTGCCAAACTGCTTTAAAAGTACAATCTATACCTACTGCAATACATATTATACAGAGGAAAGAGTTGACTTTTTTTTGTTTGTAATTGATTAACTCAAATATAAATTACTGGACCGATTTGAAAACGTCTTTCACCATTACTACTACTAGTTATTTGCGGTGAGTCACTGTGTTCTAATAAAGACAAAATTAAAATATATTTATGTAGGATTTAAATCCCAAATGGATGGATGGTAAAGATATATTTTTATTCGTTAACATAATTTATGACTTGACACGTGACTTACTTCCAAGCAAAAGTATGAAGTAATATAAATTACTTACATATATGAACGATGAATTGATGATTAAGGATTTTTTTTAAAGAAAAAAGGTGAAATAAACTTAGAAACAATGTGATAACCACTTGCCTTGGCCTTTCAGGGCTGGTAGTTTTTTCTATTACACTTTTTTTTTACTTACGGAATTGCATTGTGAATGCATAAAAATAATTTAAAAATCATAAATTTTTAGATTTATTTACACAGACGATTGTGGACGCGTACATACCCGTTCGTTCATCTGTAGGACGGATGAAAGGTCGATAGATTGCGTGAAGGATATTGTTTGCAAAAAAGGGTGACCGCAGAATTGACGGCTGGTGAAGATACTAAAGATGAATGGAAGAAAGACACTGCGCCGACCCCAAAGGCCCAAACAAATGAGAAAAGAGTTTGATAGTGAGGGCCTATTTCTAAAAACTAATCTATCTCAGTAACAACAAAAATAATTTAAAAATCATAAAACGTTTAGGTTTTACACAGACGATTGTGGAACGCTATGTGGGTAGAAGTTCAGTGGCGTGAATTAGGAGAGGCCTATGTCCAACAGTGGACGAATATGGGCTGATGTTGACAACAAAAATACTGTCCCATATACTGCAGTGGCACTAATCGCCTGAACTTGGGTTTGATCTTCACCCGGGACAAACATTTAGGTAAATGATGTATTATCAATATGTACTTCGCTGTTCTGTTTATTATTAATATCTTTTTTGTCTACATACCCTTTTTCTGTTTTTTTTTATCTTTACCTTGTTGAATAATCGGCAAATAAACGATCTATCTATCTATTTTTTCATTTATTATTATTTTACTACTGATGTACGTCACACAGCTCCTCAGGTAATCCTCTCGGAGTCAGATCAATGTGTGATGTCTGATATTATTACTTATTTATTTAATTATTGTGATCAGGGCTGCTGATCTGCGGTCTGATCATCGTGGGGGCCACCGACGCGAAGTACCAGGCCGCCGGGGAGTCGAAGGGGCCCAACAGCGTTATAACGGGGGACCTGCTTATCATCATCGCGCAGATCGTGTCTGCCTGCCAGATGGTGTATGAGGAGAAATATGTCGCAGGTATTAAACATCATTATTAGTTATTTTAGTGACTCCACTGCTGGGGCACAAGCTTTTCCTATTGAATGAAATAAGGAGAATGGGCCATGGCTCCCACGCAGCGCAGGCAATGCTGATTGGTGGGTATTTGCAGTCGCGAATGCAGCAGGGACTAACGTGCCTTCTGGAGCACGGAGGATCTGCAGTTACGGATTTTTTAGGAACCCAGCCTGTGATCGTCCACTATCGCAGGCCAAGCATAATGCCATCCAATAAAATATTTAAACTCTGCGTCTCTGCCAGTTCGACAGCTGTCAAAACCCATTGAAAATATACCGTTCCATTCAAAATTGAACTTTACTCATAACTAAAAGTCGAATCAGAATTCTTTGAGTGCCCTTAGTATTCGACTGTAATTAAGTTACTATCGTAAAATATCTAACAGAATGACATTTATAGTGTATAGGTACGTGTACGTAAACAAACATGGCAGTGTATTAAAAAACAAAGCAGTAATTAAAACAAGTAAAGTTTATGGACACCGCATTAGTTCTATTTAGCAGTCAGCATGTGTCAAATTGGGTAGTATTTCAAACGGAACCCTATTAGGCACAATGATTGTTGTTAGGTGTCTTTTCAGCCTAATGCGGCTATTACACTACACGGTATTCAATGTGTTCTGAACTAGGGCCCTAACTAGCCCGGACTAACGTGTAGTGTAATACCCGCTTTAGTGTGCTCAATATACGATTGATTTATTCAGGCTTGAACATACCCCCGCTGCAAGCAGTGGGATGGGAAGGCGTGTTCGGGTTCTCGATCCTGTCCTGCCTTCTGGTCGTGTTCTACTGGATCCCCGCGCCGCCGCACTTCGGCAACAACGCCAGGGGCACTGTTGAAGATGCCATCGACGGACTAGTGCAGATCGGTAAGTAATAGCTACTCAATTTATTTAACCTAGAAACTGGGATGAGACATGAAGCCATTTAAGTCGTGTTTTGTTTTAACGTTTACGTAACCAGATGGTCTATCAGCAGAACAGTTCAGGCAAATTCTTCCTATTACCTAAAAGTATTATAAAATATGACATAGGAAAAATTGTTATAGAAAGAACCACTAGCCCCACCAGTACAGGGTGCCTACCATCAACTTTAAGACAGCGATTCAAAAATAGCGCGATGAAGAATAGGTTCCTAAAATGAATTGCTTTCTTTCGTACTATGACCTTCTAAAAACTGGATCGCAAATGAATTGCTAAATGTGAATTACCGAACGATTTGTGTCCTTATTTCTTCTACCCGTCTCTTTCACTCGATTTTGTCATGCCCGGAGAGTGAGAGGGACGGGTATAACCTGCATGTGTCATGTTAGCTTGGCCGAGTTATAAGTCAAATAAGAGTCCATGACAGCTTAGCGTCTGTGAAATGTCATTGAATGATCACTGAATCGCTGTCATTGATATTAAGCTGTCGTGGTACGAATAAGCGAAGCAGATCAGTTTAGGTTCTAAACAAAACCGCAATAAGAGTTGATGGTAGGCGGGTAAGGCTCATATTTTTTGCACTAATCGCACAAAGGAGATCACAACGGAATGTGTCACTACTGAAATTATGTGTTACAACGGAATTTGTAAACCTTTGTACACAAAGACTATGTTTTTGCATTTTAGAAAGGGGTATTTAGTTCGTGTGTTTATGTTTGTGTTTGTCTTTTTTAGTGTTTTGTTTATTCAGTTTTCGTTATTCTATGTGTAATAAATTGATAAAATAATTATTATTATTAAATAAAAAATATGAATTTCTGTGCATATTTTTTTATTTTTCCATATTAATAAACTTATTTTTAGCTCTTAGCAAATATCACAAATCAATTAAGATGCTTAAGGTTGTTGCTATAGCTCGGTAAAACTCAAGTCTCAAAAAGATGGCGCTACTTACGCAAATTTGGATTTTTTAATTATATAAGTAAGAAAATTTTGCATTTTCATACTTTAATATCATCCAGGTATCCATCCAAGTATTAGTTATATGTGCTTAGAGGTCGCAAAAATATGTAGTGATAATAAATGAAATTAATCTTAAATTTAACAATTTACACTTCCCTTTATAATTTCCGTTGTGACACGTCGCACAAATTTGTGTCACTTTGTCGCACAACGGATAGAATTTTTAACACGTTCTAACCTAAAAAAAATCATAACATATACATTAATTAATTTATCCTTCGAAATTTGTCACAATTCATAAAAGGAATTAATGTTTTACTTGATTTTTAACTCCAAATCAAGATAGCTATTCAATTAATGATAATACAAAAGAATAAACCTTACCTTTTCTTAACGACACTCAGCAGGTTCCAGCACTTTTTTCCAAATGACACGATAAAAAAGATGGTGGAATCGTTCAGAAATGTGTCAAGCATGATGGGCCAGTGTTGCCACTTTAAATAAATGAATCTTTATGGTAGATTATTATAAAGTCTGAGAAATATCGCGTCGCACACCTGAAGTATTACAACTGAACAGAATTTGGGACACCTATAAATTTGTGAATAAAACAATACAACTGATAAATTGTAGCCTATTTTAGTTTTAATTTTGTAGCTATGATCCAATAGAACAAGTTATATGCGAAAATAAAAAGTTATAGTCATAAAAAACTGTAAATACCAATCATTTGTGTCGAGTAAGCGTTTGCGGACATCAACAAATTGTATGGAAGAAAAAAGTAGCCCTTTTTTGACATTAATGTTTTAAATGTAAACAATAGGAATATATTTATAAAAAAAATAAACATAATAAAGAAATATACGTCCTTTTGTGTGTTTTTATTGAAAGTGGAATAAAAATAAAAATGAAAATTATTTTTATATTCGAACTCTTGGGACAGCAAATTTTTACAAAATGTGCAAAAACTATGAGCCTTACCCAGGCACCCAGGACAGATTCGGACAGGATTCGCATCCGCAATCTTGAAACTCCTGTACAATGCTCTACCAATTAAGCGAATAGTAGAGCATTGGACCGGATGTCTAAGTTTGCAATATTTGCAAAAGATTTAAAATGTTTTTTAGATATATCAAAAAACACAACGCTGGTGTTTATTTTAAAATATTTTACATATTTTCGGAGATATAGAGCATCAAACTTCCTTATTAGGACAGCGCTACTCACATGTAACGACACAAGTGTGTAGCGCCACAGTTTTTACAATTCAGCAGCTCATTACTTGCTAGTTATTACCGATTGTTTTTTTTACGCCTTTGTTATACTTCATTGTTATATTTTTAACCGACTTCTAAATCAATTACAAAAAATAAAACATGTACAATTTTTTGTTGTTTTGTTAAAACCCGCCCGACTTAAAGTAGTTACGTTATTTATTTGGTGAGGATTATTTCTTACTTTTTTTGATGTGATTTTTTTGAAGGCTGTTTTATTTTTTAATAAAAATATTTTTTATTGATTGTTACTATGCAATATTAAATTAAATTAATACAATGTCAGCGCAATTTCCTTTACCTACTCATATTTCACTCTCAGTGATAAGTATAATACATACTTACCTACTGCTGTATGTTTGAAATGTATCTAACTATGTTTATTGTCAATTTCAGGAAATAATTCTATTCTGATCATTGCGTTCGTGGGAACCATTATATCGATAGCGTTCTTCAACTTTGCTGGAATAAGTGTTACCAAGGAAATGTCTGCCACAACCAGAATGGTTCTTGATTCAATAAGGTTAGTAGTGTAGTGCGATAACAATCACATGACGCATTGTGAAGTTTTTTTTTTTATTTTTTTATCCACAACGGGATAGCAATTAGCCTTTATCACATCTGATGTTAAGTGGTGATAAGGCTGAAGCGCACTACTCCCGGAGTCCTCGATTACTGAGGAACTGGCTATCTTATCTCTCACTGCCTGAACACAATAATGCCGAAAACATCATTGTTATGGCGTCAGACTTAGATAAGATGGTGGTATCTAGCTAGGCGGACTAAAAACAAGTCCTACCACCAACCAAACCAACAAACCAAGTTAGTTGCTAGATAAGATGGTGGTATCTAGCTAGGCGGACTAAAAACAAGTCAGTTGCTCTAAGAAAGATGATGGAATGATCAAATCATCAATGTACGATAAAGCATGCAGGAAATGACGACCTCTGTGGCCTAGTGGTGTCAAGCGCGAATCTGTGATTTTATTGAGGGTGGGGGGAGGGGCAACTTTGGTTAGGAGGGGGGGGGGGGTTGCAATCTTAGCTTAATTCACGAGGTTAAATGATGAAGTTATATGTAGGTAAAATGTGTGTCAGAGGCGGGGGGCTGAGTGGTGTAACACCGGTTTTCAAGGTGCCGCTATCATTGAGGTCCCGGGTTCGATTTCCGGTATATGTATATTCTCGTGTCGGAGTGTATGTGGTTATACCCGTCTCAACATGGGCTAAAACTATTTAGCTTAGGATTAGAGCAATGCATGTGATGGTGTCCAATATTTTTAAGAAATAAGATTTATACTCGGAATATTTCTATTATATTAAAGTTTGATAAATATTACCATAACAAAACAACACAATTTGATGATCTGATTTTATTTCAACATTGTTACTCTGGTCGAATAAAACAATATGAATTTTAGAACATTCGTGATCTGGATGGTGTCCCTTGCGGTGCTGTGGCAAGAGTTCCACTGGCAGCACCTGATCGGGTTCGCGGTGCTGATCGTGGGCATGGCGCGCTACAACGGGCTGCTTAAGTGGCCCACGCGTAGGCCCGCTCCCTCTGACGAACCCGAGAGCGAGGTACGTAACAACCAGGGGGCCAAAGAACGTTCGTGATCTTGGTGCTGTCTCTTGCGGTGCTGTGGCAACAGTTCCACTGGCAGCACCTGATCGGGTTCGCGGTGCTGATCGTGGGCATGGCGCGCTACAACGGGCTGCTTAAGTGGCCCACGCGTAGGCCCGCTCCCTCTGACGAACCCGAGAGCGAGGTACGTACCAACCAGGGGGCCAAAGAACGTTCGTGATCTTGGTGGTGTCTCTTACGGTGCTGTGGCAACAGTTCCACTGGCAGCATCTGATCGGGATCGCGGTGCTGATCGTGGGCATGGCGCGCTACAACGGGCTGCTTAAGTGGCCCACGCGTAGGCCCGCTCCCTCTGACGAACCCGAGAGCGAGGTAAGTACCTACCAGGGGGCCAAAGAACGTTCGTGATCTTGGTGGTGTCTCTTGCGGTGCTGTGGCAACAGTTCCACTGGCAGCACCTGATCGGGTTCGCGGTGCTGATCGTGGGCATGGCGCGCTACAACGGGCTGCTGAAGTGGCCCGCGCGCCGGCCCGCTCCCTCTGACGAACCCGAGAGCGAGGTTACGTACCAACCAGGCCCCTATTCCACCACTTTGACAATTTTATTGTCAGAGACATTTATGTCGAGTGACAATTGTCAAGCGACACGTGAAATGTGACAATTTTGAAAATATTTTCTATAGAAATGCATATAAAACGTGACAGGATTTTGTTACAATTTGTTAATGACAATTATATTGTGAAACAAGAATTATTTTTCATAGTCGACATATTTAAAGATTTGTCAGTAAATCTTGACATGAGATAAAAGCTGTGTCATGCTTGCGTTACAATTGTAATGTTTCGTGGTTAGCCTACGCGTATTTTAAAAATGGCTCTCCCTGAAAGTAGTAGTGACGATAGTGATTTACTCGACATATGTCCCTGACAATAGGGTATTTTACTGTTGTTGAAATGTAGATATTTAATGATGACGTTAAAAAATATTGCAATTAAGAATACCAAATGTGAAAAAATAATTTAAATCTGTTTTATAATAAAAGAATTATAGTCTGTTTGATTTTGACTATAGCTGTCTCTTTTTAAAACGAAATCTTCTATGGCGTGACTATGACGCTACTAACCCACTGACGTCACTAAGATAGCGTCCTGTCCTTGTCTAATTATAAAGTTTGAAGTCCTATATCTTTGAAAATATTCAAGATAATTCAAAATGAAAACTTGTTTTGTGAAGCTAATATTTCGAAAAACATTTTAAAGAAATAAAAAAAAATCAGTAAAATACCGTATTGTCGACGTGGTGAAATAGGGCCCAGGGGGCCAAAGAACATTCGTGATCTGGGTGGTGTCCCTTGCGGTACTGTGGCAAGAGTTCCACTGGCAGCACCTGGGGCCCTACCGCCTAAGCACCGTCGGCTTGAAGCCGATTACGACGCATCATGCTATCCTTGTCATGTCCTAACACATTTGGTATGGCATGACAAGGACGGCACAATGCGTCGTAATCGGCTTCAAGCCGACGGTGCTTGGGCGGTAGGGCCGTGGGCATGGCGCGCTACAACGGGCGGCTGAAGTGGCCCGCGCGCCGGCCCGCGCTCTCTGACGAACCCGAGAGCGAGGTACGTAACAACCAGCCCCCCTAGACAAGTGGATTTCTATTAGCGAATTCGCCAGTCGAATAGGAAGAAAATTTACGGGATTGACATTAGCGATTGAAATGCCACGTGACAGCTAATGTCAATCCCATACATTTCCTTTCTATTCGACTGGCGAAATCGCTAATAAAAAGCCACTTGTCTAGGGGAGCAGGGGCCGTACCGGCGAACGCGTCGATAATCGGAAATCTGCCGGGCTTCAAATTAAAAAAGATAAATCGCGATTCATGATGTCCCAGGAACATCGATATCTTCCAAATAACTTCGGCAATAAGAAATTAGGTACTTCGTAATTTATGTTTGAAGTTGAAGCCCGGTATCGTTCCGATTATCGGAAAGTTCGCCGGTAGAGCCCCAGTTATTGAAGTGAAAACTTCTTTAGTGGCGTTGTGCACTTTTTATGATGGGTAAAAAATGTTAAACTCGCGTCACAGGACACGTGACCGTCAGATCGAAAATTCGTAAGACGGATACGTGACCTGATCGAAAAACTGTTACAATGTCATTAGAATACAAAGGCAAAATTCGCCACCGTTTCGAAAGTTGTATAGCTCAGCTTGGAAAACGGGCGACATTTAAGCCAGAAGACCTCGGTTCAAATTCAGTCCGTATTATTTTTTGTGAAAACGTCTAGGGAGCCCTTCTGCCGGCACTCCCGGAGTGCAACCCGTTGTTTTTTATTTTTTTCTTAGTCCTGTTACTCGAAGGACCACACGTGGACCTGGGGGCACGGGAGTACTCCCGCCAGACGAACCAAGCAAAGCTCAAGGGCGCTGCCTACCTTATCTCGAAGCGCTCCGTTGTTTTGTTTGACCCATAAGTTGGTACGAATAAAGGTCATAGCCCATTTAGACCGCACCGCTCCCACCCAACCAAAGTATGAACAGCCAAATATGGACTTGATATCGTTCACTGTAGATGCATTTTACAGTAACAATATAAAATAGCGGACAGCGCGCGGCCCGCGAGCTTACCGCCGTCAGACTGCTCAGTCTGCTAGCTGTCGCCGCGTGGACTGCTGGGTGCCTGCTAGCTGTCGCCTTCGTTTAGGGTGGTGTTGGAGCGGTGCGGTATAAGTGGGCTATGACCTTTACTTGACAGTGCGAGCCATATGGTCTCGTCTTGGCAACAATGGTCATGAAAATGTTTTTGACTTATAAGCATAATAATAATAATAATTCCAATTATTCTCATAAATGAGTTTAAATAACGGAGAGAATTATATAGTTACACTATTACCCCGAAATACAAAACAAATATCAAGGATGAAGGATCTTTTTGAATTGAATCCTGAAATTGATCAAGTAAAGTTCTATTTCAGGCAATATTGTGAAATCATCGACACAAAGAAGAAGATTACATTAAAATCCGAAACATATTCCAGGTAGACAGCATTAAAAAGACCCTAGAACCAAAATTAAGATATACAATAAAATTGTACTTAAATACTTCTTTTCTTTTTAGGTTGTGAACACAGAAGCGGAAAATGCCTAGGTATCGGGAAACGGTAAAAGCTTCAACGAGGTTAATTGGTAAAAACACGGTACAGTAAAAGGCAAACTGAAATGTACATTCAAATATTAATTGTATAAGTAGTCTACACACCAAGCCCGCTGACACAGGCCGGAGGCTTGATGTCGTCGGCTTTATTTCAAAGATTCATGTCCGGGACTCATTTTCCTGCCAACACTCGCTACTCACTATACACGGCTAAATTTTAATTAGCATAAATATTTTAGGGGATGTTAGTGTCCATCAATATGAACAACTTTCACTATGGGACCAACCATGGAATCGCGAAAAAAAAAAATCAGCTGTTCCATACAAAAGTACAACATCGAGTCGACTGAAATGTATGGAACAGCTGTTTTTTTTTCGCGATTCCATGGTTGGTCTCTTAGTGAAAGTTGTTCATATTGATGGACACTAACATCCCCTAAAATATTTATGCTAATTAAAATTTAGCCGTGTATACCAAAAAGTTGCTGATTTCGTGCCGCCGACAAAGTTGAACGAGATCTGAATTCGCCGATTAGACCGCGATAAAAAAGCCGACAACTCATGTCGGCTAGCTTGGTGTGTAGACTTTATAATTAAACAAAAATGAAATGACAATAAATCATGATTTGGGGGCCGATTCTCAGGCAATCAAGAAAAGTTCACATTTATAGCTCGAAATACAAATATGACACAGTTTTTGTATTGCCAAAATTTCACAATCGAAAAAGTTCGATCGAAAACCAGTCGAACGCTACGAGTGGTAAAAACCAATAGATGTTCGTATACGAACTTAGCTGTCAAAATGAATTTGTTGACATGTGAGACAGCTCAGTTTGTTTGAAAAAGTTCGAATGCCTGAGAATCGGCCCCCAGGTCTTATGTACAGTTGACCATTCGTAACGTAAACAGCCCCCTAGACAAGTGGTTTTCTATTATCGTTATCGATTAGCGATTGAAATGCCACGTGACCGCTAATGTCAATCCCATACATTTTCTTTCTATTCTACTGGCGATATCGATAATAGAAAGCCACTTGTCTAGGGGGGCAGTTCGTCAACAGCGCAGAATACAATAAAGACGTCAGAAGTAGTAGTAAGTAAAGGGTGGAGCATGCGTAGAAAACCCTTTGGGAGCTGCCCATAAATCATGTGACGTCTTTTAGCAACTTTTTAGACCCCCTCCCCCTGGTGATACGTGGTGAGGTTTTGTACTATCCCTACCTCCTCTTCCCTCCCCCCAACCTAAGATCACTTGTATTTTTTGGTACATACTAAGAAGGGATATTAAAATTAGGTGGCGCGATGGCGGGAAAATTTAAACGACTGCGAATCTACAACCGATAAGAATCCTCGTACGTATTTATGGACTAAAATTACTTAGGTAATAGGGTATTTGACTGGTTTTTTTTATTGACTTATTGAATTAGTAGCAACACAACATAGGTATTTATTTTCAAAATCTTGCATATTTCCAGCGATATAGAGCATCAAACTTTCTAATTAGACAAGGAGAGCGCTATAGAATTGTGACGTCACATTTCTATAGGGCCCTACTTTCGCCATAGAAAATCGTTTAGAAAGAGATAGCTAGAGTCACAATTAAGTAGCTCATAATTCGCTTGTTATATTATAATACAGATTGAATTACTTTTTTCCCATTTGTTATTTAATAATGTTATATTTCTGAATGTCATAATTAAATATCTTTGTCGTATGTATATTGTCAAAGTCGTGATATTATTATAATTTCTGGTTAAATTATGAATAGACAGTACGAGACAGTATGCACACGGCTGCGAGCCTCGGAAGTCATATAGAACCCGTGATAGGTTAGAAATTTGAGGCGATCGCGAAGCGCAGCGAAGCAATCGCCTTAAATTTCTAAACTATCACGTGTTCTACAGGACTTCCGAGGAGTACAGGACTTTTACGAGGCAAATTCGTAAGCTCGCAGCCGTGTGCATACTGTCTCGTACTGTCTATTCATAATTTAACGAGAAATTATAATTTCACTAGTGAAATTATAATATCACGACTTTGACAGTATACCTACGACATCTACATTTCAACAACAGTCAAATACCCAAATAGAAAAAAAAATAGTGTTTAGTATTTCAGTTTTACGCAATTTTGCAACATTATAGAAACCAATATATTAATAACCCAACTTTGTAATATTTGGTGATTTTTCCCGGACCCCCCTCCCCCCCCCTTGAGCCTCACGTGATTAATGGACAGCCCCTTGCTTAAAACAGCAAACCTTCAATATATTTTATCTCTTTGTATAATCGTTAAAGTCTATAAATTTCTGAAAGTTGTTACGGTCACTAAATTGTTTTCGACTTTTCAGTATAAAATAAATGTCATGCTCCTTCCTTCAAACATCTTTCGTCTTCTATGGTCCACCTCAAATGCTAGGTCAAGTTTGTAATTGGACAAGAAAATGCCGTTATGTTACAATGATTTTTACAGATAAATTGTGAACCAAGTTACGGTGGTCACAATCCTTGGAGATGCAAGTGTGCATCCACCTCATAAAGTAATGCCTCATAATAGATTACAATGAATCATGCGTGTAAAGAAACGATCGAAATATTTACAAAACTATTTTTATACTCCTGTATATGTACCAGAAGTTATTTGTACATATTATTATGATTCTGTTAGTAAAATGTTTTATGTGCATGTTACTTTAAATAAGTTATCCCTTAAATTGTCTTATCATTCTCAATAGTGATATTTGTTTAATCTTAAGTTAGTTCTAAGTAGTAAAAATCTTGTACCTATGATTTTATTATACCTATGAGTTGATTAACTTCAGATTTTTTTATCTTTATTTTTTTTGTCACCAACTGCCTTTACTTTTTTTTATTAAAATATAATTCATATTACGTAGTCTATAATTCATAAGTCATATCTCTATTATGTCGTACCACAGAAACTAGTTTCTTTATTAGGCTGCAATCTATGAATAGGTAATGTTGCGTGCTACCCTTAGTTAACCGAACTGTACTATTCCTTTAGTCATAAATATTTTTATGCAACGTAAATTCATTCTCAACCAAATTAACCGCCTACAAACTGCGGAGCGCGCGGTAGCCAAACAATCGCTCATCCATGCAAACCGCAGTAAAAAGAGGAAAGATTTGATTGTTTGCATTGAATAGGCTTCGAAACTACTGGACCGATTTAGAAAATTCTTTGACCATTACAAGCTACATTCTTCCCGAGTGACATAGGCTATATTTTATCCCGATATTCCCACGGGAACGGGTACAACGCGGGTAAAACCACGAGGATCCGCTAGTATTTTGATAAAGGTGATTATGATGATGTGAACTGATAGTATTGTTGTTACAACAACACACACGTCGCACCGCAAGGATAACGCGCAAGCCAAACTACACCTTGTTGAATAAGACCAACCGAGGCGAGCCCGGGCCCGGGTGCAAGCCGAGCGCGGGTCGTGCCGTGCACGTGGTGCGGACGAGCCACGGATTTGACATGTTAAGTGGCCCGCGACGCGTCAGTCTTCCATACAAACGTAATACAAAAATAATTTAAAATTTGAGCATGATTGACTGTACTTGTTATGTTATTTGGATTAAGACAGTAATTTTTTATTATTATCTAGGTTACTATGTAAAAAAGAAAAACAAAATATCTACCCAGTAAAAGAATAATGGCATTACATTTTTTCATACAAAACTGCAACCGCATTTATTTTTTATTAGGTATTATTAGGTATAGTATTTAGGAATATTTTTTTAAAGGAAACCCAGATAAATACTGTCTTCAGAACCATCACAAGTACAGAAAATAATGCTCTTATTTCAAATCATTTTGGTATTACGTTAGTATGGGGAGCTGACCAGTCGCCGGCCTCTTAAATACATTTTGTATGAAGCAGTTCACTGAGCGTGACTTCCATACCACCACACCTGGTGCACGGCTCGGCTCGCGCCCGGCACTGTCTAATATAAATCATCCCTTAAATTGGTGTTCGAGTAAATGTTAAAATAATTCTGGGCGACCATTCTGTATCTCTCAGTCATAATAGCTTCAATAAATACTATTTGTTACTAAATATTACTATTCTAAGGGCTAGCTTTACAAATTCTTACTTTCTTTTTAAGATTCAAGTTTTTTTTCTATTACTTATTCATATTTTTGGACAAAACCAATAATACCAATTATTTAAAAGTAAATGTTTTTATATTTAAACCTAACTGTTAAACACGCCCTAAACTAACCTTACAAAGAAAATTGAATGTGCTGTAAGAATTTCCATTAGGCGGGTGTGTTATTTTTCTTTACATTTGTTTGGTTTCTTTATGGTTGAATTAAATGAACTAAAATAAATGCAGTGTCAAAAAACTGTAAAGCAAGTAGGCAACATGGGACGTGCTACATGACCGGCAACGTCGCACACAATATCTCACGACTTTACCAACCAACTGACCGGTACGCAACATGACGCGCAAAACCAAACTCCCATAAGGCGATACTCGAAAAAATTATGCTGAAGCGAGATTAGCAATGAGGAAACGACGCGCGCGTGATGGGAGTGAGACCGATTTAGCAGATTAGGCAAAAAAAAACACAACATCACTTCGTATTAAAAAACTATAGCTATTTTTTAAAAATGCTTCTACACGATCCTAAATATTATTGGTGTGCACATTCCAATAGTACCTATATGTAACCACATTTAAGAATAATCTTGAATTTTCGTATTTTTTAGAGGTCTTCTCGAAAAGAAAAAGTGTGAACGCAAAATCATAAAATCGTGTTTCTGAAACTATACGAATCTAGATAAAGGTATGAAGAAATATATATCTTATTACCAGATTTGTAACAACTCTAACCGTCCTATAGTTTATATCAATAAGTCCATACTTTTTCCGAGAAGCGCCTTAACAAGATGAGCATGATTGCACGTAAAATCGTCACCACAATCTCTTCCCGTGGGTGTCCTCGTTTATTTCTGGCATTATGAAATATTTGAATAGGTACCAGCACCTCTAGCTTCACGCCTTGAAATTGAGCATACCCTCATAATTACATTACATAATTCTTTTTTACATAATCCTATCCTTTATGATAGGATTATGTAAAAAAGAAAAAGAGCCAATTTCAAAGTAAAAGCTTGGTACTGCCGACAGTCCATAAATTAAGTACCTAATTCAACCCTACTCGTAATTCAACGAAAAACTAAACTTCGTTAGACCCCCCGCTTCCACTCGATTCTGTCATGCCCGGAGACCCGGAGAGTGAGACGGACGGCTATAACGAAGTTTCGTTTTTCGTTCAATTAGAGTAGGCCTGCTTGTATTCAATCGGGTGCAAATGAAAAATGAATATGGATAAAATATTTATTTACCTAGTAACAATAATGTTTTACTATACTACCTGCAATCATGACAAAAGACATTATTTTAAAAATAGGTACTTAGGTGATAAGTATACCTACAAGTAAAAATTTTATAATAATTATGTAGTGGAGGTATCTAATCTAAATACCGTCTATTAGATCTAGTGTTTATCTTTATCCGGTTTGGCAGGTTTCTGCCCAAAAGCTGTAAAAGAAAAAAAATTAAAATCTTATGTAAGTATTGCGAATAAATTGTTGTAGGTAGTTAATATTACTAGAACTAACTACATTTATTCATCTAGCATTCATTTTTAGGGTTCAGTACTAAAATGGTAAAAAGGAACCCAACGATGTCTCTAAATAGTAAACTTTTTCAGAAATCATCAACAAAAATACATTAGTTTCACTATCGGTCAAGAGATGGCGCTGTCCTAAAACTCATTTGTGTAAAACAGTAAAGTTCCTACCTACAATAAATCTTGCAATGCAAATCCACAATAGGTTTTCAAAATCGTTTATCACAACATATAATAAGATGTGAAAATGGTAACGAATTTAAACTGTGTTACAGTACAGACGTAAGGTATATTTTCCACAAATGTATAGATCTTTTTGATCACCCTGACTGCTTACTTTGACCTACACCTTTACCTACTTTGGCGATCTAAGCTTTCTGATATTTTTACCTTTTTCCATGTTTTAGGAGTTTAATGAAAGGAGAATGCCCATGAACGGTACTCATTTGTGTCATGCTTCAAGATAAAAAACATACTATAATTAATTTCTTAATATTTGACCATTTTTCATGGCCCAGAGTTTTAATTTTGAACAGGGATTTACTTTTTAGGTATTAAAGTAACAGTGTATTTATCAACCACGGAAGCCACGACACTGCTGCGTGACTGCCACTGTCAGCAGTGTTGCCGTTGCGGGTATTTTTACCTGATTTCGGATAATTTAGGCTTTGAGCGGGTACGTTTACGGGTAGCGACGACTGTCGGATAAATATGGGTATTTTTGTGGCGATCGTGTAGAAAAAGCCAAAATGACAACTACATGCAGGAACCCAACACTATTTTTAAATAGTAACTATTGTGTGTTATTTTTTTATGAAAGTTCATATTATTATGTTACTTGAAACACTCATTATTACTATCTTTAGCCTATTCGCCCTAGCCTCGACGAATCCGGGTAATTTCTGATTCGGATACGGACTTTTTCTAGTTTGATAGGCGGCAACACTGACTGACAGTCATCGACAATATCGACCAAAAAGTAATAACTTTGCGCGCGATTAGGGCGTTTTTGGCGCTAGTTACAATTCATTTTTTGCTCTAAGGTTATGGGAAATATAAGTATTCTATTTTGACCGCGCGCAGACTTATCTGGCGCGACATACTCTTTAGTGATTACATACTCTTTGATCGACATCGGACGGAGCATAAGAACTAGATTTCTGTTATTTTGATTTAAAAATCGTTGGTGTAGATTTTAAACCTTAAATTGTGGTATTTTTGTGAATCGTGATATTTTCTATAAAAATATCGAATCATTCGCGTGGTGCATTGCTATTTGGAAGTCAGTCAGTCAGTCGAACATTACCTACTAAAACAATCGCTGTTTATACATTACTGTTACATTTTAGGAAATAATTTCTAAACCCTTGTTTTTACTTTCAATATAATGATGGAGAGAAGTAATTAGATATTTTACCTACATAATAAAACAGGTAGGTATGGCTTTGATGCAACATTAGACGACCGTCCATTGCAACTTGGGCATTCTCCTTTAGTCATCATCATCATCATGTCAGCCGAACGACGCCCACTGCTGGGCATAGGCCTCCCCCAAGGATCTCCACAACGATCGGTCCTGCGCTGCCCGCATCCAGCGGCTTCCCGCGACCTTGACCAGATCGTCGGTCCACCTTGTAGGGGGCCTGCCCACGGAACGTCGTCCGGCACGCGGTCGCCATTCAAGAACCTTTCCGCCCCAACGGCCATCGGTTCTCCGCGCTATGTGTCCCGCCCACTGCCACTTCAATGATGCAATCCTTCGAGCGATGTCGGTTGTTTTAGTTCTCCTGCGGATTTCATCATTTCTGATTCGATCGAGCAGGGAAATACCAAGCATCGCTCTCTCCATTGCTCGCTGGGTGACTTTGAGCCTTCTTATGAGACCCATAGTAAAAGACCACGTCTCACTTCCATAGGTCATTACTGGCAACACACACTGGTCAAAGACTTTCGTCTTGAGACATTGAGGTATTTCGGACGCGAATATATGTCGGAGCTTCCCAAACGCTGCCCATCCGAGCTGGATTCGACGAGAGATCTCTTTCTCAAAGTTGGACTTACCTAACTGGACCGTCTGTCCTAGGTAAACATAGTGGTCAACAACTTCGAGTGTAATGTTCCCAACATTAACTGGAGCGGGTGCAACATGGGCATTGGACATGATTTTCGTCTTGTCCATGTTCATCTTAAGACCCACTCTTTGCGAAGCATTACCGAGATCTTCGAGCATTGTGTTCAGGTCTTCCAAGGTCTCAGCCATAAGAACTACATCATCGGCAAACCGTAGATGTGTTAGGTACTCGCCATTGATGTTGATGCCGCATCCTTTCCAGTCCAGCAGCTTAAAAATATCCTCCAACGCAGCTGTGAACAGTTTGGGAGAGATGACATCTCCCTGTCTCACACCTCGCTGTAGTTGGATAGGATTAGAGCTCTGGTTCTGTAATCGGACCGACATGGTGGCGTTTTGGTATAGGTACCTCAGCACCTCGATATACCTGTAGTCTATTTGGCACCTCTGGAGAGACTGCACCACGGCCCAGGTCTCGATCGAATCAAAGGCTTTCTCATAGTCCACGAACGCCAAGCAAAGTGGCAGGTTATACTCTTCGGTCTTCTGTATAACTTGCCGCAGCGTATGAATGTGGTCTATGGTACTGTAGCCTTTCCGGAACCCGGCTTGTTCGGGAGGTTGGAAGTCGTCGAACCTGCGAGCGAGACGATTCGTAATGACTCTCGAAAACAACTTATAGATATGGCTCAGAAGCGAGATGGGTCTATAATTCTTCAAGAGAGTTTTATCACCCTTCTTGAAAAACAGCATCACATCGCTTCTGCCCCATGCCTTTGGAGTTTTGCCCTCGAGGATGACAGAGTTGAAGAGCTTCTGGAGGACCTTAAGTATCGGCTTACCGCCCGCTCTTAGAAGTTCTGTTGTGATTCCGTCATCACCCGCCGCCTTGTTGTTTTTGAGCTGCTTGAGAGCCATTCTAATCTCGTACAGGCTGACGTCCGGGATATCTTCGGTATAGTGTCGGGTAAGCTTGGCTCTAGGGTCTTTATTAGCCTTGCTTTCAACAGGTGTTTGCGTGGAATATAGCTGTCCATAGAAACTCTCAATCTCCCTCAGGATTTCAGGTGTTGACGAAACGATGCTACCTTCCCCAGTTTTCAGCCTCGTCAATTGACTTTGCCCGATAGACAGATCTCTCGCGAACACTTTGGAGCCTTTGTTCCGCTCAATGGCTTCTTTAATACGCTCGGTATTAAATTGGCGAAGGTCGCGCGTCAAGGACTTAGATATCTGTCTATTGAGCTGCCGATAACGATGGGCATCCGCTGAGTTCTGCAGCTTCATTTCGTGTCTCTGATCCATGAGTAGGAGAGTCTGACTGGAGAGTTTCTTCAATTTGGGACGGTGGGTTTTATAGTACTTAGACCCTACCGTGCGGACAGTGTCCACCACCATGTTGTATAGATCGTCCACGTCTATGCTGTTCTCAAGGGCTTCGAAGCGGTTTTGAAGCTCGAGCTGAAAGCACTCGGGGTTTTGAATTTGAGCTGGTATTGGTCGGAGCGTGGATTTTATCAGTCGCGATCTTTCGAGCTTGACATCGATATTCAATGTGCCTCTTACCATACGGTGATCGCTTCCTGTCTTAACAGCGTTGATCACACTGACATCATTGAATATGTGCTTCTTCGTCGACATGATAAAATCGATCTCGTTTTTGACTTTACCGTCCGGACTGATCCAGGTCCATTTGCGGCTTACGGGCTTCCTAAAGAAGGAGTTCATCATATAGAGGTTCTCCCTCTCCATAAAGTCTGCCAGCATCTGGCCTCTATCGTTCCGTTGCCCAAATCCAAATTGCCCCACTCTCAGCTCATCACCGCAACGTTGCCCCAACTTTGCATTGAAATCCCCCATCACAACCGTGTAGTGGGTTTTATAGCTATGCATGGCTTTAGAGATCTCCTCATACATAGCCTCCACTTCGTCATCGTCGTGTGTCGAGGTCGGAGCGTAGACCTGGATAACATTCAGCGAATATCGTTTCGATAATCTGAGTATCAGGTACGCTACCCTGCTCGACACACTTCCGATGGTGATCACGTTGTTGACAAGGGATTTATGGACGATGAACCCGACACCACCAATGGACTGTTGGTCGCCCTCCCGGTGGTAAAGTAAGTTACCGGATTGCAGGGTTATCGAGTCCTCCCCCTCTCTTCGGACTTCAGATAACCCAATGATATCCCAATGTAACTTACTTATTGCCTCTTCCAACTCTACGAGCTTCGCGTCGAGCCTCAATGTGCGCGTGTTGTAGGTTGCCAGGTCGAGTCGTCGGTGTTGGTAGCCGGAGCCTACCCGGAGATTCTTAGCACCCCCTGCCCCGCCGTTACCATAGCCGCTACCGTAGCTAGGAATAGCGGGGCCGCCGGGGACTGGGGGCCGATTTGTTGGTTGTGTTGTCATTGGGGGGGTTGTGCCATAATCGCCACGCTTGGCAGGCGGGTTGGCGATCGCAGTATTGGCCTTTTGTAACTGGAGACGCTGCTGCCCATCTCCTGATGGCAGTTTTCCCTTAGTCGCCTCTTACGACACCCACGGGAAGAGAGGGGGTAGTGCTATTCTATTTATGTGCCGGCACTACACGGCATTCATATAGGCTTCAATATATTATCCTAAGTTATAAGAAGAAATTATATTTTAAGTTGTTATAAAACATTTTATGTACAAAATTTTCAGGACTGACCGTTAAACTTGGCACCCATTTAGATCTCACATCTTTTGTCGTTGAAGTCAACAACCAAGGCATATTTCCTAATATTGAAGTTGGCTCTCACTTCACATATTTTATGTTTTTGATGAGATATCATTACTTTTTGTAGAGAAATTATTAGTAGGTACTTATTCATAAAAAAAAATTATACCAAATGTTTCAGTATATTTTATTAATATTATTTATTAACAATAAAACAACAAATATGAATCACTAAAGGCATTAATAATGTTCAAAGAAGTCTTTTTTCAAACACAGCACATCACCAAAGAATTCTATATAATTAACATCACACTCAACACAAACGAGTCTTTTTCTCAAAAAGCGGTACTCCGAGCAAAGAAACTATGTAATTGCTAACGGAATTACGGATCTTTACGAAACAGAACATAGCAAATAACAAATTTAACAAACAAAAGTATAATTTAGATTATTTGACATTATTTTCCATAAGTACACTAGTGAGTTCCAGATAACTCTGCGCGCGACTGGGGCGTTATTGGCGCTAGTTACAGTACGTTTTTTTGTTCTGAGGTTATTGAGAAGATTAGTATTTGATTTCGACCGCGCGCAGACTTATTTGGCGCGCGCTTTTAGTAAAGTGTCTCTAAAACTCTACTCTTTAAAGTTAATCTTCCATCAACTTTCAACAATATAGTATAGAAAAAAAGGATTTTTCTCTTCTTTTCTATACTGTGGGTGGGTGTATTAACTTGGAGCCATCTATCGTTGACTTTAGTGAACTATTTATGTGCAAAGTGTGCACCTACAGGGAGAACATAGCAACTTTCGCATATTTTGGCTTCTCGTTAGTTCCCATTTGAATGTATGAAGATTGCGCCCCCTGGTGGTCGGGTTATAAGTACTATGCTCCGTTTTGACGTGAAAGAAGGACAAACAAACAAACAAACACACACTTTCACATTTATCATTACGACTCCGTACCTAGCTCAGTGGTTAGAGCAGTCGCCCGGAAAGCGAAAGGTCGTGGGTTCGAGTTCCATCGGAGATGGTTGTGAGATGATGGTCGATTTTTTCTAAATACTTCATTTTTCATTTTTCAATAATAAAAATTGGATTGTGAATGCAAAAAAGTAAAAATGTCAATAACTTTATAATTCATATTAATATTCATAATTAATTTTAGCGAAAGGTCGTGGGTTCGAGTCCCATCGAAGCTGGTTGTGAGATGAGGGTCGATTTTGTCAAAATACTTCATTTTCCATTTTTCAATAATAAAAATTGGATTGTGAATGCAAAAAAGTACAAATTTCAATAACTTTATAATTTATATTAATATTAATAATGAGCGATTTTCTGAGAGGCCATTTAAAAAAAAAAGCTTCCAATTGCTTCACTAGATGGCGTTGAATAAGTATGTACATGTCTATGGTATATTTTGGTATGAAACATATTTAAATTAATTACTTTTTAAAAACCCAAAGGAAACTAATAATATATTAAATAAGCACTACTGTGAGGAACAGAAACGAAATAGGTAAATTTAAAGATTTAGGTAAATAAATAACATCTGTCTGACGTTCCGTTTTACGTAAAAAAGTCGCGTCAAAGTAAAATTTATAACGTTCCGTTCCTTCTAACTGCATAGGTGGGACAGCGCCATCTAGTGACTGAGCTTTCAGAAAATCGCCCATTAATAAGGCGCAAGTTTGTAATTAATTTAACGCGAGGACAAAAAAGTGTTTGAGTAATCTGGGGTTCGAACTTGGTTCTCTCGAGTCATCAATATTGAATAGCCACTACTCCGTCGGCGCTAGCCGAACCTCGAGAAGTATGACGAATTATTGGTATATAACAGAATAAAAACTATTACAAACTTATATTTGTACTTCATCTTATACAAGATCTTATACAGGATAAGTGCATAGGGAACGCAAATATAAGTTTGTCAACGTTTTATTTTAAAAAAATACTAGTTTCGGATTTTTTCCTTTGTATTCACCAGATTACCTGTCTGCATGCCAAATTTCAGCTTTCTAGGTCATCTGGAAGTGGGTTAGAGTTTTGATTATAGGTGAGTCAGTGATAAAAATAACGATTTTTAGACGTAAATATCTAAATAACCGTTTGAGCTGTGTATATAAAATTTGGAGCACATTTTTATCTCGCTAGTCTCAATACATAAGCCAAACATTTGACATGTTTCTGTGTAATAGTTTTTGAGTTATGAGGGGGTCAAAAGTGGCTCCAAATGGTTCGTGTTAAGATACACACGGTGCTGCTCGCCAATTCTGTTTGCTTTTGAACTTGGCTGATACGCTGCCGCGTATCCAGATTTTTTGATTTTTAACCCCCGACGTAGCGCAAAAAATATAAAATAAAATAAAATATTATAAAATTGAGGCCTATGTCTGTCTGTCTGTACTGTACGTATATTCGTAGTGCCTAAACGGATCAGGCGATTTTATTGCGGTTTTTTTTAATTGAAAGCTATATTAAACGAGATGGTTCTTAGCCATGTTTGAAGAAAATCCATCCGGCCATTTATGGAGATGGTCAACTGCCTGCCAAAACGGAAGAAGATAAAGACGTGGTGCTATGACTTAAATAATGTACATCCTGGGCAAATTTTGGTGCAATAAAAAAAACATAATGGGGGAAAAAAAATGGCCGCCAGAAATTAAGTTGCTCCGATTTGGCTGAAATTAGCGATTAAAATGTGTTATTTAAAAGGATGAAATAAAAATAAAAGAAAATAAATAAAAACCCCCGACACAAAAAAAAACTCAAGAAAGTCAGAAAATAAATTCTCTCTCGGTCGGGGCACAAAATGAGAGAGAGAGATTATGTCGGAGGTTATTAAAATTTTATAAACAACTAGCTGTTGTCCGCGGCTTTACCTGCGTGGTCAAAGGGAATTAATAATATCAATGCCTTAAAAAATACATGGCACATTTCTGGTGCAAGGATATAGAAGTAACAAATCAAAAATTAAAAAAAAAACAAGTAGAACCCTCGCTAACGCTTGCCGTATACAAAGTGTACGTAGGTACACTGACATTGTGTATGGATTTTATATTTAGGTACAATAATTATTGAGTTCAAATCATGTTCAAAACACTGTGGGGAATGGCGCAACGATTAAGACTGATGTTGTGTCTTTCTTCCGGGATAGGTGTTGTTAGCCCGGGGACAACTGTCCGCTGGTTTTTATGTCGGAGTTCGTCTATAAGCGAACTTTTGTCCAGTAACGACATAATTTTTTTTTTGTAAATGCGTTGCTTCTGTTAAAGCTGATGAGTTTTTTTCGCCTGTTTTTCTTGTCAGTTAAAAGATGTCCATAACAGGTGGTAGGTAAAAAATATTGGACGATTCATAAGCATTAATTTTATTTAATCTATATGAATAAAAAATTTATGACTATGACTTGGTGAATGAACTTCGTAAGTGCGATGTAGGTTCTCCATTTTGAAGCTCCGTGCCATGTTGATTATGTGCGCGTCCTCTAGATGTCGCCACAACACATAATTATGTATGAATTGATGCAAATCCGCATTTAAAGTAAGTAGTTTATCCTAGTGGAAGAGGGTTTTCCGAGGTAAAAAGAAACCTGGATCATACTCCACCTTTCTACCACCTCAAAAAGTAGCGCAAAAATCCGCAGCACCGTTTCCATAGTAAAAGACCACGTCTCACTTCCATAGGTCATTACTGGAAAGACACACTGGGCAAAGACTTTCGTCTTGAGACATTGAGTTATTTCGGACGCAACTATATGCCGGAGCTTCCCAAATGCTGCCCATCCAAGCTAGATTTGACGAGAGATCTCTTTCTCAAAGTTGGACTTAACTAACTGGACCGTCTGTCCCAGGTAAACATAGTTAGTGGTAAAAAACTTCGAGTGTAATGTTTCCAACATTAACTGGAGCAGGTGCAGGTTAAGGGGTATTAACCAATCCAAATGTAACCAGAACCATCGGCGTGTTTTCCGAAGTACCATATATTTTTGAACAGCCATCCTGTGATAGAATAGACCATTGCGAAAGTCCCATAACCTCTTCATAACGATCGAAGACCAAGGACGCTACCCTATTGCTCTATTTACCAAATTTCGTGAAAGTCAGATCAGTGGTTTACGAATGAGAAGGTAACGATACCTAGACAAAAAGACAGGTGCTACTTTCAAATGAATAATATTCGGACATTCTCCTAACTCTTGAACTACCAAAATCCAAAAACTCAAGTCAATATGCAGTTTATGCTAGAAAATTCGAACTTATTCCTTGGTAAGAAACAACATTTTGCTTTGCACGAAAATGAGCAGTCATAATATAATACCCATGCTACATTGAACAAAGTAAAGTGAAAAAAATATATCCCACGGGAACCGTACTTATTCTCGAGTTAAAAAACCGTATAAAATTTTCCAGGCCAGAGCGCAATTTATCCCGATCGATCCAGCCGTTTTGTGTGATTGAGCCACAAACATCCAAACTTAGTTTGTTTAATACCCCTCCCCACTTTTTCTACCGATTAGATGGGGTCTTTTTTCATAGCAATTTCCATATTTCTAAGTCCAGAAATGAGGAAGTTTCCATATAAACTTTAACTCTGCCTTTCTTCTTGATTGGATTTTTTTTAATTCGCCTTCGTAGATCATTTTTAATGCAGACCAGTATCCTACATATAAATTTCTATACTTCTTAGCCCAGAAATGAGGAAGTTTCCATATAAATTTTAACCTCCTTAGTGAATTTGATACTGGTCGGCAAAAAGCTACGAAGCCGGTTAAGTGAGCCATATGCTGCAAATATCTTTTTCCTTGTTACCTCAACATGAGGACTTAGCCCAGAAATGAGGAAGTTTCCATAGAAATTTTAACCCCCTTTCTACCCCATTAGGGGGAAGTTTTTTAACTTTGCCTACGCAGATCATCTTTAATCCTGACCAGTATGCTACATACCAATTTTTATATTTCTAATTCTAAAAATGAGGAAATTCCTTATAAACTTGAAACCCTCCCTTTGTACCCCATTACGGGGTAATTTTTTAACTTCGCCTACGCAGATCGTTAATATTATTTCCGTGATGAGTGTCACCTTTCGATTTTATATAGATAGATTATGTTGATCATAAATAAAATAAAATATTATACTTATAAGTGCATACTCCATTTTATAATTAAAACATTTTAATATATTAAGCATGTTAAAATAACAAAAATGTTGAAATTTTTGGTATTTTAACAGACTAGTATTATTTGCCTTTTGATAATATTCATGTGCATTATAACCAAAATAATTAAAATACTTACACAGGTAAAAATACTTTAAAACATTGTTTACGCCCACAAAATGGGCAGTAATGGGCATTAACCCGGCGTTGTGGGTTTTAACCGAGTTAAAACCCGGGCAGGCTGAATGGGTTAAAACACAGTGCCCATCTCTATGGGTGACTATATCTAATACTGGTCTGTAGGTACTTTCAGTCGCGAATGTTCTTGTTGGAATTCCACAGCTTGTGGCCGCGTTTAGTGGCGGCCACTAGTGGCCCCTGTTTTCTCGTGGTCCCATGATTTTGTCCCATTAATGGGACCATGATGGATAACTATTTCTCGTGGTCCCATTAAAATTGTGCTCACAGGATTTTGACCAATTAATGGGACCACGAGGGATTTACTATTTCTCATAGTCCCATTACTATTTACGGTTGTGGAAATTCCCTCCTGTGTGTGTAACAGAATTAATAGCTAAATCAGAATATGATAGATAAGGGACCATCACACTGAACAACTTTTACTATCGGACTAACTCTGAAATCGCGAAAAACAAGGAACTTTAACTATCGGACTTACTCTGAAATCGCGAAAAAAAATCAGCTGTTTCATATAAAAATTGATTGATAATGAAAATATGAAAATGTATGGAACAGCTGATTTTTTTTCGTGATTTCAGAGTTGGTCCCATAGTTCAGTTTGATGGTCCCTTTCTACCATTAAGGTGTAAATACTTACTCAGCGTTACTACTGGTTTATATGTATTTGTATGAATACATTATAACATTTTCATTTATTTATCATCGACTCCACTACACCCTCAAAAAAAGTTTGCCTGTTTGAATTTAGATGATAATGGGACTACGAAAAACAGTACTCCCTCGCAGTCCCATTAAATAATAATGGGACCACGAGAAATAGTTATCCCTCGTGGTCCCATTAATGGGACATAATCACGAGACTACGAGAAAACAGGGCTAGTGGCTCAATGTACGGCGGCCGGCTCTTAAAGTTCATGAAAATAGTTTCTATTTTAGGAAACTTGGTATTCGGTTGACAGTATTCAGTCGTAGCCCGTATTTGGGAGCGAGAGAGACAGATTTAATCCGAAAGCGGTCACTCAAATTCGCTGTGCGGTCAAACGACCGATGCACATAGGGGTATTTTGCGTTTCTAGCAGGTAAAAATGAATATTTTGATGATTTGTATTGTGATTATAATTGAAACAAGTTATTTGCAACATACAGTGACATATATGTCCCACTACTTTTGAAATTTTGCGTTTACGATACACTATTTATACAGTATTTTTTGACATATAAATCACATTGATACGAACTGTATTTCTTGAGGTGACTGCTAACTTGACGTTAAGTTAGCAGCCTCACTAAGATACTCAAATATCTTTTGAATCAAAGTTACACTATTTATTTAATATACATCACTATTTAACACTATTTATACAGTATTTTTTGACATAATCAAAACCATCTAATTCTGTTGTGAGGCTGCTAACTTGACGCACATCAAGCATTGCATGACCAACGAATGACGCAGCGGAGCGGGAATGGTTGTCTATTGTTGACTAACTTCCTGGCTCGTAGCAGGGAGATGATTTTTTTCTCTGTATTAGTTTTGAGGAATTTGACTTTTTATTGGCTAGGAACGAAAAAAACCCCTATGTGCGATGTAACAGAACAGGGCCAATTCGCTTACCCGATCCGGTCAACCCGACAGCGATCGCCGGATTCGGTGGACGACCTAATGTTAACGCGCCATAGTTAGCCCAAGTGATCCAAAAGTGGGGACATAATAATGGCTTTGACGATGCACTTACGCAGCGGTTCCCCGCCGACCCAGAAGAAGCACCGGATGGCGGAGACGTCGCGCTTGCTGGCCTCGTCGCGCAAGTTCGACTTGAGCGAGCGGCGCAGCGTGCGCGCAGCGATGTTCGAGTAGTTCACGTAACTGAAACAAAGGTGGGTGCTTATTAAGCTTAAGCCTCTTTAGCTGCTTAAATTAAGCACAGTTTAATTACCGCTTGATTAAATATTGATGAAATATACGCTGGCTTTTCAGCGCGTAATAAGTATTTGATAAATTTGACGCTTCTCGTAACGACTCCGTAGCTCAGTGGTTAAAGCAGTCGCCCATACAGTGAAAGGTCGTTGGTTCGAGTCGCATCTTGGAGCTAATTGTGAGACGGGTCGTTTTTTTCTAATAGGTACTTCATTATCAAGCTTAAGAGACGTAAGAGCTTTTAAATGGCAGTATAATGTTATGTTCCTATCGAAGTACCTACTTAACACAGTAACATATTGGACAGCTAGCGTTACCTACTTTGCATGTGAAAAACTGCATAGCGTATGCAAACAACGTAAAGAATTCAGAAATTTACGATTATTAAACTTAAGTAAGTTCAACAGGACCATACAATTTCGCATGATCGTCATTCGATGCTGCAGTGCCTGCACTGCTTGCAGTAGGTAGGTAGGTACATTATTTCGCTACGAACACGATAGCGAGCTATCTGGGACTTTCGCGTTTGAGTCCATATACGGGGTAATTATGCCGTTGAAATATGACACCAAAATAAGGAGTCGGAGAATTTAAAAAGAAAAGCATTTACTTACTTCAATCCAGCCATCCTCCAAGTACTCATTATTCGTCGATTATTACGGGCCTTCCATACATGAAGCTTTCAAGAATCTGGAAAATATGTTATTGGTGACAGTTAAATGAAGCAAATAATTATTTTTATTATATTCTTTTTGATTAATAGATAAAGAGTACCTAAAAATGTCGAGAAATAAAGAATAGGGACAAGAATCTTTTGGCGCGCGGTCGAAATGGGGGAACTAAGGCTGATTTACATTTGCATAAGTACAGTAGCGAGTTAAGAAATCAGTCAGTTAAGTTGTAAGTTGTAAGTAGCGTCCAAACGCATAGGCCAGTAAGCTGCCGTTCCGAACGGCAGCTTACTGGCCTATGCGTCTTCTCGTACGGCCCGTTCGAGAAGAAGTGTTCACTCCGCGACGAAAACAACAGTAAGTTATTTTACTACGCTTCGGGGTGCGAAAGACGCACGGGCGGGATGGACTTGCACTTGACTTGCCGAAAAAATAGAACCTCATCCTATTCTCTGTACTTAATCGTTAAGTTCTACTTGACTGGCAAATCCCTGTCCAAACGATGAATGAACTTAACTCGCCGAGACCGTAAGTTAACTCGCAACTGTACTTATGCAAATGTAAATCGGCCCTAACCTCCACTTTACTTTTTAATAAGTATTCTGTGCCTCTACCAAGAAATTTGTATGTTCTACAGTCCCATGGCCTCGACCATGGCCCGCTATTATTTCTGCAACGAGTGAGAGAGATGGCTTTGTACCTACCTAAGTATATACCATAAAGTTAATATACCTTTCCACAGCCATCTCTATCATCTTCTACAAGCCATGCGCATAAAGTTGGCAACGTAGTTTTAAGTGAACCGATTTGACATCGTTTGCACCGTTTGACAGGTAAACAGCGAGTAAACCTCGAGTACTGAATCCTATGGAGATGGCATATCTTCTATACATCTATACAAATAAATAAAATTGGAGTGTCTGTTTGTAGCATTAAATAACCGCTTTTTACTACGTGCATATGATTAAATTATACGGTACATATACCAAAATGACATGTTTTACAATTTTCGTCTGTCTGTCTGTTTGTTCCGGCTAATCTCTGAAACGGCTGGACCGATTAATACGACAATTAGAAGTTTAAAATTGAATTCCAAGATTTTCTTACATTGTGACTTAGTTACACCTCACTTTTTCGTAGGTATGCCACCTCCATAGGATTTAGTACCTACTCAGAGGAGTAAACCGGTTCACAGCAATGTTGCCGTTCCGTATCATAGCATGGCTTGTAGAAGACGATAGAGACGGCTGTGACCATGAAGTTTGACTTACTCAGTATTAAGTCGAACTTCATGGCTGTGACCTTTCCCAAAGATGTACTAATAAACGTCTTTGACCTTTCCGATAGGTATATTAACTTTATGGTATATACCGACGATCAATTTGACGACCAATTTGGCGCAAGGGTAGGATGCCTGCCTTCTGCGCCACAGGTCTCGGATTCGATCCCCGAACAAGACAAATATTTGTGTGCAAAAGGTGTGCAACCTTCGATCAACAATAACACTGTTCTAGATACATAGTTGGAGTGACAGACATGGCGAACGTTATACGCCCACTTGAGAGTAGGTATAATTATAAAAGTAGATTATTTTGACCAGTGTCAATAATACACGTAGGTACCTAGTATTTTTTTGTCCTCTGTGATAATACTAAGGTAGTTCAAAAAAAAGACAGTCTTTGCCATAAGTATAAGTTTTCATTTAGTTCGTGAGCCTTCATCTAGTAGGTAAGTAGGTAGTTACTTTTTGCCATGACACTAACAAAATTTTATTCACAAACGGATGCCTCAATCAAAAAACTGTTTCCACAAACCTGCAATATTTTTAAATTGCTATTCAATGACATTTCACATTATGGGGTAGACAAGAAAAAAAAATAACATCCCCACTTCACGTGTAGTGTAGGGGAGGCTTAGAATAATAACGAGGTAGCTAACCTAAAAAAATTGTTTTCCAAAATTACTTCACCACTTTGTCGGCGTCATCAATATGTATATTCATGCCAAATAACAGCTTTCTAGTACTAAGAGTATATGAGCTAGACTGGGGATAGTCTAGTATATAGGTAGGTGTAAGTACCTACCCAAGGCTCTGTGAATAAAAACAGCCCAGATATTTGCTGCTTAAAATATTCGAGGAAACTACTTACAAAGAAATAACTTACCACTATATTTTTATAGAGATCAATACAATTTCAATCCTTTCAACGATAACAAGAACTTCAATGCATTGCATCATCCACAAGACAGTCAATAGTATGTCTTGTGTTGTGAATAGTTGTGATGCACCGTTAAGCGCACGTGTGTACTGACACGCACACGTCTAGCGGGCGCCCCGCGTGACGTGACGTGGGTCGCGTGTCGTGCGTGCCGTGCGTGACTCACAAACTCTACTGTACCGATTCCGAGAAATTCTGGTCAGCTGACTGACTAATGGGGGCCTTATAATGTAAGAACTCACCAAAGTAACACTGAAAGAGATGGCGCAATACGTGGCAATACGCGTTGTAGGTACTGTACCTATAAGTAGCGCAGTCTCACAATCAACATTTGCTTCCATTTTGCGATACCTACTTATTAACAGATGGTAAATAATACCTGGAGGGAAAGTACTCGAAAAATGGAGATAGCGAATTTCACTCACGGGAAACTTTCCTTTATTTTTGAAATGAGACAAAACTGCATTCGTATTTCTTTTATAAAAGTTACATTTTTCATATAAAATTACACATCTACCTACTCGATATAAATAAATATATAAATAACTTCTTACATTCACACCAATTATCTAAGCCCATTGTAATTTCATTAACCTTTAACTATGGACGTTACTTTTTAGTTACACCACTATGGACGTGCGGTCTCACAGACCGCTATCTTTAAAAGCCAAATTCTATATAGTTAAGTCAGCATTGTGCCAGTTTTTGTTTTTATTTCTTTTAGGAGTTAGGTACTAAATTAAAATAAAAAATGAAATTGTAATGAATATGTATTTATTTTAAACATAAATCTAACCAAATAACAATCAAAGGCACTTTTCAGATTTTTTTACTCGAGATCTTTTTAAAGGAACATTATTCAATGAAAATTACTGTTTTAGTCTGTTCCACTAATTTTAAAATAAAATATAAATGATAAAAAATATAAAAACTTTACATTAAGTTCTTAGGACGAAACATAAAAATTTTGACAAAGGTTCAACTTGTGCATATTCTATAAATTTTATAGGCAGTCTTTGCATAATGGCTTAGAACATTGTAGGCATATTGGCTTTTTACAGCCTACATAAGTATGGAATCGATGAATTCGATGTTCGTTTGCATTCAGATGTACTAGGTCGATCGTTATCTGCCATTTTTAATTTAAAAAATCTAAAACATACAAAATCACCATCAGCTCAATTTATTACACAAACGCGGACGCGCGGTCTCGCAGACCGCCCTCAAAATATAAAGCGAAATTACTCACGAAACATACAGCCAGCGACGTGACATTCATTCTCAACAGTTGTTTCGCCACTAGAACCGAAGCTACTGACGCTGACAGGCCCATGAGGTACGCGGGTGAAGAGGGGCCCGTGAATCACAAACTGCAAGCGGCCTGTGAGACCGCGCGTCCATAGTTAAAGGTTAAGAAACTGTATCATGGAAAACTTGATAACGGATAAATATATACTTAAATACTTTTTTTTTGTAAATACATAAACACCCAGACCAAGACAAAGATTCATGTTCATGCACACAAATATTTGTCTTGTTCGGGAATCAAACCCGAGACCACTGGCGCAGAAGGTGGGTAGCCTACCCCTGCGCCAAATCGGTCGTCGTCGATATGACTTCGAACTTAAAATCTTTTAGTGTTTTCTTTCATTTAATTTATTGTTTGTAACAGATTTGATCCTTAAAATTGACTTCATCGATTGATGCGATAAAACTACAGGTACCTACTTACCTAAGTATATAATTTGCAACAGAGATAGATTGTAGCCTAGAATAACGCATAGGGTAGGTACTTTTTATCCCGATATTCCCACGGGAACAGGAACCACGCGGGTAAAACCGCGGGCGGCCGCTAGTTAACAAATAAAAACGGTGCATCCGTTATACTTATTCCATTACCTGGGTATGGCCAACAGCACATTCAACTAAGCACGGCACGACGTACGCCATAAGGAGCGCAGGTGACTATTATGCTTGCGACTTTATAATAATAAAGGATATCTTGGTAACACCTGCCCCCATCGGAAATGGAATCGGGTTCGAATTATGTGCTTTATCTTTGTCTTTTTCTATTCTATAGTGAGTGACAGAGACAGTGCATACATTCCGCTGTAGGGAGCTCGGGAGCGTTTCCGAGGGTTCGTAATCTAATCAGAGGGGTGCGCTCACAGACATGCGCTGGTCAATCGTCAACAGAAGTTTTCAGCACACACAAATTCGCGATCATGCAAGGAGACAAAAACTATTATAGCGTAATCATCATTCATGTACCCCGAGTGTAAGTTTTTATGTCAAGCAAACGCAAACTATTTCGAGTACGTATTTATGTCAATTTGTATGAAAACTGCATAAGCGCGCTACTCGCCGCTAGAGGCGCTGATACAGTTTTCATCATGAAGCTCGACTTAATACTGAGGTAACTGGAGAGTGCAGTACGAACAATTTTTTGAATACCACAAATAACACAGTGGCTGTCTTCCGTCTCACCTACACTTTAAAAAAATACGTATGGTCATATGAGACAACTGACAGCCACTACCTGCCACTACATAGGGTCACCGGGTGAAGGGTGGGTCACTTTTTTTTGATAGCTCATATCTTATAATCTATCAGTTAATCTGGCTTAAAATTTGGTTTGATTTATTGTATATTTTGTTAGCTTTCAGAATATTACTAAATTATTGACCTCCGATAATGGAGAGCAGATTAAATAAGGTTTTTTTAAAAAAGCAGTATTGACCCACTGTGTACACCGGGTGGTAAACAATGAATCACCCCCTGGTTAACAATGGGTCTAGGGGGCTTTTGTACGTAAGTGTAGATAACTAAAGACAAATAATCAACTATGAAATTATTCATTTATTTAAAGAATGAAAAACAAAATCGGCATTATGTCGTAAGTATCTTAAAATTAATAAGAAAAACGAAAACATATCCAATGGCTTTCAAATTAATTCCTTTTGTTAAGGGTAAGCACTCATAAAAATATTAATTTAAAACTGTCGTATCAAAGTAAAATAAAAAAGACATCAAATCGTGTTGTCGTAACGTAACATTCATGTTTTGCCAATGCACTGCTAATATTAGAAAATATGAAATAAAAATCGACCTTCTGTCATAATATCTTAAAAAATCAAAAATAAAAAAAAAATCTAAGAAAACATGTGTTTATAATATTCTAACACTAAATTTTTTTAAGGCTCATCCATCAGACTTAATGTTTATTCGATATTTGTCCTCTGACTGACGGACACAACTAACCTAGTTCTGATGTTGAATCAGCTACCCATATTCTTCTTCAAATAAATTCAGTCCTTTTTAGTTTGTACTAACATCTTGCAATTTTTATCTTACTACTATCTTAAACTTTGTGTCATAATAATGACCATTATCACAAATAATCATCACAACTATTTTCTTAATACTTACCTACCTACCCAGTAAATAAAAAAAACTTAAACTTAATTTAGATCATTTTAAAATCTTAAGATAGGAACATTAAATTCAGTCTAATAAAATCGGCAGTTACACTGCCTTAAAAATCTAATCATATCTTGAATTTAACGAATATTTAAGCCACTTAGGTCAACGCTAAAAGTTAGATATGACTGCTGACGAGCAGTACTACCACTTGACGCAGGAGTGGGTAATAAAAGCTTAATATGATCATCCTTGACGTAAGCCAAGTCTGGAGTGTTTGGCATGGAAAAACGTCCTTTCTTATGTCTCAAATAACTAACATAGAGCTCAAGTGTATCATTTCTTTCTTCTAGTACCTTAGCGACGTAGTATAACAATTGTCTTTTAGACGCAAATTCTACTAAAACATACTCTCCCTCTCTTGGCTTTCTTGGCAAAGGCTTCATCAGCGACTCTTGCGTAATGGTAAAATCTTCTTCGTCACTCAACCAGCTCCCTTCATCTGGCGAGTCATCTTCAAAGACAACTTCACAATCCTCTTCCGAGTCGCTTTGAAGAACCTTTCTTATAGCTTTCTTTCCTGTCCTAGATTTCGTAACTTTCTTTCTTTTAGTTGCTTTTTTATTCTTCTCAATCTCGTCCTTCTCCGGTGTATCAGTTGCAATAAGAGATTTTCCTAATCGTCTCGGCTTTCTTTTATTATTCCTTGCAGCTGCTTTCAAAGGTTTTCGGAATTCGTCTGGTGTAACCAGCTGGGTAGATAAGTTAATTTTAGTAAGCGATGATTGGGCAGAGGCATCATCAACGCCTTGTCTTGCTGCTGATGTCAGAGAAGAAGAATGTAAGTAAAGAGGATGCTTATTGTGTGATTGAACTGGAGGGATTGTATTAGTAGGTTTGCTTAGAGCTGCCAAACACAGGTGAGATAGGGAAAGTGGAATCGTAGCACGAACTTCTGAAGATGACGCAACACTTTCATTTTGTACAGAAGATTGAACAGTCGATTGTTGAATGGCCTCTATCACAGAGGGACTTGGAGTATCTTGATCTCGATTTAATATTTCATTAATAATATCCTCCGCTTCTTGATTATGCACTGTCAAATTTTCATTATTGTCGACAACAAAAGCTAAAACAAAAAAAAACTACTTTAGAATGCATGAAACCTTAAGATGACTAAAACAATAGCTACCTACACCAAAACAACAACCTTGCTAATAATGATTGGGATTATTGTGAATGCATACCTGTCGGTTCTTCAGGAGTAGGCCTGTCAGTGACACTGCTCGGCATAAAGTCTTCGTCTGAGAATATATTTCTGTCGAACGGGTATATGCCAGTTTTTTTGAAAGAATTCTTTATGTTTACTGGAGTCATCGACTTTTCAAAAGCTTGACCAACTAGCGTTCCAATTTCGTATATGGTAACTGGACATCCAGGATTTCGCATCATCCATGACTCCATTGCTGAGCCATAATAAGATTTAAATGGTCCATGGATACCGACGTCTAACGGCTGAAGTTTCGCCGATGTATGTGGGTGTAAAGTAAGCACTGTCACTCCCGAGTCTTTTGCCAAATCGAGTGCTTCGATCGACAGATGCGATTCGTGGTTGTCCATGATGAGGACCGTTGGTAAATCTTTTGTAGATCCAGAACGCTGCACAAAATGCTTCATAACCTCTACAAATGTATCACTGTTCATCCACCCTGTAGTAGACGCGAGGATCAGAGAACCAGGTGGTGTTCCAACTCTCATGCGAGGGTTTATGTTCTTCCGTGGGAATATTAATGCGGGAGGAAGTGCAACACCTCCTGCACTTATTATGTTACACGTTGTGACTAGTGTTCCTTTTTCGCCACTGGACACTTTACATATATTTCTTTTTCCCTTTGGAGCTAAAACTCGTGGATTTTTCTGCACAGTGCTAGTGGCAGTTTCGTCCAAGTTATAAATACGTGTGCCATCAGCAAAAGCTGGACTTCGGCTAAGCACTTTCTCTAGGTTGTCAAAAAATATTTTAACTTGTTGAGGGGTTGTACTTCGAAGAAATGATACGAGTAGTCCAGAAGAGAATCGTAATTTTATTTACAAAAATGGTTACTTATATACAGAAAGGATAACTTAGAACTAGTGGCTATTTACATGGAATAATATTTTACGAAAGAGATTTCCGTGACAGAAAGTGATAGCGCGAGACGTGAGCGAGCGGAGTGGGGACTCGACGCGTCGCGACGTTCGCCAATAACAATCAATCTCTTGTTATCCAATGACAGTCATTTCTTCACGATGTCTTTACGACGACGTAGCCTGCTGTATTGTATTAGCTCCTATATCACTCCCCCTCAAGCGAAGCGTACGTTTGTCTTGACTGCTCGGCCCGATCTCGTGACGTACGAGGGTTTGGGCGCAGCAGCAGGTGGTGCAGGAGCTGGGGTTGCAGTGGCAGGCTCGTCGTTGCTCGTAGGTAACTCCGTCGCGGTAGGTAGTGAACTCGTAACATCGTCGTTTTCGGAACATAATATGTATGCTGGCTTCAGTCTGTCGATTGAGACATTCGACGTGCGCTGTGGTAACTGGAGCTTGAAGTGTTTGTCTTCTCTCTGCAGCACTTGGTATGGTCCGTCATAAGGTGGTGTGAGCGAACTTCTCACTGTGTCGTTGCGAATGAACACATGACTACAAGTTCTTAAGTCTTTGTAGATAAATGTTCGTTGTTGCGTCATTGCGTGCGATTTCTTATAAGGCGTTATCGCTGCCATAGATTCGGTGAGCTTGCGTACGAAGTCGGCGTCTTCAGTTTGTGATTGTGTAGGTATGAAGAAATCAGCTGGTACTCGTAACGTCGTTCCGTATGTCATCAGGGCTGGGCTCACTCTGCTGTCTTCACTGATTGCAGTGCGTAAGCCGTATAAAACTGTAGCTAATTCTTCGCTCCAGCGAGTTTGTGCGCCTTTAGACATAAGCGCGGCTTTGAGTGTGCGATGCCATCTCTCCACTTGACCGTTAGCTTGCGGGTGGAATGCTGTAGTTCGTATTCTGTGTATTCCGAACTTCTTCATTAATGAGTTGAATAGCGATGACTCGAACTGGCGGCCTTGGTCTGTAGTTACGCGTAGTGGGCATCCGAATCGCGTAATCCATCCTTCATAAATCGCCTTAGCAACGGTGTCAGCTGTTATGTCGCGTGTAGGTATAGCTTCCGGCCATTTCGAGCAACGATCTATTATCGTTATTAGGTATCGATAGTCATTCGACGGTGGTAGTGGTCCGACTATGTCGATATGTATGTGCTCGAATCTCTGTGATTGCGGAAACTCGCCGAGAGGACTAAACACATGTCGATGAATTTTGGCACGTTGACATCCGATGCAAGCTTTTGTCCAGTTTCCCACGTCTTTGTTTATTGAAGGCCAAAAGTATTTAGTTTTCATTATCCTTCTCATTGTTCGTACTCCGGGGTGGCTTAGTTCGTGTTGTGCTTTGAATGCTACGTAGCGGTAAGCTTCCGGTAGGTATGGACGAGTGTTCGCAGTTGAAGTTTCGCACGTGATTGGCTGTTCGATGTCGGGTAACGAGATGGATGTAAACTTGAGATTATGTTTCTTTCTGAGTGATTTTAGTTCTTCATCGTTGGCTTGGTCTTGAGATAATTTGTTGTAGTCGATGTTTGTTGAATGGTATTCTATTTGTTCTATACGCGAGAGTGCGTCGGCGACTTGATTTTCGTTTCCTTTAACATATTGTATTCTTGAACAAAACTGGCTGATGAAATGTAGTTGGCGTTCTCTCCGCGGGGTGTCGCTAGTGCTCGGTGCTCGAGTTAGTGCGTATGACAATGGCTTGTGATCGGTGCATATTGTGACTTCGTTGCCTTCTATTAGTCTTCGTAGGTGTTTTACAGCTGTGTACATTGCTAGTAGCTCGCGATCGTACACACTGTAGCGGCGCTGCGCTTCGCTCATTGTTTTTGAGAAAAAAGCGAGTGGTTTCCACACGTTGTCGACTTTTTGTTGTAGAACTGCGCCGAGGCTATGATCTGAGGCGTCGGTCATCAAACATAACGGTGCGTTAGGTACTGGATGTGAGAGAGTAGTTGCTTCGAGAATGCTTTGGCGGCAGTTTTCAAATGCGACTTCTGCTTCGGTTGTCCATGGTATCGGCGTCTTGTCATTTTTCTTAGTATTGTGAAGAAACTTGTTTAACTTGTGTTGATGTTCGGCTTGATGTGGTAGGCAGTCGCGGTAGAAGTTCAACATGCCTAAAAATCTTCTTAGCTCTTGAATTGTTTGTGGTTTCGGGTAATTAGATATTGCTTGTGTTCTTTCTTGAGTAGGCTTGATACCGTCTTGTGAAACTTCATAACCGAGGAATTGAATGTTGTTTTTGCCGAATTCGCATTTGTCGATGTTTAGAGTGACGCCGTACGCGTTGAGTCGTTCAAGTACTTGTTCTATGTGCTTCTTGTGTTGATCTTCGGATGACGAGTGGATGAGTAGGTCGTCGACGAAACAGAAAACGAAGTCATCTAGCCCGCGTAGTATCTCGTGCATGAATCGTTGAAACGATTGTGCTGAGTTTCGAAGTCCGAATGTCATGCAGTTAAATTCGAATAAGCCAAACGGTGTTATTATGGCTGTCTTCGGTGCGTCTTCTTTTTGTATGGGTATCCAAAAATAGGCCATTTTCAGATCAAGTTTTGAAAATATTGTCTTTCCGTGGAGTCGGTATGTGAAGTCTTGGATGCGTGGGATCGGGTACCGGTCGGGAACGGTGACTGCGTTCAATCGCCGGTAATCTCCGCAGACACGCAGTGATCCGTTTTTCTTCTTCACAACATGCAGTGGGCTGGCCCATGGGCTCTTGGATGGTTGGCAGATGCCCATTTGCATCATGCGTTCGAATTCTTCTTTCGCCGCTTTGTACTTGTCGGGAGGCAGGGGGCGAGCGCGCGCAGATAGCGGTGGGCCCGTCGTTTCTATGTGATGCGTGACGCTGTGTTTTGGCGGCGTCTTCAAGGACATCGGTCGGAGAACATCTGGGTAGCGTGACAGTAACTCGGTGTATGTATCTTGTCGATGTAAAACGTGGACTGTAGGCTCGGAGGTAGTCACTTCAATCGCGTTTACGGAGAGTTGAGTGACATTATCGAGTAGTCTTCTTCGGTGCAGGTCGACTAATAATTTGTGGTGTCGAAGAAAATCAGCTCCGAGTATTGAAGTCTTCACGTCAGCGATGACAAATGTCCAGGTGAAGTTGCGGCGCAGACCTAGGTTGAGTTGTAGTGTTCGCTCTCCGTAGGTATTTATCGGCGTGCCGTTCGCTGCGTATAACTTGTATGACGTCGGTTGGTTTTTCTTGTTTCTTGCCGGTGCTAGTACTGACAAATCAGCGCCTGTGTCGACAAGGAAGCGTTCTCGAGTATTGATGTCGAATACGCAGAGGCGGTGGCTTGAGTTGGAAACACCGACGCCCGCCACAGTCGATGTCGATTCTAGTTTTCCGACTTCATATTATTATTCCTCCTCGAGCAGGGCGATGCGCAGCGTTTTGCTTTATCGCCGTATCTGTAGTGGTACTGACATTCCCAGTCGGCGTCACCGGGCTTGCGATTCATAGTAGCGGCGGCTGGCGTCCTTGAGCGTGACTGAGAGCGGCGGCGCGTGTTGAATGGACGACGATAACGCGTTCGGCCCGATCGTAATTCGGCGATCTCGAGCGATAGTTTTTCTATCTGCTTGTTGAGAAGCTCGAATTGTGCGTTGGTGGTTGCGCTTGAGCTTGGCGTGGCGGTAACGGCGGCGATCGTAGGTTCCGTGTGCTCCATCATTTTGTCGGCCATGGTAGCGAGGCAGTCGAGTGAGGATTCGGTGTTTACGGACAGTACGGCGCGGACTTGAGCGGGAATGTGGCCCATCCACATGACCTTGAGCGCGTCATCTGGGAATTTACCTCCGCCGAGGTCTCTCATTTTACGCAGTAGTTGTGTCGGCTTCTGGTCTCCAAGTTCTTGACCGCTGAGGAGCTTCTGTAATTGACGGTGCTCGGACTCTTGGTACACGGAGATGAGACGGTTCTTCAACGTGGTGTACTTCTCAGTGGCCGGCGGGTTGATGATTATGTCGCTTATTTGTTCAATGTCGGCCCTGTCGAGCGTCGGTATCACGAGGTTATATTTTTGCTCTTCACCCTGCCTGTGTGGGGCAACGACAGCTTCGAACTGCGCGAACCATAGTCGCGGGTTTTCGCGCCAAAAATGCGGTATGCGAGATTGCAGTGACACGCTAGCGATTTCGGTGGACGATTCCGTGGCCGGTATTTTCTCCGTTTCGTCAGGCATAATTTCTTGCTTGCTTCTTTTTTTCTGGGCAGAGTTTCTTCTTAAGTCGGCAGGTCACCAATGTTGAGGGGTTGTACTTCGAAGAAATGATACGAGTAGTCCAGAAGAGAATCGTAATTTTATTTACAAAAATGGTTACTTATATACAGAAAGGATAACTTAGAACTAGTGGCTATTTACATGGAATAATATTTTACGAAAGAGATTTCCGTGACAGAAAGTGATAGCGCGAGACGTGAGCGAGCGGAGTGGGGACTCGACGCGTCGCGACGTTCGCCAATAACAATCAATCTCTTGTTATCCAATGACAGTCATTTCTTCACGATGTCTTTACGACGACGTAGCCTGCTGTATTGTATTAGCTCCTATAAACTGTTTCCTTGTTAAATGCTGTGGCTCGCGCCAGACTGCAATTTTCTGGCTTACGTAATGACATATCAGGAAAACGCTCACGAAACCCTCTTAACCAGTCAATGCCAGCAATTTTATTAGCTTCCCAACTCTCGGGCACTGTCAAATTGTTCATTTTCGCCATTTCATATGCTATTTGGCGGCAATCTCTTGCGGTAAGACCATAAAACATTAAAGCGCATTTCTTATAATAATCACATAAGGCCTCCTCATGTTCAACACCAAAAATTTTTCTGACCGAATAGTTAGGTGTCAAGCGGTCAGGATTTGATTTACCGTTATATCTCTGCAGCGTGGAAAAAGCAATGTTGCTGTCTGCTGCTGTCTGCCTTATACTTTTACCAGCTTTTATAGCATGTAACGCCGTTTTCATCTGTTCCTCAGTATGAGTACCTATTTTTCTTTTTGTTTTGTTTCTGCCCATTCTGTAACAAAATCATATTATTTTTATAACATAATGAATGACCTTCTTTTATCCTGTAAGTGTACAAATCTATTTTAATTTATTTTAATTCTCCATTTTTCTGTACAAATCTAAGCTGAACATTGCGTATATCCTTAACAAGAAGTACACAGTGAATCGCGATCCACTGAGTACACAGTGAGTCAGACCAACCGTTGACCACAGGTCAATTTTAAATACAAACCAAAATCAACATGATAAAAATAAATAGCTAGTCAATTGTTTATGTGATACATTACAGCTTATTAACAAGGTCAAAGTATGGAAATGCAATTTTATCGATATCTATTGTAAGTTAGGAATTATAAACAAAATATTTACTCACATTTCAAAATTATTTAGCAGCCTCACACCAAAATCGAGCGTCACACGTTGTCAAGCGAGCGTGGCCGCGCGGGAACTGGCCGAGAGGGGATGCCTGCGGGGTGGCGTCTGTGAGCGGGGAAGCGGCAGCGCTACCTATACTGATTTCGTAAATGTGTGCCTGACCCACTCTACCCAACTGACCCACCGTTTACCCGATGACCCTACATAAATGTCAAATTTGCTGGCGACACTTTTTTATTCAGGGTGAGAGCTCCAGTTACCTCAGAGTATTAAGTCAAACTTCATGGTTTTCATACAAATTGACATAAATACGCACTCACGATAGTTTGCGTTTTTTGACATAAAAACTTACACTAGGGGTACTGAATCCTGTTGTCAAATAGCAGACGTTGCCCCTGAAACACTTGGATCTTAAGTAATATAAATAAAATAAATAAATAAATATTTTCTTACAATCACACCAATTATCTAAGCCCATAGTAAATTTCTTAAGAAACTGTGTCTACGTGAACTTGATAACGGATAAATACATATATACTTAAATACTTTTTTTTTGTAAATACATACTTAATATACTTAGAAAACAACCAGACCAAGACAAATAGACATGTTCATGCACACAAATATTTGTCTTGTTCGGGAATCGAACCCGAGACCTCTGGCGCAGAAGGCAGGTAGCTGACCCCTGCGCCAAATCGGTCGTCACTATATTTTGATTTCCTTATCTGTGATGTAATTTATGATATTTTTTTGTACTAAGTATTCGTTCTAAAGAAATTAGTTCACGTAGGTATAGCGAGGAAGTGTATAGAGCCAACAGAACTTCATTTACCTAGCCTCGCTCAGCGTAGCGATTCTATTTACTAGGTATTTCTTAAACAAACATAATATAGGTAGGTACAGGATGGAGTAATTTCACGTTACCTGAATACCTGGAGGGAAAGTACCTAGTCGAAATAATGGAGATTGCATATTTCACTCAAAGAATTGTTTCAAGAAAAACATTCTACCTATTATTTTTAAAATGAAATAAAACTGCATTCAAAAATTTTCTAAATACCCTTCCCTCACCCAGGAATCGAACCGGCTAAAATTTAAAAAGTAATACTTAGGTAACTTAGGTAGGTAAGTATAGGAAAAATGTGCAATAGTAAAAAATTGCACTGTGAATGCATAAAAATAATTTAAAATCTTAAAATAATACTAATAATAAAATATACTTAGGTAAGTAGGTACCTGTAGTTTTATCGCATCAATCGATGATGTCAATTTTAAGGATCAAATCTGTTACAAACAATAAATTAAATGAAAGAAAACACTAAAAGATTTTAAGTTCGATGTCATATCGACGACGACCGATTTGGCGCAGGGGTAGGCTACCCACCTTCTGCGCCAGTGGTCTCGGGTTTGATTCCCGAACAAGACAAATATTTGTGTGCATGAACATGAATCTTTGTCTTGGTCTGGGTGTTTATGTATTTACAAAAAAAAAGTATTTAAGTATATATTTATCCGTTATCAAGTTTTCCATGATACAGTTTCTTAACCTTTAACTATGGACGCGCGGTCTCACAGGCCGCTTGCAGTTTGTGATTCACGCGCCCCTCTTCACCCGCGTACCTCATGGGCCTGTCAGCGTCAGTAGCTTCGGTTCTAGTGGCGAAACAACTGTTGAGAATGAATGTCACGTCGCTGGCTGTATGTTTCGTGAGTAATTTCGCTTTATATTTTGAGGGCGGTCTGCGAGACCGCGCGTCCGCGTTTGTGTAATAAATTGAGCTGATGGTGATTTTGTTTGTTTTAGATTTTTTAAATTAAAAATGGCAGATAACGATCGACCTAGTACATCTGAATGCAAACGAACATCGAATTCATCGATTCCATACTTATGTAGGCTGTAAAAAGCCAATATGCCTACAATGTTCTAAGCCATTATGCAAAGACTGCCTATAAAATTTATAGAATATGCACAAGTTGAACCTTTGTCAAAATTTTTATGTTTCGTCCTAAGAACTTAATGTAAAGTTTTTATATTTTTTATCATTTATATTTTATTTTAAAATTAGTGGAACAGACTAAAACAGTAATTTTCATTGAATAATGTTCCTTTAAAAAGATCTCGAGTAAAAAAATCTGAAAAGTGCCTTTGATTGTTATTTGGTTAGATTTATGTTTAAAATAAATACATATTCATTACAATTTCATTTTTTATTTTAATTTAGTACCTAACTCCTAAAAGAAATAAAAACAAAAACTGGCACAATGCTGACTTAACTATATAGAATTTGGCTTTTAAAGATAGCGGTCTGTGAGACCGCACGTCCATAGTGGTGTAACTAAAAAGTAACGTCCATAGTTAAAGGTTAATGAAATTACAATGGGCTTAGATAATTGGTGTGAATGTAAGAAGTTATTTATATATTTATTTATATCGAGTAGGTAGATGTGTAATTTTATATGAAAAATGTAACTTTTATAAAAGAAATACGAATGCAGTTTTGTCTCATTTCAAAAATAAAGGAAAGTTTCCCGTGAGTGAAATTCGCTATCTCCATTTTTCGAGTACTTTCCCTCCAGGTATTATTACCATCTGTTAATAAGTAGGTATCGCAAAATGGAAGCAAATGTTGATTGTGAGACGGCGCTACTTATAGGTACAGTACCTACAACGCGTATTGCCACGTATTGCGCCATCTCTTTCAGTGTTACTTTGGTGAGTTCTTACATTATAAGGCCCCCATTAGTCAGTCAGCTGACCAGAATTTCTCGGAATCGGTACAGTAGAGTTTGTGAGTCACGCACGGCACGCACGACACGCGACCCACGTCACGTCACGCGGGGCGCCCGCTAGACGTGTGCGTGTCAGTACACACGTGCGCTTAACGGTGCATCACTACTATTCACAACACAAGACATACTATTGACTGTCTTGTGGATGATGCAATGCATTGAAGTTCTTGTAATCGTTGAAAGGATTGAAATTGTATTGATCTCTATAAAAATATAGTGGTAAGTTATTTCTTTGTAAGTAGTTTCCTCGAATATTTTAAGCAGCAAATATCTGGGCTGTTTTTATTCACAGAGCCTTGGGTAGGTACTTACACCTACCTATATACTAGACTATCCCCAGTCTAGCTCATATACTCTTAGTACTAGAAAGCTGTTATTTGGCATGAATATACATATTGATGACGCCGACAAAGTGGTGAAGTAATTTTGGAAAACAATTTTTTTAGGTTAGCTACCTCGTTATTATTCTAAGCCTCCCCTACACTACACGTGAAGTGGAAATATCTGGAAAGGTATTTCTTTCGCGTGTGAGGGTAGTAATATCTTCACATTGATGAAATTAACGCTGGCTATACGGCGCGTAAGAAGTATTTGATAAATTCGACGCTTCTCGTAACGACTCCGTAGCTCAGTGGTTAGAGCAGTCGCCCGGAAAGCGAAAGGTCGTGGGTTCGAGTCCCATCGGACTAGTTGTGAGACGGGTCGATTTTTTCAAAATTCTGCATTTTCCATTTTTCACCAATAAAAATTGCATTATGAATGCAAAAAAGTAAATATTTAAAATAACTTGCAATAGTAATTTCATCTTTAGCGATTGTCAAATATCTGGAAAGGTATTTCTTTCGCGTGTGAGGGTAGTAATATCTTCACATTGATGAAATTAACGCTGGCTATACGGCGCGTAAGAAGTATTTGATAAATTCGACGCTTCCCGTAACGACTCCGTAGCTCAGTGGTTAGAGCAGTCGCCCGGAAAGCGAAAGGTCGTGGGTTCGAGTCCCATCGGACTAGTTGTGAGACGGGTCGATTTTTTCAAAATTCTTCATTTTCCATTTTTCACCAATAAAAATTGCATTATGAATGCAAAAAAGTAAATATTTAAAATAACTTGCAATAGTAATTTCATCTTTAGCGATTGTCAAATAACTGGAAAGGTATTTCTTTCGCGTGTGAGGGTAGTAATATCTTCACATTGATGAAATTAACGCTGGCTATACGGCGCGTAAGAAGTATTTGATAAATTCGACGCTTCTCGTAACGACTCCGTAGCTCAGTGGTTAGAGCAGTCGCCCGGAAAGCGAAAGGTCGTGGGTTCGAGTCCCATCGGACTAGTTGTGAGACGGGTCGATTTTTTCAAAAGTCTTCATTTTCCATTTTTCAGCAATATTATAGTATTCTTTGCCTAGAGTGTGGTAAATAAGGTGCTTAGCTGCTTAGGCTGCATTTGGTATCAACACTCTGGTATCAATAGTATATAATACTAGCTGACCCGGCGCGACTTCGTTCGCGTGGCCTTACCCCCTACTGCACGCTACCCCTACTCTACCCCTACCCTACCTCTACCCTACCACTACCCTACCCCTACCCCTACCCCTACCCCTACCCCTACCCCTACCCCTACCCCTACCCCTACCCCTACCCCTACCCCTATCCCTATCCCTATCCCAATCCCTACCCCTATCCCTACCTCTGGCGGGGATAACTAATTAAATGACGATTGATCAGTTTTCGACCGGAGAGGAAAAATGATTAAATTACTAAAATGGCTATTAAAAAATAAGGGTTGATCGTAGAAGGGTGAAAATTGAGGATTGTATGTATTTTTGTATGTTGTATCATAAAACGTTCCGTGGGCAGGCCCCCTACAAGGTGGACCGACGATCTGGTCAATTTCGTGGAGATCGTTGTGGAGATCCTTGGGGAGGCCTATGCCCAGCAGTGGGCGTCTTACGGTTGAAATGATGATGATGATCATAAAAAAATAGAAATAAAAAATTTTGTCAAAAAAATAAAAAAAAAATTAGGGGTGGACTACCCCTAACATTTAGGGGGATGAAAAATAGATGTTGGCCGATTCTCATAGATACCGGATAAGCACAAAAAATTTCATCAAAATCGGTCAAGCCGTTTCGGAGGAGTATGGCAACGAAAACTGTGACACGAGAATTTTATAATAATTTTTTTTGGAACCGCTCGGGCACAGCGCAGCCAGTTTTAATCTTCATGAAAATTGCATTCATACTCTATTCTATACCTCGAAGAATATTCACCACAGGTTCAAATAAAAAGTAGAATATGTTAAATTTAAAAATACTCTCTGCTTAACTGTCAAATTAAATCGTAAATTCATCTTCACAAAATTCTATCGAGAAATTTATCGTAAAATATGGTGTAATTTAAAGGAACAATGCTCAGTAAAATTTTCGTAAGCGTTTGACAGTAGATTATGTGAGCGAGCTACCAGGATGCGGCGGTGGCTCCAGTCTATGGCTCGGCTGCTCTCTCGCCCCGCGCCGATAGCCGCACCGAAGCAGACCGCTGCAGCTGCCAACTCCTTGCTCACCACCTCGATCCAGCCGCAAACCGTACTGCAGAGTAAGTCTGGTAATGTATCGACATTTTCTTTTAAGAATGAGACTTCTTTTTGTTTTCTCCTAGAGTGCGTAAAGTAATTTCCGAAGTAACCTGTTTGCAGAATAGTTTCATTCCTGTCTATTTCACATTACAAATTCCTAGTCGCAAAGATTGAATTCAACAAAAAGTATCCTTATCCAACAAAAGACCAACCTTTGCAGGAGAAGCTTCATTATCCACATCTGACAAACCTGCTGAAATTGACCAGATACAAAAGGAGGGGGAACCAAAGGCTGAGGTGTTCAAGTCCAGCTTTGACCAGCTGTTCCGCACCCTGGCTCGGAGCGCCTACAAACCGAACAACAAAGTCACTGTCGTGGGGGCAGGCGATGTCGGCGTTGCCACCGTGTTCTCATTGATTGCAAAGGTAGATAGGAGCAGATCCACATTGGGAACGAAGCCAAGCAATAAGATCATTGCGCATTGGGCTCACACCGCAAACTGTGAAGTTTCGTAGAGCCGTAGGTAGCTACTATGCAGAGCGAAAAATGACCTCTTTCTTCTGTTTTGCTGCTTCGCTTCCACAGGTCGCTAGATCTTAAGGAGTATTTTTTTTGCATATTTTATACTTACTATATTACTACCTGCTTATTGTGATAACTATTACCTACCACTGGCAAATGTAACCAATTAGCAATAGCAAACTTCATGGGTGCTTATATAATTACACCAAGTACCAACTCTAGTAGTTCTTGGATCTTATTGTCTGCGTTGGCTGAAAACACTATCATGGAATAATTTGACTACCCAGGGAATCACTAATGATGTCAGCATAATTGACTTCAACGATGAAAAACTCAAAGGGGAACTTATGGATCTTCAGTCTGGATCAAAATTCCTCCCTAACGTGAGAGTCCGTGCAAGCAAAGGTTCGTAAAATCTATTTAGAATATTAAACGGATAACTTTTAACTGAAATGTATTTTTACAGCCGAGTCGTTATACGAACTTGGATTTTATAGGTAGGTACTTAACGTGTTTAGAGAAGAATAACAGTATTTTGCATGAACCAAAAAAACACAACCTAAATAAACCCAGCAGGAAACCTTAGTTTTTGATGTGAACTGACGTTAGGGCTCTCTCACACAAAACTGCGAATTCGCATCGCATCGCAAAAATTTGCAAGCTCCTAGGAGGCATTGCACAAACTTCCGATTTGATTCGCATCGCGCATTCCTGCGATATTACTTACGTCACACTTGGTGATGCCATTTTTTGTCTGCTCTGAGACAGCTTGTGGACAAGCCCTTAGGTCGAGTGCTAATAATTAAGTATTTAGTAATCGATTGGCATATTTTTTCAGACTACGCTATTTCATCAGAGTCCAAAATATGTGTTCTGGCTCCTTGTGCGGATTCCCCTTCAGCCATAGGAGATGACGTCGATCAAATCAACGTCAACGCAGAAGTCCTTAGAGCTGTCATTCCCCAGGTAGGACCTAAATAAGTAATTAAGTAATCCTTTAATCACAAGGAGCTACTCATTTCGTAATTTTAAAGTGTAGTCTGAAATGGTGTCATATTTGCAAACTTCAAATACCATACAAGATGGTATCACAAAATCGTAATCATTTGTGTCCACTAAACCCTGTATTGCAGCTTCTGAAGTATAGTTCCGGTCCGGCACAACTTTCTCTGTGGCCACCGATTCACTGGACGTTTTCTTTCTCCTACCTGTTGGGTTACTCTCGACGGAATCGAATTCACATCAGGATCGAAATAATGTGAAAACAGTACCCTAGGCACTATGGAAACCATGGTGACACATTGAAACGCAATAACGCATACAGTTGATTGTCATAATTTCATTTGCCATTTTGCCGTAGGTGTACATCATAAGGCAACAACCGTTTTCAAAGTACCAAAATCACAGATTTATGAAGTTAATTGATTCGATTCAAATGTGAACTCCGTCGAAAGTAAGGGGGCTGGTGTGGCAGTTGTGTGAGCTGCCCAAGAGCCGCATGCTGAACACCGGCACCACCCTTTACACTGCCACTGCTGTTACAAACTCGATTTCGCTGCTTGTTTTCACCAACCATTATTTTTATGCTCCTGGAAGTTCCCATTTCTACCAACCTTTTTGTATTGCAGCTAAGTCTGTAGGTACTTAAATACAATCCGGACACGATTCTCCTCGTAACCATAACCATTGATCTAGTAAACGTCTTCTTACTACCTGACTTGGTGCTTGAGTGAGCTGCCCAAAGCCGTTTGCTGAACTAATTCTGAAAACCTTAACAGCTTCAAGTCAAGTTCATAGCATAGTTATTTCTAGCAACCTTGTATTGTATTGCAGTTGCTGAAGTACAGCCCGGACACGATCCTTCTCGTGGCCATTGATCCAGTGGATGTGTTTTCGTATCTGGTGTGGCGGTTGAGTGAGCTGCCGAAGAGCCGCGTGATGGGCACCGGCACCAACCTGTACACGGCCACCTTCCAGCACCTGCTGGCCAAGCGGGTGGGGCTCGCGGCCTGTGCCTGCCACGGGTACATCATCGGCGAGACAGGGTATAGCTCCGGTCAGTTGGTTACACTTGGAAATTGAAAAGCTTCATTAGGGTTGTATTAATACATTTGTGAGTGTCTTGTAAATTGTCCTAAATAACCACCTCTGTGGTATAGTGGTTCATACCATCGATTTTGACCCAGAGGTCCTGGGTTCGATTCCCAGTGGGGGTACATATTGTATTCGGTTTAGTTGGTGGTAGGACTTGTGCTTAGTCCGACTGGCTAGCTACCACCTATCTTTCCTAAATCTGGCGCCATAGCAATGATGTTTTCAGCATTTAAAGTGTTCCGGCAGTTAAGAGACAAGATAGCCAGTTCCTCAGTGATTGAGGATTCCGGGAGTGGTGTGCTTCCACCTTCAGTCTTAGATATCACCACTTATCATCAGGTGTGATTAAGGCGAAGTGCTACCCCGTTGTGGATAAAAAGAAACTTATAAATAAAAAATAAAAAAAAATTAAATAAAAAATATTCAACGCTTTCAACCGACTGCCTTTCTTGATTTTATTGTCACTAATTTTTCTGATAATTTTGTTACTTGTTTAGTCCCGGTGTGGTCGGGTGTGACGGTGGGCGGCGTGCAGCTGCAGCGACTTAACCCCCACATCGGCACCGAGAAAGACCCCGAGAATTGGGCAGAACTTCATCGACAGGTTACCTTACCTAGTCTGTCTTCTAAACTTAATATAATAATGCTATTTTATTACTTGACCACAAAAATAAAAAACCTGGCTTGAGGCCTTTTCGCCTCTTCATTGTTACAAATGTCAAATTCTATAGAAAAATTTAGTTAGTTACATTTCCGCAACATGGTGCAACCAAGGCGCAACATGGCGAGGTTTTTATTTTTCTGGTCAGGCTTTAAGAATTTTCGAAAAAGGTTATGGTCGTAACAATCCTGGCCTATTTTCTTTAAGTGTTAGGTACCTACCTATACAGGATAAATTTTTGACCAGTGCACAAATTTTTAGGATCAACTCAGAATCGGAAAGTGAACAACTTTCTCCTAGAAACATGGGTCGAAATAGGACAAAATTTTTTGGATTTCCCATACTAAATCGATCACGTGATCAGTCCGATTTGTATGAAGAGTCAAAAAAATTTTGTCATATTTCGACCTATGTTTCTAGGAGAAAGTTGTTCACTTACCGATTGTGAGTCGATTATAAAAATTTGTGCACTGATTAAAAATTTACCCTGTATAAAATTAAAAACTTCAATCAAAATGATTATTTATTGTGCTTCAAATCAAACCCACACAGTACAAGAATATTGTATTACTTATATTATTTCTACTTTAAGCCTTCAGTAGATATTATATTAATACCGAGCAATCGTCCGACTATTATCTGTTTATGTACCCAATAAGACCCGCCTTATCTTCAACAATAATATCTGTTCTTATCTTGGCCTCATCGAACCGGCAGGTGCTGTTAAACGAGCAGCAGCTGCGTGAGAACAAGGGCGGCACCAGCTGGGCGTCCGCGCTATCCATCGCAGACATCTGCGCTGCCATCCTGTACGACTCGAACTGCACGCGGCCACTGTCCACCTACGTCAAGGTACGTACCAACAGCTGCGCATCACAAGGGTGGCACTAGCTGGGCGTCCGCGCTCTCCATCGCAGACATCTGCGCTGCCATCCTCTACGACTCGCAACTGCACGCGGCCACTGTCCACCTACGTCAAGGTAACAGCAGACTTCTGCGCTGCCAACTTCTACGACTCCAACTGCGCGCGGCCACTGTCCACTTACGTCAAGGTACGTCACCAACAGCTGCGGAGCACGAGGGTGGCACCAGCTGGGCTGCACGCGGCCACTGTCCACCTACGTCAAGGTAACAGCAGACCTCTGCGCTGCCATCCTGTACGACTCCAACTGCACGCGGCCACTGTCCACTTACGTCAAGGTACGCCACCAACAGCTGCGCATCACAAGGGTGGCACTAGCTGGGCGTCCGCGCTCTCCATCGCAGACATCTGCGCTGCCATCCTCTACGACTCGCAACTGCACGCGGCCACTGTCCACCTACGTCAAGGTAACAGCAGACTTCTGCGCTGCCAACTTCTACGACTCCAACTGCGCGCGGCCACTGTCCACTTACGTCAAGGTACGTCACCAACAGCTGCGGAGCACGAGGGTGGCACCAGCTGGGCTGCACGCGGCCACTGTCTACCTACGTCAAGGTAACAGCAGACCTCTGCGCTGCCATCCTGTACGACTCCAACTGCACGCGGCCACTGTCCACTTACGTCAAGGTACGTCACCAACAGCTGCGCATCACAAGGGTGGCACTAGCTGGGCGTCCGCGCTCTCCATCGCAGACATCTGCGCTGCCATCCTCTACGACTCGCAACTGCACGCGGCCACTGTCCACCTACGTCAAGGTAACAGCAGACTGCTGCACTGCCATCCTGTACGACTCCAACTGCGCGCGACCACTGTCCACTTACGCCAAGGTACGTCACCAACAGCTGCGGAGCACGAGGGCGGCACCAGCTGGGCGTCCGCGCTATCCATCGCAGACATCTGCGCTGTCATCCTCTACGACTCGCAACTGCACGCGGCCACTGTCCAACAACGTCAAGGTATAGTAGAGTTCACGGAACTTGACCACAACCATAGACGAAAAAACCTGTGCAGAAAAAACTTTTGTACTAAATATTGCAACTGCGCAGGTTTTTTCGTCTATGGTTGTGGTCAAGTTCCGTGAACTCTACTATACGTCACCAACAGCCGCGGAGGAGAAATGACCCACTTAAGTACTTACAAACATTATTTCGTAATAATGTATGCAAGTATGTTCCAGTTCTACTCAAGTTTCCTTACCTTTTATAAAATGAAAAATAGATACCTAAAACTCTCTACCTTCAACTCCTTTCAAACAGGAGTCCCATCTTATAACAGACCTGCGGGGCTACCGCGTAACTTTATGGGTATGAACTTCATACGTTTTTGGGAACTTTAAGTAAATTTTTTAAAGAAAATAGCCGCTAACAATGCCTTGTTTTATGATGTCGGGTATAGCGATAACTAGCTAGCAACGTTCAACAAAACAAAGCAGCAAAAATCTATCAAAATAAGGAATTCAAATGACAGTTGAAGCCCATATCCATACCCAGATTTTTTAGGCGGTAGCCCCCCTGTACCTCAAGCACGACAATCTCTCGTTCTCGTAATCGTTATCAGTCCCTTTGCTCATGAATGAAATTGCATTGGCATTACAAGATTGAATAAATTATAATGTCAGGACTTTAAAGCAAGGCGATACTTTAAAATAGGCTATTGGAGTTTGTTTCAAGAGTAAAGGGGCTGCTGATCGTATTATCCTGTTACCTCTTTCAGCCGTATATGGAAAGAAACTAAAATTTAACAATATTTGACAGCATCACTCTGACAGCTTTGTTGGAATTCTGATGGATGATACAGTAAAGTTTTAATAACGAGAGTTTATTGTGCTTGGGGTAGATCTTAAGGTATCCATAATTTGTCACCCAGGGCGAGTACAACATAAACGACGAACTGTTCCTGTCCATCCCCTGCATTCTGGGGGGTGCAGGGATCACGGACGTGGTGCGCCTGCCTCTGTCCCCTGCCGAGCTAACCAAGCTGCAGCGCTCTGCAGACATCATCAAGATCGACCAGAACCGAATGAGGATTGTGCAGTGACCAAGCTGCAACGCACAGCAGACATCACCAAGATCGACCAGAACCGAATGAGGATTGTGCAGTGAACAAGGTGCACTGAGATCTACTTACGTAGGATTGTCCAATAGCCAAGATGTTTAGCTGCTGATGTCCATAATATGATGACCGATTGCGCAAACACGTAATAGGTAGTTTAGTAGTTTTAGTAGAATTTCAGGACTTCTAATTATTTCATTTTTATATAAACCATAATATCATCATGTCAAACGCTACGAAAAAACTTATGGTAAATTAAACTTTGTTATGTCCATGCAGAAGTCAAATTTTTGTTAGTTATTTTATGATATTTTTTTTATTTAGGGTTTTTAAGGTATTAAATTCACTGAATTGAATGTTTTGTTTTATTTTAAAGCTTTTAAAATGGCTTTGGAAATTACGACTTAGCAAAGTGATTGTAGGCGAATGGGTATATACATATATGGGTATGGGTAATGGTCTCTGGACACAAAATACCGGAAAGGTCGAACCGGGACCGAGTCCCGGTATGGTGAATGTGTCCACACCTTTACTCACCGCTGAGGAGGGCGACTAAACTAAATAAGTACCAAATGACTACTTAACTAATAAAACTAAAACTAACTGCCGCACTCAAGAGACGTCAATTGGCATTAAATTATCATTCCTACTTAACATGGACTTGTAAATTCTGTTTCACGAAGTAAATAACAAGTGTTTTTTACGGTAACAAAAAAGAGCGTCACTGGAATACCTAATGACATATAAATGCATTGGCTGATAAATATTTTTCATCTCTCATATTCGAAAAGTGATGTATATTAAAGGCCTAATCAGACGAAGGACTTTTGTCCCCGTGGGACAAAAAGTCCCTGTACGTCCAAAATATTTCCTCCGGGTACTTGTCGCGGACTCAACGCATATAGTGTGCGGTCATTTGTTGCCCGAAGACGTACTTCACTATCGGGCGCTCAATGCAGACTAAAGTTCGTTGTGTGCGTTGTTACGCCTATTAACGTTAGTTCACAGATAATATAATACTATACTAGTGTTAGTTCTATTTTTTTCGGGGACTACCGCGAACTTTTGTCCAGTCCAGTCTCTCGGTGTCCGCCGTACTTTCGGGAACTTTTTGTCCGCGGTACTTTTAGTTCCTTGTGTGCGTTATTCGATACAATTTATAAGAGATCTATATCGATGGACAAAAAAGTACTCGGCGGACAGTCCCTCGTCTGATCAGGCCTTTAAACTGAGCAGCGGGTTCAAAACTCTGCGTTGCACCCTAGGGTGTAAAAGTATTTTTAAAAAATAGAACTTAATTTGGTTACAGTCAACCATAGAGTCACCTCATCGGCAATGAAAAAGTTTTCTACTGATGTTGTATGGGGTGGGGGGGCCGGAACTGTTTCAAAAATGAATTTTATAAAAATGAGAATAGGTATCTCAAAAACGGTGCGTCGAAGCTAAAATCTAACAAAATTTTCAACCCCCTATGGTAGGGACCCCGGAGATACATAGGAGGCATCCGATGGACATATTTTTTTTATTTTTTGTTTAATTTAACTTCAAATTTTTTAAATATAATAGAAAAAATAGAGAAGGCGGTGATCCCGCCACCATTCTTTTATTTTTCTAGGTAGTTTTAGTTGTTTTTGTTGCTTTTCTTATATAGGGGGATGAAAAGCAAAGTGTATTATATACTTTCCATAAATTCGAAATGAAAGTAGAGTGTATTACTCGGCCGCAAAATTATTTTCACCTCGGGCGACGTATATTGAATCCCTCGCTGCGTTCAGGATTCTAATTTAGAATCCCTCACTACGCTCGGGATTCTACTATAGAATCCTTCACTGCGCTCTGGATTAAAAATAGCGCCCTCGCCGTAAATATGCTATTTTGCTCCCTTGTAATACAATCTACTATTATCTTAATGTCAATGTCACTGACATTACACTCGTAATTATAGTGAATGATTTCTTCTAAAATGGCCGCCAACTTGTGATTCTGATGTTCTACTAGAGTAAAAATACAAGTGCTTGTAAAATGTGTTTCACAAAAACATTACAAGCCTTGTAAATAAGAACCTATAATCATATGCCATTTTCCAAGTTCGATTGGACGATCTCTCTGAAAAACTGACGACGATAACTTTTCACAGAGATGATTAAAATCGTTGAAAGTTTCAAACACTATTAGGGTCAGGCCGTAGATTTTGCCACATTTGAGGGTACAAAAGTCTCCGCCTCATATAATTTTAAATATAGTACTCTTAGAAATTTCTCAATATTATCATCGTGTTTCCTAAGAAATAGCAAACCAAGGCAGATATAGATATTTGGATAAGTTTATAGATTTGGAAAACTATTTGACATTTCCCTCCCAAAAGTGCCGGATTTTTTATAAAAACCGCGAATCCGCATTGGTAGGTGTACAGCTTAAACATCGATAAAATTATCATTTTTTAACTTATTGATGAGCTGATTGATTTGACGTTATAAAATAATAATAAGGTTGCCATTCCTTTAATATCTTTGCGTATTTCCTAAGAAAAAAGATAAATTTTCGGCAATAAGTTTTTTTTTTGAAAAACCATTTCTTTGCGCTACTTATATTGCGCAACCATTTTCACCCATATTATGGTTTTAAAACATTTATTAAGATTTTGTTTGAGTGCTGGCATCACCAAAGTATCGTATTCTATGGTCAATGCAGCGTTGACGATCATATTTTTTGACATTTCGGTGTCAACTCCGATCAAAGTGAAAAGTGTCGCCTACTTTGCAGAGTGCATTTTTTGAGATTTCAAGGTAAGTTTTTGATTAAAACTTATAATTGTTGTTGCGCATGGTTTAATTAGATGTGTGTGATCTGTATATGTTAAATTAGCCTTGTAAAATAGTATATTTTAAGAGTTATAATCGATTTCATTTGCGCCTCGGTTCCGCAAAACTGTCTTTATGCCACTTTGCGATACCGGTTGCGTAGAAATTGCGCCACTTATTTTACGCTATTGAATAATAGTGCACGCACACAAGGTTTTCAAGTGTTTTTATTATTTTGAAATTACTTTTAGCTGTAATTCCGCTACTAACTGGCCGACGCCCGGTCGGACGCCCCCGCTACCGATGGAGAGACGTGGTGGAGGCCGATCTACGTGAGCTCGATGCTGGAGACTGGCGCGAAACTGCAAAAGATCGAGATAGATGGCGAGCTCTAGTATCGGAGGCCAAGACACACTTTGGGTCGCTGAGCCACCGGAGTAAGTAAGTAAGTAAGTAAGTAATTCCGCTAAAAAACTACATGACTAGCATTACTATTTATTGATTTGTTAGCTTTTATTAATATTCTATAAGTACAGGGTGTTCGGCAGAACGTTAAACATACGAAAATAGGGGTAGGTGCGGTGGTCTGCTACCTAACCAGCCCCAAAGATTTTACCTAGGTCCAAAGTTTTTTTATTTTGTATTTTATAAGTTTTGGAATTTCGCCACTTTCATACTAACTTTTAAACCCATCTAACTTTTTTCTTTATTGACAGATCTATTTTTTTTTTTATTTTTGGCATCTTAATGGTTGGCAGGTCCTTTTAAAAGTGATACTTCAAGCAGGTTGTTGCTAGAGTCAAAGTAATGGACTCTCAAACATTGAAAAGAGTTGAAATAAATGTTAAAGTTGTATTATATTTATATAATTAATAATGAATAATACCAAATACCTCCATCTAACAAATTAAATGTATTTTTTTTGTAAATTGAACAAATCATACATACTTACTAGTTTTTGTCATCCTGTTTAACTTTTCATTGTGCGCAATATATAAAAAAGAATTACTCATAGGTACATTTTTGTTAATTATTAATTAAACATACTTACATACCGACATCGTGTTTCTTTTTCGATTGTTTTCTTTTTAGTTTGATGCAATACCTCTTGTTAGTACATGTTTGTTAAATAAAATCACATTAATGTACGTGCTCATTTATAATTTTGCGCTACCATTTTGCGCCACTTTGTGCGACCGACTCGTAGAAAATTTTGCGTCACCATTGCGCTATTTGTGGCAAAATCTACGGCCTGACCCATTAACATAAAACATCACGAGTGTGATACAGGCACCATTTTATTATTTTCTTTTTAATTTTAATTAATGGACAATCATTCAACTTCAGGATGAACAATGTTTGACAAACGAAGGAATAAAGATTTTGACACGTTAGTTTCGTTGTAGTATTATTATATAATTAAATAATTAGCGAAACATAAAAATAACGAGTCTCCCGACACTGCTAGAATAATTTCTGAAAGTCACTAGTTACAAGTGTCAACGTAATTCTTTGAGAAACGGAATTAGTTTTACACGTGTAAATATTTACTTGTGAGGTTGATCATTTGATTCAGATTTTTCTCTACATACGTGTTATGTACAGTTTCGTGAAACGCTACACTTGTAAGTTCGGAATTTTACAAGTGTTACTATGGTAACACACTTGTATTACAAGACTTGTACCTTTAAGAAATAGGGCCCTGATCTGACCTACACTTGTATTTCAAAGTTGTGCAAGAAGGTGCAAGGCCAAAACTAAAGGCCGCACAAGGAGCCAGAACACATATTTTGGACTCTGATGAAATAGCGTAGTCTGAAAAAATATGCCAATCGATTACTAAATACTTAATTATTAGCACTCGACCTAAGGGCTTGTCCACAAGCTGTCTCAGAGCAGACAAAAAATGGCATCACCAAGTGTGACGTAAGTAATATCGCAGGAATGCGCGATGCGAATCAAATCGGAAGTTTGTGCAATGCCTCCTAGGAGCTTGCAAATTTTTGCGATGCGATGCGAATTCGCAGTTTTGTGTGAGAGAGCCCTGACGTCAGTTCACATCAAAAACTAAGGTTTCCTGCTGGGTTTATTTAGGTTGTGTTTTTTTGGTTCATGCAAAATAATGTTATTCTTCTGTAAACACGTTAAGTACCTATAAAATCCAAGTTCGTATAACGACTCGGCTGTAAAAATACATTTCAGTTAAAAGTTATCCGTATAATATTCTAAATCGATTTTACGAACCTTTGCTTGCACGGACTCTCACGTTAGGGAGGAATTTTGATCCAGACTGAAGATCCATAAGTTCCCCTTTGAGTTTTTCATCGTTGAAGTCAATTGTGCTGACATCATTAGTGATTCCCTGGGTAGTCAAATTATTCCATGATAGTGTTTTCAGCCAACGCAGACAATAAGGTCCAAGAACTACTAGAGTTGGTTCTTGGTGTAATTACATAAGCACCCATGAAGTTTGCTATTGCTAATTGGTTACATTTGCCAGTGGTAGGTTATAGTTATCACAATAAGCAGGTAGTAATATAGTAAGTATAAAATATGTAAAAAAAAAATACTCCTTAAGATCTAACGCCCTGTGGAAGCGAAGCAGCAAAACAGAAGAAAGAGGTCATTTTTCGCTCTGCATAGTAGCTACCTACGGCTCTCTCTACGAAACTTCACAGTTTGCGGTGTGAGCCCAATGCGCAATGTTCTTATTGCTTGGCTTCGTTCCCAATGTGGATCTGCTCCTATCTACCTTTGCAATCAATGAGAACACGGTGGCAATGCCGACATCGCCTGCCCCTACGACAGTGACTTTGTTGTTCGGTTTGTAGGCGCTCCGAGCCAGGGTGCGGAACAGCTGGTCAAAGCTGGACTTGAACACCTCAGCCTTTGGTTCCCCCTCCTTTTGTATCTGGTCAATTTCAGCAGGTTTGTCAGATGTGGATAATGAAGCTTCTCCTGCAAAGGTTGGTCTTTTGTTGGATAAGGATACTTTTTGTTGCATTCAATCTTTGCGACTAGGAAGGAAATTACTTTACGCACTCTAGGAGAAAACAAGATGTCTATAAACGAGTTTTAGTTTACATTATCATCTTTTAAATGAGATCAAAAACAAAGAAATCGGTTCAGTATTTCTCAGACTAGAGCGTTTTAACTGAAGTACTGATCCGCCATCTTTAACCCCCCCCCACTACCTCCCCCCTCCACCAAAAATTTACATTACGACTCACAGTTTAATCTGGAGTAATCTGGAGACCATGACGAATCCACCCGTCGTTGGTATTTAGAGGAGTGGCAATTAAAATTTTTACCCTTAGTACTAGGCTGAACTAGACTAATTACCAAGCATCGGAAACTTATTGCCTCGTGGCTTATTATCGGATAAAGTCTTTACTAAATCTATGAAAAGTCTTTCGAGATTCCTCGTATGATAAGTAATCACTTGTACTCACGCGCTCTCGTGGAGAAGACAAGAGTTCACTACTCACAGTACCGCTTGAATTCCTTGCATTAGTTTGATCTCGTTCTCGCTTACTGTCCTTTCCTCTGCTTTTCTTCTCCATGCTACGGCTCCGTCGGTTCTCATGATAACGCCTCGCGACTTGTTATCCTGTCCCGAACCTTGCGCCGCTCGCTCCTTTCTCGTGAACGACTCCTACGTTCACCACGTGGCGGCGTTTCAGTAACCGCTCGATGCATTCGACGTTTACTTTGTTTCATGCCATTTGAAACGGTGCTACTCCGGTCCCTACGCCGCTTTGCTTTCGTTCGATTTTGCTCTGAAGATCTGATACGGCTACGTTGCCTCTCTGCGCTACCGCCTGCATACTCCATCGTAGTAAATTCTCGTTCACAACAGAAATAAACACTGTTTTATACTTTCACTTTCGTAGTCCACTTAATCACTAAGCAATAACTTTCGTTTTAACAGTTTAATTTTCCACTTATATGGGTGTAATAGTTCGATATCCCACTTCTGAAATATAGGCAGAAGTGGGTGAAAAGTCAATTAAAATGCACTTAGATAGTTATTTCTTATAATTCAACGTTACAACGTGTGCTATCGTTTAGCAGTCAAACGTAACTAACAATAATCCCGAGCTATAATATCAATCTTAGAATAAATGCTGTCGAGTACAAAACAAAACAAGGGCCCCGTAAGTCCCGTAACTACAGGACGTTCTTATTACATTTGTATAAACAAACTGTAAGGAATACGAATATGATGGTGGCCCTTATCTAAGCCTAGTCGCAGTCACAGTAATGCCATGCGATGCCGCGCCGGGACATTACAAAGGCCCGGAACCTAACAAGAGTACAGTCACGAGCAATATGTAAGCAACATAGGACTATGTCATATTATACAATAGGTATTGATTGAATAACTTGTCTGGCACAGATAGTTTTGTTTCTGAACAATTCAACATTTCAATGTGACAAAGTTCAATGTTGATTACATATTATTGCTCGTGACTGTCCTATGTTAAAAAAGTATGAATATTGTTCTAATAAACAGTTTTTTAGTATTTTTATTATTAATAAATACTTGTTATTATTGAAATAAGTTGCAGTTGCAATTATAAGTCCTGCATAAATGTGAAAGTTTGAAAATATTTCGTTTGATACCCAGTCTAGTGAAACAAACATTGGTGATTCCTATAAACAAAACTGGGGTTAAGTGTAAAATAGCGTAATATATTCGGTAGGGACAAAGACAATAAAGAAATCATCAATCATGATCAGTTCAAGAAATTATTTTATTTACATACCCACTTTCACAATAATATTCTACCACATCTCAATGTAGGTACAACACATTTTTATAAAGTTGACGTTCGCATGCTTTAGCGAGTTATATCGATATTTATTGAATTATCAAAACATTAAATAAAATGTAATGGTATACAGAAGGCGATCTTAAGTCATAATATCACATTGAATTTGAAAGTAATATCTATTATAACTTATAACAATATGTTCAAGCTATATAAGTTCAAGATAGTAATACAATAATCAGTCTAAGTGTCTAAAATCTACACTATGGATTCTGAAATCTTTCACATACAACCATATTTATTTTTTATTACTTTTTACTGTTTGCTAACAAAAAATATTTGTAAGCTTACTTTCACTGCAAAACAGCATCTGCATACCCTAACATACCTTGCAGTTTCAACGACCGCTCAATCCCCAATTAATAGGGTATTTTACTGTTGTTAAAATGTAGATATTTAATGATGACGTTAAAAAATATTGCAATTAAGAATACCAAATGTGAAAAAATAATTTGAATCTGTTATATAATAAAAGAATTATAGTCTGTTTGATTTTGACTATAGCTGTCTCTTTCTAAAACGAAATCTTCTATGGCGTGACTATGACGCTACTAACCCACTGACGTCACTAAGATAGCGTCCTGTCCTTGTCTAATTATAAAGTTTGAAGTCCTATATCTTTAAAAATATTCAAGATAATTCAAAATGAAAACTTGTTTTGTGTAGCTAATATTTCGAAAAACATTTTAAAGAAATAAAAAAAAATCAGTAAAATACCGTATTACATTTCATTCGAATCGTTTTCTGTGGCCCGATTTTGCTAACGTTAAGTCGTAATCATGTCTCAATCGTGTTTCAATTGTTGTGCTTTTTTACACACTAGTTACAAGAATTATGACAGTAAGATGTGATGTGAATGTAGTGTGTGGTGTGAGTCACCGTGTGACCAGCAGTAGTATTGTGAAAAAAGTTCACATTTCTTGTAACTAGTGTGTAAAAAAGCACAACAATTGAAACACGATTGAGACACGATTATGACTTAGCGTTAGCAGAATCGGGCCACTGATCTGACGTAACGACTTTTTTAAACATATATCGATATTGATTACATTGTTTATAACATATGTCACTATATTTATAACATTTAAATACCTTTTCAAGGGATTATATTACATAATACATCAGGAGCATGGACTTATTAGACTGGGCACGCCGCGGCCGTACAACGAGTTTTTCGCATATAACCTGACACTATACGTCCATACCATCCGAACATACAACCCCTTACACCACACGTTCATTCCGCTCTGACATACTATTGCTCGTATAACACCTCACACCACACATCATTCACCGCCATTCAGGGTATAAAAGAAGAAGAAAAAAAGAAGAAAAGAAATAAATAGTTAAGAAAAGAAGGGAAAAGAAAATTATAAAAACAAACCTAATTTAGACCACGATAAAATATAAAGCACGATACTGGATTCGAGCATTTGTAAATTTCAAAGAAGCTACGAATCGGGTTTAAAAACCGTACGGGGTGGGCGGGAGTAACGAGAAGATCTGACAAGGAGCTTGTCATTTGGATCTAGCTAGGCTGAAACGAGCTTTGTGAGGCGGTATCTGGCTACTGGTTACAAACATTTGTGAAAGTCAAAGAAGCTATGTCATCGGTTCGAAAAGCTCTACGGTGCGGGCGGGAGACCTTGTAACGAGAAGATCTGGCAAGAAGCTAGACATTGCATCAGCTTATACTGAAATAATTTATTCAGTCCAGGCTGTTACAAGCACTTGTAAATGTCAATGAAGCTAAACCATCGGTTCGTAAAACCCTATGGCGGGAGACACCTTGTAAAGAGAATAACCGACAAGAAACCCAAGGGAAGGAGTGGATCATTTTGTTGCTCAGTACCAATTATTTTAATTTTTTTAATGTATGGTAGTCCGCCCAACAACGGCCAAGGCACAATGGCACGGCACAGTATGTGCACTTTTGCGAGACCATTGTGCGCTTCCCCGCCGCGGTGCAGCGGACACACCTTAATTGCTTGTGCTGCCCAGGTTTGTTGGGCGCCTTCAACTCTGTATGATCCGCGAAATGATCCACTCTTTTGATAAGCCGGCGGGGAGTCTCTGAGATCTCATCTTGATTGGGCCGAATCCGTGACTTTTGCCTGGTAAATAGACCCTTGGCCACTTTCTCCCGGAACTCCCTATGGCTTATAGGCATGCACGCGGCAGGATTTTTTTTGTAAATTATGAATGTATTCAAAAGGCTGGTGTTCAACAGCCTTTTGAATACCTTCATATACCACTTGCGTCCTCGTTTGCGTTCCATGAGGAACATCGACAGCTGTTGGTCTTTGTTGTCGACGCCCCCCATGAAACGGTTGTAATCCACTATTGCTGCAGGCTTTTCGATAGCTATGCCAGCCCGAGTGGCAGGCAATCGGTTGTCCTTGTGATAGGTAGACACTGCGGTGACTAGTTTTAAGTCCTTCCACGCAATTAAACTAATGTCACCGCAATGTCTAGCTATCTGTTCTCCCCGGGCCATGCGCCTTTCATTAATTACTTTTATGTCATCGGGAATGTGAGGCCTACCACGGTTCATGGTCCCAATGACATCAGTCTTCCTCTGTTTGAGGAACCTGGTCAAGGACAATTGGTTGTACCAATTGTCCATGACCAGCGTGTGCCCATAGTCAAGAAACCCATCCATAACTTTAAGAACTGCCTTTGCAGTGCAATTGTCGAAGCCATGGATGGGTTCATTGGTTGTCGAGTTCTTCCCGGTATAAATGTGGCATTTTAGTAAGTAGCCCGATACCGCCTCACATAGCTCGTAACTTTTTATACCAAAACGTGCGGCTTTCGTACGTATGCATTGCACCCAGCTTAGATGGCCCTTCCAAAGTAACAAGGACTCGTCTAAGCTGAGGTGCTTGCAAGGAGTATAAAGCGCGCTAAATCGCGCATTGCAGTGGTCTAATATTGGTTTTATTTTTAAAATTTTCTTTTCAGACAATGATAGAGAAGAGTTGTCGTTGTCATTGTCGACGAAATGGAGCATTTTACTTATGAGAATGAACCGATTCCTCGACATAAGGCGTCGGAAATCGGGCATTCCCAGAATACCCGTCGTCCAATAATCATTCAAAACTGCCCTGTTACACAAAGACATCAAAATCAGCATTCCAAAGTATTCATACAACTCCTCGGTGGAGATATCGGTCCAGACGCTCAAATGCTTCGGGATCGGTCTCTCCACCTCGGTTAATGATGCAAACATATCCCAAGCATACTTATTCGTCTGTCGTACAATTTCACTCATAATCTCCTCATCCCATACAGCCTTAAATGCTTCCACTGGATCCTGAGTTGCAAACGAAGGGCCAGGTGTCCGTAAATATGTTTCTTCCTGGCCGAAAAATGTTGAAAAATCTTCAGACCAGGAGAAATCTTGCAGATTTACAAACTCCTGTCCCATCGCCGGCATCTCAGAATCCTGTCCTTCCACTCTCTCATTCACACCATCACCACTAGCTTCTATTCCATCTTCTCTTCGTTCTTCTACTATTCCTTCATCTTCCACTCTAGCACTCACACCAGCACCACTAACTTCCATTCTTTCTTCTCCTCGCTTCTCAACTATTGCTTCATCTTCCACTACTCTTTCATCCTCAACGTCCAAATCTTCCTCCCATGCCTCCTCACGCACACAACGCGCACGCAATCGCATGGCATAGAAATTTTCGAATTCATCATCGCTGGACTCGCCATCCGTCCCGTCTTCGTCCGAAGAATTGAGTGCATGCTTGCCGAAGCTGCGTCGAGCCCTTTTAGGCTGCGAACAACCCGCGGCCTCAGGCGTAGTTGGGGGTCTCCATACCTTCAGTAAAAGAGCAAACAAAAAAAATCACCGTACCGCCACTAAGTATCCAACGTGTTACCAACCCTATCCCAACCTCATTTACCCAATCATCATTGCATTACATGCAATTCACTGACGAATCATATAATTCACCATAAAAGGCAGGGTTCGAAAGGATAATTATCATGATAATTATCGTGATAATAACATGGATAATTATCAATTGATGATAACAAAAAAATGCGCTCGTGAAAGTGAACTGTTTGAACGTGTATTTCCGCACTTGCGTGTATTCGATCGAACGCACGAAGTGTCAACGTGGCATGGGGATTCCCCTTAGAAGTAAAAATCAGTTCGGATTATTCAAAGTTGAGTGAACTTGAGTGTCATTGGTTTGTTAAATACTGTTCATTGAGTTGAATTTGTAAAATGCTTTGTGAGAATGATCAAACTTGGTCATACTTTATTAGCTCGTTGCAAAAATGTAGCAAAGAGATGCAGGAAATATTAATAGAATGAAATCTCTCGTAAAAGTATGTAAGCCTCAAGTTCACACATCAGAACAAGAACCCCAGCCAATCCAGCCATTAATTAATGTTAGTATGTGTTAGATATTAAATAAAAATTATAATATTTTTTTTATCAGAACTTGCCCAAATTATAATGCATTTCTTATAAAACAATATAACAAATAAAGTTCTTACACTTGTGATAATTATCAAGAAGCGTTATTATCTTGATAATTTCGAAGCCTGATAAAAAGCAATGAAAACAAAGACCATAATTTCATGTGCGTCAAGTTAGCAGCCTCACAACAGAATTAGATGGTTTTGATTATGTCAAAAAATACTGTGTAAATAGTGTTAAATAGTGATGTATATTAAATAAATAGTGATACTTTGATTCAAAAGATATTTGAGTATCTTAGTGAGGCTGCTAACTTAACGTCTAGTTAGCAGTCACCTCAAGAAATACAGTTCGTATCAATGTGATTTATATGTCAAAAAATACTGTATAAATAGTGTATCGTAAACGCAAAATTTCAAAAGTAGTGCTTTAATACAAGCCGAGATATTAGGGTCTCTAAGTTGGCTGCTAACTTGACGTTTCTTGCGATGGAGATTCCAGGGAAACAGGTACAAGTTTTTAATAAATAAATACTTGAAAAAATACTGTGTGAAATAGTGAATCTTAGGATATAAATAAAAAAAGAATTCTTCTTTGCTATTTTCAAAAAATCGAATGTAAACTTCTACCATACATTCAATTTTAGGTACAGTCGTGTACAGTTTTCTTTAGACGTACTGATATTGTCAATTTTTTTATTCCAGTCATTTCAAATGACACATAATCTATCGTATATCGTAACATAATATGTCAAGCATTTGTCATTTGTGACTCGAATTAATTTGGCGAAATCCGGAAGGACACCGCAATGCATACAAGAAGTAGACACGAATCAATCTCATAGTTTGGGATAGCGTTAGACGTTAAAAGTTATGACAATTAATTTAACACGTAAAATAAATATGAAAGTTAAAATAAATGAATGAAACAGAATCACTATTTTTTACAGCATGTTATTTTTTCTTGTCGTACATTTGGAAACGCCCCATCGCCAGCGCAAACGAGTCACTGGCGTAGTAGGTACAAAGCAACACCGCGAGATTGCGTGATTTTGTTTACTTACGTGATTTCGATTCGGTGACATGACATTGGAGAAAAGTTTTGTTTGTTTTAAAATTGGTGAGCAGTAAGTACATATGTACCATAAGAAGTGATATCACGTGCAAGTTTATATCCTATAATAACAACCTACAGTTTAAAGGTACGTAACTTATTTCCTATTTTGGTATTTATTTATTAAAATGATATAGGTTAGCTCTTAGTCATTCAAAACTTCTCGTATTTAGTACCTTCATAAGTACCAAGCTAATCTTTCGTAAAGTAGTAACTTTAAGTAGTAACTTAGGAACTTAGTTACTTAAGTATATTCTTAGTGCATTAAATATTAAAGTTACTTGATTAGTCTTTTATGACTAGGTATTAAAAGCTGTTCAGTTACAGCGGTTACTTTTTTCAAATGACAACCGACTACGCGTGTGGTTGTGTGAGGTGAGACTAAATAATTATCTTTCTTTTTATTGTTTAAATTTTTTGAATTGTTGAAAATGTTTTATTTTGCTATCCAAAATATCGACAATAAGGTAGAAATAAAGTAAAACAATTATAAAAATATATTTTTTTTCGGAAATTTATTCTAAACACTTCAAATAATCTACCCCTTAAGTATAACTTGATAAAAAAACTCACGGTATATTAAAACTAGCTGATCCGGCTAACTTCGTATTGCCTTATTGACAGCACGCCACCTACCGGGTCCAATTGTAAAACCATTCTTGAATTCACCTGAATACACACCATTTTTTTTATTAAAATCGAAGAAGCACAGAAGAATTATATACTTATATAAAGATTACTTATGAATCGTCAACATTTTCCTACCGCCCATTCAAGACTTTTATTCTTGTCTATTAAAAATTTTAAAATTTTAAAAACCCCCGATAAAAAAAGACAAATAATAAAATTCCTCTCTCGATCGGAGGACCACAAAAAGAGAAGTACTGAAAGGGTGTATTATACGTCGGGGGTCCCCCGACCGAGAGATAAATTTTATTATATGACTTTTTTTTCGAGGGTTGTTATTTTTTATATTTCATCCTTTTTAAATTACACTCAAAATAAAAATAAAACCGCACTGAAATCGTTTGATCCGTTTAGTCACTACGAATATAAGTACAGACAGAAAGTAACTTGCCGCCATTTTGTTTTTTTATTGCACCTAAATTTGCCTAAAGTATATATTATTTTAGTCAAAGCACCACTTCTGTATCTTTTACCGTTTCTAAAGGCAGTTAACCATCTCCATAAATGGCCGTATAGATTTTCATCAAACGTAGCTAAGAACCACCTCGATTCATTTAGCTTTCAATTGAAAAAAAACGCATCAAAATCGGCCCTGTCGTTTAGGAGCTACGTTGCCTCAGACAGACAGACAGACAGTCTGACAGTAGGTAGGTAAGTAGGTAGGAAGTAGAATAAAAAGTAGAACATAGCATTTGTTTCTTCCGAAAAATAATATTATACTGAGAATAGAGTATTGACACAATCAAAAATTTGATGAGATTTAATAAAAAATAAGGGATAGATAATAATAAAAAAAATGCCTTCAAACAAAAACTGCAGACAAATACTCACTTCCCAAAAAATTAAAAAATTAAAAAATAATTGAATCATTCCATTCAAAGGATGAAAGGGTGGGACATTATCGAATTAATTTTGGAACTTACTGATTTGATTAAAGTCGGTGCCAAGCCATTACCTACCTACCTATTGTTATGTATTTCACACCACTCCGCGCATGAGATATTGTGTATTATTGTTTCACTAAATATTTTCTTTCTGTTGAAATCAATTTAAATAGAAAATTTATCTATGTTCACACAAAATTGCTAACGGGTGGCAACACTGTTAAAAAACTTCCCTTGTAACTTTTGACGTTCTTGTTGTGCACATCGTGGCTGAAATAAATAGTTTATTCTGCATAATACGTATTGTTTCAATATATCACCCATAACCCAACACTTTCGGCTTGACACCGACTTCAATCAAATCAGTAAGTTCCAAAATTAATTAGATATTGTCCCGCCCTTTCGACCTTTGAATGGAATGATTCAATTAATTTTTTACTTTAACGTTTTTTGGGAAGTGAGTTTTTGTCGGCAGTTTTTGTTTGAAGGCGGTTTAATTATTTTTTTAAATTTGTTTATTTTTCATTTTTTAGTGTAAGAAATCTAATGCGCAAGCGTCGCATAATGTGCAATGTTTAAAACTGTAGCCCATATCTAAATTAGAACACTCAGACAAGCACCATCCTCCAACTTTTAACTGTTATGCAGTTTTTTAACCTTCCACCATCAGCTAACCTAAATAACTTAAAAGAATACAACTAAAGGTCTATTCATGCATATGGTACTTAAAAAACATGCTTTAACTCCTAAGCGTTAAGTAGTTTTACCTTCCATCATCAGCTCACCTAAATAACCTGAAAGAATACAACTAAAAATCTTTACGTATCAACAATATTTGAGGAGTTGTACCTTCCATCACCAGCTCATCACCATGAGATGATGACTACCAGATGCAAATACTTAAAAAACTTTAGAAAATCTATAAAATACGTAAATTACCATAAAATTTACGGGTTTTCCTCGATTTCCCCTGGATTCCACCATCAGATCCTAACTTGGTAACAATGTGACCACCTCAGGAGTTTACTCTTTCGAATAAAGAAATAATCATTGAAATTGGTCAATAGTTCGCGAAGATATTGACGTGTAAAGCAGGAACTACCAGTCAAAAACTATGTGTTTTTTCAGGACTGTGAAAAAACTACTGAACTGACTACTTTGAATTTTTCATGGGACCACACATAAACTATTTTCTTTCAGATAAAAAAAGAATTATTAAAATCGGTTAACAACTGGCGAAGTTATGGTAAAACATACATAAAAAAAATACAGTCGACTTGAGAACCTCCTCTTTTTTTGAAGTCGGTTAAGAAGTGAATATATATTTTTTTAAATACCTAATCAATAGCATTAAACCGATTAAACGTATGTATTGACACAATCAAAAATATATATTTCACTTTTTTGCTCGATAGTACGCACTCCACGATTGAAATAAAGTTTGAACCTTATTACTAAGGAGCAAAGTTCAACATTGATCGTCAGCATATATTCAGATTATTATGTAGAAGTTTACATTAGATTTTAAAAAAAAAAACAAAGAAGAATTCTTTTTTTATTTATATCCTAAGATTCACTATTTCACACAGTATTTTTTCAAGTATTTATTTATTACTAGCTTTCCGCCCGCGGCTTCGCCCGCGTGGACTACACGACGTTATCCCGCGGGAATGTGACATTTTTCCGGGATAAAAAGTAGCCTATGTTCCTCTCCAGGCTACAAAGTATCTGTGTTCCAAATTTCAGCCAAATCCGTTCAGCCGTTTTGGCGTGATTGAGTAACAAACATCCAAACATCCAAACATCTAAACATCCAAACATCTAAACTTTCACATTTATAATATTAGTAGGAAAAACTTGTACCTGTTTCCCTGGAATCTCCATCGCAAGAAACGTCAAGTTAGCAGCCAACTTAGAGACCCTAATATCTCGGCTTGTATTAAAGCACTACTTTTGAAATTTTGCGTTTACGATACACTATTTATACAGTATTTTTTGACATATAAATCACATTGATACGAACTGTATTTCTTGAGGTGACTGCTAACTTGACGTTAAGTTAGCAGCCTCACTAAGATACTCAAATATCTTTTGAATCAAAGTATCACTATTTATTTAATATACATCACTATTTAACACTATTTACACAGTATTTTTTGACATAATCAAAACCATCTAATTCTGTTGTGAGGCTGCTAACTTGACGCACATATAATTTCGAACCCTGATACAAGGCAATGAAAACAAAGACCACCCACACAAGTAATGCATACATTACACATTTTAACAAAAATTACTCACCTCAAGCTTGCGCCCCTGTGGAGTCTGCTCCAACAGTACACGCTGCTCGACGTCTGGGCGGTGCAGGGTACCACCTGGGGACCTCTCAACCTCCAGGGCGGGCACAAACGATGATAGTTTATTATTAGCCATCTGTAAAAATGTCAGAATACCATTGAAAGCTGCCCCAAAGTAGTGTTTATGTGTCGTTCAACAACAAGGTCCTTTCGAGCAACTTGTTACAGTTACATAATATGTGCGTCAAGTTAGCAGCCTCACAACATGGTTTTGATTATGTTGTATGTTATGTTGTGATTCCGACGTCATCCGCCGCCTTGTTGTTTTTGAGCTGCTTGAGAGCCATTCTAATCTCGTACAGGCTGACGTTCGGGATATCTTCGGTATAGTGTCGGATAAGCTTGGCTCTAGGTTCTGTAGCCTTACTTTCAACAGGTGTTTGCGTGGAGTACAACTGTCCATAGAAACTCTCAATCTCCCTCAGGATTTCAGGATGGAAGGTACAACTTCTCAAATATCGTTGATACATAAAGATTTTTAGTTGTACTCTTTCAGGTTATTTAGGTGAGCTGATGATGGAAGGTAAAACTACTTAACGCTTAGGAGTTAAAACATGTTTTTTAAGTACCATATGCACGAATAGACCTTTAGTTGTATTCTTTTAAGTTATTTAGGTTAGCTGATGGTGGAAGGTTAAAAAACTGCATAAGTAACAGTTAAAAGTTGGAGGATGGTGCTTGTCTGAGTGTTCTAATTTAGATATGGGCTACAGTTTTAAACATTGCACATTATACGACGCTTGCGCATTCGATTTCTTACACTAAAAAATGAAAAATAAACAAATAAAAAAATATATATTAAACCGCCCTCAAACAAAAACTGCCGACAAAAACTCACTTCCCAAAAAACGTTAAAGTAAAAAATTAATTCAATCATTCCATTCAAAGGACGAAACGGGCGGGACAATATCTAATTAATTTTGGAACTTATAGTGTAGGCAATGAACAGATTCTTTGTATGGGGAGACCCATACATTAATTCCTCAGTCTATGAAACTTTGCTGGGTTATAAAATCGCATGAGTCATAAACTTTTAAATAATTACTTAACCAAAAAAAAACTCACACGGAAGTTAGGTATTTTATTTTTGTAGGTGTACTTACTGGGCACTGCCCACTAAACAGACACCTATCAGTGATTAAACGGACAGAGGACCCGATCTGTCCGCAATGCAAAGAAAGAGAAGAAACAAGCTACCACTTCATGGCAGAGTGCCCGATGTACGCATCACTGCGCTGGGAGCTCTTTGGAACGGACAAGCTTAAGGAAGAGGATCTGAAGAAGTTAACGATAAGTCAACTCAACAGGTACTGTAAGCGCACAGGTAGGTTCGAGGGTCCGACGCCGGTGGGGTAAATGATAACCCGCCTCCCCCCCTGATTTTTCAGTTTTTAGGGGACTTGGGGAACTGGGTGAAATGGTCCCGACCTAGGTGACTGATCACCCGTCCGGCTTCGCTGGCGTCCCCCCTATAAATAATAATAATAATAATAATAGGTATTTTATACCTAAATACACAAATCTGTTTATATATTGAACCGAGTAATTTCTCAGTCCAAATTTATTTAACCAAATAATTTATTTGGTTAAATAAATTTGGACTGACTGTAATGTCATAGAAAAGTACAACCAAATAGACTACCAACTAGCACAACTGAGAAAAGTAAATGTGATCAAAGATAAAAAGTTAAGCGAGAAGACAATAGAGCTCCTGGAAGAAAGAAAAACATTAATGATAAACAAATCAAAAAGTGAAGAAAATCGCAACAGAATATCCACACTCAGTAACCAGAATAGAGAAAATATAGGAAGATAAAGAGAACAACAAGACTAGAAGATGAAATCCAAAGAACAGGGGGAACAAAAAAAGCTCTCAAGGAACTCAAGGAACATGGAACGGAATGGACACCCAAGTTAAAAAATAACTCATCAAAACAAATGACAAATCGTAGAGAAATCCAAAAACATGCTACAAGCTACTATAAAATCCTTTACTCTAATAATGATGCTGAACAAGAAGTTAACACTCATGTAAAATCAAATACGAAAAATAAAAATGTCCCACCAATACTCGTGCAAGAAGTAGAGAAAGCCATTACAACACAAAAGCTAGAAAAAACCCCCGAACCCGACAATGTAACAAACGAATTGATGAGAGGCACCATGGAAGAGTTAAGCCCAATTTTAACCAGGATATTCAATGATATTTTAACAACAGGCAACATCCCTAAACAATGGAGCGAATCACATATTATCCTCCTCCACAAGAAAGGGGATAAGGATAACATCAGTAACTACAGACCAATAAGCCTCATATCAAATGTGTATAAAGTCTTTGCTTAAATAATTTTGGAAAGAATAACAAGAGTCCTTGACGAAAACCAACCGATAGAGCAAGCTGGATTCAGAAAAAATTACAGTACAATAGACCACATCCACACAATCAAACAAGTCCTGGAAAAATATAACGAATACCAGAAGCCCTTGTATAGCTGCTTTATAGACTACTCCAAAGCGTTTGACAGCCTAAATCATAAATTCATCTGGCAGAGCCTAAAAGAACAAGGAGTGGACGATGAATACATACAAATAATTAAATCCATATATAAACAAAGTAAAAGCTGCATTAAATTGGAATCAAAAGGAGAATCATTTCCTATAAACAGAGGAGTGAGACAAGGAGACCCGCTTTCTCCCAAGCTGTTTAATACTGTGCTGGAACATATATTTAGAGGGTTAGATTGGGAAAATTACGGTATTAACATCAACGGCAGCTACCTTAACCATTTGAGATTCGCAGATGATATTGTCCTGCTAGAAGAAGATCCTAAGAAGTTAGAGCAAATGATAAAAGAGTTAGCAGAAAAAAGCAGAGAAATAGGGCTGGAAATGAATGCAAGTAAAACAAAAGTCATGACCAACTCCACGGAACACAACATAGAGGTCTACGGGAACAGGCTTGAATATGTGAAAGAATATGTGTACTTAGGACAGATTATATCTCACGAGGACTTCATAGAGTCCTCGTGAGATATAATCTGTCCTCTGTCCTGTAAATTTATGTCCAAGGAAATAAATAAAAGAATAGCCTGCGGATGGAAAAAATACTGGTCCCTTAAAGAAATAATGAAGAACAAAGATCTAAGCATGCATATCAAGGGAAAGACTTTCAACACTTGCATTCTCCCATGCATAACGTACGGCTGCGAGACATGGTCATTAACGGACAAACATAGAGAAAGACTAGCTAAAACACAAAGAGCAATGGAAAGAAGTATGCTGGGAGTCAGACTCAGCGATAAAACTAGGAACTCGGAAATAAGAAGGAAAACTAAAGTAGCGGACATAATAACTCGTATAGAGCATTTAAAATGGGGTTGGGCAGGACATATGATACGTTGCAAAATAAATAAATGGAGCAAACAAGTAACCTTATGGTACCCAAGAGAGTCCACTAGAAGACAGGGGCGTCCAAAAACAAGATGGAATGACGATATCCGCCTAACCTTGGGGCCATACTGGACCAGAGTTGCAGAGGATAGAGCTCAGTGGAGAGAGCTGGAGGAGGCCTATGCCAAGAGGCACGCCGAATTGCGAGATATATTATAATAAAAATCTGTAGAAAAATTGTACCGACAGATTAAGCATTTTCGGAAAAAGAGGCTTATTATTATTATTCCCTTTATTACATTTTAAATACTTACAAAATTATATTTCTAAACATTAAATTTTTACAATGTATAACACTAAAAAATATAACATTTAAAAATACAAAAATGCAGTTCCCCAACGGCAGCAAGATCAAGGTCCCGGCTACCGATGGTTAAGGATCCAGAGACAGAAACCTTCTCACTATACGGGCCGTGTCCAGAAGTACTGCCTTCTGCATCTGACTCCCGATCCATCCACCTAACGCAAGCCTCTTAAGGTGTTTATCGAGGCTCTTGGCTATCAGACCATGGGCAGATATGACTATCGGAACAACAATTGCTGAATCAATGTCCCACATGTCAACAATCTCGTGAGCTAAATCAAGATATTTGTTTTCTTTATCTTTTTCAGCTTTCACAAGGTTGTCGTCATGGGGAACAGTGACATCAACAATTATCGCGCGGCGTTCGTGTCGATCTATCAATACAATATCAGGCTTATTAGCTACAATAGTCCTGTCTGTAATGATAGATCGATCCCAATACAATGTGGCATGGCTATTTTCAAGGACCTGTTCTGGTGCATACCTGTAGTACGGCACCTCGGATGCCACAAGACTATGTTTCAGAGCAAGTTGTTGGTGTATTATCCTGGCCACTTGGTTATGTCTATGCAAATACTCGCCGTTTGCGAGACGAGAACAACCGGAGATTATATGCCTAAGGGATTCACCCGGACGATGACACACTCGGCAAATATCCACTGTGCCATCCCTTAGGATATACTTTCGGTAGTTATTCGTCATCACAACCTCATCCATAATTGCACAGACAAAACCTTCGGTTTCACCAAAAAGATCACCGAAACGGAGCCAGGATACTGAGGCTAATAAATCTACGTCGGGCCCATGGAGAGCCCGGTAGAATCTGCCATGTAACTCCTTGCTTTGCCACACAGTGCTGCGGTCGGAAGTACTAAGTACTACAGGTTTGCGCCAGTTTTCTTTTGCTAAAAATAGAGGAGTCAGTCCATTGTCAACAGCAACTACATCTCTATGAGACCCCATATCGACTTGGAGAAAATACTCCCTAAGATTGCATATCTCGCGGTTATGCAATGTCTTAGCATTTAAGAAGCCACGACCACCGCACTTCCGCGGGATATACAATCTCATGGTCGATGAACGTGGGTGATGTATGCGGTGTGCTGTTAGCAATGTACGAACTTTTCTATCCAGGGCATCCAGTTCAGTTTGAGTCCATTTAAGTATGCCGAAGGAATACATCAGTACCGGCATGACCCATCCATTGTATGCGCGAACCTTGTTTCCGCCTGACAAAAGACTTTTAAGGACTTTTGAAAGGCGCCCCAAGAAACGCTCACGCAACGACTGTTTCATGTCAGCATCGTTGATGCCTAATGCCTGTGACATACCTAAATATTTATAGGTTTCGTTTACGGAGAGAGATCTAAGATGAATAGAATCCGAGAGTTGTATACCCGTAGATTCCATTATCTGACCACGCTTTACATGCATGACTGCACATTTGTCCACACCAAATTCCATTTTAATGGCATTACTGAAAGCTTCAGTAACCTTCAGTAACGCTGTCAAATGAGAACTGCTATGGGCAAATAGTTTCAGGTCATCCATGTACAGCAGGTGTGATATTAATTGACCATTTCTCCGTAAACGATAGCCTAACCCTGAACTCTCGAGAAGTGTACTCAGAGGGTTCAAGGCCAGACAGAACCACAATGGACTCAAACCGTCACTCTGGAAGATACCTCGCTCTATTTTTATAGGATCGCCCTGACCTAGAATCCGTCGAGATCCTGGATAGAAAAGGACTGTTCTCCATTTTCGCATGCACGATATCAAGAAAGTGCGTAAAGTTGTATTTATTTTATACAACTCCAGCACCCTCATGAGCCACGAATGCGGCACGGAATCATATGCCTTCTTATAATCTATCCAGGAAGTCGACAGGTTCTTTCGGTTTTGACGAACCTGTTGTTTAATAGCCATGTCAATGAGGAGTAGCTCCTTAGTACCACGGGTAGTACCCTAAGTTATAGGACACACATAAAAGAAACCAGTAAAAAGGCAATGACAGCTCTCATGCAGTGCAGAAGAGCCGTTGGCAGGAACTGGGGCATGAAACCCGAAGTGGTCCAATGGATCTATAGGGCAATCATCCTATCGAGAATCCTTCACGGAGCACTAGCATGGTGGCATAAGGCAAAACTAGAATACAACAGAAAAGAACTCACTAAGGTACAAAGACTAGCTAGCGTCATGGTATCGGGAGCCATGAGAACAACTCCCACGGCCGCCTTAGAAATGATACTAGGCCTTAGTCCAATAGATCTTGAAATCGAAAAGAGAGCTACAGAACAATGGTTTAAGCTGAAAAGCACTAACCTGTGGATAGGAAGGCACAATGATCATGGTCACGCTGAAATAGGAAAAAAGTACGAAGAAAACCTTTCCATGATACTGGGTTATAATGACCTAATAAAAAAGGAAAGGATCTTCGACAAAAAGTACAGAATAAGCATCAGATCCAGAGAAGACTGGAAAATAGAACATGACAATCTGGATAGCACTGCAGTATGCTACACAGATGGGTCAAGAAAGGAGTCAACTGGACTATCGGGAGCTGGGGTATACATAGCTAAACCCAACACTATAAGAACTACTTTTAATCTGGGCAAGTACGCCAGCGTGTTCCAGGCGGAAGTATTCGCGATACTGGAGTGTGCGAACATGATTAAAAGTGAGATAGGCAATTATAACGTAGGAAAAATAATAATATATAGCGACAGTCAAGCTGCCATCAAGGCCCTTGATAAAGCGGAGACTACCTCAGCCCTGGTGAAAGAATGCAAACAAAGCATTCAGGCACTTGCCAACTTGGTTGAGGTAGAAGTTGCCTGGGTACCTGGACACGAAGGTAACGTAGGCAATGAGGAAGCCGATGAATTAGCCAGGGGAGGAGCTTATGAACCCTTCATTGGCCCTGAACCAAGACTACCAATCGCATATAGAATTACTAAGAACATTATCGGGATCAGAACAATCAAAGAAACCAACCAAAGATGGATGAGAAGAAAGGACTGCAGACAGTCTAAGATTTTCATCAAATCGGTTGACAAGAAGAAAACTAGAGAACTTCTGAAACAGAGTAGGAGAAATATAAGAACGATTGTAGGTGTACTTACTGGGCACTGCCCACTAAACAGACACCTATCAGTGATTAAACGGACAGAGGACCCGATCTGTCCGCAATGCAAAGAAAGAGAAGAAACAAGCTACCATTTCATGGCAGAGTGCCCGATGTACGCATCACTGCGCTGGGAGCTCTTTGGAACGGACAAGCTTAAGGAAGAGGATCTAAAGAAGTTACCGATAAGTCAACTCAACAGGTACTGTAAGCGCACAGGTAGGTTCGAGGGTCCGACGCCGGTGGGGTAAATGATAACCCGCCTCCCCCTGATTTTTCAGCTTTTAGGGGACTTGGGGAACTGGGTGAAATGGTCCCGACCTAGGTGACTGATCACCCGTCCGGCTTCGCTGGCGTCCCCCCTATAAATAATAATAATAATAATAATAGTACCACGGGCCCCATTCCTACATCCATTTTGAGAGGCGAACATAATAGAATTTTGATCAATGTGTTTATTAATCTTCGACCTCAAAATGGACGTAAGAATTTTATAAATTGTTGGTAGACAGGTGATAGGTCTATAGTTTTTGGGGTCCGCAGTACTACCAGATTTATGGAGCAGATGGGTTATGCCTGTTGTCATAAATTCTGGAAGCGATCGAGATAATAAAGCACATTGAAATTGAGATGCTAAGCAAACATGCGAGCTAGGTAACCATTTATACCAGAAATTGTGCAGTCCGTCCGGGCCTGGAGATTTCCAGTTGGGTAAGGAACGAACTGCACAAACTACGTCTTGGTAGTCAATGGTTACTTCATTCATGTCAGGTATAAGCTCACACGAACGCTCAACATCCTCCATCCACGCGCCTTCAGAGTGAGTGACAGGCACGGACCAGATGTTGTGCCAAAAAGAAATCATGGCATCATCATCCGGCCGATGCATATCAGTATCACTCTGATCCGATCGCTCCCAGGATGCATAAACACGTCGTTGATCTCTCTCGAACATGCGGTTCTGAGTCTGAGTAAAGCGATCGACTCGCACCCTATACCTTCAAATACGATTAGCCCATGCACAAATTTTCTGCTTCAGGAAGTCGATGCGCTCTGTGACACATGAAATAAAATTATTATTATTATTATAAATAAGTTATTTATACTATGTGATACTTGATAAAAATCCAAAACTTTTTTCTTACGGTACGCTTGGCAAAATGGTATAATTCCGTAAAAAAGTTCGATAGAGACATTTTTCGGTCCAAGTCACCCCAATTATTTTATTAAAATTTGGTGTTTCTGCTGGGATTTTTTTTTTGGATATTTCATATTATTGTTTTTATACGTTACATGAATATGTCCGTTGAAGAAAGTTAAGACGGAGCATTTTTCCTAAAAAAGTATCAATGAAATAAGACTTTTATTAAAAAATACCTAACCTTCTATTATTATTATTTTTTGGAAATTTATACAATACTTTTAATTTATTGATACTTTATCATGCTGTAAAGTTTTTTCTGACTGAGGAATTCCCTCCGGCCGTTTTCACAACTGCGATTTGCAACTAGTTGCGAATTAAGAGTTTTTTTCTTTGTTCGCAATCAGTTGAGAATCAAGAGAACTTTTTCTTAACCGCAACTAGCACAACTAGGTATTACAGGTCAGGACTTTTTTTCCGTATTCGCAACCTTCGTCGTCTGTTTGTTGACACTCTTTTTATGTTAATTTTGCATAAAAACTTTTCAAGAGTATACTGCCCCCAACGGTAATAAGTATCAATTGACAATTACATACAAACAAGGTATCTTATCTTGACAATGCACTCATCGTAACGTTATTTTTTTCTGTTATAATATTCCAGTCTATTTTAAATTAAAGCTGTAATAATGTTTTCTTCAACGTGTTTCCCACTTCATCCAACATGGATTTCATATCAACTAAGAGAGGAGACTCAAAAATGCCCCCTGTTCCACATAGCCCTGCCGCCATATCCCCCCTGGTAGGGATACATCGTTTTTTTTTTCATCTATCGCTACCGGTTGGGGTATATCTTCCATCTATCCCTACTGGTACGCACTAGATGGAATTTATTTTTCCATTTATCGCTACCAGGGTGGATGGATTGAAAAAATAAAATTTTTTGATTAGTTAATTGTTGCTTAAGGGGATATGGTGGTAGGGCTAAGTGGAATAGGGGGGAAATGCTGCATGAGGGCCACCAATAGACATAATCCCCTCATTCCAAAACGTGAACTAAAATTGTCCCGGCTTAAAACTGGTGCTGTCACTTTCATTTTCCAAATTAAAGACAGATTTAGCTTCACTTTTAAACTAGGTCTAACTTTTAGTCCACGTTTTGGAATTGGGGGGAATATGTTTAATATGTCCAATATGCAATCGGAATAGATTTTTTTTGAGTTTTTTTATTTTATTTTGTAGGTAAGAGAGAAGAATGCTTTGTTTTTTGTTTTTGTTAGTTAAAATACTAAGATTGTCATTGCGAATTTTGGTTTTAACTCCACTTTCTTTTATTCAGTATCTAAGCTACTGGTTGCGAATGAAGAAATGCTTTTCTCCCATCGCAACTATGTAAGTTTGGGAAGTTCTTATTCTTTGTTCGCAACTAAGTTGCGGTTAAGGAAAAAGTTCTCTTGATTCGCAACTGATTGCGAACAAAGAATTAAGACTCTTTATTCGCAAGTAGTTGCGAATCGCAGTTGTGAAAACGGCCGGAGGGGAGGAATTACTGTGGGGGTCCACTAGCTTCATTGCCTACACTATTACTGATTTGATTGAAGTCGGTGTCAAGCCGAAAGTAACAAGAACAAAATATTTTGTGAAACAATAATACACAATATCTCATGCACGGAGTGGTGTGAAATACATAACAATAGGTAGGTAGGTAATGGCTTGGCATTGGCACCGACTTTAACCAAATCAGAAATTTCCAAAATTAATTCGATAATGTCCCACCCTTTCATCCTTTGAATGGAATAATACAATTAATTTTTTATTTTTACATTTTTTTTGGAAGTGAGTATTTGTCGGCAGTTTTTGTTTGAAGGCGGTTTTTTTTTATTATTATCTATCCCTTATTTTTTATTAAATCTCATAAAATTTTTGATTGCGTCAATACTCTTTTCTCAGTATAATATTATTTTTTCGGAAGAAACAAATGATATGTTCTACATTTTATTCTTCTTCCTACCTACTTACCTACCTACTGTCAGACTGTCTGTCTGTCTGAGGTAGCTCCTAAACGACAAGGCCGATTTTGATGCGTTTTTTTCAATTGAAAGCTAAAAATTATCGAGGTGGTTCTTAGCTACGTTTAGGGCATGCAAGCGGATTTTCCTGGTTCTCGAAAATCCGGGATAACCCGGGTATTTGGAAGTTCGGCTAGAACCGGTTCTTTTCTTCGGGTCTTATGGTTTTATGTGATAAGAAATGGGATGTGATAATATTCCAGTTCCAGATAAAACAAGACTAACTAAGCATAACATTTAGTCAATTAAAAACCATAATACGTATTTTAGAGGAAGCATAGCATAATAGCTAGCACTAATAACTTCACTAGTAAATAAAACCAGTTAATGTTACAGTTACAGAGCGATACTCACTCCAACCAAACCACATATTTGATAATAAAATGAACATTGGTAGCCTTTGCAATTGAGATATATTTGCTAGTTATGTATGGTGGTGTCATCTGCATAGCCGATAGTATTGTTCACCAGCAGGTCATAATACAATTTAGAATATCCTTTTTAATAAACAATTTATTGAACTTGAGAACTATCCTATTAGGTACAATAATATTCTTATCTAAAACTTAATCTAAAAGACCGCCGCGAGTCATCTCCGGTTCAAAGGTTCCCATGATACCGGCTGCGTTGCCGCGCTGTATTGCCAGGGAAAGCCTTTGAACCAAGTATGACCCGCTGCGGCGATCGTGTCCGCGTTGACCTAACCTATTTCCGAGCTCTTTAATAAAAGCTATCGCCTCTGAACCCCACACGCCAGAGGTCTCCACCGCAAAGGGGACAAAAAAGTAATTTTGTTTTAAAGCCTCATACTTTATGTGCTTTTGCCCAGCTGCATTCTCGGCAGCTGATCCAGCAGTCCGCGACGTGTAAGCCAAGTGACTGGCCGCAAAAGTGCTAACGCAGGTCGCATCCCACAGCAGACACCGACCCCTCTCCCATGGCACCAAAGTAAGACCATCTGGTCTCTTGCCGTCTGTGCGACTTAAGCCTGGAGGTTCCAAAATGCAAGGAATGTTGGCGGCGATCAAAGCTCGGCGGATGATATCGTTAAGAGCATGATGTCTGGGGAATCTACCCGCGCATCTAGAGCAGCTCAACCCATGGTGCCCGTCAGCCTCAACCTGGACTCCGCAAATGCAGCGGTGTGGCTCAACCACATTGCACCCCAGTCTCAACCCTACAGCCAACCGCAATGAGTCGTCATCCATGAGAGTGCCTAACTGGGGAGAAGGCAATGCGTGTAGCCAAGCCCCAGACTCTGGTCGGTCCTTTTTAATTAATCTTTTAGATTAGATATACAATTTAGAATATCCTTTTTAATTATTATCTTTCCAGTAATATTAATATTTTTATTATTAACTGAATTATTTCTACTCAGTTTTATTTTGAGTCCATTCTGAGAAACTAAAAAAAAATCTTCACAAACTTAAAGGACTCAACCCACATTTGGCTTAATATCTCAAAATCTATTGCAAATATCATTATATTTGATGGTTGGATATACAATTTAGAATATCCTTTTTAATTAATGGCAATGTTTTTTTTAAATGTAGCTTTTTCTGTGTGTTACGTTCTGGCCCGGCCACGGCGTCAAATAAGGCTGTGGTTGTGTCAGCAAACGGTACGGATAAGTACCTCGTAGTACTTCGTTGGAAAAAAAGAGTACCACAGTATTTCATCAGTTATAACACATTTTTGGTGGCCGGGCTGCAACGCATACGACCCAGCCCGGCCACTTTTCTATCGAAATAAATAGGTAACTTTACGATGCAATTTTGGTACGAGGTGATGGTACGTATTCTGTACCAACGAGAATGTGTCCGTTTCCCTTTAAAATAATAATTAAAACTATTTATTTTTGCATCGAAATTTCTGAAATAAAACGCCTGACATTATTGTTTCAGCAAATAAACGTAATTTGACGTCTTGAGAGATTATCACTCAGGGCTGCCTCCATACAAAAAATCGTTTGTAAGTATGAGTTTTACGAATTTTTAAGTAATAGAAATAAAACATTTTTTTTTAAAAGGGAACCGCCTTCAAAGAGAATCTTCAAACAAAATTATCAAACACTAAAAAACGAAAAAAGTAATTAGAATTTTTAATTCAAAGGACGAAAATGCATGACTTTTTTCTAACTTATCTTGGTACCTATTTACTGAACTGTTTGAAGTCGGTGCCAAGTCTAATAGGTATTTGAGGTAAATACGTCCTACACCTCACGCTTGGACCGGGTTTTTTTCAATTTTTGTTATTTCACTCAGTTTAATTCGTTCCTATTCTTTTTGGCTTGGCTTGGCACCGACTTTTTTTGTTAATTTTGTTTGAAGATTCTTTTGGAGGCGGTTACATTTTTTTAACGTTTTATTTTTCGATTTTTAGTGTAAATAATCGTAGCGAAACTACATGGTGATTATGATAAATTGTTGTAATATCGTGACCGTTACGGAGTTCAGCTATCCATCTTTAGCTACTTAGATAACTTGAAGGTATACAACTGAAGGTCCATTCGTGCATATGGTATTTACAAAACATCCTATAATAACTATGTTGAGGAGTTTCAACTCTCATCATCAATCAGCTCACCCTAATAACCTGAAAGAAAATAGGTACCTAACTATTAGTCCATACGTACCATTAATACTTAAGGAATTATTCTCCAGCTTCTAACCGTTAAGGAGTTGTAGCTTCCATCACCAGCTCATCACTATGAGATGATCATACTACCAGATGCAAATCCTTGACTAACTTCAACAATAAATGTAACGATGTTGCCTATATAAGAGAATTTCTCTTAATTTTCCTGGGATTATACCTATGTATGAAATGGATATCTATATATATAAAATTGAGGGGACATAACTCACTCATCACGAAATCTCGAAAACTACTGGACCAACGAAGATGTAATTTGGCAGGAAGGTAGATTATGCCTAGGAGACGTCCGCTAAGAACGGATTTTAGGAAACTCCCCCCCTAAAGGGGTAAAATGGGGGGGGTTAAGGTTATATGAAACTTCTTCATTAATGGATTTAGAAGCATGAAAATTGGTACTTTGGATACTGGTTATGACTAAATATGATCTGAGTTAGCAAAGTAAAAAAATCTCCCCCTTAATAGGGTAAAATGGGAAGATAAAGTTTATATGGAACTTCTTCATTTCTGAACTTAGAAGTATGAAAATTGGTATGTTGAATACTGATCATGATTGAAAATTATCTGCGTAAGCGAAGTTAAAAAACTCCCCGATAATGGGGTAAAACGGGCGGATTAAGCTTATATGGAACTTCCTCATTTCTAAACTTAGGTCCGGTTGCTCGTACATTTAACTTTTGTCAAAATTGACAAAAGTTAAAATTTAACTGATGTCAATTTTGACATCGGTCAAAGAAAAATACATTGGTTATTTTAGGGTTAAAAGTGTTGTCTGTACTATTTTATTAACCTTCCCTTAATTACTAATGGCAAAATTTAAACCACCCCCACCCTGTCGGTTATTTTGACCGCCGTTAAATCTGTAATTTGACTGCTCGTTAAAGTAACCGCTGCTTCAACAACGCTTTTTAAATTTGACCGCCGGTTAATTTTACTTTAACCATAATTTAACCCTAACCAAGCTTCGAGCAACCGGACCTTAGAAGTATGAAAGTTGGTATGTTGGATACTGGTCACGATTAAAATAGATCTGCGTATGCGAAGTTATAAAAAACCCATAATAGGGTAGAAAGGGGGGATTATTAAACTTCCTCATTTCTGGAGTTAGGAGTATGGAAATTGGTATAAAGAATACTAGGTCATCATTAAAAATGATCTGCGCAGGCAAAATAAAAAAAAACACCTAATAGGGTAGAAAGGGAATAATTGAACTCTGGCCGGGAAAATTTCATACGGTTTTTTAACTCGAAAAAAGTACAGTTCCCTTGGGATACAGTTTTTTTTGTTCACTTTATTCAATGAAGCATGGGTCCCATGACAGCTCATTTTCTTGCAAAGCATACAATTCTTTATGCATTAGAATAAAACTCAAGAAAATCAGTATTACACATTTTTAACTGACTTCAAAAAAAGGAGGAGGTTATCAATTCGACTGTATATTTTTTTTTTATTTTTTTTTTATTTTTTATGTGTGTTACCTCAGAACTTTTTAGTTAATGAACCGATTTGGATAATTCTTTTTTTATTTAAAAGGTGACGCTTCTCGTGTGGTCCCATTCAAATTTTATCAAGAACTGGCAAGAAGTTCAGGAGTTATCCTGAATAATGTGTATTCAGACTTTATTTGGGTATATGGACGATTTCATAGTTTCATCAAATTGGGGATCGTTTTCAAATATTTTTTTTCGAAAGTTGGTACTTCTGACCTGATCTTACTTTCACCAAGTCAGGACCAGGGGATCAAATCCCAGGAAAATTGAGAGAAATTCTCAAATACAGGCAAGCAAAAGAACGCATAAGCGTTCCATTTATTTTTGAAGTTAGTCAAGTATTTGCATCTGGTAGTCATCATCTCATAGTGATGAGCTGTATTGGAAGCTACAACTCCTTAACGGTTAGGAGCTGGAGAATATTTCTTTAAGTATTAATCGTACATATGGGCCAATAGTTATATTCTTTCAGGTTATTAGGGTGAGCTGCTGATGAGAGGTGAAACTCCTCAACAGTAAGGAGTTATATTATGATGTTTTATAAATACCATATGCACGAATGGACCTTCAGTTGTATTCCTTCAAGTTATCTAAGTAGCTAAAGATGGAAAGCTGAATTCCGTAACGGATAGGATATTTACAACAATTTATCATAATCACCATGTAGGTAGTTTCTTAAGCTACTTCACTAAAAATCGAAAAATAAAACGTTTTTGAAAAAAAAATGTAACCGCCTTCAAAACGGATCTTCAAACAAAAATTAACAAACACTAAAAAACGAAAAAAATAATATTTTTTTTTAATTCAAAGGACGATGATACGTGACTTTTTCTAATTTATCTTGGTACTTACTGAACTATTTGAAGTCGGTGCCAATCAAAAAGAATAAGAACGAAATATATTGAGTGAAATACCTAACATATTAAAAAAAACCCGGTCCCAAGCGTGAGGTGTAGGACGTAATTACCTCAATACGTATAAGACGGCACCGACTTCAAACAGTTCAGTAAGTACCAAGATAAATTAGAAAATGTCACGTATCATCGTCCTTTGAATAAAAAAAAAATTTCTTTTTTTTCGTTTTTTAGTGTTAGTTAATTTTTGTTTGAAGATCCGTTTTGAAGGCGGTTACATTTTTTTTTCAAAAACGTTTTTTTAGCAAAGTATTGACTTGATTTTTTGCATTTTGGTAGTTCAAGAGAAGGAGAATGTCCGAATATTATTCATACGATAGTAGCTCCTGTTTGTCTAGGTATCGTTACCTTCTTATGCCTAAACCACGGGTAGCGTGCTCGGCCTGCGATCGATGAGGTTATGTTACTTTTGCAATGGTCTATCATGGGATTGCTGTTAAAAAATATATCGTGCTTTGGAAGACACGATAAGCCGATGTTTCTGGCTGCATTTGGATTGGTTAGTACACCATAACTTCAATGGGCCCGTGTGGAAGGTCATGGCCCATTCTCCTTATCTATATGAAGGCCTGTGCCCCAGCAGAGGGGACATTAAAATAGATTGATGATGGTACTGATGAGACCTTAGAGAATGCATATCTACCTATTTTTTGACACAAAATTTTGCGATGTAATACCTACTCGCGGACGTAGTCGCGGCCGCCGGCCATTCATATTCCTATTTCTACTATCCCTACTATTATTATAAATGCGAAATTGTATATGCTCACTGATGAAATTTGGAATGGAGATAGTTTGAGACAGTGCTTCCGGGTGCTCCTACTCATTACTCCTACTGATAGGAGCACCGGGACACCCATGTCCTTATGTTAGGAAGGACATAGGCAAATTGTAACCGCGGGAATAAGGCTCATTCCCATGGTAAAATAAGTTTTGGTTTTGGTTTTAATGGAATTGCTATTAAAGGCGATAGTTTGAGTTCATGGGAAGGATGATGTTTAGAATAGAGACAGTTTAAGGCCCTGGAAAGGACATATTTTACTTTTTACCGCGGGAAATCTCATTGTAAGGAAAAATCACTTTAAGCGCGGGCTAATTTGGGGGCAGAAATTGGTATTTAAGTAAATAATTTGAGACCCTGGCAAGGATTATAATATCATATTCCCACGGGAAAATCAAAAAGTAGATATTATTTGTTTGTCCGTCTTTCACGTCCAAACGGAGTAACGGATCAATGTGATTTTTGGTACGGGGGTAGATTGGGAGCTGGAGAATGACATAGTTTATCCCGGAAAATATAACATTCCATCAGAAAAACGTTGTGTAGTACACGCGGGCGAAGCCGCGGGCGGAAAGCTAGTTAAAGAAATAAAAACTACTATTTTTTTTTCAAAATCAATGTTTATTTTGTTGTACTTAATATATTAGTAGAAACAATCAGGCTTTAAACTTCGATAACGAAAACAACAGCCACAACAGGGAACTAAGTACATAAAAAAACCGGTCAAGAGCGAATCGGACTCGTGCACCGAGGGTTCGGTACCATCATTAATATAAATAAATAAAACGTGAAAATGTTTTCATCGGCGAGGCTATAGTCGTCAGAGTTTGAGGTGTAGAATAATGCAGTTTTAGGTCAGTGCTATCTCTTGACCGATAGTGGAACTAATGTAAATAATAATTGGTTGATGATTTCTGAAAAAGTTTACTATTAAGAGACATCGTTTAATTTTTCCTGTAATCTTTACATGAACTTCTATTACATATAAGAATTTCAGATTTTCTCTTTGCAAACTTCGGCGATAAGAGGGAACGGTATTTTTTTACATTTTTCATCATAAGTCAAAAACTATGCAGCCTAAAACAAAAAAAAAACAGATGTTTGAGAATTTGCAAGCAGCGCTCTTTCATATGATACTTCATATGCCCTAGTAGCCCCACTTCGAATTTTTAAGATTAAAATTTTTTCAAAAACTTTATTTATTATTTTAATATGCCCATAAAAAGGGACCACCATACTATAAATGTTTCAAATCTATATCACCCTTCCGAAATGTATAGGAAAATATATTTACTCTTCTTTACGAAAACTTTTTTGTATTGAGGCAGCCCTGACTGCTAAGCTTTTAAAATATTTTGGGGTCTTAGAAACTATTTACACTAAACAAAATGTAAGTGGAAAAATACTAATGGGAAAAGATAGATGTATAATTATAAATTTTTATCAAATTTTAACTAAGCCTAGTTTAAATCATATGAGCCATTGCGCCTACAAAAAAAATATACAGAAGACGTCGAGTTACGTATATTGCTCAATCAACAATATCAGGCGTTTTTTTTCAGAAATTTCAATGCCTAAATATATTGTTTTAATTACCATTTTAAAGGGGAAACGGACACATTCTCGTTGGTACAGAATACGTACCATTACCCCGTACCAAAATTGCATCGTTAAGTTATCTATTTATTTCGATAGAAGCGTGGCCGGGCTGGGTCGTATGCGTTGCAGCCCGGCCACCAAAAATGTGTTATAACTGATGAAATACTGTGGTACACTTTTTTTCCATCAAAGTACTACGAGGTACTTATCCGTACCGTATACTGACACATCCACAGCCTTAGTTGACACCGTGGCCGGGCCAGAACGTATCACACGCTTTTTCTTGGAATCAATGACGGTTGAAACTTCAAACGCCCATAACTCAAAAATGACTTGGTGTGGATTGAGTCCTTTCTGCTTAACTACGTCCAATTATGCCAAATACCCAAAACATTTTAGGAATAGGTACATATATTATGTTAACGAAAGGGATTCCCACAGCATAACATGCTCGATGCGAACACGCTCGATGCGAATGTTACATTACACCTCGTAACGTTGGTCAGTACTGTACCCACCTTAACAGTCAGTCGTGAACTCTGAGTACTGAATCATTCAATTCAGTACTCAGAGGTCGTGAAGCGCGAACGGCACATGGCTCTACTTAAAATGAACCTTATTGCGTAGTTTTTAGAGCGTTGACGGGTGCACAGTGAAGTATGTGCTGTGCCACAAACCTATCTTAAAAATATCGTCTTATTTTCGTTAGTAATCCAATATTATATAAACATTTAGGTTCTCTGATAGATTATCTTCATGCTAAGTTATGAGCAATTTCAATGGTTTTTATCGTCTTGTAATGTAAGTAATAACACTGCAAATTGTTGACGGTTCCCGCGCGAAATGCCGGACCTAGATTTATTGATGTAATGGCCGAGCTTCACCTGCGTCTAATGCCATTAATTAGCGCGCTATTTGATATAATACGCAGGTGTAGCCGGGTCTTAGCGCACTAATTTGATACAATAAGACGCGCATGCCAATGACGTTTTATTAATAGACACGTTACACTCGAATAGATTGCATTTTAAAATGGCGAATTTGTTTTTCATTACGTACTACACGCTTTATGAGACAAAAAACAAACACATGTTGTTAAAATATATTTATCTCTTCCTAACAACAGGCATTTCCGCATATCCATCTCTTTTTCACCAAATAATGTTAGTAAGAGACATATATACACAAACCCCCACTGTCAAAAAGAGATAAACAATTATTGCAAGCACTGTCTTGTGTGCCAGTTTTCTGTCTCTTTCGTGCGTTCACAAGCATCTCGCTCATGCATGTCGAACTGGCAACAGCGCAAATGTCATCACTAATTATTTAATTTTTAATTTAAATTTATAATTTCATTAATTACGTATGAAATGAATATTTTTTTTGTCTTTTAAAGATCCGGCATAGTTTTTGCAACTTTTCTAAACACAGGAAGGCATTAAATTCATTATTTCAGGCGTAATCGAGAAATTATCACAGCACGTTGACACGACAAGGGTCTGTGTGTGACTGAGTAAACTTCGGGCAATTACCTTACTTTTTCGTCGCCACTTTTTAGTTCAGATAACGTATCTACATATAAAACATCATTGGCGCCATTGAGTTATAATGTACTAACGTACTAGAGAAGCTATCCCAAACAAAAATCTTGTAGTATTTTTGCTAAGCTAAGAGTTAGCCTCGCGACCAATCGAAAGCGCCCGTGCAGAAAGCGGCAACCAATAGTAGTGCAACAGACATAGATCAAACATTGCAGAACAGACATAGCTTTTGTGCGTGTTTTCTGCCTACCAAATTTTATGAGAATTCATATTTTATTTAATTAATTATTTTTTTAAGATTAAACATTGACATCGTGAGAGAAATACTTACTAATCGAGTTTATTTTTGGTACTTATATACGTTTAAATACATGAATACTATTAATTATTTTACTTGCGTTTATTTAACTTGCAGTATAAATGTAAGTTCAATGTTCAAATGTTCAATAACAAAAAAAACATCAAACTTCCATCAAAACCTGAACCCAAGTAATCACCTAAAACCTAGTACCTAAACTTTCACTTCTGCACCACAAAATAACCAATTTTGTTAATCTATGACTCTATCGAAATATGGCCGTCGCTTAATTTTTCGGCGACCTAATGAAATAATTACTCAGTAGCATGTTATTAGATACTTTAGTGAGTACTTACTAGTAAAAAATAATTCCTTGGGCTTTATAAGTATTTTTTGAGTTACTTAAACAGTACCTCAACCCACATATCGGCATTTTTAAATAAAATAGAACAGAGTACACACACGTGTTGTTGCGTCTAACGCTTGCCACAGACTAAACGAGTTGAGTCCACGTGGACTCAACTCGTGTTGCAAAGATTCTAGTTGAGATGTCTCCTCTATTCTTTTATCTCAATGATTGGCGCATGCCGTTATTGCAGGTGAAGCCCCGGCACAAGTAAAACTAATAAAACATAACGGAAATCAAAAACAATACGGAAAAAGAGTTGCTTAATGAATTTATCTTCCTAAATATGTATGTAATATTGGTATATTCGAATAGATCATGTAATTTTATTATGTTGCCAAGAAAAAATGGTTGTTTCGCGGTAAAACACACATTATTTTCAAAACCACTTTTTTATAAATATACATCACAAAACACAGTTCTATCTATTTGTGATCACCAAGAAGAATATAAATAAGATTAAATTCATCACTTTACTCACCTTTTTCCAGCAACATCAGCAATAAACCAACAATAAACACAATTTCACGGCACTTATCTTAAAAATTGTACTATGCGATTATTATAAGAATAGGACTGTCAAAACGGCCATATTTGTTTGCGTTTCGCTTCCACTTCAGGGTGTAGAATGTGCAAGAAAAGGAACAAAGATCAAAAATGCCGTTTGACCTATGCGTTTGACAGTCCTATTCTTATGATAGCCGCTACACACGTACCGATCCGACCGCCGATTTGGTCTGCTCCAGACCAAATCAGTAGGGCTAACATGACGGCAACGAGATAGCACGAGATAGTTTGTCGCGCGGCTTCCAACCAATCAGCAGTCACGCGCGCTATCTACGAGCGATCTGATTGGTCGAAAGTAATGCGACAAACTATCTCGTGCTATCTCGTTGCTGGCATGTTAGCCCATATTCGTGTTTGACGCGGTCGGCCGGATTTGGTTCGCACGAACTTCACTTCCTACCAAATCGGAACGTGTGTAGGCTTCCGACCGGACCAACTTGGCAGTGTTGACAATTTTGGAGGTTTTCCCCTAGATTTAGGGAGAAAATATGTAAAAGCGGAAATATTTAAAGCAGGTAAATTACGTTTAAGGGATTTTCAGAGGATTCAATTTAATGCTCGTTCATGAGTTTTACGTAGGACTGAACGAACGAAAGGTTTAAATATGGCCATTTATGAAAAGGTTATTTTTATCTATTAGTTTTTTTTTAGAATATTTTATTTAAAACTCGCAATTTATCGTAAAACTAAATATATATAAAAAGGGCATAACACCTCATCAATAAGTGCTGCTTTTAGTAAATATTTAGCATGTTTTAGTATTTTTTTGAAAATAACAGAAAATTTAAAAGTAATGAAATAGTTTTTTTATAGTAATAAAACATTAAAAACCGAAAATATTTTTCTTTTTAATTTATTTATTGCAAGCAAATTGATGTTTTCAGTATTTATAAATAATAATAATATTGGGACATTAGCAGTGGCTGGCAACACTGCAACAACGGCTAGAGGTCGGCCAGACCAAATCGGAACGTGTGTAGCGCCGACCGATTTGGTCTAGCAGATTTGGTTTGAACGTGTGTAGGCGCGGATCAGATCTGTAGTGAAGTTCGCCCGCACCAAATCGGCGGTCGGATAGGAGCGTGTGTAGCGGCTATAATAATCGCATAGTACCATGAAGCTCGACTTAATAGCCGCTACACACGTTCCGATCCGACCGCCGATTTGGTGCGGGCGAACTTCACTACAGATCTGATCCGCGCCTACACACGTTCAAACCAAATCTGCCAGATCAAATATGGCTGTTTCATCTTAATCGATTGTTAAACATTTGTAAAAATGTTTCTTTCGGATGCGAGGGTTTCCTCACATTGATGAAGCAACGCTGGCCTACAGCGTAACAAGTGATAGCAAAATTCGACGAGTCGTGTAAGCCTTTCGGTAGCTTAGTTAGTCAGAGCATCGGGCCGGATTCCCGGAGGCGCGGGTTCGAACCCCGCCTGAAAGCTACTTATAGGGCTCGTGGTTTTTTACTATCACATTTTTCCTATACTTACAAAATTGCATTGTGAATGCATAAAAATAATATAAAATCTCAATATGGCTGTTTCATCTTAATCGATTGTTAAACATTTGTAAAAATGTTTCTTTCGGATGCGAGGGTTTCCTCACATTGATGAAGCAACGCTGGCCTACAGCGTAACAAGTGATAGCAAAATTCGACGAGTCGTGTAAGCCTTTCGGTAGCTTAGTTGGTCAGAGCATCGGGCCGGATTCCCGGAGGCGCGGGTTCGAATCCCGCCTGAAAGCTACTTATAGGGCTCGTGGTTTTAAACTATCACATTTTTCCTATACTTACAAAATTGCATTGTGAATGCATAAAAATAATATAAAATCTCAATATGGCTGTTTCATCTTAATCGATTGTTAAACATTTGTAAAAATGTTTCTTTCGGATGCGAGGGTTTCCTCACATTGATGAAGCAACGCTGGCCTACAGCGTAACAAGTGATAGCAAAATTCGACGAGTCGTGTAAGCCTTTCGGTAGCTTAGTTGGTCAGAGCAATGGGCCGGATTCCCGGAGGCGCGGGTTCGAATTTCGCCTGAAAGCTACTTATAGGGCTCGTGGTTTTTTACTATCACATTTTTCCTAAACTAAATATATATAAAAAGGGCATAACACCTCATCAATAAGTGCTGCTTTTAGTAAATATTTAGCATGTTTTAGTATTTTTTTGAAAATAACAGAAAATTTAAAAATAATGAAATTGTTTTTTTATAGTAATAAAACATTAAAAACCGAAAATATTTTTCTTTTTAATTTATTTATTGCAAGCAAATTGATGTTTTCAGTATTTATAAATAATAATAATATTGGGAGATTAGCAGTGGCTGGCAACACTGCAACAACGGCTAGAGGTCGGCCAGACCAAATCGGAACGTGTGTAGCGCCGACCGATTTGGTCTGGCAGATTTGGTTTGAACGTGTGTAGGCGCGGATCAGTGAAGTTCGCCCGCCCCAAATTGGCGGTCGGATAGGAGCGTGTGTAGCTGCTATAATACTGAGGTAACTGGAGAGTGCAGTACGAACAATTTTTACCACACTTTTATTAGCTTCACATGTAACTAAGTCACAATGTAAGAAAATCTTGGAATTCAATTTTAACGTACTTCTAAGTGTCGTATTGATTTGAAACTTTGCAAGTCTGTATGAATCCGATGACAATACTATAATTTGCTACCATCGAGCTGATGTGATGATGGAGTCAAGAGGTAGGCAATAGAACTCTTCAATGGCTGCTAGGAAACCCCTCAAGTTTAGGCTCATTTGTTTTGTTCTGATGAGACCTATTCGCTACACTTGATGGTGAGGGTCTGATGATGGAGCAGGGAGGCAGCCTGTGGCACTTCTTAATGACCACTAGGAAAGTCCTCGAGTTTGAGCTCATTTGTTTCGTTCTGATGAGACCTATTCGCTACACTTGGTGGTGACGGTCTGATGATGAAGCAGGGAGGAAGCCAGTGGCAGTCCTTAATGACCAATAGGAAACACCTCGAGTTCTGGCTCATTTGTTTCGTTCTGATGAGACCTATTCACTACACTTGGTGGTGAGGGTCTGATGATGGAGCAGGAAGGAAGCCAGTGACACTCCTTAATGACCAATAGGAAACCCCTCGAGTTTGAGCTCATTTGTTTCGTTTTGATAAGACCTATTCGTCACACTTGGTGGTGAGGGTCTGATGATGGAGCTGGAAGGAAGCCAGTGAAACTCCCAAATGACCACAAGAAAACCCTTCGAGTTTGAGCTCATTTGTTTCGTTCTGATGAGACCTATCCGCTACACTTGGTGGTGAGGGTCTGATGATTGAGCAGGGAGGAAGTCAGTGGCGCTCCTTAATAACCACTAGGAAACCCCTCGAGTTTGAGCTCATTTGTTTCGTTTTGATAAGACCTATTCGTCACACTTGGTGGTGAGGGTCTGATGATGGAGCTGGAAGGAAGCCAGTGAAACTCCCAAATGACCACAAGAAAACCCTTCGAGTTTGAGCTCATTTGTTTCGTTCTGATGAGACCTAATCGCTACACTTGGTGGTGAGGGTCTGATGATGGAGCAGGGAGGAAGTCATTGGCATTCCTTTGTGACCACTAGGAAACCCCTCGAGTTTGGGCTCATTTTCGTTCTGCTGAAACATATTCGCTACACTTGGTGGTGAGGGTCTGATGATGGAGCAGGGAGGAAGTAAGGGTTCGGCTCGCGCATCCGGTAACTAATAGACTCCACTTGAATTTGTAAAACTAAATACATACAATCACGCCTTTGAGTTATGATGTTTACGGGGTGGGCAGACACATGAATGGACTGTGAAATCGATTACCATCCATCCATAGCTTGCGATTTATTAAACTAAAAAGTAAAAAATAAATATGTAGTTTAAAAAACTAAACAAACACACTTTTATAGGAACAGACTGAAAAGTACAAAATAACCGTCTATTCAGTACCTAACTGAAATTAAAAAGCGTGGTGCGCCCTTTGCAAAGCTTGCATTCAAGTAGGTAGGTACTTAATATTGACCACGCGCACCACGCTTTTTAATTTCAGTTAGGTACTGAATAGAGGGTTATTTTGTACTTTTCAGTCTGTTCCTATAAAAGTGTGTTTGTTTAGTTTTTTAAACTACATATTTTTGAATACCACAACACAAATAACACAGTGGCTGTCTTCCGTCTCACCTACACTTTAAAAAAATACGTATGGTCATATGAGACAGCTGACAGCCACTACATACATAAATGTCAAATTTGCTGGCGACACTTTTTTATTCAGGGTGAGAGCTCCAGTTTACCGCGCGCAGACTTATCTGACGAGCACTTTACCTCAGAGTTTTAAGTCAAACTTCATGCATAGTACAATACACGCGCGTCAAATGTCTCACACAACCAGTGTGGCCAACTCGGATTTTCAAAGAGAGCTAGATAGATCATATCTGAAAAAGAGCTAAAAAAGAGCTAGATTTTTCAGAAAAAAGAGCTAAATTATATAATCTGCTATTTATTAAAAAACACGCACTGCCGCCGCTTTCAGGTGTTTTTTTTTCTTTTTATATGATTTAATAAATCACCTTTTTTAGAATTAACCTCGCATTTGCAGTAGGTACAGTCACCACACCAGCAATAATATGTAAACAATATAGGACTATGTCATATTACAATGTTGAATAACTTCTATTCTATGACACATACAGTTTTGTTTTAGAACACTTCAATGTGACAAAGTTCTATGTTGAATACATATTATTGCTCGTGACTGTACCTACAAAACGCTTTGGTGGGTTCTCTTTTAACTGCTTGAAGCCAACCTTGAAATTCTGGTACAGACAGCCATTCTTGTCTGAACTTCTGTGTATAGGGCTGCTTACTTTGCGCCATGTTACTATGATTTATTAAACAATTCACGAGGGGACAAAATAATAACAAATATTTAGAAGCGACCGCTTAACACTGCGTGCGGCTCCGAACTTACCACTGACAATGAATGAGTAATTCACTAATCACTATGTTGTTTAAAGCCCCCAGTACACGATGGCCGATCATGGTCGGCGACCATGACCAATACATTGTACATTGACACTTTTGAAAGAACCTTTTTAAACTTGTTCGTTCAAAAGTGTCAATGTACGATGTATTGGTCATGGTCGCCGACCATGATCGGCCAACGTCACAGATCACTATATATGTAGCAAGCTGCCAACGTACTGTGGGCTTTACATTTAGAAAATTAGGAAAATTATCGGATAATACCCAACCACTAACCATTATAGAATAACCATAGACCGGATAGACCGACCATAGACAATGTAGGTACATTTTGGCTCTGGAAACTGGTATTTTGAGCTCAAAATTATACAAAAGGGTTTATTCATAGTGTACATGGAAAAAAGCTAAAATTGTCGAAAAGTAGAGCTAAAGAGCTAAACTTGTTTTTTTGGAGCTATACATTTGAAAATAGAGCTAAATTTAGCTCTAAAAGAGCTAAATGCATGCTTGTAGAAGACGATAGAGATGGCTGTGATTATGCAGTTACACAGCCATCTCTATCGTCTTCTACAAGCCATGCGCATAAAGTTGGCAACGTAGTTTTAAGTGAACCGATTTGACAGGTAAACAGCGAGTAAACCTCGAGTACTGAATCCTATGGAGATGGCATATCTTCTAACATCAATACAAATAAAAAAAAATGGAGTGTCTGTTTGTAACATTAAATAACCGCTTTTTACTACGTGCATATGATTAAATATACGGTCCATATACCAAAATGACATGTTTTACAATTTTTGTCTGTCTGTCTAATCTCTGAAACGGCTGGACCGATTTTGACGGACCGATTAATATGACAATTAGAAGTAGTTTAAAATTGAATTCCAAGATTTTCTTACATTGTGACTTAGTTACACCTCACTTTTTCGTAGGTATGCCACCTCCATAGGATTTAGTACTCAGAGGAGTAAACCGGTTCACAGCAATGTTGCCGTTCCGTATCATAGCATGGCTTGTAGAAGACGATAGAGACGGCTGTGGCATAATAAATGCGTAGGTATTCCTTTTTCAAAATGATGTGTACCTAATGCTTTATATACAAACTGAATGGTGTAAACACAGATGTAGTTCAGTATAAATTTCGGTAAGTATTCCAAATTTAAATCACATTCTCTCCCTAGAGGATGAATGAAATTCAGTACAATTTTCTTTCCCTGTTTTTACCAGATTAAAAATGACTATTGTTATGTTCGCTTTTTGTGGCATAGAATGTCACTTTTTTGAGCAAGTGGTACGAAAATGGTGTTTATTAATGGGTAAGGCCGCCAAATAATGCTGATTTGCTAGACGACGTGGCGTCCAGCAACTTTTTGGTAAAAATATTTAAAACTATCAAATTTTATAGCTTTCCTCTTAAAAAAGGATCATTTATATAAGTGTCTAAATACGCAGACGACTGTAAAACTACTTCTTTCCATTTAATAAAAATATTTTTTAAACGGGAATACACAATTGCTAGAACAAATAAAAGTGTCCCAAATGATCCCCCATACACAATCGGTATTAATATTAAATTTCTGTTCATTCCACTGGCAATTAAAATATTTTCTTTGAAGAACCACCTATTTTAGACATTGTTTATTTACTTTACTACAGTTTAGCAATTAAAATAATAATCATTTTTATATTAATAATATTGTCCTTGTATTTTATGCTTTTATGTTACCGATTTTAAGTTACCATTATCTTGTATAACACGAAGTAATTGAGCAGTAGAATCCGTTTTTAATAATTGGCAACACCAGTACCTTACTTGTTTATGGTATGACAATTACCTGTCGGCCATTATTGAGGTGCTACTTGAGTTTGTTTGCCCCAGATCGTGCTTACGTTCGCCGCAAAAAAAGTGGTATGTGATTTTAAGGTAATATTTGTATCGTTTTGCTTTAATCGGCAGATTATTCGATAAATATAATCTATAAATTAGAGTTTTAAGTTATAAAAATTGATAAATTATTCATTATAGTGTCATAGATTGAGCGTCTTTTGAAAAGAGAAAGGTTTTATGTTACTTTTAAGTTGCTTTTATGTTACTATTGTTGTTTATATTTAAGTTACGTAACATAAAAGTGATGTTAAGCCTAATGCACATTTGGGACTGTAAAATAAAGCATTAATTAAATTGCAGTGAATTAACGCACCGCAGATTTATATTGATTGTTTCTTAAATTAAATCTTATTAAAGTGATTACTGATTTTAAAAGTTGATTTTTTATTCCCCATAGCACAAGTAACTTTTTGTAAAATTATGTACCTATTAAGAATTATTGATAGTGATATTATAGTTTTTCATATGACAGATGCATCTCACTCCCGCTCAAAAACAAAAAAGTTAGGGAGGAAATACAAAGAGGGAATCCTGAAAAATATACAAAACAGGATAAAGAAGAGAAAAAGCAAAAATGGCGAGATTTAACTCAATAACAGTAAAAATATTTTATTGATTTTTAATTTAATTAGAGAAGAATTATAATTTTTAGGGCGTTATTATTTTGTTTTTTACAAAAAAAATAAAGGTTAAAAAATAAAACGAGTTTTACTGAAGTTAGTAACATAATTATTAATTTTTCGAAAAAAAAAATGAATATGTCCTATTGTAGACATCCCCTTTGAAACTTTTGTGTTACTTTTAAGTTACCCGGTAACTTATATTTTTAAGTTACTTTTATGTTATATCAGGCCAATTTGTCGGCCTTACCCTAATATATTTAAAAAGCATGAAAATCGTAACGATTGATCTTTAGGCCATGCGTGCGAATCGATTTGACCCGTAGCACGGAAACAAAAAAACAATAAGTTTTTGTAAAAAAATCATTTTTATGGCAACCTTTTTTGCGGACTGTACTATAATGTATTGTCATCTAAACCAAAACTGTACCTATACAAAATTTCAGCTCCATCGGATACTGGGAAGTAGGTCAAATTAAGCTTGAAAGATTTGTCCCCCACTAACTAACAAACTAACTAACTAACATGGCAAGTTAATAAAAAGGTTGTAAAAAAAGAGAGGAGTTATGACGTCATCTTTTATTTTTACCTATGGGAAAAGTCAAATAAATTTTTGTTCTGAAACATATCGTGTGTTAACTAATGAAAGGGCTTACTAAGCCGATTCTAAAAATATATCACTAAATTATTATTTCAGTCATTTGTTTTAAATTAAAATAAAAATCATTTTCGAAACATACCAATCATTATTTATAAAATATAGGTTTTTAGGTACTCTTGCCTAAAATGATATGAAAATCTTTCCGTGTTCTGTTTGTGGATATGTAGATAATAGCCTCATTAGCCCAGTCAACGAAGAGATATAGGTAGAGGGAAATGCTTGGAACACAATTTTTGACTTTGTTGTTAGTAGGTAGGTACTATTATAATTATGGTGTCGGCCGAACTCACCGAAAAAAAAACTCACCGAAAAAATACTCACCGAAAATAACTAACCGAAAACCAAACTCACCGAAAAGTTTTCTCACCGAAAAAAACAAAAGTAAGTTAGTAGGTTAGGTACCAAAAAAATCTCACCGAAAAAAACTCATCGGAAACCAAACTCACCGAAAAAAACTCACCGAAAAAAAACTCACCGAAAAAACTCACCGAAAAAAACTCGCCGAAATAAGCTCACCGAAAACCAAACTCACCGAAAACTTCTTGATTTACGACAATCTGAATAATCTAAATCGACGTATCGGGTAGATTTCTGCTCATATTACACTATTACGAGGCTATGTTACAAGTGGTCCGGTAGTTCTGAATTTTTGATTATGTTAGTTAGTGAGTAAGTATTAAAAATGCAAAGTGCACAATTCCTCGCCCTCCGCCCCCGCCGTCATATTGAAAAAATTGGCAGTTTTTTCAGATTTTCGCTTATATCTTCGTTAAGGTGCATTTGAGCCAGAAGCGATTGTTGAAAATGTTGTAGAGAATTAAATTTCCTAAGCCGGGTCTCCAGCGCGTGTTTGCCCTACACAATCAACAAAAACATCTCAACATTCAACAAAACTGTCTACACAAAACATTGTTTCACTACACATTTTTGTTTGCATCAATAATGTTTTTGCTTTCCATGCCCGGTGGAAAACACGTACGTACACAAAACTTTCCCCGCGCGGGTCGAGGGGCAGGGTACTGTACGTAATCTATTATTTCGACAAGTTTTAACTTTTTAATTTTGATAACTCGCTAGACAATGGCCGAATTTCTGTGTAAAATGGAAGAAGCCATTACAAAAAAAAAGTTTGATTTTCGCGCCAAGTTTCTTGATTCTACCACATTCTACGGTGGTTTAGAGCAATGCAAGTAAAGATGGATTGGAATAAAGATACGATCTGAAACTACGTCTTCTTCGTCCGAACTCATTTTGTTTGCTAGAGAAACTATTGTTTTGTGTACACAAGCCAAGAGAGGTATATAACGCGCATGTCAAGAAACATTTTTTAGAAAAAAAGTTTTGTGTATGTGTTTTTGTTGAATGTTTTCAAAAAACTTTCGCTGGAGACCCGGCTTAACGGTTTAACAATGTCTAACTTGTATAGAAATGGCCACGCCACGCCACGTCGTCGGCCGTCCATTAGACCGGTACGGTGTCCAGTCCAGATATTACGCCTAAAATAGATACAAATAGAAAAATCGGCCAAGTGCGAGTTGGACTCGCCCATGAAGGGTTCCGTACCCACTTAACGTACCGATTGCCTAGCCAAAATTCTACTATCATTTTTCGTCAGCAAAATGTAACTTAATATACCTACCTACCTAGGTACCTACTTAATAATAATGTCTTGCTAGACGGTAAAAATTACGGTTCTACAATACTTATTCAGAATCAATTTTTAGCTCTCAGCGCACACAGTGTCGATGACGCTTTTAAACTATTCGTCGGTACTTACTTATCGTATCAAATTACTTGTAGACCTTAACGATAGCTAGCTAACAACGTTTAACAGAACAAAGCATCAAAAATCTATCAAAATAAGGAATTCAAATGACACTTGAAGCCCATACCCATATCCAGATATTTTAGCCGGTAGCCCCCCTGGTTGGACAGTGCAACTTGACAGTAAAATGACATTATGAACAAAACACGTTGTTAACGCCATAAAGAAAACACCTATTTTTCCATAGAAAAGTTAAAGGAGGTTGATATCACAAGCAGTCTTCAACCAAACGCAAGACGTGCGCATTGCGCATGCGCGAAGACCGCGTCGGGCACCGTCGCTCGTCACCGGGAGCACTCGCTTTTGAACAATACTAAAATTACACATGCATTTTGCCGCGCAATATTGTAAAATAAAAAATATATTTGTTTACATTGAAAACCACAGTTTTTATTGATTGCCGAAGAAGATTCCCGCCCATTTTGGACCTTCTAACCGGATTATCATGCAAGCGATCTTTGGATTATTGGGAAAGTTAATCGACGGCTATCTTTCAATACAAGTATGAGGCGCAGACATCATGAAACAAATGAGTAACAGTGCAGTTCCGATTTTTCATTACCACATTTTTCATTTTCATCGTTTTTATTTCATTTGCTTTAAGTAATTATAACTATTTATACGTTATTCATTTCCTTAGTTTGCTTTATTTTATTGAAGTATCTTTTCACACGGACATTAATTACGTGTGTTACAGTTTATTTCTTGAAATAATCAAGTTTAATCTTATAATGATTTAATTCCAGTCATTAAGAAAGGCATTTTAAGATTAATTTTCATGAATTGAACTTTTTACACGGACTTTATTTACGTGTAAAACTGACTGTAGCAAACATCATTTTGTTATAGAATTTCAGTAACCGTTTGCGGCACGTGCAGCTAGTTCGACATTAAATACTACCTATGCCTGCCTGCATTCGCACTGTACATTCTGCTTTATGTATTCGTTCTTATGTCATATATAACTTAATCATATCTTTTTAATTTGTCGATCTTTACTAAAACTCAATTATTACAGATTAGTTTATTTGCTTTTTTATTATCAGTAAACTTTTAAACATGGCCAAATTAGCTGAATTAAAAAGAAAACGCAGTTCGTATAAGTCTAGACTCACACAATTTAAGTCATATCTTACAATCCTTTCCTCTTCAGAACAGCCAAGTCCAGTGCAAATTAGTGATTTAACTTTAAGATTAATTAAAATTGAAGAGTGGTATAGCGAATTTGACAGTATACAGTATGAAATAGAGATTTGTTCGGAACTTTCAGAGACTGACTGCGAAAAAGAATACCAATATCGCGAATTGAGAGATTCGCGATATTGAGAGCGAATACTTCGCAGTTGTTGGCAGCGCTCGAGAGTTGGTAAGCAGGTTTACTTCTGCGCAGCACGACAAAGACGGCGCCACTTCGCCCTCACACATGGCAGGTACTGTCCGTACAGCTAATGCACCAACTTTGGCGTTACCTACAATCCAGTTACCTACCTTTTCTGGTCATTTTGAGGATTGGCTACGATTTCATGATACTTTCACGTCACTTATACATTCTAATGAAAACATTCCCAAAATTAACAAGTTTCATTATTTACAATCGGCATTAAAGGATAGAGCTGCAGACGTTATAAGCTCATTGAATTTCTCTGCTAATAATTATGATATTGCTTGGCAATTATTATGCGAACGTTATCATAACAATAAAGTTTTAATTAATAACCATATTCAGTCATTATTTGAATTGGAAATCATTTCAAGAGAGTCGTCTGTCGCTTTAAGAAAACTAGTCGACTCTTTAAATAAAAACCTTAGGGCACTCGAAAGTCTTAATATTAGCACTCTTAATTGGGACATGTTAATCATACACATGGCTTCAAGCAAACTTGACAACATATCTAATAGGAAATGGCTAGAGTACAGTAACAATTTTGAAAGGTATCCTGATTTAGGAACGTTCCTTAAATTTATCAAAGACCGTGCAGGTTTGCTTGAAACGATCAATTTAACTCAGGTTAAACGTAAACACAGCGAATCGCCCACTACAAAGTCACGCTCATTTGTTGCACATCCTAAGACACACACACAAGAAACTACGAATAAAAACTATACTTGTCCATTATGCAAGCAAAATCACCCTTTGTATCAATGTTTACAATTTAAATCTTTAACTGTTCACGACAAAATTAACAAAACAAAAGAATTAAAACTTTGCTTGAACTGTTTGCGTCATGGGCATGAGGTAAACAAATGTAGATTCGGTACATGTAGAATCTGTGGCAAGTGGCATAACACGTTGCTGCATAGTGAGGATCAATTACAGATTGAGTCTAAGGGATCTGTCAATTGCTCCAACAACGACGAATGTGTTATGTCAACCACCCAGGAAGTCATTGACTCAGAGACCCTTGATGCACACGAAAACGACCATTCACCTGACTATAATGAACTAGTTTTATCTTCTACGCATAACAGTTGTGTGCTTCTTTCCACAGTTCTTATAGATGTAGTTGACAGAGATGGTATGTGTCACACTGCCCGTGCCTTGCTTGATAACGGCAGCACGTCAAACTTTATTACAGAACGTTTTATAAACAAGTTAAAATTACCCCTTCATTCAACTTCCACAGAGGTCGAAGCCTTAAGTCGCGAGTCTATTCGCATTACTTCAAGTTCTACTGTTACGTTATATTCTCGAACTGAAAAATACAAAACAAGTATTAATTGTTTTGTCGTACCACAGATAACCCAAATGTTACCATTTACACATTTCGATATACACTCATTGAATATACCATCAAATATAAAATTAGCTGACCCAACCTTTAATTCACCTTCTGACATAGACATCTTGCTTAGTGCAGACGTATTTTGGAATGTATTGGGTACTGAACGCATGTCTTTAGGTAAAAATCAGCCATTTCTTAATAACACTAAATTCGGATGGTTAGTATCGGGTGCAATGCAGTCACAAAAGGTTAATAATTCATTTAATCACCAAACTACACACATCAATACAGTCCACTGCCATTTTGTTAATGAAAATCAGCTGCAGCACAAGTTTGATAGTTGCAGTCATTATCGGTACACTCACCCGCAAAACTACAAAAACAAAAATAATTGCAAACTGAATTTCTCTGAAATTGTAAAGTGAACATTATTATCGACCATTTTAACGGGTTCAATCTTTGAAACATAAGCTTTCACGTTCACTCTTTCATTTAAATGAATTATTTGTGTATCAAGCTAGTTCACATGTTTCTGTAAATATTAACAGCATAAAATGTAAACGTACATTCATTGTATTTTATTGAATTGTGTATCCATGGTATTACTAAGAATCCAGGGTACCTAACTAATTTAATCCTTTCTGCATTTTTGTTTTATAAATATTAAAATTAAAATAAATTACTGCATACGTACATAATACAAAGATTCGTTAATAAGTTGTCGAAAACAAAACACTTATATGAAGTGGTTATTTGATGTCTATATATCGAATTCTGCTATACCTACACACATTGTGCAAAATTGGAAATTTATTTTTACATGAACAGGATACCTACTTTACGCAACGGTACACTACTATCAATTAAATCAAAAATATATAACTTTTTGTCATTAATTTGCTATATAATTTGAATTTGTTGTTGATTGTCTAATCTAATTCCATTTCATTCCATTCCAGTCTATAACGTGGAATATTCAATTATTTCTTAGCATTAACATACCTACTATAAGTATATACGTTGACATGCTGATGAACCTTATATTATTGTAATCCATTTCGAGACATAAATTTTAGATAATTAGTGATCGCAAATTAGTAAAAAAATAACACACAAGTGTCATGCATGTTTCAGATTTACAGGGAAATCCTTGCAACCTTTAATAGATTATTTTCCGAAACAAAAAATCATAGCCAATTCCCATTTTCTAATAGTTACTACAATCCATTTGTTAACGAACAGAAAAGGTAAAGGATGCAAAATATTAAAGTCCTATACTCGAATACTGTGTTTGTGTGCTTAGCTGTAAGGGCGGTTCATTTACATTTTGGGCCATTTTGAATAGTCAGTTTGTTCGCAGAGGTAAGCTTGACTTTATTTACTCGTGCATCTTTGCGATAATAGCATTACTTTTAACGTCAGAGTCGCAGCTTTTGGAAATTCAAAACATAAAAAAAATATAATGCTGAACGTTAGTTTATTATATATTCTGTGGGGCTGATGACATTAGTTTGATATCAATGGAGCAATCGATTATTTATTATATTTAAATATTAAAAAAAAACGTAATGATTTATTTATTTTAAGTTTTCTCAAGCAACTTAACAATACGAGAAAATGAATACCGTATTAATAACGTCTCCTATCATAACGATTTCATCCCATCAATCCCATTAAACTTTATAATCGGACGCACGCTCACTATACTGTCTACACGTCACTACTTTACATGTCGAAATAGAAGATCAGGCACGAATCTGCACACACCTCGATATTGAAAAGCACAAATTCTGAACATAACACTTCTGGAAGCGAAACTTTATGGACAATTGGACGGACACAATTATCCGATTTTCCGAAGACACAATTAAAGCGTTCCAGTGAAGGAGAGTTGCGCATTGACTAGTTGTTGTTAAGAAGACTAGCTGCCCACAACCAATAGCAGCTTGGACGTATCTATCACCCGTCAACGACAACATTAGGTACACGCGTTCAACACCACCGCTGGAGCACCTACCTTAATAAGAAGGGCCTTTAATTTGCCAACTGAAGACTTCTTGGAACTTGACGTTCCAACCCGGGGAGCCTGTTAACGCCATAAAGAAAACACCTATTTTTACCACACTTTTATTAGCTTCACTTGTAACTAAGTCACAATGTAAGAAAATCTTAGAAATCAATTTTAACCTACTTCTAATTGTCGTATTGATTTAAAACTTTGCAAGTCTATATGAATCCGATGACAATACAATAATTTGCTACCATCGAGCTGATCTGATGATGGAGTCAAGAGGTGGGCAATAGAACTCTTCAATGGCTGCTAGGAAACCCCTCGAGTTTAGGCTCATTTCTTTTGTTCTGATAAGACCTGTTCCCTACACTTGATGGTGAGGGTCTGATGATGGAGCAGGGAGGAAGCCAGTGGCACTTCTTAATGACCACTAGGAAACCCCTCGAGTTTGGCCTCCGTTGTTTCGTTCTGATGAGACTTTTTAGTCGCACTTGGTGGTTAGGGTCTGATGATGGAGCAGGGAGGAAGTCAGTGGCACTTCTTAATTTCCAATAGGAAACACCTTGAGTTCTGGCTCATTTGTTTCGTTCTGATGAGACCTATTCGCTACACTTGGTGGTAAGGGTCTGATGATGGAGCAGGAAGGAAGCCAGTGACACTCCTTAATGACCAATAGGAAACCACTCGAGTTTAGGCTCATTTGTTTCGTGTTGATAAGACCTATTCGTTACACTTGGTGGTGAGGGTCTGAAGATGGAGCTGGGAGAAAGCCAGTGAAACTCCTTAAGGGCCTCAAGAAAACCCCTCGAGTTTGGGCTCATTTGTTTCGTTCTGATGAGACCTATTCGCTTCACTTGGTGGTGAGAGTCTGATGATGGAGCAGGGAGGAAGCCAGTGGCACTTCTTAATGACCACTAGGAAACCTCTCGAGTTTGGGCTCATTTGTTTCGTTCTGATGAGACCTATTTGCTACACTTGGTGGCAAGGGACTGATGATGGAACAGGGAGAAAGCCAGTGGCACTCCTTAATGACAAATAGGAAACCCTTTGAGTTCTGCCTCATTTGTTTCGTTCTGATGTGACCTATCCGCTACACTTGGTGGTAAGGGTCTGATGATGGAGCAGGGAGGAAGTCAGTGGCACTCCTTAGTGACCACTAAGAAATCCCTTGTGGTGGACTCATTTGTTTCATTTTGATGAGACCTACTCGCTACACTTGGTGGTGAGAGTCTGATGATGGTGCAGGGAGGAAGTCAGTGGCACTCCTTAATGACCACTAGGAAATCCCTTGAGTTTGGGCTCATTTGTTTCGTTCTGATGAGACCTAGGTATTTGCTACACTTGGTGGTAAGGGCCGGATGATGGAGCAGGGAGGAAGTCAGTGGCACTCCTTAATGACCACTACGAAACCCCTCGAGTTTGGGCTCATTTGTTTCGTTCTGATGAGACCTATTCGCTACACTTGGTGGTGAGGGTCTGATGATGGAGTAAGGAGAAAGTAAGGGTTCGGCTCGCGCATCTGGTAGTGGTAACTAATAGACTCCACTTGAATTTGTAAAACTAAATACATACAATCACGCCTTTGAGTTATAGTGTTTACGGTGTGAGCAGACACATGAATGGACTGTGAAATCGATTATCAACCACCCATAGCTTGCCATTTATTAAACTAAAAAGTAAAAAATAAATATGTAGTTTAAAAAACTAAAAAAACACACTTTTATAGGAACAGACTAAAAAGTAAAAAATAACCGTCTATTCAGTAACTGAAACTAAAAAGCGTGGTGCGCCCTTTGCAAAGCATGCATTCAAGTATTGACAACGCGCACCACGCTTTTTAATTTCAGTTACTGAATAGACGGTTATTTTTTACTTTTTAGTCTGTTCCTATAAAAGTGTGTTTTTTTAGTTTTTTAAACTACATATTTATTCCATAGAAAAGTTAAAGGAGGTTGATATCACAAGCAGTCTTCAACTAAACGCAAGACGTGCGCATTGCGCATGCGCGAAGACCGCGTCGGGCACCGTCGCTCGTCACCGGGAGCACTCGCTTTTGAACAATACTAAAATTACACATGCATTTTGCCGCGCAATATTGTAAAATGAAAAATATATTTGTTTACATTGAAAACCACAGTTTTTATTGATTGCCGAAGAAGATTCCCGCCCACACGTTAGTTCCAGTTTTAGCCACCGGAACAGAACACGTTGACGTAATCGACTGCAACGTTGCCGCTTTTCCAATCCAAGGAGCTTGGCTTGTTACAAGTGCAACGAGTGAGATAGAAGATGGCTTTGGTATGGCTTTCCAATTTTTTTTATTTGTATTGATGTTAGAAGATATGCCATCTCCATAGGATTCAGTACTCGAGGTTTACTCGCTGTTTACCTGTCAAATCGGTTCACTTAAAACTACGTTGCCAACTTTATGCGCATGGCTTGTAGAAGACGATAGAGATGGCTGTGATTATGCAGTTACACAGCCATCTCTATCGTCTTCTACAAGCCATGCGCATAAAGTTGGCAACGTACCTAGTTTTAAGTGAACCGATTTGACATCGTTTGCACCGTTTGACAGGTAAACAGCGAGTAAACCTCGAGTACTGAATCCTATGGAGATGGCATATCTTCTATACATCTATACAAATAAATAAAATTGGAGTGTCTGTTTGTAACATTAAATAACCGCTTTTACTACGTGCATATAATTAAATATACGGTAGGTACATATACCAAAATGACATGTTTAACAATTTTTTTCTGTCTGTCTGTTTGTTCCGGCTAATCTCTGAAACGGCTGGACCGATTAATACGACAATTGGAAGAATTTTAAAATTGAATTCCAAGATTTTCTTACATTGTGACTTAGTTACATACACCTCACTTTTTCGTAGGTATGCCACCTCCATTGGATTTAGTACTCAGAGGAGTAAACCGGTTCACAGCAATGTTGCCGTTCCGTATCATAGAATGGCTTGTAGAAGACGATAGCTAGGGCGACCGCCCGCCCGCGTAGTTACTTTGTGACGATAGAGACGGCTGTGTGCAGTTATGATTAAAATAAAATTATGAAAACAGACGAGGCCGTATGAGCTTGATGTCTTTGCTTTTCCGACAAAAAAATATTAGTCTAGGAATTTGCCGCGATTTTGTTTTCTTCAAATAGGTACATAAACGTTAAGTTTATTTTTAATTGTCATTATTTTTAATAAATGCTTATCTCATATTATTATTGTGTTAATTTTTTCGCAAATGGTAGGTACGAAAAGTAGAGTATTTTCCTAGGTGATGAAGCTGTCTTGTCTTGGGTGAACTTAAATCCCTCGGTACACTCAGGAGTCAGGACTCGTCTTTAACACCCTCGCTACGCTCAGGAGTAAACCAAGAATCCTTCGTTACGGTCGCGATTTAAATCGTCACCCGCGACAGACGACACTGCTTTATCCCCTTGGTTAATAATCTACTATTGCAGCATTTTTTGGCGTGCCGCTAGGACTACGACTAATAAAAACTTTTACTCAAAAGTGCTTGTAATATTATGGTCATTATTTTGACAACCTTCTTTGAACAAAGTCGAGGTTGCCGCGCTGCTCCGATGGAGAATTGGTGACGCAACAAAGTTGTATGGGATTTCATTATTGTCGAGTTATAGCCACCAGCAATTTCCTTTGAGAATCCATTATTGTCGAGTTTTGTTTCAAACATAGTCGAGCAAAAAGATTTATTCAGATTTTTTTTCTGTATAGCAGGGTAAGTAAGGCATCTTATATGTACAAGCATCATTGCCATTTAAAAAAATGCGCGGGAGAAAATAAAAACAAGTCTCAATTTCTTTTTTCAAAAATTTGTTTTTTCTCAAATACTTCTTTTTTCTCAAAGATTTTTTGTTTTTTGAATAAAAATAGTAGATTGTATTACAAGGGAGCAAAATAATATATTTACGGCGAGGGCGCTATTTTAATATACGCCGCCCGAGGTGAAAATAATTTTGTGGCCGAGTAATACACTCTGCTTTTCATCCCCCTCTATAAGAAAAGCAGCAAAGACAACTCAAACTACCTACCTTTCTTTGTCGTTCGGATACATCATAGCGCTAGTCGGGCAAGAAAAAAAATTTGAGTTTTGAAATAAAAAAAAATAAAAAAATATAATATGTCCATCAGATTCCTTATAAGTATCTCCGGGGATGCCGTAGGGTGGTTGAAAATTTTGTTAGATTTTAGCAACGACTCACCGTTTACGAGATATTCTCAATTTTATAAAATTCCGTTTTTGAATTTTCTCGGTCCCGAATAAAGTCCCGTCCCGGCCCCATACAAAATCAGTTGAATTTTTTTTAAGTACTGCACACCCTTTGCTACACTGCTTGCCACCAAACCAATGCTTCTTTAATTATGTTCTAAATTCAAATCTCATCGTTTTGGACCCTGTTACAAAGCTGTTCAAAATTCAAATCTCATTTATACCCTCTTGTCATAACAGGTAAACAATGAATCGTTTTGGACCCTGTTATTAGATAAACAATCATCGATTTTCGAATCGATGGGATGAAAAAATCTTTTTCTCTCTCCCTAGCTTTAAAAGCGCGGGAGATAAAAAAAGAAAATTTTCTTAATTTTCGTGAAATTTTAAAAGATAATTTTGATAATAATAATTGTTACTTTAAATAAATTCCTCGTAAAGCTGATTTTATTTAAATAACTTGCATTGTTTGAGTAAAGCACTATACAAGACTTGGTCCACAATGACTACACTGCTGGCCACGCTATGATGGCCTCGGCCATCTACTAACTATGCTCTCGGCCTTCAAGCTTGGTCATCATTGCAGCCCTTGCTGACCGCGCTGTGACGACCTGGACCTGCGCTAAGCTGCGCTTTCGGCCATCATCATCGCGCTGCCAGCAATGCAGTCATTATAGACCGCGTTAGTAATGTATGTACTATTGTAAAAGTTAAAAATATTAAGTACTTAGGTACCTACTTACCTGCCTGCTTTTACTTTTTAGTTAATTTTATAGAGTAGGGGAAAGGTGTCCAGAATGATCCCCCTAAGGGAAATCGGTTACTGTATCCAAAATATTATAGTAAGTGCAAACATTGAAAAGGTTTTGGGTAAGCCATTTAAGTGTTGTTATACTGGCATGCCATTATTGCAGTTTGATGTTATATCTTTAGATTTATAAGAGATTTTCTAAACCTCTACTAAAGGATCATTTTGTACACCTGGGTGTCTAAAATGATCCCATACTATCTTGTTTGGTTAACCCATACATTTTTGGTTCAATATATTTTATGTGCTCAACGAGTTCTCTCTCATGCTTAGGTGTAAACACCGTTTGCTTACTGCCCAAAGTCTTAACTGCACCAACTGCGTTTTTGTTTTTGGCACCATTACAGGTACAGAAAACTGTCTTGTCGTAGGTACAGAAAACTAACTCCCACTTTGTCGGTAGGTTTTTCTTGGCATGATCTTTAAAAAGTACAAATAGATAGGAATACAAGAAAAACATGACTAATTTTAAATTGTTTTTCAAGTATGGTAAAGTTATTCCTGGGATCGTTTTTTAACCACTAAAGGGGATCGATTTACCCCGAATGTTAAATTTACAAAAGTTGTCGAAGTATGACCTCAAAACATTATCTTGGTGAGATCAAAACGAGTTTCAAATGTTACTGATCATATCAATAAAACTACCAGGAAAACTTTCATTCACATATCCATAAAAGAATTTTAACAATTTAACTTTGATTGCAGGCTTATCTTAGATTGAAGACAGATATTTTCAATTTTTTGCAAAAAATCGACGCACTGTAATCACACCGGCATGACACTTTATTGGGCTACTGAGTGGAGTACAGGGAAGACGTTAGCCAACAAATCGCAAAGATGGCACTAGTATTTTCGTTGAAACTGTAGGGAATCATTTTACCTCGAGGGATCATTTAGTACACCTTTCCCCTACCTTCTATTCTTATAAATATTTGTGTAAGAGCGATATCGTGCTGTACTCCCACCAGTGTAGCTCGCGAGGCTTAATAGCATATTATTCTGTGCTTATAGGCATGAAAATATAGTTCAGGTACCTACCGTTGGAAAGGTCTCTGAGAGGACGCCGATAAAATTAATGAATACTAAACCAATTGTAGTTAAAGACATTACCTGTGTATGACAGTGCATGGCTAGGTGCTTTTAATGCGGTGGCCGTGGTACTACCTATAGTTCTCGTCGTTTTGCTGTAGGTACTTCCTTGACTGTGGCGGGGCACTTCCGTCCCGTTCACTGATAAGAAAATGTAGAGCTTAAAAACTGAACTACACAGGACAACAGGTAAACATTTCACTGGATAGCCCATTTTATGAAATATTATTTAATATCACTATGTTATTGTGACGTGAACAATACCACTTTATCCTCTACATTTTGATAATTAGAAGACGACGAATTATTTTAATCTAGGTATAAACAGGGCCGACACAAGACCGAGAGGAACTCATTACTATTTTACTCGATTTTCCCGTGATTTTCCCCCATAAAGATTGCCACGGTTTACCACAAATACCTAGGTAGGTACAGTCAGTACAGTACAGTCACAGTTTATAAATATAACATAGCATATATATTTACTGTGGTAGGTACAGTGGACCGCTGTAGGTAGGTACCTACTATTTTTATGACCTGTAATAACTGAAAGTATTTTATTTCATAAAATGTACCTCCTTACTTAACGGAAGTGAAGAAAGAACATAGTTGTATAAAGTTTCAGTCAAAAACCATAAGTTGGTACATGATAATTTATCAGTAAGTAGGTACAATTTCCAATCCAATTGAACGACCGAATGTGTTCATCACAGTCCTGTGTATGAGTCGCGCGGTTGTGATCCTTGATCTGAGGCACCATGGTGTGTTTTCCTATAACGGCGCGGCGGCTTTAATTCGGGCATGCGCTGTGCTGTGGCATCCAAAACGGATTGGTGAAGGTCACCTTGAGGCCGCTCACCGCTGGCCGCGGGATCCGCGCTGCCTACGCCACAGAGTATGCACTAGCCGCTTCTACGTGACGAGCTCCGCGTAAAGCAAATATCACAGTAAGTAAAAATAAAATGATCATTTAGAAAATAATACGACACATTTCACAAACTTTTGTAAACAGTTTCAGTGATTGTTTCGCTAAAGTTCGTGGATAGCGCCGCGCCGAGCCGGCCGGCTTTTTTCTAACGATAAAAGTTTGTTGAAGCCCACTTTTGCACAGATATATTTCGTGATACCTGCCACTATTGAATTTAACTCAATGCATACCGCACACTAATTAAATTATCTATCTCATTGCTTAGCTTATCTCAAGTTCATGTAAAATTCCTTCCAATTTTGTTCCATAAGTACCTACCTACCTACCTAAGTAGGTATTAATTATTTCAGTAAGTAGGTAGGTAGGCTAATATCCCGAAAAACTTGCATCAAATATTTACATATATTTTTATCCCATCGATTCGAAAAGCGATGATTGTTTATCTAATAACAGGGCCCAAAACGATTCATCGTTTACCTGTTATGACAAGAGGGTAAAAAATAGTAGATTGTATTACAAGGGAGCAAAATAATATATTTACGGCAAAGGGCGCTATTTTGAATCCAGAGCGCAGTGAAGGATTCTAGAGTAGAATCTCGAGCGCAGCGAGGGATTCTAAAGTAGAATCCTGAACGCAGAACCCTCTTGTCATAACAGGTAAACAATGAATCGTTTTGGACCCTGTTATTAGATAAACAATCATCGCTTTTCGAATCGATGGGATGAAAATAAGATTTGAATTTTGAACAGCTTCATAACAGGGTCCAGAACGATGAGATTTGAATTTAGAACATTAAGAAGCATTGTTTGGAGTGTAGCAAAGGGTGTGCAGTACAAATTCAACTGATTTTGTATGGGGCTGTGACTTTTTTCTGGACCGGGAAATTTTCAAAAAAGAAATTTTATAAAATTGAGAATATCTCTTAAACGGTGAGTCGTAGCTAAATTCTAACAAAATTTTCAACTCCCCTACGGCACCCCCAGGAGATACTTATAAGGAATTCGATGGACATTTTTTTTTTTAATTGAAAAATGGAAAATGAAATATTTAGAAAAAATCGACCCGTCTCACAACCAGCTCCGATGGGATGGGTTTCATTTTATTTCAAAACTTCAAATTTTTTTTCTTGCCCGACTAGTGCTGTAATGTATCCGAACGCCAAATAAAGGTACCTACGTAGGTAGTAATTTGAGTTGTCTTTATTGCTTTTCTTATAGAGGGGGATGAAAAGCAGAGTGTATTACTCGGCCGCAAAATTATTTTTACCTCAGGCGGCGTAAGTATATTGAATCCCTTGCTGCGTTCAGGATTCTACTTTAGGATCCCTCGCTGCGCTCGAGATTCTACTCTAGAATCCTTCACTGCGCTCTGGATTCAAAATAGCGCCCTCGCCGTAAATATATTATTTTGCTCCTTTGTAATACAATCTACTATTAATAAGTACCTACCTAGGTAGGTACTTAGGTACCGTACATTTTACAAGATATTTGTTTTTTTTTCTTATCTGATGTCGTCACAACTTCTAATGGTGTTGCATGATGAGTCATTGAAAAAAAAGGTGTGCTCTTGAAGAGCGCTAGACACCTTGCTGACCTTCAGCTTCAGCTAGCTGTCAGCTAAATAATACCTATTAGGTACATGCCTATTATGCTGGGGCTTCACCTGCGTGACGCCTAACGGCGTTAATAACGGCATGCGCGTCTTAGCGCGCTCTTTGTATCAAATTAGTGCGCTAAAACCTGGCTACACCTGCGTATTATATCAAAGCGCGCGCTAATTAATGGCATTAGACGCAGGTGAAGCGTCAAGATAATTTTAGGATCTTCAACACGTGTGTAAAAAAATTTTGTGCCGTTGCAAAAACAGTAGGTAACTCACTAGTAGGTAATGTAAAAAACTAATCCTTCCTCACCGTAAATACCTAAAGCCTTTATACTTTTACGGTGACAATAAGTCACAATCGGCAGTAAGTAGGTAGGTACCTACATTAAGCTCCAATGCTCCATTAAGTTGGACCTTGATACGACCTAGACCAGTAAGAGCGCGCGTTGTACGACATCTCACTAAAATCTTATACGAAAAGAATAAGGTTGGAATAAGGCCTTATTTTCTTATAGGTAGGTACTTAACCTTAATTAAAAATACCATAGAGACCACCCACATACCTACCTAGTAAAAATATCTGGGTCAGGCCGTAGATTTTGCCACAAATAGCGCAATGGTGACGCAAAATTTTCTACGAGTCGGTCGCACAAAGTGGTGCAAAATGGTAGCGCAAAATTATTAAGGAGCACGTACATTAATGTGATTTTATTTAACAAACATGTACTAACAAGAGGTATTGCATCAAACTAGAAAAAGAAACACGATGTTGGTATGTAAGTATGTTTAATTAATAATTAACAATAATGTACCTATGAGTAATTCTTTTTTATATATTGCGCACAATGAAAAGTTAAACAGGATGACAAAAACTAGTAAGTACCTATGTATGATTTGTTCAATTTACAAAAAAAAAATCATTTAATTTGTTAGATGGAGGTATTTGGTATTATTCATTATTAATTATATAAATATAATACAACTTTAAAATTTATTTCAACTCTTTTCAATGTTTGAGAGTCCATTACTTTGACTCTAGCAACAACCTGCTTGAAGTATCACTTTTAAAAGGACCTGCCAACCATTAGGATGCCAAAAATAATTAAAAAAAATAGATCTGTCAATAAAAAAAAAGTTACATGGGTTTAAAAGTTAGTATGAAAGTGACGAAATTCCAAAACTTATAAAATACAAAATAAAAAAACTTTGGACCTAGGTAAAATCTTTGAGGCTGGTTAGGTAGCAGACCACCGCACCTACCCCTATTTTCGTATGTTTAACGTTCTGCCGAACACCCTGTACTTATAGAATATTAATAAAATCTAACAAATCAATTAATAGTAATGCTAGTCATGTTTTTTAGCGGAATTACAGCTAAAAGTAATTTCAAAATAATAAAAAACTTGAAAACCTTGTGTGCATGCACTATTATTCAATAGCGTAAAATAAGTGGCGCAATTTCTACGCAACCGGTATCGCAAAGTGACATAAAGACAGTTTTGCGGAACCGAGGCGCAAATGAAATCGATTATAACTCTTAAAATATACTATTTAACAAGGCTAGTTTAACATATACAGATCACACACATCTAATTAAACCATGCGCAACAACAATTATAAGTTTTAATCAAAAACTTACCTTGAAATCTCAAAAAATGCACTCTGCAAAGTAGGCGACACTTTTCACTTTGATCGGAGTTGACACCGAAATGTCAAAAAATATGGTCGTCAACGCTGCATTGACCATAGAATACGATACTTTGGTGATGCCAGCACTCAAACAAAATCTTAATAAATGTTTTAAAACCATAAAATGGGTGAAAATGGTTGCGCAATATAAGTAGCGCAAAGAAATGGTTTTTCAAAAAAAAAATCTTATTGCCGAAAATTTATCTTTTTTCTTAGGAAAGACGCAAAGATATTAAAGGAATGGCAACCTTATTATTATTTTATAACGTCAAATCAAACAGCTCATCAATAAGTTAAAAAATGATAATTTTATCGATGTTTAGGCTGTACACCTACCACTGCGGATTCGCGGTTTTTATAAAAAATCCGTCACTTTTGGGAAGGAAATGTCAAATAGTTTTCCAAATATATAAACTTATCCAAATATCTATATCTGCCTTGGTTTGCTATTTCTTAGGAAACACGATGATAAGATTGAGACATTTCTAAGAGTACTATATTTAAAATTATATGAGGCGGAGACTTTTGTACCCTCGAATGTGGCAAAATCTACGGCCTGACCCATCTAGCTTTAGTTGCCTCTTGGTCGAAGAGAAATGTACAGACCTAACTAAGTAGGTACCTACTTACTTTTAAATTACAGTTTATAAGAAAATATAAAGTTAATTGAAAATAAACAGCTACCTATTATTCAAACTCCGAGTTAGTAACATTACCTATAGGTTAGGTATGTAGGTAGTACTAATTTATAAGCATTAATTATATTTATACCTATTCATTCGCAGACATTTTACAACCGTTTAAGTCGAAGGCTCTACCCACAGACATAGATCTACCTTTGTGTATTCCTATATATTTGTTCATGTAAAGTGTGTTGTTATTGTGACGCAATTTGTTAAAATTGTTACGACCGCTACGGTGAACCGAAATATGGATATATTTTTCAGCATTTTCCTATGATGTTAATTTTAAAGCTGATTTAATAATTAGAGGGCACTGGGCGGATGTTGCGTGACTTTTACCACATAGCTTCAAAATTTCATCAGGATCAGGCTATATATTTTTTGCGTGTCCCGCTTTTTACTCAGTTCATTCATAGCGGTGAAACCAGCCAGACTGGAATCATTCAATTCAAAGGATCAGTAAATTTTTAGTTAGTTCACTCGGTAACATTGTGAAGGGTGCCCGCGTCAGTGTCAATTTCGAAACGTCGATGTTTTGATCGCATTTATTTTATTTATAATTTAAATACAACTAGAATCATGACAGAAAATAATCACAACGTTTATGGCAACGGCCGTTGTAAGTGTTTTAGTTTACTTACTCAGTATTTATTTAATTTTGTAGTAGGTAATTTATTTCTCCTAATCGAAACTTAATTTTTAGTAGTGCAATTTTTATGAGATGGTGTTCATTAATCACTCGTGTAGTGTAGGTACAAATCTACGTATCTTATTGGCTTATTATCTGACAAAAAAGATTTGTGTTATTAAAATTTATTTGCAGAAAACCATTCCTTAGGGCGTTTGTGCACTACACTGAATTTTACCGATCCGGCGATCCGGTTTTTTCCGGACCGATATGGCAGCAATGAAAAACATATGGGCGCTTGTGCACCACACTGAATTTTACCGTCCGTCATTTTACTTTTCCCCATTCCGGACCGTTTTTTTCCGTTCCGAGATGACGGCAATGAAAAACATATGTACGCTTGTGCACTACACTGAATTTTACCGTCCGGAAAAAAACGGATGGTTGTATTTTAATCATAAATCACTACATAGTATAAAACAAAGTCGCTTCCCGTCTGTCTGTCCCTATATATGCTTAAATCTTTAAAACTACGAAACAGATTTTCATGCGGTTTTCACTAACAGGTAGCGTGGTTCTTCAGAAAGATTTTAGTATATAATTTATGAAAGTTTTGTGTAAATTGGTAGAAATATAACGATAATTGTCGAAAGTGCCGGCAAACGGCAAGCCGCCCGGGAGTTTTCTGCAAAAACGCTGCCTAATCCTTTCGAGGTTTAAAAAAATAATGCATGTTGGGATATTCCTCTTCTATAGATCTACAAAAAAGTCCGCGATAGCATATGTCTATCTTTTAAGGATAGCATATTCTAGCCATATTATCTCATAAAAAATGGTTACGAACAATGCGGTAATTTGGAAAGCTATTTAAACGGATACAGTATTAACCCTTATCAATCTAAATACGTTAGTTGCTTTAAGCATTTCATGCACATTATTTTACTCTTTTACACCATATAATTTAAATGAATATCTTAGGAGTTATCGCAAATAAATTAACGCACGCCAAAATAAATTCAAGCGCCTTTCTCGATTGACGACCGATTTGGCGCAGGAGTAGGCTACCCACCTTCTGCGCCAGTGGTCTCGGGTTCGATTCCCGGACAAGACAAATATTTGTGTGCATGAACATGTCTATTTGTCTTGGTCTGGGTGTTAACTATGTATAATATGTATGTATTTACAAACAAAAAGTATTTAAGTATATATTTATCCGTTATCAAGTTTTCCATGATACAGTTTCTTAATGAAATTAAAATGGGCTTAGATAATTGGTGTGAATGTAAGAATTTATTTATTTATTATTATTATTATTATTTTTCACCAATAACACGTAATATATCTAGCACCAAAAATATGGATTTTGAAATTTTTGTTTGTCTGTCTGTCTGTCTGTTGTCCGTGTTTCACGCAAAAACTACTAAGCGGATTTTGATAAAACTTTTTTTGTTATATAGCTAGCTGTAGACATTCGATAGTAGTTAAAAAATAATTTTTCATCAAGCCTCAATTAATTGTGATTTCGGTAAAATGACCCTGTCAGGTACCTTTCACTGATAAGAGGATGAACCCAAAACTCTTTCTGTCTTCTACGTCTTCGTACATAAAGCAATAACGCAAGTAATTGCCGACGTTCCAAGGAACTCATTATTCCTCTCGTTTAAAACGCGTCCGTAGAGTGTAGTTTCAAAGAGATCACTGCGCTGCCCCGGCCAGTAAAAAACCGGACAAGTGCACAAGCTACCATCCGTGTTTTTCATGCCACGCCGGTCCGGAAAAAAACGGACCGCCGGATCGGTAAAAGGGCGTTTGTGCACTACACTGAATTTTACCGATCCGGCGATCCGGTTTTTTCCGGACCGATATGGCAGCAATGAAAAACATATGGGCGCTTGTGCACCACACTGAATTTTACCGTCCGTCATTTTACTTTTCCCCATTCCGGACCGTTTTTTTCCGTTCCGAGATGACGGCAATGAAAAACATATGTACGCTTGTGCACTACACTGAATTTTACCGTCCGGAAAAAAACGGATGGTTGTATTTTAATCATAAATCACTTCATAGTATAAAACAAAGTCGCTTCCCGTCTGTCTGTCCCTATATATGCTTAAATCTTTAAAACTACGAAACAGATTTTCATGCGGTTTTCACTAATAGGTAGCGTGGTTCTTCAGGAAGGTTTTAATATATAATTTATGAAAGTTTTGTGTAAATTGGTAGAAATATAACGATAATTGTCGAAAGTGCCGGCAAACGGCAAGCCGCCCGGGAGCTTTCAGCAAAAACGCTGCCTAATCCTTTCGAGGTTTAAAAAAATAATGCATATTGGGATATTTCTCTTCTATAGATCTACAAAAAAGTCCGCGATAGCATATGTCTATCTTTTAAGGATAGCATATTATAGCCATTATCTCTTAAAAAATGGTTACGAACAATGCGGTAATTTGGAAAGCTATTTAAACGGATACAGTATTAACCCTTATCAATCTAAATACGTTAGTTGCTTTAAGCATTTTATGCACATTATTTTACTCTTTTACACCATATAATTTAAATGAATATCTTAGGAGTTATCGCAAATAAATTAACGCACGCCAAAATGAATTTAAGCGCCTTATTTCTCACCAATAACACGTAATATATCTAGCACCAAAAATATGGTTTTTGAAATTTTTGTTTGTCTGTCTGTCTGTCTGTTGTCCGTGTTTCACGCAACTACTAAGCGGATTTTGATTAAACTTTTTTTGTTATATAGCTAGCCGTAGACATTCGATAGTAGTTAAAAAATAATTTTCATCCTGCCTCAATTTATTGTGATTTCGGTAAAATAACCCCGCAGGTACCTTTCACTGATAAGAGGATGAACCCAAAATTCTTTCTGTCTTCTACGTCTTCGTACATAAAGCAATAAAACAAGTAATTGCCGAGACGTTCCAAGGAACTCATTATTCCTCTCGTTTAAAACGCGTCCGTAGAGTGTAGTTTCAAAGAGATCACTGCGCTGCCCCGGCCAGTAAAAAACCGGACAAGTGCACAAGCTAACCATCCGTGTTTTTCATGCCACGCCGGTCCGTAAAAACACGGACCGCCGGATCGGTAAAATTCAGTGTAGTGCACAAACGCCCAAATTCAGTGGTAGTGCACAAACGTCCTTAGTCAGTTTTGGTTGTGTTCTCTTCTTACGCGTTTTTCTTTTAAATTCTGTAATTTATTATGGAACAAGAAATTATTTTATTTAGTTAGGTACTAAATTCAATTTTAATTGTGCTTATGATTATGACCCAGGGGATTAAAGAAATGAATACCTACCGAAAGGACCTTGAATACGCAATATCTATGTGACAATAGTGAATAACGTGTGACCAGTGTGTGACTTATTACAATAGTCTATTTTTGAACATCAGGGAAAATGGCAACTATCGACAAGCTGTTTCAGCCCGTCCAGGAGAAGACTGAGGACACGGGCAGTAAGGTGACCGTGGTGGGCGTCGGACAGGTCGGCATGGCAGCCGTCTTTTCTTTGCTCACTCAGGTAAGTTACCTGCGGTGCGGCCCTGCTAGCAATTACCTAGGTACTTACATAAAGATGGAGCTATACAATGCTAGCGCCATGCGCCATCTCGCTTATAGTACGGCTAAGGCTGTAACTATTTAGTAATCTGTGGTAAGGCTCCTGGGGGCCAAGCCTGCTAACGTTAAGTCATAATCGTGTCTCAATCGTGTTTCAATTGTAGATTAATTGTAGTGCTTTTTTACACACTAAGTACTTAGTTACAAGAAATGTGTACTTTTTTCACAATACTTCTGGGTGTCGATTCTGCTAACGTTAAGTCATATTCGTGTCTCAATGGTAGTTCAATGGTAGTGCTTTTTTACACCATAGTAGTTACAAGAATTATGTCATAATACTACCAGTAGTACTACCATTGAACTACCATTGAGACACGATTATGACTTAACGTTAGCAGAATCGACACCCTGATGGTCACACCACACACTACATTCACATCTTATCATAATTCTTGTAACCAGTGTGTAAAAAAGCACTGCAATTGAACTAAGTACCTACAACTGAAACACGATTGAGACACGATTATGACTTAACGTTAGCAGACTTGGCCCCCAGGACTATAATTCTACGGGGATTATTTATTTTGTATAGGTAGGTCCTTACCGTCAAGGGATCAGTGAGCGTCATTCATAATATTTAATAATAAGTCATCTCTTTGTATATGAGGAGGAAGTGAACGAAACATCGTAACCGGGGTTCAGAATGTTCAGATTACCGTTAGGGGAGTTTTTTATACTATTTGTGTGGTTTTCGGGGCTGGCTTTGGGAGCATAAGAATACGTTATTTAGGTCATTTGCTTGCGTCGGTCCTCTTAATCCAATGTTGAATTAAAGTGGATGTGATTATACCATTTACAAGCTGGAATTTAGATAGGTAGGTACTTAGGTAGGTAGTGGTACCTAGATTTCTAGGTAGTTTGCTTATATATCATAAAACTGATTCATGGACGCAATCATTGGTGCAATGATACAAGATAACGATAAGTAGGATATTGAAAGCGAATATGAATAAATCACGTTCATTATAAAACGGCTTATTAATCTTATCAATGAAAGCGCGGTTTACTATTTTGTTTTTATTTTATTAGAGATATTGATGGATATTTGTATGGCGTAAAATACCGCGTAGGTAGGTAAGTAAGTAAGTAAGTGCTGGCGAATAACGGTGAAAATGTCGAAAAATGCAAGAAATTATTGTTATATTTTTTATATCTTTTGATCTCCGACGTCCTTGGTGGGCTAATGCTTTGTACCCAGGTACATGTTGTAATAATAGCCACATAGTCACAAAGGCTGGTTAATAATACACAGGTACCCACTCGCAACATTGCATTGTTCTAATTATCCTTGTTGCATTCCAACTAAAGAGTCTTGCATTATTTGCTTTGTTTGTTTATTTTACGTCGACGCGTTTTACCCTGGGACTAATTAAACCGCTGAAGCGTTTTATTTATAGAAAGAAATGCAAAGTTCAGTCACTTTTTGCTTTTATTTAAATTTGGCGTTATTCCAGGCATATAGAATGCATGGTTTCTTTAAATAAATAACTAAGGTATTTTAGTAGCTATATACGATATCTACCGTGTAAGAATGGTAAAAGGAAATTAAAATGCAATGCAATATGCACAATTGCACAGCCCGCGAATAGCCCTACTATGGTTGCATCGCATCTGGCTAACCGTTTTACTAATGCAGGCAGGGCAGTGGACACAGACAGATATGGGGGTCTGTAGGTCGGTATCGGTATAATAAGTGGTGGCTAAGGCGCCCATTAGACGATAGGTTTTGCTGTCAGTTTGCTATCAGTCATGATTATTTTAGTCAATCAAAACGCTGATTGGTTAGATAGTCAAAGTCATGTCATGCATGAGTGATGGAATTGACTGATGGTTGCATGACCGTCTAACGTACGCCTAACGGGTTGAATAGCTTAGTTAGGCCTATAAGTGATGAAGATGATAGTTGCAGGAAAAAACAGTTCCAACCACTAGGTACCTATTTTACCTATTATTATTTCATAATTTTGTCTATTCCCATACTTGCCTTCAAACCAGCGACAACATTATAAATGTAATATTAAAGCCCATACCATAAACCTAAATGTAATTTACCTGTTGTAGGTACCTACTTAGTGGCTATGTTCAAATTGCGATAGATACCTAACAGTATGTAACAGTGCCTGGCGACCGCCCGCGTAGGTAGGTAGGGTGGATGCCCCGAATAACAGCCTTTTAGTGCAAGTTTGATGTTTACAAAAATATCCTGCATAAACTTAAAGGTCAAAACTAGTATTATTTTTTTAAACGGTAAGTTATCTAATGGAGAAATGTAATTAATAAGGTAATTGATGGTAAGTTACATAGATTTTTTTTTAAATAATGTCAAACAGAAAAATACCCCGTGTCTCTAATTCCAGCCAGGCTGTATCTATTGCCAGCCTTTTGTGTACCGAATATCAGCCTAGCATAGGGTCATGTCTTAAGTCTTTGTGCTGCATTCTGAATATGAATAAATACCTAAATGCGTAACACAAAGTCAGTCTTTCGTTTATTTACACTATGAGAAAATATTGCGACAATATGAGACAGTTATTTATTGTTATAACTAACTACATTTTAATTATGTATTACGTCTAGGGTGTGTATTCATAAAGTGCTGAAAACGGGCATTTTGAGACCTTTATTAATACATAGCTAAAATATGAAGAACTGGTTTGTAAAAATATTGACCTGTTGCGAAGAAATGCTGCTGTTAAGAAGTTTGTGACATCCCTAATTATTAAGACATGGCTGTAATTAAGTACTTACTTCAACCAAATACCAGCCCCCGGGGCTGGTATCAGGTACTCCATACGTTTCGTGTATCTAATTGCAGCCCTATCAATTTCTACGAGCAGAAAAGGCAAAACTTGTAAATTTACTGAGAAATTCATGCATTACAATATCATAATCCATAATCTAACAAATCATGACAAATAAAGCAGAAGAAATGTGAAAAATAACTTGTTTTAGCCACCTTCAAATCTGTCGAAAAAATTGCAAAATGGCCGATATCCGTCCTGTGCAAGTTTCGATTTGAAACTAACACACAACTGATCATGCTGGTGCTGCCAAATTTGGTTTTAAATTTTCTACAGAATATATTTATTTTTTAGATGACAACATTGGTTTGTGAAAAGAAAAGGTAATTCTAATATCAAACAGATAAGGTGCAAAGGCTGGTATTAGGTACGGGGCTGGTATTCGGGGCATCCACCCTACATAGAGTGTGGGTCAGATAACTCTGCGCGTGACGTGGGCGTTTTTGGCGCTTGTTACAGTGCATTTTTTTTGTTCTTATGTTATAGAAAAGATTAGTATTCGATTTTTACCGCGCGCAGACTTATCTGACGAGCACTCTAGTTACTTTGTGACAGTGCCGTTCATAAGTGTCAAGATAGAGTAAGCTCAGTTTTGGGGAAAGGCGTAAGTAGGTAGCCTTCTATAGTAAAGTAAAGTTTCACAAATTAGTAACTACCTATTTTAATTTTTACTTTTTTTTTGTATTCGCAATGCAATTCTTATTAAGTACCTACTTACCTACCTAGGTAGGTACTTATTGAAAATGAAGTAATTTAAGTAGGTATTAGAAAAAGTCGACCCGTCTCACAACCCTTACGGATTTACGTCTCACAACCCTTAATTTCAATTTTTTTCTAATAACTACTTACTAAATACTTACGTAGGTACCTAAGTACCTACTTCATTTTCAATATTTTCAATAATAAAAATCGGCCAAGTACGAGTTGGACTCACCCATGCATGAAGGTTTCCGTACCCACTTAACGTACCGATTGCCCATACCTAGCCAAAATTCCACTATCATTTTTCGTTAGAAAAATAGTTATCTTTTTTTATTTATTTTTTATTTTTGATAGGCAAGCGCTTGCCCGCTATCTCGCCTGATGGTAAGCGATGATGCGATCTAGGATGTTTGTATGAATGACAAAGTTACATTTGCGGTTTTTGAAAATGTATTATAATATCTCAAAAAGTGCTTACTATATCTCGTTCAAACCAATTTTCGTTGAAAGTTTTTATTAAGATCTACAGCGTTCGATGATCGAAGTCTACAGCATATTATACTTTTTCTAAATTTTTAGAATGCCTACATAATAATATAGGTACCAAACAAGTTTCACTGTGTAGTTTTAATAGTTTTGGAATAAAGTGGCTGTGACATACGGGCGGACGGACAGACAAACAGACAGGCTGACATGACGAATCTATAAGGGTTCCGTTTCCTGCCATTCGGTTACGGAACCATAAAATTGCATTGTGAATGAAAAAAAAGTAAAATTAAAATAATTTCAAATAGGTACCTAGTAATTATTTTATCTTTATCGATTGTCAAAAAGGTAAGTATCTGGAAAGGTCCTATTTCTTTCGAGTGCACGGTAGTGATATCTTTACATTGATGAAATGAACGCTGATTCGCCGGGACAGTGAAAGTCGTGGGTTCATGTCCCATCAGAGCTAGTTGTGAGACTTTACATATTTTTTTCATCTGCCTTCAATAACAATAGTGATGGATGTCAAACTGAAAGCGATCGCAATAGATTGTGATGAGAGCCCCTGGATGGTGGTAGGACTGGTAGGGCAAAGCTGGCGATTCAAAAGATCTTTAAAAAAGGAAAATCTATTTGATTTCTAATTTCTGATACTTATATACATCACAAACGATTATTATATTTTTTTTTAATTGAAAAAACCACTACCGACCTATCTACCAAAAGATTTTTATTAATTGGTTAGACTCTTACCAAATAATTTAAGCCGTTTGGTAGAACATAGGACTTGATTTCCAAGGGTGCAGGTTCGAATTCCGACCGGAATCTACTTGTGGGTCTCTCTCGATGATGCCTCTATTAGCCTAAGAGCCCACGACGGCCAGACTTTCGTTATTTTATAAAAGCTGAAAGTTTTTCTGTGCATGGCTGGCAAGATGTAAAAACCATTAAAACTGTCCGGCTATTGAGATAACGTTTTTTTATGGGGCCCGAAGTAACACAAATAAAATTTAGCTTTTATACTATAACGAAAGTACAATTTATCAAAGTTAAGGGGTGTCTGGCAGGGGGTAGCAACTGTCATAAGTGTCCGGCAATGGATGACGAGATTTCTAGAGTTATCCCGAAGAAAATATATAAAAATTGAGCTTTATACTTTAACAAATTTTAGGTACTATTTTATACACCTTTACTACCTGTTACCTGCCAAAGTAACCACAACCCAACCCAAACTCTATAATCGCTGGTCGTTCATGTATTAAGTGTATAGGGGGCATGCACAGAAAAACTTTCAGCTTTTATAAAATAACGAAGGTCTGGCCGTCTCGTGGGCTCTTGCTCTATATTCGTATACATCGTGCAGAAAAAGTCAAATAGAGTTTTTTATTATATTAACTATTGTTTTTTATGCAGTCTGGGAACCTTACATAAAATATACTTACGACATTTAAGGCGCTACTCGGAAAAAGTATGGACTCTTTGATATAAAACTATAGGACGGTTAGAGTTGTTATAAATCTGGTATAAGATATATATTTCTTCATACCTTTATCTAGAATCGCATAGTTTCAGAAACACGATTTTATGATTTTGGCTCGACACTTTTTATTTTCGAAAATACCTCTAAAAAATAAGAAATATCAAGATTATTCTGGGGATACATATACTATTGAAAATTGGTTTAATTAGTGGACACCAGTAATATTTAGGATCGTATAGAAGCATTTTTTTAAAATCGCTATAGTTTTTAAATACGAAGTGATTTTGTGTTTTTTTAGCGTAATCGGCAGAATCGGTCTCGCTCCCGCGCGCGTCGTTTTCTCATTGCTATCTCGCTTTAGCATAACTTTTCCGAGTATCGCCTTAATTTATTATCGTATAGTTGTCTCGACACCGTAGAATAGAATAGAATAGAAAATATTTATTTGCTTTAAAACACGGTATTTAAGGTCATTACATTGTATAAAAAGTACAGCGTGATTTGCCAATGAGTCGGCATGCAAAAGATGGTATGTTTATAAATTGTTGAGAAATTCGTTTTTGTTACATAAAAAAATAAATTGACTAATAATAATTGTAAATTATTAATTGAATAACATTAGATTATCATAATACATTATTTCACATGTCAAGAAACTGTTTCACACTATAGAAATTGTTTTCATTGAGCCATTTATATAATTTTGTCTTGAATAATTTTAAATTAAGTATTTTAATGTCATTTGGTACTTTATTAAATAACCTTACACACATACACAGACAACTCCTGATTATACTTTTCTGTTTTGGGAACTTCATCTAAGGTAATTTTGTCAATTTTGACATCGGTAAAAGAAAAATACGTTGTTTATCTTAGGGTTAAAAGTGTTGTCTGTACTATTTTATTAACCTTCCCTTAATTACTATTGTCAAAATCTAAATCACCCCCACCCTGTCGGTTATTTTGACCGCCGTTAAATCTGTAATTTGACTGCTCGTTAAAGTAACCGCTGCTTCAACAACGCTTTTTAAATTTGACCGCCGGTTAATTTTACTTTAACCATAATTTAACCCTAACCAAGCTTCGAGCAACTGGACCTAAGACAAGTCTATTAACATTTCTACTAGTTCGTGGATACAATTCGGTTGCTTTAACAAAGAAATGAGAATTTTGTTTTACAAAAACACAAACTTCATAAATGTATAAAGATGGTAGTGGCAACAAACCAAGCTCTTTAAATAGTGGTTTACAAGATTCACGTGGCGATTTGCCTGTTATAGCTCTAATGCACTTCTTTTGTGCAATAAACGCTCTTTCTAATGCGGAACCATTACCCCATACTATAAGACCGTAACGAAGTACAGACACAACATGTGCATGATATGTAGACAATACTGTTTTCATATCGGTAATGTTTCTGAGACGCATTAGCGCAAAATAGTAGATTGTACAACAAGTGCATAAAACATACCATTTTACCCGAGACGTATAAATCCACCCGAGCCGTAGGCGAGGATGGATAGTCAATTCGAGGGTAAAATGGGTTTTATGTACGAGTTATACACTCTGCTTTTCACTTCGAGTGTAAGGAAAATAAATTACAATATTGCAAAAAAGAAAAAATAAAGACTTCGCCATATTGGCGGAAAAACTTTCTTTTTCTTTTTTTTTATACGTGGAAGTTTTTACCTGACTGTTTACCTGACGAGACGAAGATTTTACTTTATGCACTAGAGCATAAAAAGCGATTTTATGCAGCCTATACCCAACATAAACACGAACTTTACGAGCATGAGAAGTGAAAACAAATTTATTTATTCATAGACAAACATGTTCATTAAGTGTGCTCCATTTTAAATCTTTGTCAATCGTCAAACCTAGAAATTTTGTTTTATAGATTTCGTTAATATTTGAATCTTTATAATTAATATTAAATGTCATATTTTTATTATTATTAAAATTAATGTAATTAGTTTTAGTCAAATTCATTTGTAAATTATTATTTTCTAACCACTTTCCTACAGCTTGTAGTACTTAGGTGTATTATTTGTGTAAAAGGCAAAAGCGATCGTGTTACCAGTGTTGTGCGACCAGTCGCAATACTAAGGCCTAAAAACAGTAAGTAAGGTCTTACTGAGTTGACGTCCGTCGGCAAAATATTGATGCAATTTGGCCTAGATGTAGATAAGTAGATAAGTAGGTAGGTATACTGAATTCCATGCGTACGAAGTCGCAAGCGGCCACTAGTTATGATATGACTGAGTTGTGATTTCTGATCGTATTGGTTTGTGATAATGAAACATACGTCATGGCTATGTATGCTTTGCGACAGGGCGTGACGAACAACATCGCGCTGGTCGACGTGATGGCCGACAAGCTGAAGGGAGAGATGATGGACCTGCAGCACGGCTCCGCCTTCATGCGTAACGCCAAGATACAGGCCAGTACCGGTCAGTACCTATACTGGTTTGGTTACATCTGGGGGCACGGCAGTGCCCTCGCCGAGTCGAGCGCGAAGCAAACACTGCCGTACTATCCTTTACTGGAACCATTTCAGCGTATTTTCAAGATCTCTATTTGTAGATCTTAAGATAACTACCTAGATTTAGAATGCTGAAATTAATTTCTTATAGTAATAAGGCAGCATTTACTTTGCAGTTGGCCGTTGCAGTTATTACGTTTGCAGTTGGCCTAGCCCTTTGTTTTGAACGTGTTTAGAATTTTCTTTTTTTTTACTGGATATCTAACTTTTTGTCGATCTTAAGAAATTAAAACAATAAAAACAAAGATAATAATTTTATTATCTATTAAAGCAGCTGATCGCTCCGTCGCGGTCGATGACCACGCGCGATCAGTGCGTTGACCTTGTCTCATACAACCACACGCATAGCGTACAGCTGCATCTCGCTACCGCTATTATGTATAATGTCATATAGGTACTATCTACAGTAAAAAAATATACTTATTATATTTTTTTTAGGAAATTTATTCTAAACACGTAAAATGACCTACTAATATACCCCTGAAGTTTAGATTGATAAAAAAATTCAACGGTATATACCTATGTCACCGGAAAAAAAATAAAAACCGCAAATTTTTATATTAAAAAAAATTAAATTTCTAACCTATCACGTGTTCTACAGAACTTCCGTAAGGAAATTTATAAATTTGCGGTTCTTGTTATTTTCCGGTGACATATAATTTACAGAAGCCTCCTCTTTTCCTTGTTTGTAATAAACTTTGCCATCATTCCTGACCTCTACGTAGCGGAGAGTTTATCCTGCTGACACTGTGTGTTGCTCCCTGTGCAGACTACTCTATCTCTGCGGGCTCGAAGCTGTGCATCGTGACGGCGGGCGTGCGCCAGCGCGAGGGTGAGACGCGGCTGGACCTCGTGCAGAGGAACACCGACGTGCTCAAGAATATCATCCCACCGGTACTGAAACTGCATTAAAAAATCTTACATTTAAAAAGAAAACATAAGTACTTCGATAACATCTGACTTATTTCTTCCCTAATCAGGTAGGTATCTATGTAATTTTTTGTTCAAATTTGAACCTATATTTCATGTAAAGTCGTTCTTGAATGAATCTAGAATATTTTTAAAATAAATGTCGAAACACGACGACTCTATTGAAAGCAAGTTTCTAACTCTTTTCCAGATTAATTAAAATCTTTGATCATATAAATAGGTATTGGTATAATAGAAGGAAAATGAATAAAGTTACACTTGTCATAACGTTATAATCCGATTTAACATAAAAATAAACTCGTTTTCCAGCTGGTAGAGCACAGTCCCGACGCGATATTCATAATCGCCAGCAACCCCGTGGACATCCTGACATACGTGACGTGGAAGATCAGCGGGCTGCCCAAGCACCGCGTCATCGGTTCCGGCACCAACCTGGACTCGGCGCGGTTCCGCTACCTCCTGTCGGAGAAGCTGGGCATAGCGCCCACCTCTTGCCACGGTTACATCATCGGCGAGCACGGCGACAGCAGCGGTCAGTAGCGGTTGGGGATTCGCTGAATTACCTACCAGATTTATTCTTCTTTCAGATGCTCGTTCGCCGCTGTTAACAAACTATATAGTCTACGCTCATAAATTGCGTAGTCAGTATACGACACAAAGTATTATTTCCGGGCTAAAATCATGTAATTTGTAACCACCTCGCCAATGTGTGTGTACCTGAAAAATGGAAAATGAAGTAAATGTGATATGTATCGCATGATAGAGCGACTTATCCCTTCCTGATCAGAAGGTCTAAGTAGCTAAATGTCCAACAGCGCGAAACGTCTGATGAGCAGTAAGTCTAATAAGCAGAATGTCTATGTAGCAAAACGTCCAACTATTAAATGGTCTGTATAGCAGAACATCTATTTAGCAAATCGTCACATTATCAAAATGTCTGGATACTCAGGCACAAAATTCCACACACAAATTACATCGGGAGGGAAACGGACACGGAATTATAATATGTACGTACGGACAGACTTGTACATACCTACAGATTCATTGGTCTATGTAGCTTAAATTATATCTTTTTGATGGTAACTGACAATTTATTGTCAAGAATGCTATTTGATTAGCATTACATAAAGCTCTTAGAAAAGAAGCGCTTTGGCAAGATCGCAAATACAAGAATATGTTATTTGAAGGAAATAAAAGAAGGAAGATCGATTTAATGTTTAATGCCAAATACAAAAGAGCTGCAAAAGTTTGAGGGCCAAAAAGATAGTCCCTTTGAATTTTTGATACACCTTGGTCATATCAAAAGAATAAGTAAATAAATGCAGGGGAATTTATGCGCCTAATATCCTAATAATATTTATGGCGCTACTAGCTTTTTAATCCAGATTTTGTTTTTCTCAAATAAATGTAATGTAATTTTCAAATGACTTTTCCTTTTTATCATGAGTGTACACATTTCACAAATGACTTTGTGCTAAATAGATGTTCTGCTATACAGACCATTTGATAGTTGGACGTTTTGCTACATAGACATTCTGCTAATTAGACTTACTGCTCATCAGACGTTTCGCGCTGTTGGACATTTAGCTACTTAGACCTTCTGATCAGGAAGGGATTTTTCGACATTCAAACGTCAAAACGCATAATCTTTTTGACAGTTAAGGCGCCCATTCCCCAAAATAGGGTATTTTAAATTATGGATTACTCGCAAATCACAAGTATTTTTAACGGTTATTTATCTAGTGCTTCCGGCCATTATTTTTCCAATTGGTGATATTTTACTGTGTCAAATAAAATCCCAAACATCCGTCTAATAATAATTCAAATATCTTAATACTTGCAGTACTTATACTTGATTTTAGTTAATGAACAACATATGAAAATAATCGTCTTTGAATAGCCGAGGGATTAGGCCGTCATAAATTAATTTTTTCTTTAAATTGAATTTTAAGTGATTTTCGATTCGCGGGGCGCTCGCGAGTTCACAGTTCACTGCTGGCTGCCGCTGGGTCCGCGCGAAGTGTATCGAGCGCGGCCGAGCAAGCGTTAGCGTGCCTATTTCTTATCATATCATATCGAATTTTGTTGGTCATGCTAGGGGGGCTGTAGGTACTGAATCCACATAGTCATAAATGTTCTTTATATTGCCAGTGCCAGTTTGGTCTGGAGTGAACATCGCGGGCGTGCGACTGAGCGACCTGAACCCAAAGATCGGCTCCGAGGAGGACCCGGAGAAATGGCAGGAGACGCACGCCATGGTGGTGAAGAGCGCCTACGAAGTCATCAAGCTGAAGGGCTACACCTCCTGGGCCATCGGCCTGTCTCTCTCGCAACTCGCTAGGGCTATCTTATCTAACGCTAACAGCGTACATGCGGTCTCCACTTATTTAAAGGTAAGAATATATAAAAGGTGGATACCTACACCACTAAATTTTAATTATTTACTTACTCCTGTGGCGCTTTAAATTTTAATTAAAACAAAGATTTAAGGGGATGATAGTATCCATCAATATGTCTGAAAGAGGGAATACCCACTAAACCCAGTAAGAAGTGAATTCTTGCTCTCTCCGCCGTCAGTTAGGTCTCAATGTGGATGGAGAGCCCAGTGTGGCAAGCTCCTCCTAAGGGTTCATAAGACCTGGTAATTTTAACATTTGAACACTTTTATTCGAAAGCTTGGGAACATGTTTCGGAAGACGATGGACAAATTTAAACGGTTACCAAAATCATGGTGGATATCACCTGATATAATTTTTACTTTACCAATAAGGTACAAAATTTACCGACTAACATTCAGCTTTACGAGCATTTATATTGATTCTTATAAACACTTTTGACGACCGATTTGGCGCAGGGGTAAACTACCTGCCTTCTGCGCCAGAGGTCTCTGGTTCGATTCCCGAACAAGACAAATATTTGTGTGCATGAACACGTCTATTTGTCTTGGTCTGGGTGTTTTCTATGTATATTAATAATATTAAGTATGTATTTACAAACAATAAAAGTATTTAAAGTATACTTATACCGGGTGGGGCTGGAAACACGATCAAAAATTTTAAGGAGTCAATGTACTCATGCATACAAACAACTTTTACTATGGTACCAACATTGAAATCGCGAAAAAAAAATTTTTAAATCGAATAGATCAAAATGTATGGAACAGCAGATTTTTTTTCGCGATTTCAATGTTGGTACCATAGTAAAAGTTGTTTGTATGCATCAATGATGTTTTATATGTAGCGTATCTGAACTAAAAAGTGGCGACGAAAAAGTAAGGTAATTGCCCGAAGTTCACACAGTCACACACAGACCCTTGTCGTGTCAACGCGCTGTAACAATTTTTCGATTACGCCTCAAATAATAAACTTAATGCCTTCCTGTGTTTAAAGAAGTTGCAAAAACTATGCCGGATCTTTAAAAGACAAGAAAATTGATTCATTTCATACGTAATTATTAAAATTATAAATTTAATTTAAAAATTTAATAATTAGTGATGACTTTTGCGCTGTTGCCAGTTCGACATGCATGAGCGAGTAAGCTTGTAAAGTTTTGTGAACGCATGAAAGAGACAGAAAACTCTGTGCTTGCAATAATTGTTTATCTCTTTTTGACAGTGGGGGTTTGTGTATATATGTCCCTGACTAACATTATTTTAGGTGAAAAAGAGATAGATATGCGGAAATGCCTGTTGTTAGGAAGAGATAAATATATTTTGAGAACTTGTGCTTGTTTTTTGTTCCTTTTAACGTGTAGTACGTCGTGAAAAACAAATTCGCCATTTTAAAATGCAATTTATTCGAGTGTAACGTGTCTATTAATAAAACGTCATTGGGTCAATGTACTCATGCATACCAATGACGTTTTATTAATAGACACGTTACACTCGAATAAATTGCATTTTAAAATGGCGAATTTGTTTTTCACGACGTACTACACGTTAAAAGGAACAAAAAACAAGCACAAGTTCTCAAAATATATTTATCTCTTCCTAACAACAGGCATTTCCGCATATCTATCTCTTTTTCACCTAAAATAATGTTAGTCAGGGACATATATACACAAACCCCCACTGTCAAAAAGAGATAAACAATTATTGCAAGCACAGAGTTTTCTGTCTCTTTCATGCGTTCACAAAACTTTACAAGCTTACTCGCTCATGCATGTCGAACTGGCAACAGCGCAAAAGTCATCACTAATTATTAAATTTTTAAATTAAATTTATAATTTTAATAATTACGTATGAAATGAATCAATTTTCTTGTCTTTTAAAGATCCGGCATAGTTTTTGCAACTTCTTTAAACACAGGAAGGCATTAAGTTTATTATTTGAGGCGTAATCGAAAAATTGTTACAGCGCGTTGACACGACAAGGGTCTGTGTGTGACTGTGTGAACTTCGGGCAATTACCTTACTTTTTCGTCGCCACTTTTTAGTTCAGATAACGTATCTACATATAAAACATCATTGCATTGACCCCTTAAAATTTTTGATCGTGTTTCAGGCCCCACGCGGTATTTATCCGTTATCAAGTTCACGTAGACACAGTTTCTTAAGAAATTAACTACGGGCTTAGATAATTGGTGTGATTGTATGAAAATATTTATTTATTTATTTTGGCCAGGGTGAACACGGCATCGAGGACGAAGTGTTCCTCTCCCTGCCGTGCGTGCTGGGCAGCACCGGCGTGTCGGACGTGATCCGGCAGCCGCTCACCGACGTGGAGACCAGCCAGCTGCGCCGCTCCGCCAAGCTCATGGCGCAAGTCCAACAGGGAATCAACTTCTAAGTCTATGGTATAGCCCTCCTTCGCTGTCCGGTCTCGACATGCCTTCAAACATACCTAACGTATGACGTCATGATAAATGCTTATTCTTATCCATAGCAAGTACACGCTGATTACACCAGTATTACTGCAAGGGTTGTTAAAAATGTTAAAGTGAATTGTGTAAACATACAGAATTTATGAAGGAACCGTAGGTTGTAGCAGTGGCACTGTATTTTCCAAAGATCTCATAACTGTTTGGAAATCTCGAATGACAGTACTAGAAATATTATGGATACCGACAGATACGAGAAGAAATTAATTGGTAAGTTTAAATAACTCAGATGAAATTTTCAAACAACATTTGGTCGTCCCGGACATTGTCTAATTCTATTATTGCATTTTTAATTCCTTAAATTGTGTAAAGAGAATTTAGCACTTGCTCTTTACTAATGCCAAATTTATTTCACTAGGTACTGGCTTTTTTGAAATATTTGTGATATTCGCACATGCGATGTATATGTCACCGGAAAATAACAAAAACAGCAAATTTATAAATTTCCTAAAAAAAATAACCACGAAATTTCTAACCTATCACGTGTTCTACAGGACTTCTGCGGTTCTTATTGTTATTTTCCGGTGACATATACACATTATATTTTATATCGTATGTCTAGATGAAAATTATATTCTGTGTGTCGTCGTAGATAGCAAAGAGAACTTTTAAAAAAACACCACTATATTATGTAGGTAGTAGTATGTAAGGTAAAGCTGAATTTATATTTGTGTTTGGTGTTTCTAGTTAGTGGCTTATGCTGGGGCCACATTAGAGGGCTACGGCGAATTATCGTGTCAACGCGATATTGTGTAGCCGGGTATATCCAAATGGTTGAATCCGCCATTTAATTAAACGCCTAGGCCGATCATTTTTTCCGTAAGCTATTTTATCTTCCCATAAGTTGACGGAGTCAAAAAAATAACCATTCCAGTCAAAAAAAAAAAACTTATTACTTGGTTTATAGGACTTCCGAGGGGTACATGCTGCCATACTTATCTATCCGGCGGATTCAACTATCCGCCTGCCCTGCGACATGTTTTGTAGCTGACTATGTGAAAGAAAGTAGCAGGTGTAAATTATGATAAATCTTATAAAAATTTAACTGACTTCAAAAAGCACTTGTGAACTGAAAAGAAAAACTTATTATTTCTATTTTTTTTAAGTGTAGGTGGATTGTACCATATAATACTCATTTTTCAAAAACTACTTAACCGATTTTGATAAAACTTGGACTGTTCCCTAAGTTGGAATACACCGAATTTAAGTCAAAAAGAATCATCTCGATATGACTTTTAGTTTTCGGAAAATTTGTGGACAAACATAGGTACTTACGAAATTTTGCACACGTGCTTGGGAACGTAAATAAAACGCTATACTCAAATATTATCCAATTCCAACTAAATCACTTATGTGTACATACAGTAAAACTGATAACCTGTTAAAAAGAACATCGCGGTAGCCCGTATTATGGAGTGTAGATAGACTCCATACCATAGATTTAGGCCCGTCTGTCTGTCACCAGGCGGTATTTATGAACCGTGATTGCTAGACAGTTGAAACAGATTATGTATTTCTGTTACCGCTATAACAACAAATATAACTAGAATAAAATAAATGTACTTACATTAGATAATTGGTGTGATTGTTAGAAAATATTTAGTGGGGCTCCCATACAACAAACGTGATTATTTTGCCGTTTTTGGTCGTTATTAATAACGGCAACGGGTAGACGCTTGAAATATTCACAGAATATTTAGTTGCAAGTATTTCACTAATAAAAAATAAATATCGTTCGCACTTAGCCGGTTTATCACGATAGCCCGTAGATTTAGCGCGCCAACGCGACACGAATCTTCACCCGCCAAATGTAGACAAAAACTCGCGTATCCCCGACAACGATGATTTTAGCGCGCCAACGCGACTCGAATTATTGTCCGCTAATGTGGCCCCAGCATTAAAATTATGATTAATAGTTATAGATATGGTAATATGTTTTAAGTTCAGTATTATTGATTTTGTTATTTATTATGAATTTGAACTTTGATTCTTCTTAATTTTAAGACCAGTATTATTAGGAAAAAATACTTAGCCGCCTACTAAGGCTGGAACCGACATTAAGTTCAAATTAAATGACAACATTAACGTGTTTTTTTTAATTTTGTACGAATATATCTATGATGTATCATTTAAGCAGCATCTTGGAAATGTTCGCCTTCGTTCGTTCGTATTGGAAAAATTCAACGCTTCTCGTAACGACTCCGTAGCTCAGTGGTTAGAGCAGTCACCTAGACAGTAAAAGGTCGTGAGAAAGTTCGCCTGCCATCAGAGCTAGTTGTGAGATGGGTCGTTTTTTTCTAATACTTCGTTTTCAATGTTCGCTATTTCCTACGTGCTAAAATAAAATGTGCCGTATAACATTAGACATCTTTTTAAATTTTATGTGAAATATTCCAAGTAATAGAATATATTTAGAACGGTTTTCTACTTATTTAACATGACATGACAGTAAATATTTTATAAGTACTATTTTTCTACAAAGATTTTATTGTTTCTATGGTAGATTTGAAATAAATGTCTTTCGTAAAATCTACAATAAATAAATGTCGCAATACTAATGCAGTTTTATTGTTGGTACCCATATTTATTCTTGTTGATAGCGGAACAAAAGTTTGTAAGTAGGTATGTGTCTTGATATGATGAGAGAAAAACCTAACTCCAGCTCTCTATACAATTTCAATCCCATCAACGATTACAAAAACTTCCAATGCATTGCATCACAGCCGTCTCTATCGGTAGAAGACGATAGAGATGGCTGTGTTTGCATCCACAAGACCATACAAGACGGTCGTACATACAAATTATAGAATCACGTCACGCGGCACAAACTCGACTGTACCGATTCAAAGAAATTCTGCCCCCTGAGTCACGAACCGTCGGAAACGCTCCCGACAGCGGAATGTATGCCCTGTCTCTCGCTATAGAATAGACAAAGACAAAGCATAGAATTCGAAGCCGATTCCGTTTCCGACGGTTCGTGAATCATGCATGCATGGCCGACTATGATAGGGGTGTGCTGAGGAGGCACCCTGGGAGTTTTAGTGGGTTCAAGCCCCACATAACCCCTTCGTCTCCCTAAGAGCTCACCAAAGTAACAGTGAAAGAAATGGCGCAATACGCTTTGTATCTATAGCAGCGTCGTCTCACAAATGGTCATTTGCTTCCATTATGCCTATCAGATAACTAATTAAACTTTTTTTCCAATTAGTTACATCGTAAATATTCACTCAGTTATGTTTCTCCAATATTTACGCAGTTTCGAAATACTCATTTAATGTAGGTAACTAAATAAACATTTTCTTCCAATTAGGTAGTTACATCTGTAAAAAAATCTCCAAATAGTTAAGTAGGTACTTAGTAATATTCCCTCAATTACGATATTATTTATTTTTATTTATTTATTAAGGTAACAAACAGTCTTTAACAAAAATAATAAACATATATAGTTAAAAAATAGACCTAAACTTCTAACCTTTTTTCGGGGGTAGGCAGCGAAAACTCAAAAACGTCTTTTTTGATTGCTCTGCAATTTATTTAAATTTAATTCAATTAAGTCTGTTAATTTGATCTAAATTTTAGTAATTTATTATGTACTAACACTGTACAGTACCTGCAGTTATTTTCTCCTCTCTATATCTTGTATTTTGTAACTAACCTAACAACATTGCACCATCACCTTCACTGTTCAACATGGAAGGCCTGAAAAACACTATCGAGGCACTGTCTGAGTCCTTCACCCAGCGGATGGCATCCTTCGAGAGCGAGCTGAAGAAGACAAGCACTCCTCCACAACATACATTGTCCTCGCTGTCATCAGAATTTGAAGCGTTCCGTGAGTTTGTGTTGGCTACGCTGAAAAATCTAGAACTGCAAGTCACAGTGTTGATGTCCGAGTGTGACAATATGGAGATGAGGAGTAGACGTGCTATGCTGCTCCTTCACGGTGTCCCTGAGTCTAAGGATAAGTCTCCGGCAGAATCTGTCCTCAATGTGGCATCTCAACATTTGCCCATAGTAAAGTTGTGCGAAGCCGATATTGTCAGGGCCAGCCGTCTGGGCAAAACGAGTCCAGATAGGCCTAGAGCGCTGCTTATCAAGTTCCGATCAGAGTCGCTTCGGGACAGCTTGTGGGCAGCTAAGTCGGGGCTAAAAGGCACTGGCTTTACTATGTCGGAGTTTCTGACGAAGCTTCGGCACAAAGTATTCGTCTCTGCGCGTGAACGGCTGGGTATTACAAAGTGCTGGACCAGTGCTGGTCGTATCCTGGCACTGGATGGTGATGGCCGGCGACACCGCATCGCTTCACTAGCCGACGTCGACCGTCTCGTCGCCTTTAACGCCAGTTCGACTTCGAGGACCACGGCATCCACGCGGAGGGAACCTGAACTGCCTCCGGCTCCAAACGCCAGGAGTAGGAGGGCTGCCTCTGCAATAAGAAAGTAGTATGTAAGTTAAAGTTTTGCCAGAACTGTTTTTATTGTATGTTTCTCATGTTATTTACTTACTTTAAGCTTTTTCAGCTGCTTCTGTATTCGTCCTGCTTTTGTTATTTTGTCGCACATACTTAATTTTCTCTATCTCTTTTCACTTGTTTTGTTTTGTGCCTTTATAATTTGTTTGTATTGTAATGTAGGTAAAAGTAAAATCATCACATCACATGACAGAACAGAACAGACAAAAGACAGACCAACCAATGAATCTTCTTTTTTTTTTTTTTGTACGGCTTTGGGATTCGTTTATTGGCATACAGCCAATAAACAATATTCCAGTCACAGACTAACTCCATCTATGGAGGTAAAAGTGTTAAGTCTGTCATGTGATATTGTCACTGTGTTTTTTCTGTGTTACTATTTGCTCGCTTTCCGTGTTAATCTGTATTTTTATTGTTTGTGGATGTTGTTGACTTGTAAATTGTTAAATAAGTGTTCTCTTTGCGTTCTTGTTCCTTTCCGGCAAGCTGTGGGTACTGTATTTATGTATTTTATTTATAGATACTTATATATAATTTTATTCTATTTAATTTCAATATATGTTAGCATATGGATTCCCCTTTAATAGATAATAGTATTGACCTGTTCTTATCCTGTTCATCTTCTAATTCGAGCTTTCAAAGTATTGATCGCCCTTTGAGTGAGCACCTTGATGATACCTTTTTGGATGTTTCTAAAAATTTCAATGCTGTGCACATTAATGCACAGAGTATCCCTGCCCACTTTCCCGACTTCCTAGCGTCTTTTGACTGCAAAAATATCCACGCCATCCTTGTCTCCGAGTCTTTTCTTCATCCTTGTCTTTCTTCTTCATTGTATTCTATACCTGGCTACCATTTGATCCGTAATGATCGAGTAAGTTCCTCGCATGGAGGGGTGGCTGTTTATCTCCGATCCCATATCCCCTTTTCTGTTTTGAGTCGCTCCCCGCAGCCACCTCCGAGCAATAGCGCCGAGCACCTCTTCCTTGAAATATCTCTTGCCCATTCTAAAATTCTCCTTGGTGTTTTTTATAGCCCTTCTCTACGAGTTGACTACTTTGAGTCATTCGAACGTCTTCTTGAAAATTTCAGTCCTCAGTACTCGCATACCATAATTATGGGTGATTTTAATACCTGCCTCTTGAAAGACGATTCCCGTGCCCGTAAATTACTATCAGTAGTAAATTCAGCTAACTTACATGTGTTACCCTTAAATGCTACTCATCACTTTCCCAATTGCACTCCCTCTCTTCTCGATCTTATGATTGTCTCTTCTCCTAGCTTAGCTGTTAAACATGGCCAACTTTCTGCAGATGCGTTCTCTTATCACGACTTGGTGTATTTGTCGTACCGAATCCGAACTCCCAAGTTGAAACCTACTGTTCAGCTTCAGCGTAGTTTTAACCGCATTGATCATGATCAGCTACTCGTAGATGCTGCTAACATGGACTGGTCGGCAATCTCTTCCTCTACATCTGTGGATGAGCAGGTTAACACCTTCAATGATCTTTTAATAAAGCTTTATGACAAACACGCTCCAATCAGACCGGTCAAAATGAAGCACTTACCGGCACCCTGGTTAACCAACGAGATCCGATCACTAATGAACAAAAAAAACAGTACCAAAGCCAGGTTCAAGGTTGATCCCTCGGAACGTAACAAAAAAAGAATGATCCGTGCTAGAAACAGGTGCAATACGGTGGTCAGGGACGCTCAAAGACGCTACATTCATCAGTCAGTAGAAAATGAAGATCCAGGTAAAGTTTGGAAGTTCCTAAAAACTCTTGGTGTTGGTAAATCTCCTACTAGTGACGTCTCAGGTACACGTGTCGACTTCAACCAACTTAATTGTTATTTCTCATCGTCGGTGCCTATTGATGGCAACCTCAAATCTAATACGTTGCAATTACTTTCTAACGTGCCAACACATAATTGTTCTTTTTCTCCTAATCAATTGTCAGAATGTGATGTTAAGAGAGCGATTCTGTCTGTCAGCTCCAGTGCTGTAGGTGCTGATTCCATTAGCCGCAAGATGATCCTTCCCCGATCCTTGATTTTCTTACTCCTATAATTACCTTTATCCTTAATACCTCAATTTCCACTAGTACGTTTCCTTCTTCTTGGAAGGATGCAAACGTTATTCCCCTTCCAAAAAAATCAAAACCTACCATGTTTTCCGATTTTCGACCTATTTCTATCCTTCCCTTCCTTTCCAAAGTCCTTGAGAAACTTATTCACCGTCAACTTACTGACTATCTAAGCCATAACAATCTCCTTAATCCCCTTCAGTCTGGTTTTCGTAAAGGCCACAGCACATCTACAGCACTGGTGAAGATAACAGATGACATACGCCTGGGGATGGAAAATCGTCAGCTGACAGTAATGACATTACTAGATTTTAGTAATGCATTTAATTCGGTTGACTTTGACATCCTGCTGGGTGTTTTACGCTCTCTTAACATATCTCCATCTGCAATTGATTGGTTGCAAAGTTACCTGCGAGGGCGACGGCTACGTATCCGCACTGGAGATTCATTTTCCAGTTGGTGTGGTATTAACACTGGGGTCCCTCAGGGTGGCGTCTTATCTCCTCTTCTTTTTTCAATTTTTATAAATTCAATCACACAATACCTTTCAAGTTCGTACCACCTCTACGCTGACGATCTTCAAATTTACACACAGGCACCGTTATCAGAGCTTCCACGTGCAATAGCAACTATCAACTCAGATCTTGCCCATATAAGCTCTTGGAGCAAGTCGTTCGGTCTCGCACTCAACCCCTCTAAGACTCAGTGCATTATTATTGGCAGTCATCACTTCGTTTCGAGGATCAATTTTGAACAGCTTCCTGTGGTTACTTTGGATGGCACCATGATTCCTTACTCGAGTTCTGTCAAGAATCTGGGTATTATTCTTGATCAGCATCTGTCTTGGAAACCTCACGTTGAGCAAATTAGGAAAAAGGTGTTTGCAGCTTATGGCTCTCTTAACCGGCTTCGCAACTTTTTACCGACCAGCACCAAAATTACGCTGTCTCAATCTCTTTTGCTGTCCATATTAGACTACGCTGATGTCTGTAATACAGACCTATCGGAGGAGTTACTCGACAAACTGGAGCGCCTGCAGAATGTTGCCATTAGATTCATCTTTAACCTACGAAAATTCGACCATGTGTCACACTTCCGAAATAAACTCAACTGGCTCCCTATTCGCCGGCGCAGGGACTTACATATTCTAAAACTTCTATATTCTATTCTTTTCTTACCTTCTACCCCTCCTTACCTTAAAGAATGTTTCTCCTTTCGCCCTTCTTCTGTACATTGCACCTTGCGGTCTTCCTTTAACCTTGCACTTGATATCCCACGTCACTCCTCTGACTTTTTTTCCTACTCCTTCACGGTCCATGCAGTTCGTCTGTGGAACGCACTTCCTGAGGGTATCAGAAAGGCTCAGACTCTAAAATCCTTTGGAGATCAAGTTAGGAGTCATTTCCTGTCCTTATCTATGTAATTATATATATAAACATATATATATTTTTTAAATGTTTAAATTTTATTTTATTTTATTTATTATTAATATTTTTTCCACCTATAGTATAAACCTTCTTTATCCTATCTTGTTTTTGCACCCATTCCCCTTTTCTCCTAGCTATTTATTTCTTCTTTCACCCAAGGTTGCCTGGAAGAGATTGCCATTAGGCAATAAGGCCGCCTATTGTCTGTTTTCTATATTTTATTTTGTCTTCTTGTCATTGTATTTCTTTCGTTGTGTGCAATAAAGCTTTTTTTATTATTTTATTATTATTTTATTACTAAAGTACCTACCATAAAATATATCTAATAATAACATGTATATAAATGAGTTCATAAGAAACAGCTAAACAGACAATTAATACATGAAGCCACTATAATAACGTTAAACACAAATTGGGCTACATAAAGTTAGCTGGAAAAATTTATATAACTTATATCTAGTTATTAAATTACTATGTTAATAACACCTCGCGAACTAGTCTCTTGTATTTTGCTAAACCATTATGAAATATGTCAATATCAGTCAAGTTACCATTATAAAAGTCAAGTGATCGCCTCAGAAATGAGTTTTTTGAGTGTTACCGTATCGGGGAATGCTAAATGTACTTTTGCAACGAGAGGATGGACGAGGGGCTCTAAGGTTGATTTGATGTAATAAAGTTTTTATATAAAAACATGGCGTCTAAGAAAATGCGTCTTGCTTTTAATGGGTTAATATTGTGCTGGGAGGCACTAGCGATATAATAATTTAAAACAATACCAGCACGATAGTTTGAAGACTTTAAAAAAATATTTTGGTCCTTTTCAATGCGATCAATATGGACTACTGTGGGCTCCAAACTATACTTCCAAACTCTAAGATACTTTGAACATAGGTGTAAAATAATAATTTTAATGTATTTGCATTTTTATTGGTTTTCCTAAACGATTAATTAGACCAAGCTGTTTGAATGCATGTGAAACAATTTTATCAATATGAAAATTGAAGTGAAGTTTGCAGTCCAAAGTAATACCCAGGTCACGTATGGTGGAGACCCTTTCAATTGGGTTATAGTTTAGGTTGTAACTATATTCAATTGTGTGATGCTTTCGACTAAATGAGATGATGTGACATTTTTCCATGTTGAAGAAAAGCTTGTTTTTCAAACAATAGTCATGAAATCTCACCAAATCATCTTGTAACTCATGACAATCACTGATAGATGTAATGACCTTAAAGATTTTTGTATCATCAGCATGAAGTTAATGATATGAGTTTACAAAACAATTACACACGTCATTCAAATACAGCGTAAACAAAAACGGTCCCAAGTGAGACCCTTGAGGAATACCAGATATACCATCTGGTATTCCTCAAGGGTCTCACTTGGGATGGATTAAGAAATCTGGATTGATACCCATTTAAAGCAACAGCGACTGCGGTTTGAAATTTAAGATTCATTCATCGCCAAAGATCGCCGTGTATACCTATTTCCTTGATTTTTTCTAACAGTATGTTAAGATTTATCTTATAAAATGCTTTTGAAAAATCAGTATACACGGCGTCTACCTGGTATCCAGAGTCTAGGGTGTTAATTATAACATCTGTATATGTAACTAAATTGGTCTCCACACTACGGCCACTGAAGAACTCATGTTGTTGAGGCGAAATATGATTTTTTGTTTGCCACGATAAAAAGCTAGTAACTATTTTCTCAAAGATCTTTCCCATAACGCAGAGCTTGGAAATAGGTCGGTATTGTCGCACATCATGTTTATCCCCACCCTTAAATACGGGTGTTATAAGAGCTTGCTTCCAAATGTCTGGAAACGATCCTTCAGACAAAGACTTATTAAAGATAAGGGTGAGGGTTATTGAACATAATATCACTTATTTCCTGACAATCGGTCGATGTTTTATCTTCGTATAACATACAGGGAGGTAGGTCATTTACTCTAAGTTTCGACTTCATGTAGGTATAAAAATAGCGTGGGCATTCGTTAATTTTTTCTTCAGCATAAGTAATATGTTTATTATAACACTCGGTCTCTAGAAGCTTTACTCGAGCCCGAAGAAATTTGAACTCTTGGTAATCTCGCGGGTTATTGTATTTTTTCCACCTGGCATGCACTTTAATTTAACCCGGTTTAATTAATAAATAAATAACTTCTTACATTCACACCAATTATCTAAGCCCATTTTAATTTCAATAAGAAACTGTATCATGGAAAACTTGATAGCGGATAAATATATACTTAAATACTTTTTGTTTGTAAATACATACATATTATACATAGTTAACACCCAGACCAAGAAAAATAGACATGTTCATGCACACAAATATTTGTTTTGTTCGGGAATCGAACCCGAGACCACTGGCGCAGAAGGTGGGTAGCCTACTCCTGCGCCAAATCGGTCGTCAATTTGATAAGCGCTCGCGAATACCACGGTGGATGACGAGTATTTGATTTTCTGATTCCACATTGTAAATCTAATATTATATTTATATTAGATTTCCGATGTAGCTAATTTGAAGAAAAACTTTATTTATCTACATTAACACTTTGACAGCGGATCGCGACATGTGGCCGTGATGCTTTCTTATTCTCAGTTGCGCCGATCACGACAAGAGGCCGTGATCCGATTTCATAGATTTTACATTAAAAACACGAAGCTGTGTCGTGATCGGCGTTTGTTGCGTTGAGTAGCTGCGTTCTTTAGCTACACACACATAGGCGAATCATTTACGTAGCATGAAGCAGGGGCAAAAGAAAGGGATATCTCGCCCGCGCAGTGCGCGGTGAGATTTGTTTGAGAGTCCTTCTCGATTATGTTAGAGTTTTTTATTTTCCCCAAAAAGGGAACCTATTTTGTTTATTTTTTTTTAAATATAGAACACAAAAATATTTTTTGTTTTATTTTTACAATTAAAATACATTAGTAACTTTAACATATAAAAAAGAATCAAATGCATAACTATAATAGTTCTTATTCTAGAGAATTTACAATAATGACCAAAAAGGCCGGCGCACCAGTGGATGCGCGTAATATTTTATTCGGCTGTCAAAGTGTTAAATAAGTATTTCGAAACGGCGTTAATACCTATCAGACAAAAATGTCTGACTGAGTGAATATTTACGATGTAACTAAGGTGCAGCGCAGACGACAGACTATCCGTGACGCACTTTTTAGTCTGTGAAAATAGAACCTCTGCAATTATATGCAGTAACGCACACGACACGCAAAAAGTCCGGCGCACAAAAAATCCGTGTAATTCGGGCAGACCGCGCCGCACAAAAAGTGTGCGAAAAAAATAGAACGTTTGCTTCAACGCGCGCTAACGCAGACGGCCCACAATTTAGTCTGCAATCTGCATTCCATATAATAGAGTACTCTGTGCTGCATTCGTAGGGGTGGACGTAACGTACGCGGTGTATTACCATGGCGCCAGAGATAGATGTAACGTTGTTAATTCAAGAAATACAAAACAGACCAGCAATTTATGATACTTCTAAGGCAGAATATCATGATAGACATTTAAAAAGAAAAATGTGGGAAGAAGTGTGCTGTCATGTTTGCTAACTATATCCTTAAATATATATTTTATTTACTTATCTGAGTGTCACAGACAGCCTTTCTTCTGGACCAATGCACTTCCTCATTGTTGTTTCTGAATGAGCAAATCAAATCATCAAAGCAGGTCTTAAAATAAATAGCAACTCATCAAATGTAGTAACAGACATTTTATAAAATTTGAAAAATTTATCCGGGTGTTGTTTCAGAATTGAATGTTTAATATGGAACTGTCCCTTCAGTAATCTTTCTGAAAGTATAGGATGTACCCAAAATTCTCTATTTCTTCTTCTTTTTCTGTACCTACCTACTTCAAGTACAAAATAATACTTCGCGATCTCTGCACGATATCCATAGCGTCTACGTCCCTACAGTTCTGGCGACAAAATGATCGAAGATGTGCGTCGTGTGCGTTGAGTCTGTGAAAAATCCGCGACCGACTTTTTGCGCGCCATGCAGACTTTTTGTGCGCCGCAGACTTGATCAAACAAAAAGTGTGTCGTCTGTGTTGCACCTAATTGGAAAAAAAGTTTGATTAGTTACATTAATGAGAATTTGTAAATTGTTTAACTACTTGGATAAAAACTTCCAACTAGTTACATTAATGTAACTATCAACGTAACTAGATGGAACAGCCGATAAATTCGACTTTTGCTTCTTACACACTTGCTACATACAGGTGATCTGTGTTCTTACACAATATACTTTTAGCTTCGATCAAAAATACCACTAGATAACCGGTTGTGTATCGTAAACGGCCGAGCGAATAAGAGCGCACGTCAAAAGGCACTCTCATTTCATATCGATTCATATTTGCGTTGTGTTTTAGTTCGTGAGGCGTCGTTCAGTGGTACAGTCAGCGTCATATAGTAGGTGACATCCAAAGTGGTCAAATAGTTCGGTACACTTTGACCACTTTGGATGTCACCTACTATATGGCGCTCACTGTACATACCTATTGTAGATCGAAGAATAACATGAATCCTAAATATGTTGGTCAGATAGGATTATAAATAAATTGAGGTAAGTAAATAAAACAAAATGATATTTGCAAAATTATATAATTACATCAGTACTTACATAACTTGATAGGCTAAGCTCGCTTTAAAAAAAATGATAAAATTGTGCTGCAGGTATAGTTACAGACATATTAGTGGTTAAATATAACAATAGCATAATAACTTTATAATGTACAATATTTATTAAATTTTACATAAAAATAAAAACTTTATTTCGGAAATACTGTAAAAAGAAAAGCGGGCGAATAGTCAATGAAGATAAAAGGCGTCTTCTAAAACAGTTAAGTAAACAAAATCTAGTTACATAATAAAAATTGTGATTATTAAAATATAAAGGGAAGGCGGATTGTTTCATGACAGATAGGAATAAATATAATTCTTTAAATAGGTATTTTTTAATAAGTTTTAAAAACAAGTGTTTTTAAAAAGTAACACATAAACATTATTATTTTTTTATGCTTGTGATGCCTATATAATTATGTTGTGTGTAGGTATATTTACGCTTAGCCTTAACTGAAATTGAAATAAAAAAAATTTAGCTCGGGTATGGAGCGCGTCGATTAAACCACAAACAGAACAAACTCTACGCAGCGCCTATATTCAATACAAAGTACACTGCGCAGTTGTTGTTTGAAGTATTTTTTCTAACTATTTGATGTATGGGATACAAACTAGTGGATTAAGTAGAGTTGTATAAACTCTATATTAACAATCGTCAGATATCGTCAGCGCCAGGCGCGGTCGGCGTGTCACATCGCTGCCACAAGTTACTATATACCAACTGTCAAGTACACCAATTCATTTCCCACTAAATACACGGTTAAAATTTTGTATTTTGGTCACAAATCAGGACAATGTTACCCACTAATACTTAATCCTATTTACAGTTTAATAGTATTTAACAAGTACATACGCTAAATTAGGAATAAGCATGAAATATTATTTTAGCATAAATCACAGACACTTTCCTTAAAAATCGGCCGCTTCAAATCTCACACATACTTTTTACATCGCGTGTTCCAACTTATATTCCCATATCTTCCTGCTTTAACATACAATTTCGAATACTGTATACTGTGACTCAAAATTAAAAATAAGAACGAAACTCTTTCGTACCGTTCGGAAGAACTTCAAATGAGGCTCGATACGTTCGACTCTATGAAGCAGTGGACGCAGAACAAGCCACTGCGCGCGTCATGCACGCTGCGAAGTGACGTCACAAAACTAAAATACCGAACTCGACAGGTGGGCACATTGACTATAGAATTTTCAAGTACACTACAGCTATAGAAAACATAAACCTAAGTTGAGTTTACGAACGAATGTATAGTAAGATCTACATTTGGCTGGCGCCTTTGTTCCATAACGAACATAAAAATCTTAAAGTGACTTTAATAATAATGGTTACATTCGAATGAGGGCTATCATCAGACATCGTCCTTACAACGAGCATTCAAATACTAATTTGACCGAGGGTTAAAATGCTCGCCATGATCTTTAAAAGTAGAATTTTTAGTTCATTTATTCATCGAATATTTTGCGGCGTACGTAAGGCGCAAAAGATGTTTCTTCGCTTCTCGTTTCATTTCATTGCATCATCAAAGTATGGCGTTCTACATCTTTAGGCGCTATAACAACCTTAGTCGGTTTCGAATGCTCGCAGTGAGTTTCGAAGGGCGTTCCAGATTCTTGCCAAGTACAACGTGTGACGGTAAGTAAACAGAGCATCGTCATAGCATTCGTTGATCGCTGGTTGTATCACAAGGACTGTTGGTGCTCATCCCCAAAGTGACTGGGGGGAGGACGCTTGGTAAGGCCGTTTGTCCACGACGTCCGTCTCGCCGGATCCGTCTAGCTAGACGGACCGAAGAAGCGGTTCATATAATTGTATTGACCGTCTGTCCACTCGAGTCCCGGCGTCCGAGTTCCGTCATCCGGGTTTTGACGGACTCCGGGACTTTGGCTAGATTGGATGTACCGTTACATCGGAGCCCGGATCCGAAGCGTAGATTCCATATAACTGTTTCACTTACACGCGCAACCTCTCAGTATGAAGTGGCTCGTCCGGGTTCGGACGCAGTGGACAAACGTATTCCGGTTTCCATCCGTCTAAGTCTAAACACCAGCTTCCGTCATCCGAGAAAAAATAGGACCGGATCGTGCGTGGACAAACGGCCAAAGAGTCTGGAAGCGTGATTACGTGAGTGGCGGCGCGTTGGCGGCGGGCGCCGGGCGGTCGCGCGGCTGTCAGGTGTCGTTGGGCGAGCGCAGCGAGTGGTGCGCGTTGCCGTGCCCGGACGGCCGCCGCCGGTCTAGGAACGTTTTGAGCTGGGTCGCCGATAACGGAGTCGGAGGCGCCTGCAAATAAAAATATCATTAACGCTGGCACTTCATATCGGTATTAGCATTTTTATTTGATAATTATTCTAATTGAAGTGCTAAATACACGAATCCACTTTTCATATATATTATCATGAGCAGCGAATCGAATGTGCTATCAGTCTCTTTTAATGTGTCCCGACCGACAGTTGGGTTGATGTGGGTATTTTTGTATTCGCTTATTTATCTAGCTCGGCGAACATTGGGCAATATAGACAAATAGCACCACTTAGAACCTCTAGCAAAAATACAGGAAATCTATTGATGTAGTTACCTGGTCCAGCCAGGGGTGCCCGAGCGCGGCGGCGGGCGTGAGGCGCGCGAGCGGCGCCGGCTCCAGCAGCCCGCGGATCATGTGCTGCGCGCGCTCGTCCGAATGCAGCGAGTCTATTGGTGTAGTTACCTGGTCCAGCCAGGGGTGCGCGAGCGCGGCGGCGGGCGTGAGGCGCGCGAGCGGCGCCGGCTCCAGCAGCCCGCGGATCATGTGCTGCGCGCGCTCGTCTGAATGCAGCGAGTCTATTGGTGTAGTTACCTGGTCCAGCCAGGGGTGCGCGAGCGCGGCGGCGGGCGTGAGGCGCGCGAGCGGCGCCGGCTCCAGCAGCCCGCGGATCATGTGCTGCGCGCGCTCGTCCGAATGCAGCGAGTCTATTGGTGTAGTTACCTGGTCCAGCCAGGGGTGCGCGAGCGCGGCGGCGGGCGTGAGGCGCGCGAGCGGCGCCGGCTCCAGCAGCCCGCGGATCATGTGCTGCGCGCGCTCGTCCGAATGCAGCGAGTCTATTGGTGTAGTTACCTGGTCCAGCCAGGGGTGCGCGAGCGCGGCGGCGGGCGTGAGGCGCGCGAGCGGCGCCGGCTCCAGCAGCCCGCGGATCATGTGCTGCGCGCGCTCGTCGACGCCGGCCCAGTGCTCCGGGGGGAAGCAGTAGTCGCACTTTATTATGTTCGCCGTCGTCTCCTCTATGGACTCGTCGAGGAACGGCGACAACTGTCAAAGAGAACCTTTGTTTTAGGTATGCACACTAAAATTATTATGAGTAAGTGAAGGGCAGAGAAACATTCAAATTTTATTTTATAATCCTTTGAAATGCACTATGACCCTTAGATGCGGTTTTCAGATCGTGGCGTTCTTCTCAGAAACATTGTTGAGGTAGGGTGCTTTGCCAGCGAAAATGAAAACATTTCCCGAGCTACGTGTTAGTGCTCGCTGCTCGGGGACCGCAGCTAAACTGTTCAATGTTAGACTGCAGCACTAAGCATCTGCGTGTTAGCGCGATTCGTGTTCTCACACAAACGTGTGTCAAGCTTTCAAATTATTATAAACTAGCGGCCGCCCGCGGTTTCACCCGCGTGGTTCCCGTTCCCGTGGGAATATCGGGATAAAAAGTACACATAAACCTTCCTCTTGAATCACTCTATCTATTAAAAAAACGCATCATAATCCGTTGCGTAGTTTCAAAGATTTAAGCATACAAAGGGACATAGGGACAGAGAAAGCGACTTTGTTTTATACTATGTAGTGAAGTGATTATTTGCGTTTTTCATTGGATTAGACGAAGTATCTATAGACATTTACCCCAGTGAGGAACACGTAGAGGAACACGCCGGCCGCCCAGGCGTCCCAGGCGGGCGCGGGCGGGCGGCCCAGCACGCACTCGGGCGGCGCGAACTCCAGCTGCGCGGGCGCGGGCGGCAGCACCTCGCCCAGCTCTATGAGCTACCTAACATTTACCCCAGTGAGGAACACGTAGAGGAACACGCCGGCCGCCCAGGCGTCCCAGGCGGGCGCGGGCGGGCGGCCCAGCACGCACTCGGGCGGCGCGAACTCCAGCTGCGCGGGCGCGGGCGGCAGCACCTCGCCCAGCTCTATGAGCTACCTAACATTTACCCCAGTGAGGAACACGTAGAGGAACACGCCGGCCGCCCAGGCGTCCCAGGCGGGCGCGGGCGGGCGGCCCAGCACGCACTCGGGCGGCGCGAACTCCAGCTGCGCGGGCGCGGGCGGCAGCACCTCGCCCAGCTCTATGAGCTACCTAACATTTACCCCAGTGAGGAACACGTAGAGGAACACGCCGGCCGCCCAGGCGTCCCAGGCGGGCGCGGGCGGGCGGCCCAGCACGCACTCGGGCGGCGCGAACTCCAGCTGCGCGGGCGCGGGCGGCAGCACCTCGCCCAGCTCTATGAGCTACCTAACATTTACCCCAGTGAGGAACACGTAGAGGAACACGCCGGCCGCCCAGGCGTCCCAGGCGGGCGCGGGCGGGCGGCCCAGCACGCACTCGGGCGGCGCGAACTCCAGCTGCGCGGGCGCGGGCGGCAGCACCTCGCCCAGCTCTATGAGCTACCTAACATTTACCCCAGTGAGGAACACGTAGAGGAACACGCCGGCCGCCCAGGCGTCCCAGGCGGGCGCGGGCGGGCGGCCCAGCACGCACTCGGGCGGCGCGAACTCCAGCTGCGCGGGCGCGGGCGGCAGCACCTCGCCCAGCTCTATGAGCTACCTAACATTTACCCCAGTGAGGAACACGTAGAGGAACACGCCGGCCGCCCAGGCGTCCCAGGCGGGCGCGGGCGGGCGGCCCAGCACGCACTCGGGCGGCGCGAACTCCAGCTGCGCGGGCGCGGGCGGCAGCACCTCGCCCAGCTCTATGAGCTACCTAACATTTACCCCAGTGAGGAACACGTAGAGGAACACGCCGGCCGCCCAGGCGTCCCAGGCGGGCGCGGGCGGGCGGCCCAGCACGCACTCGGGCGGCGCGAACTCCAGCTGCGCGGGCGCGGGCGGCAGCACCTCGCCCAGCTCTATGAGCTACCTAACATTTACCCCAGTGAGGAACACGTAGAGGAACACGCCGGCCGCCCAGGCGTCCCAGGCGGGCGCGGGCGGGCGGCCCAGCACGCACTCGGGCGGCGCGAACTCCAGCTGCGCGGGCGCGGGCGGCAGCACCTCGCCCAGCTCTATGAGCTACCTAACATTTACCCCAGTGAGGAACACGTAGAGGAACACGCCGGCCGCCCAGGCGTCCCAGGCGGGCGCGGGCGGGCGGCCCAGCACGCACTCGGGCGGCGCGAACTCCAGCTGCGCGGGCGCGGGCGGCAGCACCTCGCCCAGCTCTATGAGCTACCTAACATTTACCCCAGTGAGGAACACGTAGAGGAACACGCCGGCCGCCCAGGCGTCCCAGGCGGGCGCGGGCGGGCGGCCCAGCACGCACTCGGGCGGCGCGAACTCCAGCTGCGCGGGCGCGGGCGGCAGCACCTCGCCCAGCTCTATGAGCTACCTAACATTTACCCCAGTGAGGAACACGTAGAGGAACACGCCGGCCGCCCAGGCGTCCCAGGCGGGCGCGGGCGGGCGGCCCAGCACGCACTCGGGCGGCGCGAACTCCAGCTGCGCGGGCGCGGGCGGCAGCACCTCGCCCAGCTCTATGAGCTACCTAACATTTACCCCAGTGAGGAACACGTAGAGGAACACGCCGGCCGCCCAGGCGTCCCAGGCGGGCGCGGGCGGGCGGCCCAGCACGCACTCGGGCGGCGCGAACTCCAGCTGCGCGGGCGCGGGCGGCAGCACCTCGCCCAGCTCTATGAGCTACCTAACATTTACCCCAGTGAGGAACACGTAGAGGAACACGCCGGCCGCCCAGGCGTCCCAGGCGGGCGCGGGCGGGCGGCCCAGCACGCACTCGGGCGGCGCGAACTCCAGCTGCGCGGGCGCGGGCGGCAGCACCTCGCGCGCCGCCGCGCCCTCGCCGTCCGCCTCCACCGCCGAGCCCAGGTCGATGAGCTTCAGTTGGGGCGTGGGGCCGCTCACTTCTACTAGAATGTTCTCGGGCTGGAAAATGGACAAGGAATTTTATTTTTATTACTAGCGAATCCTGCGGTTTCACCCGCGTGGTACCCGTTCCCGTGGTAATATCGGGATAAAATATAGCCTATGTCACTCGGGAAGAATGTAGGTTTCTAATGGTCAAAGAATTTTCTAAATCGGTCCAGTAGTTTCCGAGCCTATTCGATGCAAACAAACAAACAATCAAATCTTTCCTCTTTATAATATTAGTAGATGACTTTGGAGAACAAAACAGTGGGGCTATTGGTTAACTTTCCGAATTTCGGCAAACCTGCCGGGCTTCAACTTAAAACCGATAAATCGAAGTACGAAAATTCGTATTGTTATTTGACGAAGTTATTTGGATCTTTGTTGTCCGAGTAATATTTTTTTTTATTTGGAAGATATTGATGCTCCTGTGACATCATGAATCGGGGTTCGCCATTTTGGCCTGATTGGGGCTCGATTTATCGAATAGTTAGTTTATTAATCTCATTCTCTCATCATTCATTTGAGGCAGAATTGCCGAAGTTCGGAGCGTTAGCCGGTACGGCCCCTGATACAATCGATAAATACGTTAATTAGTGCTTCTTATGAGTAATACAGTAAGAATTTCGTTCATCGTCTCGGTCGGTTTATCTATACGATCGACTTTGAACCGGGATGTTTTGTGATTTCCCATGATTCCGAATGGCGTACATACCCTGACGTCCAGGTGCGCCACGTGGTGCCACCTACGCCACCCACCCACGCCCACCAGCCCCAGCACCAGCGTGTGCCCGCCCGCGCGCGGCACCTCACGACCAGCGCACTATCGGCCCGTGCGTACATACCCTGACGTCCAGGTGCGCCACGTGGTGCCACCTACGCCACCCACCCACGCCCACCAGCTCCAGCACCAGCGTGTGCCCGCCCGCGCGCGGCACCTCACGACCAGCGCACTATCGGCCCGTGCGTACATACCCTGACGTCCAGGTGCGCCACGTGGTGCCACCTACGCCACCTACCCACGCCCACCAGCTCCAGTACCAGCGTGTGCCCGCCCGCGCGCGGTACCTCACGACCAGCGCCCTATCGGCCCGTGCGTACATACCCTGACGTCCAGGTGCGCCACGTGGTGCCACCTACGCCACCTACCCACGCCCACCAGCTCCAGTACCAGCGTGTGCCCGCCCGCGCGCGGTACCTCACGACCAGCGCCCTATCGGCCCGTGCGTACATACCCTGACGTCCAGGTGCGCCACGTGGTGCGAGTGCAGCCAGTGCAGCGCGGACAGCAGCTGGCGCGCGTGGCGGGCCACGGCCTGCTGCGTGTAGGCGGCGGGCGCGGCGGCCGCCCAGTCCAGCAGCCCGCCGCCGCCCACCAGCTCCAGCACCAGCGTGTGCCCTCCCGCGCGCGGCACCTCCACGAACAGCGCCAGCGCGCGCACTATCGACCCGTGCGCCCACTGCGACAGGATGCGGTACTCGCGCACCGCGTCCGCCCCGCGACCTCCCATCACCTACAATACACACACATACATCATTATTCCACTCTTAAAGCCAACACGCACTTGTGATTTTTAGTCGACCGATAGTTTAGTCGGAATCGGCCGATAGTTGGGTGATAGTTTAGTTGAATGCAGTGCGCGCGCTCACATAGTTCTTCATGCACATTACCGACCGGCCGACTGTTGACTGTGCTGTGCGATAGTTTGATCGGTCGATTTTTAATCGTCAGTGCGCGCACTGCCATTTAATTCTATATTGAATCCGAGAACGATCAAAGTATCGCCCGATTTAAAATCACAAGTGCGCGCTGATTCTTAGAGCATGCCCACAGAGCCGGTTTTGTATGTTTGTCTTTGTCAGTCAACACCTCGATAATAAAGACAGTTGTATTGCACCGGCTCTATATCCGGCGAAAAACCGTCTCGTAGGCATGCGCTCTTAAGTTTAATATTAACAGAATACTGTGTAGTATTATAGGAGTAACTACTCCTATAAATGCCGTGAATTTTCCGTTCCTAAATACATTTTAAGCAGAATAAAAGAGTTCACTGACACAAATTTTTATGAAATGTTTTGTGTATATTTAGTAGTGCTGAGAATAGGTCGTAGGCAATTTTTTATCCCGAAATTCCACAGGAGTGAAGCCCCGGGGCGCAGCTAGTAATACATACAAGCTTTCCGCCGGCATCTTTGCCCGTGTGACCTACACGATGTTTTCCCGACTATAATCTATCTCGGTGCCAAATATCAACCAGATCCGTTCAGTCGTTTCGCCGTGATTGACTAACTAACATCCACACATCTAAAAACCCAAACCATCGCAGTTATAATATCAGATAGATTCTAATACCAAATCTATTATACACACCTGTTTCAAGGCCACCCGTTGTCCTGTGCCGGTGTCGCGAGCAGCGAGCACACGCGCCGTTCTTCCCCGGCCAATCTCCTCCTCGATACTGTATCGTCTCGCGAACTGCTCGCGCTGCCAGCCGCCGCCGCCGCCGCAGGCCGCCGCGCCCGACGCCGCGCCCGCCGCGCCGCTGCGCCCGCACACCAGCCGGAAACTGTACTGGCCCGCCGGCAACTCCTCTAGCGCCAGCGTATTCGCCGCTGCCGGCGTCTCGGTCGCGCGCCGCCATTCGCCCTCCCCCACGCGACAATATTCCAAATGAGCAGGCGTAGGCTCATCCCACTGAACCACTAAACCGCCGCCCGGATGCGCCCGCACCGCCGGAACTCCCGGAGTCCCCCCGGCTCCGACGGTCAGTCTCGCTGATGTTTGCACACCGCCTAATTCGTTGTTGATCAGGCAGCAGTACACGCCAGCGTCGGAAGCACGGCACGCGTGTATCGTGAGCGTCGCCAGGCCGTCTGGGGTTAGCGTTATAGCGAATCTTCCACCGTGACGCAACGCACGGGTCTCGGGCGCCGTCTTGCGCCACTGCGCGGAGGCGCGCGCTGCGACGGCTCGGCAGGAGAGCGTGGCGGTGGCGCCCGGGGCGACGGTGACGTCGGTGGCGGGCTCGGACAGCTCCGGCGGCCGCAGCTCCGTGACCACGCCCTCGGCGCTGGGCTCGCCGCCGCCGCCGCCGCTGCCACCGCGCCGCAGCTTCAACCCCCACGGCCGCTTCGATAAGCCCTGCCACGTTTCACACACTCTCACAACTCTGACTAGAACGCTCAAGCGGTTTGTATAGCAAGCGCTGCATGCATGCTCACCTAGGTGCTCCTTCACCATTGTCCCCATCCACTTTATTAATAATAATACTATATAATTTATATCAATAAATAAAATTTAAAAGTCACAGGCGGTTATTCCGAATCACTAAGCACAACTAAGAAGTCTTGCGCATGAGTCGAATCGGCCCGCTATCACAGTCTATGTTAAAATGCATTCCCGTCTTTATCATACCTACAACAAAAGAAAAGTAGACAAGCGTTAAAATAAAAAGAAACATGCAAAAGAAAGAAAAGTAGAGTGCTAAAAGGTGATAAAAGAAAGAAAAGAGTGTATTCATTAAATAAAATAGAATTATAGCGAGCATGATAAGTCACATTGCGAAACTGTTAAGTATTTATTATGCAATATTGAAGAAGTAAATGAAAAATAAGTGTGAAATCATGCTAAAGCCACCCATAACTAAAGTAACAATGTATTGCGTAATAACTTTAAAGACGCATTAAGTACTAAAATTAAATACAGGACATTTCCATTTAATTTAGTGGGTCCTGTTACCTTGCCATACCATACGTTATACAGGGTGTTTTTATATAAGCGCAAAACCTCTTAGGTGGTGATTGTGCTCATGAATATGAACAACTTTAACTTTTACTTTTATGGGGCCAACTCTGCAACTCAACAAAAAAAAATCAGCAGTTCCATACATTCTGGTCGAGTATTGACAATTTGTGTGAAACAGCTGATTTTTTTTTGTTGAGTTGCAGAGTTGGCCCCATAGTAAAAGTTGTTCATATTCATGAGCACAATCACCACTAAGAGGTTTGTACTTATAGAAAAACACCCTGTAGTTAAAGATCACAGGGCTACCAGACAATATATACTTTGAAATAAAATGTTTGATAAAAACCTGTAAGTTTCTGCCATTGTCTAATTTTAAAGTGCCATTTCATAATTATTCGTGTGTTTAAGAATATTTGACCAGTTGAATTGGTCTGGCAACTGACAATAAGTATGGAAGACTCAGTAAGGTTTCCTTGATTTTTGGAATAAGCGACTGAAATTATCGCCGGAAAAATAGTGTCCGGCTGTATAAAATATTGAAAACATGAGTGCTTCCACTTTCAGCCTTATCAAGCTTATCATAACTTAATGCCAGGCAGCCTAGCATGAGCGGCTTTTATCGCGCAATATGATATGGTACGGCAAGTTGTCTTGCTTACCCCACTAAGGTGTAAGCAAGACGGCATGCCGTGTCATATCATATCGCGTGGTTTAAGCCGCTCATGCTAGGCCGGCAGGGCCCCGTTTCTCGAAAGGTTCAAGTCTTGTAATACAAGTGTGTTACCATAAGTGTAACTATGGTAACACACTTGTGTATTACAGGATTGTTGTTCCTGATTTTTATTAACGACCTTCTGAGTAAGCTGAAATGTGAATGCTTAGCCTTTGCAGATGATATCAAAATCTTTCGCATTATAAACTCACTTGATGACTGCGCTGCTCTGCAATCTGACATCGACACAATGACTCAATGGTGTCAAAACAATAACATGTCCCTCAATGTAGAAAAATGTTTATTTATTACATTCACAAAGAAAAAAAAATACATACAATCTTTTTATTCCATACAAGGAATTCCATTGAATCGTGTTGATGTGGTTCGTGACCTGGGTGTGTGGTTTGACTCTAAGTTATCATTTAGAGTACATTATGATTCCATAATTTTAAAAGCAAGGCGAATGATGGGATTCATTTATCGTATTTCAAAGCCTTTTAAACTAGCTCGCAGTACAATGATTCTGTATACTACCTTGGTCAGAAGTCTGTTGGAATATTGCAGTGTTATATGGGCACCCCAATACGCTAACCATATAAATAGGATTGAGGCAGTTCAGAGGCGTTTTGTTCGTAGCCTTACTTCGAAACTAGGGTTGAGAAGAGAATTATCTAAGTATTCGGAACGGTTAGGCAGGTTCAATTTGGAATCACTATACGTCAGACGTCAAATCAACGACCTTATAATGCTTTTCAAAATTGCCAATTCTAAAATGGATACTGCTATATTAAGCCATGTTTCTCTGAAGGTTACTAGTCGGTCTAGTCGTAAACAACATTTGTTTGTGGAGCCGTTCGCAAAAAATAATGTCTCCCTTAACAGCCCTATAAATCGCTCATGTAAGATGTATAATATATTATGTAAAAAGCTCGATATATTTCATCAGAGTCTTAATACATTTATTAAAACAATACGTGATAACACAGGATCACTTGCACAGATTCTTGATTAATAGGTACTTAAAATTTTATTGTATAATTTACTTTTTGGTTTTTTTTTCTTTTGCCTTCAGGCTTGTTAGCCGCATTATATAAAAAAATATTATAGTTAAATGTTGTGCGCGGTTGTAATAGGGATACAGATTTAATTCTGTTTTTTTTTTGTGTAATCATCTATTTTTAAGATGTGATTTGTATCTTGTGACTGTGCCAAAAATAAAATAAAATAAAATAAAAATAAAATTAAAGTTAGAACTGGGGCCCGTTTCTCAAAAGCTTGTAACTTGTAAATACAAGCGGATGTCTCTTTTTGACAGCTTTTGTTAGAAAGGGACATCCACTTGCATTACAAGCTACAAGCTTTTGAGAAACGGGCCCCTGGGCCCTATTTCTTATAGGTACAAGTCTTGTAATACAAGTGTGTTACCATAGTAACACTTGTAAAATACCGAACTTACAAGTGTAGCGTTTCACGAAACTGTACATAACACGTATGTAGAGTAAAATCTGAATCAAATGATCAACCTCACAAGTAAATATTTACACGTGTAAAACTAATTCCGTTATTAAAAAATTTACTTTTTTGCATTCAAAATGCAATTTTTATGGTTAAAAAATGGAAATGGAATTGTAATACCTAATGACATATAAAAGCACTGGCTGATAAATATTTTATCTTAATGTCAATGTCACTGACATTACACTCGTAATTATAGGGAATGATTTCTTCTGAAATGGCCGCCAACTTGTGATTCTGATGTTCTACTAGAGTAAAAATACAAATGCTTGTAAAATATGTTTCGCAAAAACATTACAAGCCTTGTAAATAAGAACCTATAATAATATGCCATTTTACAAGTTCGATTGGACGATCTCTCTGAAAAACTGACGACGATAACTTTTCACAGAGATGATTAAGGCGCTACTCGGAATAAGTATGGACTCTTTGATATAAAACTGTAGGACGGTTAGAGTTGTTATAAATCTGGTAATAAGATATATATTTCTTCATACCTTTATCTAGAATCGTATAGTTTCAGAAACACGATTTTATGATTTTGGCTCGACACTTTTTATTTTCGAAAATACCTCTAAAAAATAAGAAATATCAAGATTATTCTTAAATGGGGATACATATACTATTGAAAATTGGTTTAATTAGTGGACACCAATAATATTTAGGATCGTATAGAAGCATTTTTTAAAAATCGCTATAGTTTTTGAATACGAAGTGATTTTGTGTTTTTTTTGCGTAATCGGCAAAATCGGTCTCGCTCCCGCGCGCGTCGTTTTTTCATTGCTATCTCGCTTCAGCATAATTTTTCCGAGTATCGCCTTAACAACGTTGAAAGTTTCAAACACTATTAACATAAAACATCACGAGTGTGATACAGGCAACATTTTATAATTTTCTTTTTAATTTTAATTAACGGACAATCATTCAACTTCAGGATGAACAATGTTTGACAAACGAAGGAATAAAGATTTTGACACGTTAGTTTCGTTTCAGTATTATTATATAATTAAATAATTAGCGAAACATAAAAATAACGAGTCTCCCGACACTGCTAGAATAATTTCTGAAAGTCACTAGTTACAAGTGTCAACGCAATTCTTTAAGAAACGGAATAAGTTTCCGTGTCTTTCATTTGGAAAATGAAAGTGACAGCACCAGTTTAAAACCAGGACTATTTAAGTCCACGTTTTGGAATAAGGGGGATATTATTGTGTTTACGACATTAGCAGACGGTGCTAATGAATATTAATGTGATATGGCTTAAATTAACTGGAAAGCTGCCATTTTGTTAAATGGAAAAAATGGTAGCCCTGGGATCTTGCTTGAAGCTTTTATGATATTAAAGCCGTATTTATTATAAACCATTCATCTTACAATTTTTACTTTGATATTGCTGTAATAACTCTTGTTTACTTGCTATTATTTTATATATATTTACCTAAAGGACCACACAAACTTCAGTAGGAGCCTCACCTCGCCCACCAATTGATTTAAAAAATATCTCATTTAATGCATCTTGTCATGCAGATCACTTTGTAGTGCGGCGTCATTTAGCTAGACAGTTAATTAAACGGCGAATTTTAACAGTTGGCTTGAAATTTGAGCAGTGGATCTGGTTATGCAAAATAAACTTGCGTGCTATCTCTAAACTCACCGGGCGCTATTTTCATTTTAAACTGCATTGTTCCTGCATTTATGTTAGTTGAGTCAGATGCTCGACTAAGAAATGATAATTTTTGATAAATACAGAAAACGAAACCGGTATTTATAGTGATAAATACAGAAAACGAAATCGGTATTTATAGTCATACATCTCGATACAAAACTGACATCAAAGATTGATTCATCGACAGTTTGAGGAATACAAGAAACGATTTCAGTTGTTTCAAATGTTTATTGGTTAGTTCAGCATTTGACATCAACTTGAGTTAGGCAGCAACAATTTTTAAAACTTTACCAAAAACACAAACATTTTTATTAACGTGTAGTGAACACGCTTGTATGAAAATGTTCCCGGTAGAGTCGATTTTACACGGTTATTTTGAATACTTAAAAATATCCTGTATTTTTTATATATATCATTACAACAAAAGAGGAACTCTGCTGTCTCCAGTTGTAAGACTTGCTCGGTAAATTCAAAATGTTAATGGAAATAATTCATAGCCATTCAATAAGGGTTTTAATTAAAATATTAACACCAGTTACTTTCATTATCCTACAATTTATTGTCTCAATACGCTGCTGTTAGTTAAGGCGTGATCTTTAGAAATAAAGAGCTTGTGTTGAGTCCATTCTAATCCTATCTCACTCCACTAATCAGTCTCTAACTGCCGCACTCAGAGACGCCAATTAACTTTAATTGATCATTAAATCTCTGTCTCTTTTTTATGTCTAGTATTGAATGGAGTAGAAATGATAATTTAATGCCAAATCAATTTAATTGACGTCTCTGAGTGCGGCAATAAGTCTGTAGTAGTTGAAGTATAATTTTTACTTTGTTAAGGGCCTAGCAAATAAACTTTACGGCTAGTTCACACGACGACGTTTGACGAATCTAGACACGCGGCAGCGAGTCAAGCCAAGTGATAGTATTTTTCACGATTCGTTGTTTTTTGAAGCCGGCAATGCTTTTTGCCTGCTTTCAGACGCATCACGAATCGTGAAAAATTACGGAAACGTCTTTCCTATACTTCAGAGTTTAGTTTTTTTATTTATTTTGACAAATAAAGAGCTTATCATATTAAACGATCAGGAGGAAGTCCAATTGCTTACCTGTATTTAATCTTTTACAGTGCCACAAACTTTTCTGTTCCGGTGGCCAATATGTGAAACTAACGTGTTTTTTTTATGTCATTTTGTTGTCAACTTGATGTCCAACCATAGCGCTGCTTGCAGCTGAAGGTCTTAGAAGTCAGGGCCGGTTAAATAGCAACAAAAAAAGTAAGACCTACATAGCGCCGCTGTCACCGGAACAGAAAAGATTGTGCCACTGTATTTGCCCTTCATTCATTCTTAATTTAAAAGCCACGCTCTTGTCTGTGTAGCTTCCTCCATTTGCCTTTAACACAGATTATTTTATTCTCCCTGTTATTCGTATTTATCCACAAAGCCGCTTAGTCATAATATTATGTAGCCCCAATGAACTTATTAGTCGTAGTAAAACTAAGCAGACTTTATGTCGGTTGAACTTGTTTTGTTATAAAGCAGTTTGTTTCGCTATCCATGTGGACTTACGTTGGCGTGCGGCGGCGAGGTGGGGCTCACGGCCGCGTTGGGTTTCTTCCTGTCGTCGGAGCGTATGGTGGTGGTGGGCAGGTTGATGGTGTTGGCCTTGGCGTGCGGCCGCTGCGTGCGGCGCAACTCCGGCGCCAGCCGCGCGCCCAGCGACGGCGGCACGCTTTCCGTCTTACGCAGCCCGCACCAACCTTCACCCATACTACAGGGACGGGAATAGGTATTGTTAAAACAAAATAAAAACTTAAAACGGGCGACGCAGCTCCTATTCTTGATTTACTAAAAAAAAATAACTAAATATAAGGTTTTGAGAAATTGCCAACTTTTAACTAGAGAACTGAAAACTTTTAAATTATAGTCATACTATTTTTTTTCCCCATTATTATCAATGCTTTATATTGTCTGTAACTAAATAAACTAGTTTCCTTAAGTTATTGATTGCGCGTGAGCAGCACACTATAGTGTCACAGTGCCTAGAGCGACGTAACGACTAAAGCTGGCCCCCAAATAAAAATTCATAAAAAACCAAAACAAAATAAACATAAAAAGCATGCGGGACTACAAGCATTAAACCACAAGCGTTTTTTATTCACATTTATTGGTTACTCATGTAACATATAAGTAGTTCGGTATTACAGTGATTGTTAGAAATTTATACTATGTACACACTTCGGATCGATAGGCAGATATATACATATGACAAATACAAAACTATAAAGCACGAATGTCAAGATAACATCATTAAAACTAATATGCTTAAGAGTTTAGACGAAGAAGTTATCCCGTGTAGACATGTAGAATTACAATAAATATATTTGACATAATCAGATTGCGCGAGTGGCCGCCACAGCCAGCCGCCGCCGCGATGTGCTGCAGGCAAGGACACCGCGACGCCGTGCGTGATGTCGCCATATACAATATGTACCAAAAGAATTCGTTGAGATAGTTTCAAGGGAAGTGCGAACTGTGTAATATACTTTTATTGAACGTCATACACGTTGTATTGTATATTCAAAGCAAACAACAAAGCAAAATGAGCAAAATCTAATCGCCACCGCTTGTGACGTCGTATATACTTAAATAACAAAATATATTAGTTTTCTAGCGAACTCACGGCCTGTTGTTCTTAGCGGCGACAGCAGAGCGCGAGTTCAATATGTAAGCTTTTGACATAACCGTAGTATTACCTATTATTAGACAGCTAAACACACCGTTTATAAAAATTTAATGAACGGTGACTTTAGCTGAAAATTACTACACATCTCCGTTATATGTCATCTTGTGCGACAAGTTTTTATGCCTCATTTACTCTGTAAACTTTTGAAGCTAACTTTCTGTGCAAAATTATTGTCAAAGTATACATTAAATGCATAAAAAGCATCTTGACGTTTCGGTATGATCGAACAGCTCCGAACAAGCGCAAAAATTCACCAATCAGCGCATAATACAGCAAACTATAAAATACCCTTTAGTAATATTTACTGTTACATGTACCTTATACACTATGAACAGCAAAAGCAGAGTTGTAAAAGCATTTAATGTTACGTTAAAATATTAAATTTGGTGGCTATTCCCTGAGCTAATGATAACTTTTGGGTAAAAAGTGGCTGATAGTCTTATTTGGAGTTGAAAGGAACGTGAGTATACTTGGCCCCTATACCTAAAGTAAGTTGATATCTATATATAATATATAACGGAACAAACATAAAGAGTGATATGGTATCGGGGTTCCTTAGTGAACGACGAAAAATTATATACAGACTTAACAATGTGCAACAGAGGGCTGGTATACTTTAACTATTTGCATTTTGATCTGTGCCATATCTTAGTTATTTAAATGCATACACATATACAAATGACGCTTATAGAATAACGCAGTTTACATTCATGTATGTGGTCAGTGTTTCATTTATAATTTCCGATATGTTTAATTATCATACGACCTTAGTAATATGGTAATGTATTGACAAACAGTCGCTGTATGAGAATGATAATTTATGTAAGCTTTAATGTAAGTTAATATTATGTAATGAAAAATCGCATAATGCGTACAATCAGGAGTGATTACATATCTTAAAGCTAACAGAGATTCGGTGTGTTGATGTGTATTAGCGTCTTAACTACAATAATATTATACCATCTCTCCCGATATACTTCCGTATCGCCATCAATCCATTATTTCCAGTCTTCTTCGATTCCTACTTAAATCTAAGCAGTAAGATGAACATTGCAACTTTAAAAAAATATATAAGACTTACAATAATTTTGAAATTAATAAAAGTGCGTTAAAAATAATTAATTTAAAATGTTTTTACGACAATGAATTAAGAAACATCGAATGAATATTAATTAGAAATAATATTCTCAATTAATGACGAAGTCCTTATCGATTTATCGGCAAGTGAAACCGTGCTCAGATTCACTCTACTTCGTGCTGTGCTTGGTTCGCAATATGATACATTTTTCCACAATCGAAATACCTGTACGTGTATAACTAATAACGTCCTCTTGAATAGTCTTTTTACATGTTGTTAATATTTCTTCTTATAAAAATAAATGTAGTAGGAATACACAATTAAAATTATCAATACAGTACAATTTATATACGACATTGGTCAGTTGTCATTTTCTACATTAACTGGCAGTATTGTATTATTGCGACGACCTTTACATTTATTCCAACCACTGATTATTAAATGCATATTATACAATAAATCAACGAAACAACCGTATCTACGAATAGATACTCATTTATTGTTACGATTTATAAGTATACTTCCAATATTACGTTTACATTAAATTTCCAAATTAATACATCTAAATATCAATTCCAGTGTAGTAATTAGCCTAACATGGACAATTATTATGTATTACTCACTATTCATAATGGCACGCGATCTTACAATTGATCCAGCCGCCTGTCCGAGCGACCGTCCTGTCGTTACATACATACGCGTGGTCGTAACGCGTGCTCGTAGCGCATGGCCGCGTTCTAACTTAAACTACGCTACCGGCTGCAAGCACGATCGATTAATTATACTAAAATTAATAAAAAATAGACTAGACATCACTACACGTGGCGTTGTGACAGTGAGAGTGTATGACGCTATCGCTAAAATCGTCGAGGTCGAGAATCACAAGCTGCTAATGTTCACCGAATTCTATCGACCCTGACAATTTTATATTTAGATAAAAATACACTATGTTTTTTAAATTTTATATATTTGTTACAGTTAGTCGACACGTTAAAGATTTTCTAATTATCTAATTATTAGTATTTAAATAATATTATTATGTATTTACCGCCTCATACAAAGAGGTTATTAATACAGTTAGTAAATAAAACCCGCAGTGCACAGGGATGAAAAGTCGCCATCAATCAACGGTTTTACACGAATGGTATCGATGCTTTTTAGTATCCTTTCTATGTACACAAATTTATAAAATTGAGTATTTTCTTTGAAGAATTAAGACGCAATAAGTTGCATATTGTTGGCTTTAAATGCAGTCAATAAATGTGTGTTTCGTGCACCGTGAGTTATAGTTAGCAACAGTATCGGTACATGCGGTTACGGTTAGCCGCAGCGCGCCGCCGCCGGGGCGCCACGGGCCGTAAGCGGACCCTTACTACAAGCAGACGACGTCAAACTAACATTACTACTAATCTCACTAGCTGTTCTCTATGCGAGCCACCACTTAACGACCATACAACAACAAAGCGCAATTATGAATATTACCTCGACTTCTACAATAATTAACAACGAAATACTTATTAAAGAGCTAAGTAGCAACCGATTGTTAAATGTCTTACCGACATCACAAGTTAAAAAAATATATAAATGCATAATTTTTCGTCACACGAAACTACCCACAATATAAAATATTAAAAATGTACAAAATATAGTAGGTTAGCGACCGAATCCGTGATATTTAACCACACTGATTAAATATAACGGTGTAAGTGTAAGTGTACACTGCTTGTAAGGAGTTGGAGAAGCTGACTACCATAAGATGGTCCCTGGTTCGGTCCCGGACCGGCAAAAAAAAATCATGGTGTTGTGTCTTTGTTGTGTTCAGTGCCTTACGACATCTCATTAAGAAACCTTGAGCTCTGAAATGCCCAGAGACATTAAGATGCTTCGAAGCGATTTCAGCACTTTGAAGTCTGATGAAGCATTGGAATACATAGCCTTACAGCAAAACTAACTGAAATCGAATACAGTTCTAAGAAGTAAAGTAAAAAATAATTTATGAGTGTAGACTCATGTTATAATATTCGAATTATGCACTCACACCTTTACATATAATGACACACTTTATGCCATAGTCAACTTTAAAGAAATTTAAAAAATAAAACTGCATCATAATGGTCATTATGATACAGCTGTCATTTATTATAGTATACTTATTTTTCTTAATTTTACAAATATCCATGGCAACCGTAGGATTTATGACTTCCAACTCTTCCAAGCCCATCTTTAGCCGGCAACAATAAGAAACTTTTTTACATTAGAATTTTGAATTTAGAAGGTATAGACCGAAATCCGTACAGACTCCTATAAAAGTATGGTTTGGCGCCAATCCACATTTCATAATTAATATTATTTTTGCTTTATTTTTCAAATATTATGATAAATGTATGAGTGTAGATAAAGTAGTGTATGAGACTGCACATAACTCAGTATTAAAACACGAGTGGACTCGTTTTTTAATAGTATCCCACGAGTGTTGAGCCTGGTGACAGACAGACAGACAGACGGACAGCGGAGTCTTTGTAACAGGGTCCCGTTTTTACCCTTTGGGTATGGAACCCTAAAAAGATAAAATATATATTAAAATTAATGTTGTCACTATAATTTAAATCATGGTATAAATAAGATGTAAGTATAGTGAGTAAATGTGTTAAAAGTGGTTTTATGTTCGCTTTTAGTAAAAAAAATATTTTATACAAAATTTTATGTTACAAACAATGGGTAGATATTAAAAAATATCAGAGGTGTGAATTAGGTTTTTATATAAAAGGTTTTATGTATTTAGTAGATGTTCAGTGTTGTCATAGTTTAGTTTAAGCAAATATTCTTTAACTTTATATTTCAGTTCATAGCTACAGTTATTTACTATATTGAGTTTTTTGTTTAAAGTATTATAAAATTTGCAACCTATAAAGTAGATTTTTTTGGGAAAGGCTATGTTTAGCTTTTGAAATATTACACACTTTATAAAACCTACGTTTATTCTGATCATAATTTTGAAGAGCAGCTTGTTGCAGTGGAAAGCATAGCGGTTCTTATCACCAAACTGCAGTCTGATATCGTAACTACTAATGAAACTATTTAACAATTACAGCAACCAAATCATGACCAATTTGCTCGTATGAATATGAACGATGTTGAGATTTCAGACATTCCTGTGACCAATAGGGAAAAGCTATATAGTCTACACTCAGTACACTTAACTACACCAAAAATCGGAAGTAGTTTTTTTTTGTATATTATGCATTTAGGGAACTATATCTTAAATAAATTGTAATACATTTATATATATGCCTGTTAATCACATTTCATAAATACTTAAATAAAAAAATTAATTAAATCTTACATTACGCTTCAAACTTTTTTACCATTAAGTATATTAAATCTGATACTGCTTTCCATAATATTATAAAGAAACACAAATTACATGCACTAGATCCGAGCTGTATTTTAAAGAAACGATTTATCTAAATTAAAAATTTCAAACCCAGCATTTAAATATTGGTTAATGTTCATATAGGATTAGACAATAAGCAGCGAGACGTAGCGTTAGTATTAAATTGTCCTATAAAGAAAGATGTTTGCATATATTAGTTACTTTTAGTTATTAATATCGAATAAGCGGTAACAAAGTAAAGCGTCGCCTAGACTGGATTGTCGACTGACAATTTGTGCGATTGGAGGCAGTGTTGGTTACGGCCCGTGCTCCCCTGTAGCGGCGTTACTTACGAAGAGTGTCCGTGCAGTTCGCGCAGATACGCGCCGGGGTTCTCGAGCGCCTCGCCGAACATGCGCTGCGACTGCAGAATGCTCGCGAGCATTGACACCCACTCATCCTTGCGCCGCGCGTCCGGCGCCTTGCACTGGAACGACTGGCGCGGCTTGTTTGGGTCGACGGCATGGATTATGAACGCGTCCTTGCCGTCTACTTCTTCGTACTCCATTTTGTTCATCTGAAACGATATTATTTCTTTTTTTAAATCCATTCTATTCAGAGCATCGTAATCGTCAGCTGCTTCAAATAATGAGCAAAGGCCACGACCAATCAAATAACTGCCATTCCAAAACCCATGCCCCAATTTTCGCAATTGGTTTTTGGAACCTTTTTTTACTGGCCTTCTTATTATTTTTAGCCACTCTAATTATTTAAATCACTTGACCAAATGATCAGGCCGAGCGCGCTAACTACGTGGCTCATACGTTCGTTAAACTGCTGTGGACGCGCGTGGTGGTTCATGGCGCCGCAAGGAAAGCCTATGCTCCAGTGATGATGATTCAGTCGACGTAATTTACCTGAACATGGGCCTTATAGTTGTAAGTGGGGCTGGTGAACTGGGTCTTCTTGCCGACCGCCTCGCTGAATATGACGCACTGCTCGAACAGGAAGACGTACAGTTCTTTGGCCCTGTCGTTGCTGCTGGTGGTCTCCGACACCACTAGGGTTTCTTGGAGGAGCAACTTGCCCTGCGCTGTGATATTGCCCTGGAATAGAAGCTCTAAGTGTACTGCAAGTTGACGTTTAATTTATTGTCGCCAAGCAGAGGAGTCGGACAATGTAATTTCGTATTGACGCCAGAAGAATGAGAGGAGAATGCGGGCTTAGAGTAAAGCAACCAAAATATCACGTCGCCTTTTATGGCGTCATGAATTTTAGGTCAAAGACGCTACATCCAATTTTTAAGTTGCTCATTCTAGACATAAACATAATAACGTTGGTCACTTCTCCTAAGCTTTCAGAGAAAAGAAACAATGTTAGACTAGATTTAACACAAATAACGCCCATGAATAAAAAACCGTCGAAAAAACCTTCAATTGCTAGTAATTTAATGTTGATCATCGGGAACCACCATTTTAGAATGAATCAATGGTTCAATCCTGACATTAAATATCCTACATGTGTAGTGTACTATTTAACTGAACAGTGGTGATTGTAATTAAACACGCATGTGAGAGCTTTGCCGCGCATGCATGGCTCGCTCGCAGCTCAGCTACGGGCGGTAGGCGGCTGACGCACGGATACTACTTTCAGGAGTCAAGTAACAACGTAAACAGAAATCGCAAGAGCTTAAATAAAGGTTAAAATGGTAAAAACCATAAACATATGCCCAAAAAGTGTTAGCGCAATTTTTTCTTAACTTCGCTGTAGGCTATGTAACATAAATATCAAAACTAATATTATAAAGAGGTACAGTTTTTTTGGATGTTCGTGGTAATCTCTGGAAGAGATTTTGAAAATTCTTTTACAAGTAGAGTAGAGAGATATACTTATTGCTTTTAAATGACAGACAATATTTTATCCCAACATTCCATCTGGACTGGTTACCATGCGGATAAAACAACGGAGCTCAGCACGTTTTTTTATATATCGCTAGCGTTTAGGACATGTTCGCTTTAACGGAGTGATAGTAAACATATATTATGTATGTTCCACAGACGCCTCTTCTTTCGACGAATAGTGGCAGTAGTAATATTATCCTTTATCGGGATTGCATATTTGCATTAACAATGCTAATAAATAAGAAAAAATAATACTAGAATACTACTAAATATCACCTGTAGTAAACAACTATTGCCTTTATTATTCTAATCAATCTATATTAGGCTGATGCCGATGGTTTTCAGGTCCCATCATACATTTTTCATTGTCATTCCACACACCATTTTTGATTGTCTTCAAGTTTTACGGGCATATTTTTATTGATTCTGGTCTGATATTTTAAGAATCGGCTAAAAGCTGGCATTCACTAAAGAGACATTACATTACAGCTTTCTCTCGCTTTCGAGCAAGTATTCTCCTATTGCAGCGAATAGTGTCGCTGAAAATAGGAAACGTGTTGACTAATAAGGAATTGACAGACAACAGAGCAAAATAATTCGCGCATTTTTGGCATACTGTTAATACATGAATACACGCAATGGCTAATTCATATTAACACAATTAAAGCTGTGCAGAATGAAATGTCACCACTTGTCACGTCACGTGCAATCAGTGTAAGGCCTCATTTCCACCTGCAAGTAAGTCTTCTGCGATAAATGTCCGACAGTCTGTCAGATAGCAACTTGCAAGTGTAAACTACAACTTGCAAGTATGTCAGATAGCAACTTGGAAGTGTAAACTACAACTTGCAAGTGCGCTATACCGCACTCGACGAAAGCGGCCACTTCACAGCATCAAAATTAATCCATAATTCGCATCCGGCCCAATGCAGCAGCAATCGAATTAAGTAGAACAATTCGCATCCAGCAATATCATTTGCAAGATTAAAATAAATAAATGCCCCGGAGAAAATTGGTAACGGTCTTCAATGCTAACAGGATTGATTTGAGTTTTATAATTGAAGATGTACGGATCAACAATAAAATCATGTTAGCATGTGATTTTGTTTAGTCTCTTACCGTAAAACCCTGCAGGCGACCGACATCCATCATCATGTTGGCATTCTTCGGGATGATGTCGGTGTAGTGCACGGCGTCGCGCAGCGCGGCGATCACCTCCGGCGATGCGTTCGCCATTTCCGAGTACGACAGGATTTTCTTCACCAACAAGTGATACTTTTGGATTCGTTGGATAGGCTTTATTAGCAAATCACCGAGCTGAAATTCGATATGCTTTGTTAAAGGACGAGTCAATTTAATCAAGCTAATAATGTCTTAAATATTGGTTTGACTGTAAAAAGTTTGCCGGCAAATCCGAATGAATTTTTTTATATGAACGAGCGTGGTAAAAGGGAATAGTGGGTTACTTTGATTGACCCTGAGGAATGACTTCGGCTTAAACGAGAGAAATGTTTGAACGAATTCTGATATAAAAATAATGATGCTATATGATGTCGATATTGCACCTTTTCTCCCTGAGCCTCCCCAGCAGTTGTTGTAGCCGAAATCGACTCAGAATCTATACAGGGTGTTAGGGGCACCGATGCAAAAACTTTAACCATGGCTTCAGACCATCATGCTGAACAACGTAGAGTAAAAATTTTTTGTCGGAAATTAAAAAAAAAACGACTTTTCATACAAATTTAGCAACTAATCCAAACATTTTGTATGGAGAGTCGAAATATTTTTTCCATTTCCGACTAAAAATTCTTGCTCTACGTTGTTCAGCATGATGGTCTGAAGCAATGGTTAAGTTTTAACATCCTGGAGGGTAATTGTTTAACTCAACATCAATCGCGATCGCATTCAGTTTGAAAGATATTGTACGACCATTGCTGCATCAATATAAATAATTTTGTCAACTTTCTTCAACAACAAATGATGGATGTCAAATGAATGTCAAACTGAAAGCGATTGCGATTGATGTTGAGTTAGACAATTACCCCCCTGTATATATTGCACTTTTTAATATAATGAGAAGTTTAAACCATTTCTCCTTACGGTCAAATTAATAACCCTGCCTCACGGTAAGTTTTATGTTGGACAAATAAAAAAAACCTCAGAAACTAAAAATAGCGTCCTGTGGTGTGCAGTATGGTAGGTCATCAGAAGCGTTGAGACCTAAAAATGGCTGCATCAAAAACGACAACAATTACATTCAATTAATCATTTTTATGTAAAAAAAGAAAATGTTATAAAAATAAATACTCTGTAAATGTTGTCGTCTTAGCGGCCATTCCATAGCGGAGTTCATAAGATACCATGCAAGCAGATACCTGGGGGCCAAGCGTGCTAACGTCAAATCATAATCGTGTCTTAATCGTGTTTCAATAGGGTATTTTACTGTTGTTGAAATGTAGATATTTAATGATGACGTTAAAAAATATTGCAATTAAGAATACCAAATGTGAAAAAATAATTTGAATCTGTTTTATAATAACAGAATTATAGTCTGTTTGATTTTGACTAAAGCTGTCTCTTTCTAAAACGAAATCTTCTATGGCGTGACTATGACGCTACTAACCCACTGACGTCACTAAGATAGCGTCCTGTCCTTGTCTAATTATAAAGTTTGAAGTCCTATATCTTTGAAAATATTCAAGATAATTCAAAATGAAAACTTGTTTTGTGTAGCTAATATTTCGAAAAACATTTTAAAGAAATAAAAAAAAATCAGTAAAATACGTATTGTAGTGCTTTTTTACACACTAATACAAGAATTATGACAATATGATGTGATGTAAATGTAGTGTGTGGTGTGACCATCAGTAGTATTGTGAAAAAAGTACACATTTCTTGTAACTAGTGTGTAAAAAAGCACTACAATTGAACTTCAATTGAAACACGATTGAGACACGATTATGACTTAACGTTAGCAGAATTGGCCCCCTGTTGTCGCAGAGCGTGTGAAAGTTGCGTATATTTATTATGCGGTGTGTACATTTCCTGTGCGACAATCACAATGAAGAATGAAGTGTTCTGGACCGGTTTATTACTCCAATGCCCTTTACGAAAACGCGGCTAGGATGCGGCGACAACATTTATTCCTTCTTTTACGAGCGATTGAGTTCGGAGAATGGCACACACTCCGACTTCGATGGTGCATTAGGTAACCAAGCATAGCTGGTACATACAGGCTGTGTAGTGGTTCGAGCCAATTCAATTTTGATTTACAGACTCTCAACTAATTTTGCCTCCATTCCCATTCCTTTGAGTTAGATTTCGAATAGGATGAGTGGTTGCACAAGTACCAGTGTTGCCATATCGAATTTTAAGGCCAAGGCTGCTGCACTGATAAGGTGACAGCGACGCGATTTCGTGAAAACAAACTCATGTGGATGCGCCATGGATGTAAGTTCATTGCCTAAGGCGGACCTAGAACCCCATTAATACATTCAGTTTGTAAACAAATACGAACCACTTTTACATTACAAACTAATAGTTACAGTTAAATAGGCAACTATTATTTATTTGATATATCTAATTTCACTAATAATTGTGCTAATAATCGCTTCAGTGGCGAGTATGTGCTATATATTTGCGTATAAGTACATGAAGTAAAATGTGAGGGACTAGTTCGGATTCGGTCATAATCTGAGAAGAAATATGCAGTGGGGATTCTGACCATATTTTAAATGTTAAAGCAAAAGCAAAAGCTTTCGCAAACCAAATGATTTGACAGAGCGATTAAAATATCACATCAGCATGCAACGTAGTCGACGCTCTGTTTTCCCTAGTTGTATTTAGCGTTTTAGCACAGGTTAGAGATAATATGTTTGTAGTTGCGTAAGCTTGTTTAGCGTCACTCAGTTATTTGATTAGTTTGCCTGTTTCACAATGTCTGATTAGGAGATACTTTGCAGTTTACTTGACAATTTTGTATGGCCTATCTGTCAAGTAACAGCTAATCAGAACTTACTTAGACATTGTGAAACAGGCCCTACCGGATATCGAATAATACACGGTTGGATTAGTAGTGACTTGATTATACTGTTATAGCAACTGACCTGAAGTTTTTGTCCCAGTTTATGGCGCAGCTCTTGGAAGTAATGATCGTGCTCGGACACGATGTACTCAGAGACGGGCTTGTTGCGGCAGTAAGCCTCGTATAGGAACATCCTCTTCTCCAAGAACCGGTGGAACAGCGGTCCCAGCAGCTCCGGCGCCTCCACGCACTCGTACAGGTCGCGCACGAACTTGCTGCACACAACCGTACTCATGGTATACCGGCGTCCGCATTATGCGCCAGCTTATATATACTAATAATCATCATTCAAAATAAAACAAAAAAGAGCGTATTTAACATAAATAAAGAAAAAGCGCTTGATCTAAGTATATTAAATCAAAATACGCATTAATGTAACAAAATACAAAATTGTTTAGTCGCATAGCATCCGTCATCATAGCCGTCGCATAGCTTGACGTAACACACAAAGGTAAACAATGATAAATTACAGAGCAGATAATGTTTAAAAGGCGAGCCACGCAGGAAATGTGTTTGTCACAAGATCGCGTTCGCCCATTGTGAACAAATCGGACAATCTTCCCGTACTCTGAATTTTCTCAAAACTATATCTCTTGTAATTTAATGTTCCTTTTAAATTATGACCCATGAAACATAACAATTTAGAACAGGCTAAACGGCATTGTCACCTCGCTTCGCTTAAAAATAGACATGTAGGGTGAACATCATTAAAATAAATAAAAGAAAAATAAGCGACATAGCGGTGACCAGACGAGCCCACACCTACAGTTTTGATATATATTTCAATAATAAAACCCTTCTTTTACTTGGTTCTCTGATACTCTAAACAGGTGTAAATTTAAGTATTTTTATTTGTGGAATATATTATTCTACTCTCGATTCTGGACAAACAGATTTCTGGTTTTGCGCGATTTTATAGACACGTTGTATGTTTAAAATTAGTACGAGTCAAACCTTGTAAACGTTGTATCATAGCAAATCATAAAAATATCTTATTACTAAGGCATAAGGGTACATTATATGAATTTTTAGCATGTCCTTATGTTCCTATGATATACTCGTAGATGCGAATTAATAAACTTCTATAATATTTTAGTGAAAACAAATAGTAAATCAGATAGGAAACGAATTAATTTATAAGTGAGGTCGTCCACCACCGCTCTCAGTCAAATATGTACGAATCGTAGTTATGAGTGTACTTAAACTTTGTAAATCAGGTACTTACTCGCGGTGCCACTCGTAGATGGCCTCAATGTTGCCAAATATCATCCGGTGGCGACGATCGCGGAGTCCGTCCGGGATCGGTGGCTCGGGGTTCGGGTCCTGTTGCAACCAACCCGCACAATATTATAACATTATATACCTTCAAAATCCTAATTTAAAAAAGTTTCTTATTGTTGCCGGCTAAAGAAGGGCTTGAAGAGTTGGAAGTCAGAGCCGGTAAATCCTACGGTTGCCATGGAGATTGCAAAATTAAGAGAAATAAGTGTACAATAATAATTGACAGCTGTATCATAATGACCATTATGTTTCCTTTTTTAAATTTCTTTAAAGTTGACTATGGCATAAAGTGTCTCATTATACGTTTAGGTATGAGTTCATATTTCGAATATTATAACATGAGTGTAGAAACAATATTTTTCACACTTATGCTCTGAAATGTTAATATTATATTTGAGAAAAGAATGCAGTACGTGGCACTTTTCCGAGGTAAACATTCTAAATTTGAAAATCACTGCAGTAATGAATTTCCGTACTTACTTACTGCACTAAAATCAGTGCAGTAAATGGTACTACCAACTTTTTTCTTTATTTTTTCTTTCGTTATTCATGTGTATAAAAACAGAAAAAGCAAAGGGACATTTGCACCATACAGCCACATTATTATTATTATTACTTATATAGGTAATTATTATATCATATTTAGGTTAACTTTTTTTTAAATACGGTGCGCACAGAGTATATTACTTCGTATTGTACCACAAGCGCTATGCACCCTTAGCACGAACATCAATCGAAAAAACAAAATGAGATTTATCATAGACAAAATATCCTTTACGAGTAATTTTGTATGGGAAATATGTACAGCGCCATCTACCGCCCAGAAGCGGGTATTCAAGTTGCGCATTTTAGTAGCAAGTAGTAAGTATCAATAGGCTGTATGACCGTTCCACATGGCCTCACAAAACAATATAAAAAAAACAGCGGGAATGATTTTCAGCGGCTGATTTGATATCAATACAGTTTATATTGTGTAATAAATTATCAAAATGAGTTCTGCCAATGAAAAATATACAGACATTGTATGTACCTACTCCACCAAATTTGAGAGCAGAAGCAAAATTAATAACAGTAAACTTACTGCCAGCAAAATCAAAAGAAAGATATATGAAAACCTACGATCTGATTTGGAAAAGTGAAAAAAAGGCGCATACGTTTTCGGAATCTGTGTTGTTGGCGTATTTTAATGATACATCATTAAAATAATATTATTATGGGCGATTTATACATAAGTATGCCCGGGAAAACAATAACATTTACATTTAATAATTGCCCGAACATGTGTGATATAAATTTTAATACTTAAATATTATTTAGTTAAACAGTTTTTTTTATTTTCTCGCATTTCTTGAGAAAAGCACTATACAAGCCTTGTACGGTAAGCAAATTACCTTGCCTCGAATGATTAAAGCCCTCGCCTGCGGCTCGTGCTTCAAACCATCCTCGACAATGTAATTTCTTACTTACCTGTCCTCGGCTGTAATGTACTATTATTCTTCCAGGTCTTCCAAGGCCTTCTTTAGCCGGCAACAAAAAGAAACTTTTTTAAAATTAGAATTTTGAAGTTAGAAGGTGTAGACTGTATAGACTTCTAAGAGTAGGGTTTGGCACCAATCCATGTTTTTTATTTAATATTTCTTGCTTTATTTTTGAAATAGCTATATGATAAATGTAATGAGTGAAGAGTAGTGTATGCGACTGCACATAGCTCGACATTATAAAATTAAAAAAAATTAAAAACCCTGAAATAAAAAGTCAAATAATAAAATAACTCTCTCGGTCGGGGGACCACAAAAAGAGAAGTACTGAAAGGGTATTATACGTTGGGGGTCCCCCGACCGAGAGATAAATTTTATTAATTGACTATTTTTTCTCGGGGGTTCTTAAAATTTTATTTTTATTTCATCCTTTTTAAATTACACTCAAAATTAAAAAACCGCATTGAAATCGCTTGATCCGTTTAGGCACTACATTTTAGTCAAAGCACCACCTCTGTATCTTTTACCGTTTCGGCAGGCAGTTAACCATCTCCATAAATGGCCGGATGGATTTTCATCAAACGTAGCCTAAGAACCACATCGATTTATTTAGCTTTCAATAAAAAAATACGCATCAAAATCAGCCCAGTCGTTTAGGAGCTAAGTTGCCTAAGACAGAGACATATACACACGCCATCTTATAACATCCCTCCTTTTGTGCATCGGGGGGGTTAAAAATACTCGTGGGATATTAAAAAACTCGCCAGGGGTCGTTTTTTAAACTCCCACTTGTGTTTTAATACCCCTTAAAGGTGGCTGTTGCATAAACAGCCACTTAAACTACTATTTCATGTGAACCAAGCTGTATTACAATGGGTTTGTACAATGGTATTCAGAGAAAAGTCGGACACAATAAATTAAATACAGGATTTTTTTTCAATATCTTACTATTTTTTCGATTCTTGTATCGATTGTCAGACAATTTTATAATAAAAAAAGAGATGTGTTTACACTCATTCACAAAGTCTAGTGTGTTTATTAAAATAGTAAACAAAAATTGTTGTTACCTAACTTTGTTTACGTTACCTGGAAATGGCGTATGTATCCCTCGCAGACGAGGCGCAGGTCACTGACGTATACGTCCTCCGTGTTGACGAGCTCGCGCAGTACGTACTCGCGTTTCTTGAGGATGGCCTCGACGGACTCGGCGGCGGGCGGCGGCGTGCCCGGCTCGTCGCCCCCCGCGCCCGCCCCGTCCTGCTGGTGGTTGTGCAAGTGCTGCGGAACAGTTACCACATCTCCTTAACATTCTGACCAGCCGAATATGCTTCCCAATCATACTGCAGCGTAAAACGCACACAATTTATGCTTCTAAAGAATCTCGCTGCGAGTATTATATTATGTGAAAGCTGCAAGCAAGCTTTTGATCTTGTCGGAGGTGTGGAAAATTGACATGTGCGTACAGTATGCGTTTGGGTACTTTGTTCTGTTTTTACGCCCACCAAGACAAAGGGACTAGACAGACAGTATGATTAAACTATGATATCAAAACCTCGATGATAAATTAAATTTTATATTATCAATATAATTTGAACAATGTATTCAATATTCGCGTACGTGCAAGTATACGCAAAGATATTCAGGATGTTAATGATGTAGGTAGGTATATAAATAAATCATTTAGTATCAATCCCAGTGAATCATTGCATATTTCATGTTTTGGGTTTACGTCATTTATAACCATCAGCTTATTTATACGGCCAAACGAACGTACGCAACGAACATTTATTTATCGAGCCGTTTACTCACATGCTCTGGAAGACTGACTTACGTCATTTTGGAAGATGCAATCAAGAAATAACAGCTAACGCAACACAACAATAATATATATTCATTGAGATCTTTGCATCTAGTCGATGAAGTTGGGTAATACAATAAGTTACATGTGTTTATTTTGAAAAAAAATATTAAACATTATTTTGCTGATATGGTTCCAAGTACCAGGAATTATAGTTAGTGCCTGGCACAAACAAATTGTGAATTGAATCCGTTTGTAGAAGTCTTGTATCGGAATTTAGAAATTACAATTGTGACAATACACATTTTTAAACGCACCTTTAGTTGTCTTTCCCTGTCGTGAACTAGTACTTACCATGAACTGTTATTCTGTGATATAAACCAGACCAAAGGCATGAAGCTGCTACAAAGTGCCAAAAATCATGCAAAGTGAAAAGCGTCGATCGGCTACGGCAGCGTAGTTACCGACTACTGTGGCGCTAATTTCGGCCCAGTTGTCGCCGGAATCAACATCAACGTACTGACTTAGTTTCTGAACTTTTGACTCGGCACGGGATATCGCGCGACTAAACATGGTTTCTATTATGTTACGCACGATTCAAATCTAAGTTTCACTGTTCGTCGTATAAAAAAAGAAGTTCGTAGATAAATTATGAGTCAAAAATACTTTAATATTTTGGCAGAAGATGAGAATAAAAATACAATCGTACTGAAAAAATAAACATTAGGATTGAGGACAGTTTTTTTGGATTATTGTAATTTTATTGAAAGTAAATTATTATGAATTAAACGAACTTATGTTTGTGTTCAAATAGCAAGGTAATAAAAATGATGAACTTTTTTTATATTTCAGTATAAGTAACTGCCATACCTCGTTATTTTATTGATTATGTCACTAGCGCTCCCTTCGCGACTTCGTCTGCGTGTACCCCGTTTTAAAACCCCTTAGAGGGGGAATTTCAGAAAATCTTATCTTAGTGCTCCCCTAAACTCCCCAAGGAACATACATGTCAAATTCCAGCTTCTTGCGCCCAGTAGTTTTGGTTGAGCGTTGTCTGTCAGTCAGTCAGTAACGCAAGAGTTTTATATATATAGATATATAAGATAAGTGTCTTAACTAAAGGAGGAATTATTTCATTTAAAGTATTCAAACTTTATACCTGTCCACTAATCTCGTCACACCAGTATCCCAACGTGGTTTCAAATAAATAGGACAAGCGGTTAACAGTGCTAAGTAAACACACAACACACACACGAACACACAGACACACATACACACATTAATTGTATGCTTGTAATTTGTCTTTTATCACTCCAACCTTTTTTTAGGAAAGCCTTGACAACCCTTGAAAGTGCAACGTCGTTGAAATGATCGCCGGTTATGCTACAATGATGTGAGAACAACTCTCGGTTGTCGCAGAAGTGTATAATGTAATGTTGCTCCTCTTCGAGGTGCCACAAATAAGGAATGTGAGTAAAGCAAGCAGGACGTATGAGGTGTCGGCTGCCCTTCGAGGCGCCGCGCGGACGACCACACGCCGCCACATGTTCATGAATGTCAACTGGTGTACAAGCGACCGATCTACCAAATGCACGCGTTATTTTACATGCACACTCTACATGCTTTACGTTTGTATCGAACCATTTTCTCCTTAACGATTTGTTCTATTTCAGCGATATCGGCGGGAGCGCCGTTACTGTCCAATGCTTCGAGAGATAATGAGGCCTGAAAAATTAACCATCATATCACCCAAATCTCTTAAGATGAACCCAAAGTTAGTTACGAGAGTAAGGTTAGTGAAACATGGAAGTAGTTCGACCAGTTATTGTGTGATGGCTATCTATTGCTGCTTACCCGAGAAGGTATAGACGCCGCGGCCGGCAGGGTGGGAGCTTGCAAAACGGCTTGAGGGTCCTGCGTAAATAAGTCAAGACATTAAAGGTTTTCTTCTAATTAAGTCGTCGCACGCCATCGTACATCGTGGTGATACTGTGGCAAATTTATTTTATTATATTGATATTTTTGTACTATTACATCAAATGAGAATCACTTATTTTATGAGGATTATAAATAAACTTAATCTAAATAACGAATAAGATGTACTTATTATAATGATAGTGTCTGTAAAAATAGTTATCCGTGTCGTGATAAAAATTCTTAAAATAATAAAATAAAAAGTAAAATCAAAATTACGTTTATTATAGAACGAAATAAAATAAATTTATCACTAAAGACAAAAATTATGAAATCTAGTACTATCAACTTTATAAGACACTGCAAGTTAAAATTAAACTCATTGAAACAAAGGACCACGGTCACACGCTACATGATACAAGCGGCGAGACACCCCTGCACGTCTCACAAGGGACAATACATTTACTTCCTCAAAACGTTGTGTTATGGTTATGTCTGACAAATTGGGATCTTTATTTGAATAAACTGACATTTCTGTTGTAGGTATTTCATCAGTTCGTAAAGCGCGTTACGTTACGAGAGTTTTCTTTCCGTTTCATTCAACTATCCCTAAAGTTAAAGAAAAAACGTCAAAAAACCGAGGTACTCTATGTCTCTGTTAATATTTGCTACTGATTCCTGCTCTAGTTGTACCACATTATTTCATGTTTCATTTATTTATAATAAATGTCCATAGAAAGTCTGTGGTATGTGTACATACCTACATCTTTAAATATTCCCAGCAAATTAGTAAAATTTCTAACGACTAATATTGTTAATTGCTTTACAAGCTGCTTACATACGTTGTCATAATAAAACGGCGTTTTGAATGAAAACAGTAAACAAAAGAAACACTATTTTAATCAATTTCGTGAATGAGGTGTGAATATTGTTAAAAATGCTAGCTGTTTAGCGGGTAGTATTCCAATAAAGAATACTTCAAAAACCTTTGTAATACAGGCCCAGCTGCTAGCAACCAAGAATGTGCACTACGGCTGTAGCGAGTAGCATCGTGATGACGGAGAAACGCAGTGTAATGGCGCGGCGTCAACAAGCGGTCCACTGGACACAAACAAATACGCCACGAGCCGACGACAAACAGCAATATCCTGTGCCGGCTCCGACATGTCTCAAATTATCAACACCTGCCAGCCAGTATGCCACTACAAATTAAACATTTCTTCTACACATCTCTATATATAAGTAAATGAAATAGTATCAAAAAAGGCATACGTAAAAACATTTTAAAAGCGACAGGGGATCCTCATGTGAGTAAAAAGCTTTCGCCTCGCATTGTTTATGTTATATGTCTATAAATAAGCTGATGTAAGAACGCTTCATGCAAATCTTCGATAACGAGTCAGTTTAGTATTTAACTTTGCGAACCGACCTTTACTTACATACTTTTAACAATTTGTTTAAAGTAAATAACCCAAAAATTGCAATCTGAGTTACCGTACGCGTATTTGCAAGGATACGAACAAAGTGTCACGTATACCGTAAACATTTAAGTGAATAAATCTAGTCAAGTAGATCGCAGTAAGCGACTTCATCCAGATCGGCATGCATTGTTTTCCCTTTAGTGAATTTTTTCTCAATACAATAGCGATAATTTTTTTTGACGCGGCGTGAATGGACTTTTATTTACTAAAATTCATAGAAACTGGGAAGCTGTATTTCAATTATTTTTTTATCCAATACGAGGACCCGTCATTCATGATGAACGCGAAAATCCTGCGCTCTGCGCGGAATGCAGGGTGACGTAACGCAGACTGTCTGGCTATAGAAATATTAACATCAAATCCAATATTCCTGTAAAAGGCTTTTTAATACGTGAAAAATATAACCGAAAGAATTGTCGTCTGAACGTCGCTTTTGTTTATGGAGCTACAAATTAAGCAGTGCCGATTTTTTTATTCTAGGCAGATTTTAAGTGGTCACTTTTTAAGATAGTTAATAAAAGTCTCGTTAAAACTATAATTTTATACAAAATATGTAAGTACACATTCGCAGCTGAAACGCCCGACCACGGGCTTTAACTTGATGACGGCTTTGACCAGTAATACGTCGTACGTAATACATTATCTTCAGCCTCGTCGAGAGCCGCGGCGTTACTGCTTTCGCCGCCATCTTGGTCAAGTCAAGACGCGCTACCACGGGTTCTAGAATGACGACTACTTTGCCTAGTACGGTACCTGGATGGGCTTCATGGGCAGCTCGACACCGGCGGCGTCGTCGTCGTCCCGACCTTGTCGAGGGCCATGGCGCTGCTGCTTTCGCCGCCATCTTGGTCAGAACTCGCTACCAAGGTTTCTAGAATGACGACTCCTTTGACTCGTGATACCTGGATGTGCTTCATGGGAGGCGGCGGCGGCGGCGTCGTCGTCGTCCCGACCTTGTCGAGGGCCATGGCGCTGCTGCTTTCGCCGCCATCTTGGTCAGAACTTGCTACCACATGTTCTAGAATGACGACTCTTTGACTCGTGATACCTGGATGGGCTTCATGGGCGGCGGCAGCTCGACACCGGCGGCGTCGTCATCGCGACCTTGTCTAGGGGGCCGCGGCACTGCTGCTTTCGCCGCCATCTTGGTCAGAACTCGGTACCTCGGGTTCTAGAATGACGACTCCTTTGACTCATGATACCTGGATGGGCTTCATGGGCGGCGGCAGCTCGACGTCGGCGGCGTCATCCTCGACCTCGTCGAGGGCCGCGGCGTTACTGCTCTCGCCGCCATCTTCTGTGCGTGTGCCGTCGCCGGTATACGGCAGCTGCGAAGAATAAAACCATTTGAATAGATATGCAAAGTGTAATATGAGAATTAGAGGGGAATCTGGTGGAATATGGGAGTGACCTATAACATTGTTACATACAACAAAGTACTGATATTTCTTTCTTCACTTTTGATATTTCTGTGTAAGTGTATTTAGCGGTGCGCACCAATTCCCAAATTATTTTTTTAAAATGAAATATTAGAAAACATCGACCCGTCTCACAACAACTAGCTTCGATGGGACTCTAACCCTAACGACTCCGTAGCTCAGTGGTTAGAGCATTCGCTCGGACAGTGGAAGGTCGTGGGTTCGAGTCCCATCGGAGCTAGTTGTGAGACGGGTCGATTTTTTCTAATAAGTACTTCATTTCAATATTATCAATAATTACATTGTGAATGCAAGAAAGTAAAATAAAACTATAAGTATTATTAATTTTTTTGCGTCTTATTTATATTACCTAATGTCAGTGATGGTTATTAAAAATCGTTAAAATGAAGCTATGGCATCTAACTACCATAATAAAATTACCGATACAGGTTTCATTAGATTGTCTAGGAATGGAATAACCGACATTCGTAATGGTAATGAACCATACTTAAAAACATATTAAAGTAACTAGATCGCATTTTCTATCATGATTTTCCTTATATATATGGGTATAATTTAATAAAATACATCGTTATAATTTAATTAAGATAAAAGAAAATAAAATATTAATTTTCTACGCAATTTTCCAGGTGAAGATTTAGTAAAATGTGCATGTGTCAGAAAATTTGCGTATTGCTTCAATAATAACTCGGTATGATTTTTGTACCTTGAGCTTTCGGTCCGAAGGAATCTTCTTGAGTGGCGCCGGTTTATCGGCCGTGGCCGGAGATTGGGCACCGCTGGGTGCCTTCTCCTTACCCTGGGACGGCTTACGGAGGCCTAGCCAACGCCTCCTACGACAAAAAAATTTAGTAAATAATATGCACTTAGTGAAAGAGCCAAACATTTCATTAATAATACAATCTTGAGTACCTAGCGTATGAAAAAAAAAGAGTATGTGTTGAACGAAACCCACATGTTATTATGTAAGTAGTCCACTTTTATCCAAATCTTCATCAAACCTTCAATTCCACCAGGTTTCAATTTTATTTTAAACACCCAACATTTTTTTTAGTAAGTAATCTGACTAGTGTCCAGGTAAACGCGTTCACATAAATAAACCTTTTAACTATAAAAAATATTACATGAATCAGTATAAAGATCAGACAGATATCAGCAACTTAATTATGCAGGATGGATCAGCTCAGAATCTAATAATTATTTTTAGTAATTATTACACACGTAACTAATTAGGTTATACTGATAAAGGTTCCACATGGATACTCGTCGGTCAAGACTGGCTAAATGATAAGTAAAATCTAAATAAATGGATTTAAAGGGGTGGACCCATGGCCGGCGAGAAACTCCGATCTGGCGCTGATGGATTTTTATGAGTGGGGAAGAGTTTGGTGTATTAGGACCATGAAGCTCCGATCCAAAATGTTGACATTTTGAGACAATAATTGAACCGGGCGATGAAATAATAACAACTGGGGTCGTGAAATGCGGACTGATCGAAAATAAAACTCATGGAAAATTTGTGTTAGTTACAGAGGTGCCGCAACTACAACATGAGTTGTAATAAATAAATAAAAAACTAAATTATGTAATTTTAATCTAGGTAATTTAAAATACTTAAAATAAAAATTTTACGACCCGAGCCCGTTTTCTCAGCCATTACGTTTTTAGCCATTTGTGATATTGGTCTTTCGATTGGATAGTTTAGGTACCTTGATTTTTTTCCTTGGATTTTTTTGCTAACGTGCTTCAAAGTTGCGAACAGTATGTGAAAAAAAAAACTAAATTTAAACAGTAATTGCAGTCACTCTACAAGTGTTAGCGGTTATTTCAATTCCCTTTAATCAAAAACAGCATAAACTGAACCCAGAATGCGAAAAAAAATTGGAGCAAAAGGTATAGCCTTTTTTTCAATTGGTCAACTTTCTTAATGTATAATAAGTATGTAGGTACTTATTTAAAAACAAAAAGTATGTAAGTATAGATTTATCTATTTTCCATAACACAGTTTCTTAATGAAAACTACTTATAAGCAAGATAATTGGTGTGATTGTAAGAAATTTATTATTATTATTAACTTTTGTATAATACCTACACGATATGTGTTTTGCAGTAGAAAATACCAATAACCTTAACAATAAACCGAATAGTTCGGCCGAATGACGAATACTTACCTTAAATTTGCCAAATACGCCGAATACCGCATAGCGCATAGTAAACGAATATTCGGCGCATCTTAACTTAACCTTACTTACAAGTTTTCTCGAAAACGGTTTGATACAGTAAATTGGTTTAAGTCCATTATAAATGTCTCGCGGCCGGACACTGTACAAAATTCAGACATTTGATGTTACGCGGACGAAGTCGCGGGCAATAGCTAGTAAGTTTGATTTAGCATGCTTGCTTAAATGTAAAAAAAAACACAAAAGGACGAGATACAGTTTACACGAATGAAACACGTCTGAACAAACATGTTTTTGTGATTTAACTAAGACAATTTAACCTGAAAGCACTGATCCAAAAAATGCTCAGATTACAGTTGCGTTACTAAATTTTTTAGATCTGTGCAAACGTAAGTCAGACATATTGTCCAATTAAAATGTAAAAAGTGGTGCGGAAATCTTAAATAAAATAAGAAAACAGAATAAAACCCAGTCGCGTTTCTGATTTCATACAAAGCTTTATGGAATTTCAATCATGATTGCATTGTTGTACTAGATTAAAAGGAATCGAGAAGCTATTTTCAATATTTTAAAAATATTGTCTGTACAGTTCAATGCAGCCTAGCAGTATTGTAGTACTTCATAAAATAAATTGCTTTTGTGATCGTTCATATACAAAGGATGATCAGCAAAGTTTCCCGAAAGGCGGAATTTCACCACAGAAACGAATAATAAAACTATACTTAACGCCGGTTTCTGAAACGCCAATCAAAATTAAAATTAGCTAACAGACTGTCACAATTAATTCCCAATTAAAAGAAGCACCTTGGGTTTCCGAAACGAAAATTACCTCACAATTAGGTTTAGATTTGTATGGGCACTGACAGACTGTTAACAGACTGTTGACAGTCTGTCACATTTTTCTTTCAGAAACCCAAACTACAATTAATTGGAGATTAATTGGGAATTAGGTAATTTAATTTTAATAGGCGTTTCGGAAACCGGCGGTTAGTCGTTTTTTGTATGACGTCGGTACCTATAATAAATTGTCCAAATAATCAGAGCTCACCGTCCTTAGTACGGAGGCGGGCCGACCGCGAGCTCGCGATAGTTACACCTGCGTAACCAGATCCCCCGACCACAACCTACGGTACACACGGCCACGAGTCTCCCTCCTATGCAACACTACAGACAATATAGTCGAGCCATTCATTTATACGTAAGACTATTTTGGCGTGTTTTTGACCCCACCCCTCCATAGCAATACAAAATGATTATAGGCCTACCCCTCCTTCTTCTTGTTTTATTTATTGCATGAGAATCTGAAGGAAAACATTAATAGGGCTCGCGAAGTCGCGTCGGGTCAGCTAGTATAGTGATAAAAGTACCACCTAGGGCCTGATTATAACTACTTTCGTTTTTTTTGGCTTAGTAGTTCCCATTTGAATGTATAAAGATTGCGACCCTTGGTTTTGGCCGAGTCGCCGGCTGACGCACACAGAAGCGCGTGTCTATACGTATTACGACTACAAGTATGGCTCGCCAGCGCTCGTGAGATAAAACGTCTGTATCTATTGTCATAGTGGACTGGCTTAGTGGATTGTCTCAAGTATTGGCTCCGTGTAAATGCTGCATAATTATAAACATAAGTTTAAATACCAAAAAATAATTTTCTACATCATAGTAAATCATTTGGGAACCATAACAATAAACTTTCCCATACGGTCGGCTGGCTGCTTTTACCCGGCTCGACGTACCCTGTACGTACATTTCGTTCATCACGAGCGCGAGTAATTCAATAGCGGTGCCGAGATGTTGCTATTATATTAATTTTGAATATTATTTTTGTCAGACGTGATAACTTAATTCTGTTCTGTTGCATTGTATTCGCTTTTCCGGGTACGAGATACTATAGACGTTATATTTTTCGTAATGCGCTTTATTGATAAATAAAATAACTATATTTCTTTAAAGTTGTATTAATAGTCTGTTGCCAGCTTTGATAACAACTGATCTCAATCGCAACATAACATAGATATATCAACTTTACGTATAATATAATGAGTAATTAAGTAAGTACAAGTCAAAACTGTCATAATTAATAATCTCGATTTACATACATATATTATATTTCTTCTGTGCGTGTGTACTGAACTCATCCTGAAGGGCTGGACCGATTTTAATGAATTTTTTTGAGTGTCTTCAGGTGGATTCGAGAATGATTTAGATTTACAATTCGACCCGGTAGGTGGCGTGCTGTCGATAAAGCGGTACGAATTTCGCCGGATCAGCTAGTATAATATATAAAACATACATACTCGTATTTAAAGTTATCGTTTAAGCTCAATCTGTGTTTATATTTTTGGAAACGAAAGGCATGAATACTTCGAATAGCGACATTAAATTGGTAAATAGTGGCGTCAATTATATTTTCAGAAGAGGTTGCACTCAGTGCTTTCGAGGCAGGATTTCGTTACGTTTATCTTGTATTTCTCAAAAAGACAATTAAGTACCTAGTCTCCTTTTTGGCACCTGTAGTAATCTACAGTGCGACAAAGTTTTCTGTTCCGGTGGCCAACAACTGGAACTAACATGTTTTTTTAAATGTCATTTTGCTGTCAAGTTGTTGTTCAACCATAGCGCTGCTGCTGTCTGAAGGTCTTAGAAGTCAGGACCGGTTAAATTGCTACAAAAAAAGAAATACATCGCGCCGCTGTCACCGGCACAGAAAAGATTGTCGATCTGTAGAATAGGGAATTTTTGAAGAGGCAAAATTAATTGCTACCCACGCCATTGTTATTACAAACTCTAACATATTAATGTACACGAAATTTGAATCTCTAGATATTATTTGTGTATCCTTTCTCACTAGTCTGTGTCACAATGCCTAAGACTAAAAATAGGGACAGGAAACCGTTAGTAAAGTCTCAGCGAGCTGTCTGAGCCGAAATTCTTAGCTTTTTTCACACGCACCTACAGTCGCAAAATTTTCCCGCAAATGAGTTCGGGGGCAACAGCTAGTTACATAATGATTTTGTGATTTGAAGAACGGGGAAAAAGAACGGCTAAGGAGGTGGAAAATAAATGATTTTCAGAGTGGGCAATAAGTTTGAGGATCTTCTGACTTATGAAGCAGGGGAGAGCGCAGCCTCACTGTCAATTATGTGGCATTGTACGAGGATAGCCGACATACGTACTGATACCGACCCCGCTTTCAACTCGGTGAGTTTTACACTACCATCTCATTTATTCTTTGAGTAATTAGCTTGTACTAGCGCCAGTGATTAGCCAGAACAATTTACGAGACACTCCACACAACTATTATTACATTATACGGTGCGGATATGTTTTGTTTTTAGTATTTTATTATTTACAGCTTCCCGCGCGCGGTTTCACCCGCGTGGACGAAGACCCGCGCCCAGGGTGATAAAAAGTAGTCTAATATGTCACTCTGGGATAACGTAGCATTCTAATGGTGAAAGCATTTTTTAAATCGGTTCAGTAATTCCGAAGATTACAAACCTCTTTATAATATTAGTACAGACGTCTCTGTTATAATCGTTCAAGGTCAAACCGGCGCGGCGACGTTAAAAAGCTCCCTCGAGAAAACAGAACAGAGGGCCTAGACAAGTGGCTTTCTGTATCGTTAACGCCAGTAGAATAGAAAGACAAATGTATGGGATTGACATTAGCGATTGAAATGTCACGTGACCTAGCGTAGCGAAATTAAAGTTCGTAGACAAGTGTACTTTGTGCTTCTATTAGTTTAAAAAAAAAAGGGACGTTATCGACTATCTGAGCCAAGTGGCGCTTTTGACAGGAGATAACGTTTCGTAAGCGTTTCGATTGAACGATAACTAGGCGAACGCCAGCACCTTGTAGAAAACGAAACAAAATGGCGATTGTTTCATCAGCTGTTGAATATTACTGTGTGTTGTGTGTGAACCTGTAACGAAATTAAATAGTTATTAATAAAAATGCACACTTTACGATTGTTGTGGGCTGCACACAATGAAGAAGTGTGGCTGAGGCGACAAAGAAGAAATGTTTCCCGGCGGTGCTTAGAGCATATAACCGAAATGCCGGAATTGTTATTTAAGGAGAGATTTAGGCTAAATAAAACCACATTTCAGCAGCTCTGCCATGACCTACGCGCTAACACTTCTTTGAGAGGAACTAGAGAAATTCCTTTGGAAGTAAAGGTAAAAAGATACTATGCATAATAATAATAGTTTACATGTACATACATGTAGACCGTAGAGGTTATATTTACCTATGTTAATTCTCTTTATTATCGTAGGTTCTGTGCACCCTTAGTTTCTTGGCCACAGGGTCGTACCAAAGGATTGTGGGCGTAACCCAACATTTGCCACAAAGAACAACAAGTCGATGTATAAGGCAAGTTGTGAACGCACTCAACAGCGACTATATTTTAAATAAATGGATAGTGTTTCCACAAACCCAGCAAGCAAGATCTAGAATAAGACAAGAGTAAGTAAATATTCTTACTTATTTTGTGAAGTTTTTTATTTTTATAGTACTTACCCAATTTATCATAAAAACATGCTAGTAATTTATCTAGGGATTTAAGATTTACTTAACATTGATAATAAATTACAGATTTCAAAGGATATATCGCATGCATGGTACCATAGGCTGTATTGATTGCAGTCATATAGCGATTGTCAAGCCAGATGATGATGAGCATCTTTTTTTTAATAGAAAAGGATACCACTCATTAAACGTGCAAATGGTGAGTTTAAGTTAATTTAATTATTAGGTATCAAACTTCCTTGTCATGAACTATTAAACTTACTTAAACTAAATATGTAAGTATGTATGCAGACAGTTGTAAAGACAGTGCCTATTTTAATATTATAAGTCTTAATATTTTTCACATCAGTCCCGGGAAAAAATACTGTTCAAATTAAATATGTAGGTAGGTATTTGAATTTTTGCTGTTCTAATATTCTACAAATCTTTTTCAGATTTGTGATCACAACTTAAGAATTATGAATGTCAATGCAAAATTTGGTGGAGCCACACATGACTCTTTTATATGGGCAAGCAGCCAAGTAGAAGATTATATGCGTAGACTTCATCAAAATGGTGAACAAACCTGGCTATTAGGTAAGAATAAAAGTAAAATAAGTAGGTCAACAAATATTATTGGGTCCTTCATTAAGTACTTACATATGAAATTGTTGATTTTTTTTAACACAGCAGTTACCTATGAATTTTATCTAGTATTGTTGAAATTTTTTAGTTCTATTAGAATGTAGCCTATAATATTTATTTTCCTTTATTGATTAGATATCCTTTTACATAATTTATGTTAAAGACTGTAAGTAGTTTACTAAAAGAATCTTGAAAGTAGCTCTTTTTTTTCAGTCGAACTCTGGTTTGTTTAGTTGTATCTAAGAATCAATAATAATGGGCGATAGCCCATTCATTTTAGACATACATACTTCAATGTATGTAGACAAAAGTATTTTACTTGATTGTTAAATGTAAGTATAGATTCACACATTTTTTTATTGTTTTAGGTGATTCTGGATATCCTCAGAGAGCCTGGCTAATGACACCTGTATTAAATGCGGTGCCAGGTTCTCGCGAAGAAATTTACACGACACGCCACATACAAGCAAGGAACTGCATTGAGCGTTGTTTTGGCTTGCTGAAGGCTCGTTGGAGGTGTTTGCTTAAACACCGAACTCTTCACTATCACCCTCATGTTGCCAGCAAAATTGTGCATGCGTGTTGTGTACTTCACAACATAGCACTGCACGCTAGAATCCCGCCACCAACTGATATGGCAGAACAACATGGTGATGATGATGAAAATTTCGGTGTACAAGCAGGCCCCTCTGTTCCTAGCAGCCAAGACGACTTGGTGCGTGGCAGGGCAATGCTTGCGGGCCTAATAAATAGGATGTAATGTTACTTTTTTATGGAGAAAATAATAAGCTGTAAATTGTAGATAGGACATAATTTTTATTTAACATTTTAAATTCTTTTTCATATATAAGTAAGTAATTAAAATTACACATACAACAACATACTTACTATATGTAATGTAAATATTAACATAATTTATCTAATATTTTTTGCAACACAGGTACAGTACAGTCATAATATTAACTTCCTCGCATTATATGATTCTTATTAATTGTAGGTACATAACTCATAATATTTATTATATATTTTGTCAAATTAAGATAATAACAACAACCTAGTAATGTGATATTAACATTATTTAATTAACCTTTTACATACAGCATGAACATACACAAACAAAGCTGTCAGTGCACATTAACTTATAAAATGATGTAAATGTAACATGGTTATGGTTGTGGACGTAGTAATAGTATTATTTGGTTCTGTGGTGAATATAGTTAGGCACAAAGTTATAATTTATACTCTTGACTGTACATAGTCCGGTCAAATTAGACCAAAAAATAAGAGTGAAGGTACATTACTTCGCAAGAAGCTGAAATTTGGTGAAATTGTACAAAACATGATTATAAATGAAATTTAAAAAGTCCTCATCCATCCGGTACATGGAAAAAAATACTCGAAGTCAAAGGTAAAAAAATGGGTATTTCGCGATTTCAGCAAAACAATAAGTTTTATTATAAAAGTAGCTCAGACAAAAATTGTAGACCGTGTAATTATCTACAAAAATGCACCAATACTTTTTTCCCTAAGAGCCACCGTTTTTCAAATATAACGATTCAAAAAGTTGGAATAGTTGTAATCAATCATGTGCATCATATGCACGTTTCCACGTCACCTATGAGGTAGCGCGTTTTTTTAACGTCGTTTCCCCGGTGGGCCTACTTCACGGGTATGTTGTGATTCTAAACGATTACATTATAGCAGACTAGCTGTCTGCCCGCGGCTTCGCCCGCTTGGACTACACAGTTATCCCGCGGGAATGTGATATTTTTCCGGGATGAAAAGTAGCCCATGTTCCTCTCCAGACTACACAGTATCTGTGTCCCAAATTTCAGCCAAATCCGTTCAGCCGTTTTGGCGTGATTGAGTAACACACATCCAAACATCTAAAGTTTGCATATGATGACGATTACACTAACCAAATCCTCCAAATACTCCAAATTTTTGAATCGGTATATCTCCGAAACGGTGGCTCTTAGGAAAAAGGATTGAGCCATTTTTTATAGATAATTACATGATTTACAATTTCGTCTTTGCTAATTTTACGATAAAACTTACCGTTTTGCTGAAAAAACGCGAATTTGACATTAAAATTTGACCTCGAATATTTTTTTTCCACGCTGTCTGAGGACTTGGAAAAAAAATATTCGATGAGGACTTTTTAAATTTTATTTATAATTATGTTTTGAACAATTTCACCAACTTTCAGCTTCTTGCAAATTAATGTATCTTCGGATGTCTAAATTGACCGGACTAACATACAAATTGAAGTATTATTAGTAATAATTTTAAACGGCATGTAGCATGAATTGTGTTTTCTCTAATTTTTATATTGTTTGTTAGTTATTTCGACTGTTTATCTTAAAATATATTTAGATATCCAAGAACAATCCGTTTCACTTAATCATGCCACTATAAAAAGACAGATTAAAAAAAAAAAAAAAATTTATTATATTGATTTTATCATTCGCAATGCTTTTATTAAGTACCTATATAAAAAAATAACATTTTATTTTAGAAAAAATTCAACGTGTCCGATGTTCAGCCAGGAAACCCGCGACCCTTGGAAAACTGGTTCAGTGCTCTAACCACTGAGCTACCGAGCCACCTAGTGGAACGCCGAATTTACTTTTCGCTGTGACTTGGCTCGACATGTTGATTTTTTTCTAGTACTTATAAAATGTTATATTTATCATTCTAAATTATTAATAGTTGGCTTACTACCTACATGTACCCAGCCCAACCACATGACCAAGTGGCTTGCACATTGGTTTTCATAGAAAATTTGAGGTACCTACTCACTGGTTTTGGAATTTGATTTTAATTTGATGTCGCAAACAAACTTTTATATTGAGTTGGCTTTGGGTATTTATTGGTGGTAAATTTGTTTATTCTGATTTCTATTACACAAGTGATTTAGCTACTTTAGACCAATTGAAAAGAAACATTATTTAGAAGACATTATTCCACAATTTGATCTACAGCATACTATTCTGTAAGAACGTCAGTAGATGCCAAACTGTTGCTTGGTCTGTTTTGCGTTAGTATACCGAGCATCAGTTCGGCAATAGCACCCAATTGCTGCAGCAATTGATTGTGTTCGCGAGCAATTTGGTTCCGCTCGCGAGCGACCACAATTCTCTCGACTTCGCGCTCCTGGAGGTGCCTTTCTCGCGTCTCCTCCAGTTGTAGACGCCGCTGTTCAACAGCAGCGAATTCACTGGCTGCACGGTCGAAAGGAGTCAGCCCGCGATTTCTACGCGCCGATAATTGTAGCCGACGGCGCGGTGTACTGTCGGGGGAGGCTGGTACCTGTTCGATATTTGGAGGCGGCTGGCGCCCCCGCCGGGACGGTGTTGAATGCGGTTGGCGCCGGGGCGCTGATGGTTGCGGCTGGCGCCGACGGGGTGGTGATGGTTGTGACTGGCGCCGGGGTGGTGATACTTGTGGCTGGTGCCGGGGTGGTGATGGTTGCGACTGGCGCCGGGGTGGTGATACTTGTGGCTGGTGTCGTGGTGGTGATAGTTGCGACTGGCGCTGCCGAGTAGGCGATGGTTGCAACTGGCGCTGGAGCGGTGATGGTTGCAGCTCTGAGGGCGGTGTGGCTGGAACCGGTGACGGTGGGGTCCATGATGCAGGTGGTTGTGGAGTTCGGGATGTTGGTGGAAGTACTGTTAACAAAACAAATTATAATATTATAGGGTGAATTTTTCATTTGGGCCTTCATGGTCATGAAATCCGAAACTATGAGGAATAGTGAAAAATACTCGAAAAGTCAAGGACCCGATTTTAATGAAAACTAACATTGCTTGTCTAAGTACCACAAGAGGCTCACGGGCATCTCCACAAACGCCATTATAATCATTTGAAATATTCCAGCAAATACATAAATTAACATCAAGAATGAATTTAATTATAATAATAATAAATAATAAATAACTTCTTACATTCACACCAATTATCTAAGCCCATTTTGATTTCATTACGAAACTGTATCATGGAAAACTTGATAACGGATAAATATATAGGTACTTAAATACTTTTTGTTTGTAAATACATACTTAATATACATAGAAAACACCCAGACCAAGACAAATAGACATGTTCATGCACACAAATATTTGTCTTGTTCGGGAATCGAACCCGAGACCACTAGCGCAGAAGGTGGGTAGCCTACCCCTGCGCCAAATCGGTCGTCAAATAATCAATTATGATAGTAGATACTAATAGTAAGAGCTTGTATCGTAATTATATGAAATTAAAATTAAAATTATTAAATTATCACTCAAGATAGGTACGTACCTACCTACTTTAAGTTATTTAAGTTATTAAAGTTTCTTTTTTACGTTAGTAATATTATAGTATTCTTTGCTAATAGTAAGAGCTTGTATCGTAATTATATGAAATTAAAAATAAAATTATTAAATTATCACTCAAGATAGGTACGTACCTACCTACTTTAAGTTATTAAAAAATAATGCTTACCATCATGAATCTCTTCAAAAATTTCAACATCATGTGATTCTTCAGTTTCTGCAACCTGTTGTGATGGTTCTGATGTTGACTGAAAATTTTATTGTAAGTATATTTTTATACTTAAATCAGATTGCCCACACAATGACAGAAAATACACAGAAGAATACAAAATTAATTCTTAAAGCGAATGATTGACAAACTAGGTTCAAAAGTTGGGAATATTGTAAATAATTTTTTTACTTACATTAAAACCTAGTTCTTGAATGCTAGCTTGACCAACAGCAGCAGACACTCCCGTAAGAGCGACTACCCTTTCTTCCAAAGCTGTCAGGTTCCGCCTGCTGCTTGGACCACCACCAGTGCCACTTGCATGACGCCTCATAAGCATGTATTTCTTTTTGGTTTTAGTTTTGAAGTCGGCCCATACCTAAATTCAAATAGGGATAAGTATCACCAAAAATGAATGCATGATAGTTTTAGTGTATAAGAAGCAAGTTAATATTCCAATTTACTTTTTTCCATTTGTCTTGTGACTTGTTGACACCGCCACCGATAGAATTTAATAAGCTTGTTAACTCTTGCCACTGTCTTTCTCCTCTCAATCGACCCTGAGGTCCCCCCTGAGGTCTGGAGAGGTCACCATGTCTATAATTTAAACAAATCTACTTTAATACTATAGTAATTATATAGGTCTGCATAAAATCAACAATTATTTTTAAATGTAAGGTAAGTGTAAGATGTGTTAAGGTATACTTAAGTGAACATCATAATTACTTATTATAGTCAATAAATACCTTTCCATAAACTCTACAAGAGCTGAGAATTGTTCATAACTAGCACGCAACCTTGGTTCCATCTCGCTAAAAGATAAGAATTTAAAGTTATAAAAGAAATTATATATTAATTTTACTGCCTTATTATTTCAAAAGTACTTACCCACTAAGATTTGAATTCACTACCTAGTATCACAAAAACTATGGGTTAAAAAAGTCTTGTTCCTATTTACTATTTATATACACTGCGAATGTTCCTTTAACGAAATTTAAAAGCACAATGAACGGAGCAACCATCATATTCATTTCACACAACACAACAATAGGGACTTATGTAGCTATTTCTTAATTCCCTGCAACTTTTACAAAGAGCTCTTGTTAAACCCACTCAAGTGCAAGCTTAATGATGTTAATGTAAACATCGGCTCAGTCTTCGGTATGCAATAAAATAAAAACAAAATTAAAATCTCGCGCACATTATTGACAACATAACTTGATTTTTGACGTTTGCGAACGAAACCATAGACATTTTTTTGATTTTTAGCGATAGCTCAAATAGAATAGAATAGATTATGCGTTAGATGAGTTCTTGTCACCTTGGCTACCAACTTATTATCGTTAACGCTAAAGCGTCAGCGTTTGTAGAAAGAGAAACGCTTCCAAACGTTTGCCACTTGTCTAGGCCTTCAGTTAATATTTGTAAGCGTATTATTATCATAACATTATCCGATTAGCGTTGTTATCTATAAACAACCACAAGCAATCCTCGGCGCGGCAAGGACCCGCCACCGCAGTGCGGTCGGCTGGCTACGAAAACACTTATGGATCGGCGACACTTTGCGCAACACAAAAATAAGGCGACATCGGCACTCACTTCACGGACACCACTTGATTCCACATAACGCACTCTCACGTCGTCGGGCGCACGGCACGACGCGCGACCAGCACCTCGCTCGCGATGATGCTCGCACTCACCCCACTCGCATGCAAATAAATACGTACAAATAAAGTTATCTGATATCTATGTCGAAGAAGCCAATTATTGTTGTAGTAAAGCGATATCGTTCGAAGATACGCTGATAAACTTACTGTTCGAACGTGTATAGCGGCCGCTCTACGTGTGCCGGCCGGCTCACAACGATTTTCCTGTACCTGCTTCTTACCTATCCTGCGCTGACGATAATATACTTCAAAGATAAAGTTGTAAAGTTTTAAATAAAGTGGATACATGCAAGGAGTGGTTTAGGAGAAACATGATCACTGAAGCACGGACGAGCTACAAAAAGTAAAAAATATTGACAATTCTGTGACAGGCTAAACACACTAACCAAAAAACCAATCCTTGTATTTGTAATGGAAAGGGAAAATAAAAAATAGTTCAACCCGATATAGCTACCGACTTACCGTAACGTATTTTCAAATGCCACAGAAAAAATAACGCAAATGGCATAGAGAACTAAATGACACAAAAACAATAATAGACTAAACCTATTTTTTTGTCTTTAATCATGAGTAGGTATTTTCTTTTGATAATTACAGCAAGACTGAAAATACAATTATTTAATAAAATACTGAAGCTTAAATGAGAATGGTTTATGAAAATTTAAGAGTAATTTTTACCATGGACTAATTTAATTAACCGTGTAGTGATTTTTATTTAAAACACCGACCTCCACCTGAGCGAAAGTCCTTTTGAAACGTCAAAGACTCGCAGATATTCAATAACAGGTCATTACAGCTTAATAATGACTATCATGGCGCATTTTAAAGAACGATCTATTCGTCACTTTGTCGATGTCATCGATTCGAATCGATGCAATATGGCGCGAATTCGTAATTTAAATAATTACAGATTATCGTTAATAATCTTATTAAACAGACTACACACACAACGTCATTGTGTGTCAGTACTTTTAAGCGTAGGTATTCTACTGTTAATCAGTGTGGTTCTTATTATATCACTTTGAAAGCACTCAGCAGATCGAGTGTGGAAAGAAGTAGGCGGGCACTTGAATGAATTTCAGACACCCTCAGAGATCTTGTTTCCACAACCAAATAAAATTGATACTCGAGTCCGCAAAGAAAAGTCTCATGTAAAGGGAACGTTAATAATAGAACTTCTCGATTAGGTACGTATCATAAAAATTTCAACAGTCAAAAGCAATTTGGAATTCAATTTAGAAAACTCTATCACTTTGATACGTAACGCACATAACTCATTTTACCAGTACTAAATTGTACTTTGTCACCACTCACAAAGCAATTTCTTTGATGACTAATACAAAATGCCAGAGTCACTGAGCACGTAAAAAGACTACGTATTCTGATTGCTACACATCATAATTGATTTAAAACTTTGGCAAGACTATAATATAATCCAAAATTATATTATAGTCTTGCCAAATTTTTCATCACATTTCCTTCATTGGCACATACTAGACGAATTACCGGTATGAGTAAACAATGAATGTTGGTTAACATATTGCATGTAGAGTGAGGTTAGCATGCGCTGCTGAAGAGTCCACCACACCTGATAAAACGGCAACAAGTGGCACCGCGGCTGCTGCGTTCGACTCCGTGGTCTAAGGCCATGGCGCGCGCGCACCGACTGAACACATTCTTATCGCCCCGCACGAATTAGATAAAACAGGTCAAGATAAAATATGACTAATAAGAACGCGACAAATCACTCACAATCAACAATAAGATAAAGTCATTCGTTTTCTCATATAAACTAAGTTGAATAAATAGAACAAATAGTTAACATTTCCATAACTTTTAGTTGTATTACTAGAACGCTGTGTAAAATATCTATAGTTTTAAAATTAAGAATTAAGCCTGGCCGCTTACGGGCTAATGACCACAATTTTTTTTTCCCAAATTGGCGCTCTGAAGCGCTCCCCCCGACGCAACCACAATCCTACTCTAAAGAGGAAGACCTTGATTACGTCCTCAGTTCAATCCAAAACATTGACCTCGACGAGGTTTCAGTCATTGCCCATAAATTACGCAATGCCCGGACAGGCCGGGAGCGCGTAATCATAATATCCCAACACAGTCAGTGCCTAAAAGCACTTCAAAGTTTTAAGTAAAGTTCCCATTTTTCTATCTTATCTCATTTTAATTCCTTCATTTCACTCATTTCATTGCCGAACCGCCCGCTTTGGGCATCGGCCTTTTTGTTTTCTGATTTCAGATATGACCAGTCACCTCTTTTGGATGCTGGTCATCCCCAGTGCGCACTTCGCCTAGGCGGGTGACGCCCTGCGCCACGGCCCTCCAGGGACGTGGTCGCCACAGATATGCTGAAATACCCGTCCAGGTAACAGCTGTTTTCAGGCAGTGTTTAGTCGGTAAGAGTCCGACATAACCATTACAGCCGGCTGTAATGGTATCCATGAGGATTCACTGCCTCCTTCCCCCGTAGTCCGGAAGGTTGCCGGATGAGCGATTGTTTTGTTTCAATAGGAAACGGTCGGTCGTTCGACGCAAAAAAATAAAAAAAATGACCACAACCACAAAACGCCCCGCCCCACCGACCTCTTTCCCTGTAGTTTTCATACATCGTCGCACACGGTTGACGCCTGCCGCCGCCGCTAGTCGTCTCTTGTTTCTTCTTCTTGCTAGTGGCGGCGTTTGTGGCTGCCACAGCGGGTCGGGTTATCACTCGTCAGTTTCCCTAATTAGCCAGTTTCATAAACTCGTCAGTTTCCTTATTCGTCAATTCCATGAAATTTTTTAAGTCGTCAGTTTCGTTAACTCGTCAGTTTCCCCATTTGGTCTGTTTGTGTAATTCGTAATTTTTCGTTAATTGGTCAGTTTTTGTACAGTTACGTACAAATATTATTTTTATTTTTACAATCATTAGTACAAAACTAACAAACTTTTCACTTTTTTACAGTATCAATGTCAAATCTACTTTTTTGCAGTGACAATGTCATCTTTTTTGCTTGATTACTTCAGTTAAGGGCACGTACTTCCAAATTATCGAAATCAACCTATTTTTGATTCAAAAGTAAACAATCAAATATTCTTTATTATGAGCAGATAAAAATATAATGTTGAACTTTCATAAACGATCTTGATTATTTTGTGGCTAGAAACACGATATACGTATCGTAACTGGACAAAAAAAATTTTTCTAAACCAAAGAAAATTTTCATTATTTTTATATTTTTTTGGTTTTATACTTAGATTATTAATCTCTAATTCACGAATAATATATAGAAAAATAGGTAATGACATATTGTAGACTATTCTCAGGCTACTTTTTCAAAAAGTGAATTTATGCTCAAAATAACAACAAAAACATTGAAAAAATTAAAAAGTGAGGTTATTTTCATTACTCTTCACACGTAAGAAAAAAAGACAAAGACAGAGTTTTTGGAAGATCCTGCCCTTAAGTATTGCGTTCTTTGTGGATTACTTACTGCTTATTAACAAAATATTGAATTATGCTTCTAGCTTCAAGTGGCGGGCGTTTTGGCTGTCGGCTGTGGCTCGTGTGCTGCTACGGTATTTTTTTTTAATATCCTACTGGTCATTAGTAGTTATATACCATACCAGCGATAATTTCAACTACACGTGCATCAGCTTTATTAGATTAGTCTACCTTGGAACGAAAAACCATATTAACTAACCACACGGCACGATCAGAACAAGAAACTAACTACAGAAAATAGGTCGGTGGCGGGCGGCGTTTTGTGGTTGTGGTCGGTGGTCCGTGTGCAGCCAGGCTTATTGCTTATATTCCACTAACAGTGCCTAGTAAAGCAGAATCGCGGGATGATCCTAGTGTATGGTAAAGTATAGAATTACTTACATTTAAATTTGTTTATTCAAACTTGGCTGTAACAAGGACTCATGAATGTCAAAGAAGCCACGCCATCAGTTCGCAAGGCCTAAGAAAAAACCCTGCAAGAAACTCGTCGAGACGTCTGTTTTCTGCCTTATTGTTTCGTACAGCGTCGTCAATTCGAAAAATGGCTATTCAAATAACACCCAAATAGGGTATTACACCATTTTTAGAAAACTGCCTTGAATCATTCCCGAGGTCGTAATGAACCAGTAATTTTTTTTATTACAATTTTCTGAAACCAAATATGTACTTATGTCCAAAAGCTATTTTAAAGTTATTCAAAGTTTTTTTTTTTCATTTTTTGTCGCGTATTATTAGTTATTCTCGTTCGTTACCCATGACACCCCTTTGATGATACCCCCAGGGGTGCTATGGGGAATCGTTTTGGCCCGTGACACCCTCTTAGAGATGTGAAACTCGAAGTGTAAAATAAACAAGAGTTAGTATATGGAAATTTATGTTGGATAAACCTTTCTACCAAGGACTTTAAAGTTGCGCTCGCTAGAATTGTTTCGCTTCACGCGTTATTACAGAGTGTGGCGTTGTAACACCGCAAGGAAACGTCTCAGTAGAATGTACTTTAAGTTAATTTTTGAGCATCGCTTGTATGTTACGAATCTTCTCCACTTTGTCTCTATCACAGATAAACAATTTGGCTTTATGCCAGGGAAAGACACGATGGATGCAGTTCATGCCATCAGATCAGTAATGGAGAAAGCAAAAGAAACCTAGTAAAAGAACGTTTGACAGTGCCAAGAACGTTGAAATGGCAAGCTTTAAGGGCACATAAAATACCGGACACCTCATAAGACTCGTCCAGGATACATACCACCAGGAACAGCTGTTAGAAGTCCTGCAGGCCTCTCAGACAGTTTTGACGTCAACGCCCACGTTCAACGCCCGGAACGTCGTCCGGTACGCGGTCGCCATTCGAGAACCTTTCCGCCCCAACGGCCCTCGGTTCTTCGCGCTATGTGTCCCACCCACTGCCACTTCAATGATGCAATCCTTCGAGCCATGTCGGTTGTTTTAGTTCTCCTGCGGATCTCATATCAGGGGAAACCTGAAGATTGCGCCAATAGCAGATAAGATGGTGGAAACAAGGCGGAGATGGTATTGACACGTGATGCGACGCCCTGACGTCCACGTTGTGACGAAGTAGGTACCTATCCTGCGTCACACAAAAACGACACAGAGGCCTCAGCCTGCCTCAGCTACATGGATAACGACTGTCCAAAAGGACATGAAGACTATTGTCCGGTTGCTCGAAGCTTGGTTACGTTAACTTTAGGGTTAAATTATGGTTAAAGTAAAATTAACCGGGGCGGTCAAATTTAAAAAGCGTTGTAGCGCAAAATAGCCGACAGGGTGGGGGTGGTTTAAATTTTGACATTAGTACAAGTTGAGTATTGTTTATTTTACGATAGAGATTGAATTTTGTAAACCACTTTGTAATTTAACATAAAAATTTGCATTGCATTTGATTGCATTAAAAAATTTACATTGCATTTTTATTAATGAATATCCGAGCCCCTTGATTAGTTTTTACGAAATCTATCTAACACATGCATTTTTATATTTATTCTTACATGGTGTAAAATAACCTATTAAGGTGGGTTCCGAGACGGGCCGCAGACCGCAAACTGTAACCGCAGACTGCAAGCGAGACTACTGGTTTCTATGAATCTCTATGTAGTTTACGCGCCGCGACTGCAGGCCGCAGTGCTGGTGCGCTTGGAATCAATTTCATAGAGATTCATAGAAACCAGTAGTGTCGCTTGCAGTCGGTGGTTGCAGTTTGGAGTCTGCGGCCCGTCTCGGAAACCCACCTTTAGGGTAAGTTTCCATCACAATTACACTTCGAGCAACAATACCACTAAATGACCGGTTGGAGCATCAAAACGGTTGACAAAATAAGAGCGCCCTGCAAATGTGCGCTCTTATTCGGTATCGCTTTCTGGCATTTATGATATAGCTTATATTTTAGTTTAGTTTTAGTTCGTGTGGTGTTGTCTAGTGGTATTTTTGATAGAAGCAACTTTATTACACCATAATATATTTTAGTTTAGTTTAAGTTCGTGAGGCGTTGTCTAGTGGTACTGTTGATCGAAGCAATTACACCATAAATGTATATTTTAGTTTAGTTTAAGTTCGTGCGACGTTGTCTAGTGGTATTGTTGATCGATCGCAAGTACAATAAAAAAAATTAAGCTTCATTTAGGTTTGTGAGGCGTTATCTAATGGTATTGTTGATTGAATCAATTACACCATAAATGATGATAGTTACCCGCTGAAGCCGCGCCGCGGCTGCTTCCCTGGGCTCGCCGCGCTGACGCTACCGCCGGGGTCCGAGTTGGACGCATCTGTTGAAAGAAGCACAATGGTTACAAAGGGCACAACACAAAAGTGTATTGTATTACCATCAACAAACAATTTAATTCCATTGCTGGGGCGCAGGCTTGCCTTATGGATGGTTAAGAAAAATGGGCCATGACCTATCACGCAGGCCCGAAGCGGATTGGTAGGTATTAACGACTGTAAACGCAGCCGGGACCAACTGCCATAGCACGGAGGAGCATAAGATAAGTGGTATAAGGAGGTGTAGTATGATGCCTATGACAGCTCAATCGTGCAAAGCAAAATGTTGCTTCTGCAGAACAAATAAGGTCTAATTTGCTTGCGCTTATGCAAGAAAAAATGTTTAATGCTGCTTTTCTTGAGTTTTATTCCAATAGCTTTTTCAAAGGAATTTTTTGCTTTGCACAAATGAGCTGTCATAGGCACCATGCTACACCGCACAAACTATAGAAGAATGAGAAGTATTTTTCTAAAACACGTAGGATAGCAAAACTAGTGGCGAGTATATGATTATTATGTAATGTGTCGTCATTTCTGCTTCCCGTGACTAAATAACAGCTATATACAACACCTAAACTACACTAAGTAACCGAATAATTTTTTTTTACGAAAATACGTTAATTTCGTGGTATTTTTATCCATTACCATCGTTTATATGTATTAAGTTAAGAGAACGCTAATAGAAGTAACTGCAATTTTGTAAAGATGTAACATCTGCTGCGTTTTGAGAATATTTGACTACCAAAACTTTTCTTTATCTTATTTTTATAAATCTATTAGTATTTCCACAGCCAACTAATCAGCTAACTCAATCCAGTCAATCACCAAAGGATATAATCTAAAATAATAAAAGGATATCTCTTAGAACGCTGATCAGATCAGTTGGTTGTGTATAGCGATCTGAATCTCCTCCATTCGGAGGAACCAAGGCCAAGGCTTCAAAAATAGCTCGTTTGTATGAAAATCAACTGTTGTCTTTAATTATCTGACCGGCACTGTATATAGAGAACATTGTGTATTAACTATGTAAACTTTCTAAAAAGAAACACAAAACAAAAACATTTGAAGTTAAATTAAAATCATTGCACTAAATCGAAGGTACCTATTTATGTACGCGTTGTGTTTATGATGTCTCAGATTTCAGATTTGTAAAACATTTTTGTAAGGTAATATGGATAGCATAGGCGCAGCATTAGTCGGTTCCATCAAAAATAGAGCGCTAGTATAAGCTCATCAAGCTAATTAGTGTGGTCGCTCTGCCTTCGGCGTGTGCGTGCGCGGAGCCAATATATGGCAACGCTGATCATAAAATTACTACAAGTAATAGGTATATGTGAAGACCTGGAGCTTACGTTTTAGGACTTTAACACATTAACTATAAGACAATTTAAGAAACAAATACAACAATATGGTAGAGCATTAGAAAATACTGGTTACATTTGCGACATTTACAAGAAAAATGTAACCCCCTTATTAATAAAACTAAGAACAAAGTTACACCTCGTATGTAACTGATGATGTTACACCTAGTTTGAAACCAGATATATCTGGTTAATCTGAGCTTTTATAAAAGCTCAGATTAACCAGACACTGCCGAGAGATTTACAAGCAATCGGAAACGTTTCCGAGAGCGGATTATAATGCACTGTCGCTCACTTCAGAATTGACAAAGGCAAAGCGCAGCATGTGAATTCAATTCCGTTGTCAAACGGCTGTGAATCAAAGGGCTGCTGGTGTAACTTTAGATATTCTATTACTAGCTGACCCGGCAAACGTTGTTTTGCCATATTATAAATTATTTCTAGAGATACTAACATCGCTATTATGGGGGCTTGTGGTAGAAGGGTGAAAATAGGGTATTTTACTGTTGTTGAAATGTAGATATTTAATGCTGACGTTAAAAAATATTGCAATTAAGAATACCAAATGTGAAAAAATAATTTGAATCTGTTTTATAATAAAAGAATTATAGTCTGTTTGATTTTGACTATAGCTGTCTCTTTCTAAAACGAAATCTTCTATGGCGTGACTATGACGCTACTAACCCACTGACGTCACTAAGATAGCGTCCTGTCCTTGTCTAATTATAAAGTTTGAAGTCCTATATCTTTGAAAATATTCAAGATAATTCAAAATGAAAACTTGTTTTGTGTAGCTAATATTTCGAAAAACATTTTAAAGAAATAAAAAAAAATCAGTAAAATACCGTATTAAGGGTAATATGAATTTTAGTGCAAAATCTATACAAATAAATAAAATTGGAGTGTCTGTTTGTAATATTAAAATAACCGCTTTTTACTACATGCATATGATTATATATACGGTACATATACCAAAATATTTTTTTTTATAATTTTGGTCTGTCTGTCTGTCTGTCCGTTTGTTCCGGCTAATCTCTGAAACGGCTGGACCGATTTTGATGGGACTTTCACTGGCAGGTAGCTGATGTAATAAGGAGTAACTCAGGCTACTTTTTATCCCGGAAAATATAACATTCCCGTGGGATAACGTCGTGTAGTCCACGCGGGCGAAGCCACGGGCGGGAAGCTAGTAGTAAAAATAAATAAAAAATATTCTCCAACATATAACAAAAAAAAATTGGGCTGGGATACATTATCACTTAGGGGCTTAAATAGTTTACGACCTATTCTCAGACCTACCTAATATACAAAACAATTTCATAATAAGTTTTTTGTAAAAATTTCATTTTTATGACAAGCTTTTTTGCTGACCTTACTTTAATATTGTATTGTCATCCATACCAAACCTGTATGCAAAATTTCAGCTCAATCAGACACTGGCAAGTGGGTCAAATTTGAGTAGCAAGATTTGACCCGAACGGACATACATGCATACATACATACATACACTGCAAGTTAAATAAAAGCTTGTAAAAATCGTTCAAGCCGTTTCGGAGGAGTTTGGTTACAAACACTGTGACACGAGAATTTTATATAATAGGGGTTAAAGTATGAAATTGCTCTTTTTTGTTTTGTACATATAACTTAACAACTTTTTTTAAATCTTAGAAATATATAATTTTATTAATAATGCGTTACATTAAGACCGTATCGAGCAACTTTTGATAATTTAATATCCACGATATTTGATTATTTTGCCTTTGACCAACATTAACAGTTATTTACACATAAAAAACTTATCTCAAAATTTACGTCAATTTTTGTTTGCAGACTGCAGACTTTATTTGTTGTAACTTTGTGAAATTTATTTTTTTGCTCTTAAGGAATGTGGGATTCGGGACAATATGGGAAAAATAAAGTAAGTACGAAAATCTCCATACAAAACGGCAAGACGGCAATTTCATACTTTAACCCCTAATATTAGATTTCACAGCTCTAGAAGATGAACTTTCGAAAATATTATGTAAGTACAAGTTTACTGAATAATTCCAAATTATGATTGAACCTCAAATTAACTTAGGTACGTTAAAACTCTAAGATGTACTAGTACTTAATGAGTCCGTTATCTTCCAATTCAAATTAGGTTGGGCTAACCTGCGCGCCTATCACCAGGATCGTGAGCGGCAGTCCAATGGTTCGCATTATGCAGTCCTTGTTATCGGTATCTCCGACCGGTTGGCTGAGGGCTACTAAGCTGTAACTAATTCATCGACGGAAAGGCGCGTGATACGGTGATCGGCGTACTGAATAAGTACGCAGTGAACGGTACTGTAACAGATCACTAGCTACTACTATTACATGTTAAAGTCGGAACTGAAGCTTTGTGGGAGAAAATTATAGTGTTAAGATCATTTTTTTTGTTACGTAACAAAAGACATCTTGCTTTTAGGCAAGATGCGTTGACTTTATGTAGTCAGTAAACGGGCAAATGGTAATGTTGAGGATTTGGATTCTACCTTCCTAATATGGGGATAGCGAATTTACCTGCTAGGAACAGCAGTGCTCGATAGCAGCAGGTGCAGAGAAACATGTCGAGCCTAACCGACAGTCTCGGGTAGGACTGACTGAAGATCAACCGCTTGCTCTATGCTCAGACCACCAAACTTAGGGATGCACTAACATAGAGTCCATGGTCCACTACTATTTCGGTACTAAGTAGTTGCTTTACTATGCTTTGTAAAAAATAGAACGAATACTTAGACTAGATTCAGATATAACTTAAGAAAATAAATGCATATTATCGGTGGCTAGGTCCACCTTATCCTAAGTCTATTGTTGACTACTCTAAACATAAAATTACTTAGCCATTTATTTATTTGCCTTGACTCCGATTTGACAGAACTAAACTATTTATAAGAAATTATGATTACGCTTGTGTAATGCGTTATAAATTTAGCGTGGTATAATAGTGAGTTATCCGAGTTGTGGCCCCGTTTTCGGATTAAAAATAATTTTGTGAATGTGTCGGCGAAATCGGTGTGGCGGCATGCCTACGGTCCTAATGAACTGAAACCAGTGTTCCGTGAGATCGGGCTCGCCCGCCGCCCGGCGCCCTGGCCCGCCCTATCGATTCCCGCCGGCTGCCATCCATACACACAAACCTTTCAACTAATTCATCAGATTAATTAACACCATAACTATGTACGCCGATATAAAGATCATTGATGGAACCAACTTTCGCAGCCTGGTTTTTTTCGTTACGACAGCTACGATGGCGTTCTTTAAAATTGGTAACCTTTTTTAATTACGCGATCATCTTATTTCATCAGAGTTTGGCACTGGTAAGAATAACTAAATTAGCTATCATCTGTAATAACAGTAGAAGTCGGCGCAGACGTGAGGTGACACAAATGCGGCGCGAGCGTTCGAAGTAAAAGCGTGAGTCGCCGGTTCCGATGTGATTGTAGTCGATTGTTGACGGCGCCGTGCGGAAACGCTTCGCGTCCGCAACATTGTTACTCACATAGGTACAATTAGAAAAAGATAACAAGTCAGACAAAATGGTGCTTACTGTTGTAAAATCGCAGAATCGTGTTTTAAGGCGCTACTCGGAAAAAGTATGGACTCTTTGATATAAAACAATAGAACGGTTAGAGTTGTTATAAATCTGGTAATAAGATATATATTTCTTTATAAGTACCTTTATCTAGAATCGTATAGTTTCAGAAACACGATTTTATGATTTTGGCTCGACACTTTTTATTTTCGAAAATACCTCTAAAAAATAAGAAATATCAAGATTATTCTTAAATGGGGATACATATACTACTGAAAATTGGTTTAATTAGTGGACACCAATAATATTTAGGATCGTATAGAAGCATTTTTTTAAAATGGCTATAGTTTTTGAATAAGAAGTGATTTTGTGTTTTTTTTGCGTAATCGGCAAAATCGGTTTCGCTCCCGCGCGCGTCGTTTTCTTATTGCTATCTCGCTTTAGCATAATTTTTCCGAGTATCGCCTTAAAATCGGCGCAAGGGTTTTCTGCGCCAAAGGTGTTCGATTCCCGGATATTTGTGTGCATGAACATTGTCTATTTGTCTTAGTCTGGGTAAAGAATAGGTGCTATAATAATAGGTCTTTACATATGAAATTGCCGTTTTTTTCTTTTGTACTTACATATAACTTAACAACTTTTATAATATTAGAAATATATAATTTCTTTTTTATTGCGTTACATTAAGACCGTATCAAGCAACTTTTGATAATTTAATAACCACGATATTTGATTATTTACATAGAAAAAACTTATTCCGAAAGTTACGACTATTTTTGTTTCCAGAATTTCGTACTTTATTAGTTGTGACTTAGTGAAAAAAATTTTTTTTCTCTTAACGAATGTGTCATTTAGTAGTTAAAATGTCCATAAATACGTGTGTAAAATTTTGTAAATTTACATAATATTAGTCGTTAAATAATAACAAAAACGTTAGTATGGAAAAAAAATAATTACAGAAATCTCCATACAAAACGGCAATTTCATAGGTAAAGACCTATTATTACTGTCTGTGTGTTTTTTATGTATGAGTTTAATAAGTACGTAGGTATTTACAAACAAAAAGTATTTTTGTTTACTTATGTTTCTCCGTTATCAAGTTTTCCTTAACACAATTTCTGTGGGCTATTTTTTTATTTCTTTAATCTAAGGTACTGACTGTGGGTTTGATAAATTGGTGTGATTGTAAGTTTATTAATTTCTTTATTACAGATTCTCCTTCCTTCCTTCCTTCCCAGCAAGAAGGCTCAAAGTCACCCAGCGAGCAATGGAGAGAGCTATGCCTGTGGTATTTCCCTGCTCGATCGAATCAGAAATGATGAGATCCACAGGAGAACTAAAACAACCGACATCGCTCGAAAGATTGCATCATTGAAGTGGCAGTGGGCGGGACACATAGCGCGGAGAACCGATGGCCGTTGGGGCGGAAAGGTTCTCGAATGGCGACCGCGTAACCGGACGACGTTCCGTGGGCAGGTCCCCTACAAGGTGGACCGACGATCTGTTCAAGGTCGCGGGAAGCCGCTGGATGCGGGCAGCGCAGGACCGATCGTTGTGGAGATCCTTGGGGGAGGCCTATGCCCAGCAGTGGGCGTCGCGTTCGGCTGATATGATGATGATGAGGATTACAGATTCTCACGAGCGCGGGTAAGCCACGCTTGTGTGGGTGAGCGACACTTGTGTGTGTAAATGTACATGCACACTGTCTTTAGGGCTTATTACACTCTACTGAATTTCAATTTTCAAAATTCGAAGAGATGAATAAAGCTCGAATGAAAAAATAACAAACTGAATCTTCGTCCAGAGATTGAATCTGATTTCACCTAAAATAAAGCTCAACTTTCTAATGTGTCCTATACTTTTGAATACTTTATCCTGGAAAAATACTAGGTTCCCGCGGGATAACGTCGTGAAGCCAACGCGGGTGAAGCCGCAGGCGGACGGCTAGTTATAACTAATTTTCAAACGGGTTTTTTTTGGGAATCGTTTCAAGATCAATTTGATAATATAAACAAAAACTATAATATCCGATATAACTGCTGACATTCAACCGTAAATGCAAAGATAGTATGTTGGAAAGTTGTCGAGACAGGCGGTTACCAAATAAAATTGTTTCCTTAATTGTGATTACAGCAGCGCGGCCCACTGTATAAGGTGCGAGTAACCCAGTGGCCGAGTGGGTCACGTGACGCCGCGCTCGGCCGCCACATGGTTTCTAGCTCTTCGTATCTACCACATACGGCTTATATTGTTTTGTTGTGATCTCGCGATTCTTCGGTAGATCAGTACAGATGCGGAGTTATATTTAAAACGTTACGTGTTGTACAACACTCATCTAAAGCAATGTTAAGGTTGAATTCTGGAATGCGTGCGTCACAATTACACCCGTATGATAATGCTGGGTCTAATTTAATAGTTAATCAGAAAAAAGCAATTGGATGGATTAAAGGCAATTACTTACCTAATAACGCTAAAAAACATGTTTCATAATACCCTGTTTCACAGCCTGTTTTAAAAGTTTACAGTGTTAGTTGTTGTGTCTGTATTTCTTTTTAAATTTTTTTGGAATCTCAGTGTGTGTTACTTATCCTAATTATACTGCATCACCAGTTAAATCATGGAGAAATAATGTTTCAATGTAGGTACCTACTCGGCTACTTACTAAATTACGAATTTCTAGGCATATTTATATTCAATTATGGAGTCTTGTTTGGAAGAGTTAGTATAGTGGGGTTCGCTTTAAGAAGTACCTAGCTATTACAAACAAACACAGCCATCATACATAATGTCGGTAGCGATTCGATAAGCGTTTGCGTGGGCGGGCCGTCAAAACAGCTGGAGTACGTAAACTGACCGAGTTCTCTACACTGTTTACAACCATCCCGCAAGAGAAACAAACACTTTTACTACATTATCTGCGTGTATGCACATCCAGCGCTGCGAAAAAATTCAAAAGAATATTTATTTTCAATCCAATTTGGTGGTGTGCGTGTCGTGTAAAATAAAGAGAAGTAATGATTTCCTCCTGAGTAAATTAACAACAAGCCCTTATTTAGTTAATTTATCAACAACATCCAGCGTGCGTGATTAGATAAACAAATCTGAATGTTAATCTCGAGGAAGCACACTGGGCTCCGCTCATTATTATCCATATACTTATTTCTTTCTGTAGAACAACTGACTCGAGCTCTAGAATAAATAAATCAACAACTGGTGTAATGTTATGACGATTTATGGTTATCCGAGTGTCAGTTATCAAATTATTTTATATCGTATGAACTTGTTGTTAAATATAAACTTAGTAATTTACATAGTGCTGTCCAGTAAATTCAGTCAAAATTGGAAGTTGATATGAGAGATATGAGAGCTGTAAGGTTGTATCCGGCTCGAAGGGCCAAGATGTAGGTCGCAGTCACAATTATCCACTTTATCTTGATCTTCATATTATTGTCCTCTGGTAGTCCTACTATATTTTTACATGTTTTATTTTAAAATATTTTATGTAAGTAACAAAACCATATTTATTTCAATATAACTATCATCTTTTAATGTCGTCCTAATTTAACTGGTTGCATGTAATTATCATTTGGTCCCGTCACGTCTTTATCTGTCTGGATGATATTGTCTACATAAAGTAGGTAACATCTCTAAATTCGGTAATTCATTAAAATACGTATTTATTTTTATATCCAAAGACTAGGTACTTTAACAAATCAAATATGACTGAACCAATTATAAACATTATTTACTACTACCCTACCACTATCAGTATGGACTGATTGTAGTAAATTTGTTGTAATTGTGCTGAGCAGGCAGTGTCCCTTTTTACAGTCTGTAATATATAGCATGATAAAAATGACAGCTCATTCGTGCAAAGCAAAACGTTGCTTCTCTACATACAAGGAATAGGGTAAAAAAAAATTAACTTGTGTTATTGTTGATCGAAGCATAAGGTAGTTAAAAAAATGTCTGATGCTATTTTTCTTTTCAATGGCATATTTTTGCTTCGAACTTTTTGCTTTGCACGAAGGAGCTGTCATTTTAATCATGCTATATTTTACAGACTAGTTTCACTTTGTATTATTTAATTTTAAAATATTTTTAGTATGTAACTGTATTGTTTGTGAAACTAAATAAATAGTTTTGAAGTAGGTAGGTACTTGAAAATCATTCACCGCCTACGGCATAAGCCCGTCAATTTTGTGAAGCATTAGCAGCAACAATTACAATACAAGTTGTACTTAGTATATTACAGGTTGTAGACTGTAGACACATTGGATGGTTCAGGGATTACGGCGGGACAGGCGTGGGGCCGCCCCCCTTGCGTTCCCGTAAACACAGAGCTGCTACGAGACGAGGCTTTGTCAACACGGAAAATATCTCACTGCAGTATTCTATAGAAACAATTTTAACTCCATTAAAATTGTTTATCTACACTCATGTTAAATATTCGAATTATGAACTCATGCCAGAACGTATAATGATACACTTTATGCCATAGTCAACTTTAAAAAATAAAACTGTTTCATAATGGTCATTATGAAACAACCGGATACAGGTCACTCATTATAAAATACTTATATTTCTTAATTTTACAGTCTCCATGGCAACCGTAGTATTTACCGGCCCTGGACTTCCAACTCTTTCAAGCCCTTCTTTAGCCGGCTACAATCAGGAACTTTTTTTAAATTAGAATTTTGAATTTAGAAGGAATAGACCGTATAGAATCCTATGAGTGGGGTCTGGCACCAATTCACATTTTATAATTAATATTGATTTGATTTATTTTTGAAATACCTATATAATAAATGTAATGAGTGTAGATAAAGTAGTGTATGTTTTTTACTCGTTTTTGAAATTACCACTCGTGTTTTAATACCCCTCATTATGCGACAGTCACATAAACTACTATTCTCTTACATAAGACATATTTAAAATTATTGTGGAGTGGTCTCCTCCTTTCAAATATTTGATCGAATCTATCCTAGCTTTTAATTAATTTATCAATATACATAACGTATGCTTATATTGTTGTTTAAGAGTTTTATTTATAAAGTCACAAGAAATTATGAAAATTATAAGGACGGGTTTTATGCATTACCGCTAACATATACAGTCTGAAACACGATGTTTCGTCAATTTAGTTTAATATGCTTGAAAGCGAGGCAATAAAGTTTAGCATGCAGACACTAAAGAGAGCGTTTAGTAACAAGTAATTTCTTCATTCGCCTAGTAATTGTTTGGTTCATAATTATAGTAATATAATTAGAGACCGGATACTTAAATACAAATTGTTTGTTTTCAAATACTTAGTAGGCACTTTCACAATGTCCGATTCGGAGATACTTTTAATTGACAGTTTAATTGACAGATTGGTATGGACTATCTGTCAAGTAACAGCTACACTAATGAGAATTTAGACATTGTGAAACAGGCCCAGCCTAATTTGGCAATTAAATTATTCATCAGCAGTAAAATGTCATTAAGTATCTAAGTGAAACGAGATAACTTCTGTACGTTGATTGATAAATCATTAAATTAAACAACGAAAACTTTAATTGTATTTTTTAATTTGTTTCTTTTTTACCAGTTATTTTAAGAACTACTGAATCTATTCCGGAGTGTAAGGATCTCAATTCTCAAACCGTAGGCAAACAAAAGCTGATTCATCATTTACCGAACATATTGCTACTGAATCACGTTGATTCGAAACCACGGATAGAGGCCTAAACAGCTTAGCGGATGGCCCGCTGTAAACATACACAGGAAAAGTTTCACAATCGTTGTTTTCGTCATCATAGTTGTGTTCAAAATATGACACAGTTTGGTGCGGATTAAAATAATATAAAATTAAAATAGCCGTGAGTGGCGGCCGGCCGGCGCCGGCGCCGTGGCGGAGCCGGTGCCGGCGTCACTTATACCAATCAGTTCAATGTCAACGACGCAATTGCTTGTGCTCAACCAGTAAAAGAACTACCAAAATGTTATAAACATCTTAAGTGTAACTCTGTTTCTGGATTGATGTTTAAAACTCTTTCTTTTGGAACATGTTCATGTTAAAATCAATAACATAGAAATGTATGCTCTCTTTGTTTTACTGTCTTATATCGATTTTCGTTCATAGCTTAAGTAGCTATCTATAACGATTCGCCGGAATAGTATTCAAATACTACATATTCTCCACAAGGTTTTGTTCAACCCCTGTTATCAGCGCTATTTGAAAGAAGGGTCCCACCAAAAACAATTTCATGTAATACGTTGCCAAGACGGGACCATAGCTCGAACTGCCGAAAAGTTATCAGATCTCATGCAGACACACGCCCTAGCTCTGCAAGAACAAACTTCACAAACATGGCTTGGGCGTTTCGCTACCGTCACACCTTATGCTCATAAACTGAAAAAATATACTTTAAAAAATGTCACAGTTCATTACTTTTCTATTAGAGAATAGTTCTTGTAGGAACGAAACGGTCTAGCCACATTTTTGACTGGTGTAGAGTCTGTGAATCATTGTCAATTCATAAAAAAATTACATTTCTTAAAAAATTTGGTCCCAAATACAATAAAAAAATAGATGAAGCTGATATAGCTTAAAATCACCACCGAGTAGTAGAGTATTTTTAATAATGTAACTAGCTGACCCGACAGACATTGTTTGAATATCTTTACTAATTTACAAATCTGCATTCGATGTTCTAAGTCGCTTCTGGTGTACATTTTCGGCCATGTGATATTCATATTTGTTTCATAAATCAATCGGCTGATGGAAGCATGTCAAGAATATTTGTTTAGTATTTGACGAAATCGCGAATATCTTCAAGAGTGTGGTTGTTCTTCATACAAACTCTATGAAAAACAATGGTAGTGGTATTTTTTTAATACTAACGGCCACATTTTGATAGGCAACCCTATAGATATTTATTCTCCTAATCATAAATATACGTAAAAACGAGGTTTATAGCGAAAACTCGACGAGCGTACTAATTTGCAGTGGGATCTCGTACTATAAATTAATTATAGTTATTTTATAATATTTCCGACTGAAGGCTATACTCGGAAAAATTATGCTGAAGCGAGATAGCAATGAGAAAACGACGCGCGCGGGAGCGAGACCGATTTTGTAGATTAGACGAAAAAAATACAAAATCACTTCGTATTAAAAAACTATAGCGATTTTTTAAAAATGCTTCTATACAATTCTAAATATTAATGGTGTCCACTAATTAAACCAATTTCCAATAGTATATGTAACCCCATTTAAGAATAATCTTGAAATTTCGTATTTTTAGAGGTCTCTTCGAAAATAAAAAGTGTCAAGCCAAAATCATAAAATCGTGTTTTTGAAACTATACGATTCTAGATAAAGGTATAAAGAAATACATATTTTATTATTACTAGATTTGTAACAAAAATCAAACAAAGTCCATACTTTTTCCGAGTAGCGCCTGAAGAATCTGATAACGCACATTCTGTCAATCGAGCCAACTGTCAAACAACCGCCCGTTAGCATTAGTCTATATGTCGCAGGCGGATGGTTGAATCCGCCGGATGGTGAAGTATGGTAGCATGTACTCCTCGGAAGTCCTGTAGAACACGTGATAGGTTAGAAATTTAAGGCTAAAATTTCGAGGTAATTTTTTTTCGTGACTCCGTCAACTTATTGGAAGATAAAATATAGCTTACGGAAAAAATTATCGGCCTAGGCGTTTAATTGAATGGCGGATTCAACCATTTGGCTGCGACATATATATTCTTTGCTGTTAGGTCAAAGGTAGAAAAAATATATTGCGCTAGAAAAGTAGCTTTTAAATTTTCCGCGCATCGTTGCTTTTGTATGTACTTACATATTTTCTTACGAAACAAAAAAAAAATATATATAATTTGGTGCAGTTGTTTTTAAGTGAAATACATATTAGCAAACTATTTTTATACATATAGATTAATGACATTAATTTACATAATATACAGAAAACTATATATTTATAACAACGTATAATTTATAAAGTTTGTAATGCAACAAATGCAGCGCATAAGCAAGCATATACGGCTTTAAACATACAACACAACAATATTATATGCTACGAAATAGTTTAGGTACCTACTGATCCTACTTCCAATAGTTCCAATAATGGCAGAAATCGGGCTTGTGGGAAGCAGTCAGACAGGAATTCTTGAGATCGTAAGAAGCTTATTATATTGGTACGTAAGCAAACATGTAAGTACTTATTTTGAAATTGTTGAATTGTTAAATATTTCTCAAAAGAACTTAGTACAAACTTACAAGATAGCATTGAAACGACGGACACAAAACTAATAAACAGGAAGTCCGTAGAAAGTTTCCACTCCTAAATCGGAATCAAACATTCAAAAGTCGTTAAATAGCCTAAAGTAACCGTTTTCTGTTGCGTAAAAGAATAAGAACTATGAGTCACCGGGCACTGCATACTAATGAATGGATTAAAAGGATTATGTTGTTTTCGCTTATAGAAGTAAAGTTTATAATTAGTGATTTTATTAAAACATGTGGCTGCTTGGACTTTTTTAATAAATCAATGGCGTAACTTGCTTACTTACTTACTTCGCTGGCTCAGCGACCCGAAGTGGATCTTGACATCCGACAACAAAGTGCGCCATTATCTGTTTTGTGCAGGTTGGACCAGTTGGGCACGACAAGCACTTTCAGACCTTTGGCGACTTCTTTCCAGCTAAGTATACCTAAGGCGACGTCCAGTTGGTCGCCCAAGATATGCTCTTATTGAAGCACGATCCTGACCCATCCTGTCAACTTGACCAAGCCAGCGAAGTCGGGCTGCTTTTATTTCTCCGATGATGTTTGGTTCGGCCACCAGCTCATCTATCTCCAGGTTGTGTCTTTGCCTCCACTCCCCGTCCTCTCCTCTTGTTGGTACTAGAATCCTTCGTAGAATATTTATTTATTCGCTCTGCTACTAAGAGCTTATTCTCGTCTTAAATACTGATACGAGAGAACACATCCGTTCGTAGATTGCGTGAACTACTCCTAGGGGTCGCATCCTGAGCGTGGCTGACGAGTACGGGCTGGCTGCACCATCTGCGCGCGTGCTCTCTCATGATCAACGGCAACCGTCTGTCCAACGAACTGGCCGGTTAAGGCAAGCATACTAAGATAGAACTCGCCATCTTTTGATAGTAAAATTCGATTGATCTATAAGCCCGCGTCATTTTATAAAATCTTGTTTGCTTGGACAAATGTGTGCACAAACTTTTTTCCGTGTTCTGTGGTGTGCACTACCAGCTTACTGGCCTCGCATTGAAACAAAGAATCGAGTTTCTGTTAACCTATTCGGGGAATAGATTACGCTAACTGCCAAGCACGTTAGAGAAAGTTTTTGACAAAACTCATAAGGTAATTCGCCTTCCCGTATTTTCAATGGTTGCAAACATTATTTTCTATTCGGTTCGATAGTTACTAGTTTCGAAGTGTTCTAGATGATTGAGCTCTCTCAATTAGTACTAAGCCGCAGCGGACTCCTACCTAACAGTATTCAATGCCATATTGGGTATAAATACTCTTACGCATTTCACAAAATATGCTTCACTTTGTGCAGTTTTGTCGTCTTAGAAACACCTAATCCGTGCAAATGCAATTTCATTATCTATTCGGTAGTCTAATGGATCAGCTTTCAAAAGTAGCTGATGTCCTTAAAACGTCTGAACAGATCTTCACAATTTGTAGCTAAACAATCACCTCGATCACGTCACCTTTCATTAAAATTGGTCCAATTGTTCAGGAGTTACGATGCCACAGATAGATACACAGACATAACGACAGACACATCAAGCGTATAACACCACACATTTTTTCAGTCGAGAGTTAAAAATGTCTTATGATGATCGACCAATTGTTTAGATTATTCTCTAATTATTTTTACTATTTCATATAAGTAAGGACAAACATATTAGAACGATTCGACAAGCTGTTTACATTTTAATTAAGAAATCGAATAATTTCTCAAACATGATGATCACCGGGAAACATAAATATGTCGGCGTTTATCACGTCATTGCTTTACCGGGGGATAAACGTCATTTGACGACTTAATAACTCGTTCAACAGTTAAAGCCGCGTAATGAGAAACAAATAGGTGGCAGCTACCTCGAAAATTACCCGGGTTTTCGAGCTAGCTGCCACACAGCAGACTGTTTTTATATGGTTCAACTATTATTCGTAGTTCGCCTTTAATAAGTGTCGATAGTTGTAAGGCATAGCTATTAATTCGATTGGAACATTATCATGATCTGTAATCGAGTTTGAAAACCAGACAAGAGTACCGAATGAATGAATCATACGGTGACATGTTTGAACGTCAGCGTCAACTCATGCGCGTCCTTACCGTGTAACCGATCCATGTCACAGAAACTATCACCATCCATCACAGCGTGAAACAATGATCGAGAGAGTGGCAGCGCACTGGACGAGCGCTGCCCCCGGGCGCTGCGCGACTCACTACGCACATTATTGTGCAAGAGCCGTGCCAGCTCTTATTCAATTTCATATATGGAAACAGACGCGCGCGCACGTCCCATTGGACAGTTAGAGCATGCGAACGAAACGATCGCGAATCGAATTGTAAATAAATCAGTCGTCCCGGACAAACCGAATGATGAGAACAACGATCCAAACCTAATTATTGTTATACAAATTAAATGCAGTAACAACGACGCGCCTGCGCCCAACATAGCAATTTATTTTATGTGCACCTAAATTACTATAGCGTAGGTACTATTTGTTTGTTTTTTTATTGGTAGTAGACGAAAAGGAATTACCAATACAGTGTAGGTAATAATGGCACGTTCGAATGTTCTGTTCAGCAATTTGTAAGATTTTTTATTCAATAATAAATTAAAATATCATATACTTAAACAACGGAGTAGCTAAACTATGGAACCTGGAAAAAATACTTGAACTCCAACTATTTTCTTTGTTCACTTCATTATTAAGTCCTGCACTTACCGCGTAAAATAGTTTAATACTAATAATAATAACCGTGTAATATAATTTATTTATTGAATTCCGAGACTGATTATGTTGTTTTGAACATATTTCTGTGAAACGTGAAAATATGAACACCTTTTTACCACACTTTTATTAGCTTCACTTGTAACTAAGTCACAATGTAAGAAAATCTTGGAATTCAATTTTAACCTACTTCTAATTGTCGTATTAATTTGAAACTTTGCAAGTCTATATGAATCCGATGACAATATAATAATTTGCTACCATCGAGCTGATCTGATGATGGAGTCAAGAGGTGGGCAATAGAACTCTTCAATGGCTGCTAGGAAACCCCTCCTCCAGTTTAGGCTCATTTGTTTTGTTCGGATGAGACCTATTCGCTACACTTAATGGTGAGGGTCTGATGATGGAGCAGGGAGGAAGCCTGTGGCACTTCTTAATGACCACTAGGAAACCCCTCGAGTTTAGGCTCCGTTGTTTCGTTCTGACGAGACTTATTAGCTGCACTTGGTGGTGAGGGTCTGATGATGGAGCAGGGAGGAAGCCAGTGGCACTCCTTAATGACCAATAGGAAAAACCTCGAGTTCTGGCTCATTTGTTTCGTTCTGATGAGACCTATTTGCTACACTTGGTGGTGAGGGTCTGATGATGGAGCAGGAAAGAAGCCAGTGACACTCCTTAATGACCAATAGGAAACACCTCGAGATTGTGCTCATTTGTTTCGTTTTGATATGACCTATTCGTTACACTTGGTGGTGAGGGTCTGATGATGGAGCTGGGAGGACCCAGTGAAACTCCTTAATGACTTCAAGAAAACCCCTCGAGTTTGGGCTCATTTGTTTCGTTCAGACGAGACCTATTCGCTACACTTGGTGGTGTGGGTCTGATGATGGAGCAAGGAGGAAGTCAGTGGCACTCCTTAATGACCACTAGGAAACCCCTCGAGCTCTGGCTCATTTGTTTCGTTCCGATGAGACCTATTCGCTACACTTGGTGGTGAGAGTCTGATGATGGAGCAGGGAGGAAGTCAGTCGCACTCCTTAAGACCACTAGGAAACCCCTCGAGTTTGGGCTCATTTGTTTCGTTCTGATGAGACCTAATCGCTACACTTGGTGGTGAGGGTCTGATGATGGAGCAGGGAGGAAGTCAGTGGCAACTCCTAATGACCACTAGGAAACCCCTCGAGATGGGCTCATTTGTTTCGTTCTGATGAGACCTATTCGCTACACTTGGTGGTGAGTGTCTGATGATGGAGCAGGGAGGAAGTAAGGGTTCGGCTCGCGCTTCTGGTAACTAATAGACTCCACTTGAATTTGTAAAACTACTTAAATACATACAATCACGCCTTTGAGTTATAATGTTTACGGGGTGGGCAGACACATGAATGGACTGTGAAATCGATTACCATCCCCATCCATAGCTTGCCATTTGTTAAACTAAAAAGTAAAAAATAAATATGTAGTTTAAAAAACTATAAAAACACACTTTTATAGGAACAGACTAAAAAGTACAAAACAACCGTCTATTCAGTAACTGAAATTAAAAAGCGTGGTGCGCCCTTTGCATAGCATGCATTTAAGTACTTATTATTGACAACGCGCACCGCGCTTTTTAATTTTAGTTACTGAATAGACGGTTGTTTTGTACTTTTTAGTCTGTTCCTATAAAAATGTGTTTTATAGTTTTTTAAACTACATATTTATTTAATTTCTATCTGAAAATCAAAGCACGAATACGACACGGTAGCTTAGCTTTTAGGATTAATCGAACAAAGTTTAATAACTCCAGTTCATTTAATTTGCTTATTGTGTTACAAAGCAATCACACTAGTAGCCCAGTCAACGCATGCTCCAAAAAAGTGTAGGTAGAGGGAAATACTGGAACACAGTTGGAACACAATTTTTGACTTCGTAACTTTGTTTGGATGGTTTGGACTAGTTAGGAGGTTAAAATATCAAAAGTCCCCGTCCGTAGCCTTTGAGCCGGGGGGAGGGGTTTGAGGGTCTCATTTTTCATTTTACGGAATTAGGATTATCATATCAAATCTTAAAAAAACTATACGTCCTAGCGACATGCCCACTATGTGTACAAAATGAAAGCTGATTAAATTTGCTACAAGTGTTATTCAGGCAAGTTTTTCGATATCTTGTATTTGTAGTTTTCGAGAAATTCGCTCTTAAAAGACTGTAATTTTGGAAAAAATATTTTTGCACCGAAAAACTACATGCTGGCTATAGGGTTGTAGAGCATTAAATTCTCTTCAATATATATTACTTAACTACTAGCGCTACCCCCGCGACTTCGTCCGCGTGGAATTGAGTTCACAAAAGTTTCATACAAACTTTGAACCCTTAGAGGGGGAATTTTCAAAAATCATCTCTCTTACTGCTACCCTACATTCTCCAAGGATCATTCATGTGAAATTTCAGATTCTTGCGCCCAGTAGTTTCGGCTTTGTGTTGTCTGTCAGTTAGTCAGTAACAGTAACGCAAGAGTTATTTCAACTTCATACATCCACGCATTCCTGAGAAGAATAGTCTTGGCAGACGGACAGATCTATGAGGGTTCAACTATGTTTATGCTATATTTTAACAACATACTTACCATGTCCAAACCCTAGCCTGCGTATTATTCTTTAGACCCTTTTAGACTTAAGTAGAATAGATATTGTATTAGTACTTACATGAATATAATTGATACAGTTTGTCCAGAAAAATGCTTGACTCTGACATGTTGAGAGTAGAGCACAACCTTCTTGAGGCGTGCAAAACAAACAAAGCTAAACCAATTTTCGCTTAGCAAGTCCCAATGGGGTCTGCGCATACGAGCAAGCATAAACCGAACAGTTGAGGCGAAGCCAGCTAAACTACAAGCTCAAGTTTTAAGCCGCTGTCACGGAATACTGAAAAGTAGCCCGCTAAACCAAATTTAATTGGAAAGTTTTGTGTGCTTACATAAAACACACATGCCTTAGTGTAGCAACTTAGATATGGATAAGTATACCATTTTCAATATACAGGGTGGTCCAATCCTGATGGATTCAGAGTTTGAAAAGTGATAGGTACTTGGAGGTAATAATTGGCCCTTTGTATTAAGATTTTTCTTTGGGGCTAATTGAGAGATTTTAGGCGAATTAAAATTTCACTATGACTAACCCCAGAAGGCAATTTGTCATTGGGGTTAGCTCAGAGATGATAAAGGGTCGCGTGGTAAGTTTGGTGGCCCTTTTAAATATGTTTTTGCAGCTACACAGCATCGATGAAAACGCGATGCAGCATCGGACACAGTCAAAAAACGTGTATCCGCCTCAGTAATAGTAGCGATACGATTGCGATGCAGTCACGCAGCTGTCAAACGCCGCGTTTGTATCCAAGGAAATAGTCGCAACTTAAAAGGACCCTTAGACCTATGACATCTGTTGTATTATTTTAACTTTAAGTCTTTCTATAAAATGACAGATACAATGTTAACAATCGTGCAGTACTTACCTAGCGTCATTACTGCAAATTACTAGATTCACATTTATAACATTACTAGCTTTCCGCACGCGGCTTCGCCCGCGTGTACTACACGGCGTTAATGTGATATTTTTCCGGGATGAAAAGTAGCCTATGTTCCTCTCCAGGCTACAGAGTAAATGTTTCCCAAATTTTAGCTAAATCCGTTCATCCGTTTTGGCATGATTGAGTAACAAACATACAAACATCCAAACATCTTAACTTTCAGATTTATAATATTAGTAGGGATAGTAGGATGTAGGATTAATTTCTATAACAAAGGGTTTAGACCTTGTATTGATTTAAAGTATTATCTTACACAGCCAAAATATTGTGCTACAGAACATAGTGATAGAAATGAATCGCTGCAAAACCGACTCCACGTAGTCTTACACCCTAACCACACGTGCGGGAAGTAAGTAAGTATTGAAATTAATTTCCGCACTGAATTGAATGAATATTAAAAGTAACATTAGTCATATTGGGGTAATAACTAAAAGAAAATGTTATGCCCGGGCTACACGAGGCTAGTTTTACAAGCTAGTGTCAGTAAGCTAGCAAGCTAGTATTTCTGGCTTCGTGTAGACAAAACTAGATTCATTTCTAGGCTAGTAAGATAGTAAGCTAGTTTACAAGCCAGGACAGTTTTTAATAGGATGGAGTTCTATTATTTAGGCTAGTAGCACCCCCCACCACTGATTTTACTATCCTGGCTTGTCTACTAGCTTCATGTGGCCGGCGAAGCTAGTTTTCAGCAGGCTAGTAAGCAGGGACTACGCGTTCCGTTATTTTTGTAACCGCGATGTGTTTTTGAGATGATTTTAGTGTGTCCAAAGTAAGTACCTACGGAGATTAATTTAAAGTTTGTACAACTGTAATGTGACCGAAGACCGTGATCCACACCCGTTTTTGTAATTTATATTCTAGTTCGTCTTGTGCGAATTAGCACAGTTTTCGAAGCTCTTTCAGTCGAATTGTGTTTTTTTTCAGTTAATTTTGGACGTCTGGTCACCTTGATCACTGCAATAGTGCTAGCTTAAAATAGCCTGATGTAAACAGAACTAGCATGTTCCAGCTAGGTCAGTCAGCCAGGACAGTTTAGTTGAGAACTAGCTTGCTATCCTTACTTGAAAAACTAGCCTCTTGTAACCCGGGCATTATGCACGCCGTTTCATACAACATTGCTCGAGCGTTCTATTGTTCCAAATTCAAAAAACGCTCCTGCAATGGATTTGATTTTCAGTTCTCATGCTCGTAAAGTAGTTCTTGATGTCGAGAGAAGGCTGCATAAAATGGGGTTTTATGCTCTTGTGCATGAAGTAATTTCTTCTTTTAAGACTAAGGCAACTAGGCCTTCCTTACAGCCACATACACAATACACCTTCATTTAAGTGATATATTTTTATGACATTTAGGTTATATCTTAATTTAAATACGACATAATGTATTCCTATCTAAATAGAAATTTACGATTAACAGGGGCGTGCATTTACGTAAAAAAATATAACGCAAATATTTATAATAAATGGGCATTACGGCTCAGACCAAAGTCGAACGTCACATAGATGATAAAAAAAAATTGGGTGGCGGGAAAACGACCCAAAAAACTTATGTACCTACTTATGTATGTAAAAATATGAATTCTATAACGCAACGATACTTTAATTTAAAATGTAATTGATCCCTACATATTTATCAAAAACTTTACATATTAAATAGTTCAAGTTTAGTTCTAGTACTTTAGTCCAGTCATTTTGTAGTTTTACCTGGAAAGTTTTCGGGGAGTTTTGAAAATTGGTGATTTTTGATTGGTGATTGGTGATCTTTTCGAATTTTCACTTTGCTCAAATACAGTTTTTTGAGAATAACTCAGTTCCAACTCATTTTATGATAAAAATAGTTATGTAATAAATTAAACTAGAGAAATTTCCTACAATTTATGTAGTAACCTTTTTTTTTTGTAAAATCAATAGTTTCAGCGTATATACGAGAGCCACAAAGTTGCGTCACAAACACGCGTTTTTTTTCGGAGCCGACGCCAAAGCCACGTGTCCCTTTATACCTGCGATGAACCTTACAGACAGTAGTAGACCGGGTTTTCAACACGTAGTGAAATATTTTTCGTTAATATATACGAACAACGCGTGTTGGTGTAGACGTGCCTTGGTTTGCACCAATCACCAATTTTCAAAACTCCCGGAAAACTTTCCATCCAGGTAACCCCCTTTTTGAGCACCAAATGACTGTACTACTTACTTAGCAACAATAGTAACAAGTTCAGAGATATGACACTAGCTAGCTTTCCGCCCGCGGCTTCGCTCGCGTGGAGTACACGACGTTATCCCGCAGGAATGTGATGTTTTTCCGGGATAAAAAGTATGTATCCTATGTTCCTCTCTAGGCTACAAAGTATCTGTGTCCCAAATTTCATCCAAATCCGTTCAGCCGTTTTGGCGTGATTGAGTAACAAATATACAAACATCTAAACTTCCAAACATCCAAACACCTAAACTTTCGCATTTATAATATTAGTAGGATACCTAATTAAAATCATTGACAGTTAAAAATCACAATCATTTTCAGTAGCAATACTTACATAAGTAATAGATCACAGGTGAAATCATATGATTTTGGCAAATCATTATGATCACATGGAAATGATCAATACATAATAGCAAGTGCGAAGATATGATACTATAATGATAAATCATTTCCTGTGAAAAATCAGTGCCAATGATAAATCACAGGTGAAATCATATGATTTTGGCAAATTATTATGATAACATGGAAATGATCAATACATAATAGCAAGTGCGAAGATATGATACTAAAATGATAAATCATTTCCTGTGAGAAATCAGTGCCAATGATAAATCACAGGAGAATTCATATGATTTTGGCAAATCATTATGATCACATGAAAATGATCTAAAAGTAGCAATCATTTCTGTGCCTACCACACAGTCACCAGCGGTCTACAACCAACATTGTTGATAATTAGCGCTACTGCTAGTAATGTTAATATTAATAACACCTTTTTATATTTTTGTCTTGTGGTGAGAACAAATATTACTTACATATTTTTATATTTTATTTTTTATTATAGACAAAGAGCAAACATAGGTACTTAATAGGATCTCATTAGGGTAAAGCACTGTTATACAAACGAGTAACGGGCTTGCTGAGCTTTCAATTACATGAAACAATCTATTGTACAACCTGAATGAGTACTTGTTACAACAACGTTACAGTCGACTGCCAATCATCGAAACACAAAGCTTAAAAACTGACAATGAACTCAAATTATTTTCCCTACGAATTCATTGAAGGTTTTTGTGGAGAGAAAAAACATAAAAATTGCCTGGAAAAAACATTTGCCCTTAAATCGTTTATCCGTCTTTTACATCGAAACGGAACAACGCCGTCGTTGCTCCGCCATTGACGTGATTTTTGGTATGGGGATAGTTTGGGAGCTGGAAAGTGACAAAAGTTATTTTTTATCCTGGAAAAATATTAGGTTCCCGCGGGATAACGTCGTGTAATCCACACGGGTAAAGCCACGGGCGGAAGGCTAGTAAAGAATAAAAATATACTCTACAAACTTAAACAATATCTACAGTTGTTAATTACTCAAGTTTACATTCAAAAATAAATGATGAAAAAGCCCACCATTGCGAATTTCCAACAGAGGTTTTTAAAAGAATTAAATTATTTTTCCTGCGCCCTGGCCTCGTTTTTATTATTTGACTGGGTATTGTGTAAATATTTGATATGCAACGGCAGCGGCTCGGCTGACGGATTTTTATTTAAAAAACTTTAAATTCAGTAATATCATTCTAATATTGCGGCTTTATTTTCATTTTGTTCTGAACTTCAAACAGAACTAAAAGCGAAAACTCTACGCTTCTAATGATATCAATAATATGTGTTTATAACCCAATTATGCGTAAACGGCTGAACTGTTTCGGATATTATTTTGCATACACATAAAAAATTAAATAGATTCATACTCTTTCAGAAGTGGCTTTGCGATTAGTGGCATAGCGAAATAAACAAGGGACATAAGTTCAGTACTTCAGTAGGCGCGCCAGTCGGTTCTTTCAGCCACGAGCCATGAGGCACCTTGCTGTATTGTAGGTACACTACAGGTATGTATGAACTCAGGTGAGTCATCATACATAACCAGTGTCTGTTATCTGCACAGTGTTACTCGCGCTTTTTCTGAACCCTCTGTGGGAGGCTGAATGTAAATGGTTCATTGAATACTCGCGCTTCGATATCAGTTAAACGTCTATTTTAAGTTTTGATGAAGTTTTATTTTATTCCTACTCATCCTCCGCATGTTGTTTTCAAGGTATCGATCGAGTACGGACGGATATGAAATACATATACTCACGCCTGTTACCCATGGGGGTAGGACATGAAATAAGTAGGTAGCATAATTAATTAGTTACCTACTTTTGAGTATCCTAAAGAATCTTTGATTCACAACTTTTTAAAGGCGCGATTGTAACTATCGTTACCAATGATCCAGAAAAGTACATTGATTCTTAATTAAGCACAGGTTTAAACAATTTTAACTTTATTATTAAGTGTTCCAAGAGTACAATTGAGAAGCCTATGAACAATTACTTTTTTGTTTTTGTCAATTTTATTTCTATACACACTATCGGTATCAGACCCGCCTAGCTTGCCACCATCATCTTATCTAGGTTTGTGTATGATGTTTTTGGCATAGTTGTGTTCCGGCAGTTAGATATTAGATGGTGAAGCGCCCACCTTCAGCCTTCACCTTCACCCTTACCATCAGTTAATATCAGTTTTGATGAAAGCCAATGGCAATCCCGTTCTTAGTTTTTAAATTACGTATTATTCGACGTTTTTCAGTAACTTACTGCTGATATTTAAAGACAATATAAAAAAATACCATACGCTATAGGTAATGCAACGAAATAAGATAAAAAGATATGCATTATAGATATAGGAAATATAGAAATCGAATAAATTGTAAACTTAGTTATTTACTTATTTTTTTTTATTAAATGTACCTATTACCTATTTTAAGCAAATAACTGAGAATAAAATTGACAAACTTAATGAGCAATTTCAATTAATACAATAAAATAATTTAAATTTTTAGTTTTTTGCATTCACAATGCAATTTTCATTACGGAAAAATGGAAAATGAAGTATTTAGAAAAAATCGACCCGTCTCACAACGCTGACTATACAGCGCGTAAGAAGTATTGGATAAATTCGACGCTTCTCGTAACGACTCCGTAGCTCCGTGGTTAGAGCAGTCGCCCGGAAAGCGAAAGGTCGTGGGTTCGTGTCCCATCGGAGCTGGTTGTGAGACGGGTCGATTTTTTCTAAATACTACAATAAAAGTTGTTATTATGATTTTTAAATATTTTTAAAAAACAAAACGAGATACAATACAATATGTTATTACGATAATTTAATGAGAGCGCCAGTTGACCAGTTTGTAAAAGTTTCATAATGCAATTAGTAACATTCCTTAGCCAGCTCGGGTAATGGTTTATTCATTACAAAACCTCGAAAACCTAATTGTTTGGCTATTTATTATTCACCATATTATCAGGGCGTTTTTATTTAAATTAACATTAAAAATGTATTCATTTTTACCCGTCTGCGGCGAAGCCAAAAAAGGGTATTTTTATTTATTCAATTCTAAATTTTTAAAGTTCTGAATGAATTCAGTGGAGTACCTACCTAACAGGTAATTAAAAAGTTGAAATGTATCTAAAGCAGTTAAACTTACCATTGGTCCCATTAGAATTAGTGCAATAACGAACCACTTTAGAACACGCATTAAAGAATGTTTGTTTCGTCGTATGGCCGTCCGCCTCACTGGCTTGTGTAACTTCCTTGATAGATTCCTCAATTTCATTTGCAAATGTGCAGGGCATGATAACCCACGGCTTGTATAAGACTTGGCGGTTTTTAAGTCAAGTCGGTGTTTAAGTTTTTAAGTCGGAGAGCAAGTACGCGCGAACTTCGCGAAAGTTAGTGAACGCGTTAACTAAGTACGGTAAGCGATCGCGGGTAGGGTCGAAGACTAGTTGCAGCAGCGCACGTGCATCCGCACCGGAAGTTAAGGTGATTATGAAGGTAATCGCAGTGGAGGAGTGAGAGGCGTGGCAGTTGCACTGGGATGCGTCTGTGCAGCGGTGCGCCGGCACGAGGAGCGTGCGGGCGGGCGTGCGCGTTCCGACCGCCCGCCCGACTGGCCGCCGCAGCACGCCCATCCACTTCGGCTACATCCACACTTGCGTAACTTTCCCGCGCTTCCTTTATGAATGGACGACAATTCGAACGAACCACTACAATTAGTCACAGCGATTAAGATATCAGGTATATATAGGACTTAGCGGAAAGTAAACATTTGTAAAACGAATAATTTCCGCGCCACCCAAATATAGATTGCCAACGTTTCTATTTTTAAAGTGTACAATATTTTCGAGTGTTGCGTGCAGATATCCGCTTTAAATCATGTGCCACAAATATCATAGAGAGTAGGTCTATTAGAGCAGCACACATCTAAAGCATACTCTTAAGTAGTTTACGCGTGTTGACAATAACAGATCATCTAGCGGCCGGTGTTCAGCTTGCGTAACAGATTCTTGTTTGTCAACAGTAACTGAAACTTTCTAACACAATTTTTTAATAACAGACTCAGTAAGAGTTACTACTGCATCGGTTAAGTACACATAAGAAATCTAGAATGTCCAATAAGCCAAGAAAATGTTAAAGTATATAACTTAAAATGTCTAACAAGAGGAAATTGGTGTACATAGGATAATTGTTATTTGACGCCCTTTATTTCAACAGGTTGAGTTAGTCCAAAAATAAGTAAGTACCTATATAAAAATTAGTGTACAACTGTCGCAATCGCAACCGCGTAGTCTGCAGTTTCCTTGCTGCCCCAGTGCTTCTTCCTAGAAGGGGGCTTATGAACCAGCCTATGTACGCCCTAATAGGAGGAGACTTCCGGGAAATTACAGAAACTGAGTTTCAAGCCACGCCTACTTTAATGACTGCACATATGCAAATTGAAATTGAACGAGTGTGTGCACAACACTCGTACAATTTCAAAGATTATGTTAATTTTAAGCGAAACACGAATGCACCTAAGCATTTACTGTTCGAATTTGATATTTATGACAGTACCTACTACCGGACTCGGTAAACTTCTTATCATCTACATCTAAAAAAAAGTTTAAACACTGCCTGGCATAAATGTCACATACTCTTATTTAAAGTAATCCAAGCGGCTAAAACGTCGGTGATTACATACTCTTTGGAAGCGGCCATGGAATTAAGTAACGTCAGTTATAACGGGTGTCCCAAAAGTAGGTATAGGATGATTTGTCTCAATAAAACGCGAATGGATTGAAATTTCTTCGTAGTTTTATTTTATTTTAAAGAAGAGACTTACACAATTTTATCTGAATAGAATATCTGCTAAATGGCCGCCACGGGCATTTTTGCTGTGTGCAAGTTGTTCATGACACTTTCACACATTTCGCTGCTAATTTCACACATATCGCTACTTATTTTACCAATAACTCGGCGATTATTTTGTCTATATTGTCTATGTTTTGTGGATCGTTGGTGTAGACTTTATCTTTGACGTAGCCCCAAAGAAAGAAATCCAGTGGCAGTGGCCAGATGGCAAGATATCGGTGGCCACCTCTTCTTGATATTACGAGATTTTTAGACCTTTCGACGAGTGTTTGTAATTGATCGTGAATTTTCGTTACATATTTGTATAACTTCTATGCGCTGTTTTATTGTGAAACGCTCCACGATTAATTTTACATGTGTCAAGATGACGTATGTCAAATTTCAACCCGCCATCTTGAATATTTCGGAAATAGCGCGAAATTCAAATCCTATACCTACTTTAGAGACATCCTTTATATGATGGTGATATTTTTTCGGGATAAAAGTACCCTATCTCACTATCCAGCCCCAAACTATCCCCATACCAAAAATCACATCTATCCGTTGCTCGGTTTAGAGGTGAAAGACGGATAAAGAAACAAACAAACACACTTTCACATTTATAATATTAGTATGGATTTACATCATGTTTGCAGCATAATATAACAAAAATATAAAATTATAGACTTGCATATACCAAATATTTTATAATTGTTCTTTATAATACTGACCATCTGTCCTAAAAAGTAAAAATTATAACTAAATATTGAATATACTAAAAATATATTTTTAACGAAACTATGAACCAGGATACGTTCTCAAACATTTCCAGTTGCCAATAAATAATGAAGCAAAAATGTAACTAAACCTATTTCATCAGTTACAAAATTTAGAAATATTTTGTGCTGTGATCTTTGTTATTATTGTTGGCCATTACAAAATCATAACTAAGTAAGGGTAAAAAAATAACTAACGAGTATCCCGCCCATACGTATCGTAAAGTTGGACTGGACTGGTGAAATAAATAAATAACAAATAAATTTCTTACAATCACACCAATTATCTAGCTCTCATAAGTAGTTTTCATTCAGAAACTGTGTTATTTTTTCTTTTGTAAGTGTGTGATGGAAACTATATATAGTTACAGATAAATATATACTTACTTATTTACACGTTCTTGTAAATAAATACTTAGAATACATAGATAAGACCCAGACCAAGACCAATTGACATGTTTATGAACACAAATATTTGTCTTGTTCGGGAATCGAACCCGAGACCTCTTAGGCAGAAGGCAGCAACTCCATCGCGCCAAATCGGTCGTATATATTAATATTTTAATTAGCTTTTTTTCGAAATGGAAAAAAGAAAAATCAGCTAAGTGCGAGTCGGACTCGCTCATAAAGGGTTCCGTACCCACTTAACGTACCGATTACGTACACCTAGCAAAAACACCACTGTAATTTTTTGCCAGAAAAAAATAACTTTGTTTTTCATAGTATTCGTATGAATGACAAAGTTATATTTACGGTTTTCGAAAATGTGTTATATCTCACAAACTTGTAAAGCCTACTTAGCTGTGATAGTTTTCCTTTTAACTTCGTCATATGTACTACTATCGTGAATTTTTTCACGTATCCAGAAACAACCATTTGGCTGGTAGGGGGGGGGGGGGGGGGGACACTTGACTCTAACAAAATTTTGCACTTTAAATGTTAATAACTCACAAACAGATGCCTCAATCAAAAAACTGTCTTAAGGAACCCACAACGTTTTTGAAATTGCTATCCAACGACATCCCACACTATGGGGTAGACAAGAAAAAAAATTACATACTTACCCACTTCACGTGTAGGGGAGGCAACTAAAAAAAAAATTTTTCAAAATTTTACTTTACTACTTTGTTGGCGTGATAAATATGTATATTTATGTCAAATTACAACTTTCTAGTACTAAGAGTCTATGAGCTAGGCTGGGGTCAGACGGACATGGCGAAACTATAAGGGTTCCTTGTTGACTACGGAACCCTAAAAAACTGTTTCAAAATCCACCGTTTCAGTATATATCAACACAGTTCGCTAGGCTAGACTTAATTCAATATTAATCACTTCATGTGTTTGCGAATAATATTTTACTGCATTTTACCGATTGACGCTGAATACACCACATCACAAAAAAATAAGCAACACTGTTATTTTATTAAAACAAACATGCTCACTTTACAGTCCAATCAATGAAAAAATGTGTATTCATGCAATGTTGTAAATAATTGATAGCGGAGCCAAATGTCCAAAACCCTACTGTTTTTTACCCGACTGCGGCGAAGCTCAAAGGAAGGGTTATGTATTTGACCTGAATGTATGTGTGTCTGTCCTGTGTTCCCTCGTAACTAGAAAACGGATGAACCGAGTAGCACCGAGTAGCGCGAGTGAAAAAAAAGACAAAATAGCAGATTTTTGGAAGCATATTTCGAAATAAAAAGAAATTAGCAATCCCGGGGGTATCAATGGGGTATCAAAATTAAGAGTTTTAAATAGCGATTCCATAAATATATATAACTTGCAGTTTTGCAGAACTCACTTCATTGATTTATGTAAGTAAGTAATAAAGAAAAGAATTTACTAAAAATAAGTGAGGTTTTACTAAGGCGATTCATTAATAATTAACTAAAAAGTCTAAAATAAAAACTTAATAAAAAAAAAACAATATCCCGACTAAAAAAATTACCAATAAAAAAGGAATAAGGTTTTAGTAAAAAATCTATTTTTATGACAAGCTTTTTTTGCTGACTGTACTTTAATACTGTATTGTCATCTGACCCAAACCTGTATACAAAATTTCAGCTCCATCGGACACTGGGAAGTGGGTCAAATTAAGCTTGCAAGATTTGTCCCCCACTAACTAACTAACATGGCAAGTTAATAAAAAGCTTGTAAAAACAAGCGCTTTAATTTCTCATTGCAGTCAGGGGACCTTTTAAATAATAAAGTGTTTTACCGAACGGTCCCCTGACTACAATGAGATATTAAAGAGCTTGTTTTTTTCCTTTTTAGTGGTAAGTTTATTTAAAGCGGTTTTTCCGATATAATTATGTTTTTTAAACAACTAGAAAAAATTCCTCATTCTCGAATCGTGTTTATCGAGATATTTTATGCTAAAAAGGCAATATAAAAGTAACTTCCCAGTTAGTTTTGCTGAAACTTTGTTAAATCTTTTCATTGTTGGCGTTGGCGATATGTAGGATAGATGTTCTCGGCCCTCGCACTATAGTGCCTACAAGTGATGCCGCGGGAACAGACGGATATTTTCATCCCGCAGTGCTTAAGGCGATACTCGGAAAAATCATGCTGAAGCGAGATAGAAATGAGAAAACGACGCGCGCGAGAGCGAGACCGATTTTGCAGATTAGGCAAAAAAAACACAAAATCACTTCGTATTCAAAAACTACAGCGATTTTTAAAAATGCTTCTATACGATCCTAAATATTATTGGTGTCCACTAATTAAACCAATTTCCAATAGTGGAAGTAACCCCATTTAAGAATAATCTTGAATTTTCGTATTTTTAGAGGTCTTTTCGAAAAGGAAAAGTGTCGAGGCAAAATCATAAAATCGTGTTTTTGAAACTATACGATTCTAGATAAAGGTATGAAGAAATATATACCTATCTTATTACCAGATTTGTAACAACTGTAACCGTCCTATAGGTTTAAATCAAAAAGTCCATACTTTTTCCGAGTAGCGCCTTAAGTTAAAAATGGAAAACTTTGCGCTTACAAACGTAAAACTACGCGCCTAAGCCTATGCGCTGCGTCTATAGGTATTTTTCATACTTACAGTCCTGACTACTGAACAAAAGGACTATTATCAAGTACACTAACTTAAAGACTTACAATACAATTTGAGGTGCCCGTGGCGCAGAGGTTAGCGCACTCGGACTGCGATCGTTGACAATAACGCAAGCAACAATCGCAATGGTCGCTCACGGGATTTGCGACCATAAACTTTTAATCTCATGCTAAAGAAAATGAGGGTGGTATCCCACCCGTTATATATTCACGTGAAGACCCTAAAATCCACATACAGAGCGGTTGATGTCATCGATTCTTAGATTACAGGCACTATAAGTTAGTGTTCCAAATAGAATCAATTTAATTGAAAAGTTATAATAAAATAAGCAAAGCACATATTATGTATCTCGCAAGTCTTAATATACGAGCCAAATTTGACATGTTTATGAGGGGGTCAAAAGTGGCTCCAAATTGTTCGTGTCATATTACACACGGTGCTGCACGCTAGTTCTGTTAGCTTGAACTTGGCTTGACACGCTACCACGTGTCTAGATAACATATTTCCATACATATTTAACTTTAAACTACAGTATATTTGACTCCGCTTATTAAACTCTTTAACGGTTAGAAGTTTGAAGAAGATCGTGTCAGTATTGTTTAGACAATGTCGGCACTTACAGCGCACGTCCCTCGGGGTTCGGTAATAGCATGTAATGGTTTAATGGCCTGCATCCGAGGGGGAGTGGAAGGGACGCCCTTGCCCGCCAGACGCCACTACTGACCCAGTACCTAGGCCGCGCGCGGTACGCGAGGGGATGGAGGACGTATAGTCAAGGACAAATTCGGGTGAACCACTTCTTACTTGTTTTCGTGTAGCTAGCATTTCACCATTCACTTGCAGTCTTTAACCCCAATTGTTTGTGCATAGTACAGTCAGCGTCATATACTGGGTTGCATTCAAGATCACCAAATACTTGAAAACATCCAAAATGGACTTTAACGATGTCTCAACAAAAGCGATACCCACAATACCTACACTACAGGCACAGGGTAAAAAAATACTACTAGTGCTACAGGTGATCTGTGGTTCAGGCCATCCACAGTGTTCAATACTATTTGTGATAATCAAAATTCAACATACGAAGAGGTGAGTAGCTCGAGTGCATAAAACAAAAAAGGCAAATTGAGTAATTTTTTAATAAGATATTAATTTACGACGGAGGTTTACTATCCCCATTAAGTTTAATATAAAATGTATGCATTAGATCAAAACATACTGGCTGTAACTAAAAATCGGCTGAATAAAACCGACTTGGTGAAAAAAAACCAAATGGCGAGCATTTTGTACCATTGTAAAACTTGCCTTGAGTTTTTATTTTGAGTAGTAGGTTTATTTTATCACGATAACGCACCTTGCTAAAGTGAGTAATTAATGCACTCGTGTTAATTTAGTGCTCTCACGTGCGCTCGGGCACCAACATAACACTCGACTTTGCGCTTGATGCAACTATTTACTATTATGACCCGAGATTAAATCTTAAATCACATATAGTAAAGCCCAGTTTTCTAGAGTGTCTCATACTTTTGAATACTTTGGGTGCTGCGCTACCAGGGGAGGTGTTACTGTCACGGTACTAATGTCGGCTTGGATGTTACCAAGAATTAAGATATTTGCGTGCTCCAGTTATTTTGAATAATGGTGTATGGCTTGAACAATTTGATAGCTTTGGCTGAGTCGTTGTTAATGACCATTTTTGTTTCTAAGTATTTTGTGAGCTTGACTGCTACCTACTATATGACGCTGATACATAACCAAATAGTAAAAGGGCCCTGTCGTGAATGGCAACGCACCCCCACTCGAAAAGTAAGTAAGAAATGGTTCACCGCCTTTGTCCCTGACTATACAATCGTGGAACCTCAGTCGGTCATTTTAAGGTGATATTTATTCCGTACGCTTTGCCCGCCAGACGATACTACTGGCCTGGTGAGCCATGAGAAGGGCAGAATACACGATTCAATAAAATACCTTTTCAAATATTGAGGAATTGTCAATGCAATAAGACTTGGACAATTAAAATGGTTTTTACGATTCATTTTAAGCAGACACGCTACAGGTTCAGCAGCATTTGATAAAAAAAAGGGGAACCGAAACAATTACTACACTTGTTAATCGGCACAAGCCGATTAAAGACGACACATCAGTTGATTCGGCAGTATTAGTTATCTGCATATATTCGATTTCCGCGCGTTGCCGAATAATGACGAAACGCTATGTTTATCTACTCCCAAGCCGAGTGATTATGTTCGGCAGCCGAGCTGTTGGTTATTGCCGAACATTCATCTACATAATATATTAGATTCTACCGCTAGGCTTTGCCCATCAATGGCCTGCTTTTATGTGTAGCAGTATCCCTAATGGTTTAAAAACTTTAAGGCGATACTCGGAAAAATTGTGCTGTGCCGAAGCGAGACAGCAATGAGAAAACGACGCGATTTTGCAGATAAGGCAATAAAAACACAAAATCACTTTGTATTAAAAAACTACAGCGATTTAAAAAAATGCTTCTACACGATTCTAAATATTATTGGTGTCCACTAATTAAACCAATTCCCAATAGTGTAAGTAACCCTATTTAAGAATCTTCAATTTTCGTATTTTTTTAGAGGTCTTTTCGAAAAGAAAAAGTGTGGAGGCAAACCATAAAATCGTGTTTTTGAAACTATACGAATCTAGATAAAGGTCTTAAACGAAGAAGAAATATATATCTTACTAGCCTTCCGCCCGCGGCTTCGCCCGCGTGTACTACACGACGTTATCCCGCGGGAAGGTGATATTTTTCAGAAATAAAAAGTAGCCTATGTCCTTTCTCAGGCTCTAGACTATCTCTGTACCAAAATTCATTCAAATCGGTTCAGTAGTTTAGGTGTGATTGAGTAACACACAGACAGACAGAAACGCATTTATAATATAACTAGCGGCCGCCCGCGGTTTCACCCGCGTGGTTCTCGTTCCCGTGGGAATATCGGGATAAAAAGTACATATAAACCTTCCTCTTGAATCACTCTATCTATTAAAAAAAAACGCATCAAAATCCGTTGCGTAGTTTCAAAGATTTAAGCATACAAAGGGACATAGGGACAGAGAAAGCGACTTTGTTTTATACTATGTAGTGAAGTAAGGATTACCAGATTTGTAACAACTGTAACCGTCCTATAGTTTTAAATCAAAAAGTCCATACTTTTTCCAGTATGCAGAAAAAGAAGGATTTATTTCGACGCTCGAAGGATTGCATCGTTGAAGTGGCAGTAGGCGGGACACATAGTGCGGAGAACCAATGGCCGTTGGGACGGAAAGGTTCGCGACCGCGTGCCGGACGACGTTCCGTGAGCAGGCCCTCTACAAGGTGGACCGACGATCTAGTCAAGGTCGCGGGAAGCCGCTGAATGCGGGCAGCGCAGGACCAATCGTTGCAGAGTTCTTGGGGGAGGCCTATGCCCAGCAGTGGGCGTCGTACGGCTGTAATGATGAAGTATGCAGAATATGTAAATGCAATAAGAAATGCAAAATTATTTGTTGCAAGCGATTTGATTTTATAAAAAAAAACTACACAATCCGTTGTGGGTTTTAATTTAAACAAAGTGCTTTGTAATCAGTTAAAAATTATAGTAATAAAGAGTTCCCGCGAAAATTTAAGAATTGAATGTATTCAAATATTGGGATTTCATTAATTTAGCATTTTGAAAGGTTTAAAGATAAAGATAAAGATAAAGATAAAAAAGCGTTTTCTCGAGTTATAACTAGATTTTACTAAATGTGTCTGTTCAAACTAAAATTTCCTAGTTATAACTAGAATTTACTGCTTTAACTATTTAAATTTTAGGTAAAACTAGTTCTAACTTGGACCTTACTTAAAACTAATATTCATGAAACTTGTTGGTGATTGAAAAATGTGGATATTGTTTATGAAAAATTTAAATATACTGCTCGAAACAAACAGGACCCACCCTGTTTCTTTGCATCTATATCAAAATACTTTTACGTGTAATGTTACGGTATCCGTAAAAAGAATTTGTAAACAAAAGTTTAGAAAATCATGTGGTAGGTTCAATTTTGTTGGGAGCAGCAAATTTAAAAAAAGAAATTGGTTGATAAAACTAATATAATCTTACTTAAAGGAACATTATTTACGATCACGAACATTATAAGAATAATGCCATGCTTACAATATAGATTTCAAGTAATTCGAATGATTAAATGAAGAAAAATCAATCAATAGCTTAATACCGTCGAAACGTTGCATGTTTATCGGTATTTTATAGAATACACTTTGTTGAGTGTTTGAGGGAACAGAACGACCTTGTTCGTCCAGCTCCTTTCCACCATCGGGGTACCAGACGCAGACTAGCCTACCACCCCCTTCATCGTCGACACTAAAGCTGTACGTACCAAGCGCTTCGCAAATTTATTCCTCATACGAACGAAGCGCTAAAGAAAGAAAAGCGCTGCCTGCTTATGTGTTCGCCGATTGTGAATAGGTTACTCCTGGGCATGGAAGTAACATCCTAGACTGCATCCTGTTAGCCAAGCAAGATGTCAGACAGTACAAATATAGTTTTATAACTGAATCATTTCGGAAAAACGCGTTTGTCTAGTTTTCACTGATAGTATTTTTTTACTTTCAGTTAATTCCAGTTGTAACAAAAGCATTTAGTGAAAACTAGTTTAAACTAGAGAAAACGCCTTGTAACTAAAAACGGGTTCTAACTGTAACATAGCAATGAATAAGTAACATTTACAGTTTATAACAATCCTAATTATACTACTAGTGGCAAGTGTCTAATTAACTTACCACTTATGCTAACTATATATTTTCAGCTCGCCACTTATCAAGAGTACTAGCTGTTGCCCACGGCTTCGCCCGCGTGGCCAAAGGGAAATAACAATGAGCTTTTTTCATAATATCGATGCTTTCAAAAAATACAGGACACTCTCCTGGTGCAATAATAAATAACATAATAACAATATCAAATCGTTTTATGCACTAAGTAATATTATTTTCTACAAGTATGTTATTTTAATTATAAAAAATCTAAGCAAAATCAATGTTTTTTTTGTTAGCAGTGAGGGTAGTTTATAAAAAGATCGCTGGGTCTCACGATATGCATATGAGAAAAATAGTAGTGTTTAAAACGATTTGATCTGACGATATTTCGAGAAATCATTTTTACTTCTTTTAATCGTTAGAGATTTTTGATGCATTGATGTAGCAAACTATAGAGGTCACACAAAATCGAGAAAAGGTTTTCGAGCAAGTCATCTTTGATCAAACGTCATTAGATTTCAAATAGGGGACTCATAGATTAGGTAGGTACACGTAGGTACACGTCTATCAATACCCTTGACAATAATAAAATCCATCCCAGAAATAGTAGAATGTTAACAAAATAAGACTATGTCATATTACAATACTGAATAAATAAATTCTAAATAGTATTCTTCAATGTTATTTCTTCAATATTATATTTGTCATTCTTAAATATCTCCTTTTTACCAACATTCAAATACCCTATTTAAGTGACACACTATCTAAAGTAAAGTAATCGCGAGGCCTTCAAATTGAAAATCGATAAAACCAATGAACTTGAAAGAGTCGCATTCTTTGATGCGGTATCTATCTACCTACATATTTCTTTTGATACTGCCTGACACGATCCCCTGTTAATGTTTATTTAGTTGTTTACTTCTTTCTTCATATTTCATAAATAACATTCGAGTTTGTTGCATAAACTTCACATAAGAGCATTACTCAGGAAACCCTCCTTTGTCTGTGTAAAACACAAAAATGAATGAAAGATAGAATGACTGCGTAATAATATGAATTCAGAAAGGAGTAAATGAGGAGATGGCTGGTAACAGAGTGGAGTGGAGGAAATAGAATTGGGATAAGGACCGGAATGTTTGTGTAAAACATGTAAGTAATCATTATATCGTATTAAAATTATATAAATAGCTAGTTTTACCTTTATGAGAACTATTTGGCTTTAGTAGAAAGATGTTAATTAACATAGGGTTTTGTATTATTGTTTAGCTCTACGTCTTTGTAGGTACAGGAAGGGTCGTCCAATGTTCATATCAATTGAGAAATTTCCCCTAAAGAACGCATCAGACGAACTAACTTTACGTAGACCTTTCAAGTGTAATAAGTTTGCGCGCCGCGCCGAATTGTTTGCAAGAAAATTAATAATGGCTGACCGGAGAACAACATAAGCAACTCTTCATAGACAAAAGTCGAAGGTAGGTAGAAAAGACGACTCATGTCGTAGATACGAGTATAGGTATGTTTGAAAAACTAAAATTATGACTTTAAGAACTTCTACATGTTTTAAGCAGAGTAAAGCGGTATCGCTGAACTGACGGCTGAAAGGAAAACTTAATCCCACAAATGAAGCAACTACGTTAATATTTGGAAGTAGGAATTTTAACTTCATTCGAAACTTTATAAAGAAAACATTTATTATTTCAGACTTAACAACTTTCTAAGAACTTTGTTGGGAAGCATGTTGAAACTTATGAATAGAAAAGATTTTAAGTGAGGTATCGACACTGTAGACCTTAATCGTTTTCAAATCTACAGTATTTGCAAGTAAAAAACAATTTTATCACATAATACCTACATGTAGGTAGTGCAACTCTAGGGCGAAAGCATGGACTATTAAACTCCCACACAGAAAATATTTACAAAAAAATAAAACATTTACTAACCATTTTATTTATTTTGTTATTTACTATTAAGTATAAGTATTAAACATTTTCATGAAAAAGAAAACGTGTTCTAAAACTGTTCTCTAAGTACCTAAGTATACTTAATATAATAGAAAGGAGAATGCCCATAATAATCTCGCCTTTTGGGCTTTTGTGCCTTAACAAAACAAAAACCATAAAAAGAGTTTCTTTTTTAAATTTCCAATTAAGTTTACAAAACTATTAGTCTAAGCCTGGGACTGAAGACAGTTTTTTATTTGTAGTTAAATCATTTACGAAACGAACGATCCATCCGCAGAGATTTCGCGGCGTTGATTGGTGGACACGCGGTCGCGTCACCAGTCACCAATCAACGCGGCGAGATCCCGATCATGTCATGCATGACATTAGGCGGCGGCCGTTTGGCGCAGCGGTAGCGGTCCTGCCTTCTATGCCAAATTTATCGGGGTCGAATCCCAGTAGGGACATAATATGTTTTTGTGATGCGCACGAGCATTTGTTTCCGATTCATGGTTGTTTAATAGTTATTTTCATCCCATCAATTCGAAAAGCGGTGATTGTTTATCTAATAACAGGGTCCAAAACGATTCATTTTTTACCTGTTATGACAAGAGGGTATAAATGAGATTTGAATTTTGAACAGCTTCATAACAGGGTCCAAAACGATGAGATTTGAATTTAGGACATAATTAAAGAAGAATTGGTTGGAGTGTAGCAAAGGGTGTGTGTGCAGTACTAAAAAAAAATCAACTGATTTTGTATGGGGCAGGGACCTTTTTTGGGACCGAGAAATTTTCAAAAACGGAATTTTATAAAATTGAGAATATCTCGTTAACGGTGAGTCGTAGCTAAAATCTAACAAAATTTTCAACCCCCCTACGGCATCCCCGGAGATACTTATAAGGAATCTGATGGACATATATTTTTTTTATTAAATTTTTTTTTTATTCCCATACTCAATTTTTTTTTCTTGCCCGTCTAGCGCTATGATGTATCCGAACGACAAAGAAAGGTAGGTAGTTTGAGTTGTCTTTACTGCTTTTCTTATAGAGGGGGATGAAAAGCAGAGTGTATTACTCGGCCGCAAAATTATTTTCACCTCGGGCGGCGTATATTGAATCCCTCGCTGCGTTCAGGATTCTACTTTAGAATCCGTCGCTGCGCTCGAGATTCTACTCTAGAATCCTTCACTGCGCTCTGGATTCAAAATAGCGCCCTCGCCGTAAATATATTATTTTGCTCCCTTGTATTGTAATACAATCTACTATTGTATTCTATGTGTTATTTAATACACATAGTACAAGCTCTACTTAGTTTGGCACAAAATAATTGTTGTGAGCTGTCCAGATATATTTATTATTATAGACGACACATAACGCTCCACACGGGCCCCATGATTGGATTAGAAGATATTAACGACTACAGATGCAGCTACGACCAACGGTTTAACGTGCCTTCTCAAGCACGGATGAGGAGAAAATAATATTTTTTGGGTCACCCATCCTGGTAACCAACCTTTGCAAACCAGTAAGTAGGTACGTCCCGCGGCGCTAGCGCTAACCAGCTATATCATCGAATTCCTTCCCTTAACTTGTTACTTAGATTTTATTCTCAAAACAAGAAGTTTACAAAAAACATAACCTAAAAAGGTTATAGAAAAATTGTAATAATAATTATACTAGAGCAAGATATCAAAAACTAATTAAGTACTGATTTTAATTAAGGAATCTTTCAGTTACTAAAATAAATTAAAATTATTAAGGCACAAAAATATTTACACAGAGGTGTTGTGCTCTTAGAAAATGGGCAATCTCCTTTATTTTCGTGCTTTTAAGAGATACAGGTATATTATATTTATTTTCTAATTTATGCTATTTTTCATTTTGTTAAGAAATTGTTACATTTTGTTAGGAATTTTATGTGCTCCGATACTGATGGAAAAATTTTGCAAACTTTTGAAACTTCCTTCATTCATAAAACTGGTCATTAAAACTGTTAATATTACGCAAAAGCGGGATTTTTACTATGTTGGCGTGTGGGACTCAACAACAAATCAGTCATGGTAAAAATATCTTTTGGTAATACTACTTAACAATGTTAAAAAACATTTGCTAACATGATATTGGCTCGCAGTTTGGATTTACGTATACTTACTTGGTTATTTTTTACAACTACTTTTTGTATTAATTTTGACATGTCATCGATTGTTATGGTTATGGGCCGAGTGAACGAAAAGTGCGGCAACAGTGCCGTGTCCTTGAATCGACGTCATACTAGCCGTGCCTACCGGCTTGGATTGAGCCATACATAGTTAATTTAATGTTGTGTGAATTTGGGTGTATTTTATATTATAAATGAAACACACAATCTAGGTGTACAACATATAATACTTATATCGTTATAATATACAATTTTAAATACATTTTTATTTTCAAATTCGACACAGCAAAATATTAACGCCACGCTCTGCCAGTTTTGAAGGCTGCATTATTAACACTAGAGCGCACGCGTGGGTGACAATAGTCACCCAGCGCAATAAACATGAATGTATTTAAAAAACGCATCGCGACAAACTGATGCGCGCTCGTGTATTCCTCAAGGACAAAACCCCGCCCCCGCCAGTGCCAAGAGACGACTCTTGTAGCTCAAGGACGTCTGTGAAAAGACCTGTCAAAGTTGAGGGGTGACAATAGTCACCCGTGCGTGTGTTCTTTCAATTTTTTTAAAATTGTGATTTACTTTTAAAGAGGTAAATAAGCTTTTATTTTGTGTAATATTTGATAATAGATATAAATTATTGACTAAATAACTGTTTTTTTCGCTTTTGCTTATACTTTTACTTAAAGTATGTATAATGTTGGTTTTTTCATTTTAGATATGGCAGCGCAGAGGCACAGAATATATATTAGTACCTTATGGCAGAGGTCAGAACACCAAATACACCGATGGTTAAAAGAAGTTAATAAAAGCTATGCATTTTTGTATAGTTAGTTTTAGGTATTGAGGACTATCCCTCTGAACAATATATGCCCGTCAGGATAGGAAGGCATCGGTGTTTTTTTTGTAGTAGAGCTCAAGACCGTACTACCCGTAAAGTTTGCAAAAAGGCGCATTTGCCCTGATCATGAAACCAGTTTCTGCCCTGATTGTGCTCAATCTGATTAATTTTAGTACATTTTTTTAAATTTTGATATTTCTAAAATAAAACAATGTTAAAATTACTAACTTTATCTTTTCTATTTTAGAATAAGAGTCATTTGATCTCAAAGTTAAATTTTTTTGTTATTTTTCAAGAAGATTTGTTTTTAATTTTTATTATAAGAAAAGAGTACATATTTTGTTTTGCAAACCTTGTTAAGTATATGATAAAAATAAAGATATTGATTCATAATTCAAAGTCGTTTTATTAAAATTGTAAAAATTAAGTACAATAGTTAAGTACACAAATGGGTGACACCAGTTAACCATGCGTGCACTCACGTACCATTCTTAGGCGCGTGTACTCTAGTGTTAAATTTAATGATGTAATAATATCTGCGTGCGAGTGTATAGTTTTTTTAAACAACGGTAAGGTAACGGTTTTCCGAACATGTTGTTATTATGAATATTTATTTTTTAATTTGACATTATTCTCTTATCAGATTTTTGCACCGGCCGCCTCTCTCAGTACCCAGCTCTCTGGTTGACTGGTACAATTCATAGAAGGAAAGTGCGCGACTTTTTCTAACTAATCTTGAAACTTACTGATCTGTTTGAAGTCGGTGTCAATCCGAAAGTAACAAGAACATTACTTGAGTGAAACAATATACACAGGGTTAAATAAAAATAATGCCGGTCCCATGCGCGCAGACCGCGCAGTGGTGTGAATTAATTAATCAAATACATATATGGCTTGGCACCGACTTCAGAAAGATCTCTAAGCTCAAAGATTAGTTAAAAAAGTAGTTTTTTATGAATTGAATGATTCAATTTCTTTTTAATTTGTACACACGTTTTGACACGTATGTGTTTATGGAAAGTGGAGTTTTATTTGCAGTTTAACTTGAAGGCGCTTTAATGTTTTTATTTTTATTTTTTGTAGGTCAGCATGAGCGTTGTAATCACAGAGTTTTAAAAAGTCTGTACTTAGCAGACTTGAAACGGTTTTTGTTACTAACATACAAAGTAACAACTTTAAATAATAAATTTAACGTTCTATCATAATTATATGTTACGTTTTAATATTTTTCTAATGGTAGTGACAACGAAAATATATAATACTAGCTTTCCGCCCGCGGCTTCGCCCGCGTGTTCTACACGACATTATCCTGATGGAATGTAATATTTTCCGGGATGTCTTTCTCTCCCAATCTACCCCCGTACCAAAAATCACATTGATCCGTTACTCCGTTTGGACATGAAAGACGGACAAACAAATAATACCTACTTATTGATTTTCCCGTGGGAATATGATAAGTACTATCCTGTGGTAAAAAGTAAAAGTAGCCTATTATAATCCTTGCCAGGGTCTCAAATTGTTTACTTAAATACCAATTTCTGCCCCCAAATTAGCCTGCGCTTAAAGTGATTTTTCCATACAATGATATTTCCCACGGTAAAAAGTAAAATATATCCTTTCCAGGGCCTTAAACTGTCTCTATTCTAAATATCATCCTTCCCATTAACTCAAACTATCGCCTTAAATACCAATTCCATTCTACAGCTTTGCCCGAGCTAAAACTTATTTTACCATGGGAATGAGCCTTATTCCCGCGGTTACAATTTGCCTATGTCCTTCCTAGCATCAGGACATGAGTGTCCCGGTGCTCCTATCAGTAGGAGTAATTAGTAAGAGCACCCGGAAGCACTGTCTCAAACTATCTCCATTCCAAATTTCATCAAAATTGGTTCAGCCGTTTTGAAGTGAGCATATACAATTTCGCATTTATAATAATAGTAGGGATAGTAGAAATAGGAATGTGAATGGCCGGCCGCGACTACGTCCGCGAGTAGGTACTACATCGCAAAATTTTGTGTCAAAAAGTAGGTAGAAAGGCATTCTCTACGGTCTCATCAGCACCATCATCAATCTATTTTAATGTCCCCGCTGCTGGGGCACATGCCTTCATATTAAGGAGAATAGGCCATGACCTTCCACACGGGTCCATTGAAGTTATGGTGTACTAACCAATCCAAATGCAGCCAGAAACCCTAGCTCATCGTGTCTGCCGAAGCACGATATTTTTTTTAACAGCAATCCCATGACATTGTAAAAGTCACATAACCTCATCCATCGTAGACCGAGCACGCTACCCGTGGTTTAGGCATAAGAAGGTACGATACCTAGACAAACAGGAGCTACTATACTATCGTATGAATAATATTCGAACATTCTCTTCAACTACCAAAATGCAAAAAATCAAGTCAATACTTTGCTAAAAAATGTGTAATACTGATTTTCTTGAGTTTATTCCAATGCAATCCCACGGGAATTGTACTTTACCGAGTTAAAAAACCGTATGAAATATTCCCGGCCAGAGTTCAATTATCCCGATCGATTTAGCAGTTTAGTTGTGATTGAGCCATAAACATCCAAACTCCGTATCTTTAATACCCCCCACCCGCCCTATAAAAACATTAGCCCCCCTTTCTACCTTATTAGGGTTTTTTTATTTTGCCTACGCAGATCATTTTTAATCATGACCTAGTATCCTTCACACCAATTTCCATACTCCCAAGTCCAGAAATGAGGAGGTTTTCATATAAGCCTTAATCCCCCCTTTCTACCCCATTAAGGGTTTTTTTATAACTTCGCATACGCAGATCATTTTCAATCGTGACCAGTATCCAACATACCAATTTTCATACTTCTGCGTTTAGACATGAGGAAGTTCCATATAAGCTTAATCCGCCCGTTTTACCCCATTATCGGGGAGTTTTTTTAACTTCGCTTACGGAGATAATTTTTAATCGTAATTAGTATTCAACATACCAATTTTCATACTTCTAAGTTCAGAAATGAAGAAGTTCCATATAAACTTTATCTCCCCATTTTACCCTATTAAGGGGGAGTTTTTTTTACTTTGCTTACTTAGATCATTTTTGGTCGTAACCAATAACCAACGTACCAATTTTCATGCTTCTAAATCCATAAATGAGGAAGTTCCATATAACCTTAACCCCCCCATTTTACCCCTTTAGGGGGGGAGTTTCCTAAAATCCGTTCTTAGCGGACGTCTCCTAGGCATAATCTACCTTCCTGCCAAATTACATCTTCGTTGGTCCAGTAGTTTTCGAGATTTCGTGATGAGTGAGTTATGTCCCCTGGATTTTATATATATAGATGAGTATTAGAAACTTTGCTATGGATCTGAACTGAACAACTTCCTTAGTGCAGCAAGAGAAGAATGTTAATTAAATTACCTTACCTTTGTAGGCATTAACAGAGAGAACCTTTGACGTCAAGACCACTTACCTGCAAAGAATAAAACAATAAAAATAAGTAATACAGTTCATAGCACATTAATACTGAACAACAGACAGTTTAATTAAATATCACGTTCTATTATTAGTTTTATTTGACGTAACGGAGAAATCGCAAACAGCGCTGGCCACGTTCGGCCGACTGTCGGTTGTGTGACATGGATTACATTGACATATATTTTTTAATGGATTCAAAATGCACATTGTTTCCATTAAAATTTTGTCAAACTTAGTTTATTTCAAATGTCCGAAATGGGATATCACAGATGTCGGTGGAGCCATCGTCTACGTATTCGAAAGCACGTAGACTTAAACTTTGAAATCTTTGAAATTGAAGAGGCTTCTTTTCGAAAGCTAACAAGCAAAACCCATATTTTCCTAAGACTTTTGAAAGTTATCTTCTTTTATTATGCAAAAGAAAGCTAGGTGTTTAGGTTTCAGTTGTAAATAGACATCCGCTAAGTAACACGTGATTTTATGAAATTTGAAAACAATTTGCGAAATTGCATTCTGAGGTTAGTATACGGATGACCATTGGCGGGCGCCTAATTGAAATCGATACTCACCACCAAGCTGCGGCCAATCTGGTGAGCGATGTCATCAACGGAATGTTCAATGTTAATTTGGTTCAATAATTAATATGAATGGATTATTCCTGAGTTCCTACATATTCCGAAATAATATCATGAAATTACCTACATAATAAAATATTAAAAAGATAATTTAATGTATTTTGTCAATATTTCAAAGCAAAATGGTGTTACCTATAATTTGATTGAAGATGAATTAGGATAGCATTAGCGGTCTGACGCAATATGCTTGCCCGCAGGTTTGCTAGGTGTACGAAGGAGGTCAAAATCTCTTTATTCAAGGCCTACTGCCAAACTTTTTACACCTGCAGCCTGTGGTGTGACTATACGCAGAAGACCTATAATGCACTTCGCATTCAATATAATATTACCTTCAGGATGCTAATGGGTCTCCCCAGATAAAGTCCAGTCAATAAAGGAGTTGTAGAATGCATGAGAGGGGACCTAAGCGATTTCTTCTGAAACTTGTTCAGGGTGCTTAGGATGTTTACATACTAAAAGTTCTGACGTCTCGGAAGTGAGCCGGAGTGGGGAGGGTGGGAAAGGTGCACTCTACAACCCCTTTTGGTCATTTATTGACTGAACTAATACTGTAGTGCTTCAAGTATGTTTGCCGAAGTAGGTGTTGATGATTTTTACGGGATCTTAAGGAAGCTAACTGCTTCAAAGTTATGCAGACTAAGGAGTAGTCCGAATGGTGTCCTGGGGGTAGTAAAAGACAGGCCTGACTGTCCCATTCAGAGGCATTGGACGCGAATGCATGTGGGTGGGACTTTCAGGTTTCTTAAATAATTAATCTCACGACAAAGTTTATGTTAATTGTTCTCTACTAATATAGGATAAGTTACTAACAAACATGTATGGATTTTTATAGCTGCAATAAACATTTTAATAAAAACTATAATGGAACTGCTCCCACACAACAGTTATATAACGCTATTAAACATTGTGTAACACGATCATTCTACAACAGCGTGTAACAATAAGCTACAAAATATTAGACAATTTCTACAATTTGTTACAAAAAGATTTAACAACAAATGTTATGCAACATGCTTTTACGTTATTAACCGCTGTGTGGGAGCACCTTTAGCGTCGACCCAGGCATTGCGGGCCGATAAGAATGCAGCCAGGCGGGCCCTTTGTACTCGCAGTCCTAGCTAGCGGGCGGGCACACATGCAGGGCTCTTGCCGGGCGCCTAATTTGATATAGACACACGACAAGCCTCGGCCAATCTGGTGAGCGATGTCATCAATAGATGTTGATTAGGTACTATAAACTTATAACATGATACAAAACAAACTAATTGAGATTGCACAGTTTAACACGCATTGGATCTAACATATAGAAAGTAGGTCTGAAAAACAATCTCTGCCAAATATGTTATACAGGGTGGGCCCAAGCATGATGAAACTTGAAACTATGACTAAGACTATAAAATTTAGAAAAACTTTTTTTTTATAGATTCACTTAAAAACTTTGTTACCTTGCAACAACTGAATAAGCCTGCTTATTCTGTGGAGATGACCTATCTGGTATACACATACTTACCACAAAAGAATTGAAAAAATACTAAGTACTTTTAGCAAAAAAAGAAAATAAAAATATTACAAAATTTCAATTTCAAATTGTAACTTGTTATTTGGTGAGGACCGACTTTTACATTTGCGGTTCCTAATAGGCCCCTTAGTAAACTATCTAAAAAAAATCCATCGAGCTTGCACTAACCTGTATTTTATTTTTTCAAGCAGAATATTAGTCGTAGTCAGAGAAAGTACGTATGACAAATATTGCGCGAAGCATTGAACCAAATTGCCTGTCATACAAACGAAGTCAGTGAAGTGTAAGCTTCACAATCTTCGCATACATACAGGATGGAATAAAATATGGGGCCTGGCATATCTGCCTTAAATCCTTTAGTTAGCTAATTTTATTAAAACAAAACATTCTTTTATTTGAAAAAGAAACAAAACTGCATTCAAAGATATTCTTAAATGAGCTTGATTCGCCCAGGAATAGAACCGGCTAAAATAAGAAAAAACAAAATTCTGTAGTTTTATTGCATCAATCGATGAGGTCAATCATAAGGATCAAGTCTCTATAACGAACATGATAAATTAAATGAAAATACAACATAATACAAATAAGTATTTTGTTCGATGATGAAGCTGGTTTTTATAAAAAAGTCCATGAATGCACATTTGTTCCTGTTTAAAATAAAATTATGTTTCCTTTCAGTAAAATGAGCTAACTAAATGGTTTAAGGCAGTTTCCCTCCAGGGCCCACAAAATTTTTCACCCTGTATAAACACGATAATTTTATTATGATTCGGTATTAGGTTCGGGTACAAAGTAAAACATATTAAATAAGGAGTACTGCCTAATTGAGAGCGGTTATTAATAGCATATTATAAGCCAGTTTACAAATACAAATCCATGTCGTTATATCTTTAACATCGTCTTTTTTGAAATGTTATATTGTTGAAATGCAATAGGTTACTCACGTAAGATAGTAGCAAACCTAAAATGCACTGCCTAAAATACATGTTTGTATTTCATTAATACTATCTGCATTTGGCGTAGTGCGCCGGCCAGCAGACCGGTGGAGACGCGACCGTTTTCCGTCCCCCAATCTGCCCCGTATGAACGGTATTGTTGACCTTGCAATCTGTAGGTACTCCCATAGCCGAGCACGTAAGCCGGCATGCTTGCCTATAAAGTACGAAGCGACAACCCACAATTTTCAGTCGCAAATTGCACAGAATTTTCTCAATATTATAAGTAATTGGAATGAGTTTCTTTTATTGGCAAGATATTAAATAGATAAACCTCCAAATCCGTATAAAAATATACTTTAACAGATATTTTCCTCATTTTCTCTTAAACATACCTAAGCATTCAGGATTATTTCGAACTTTTTTAGGGTTCTGTAATCAACAAGAAACCTTTATAGTTTCGCCATGTCTGCCTGTCCCCAGCCTAGCTCATAGACTCTTATTACTAGAAAGCTGTAATTTGGCATGAATATGAATGTGGTAAAGTAAAATTTTGAAATAAGTACTACACGTGAAGTGGGGATGTGATTTTTTTTCTTGCCTACCCACTGTGTGGGATGTCGTTGGATAGCAATCTTAAAAATATTGCAAACATATTTTTGATTGAGATTCAGTTGTTTTTGGATACTTGAAAAAAGTTACGATAGTTGTATGTAAGTATGACGAAGTTAAAAGGAAAACTATCACAACTAAGTAGGCTTTACAAGTTTTTGATGTACTAATAACAAATTTTCGAAAACTGCAAATATAACTTTGTCATTTATACGATCACTAAAAAACGAAGTAACTTATCATTATTAGACTCTTAAGCCAATTACAGAGTTTAGTGGCATTTTTAGAGGCTATACAGAATTAGAATTAGAAGAAAACTAATAGTAAAAATCTAAATTATCTAAATAGTGACAACTTGCAAATGAATTTAATTTTTACCTTAATTTGACATTTGCCATGCATACTTATAGAATTTATGATCATGATAACTTGATCATAAACCTATCTAAAACTAACTTATAATTATTGAGTTACTTATATTCCAAATTTGATTTAAAACGTATAAACTGTCCGAAAAATTAACTAAATAACACAAACAGCATACAAACTTCATAGTTTTACTTTTCTTTTTTTTTTAAGTTTATATAGTTAGCAAAAAAACAATAATATGTTCATATATACTTACATTGTTATATATTTTAAACATTAAGAAAGAAAGAAAGAAATTACATCAAACCACCATGGATGGCTAATGGCTAGCCATTCATAATTATTCGATGCAATTCCCTTTTTAGTGCTCTTTTACTAAGATTGAAAAGATCAATACAGCTAAATTTATTGTTATATAAAGCAGGTACGCGATTCAATACAGCATCAGTATCAGGAAAAGAGGTGTTACTCTAAGTGGCTACTCTAGTAGCTTACTCTAGTACTTAAGCTTCTTTACGTAATTCAGAGCTAGATATAAGAACTGGAATCGAAATTATATTCCAACAAAGAGGTAATATTGTACCTAGCTATTAAAGTGTGCCGTGCGCGTGCCGCGACAAGGTATCGTAAAGCTTAATTTGTCCTTGCGTCAAGAAAGCTACGCAGTGTACGCACTCGGCATACGGCGGGCGTATGGTATGGCCGGGCGGCACAGGCGGGCGGCCGCCGGGCGGCGGCCGGCCGCCGGGCGGCGGGCGGCGGCTATCGAGACGCGTTTTATGCCGCCCACGCGCCTTTAATTACGCTGCCCCGCTGAACACGCTTGTTTACACCGACACCGCTTGCTCCGATGAATTCTTACTGATGCCGAATCTCTAGAGTCAGATCGATACACCACCGCAACTAAGTTGTATGAAACATAACGCTTGGGGATTGACAATAAAAAATATGATGATTTCTGGTAATCTAGGGAAAAAGTTATGAAGAAAATTAGGCGTTGAAAGATTACGCGTCTGTAATTACGTGCCCCGCGTGTGGTGTTCACGGTGTTCAAACCGTCTCAGATTGTTTACACCGACTACTCCGGTGATTTCTTACCGTCGAATCGAATCTCTAGAGCTGGATCTATAAAACAACACAGCCAATTTGGACGCAATAAAGTAGTAGAGGGTTGTCAATTTAATTAAAATACGTAAGAAATTTAAAATGACCAAACTGTATTTACATATTAACAACATAATAGTGAATTTTGTTAAAAGCCTATTTGTTATCTTTCATGATTTTGATCAACATCACTTTGTGTGATGTTTGTGTTTTTGTTGATCACAGGAAATTATCATAATCTATACATATAAAGGCTTTTCAACCGACTTCAAATATTGAAAAGGAGGAGGTTATGTATTAGTTGCGTTTTTTTATATGTATGTAGGGGAAAGGTGTACAAAATGATCCCTCGAGGTAAAATGATTCCATACAGTTTCATCGAAAATACTAGTGCCATTTATGCGATTTGTAAGCTAATAGTCTAGTGCAGTTTTTATAAAAAGTCGTCTTAATCGTGAGTTTTGATTGCCACTCCTCTAAATACCAACGACTAGTATCGTTGGATTCGTCGTGGTCTCCAGATTACGAAACTGTGAGTCGTAATGTAATTTTTTGGTGGAGGGGGAAGGTTAGAAGGTTAAAGATCTTACTTCAGTTAAAACGCTCTGGTCTGAGAAATACTGAAAGGATTTCTTTGTTTTTGGTCTCATTTGAAAGAGGACAATATAAACTAAAACTCATTTATAGACATTAAATACTGTACTGCACTGGTTGAGGCGCAATAAAGGAAAACATATAATTTTTTACTGAATTAATTTTTTTATTGCGAATAATTCAAAAAATAGTAAGCTTTCGTGAAAATTACGTAAAATAAAAATTATAGGAAATTTAATAACCTATTCAAAAAGGTAAGTATCTTTACTCTTAAACATATGTACAGTCAGCGTCAAATTGATATAAGCGTCTAGAGTAGTCAAAAAGATCTAAAAAACATAAAACCAATTTGATCTAGGCAGTTCTAATCATCATATTGTTGTAATCGCGCAAGGTGTTTAAAACATCTAGGCACTCATTGTTTCATATTTATATAAGCAGTCAGAGTGTTCAAATTTATCTAAGCAAACAAAGCTATCAAAACATCTGTGCATAATGTACAACACCATAGTGCTCAGATATTTTGAGAGCTTTGTTTGCTTAGATGATTTTGAACACTCTGACCGCTCATATAAATATGAAACAATGAGTGCCTAGATGTTTTGAACACCTTGCGCGCTTACAACAATATGATGATTTGAACTGCCTAGATCAAATTGGTTTTATGTTTTTTAGATCTTTTTGACTACTCTAGACGCTTATATCAATTTGACGCTGACTGTACGACCATTTAATAGGCTTTATAACGTAACACGGCGCAGCATATCCGGGCCACCGCGACCGAGAAGCCGTCTTAATTAAAAAGCTCTATTCTGAGAAATACTAAACCGATTTCTTAACCGAAATAATAAAAAAAGAAATCGGTTTAGTATTTCTCAGAATAGAGCGTTTTAATCAAGGCATAGACTCGCGGCTTCCCGGTCGCGGTGGCTCGGATATGCTGCGCCGTGTTAATTTATAAAGTCTATTAAATGGTCGTAAGTATATATGTTTAGAGTAAAGGTACTTACCTTTTTGAATAGGTTATTCAATTTCCTATAATTTTTATGTAACGTAATTTTCACGAAATCTTACTAATTATTCAATTATTCGGAGTACTTATGTTTTTTTTTATGAAGTAAAAAATAAATGTTTTCCCTTATTGCGCCTCAACCAGTGCAGTACAGTATTTGATGTCTATAAACGAGTTTTAGTTTATATTATCCCTTTCAAATGAGACTAAACCCAAAGAAATCGGTTCAGTATTTCTCAGACTAGAGCGTTTTAACTGAAGTACTGATCCGCCATATTTAACCCCCCCCCCCTACCTCCCCCCTCCACCAAAGATTTACATTACGACTCACAGTTTCGTAATCTGGAGACCACGACGAATCCAACGATACCCGTCGTTAGATTTCGAGGAGAGGCAATTAAAATTTTTACCCTTAGTACTAGGCTGAACCAGACTATAACGTCTTCCCTGTACTCCACTCAGTAGCCCAATAAAGTGTCATGGCGGTGAGTACAGTGCGTCGATTTATTGCAAAAAATTGAAAATAGCTGTCTTCGATCTAAGATAAGCCTGCAATCAAAGTTAAATTGTTGAAATTCTTTTGTGGATATGTGAATGAAAGTTTTCCTGATAGTTTTTATTTATATTCAGTAACATTTGAAACTCGTTTTGATCTCACCAAGATGTTTTGAGGTCATACTTCGACAACTTTTGTAAATTCAACATTCGGGGTAAAACGATCCCATTTAGTGGGTATAGAACGATCCCAGGAATAATTTACTTGAAAAACAATTTAAAATTAGTCATGTCTTTTTTTGTATTCCTATCTATTTGTACTTTTTAAAGATCATACCACGTACATATCAAAGAAAAACCTACAGACAAAACTGGGAGTAAGCTTTCTGTACGACATGACAGTTTTCTGTATCTGTAATGGTGCTAATAAAATATATTGAACCAAAAATGTATGGATTAACCTAACAAGATAGTATGGGATCGTTTTAGACATCCAGGTGTACAAAATGATCCTTTAGGTTCGGAAAAACTCTAATAAATCTAAAGATATAAATCAAACTGCAATCATGGCATGCCAGTATAACAACACTTAAATGACTTACCCAAAACTCTTTCAATGTTTGCTCTTACTATAATATTTGGATACAGTAACCGATTTCCCTTAGTCGTGGGCCACACTGGAGCGGCGCGTCTTGCGTCCGCGTTGAGCGGGAAAAACAAATATATTGAGACGGACGGGAGGGGCCACACTGGCGCGTCCGGCGGTCGCCGCGACCGGCGGCGGAGGTAATAGTACGTGTTCGCGCGTCCTGCGGATCCGCAGGTCGCCTCCGCGCCCCGCGGTCGCTCCAGTGTGGCCCACGACTTGGGGGATTATTTTGGACACCTTTCCCCTACACCGATTACTCAAAGACGGTTGAACCGATTGAAATGATTCAAACGTTATAACATCATTTTTCTTTCCAAGTTGGTCCCATTTTTTGAAATTATGAAATAGGTTCAGTAATTTTCAGGAAATCTTGAAAATAGTGTCGTTTTCGTTACTACTTTGTGTGAATTTATAACGTATCTTTAGGCATAACTCCTTTGTTTATAAACCGATTTAGATTATTCTTGTTTTGTTGGAAAGGGGACCTTAAGGTGTTTGATCACATACCAATTTACCAGAATACACGAAAAGTGCCTGAATGATGCACTAAAAAGAGTGAAATAAAAATTTTATTTATAAGAAAATAAAACCGCCTTCAAAAAAATTACACCAAGAAATTAAGAAATAATCCCTCTAATACTGTATTCACACCAAATAACGTAAGTACTTTGAAGTCGGGCGGGTTTGCCCAAAAACAACAAAAATATGAACATGTTTCACGCTGACGGATCAACGCACAGCCTAAACCGCTGATCGTAGAGACCTGAAACTTAGAGAGTGTGTTCTTTGTACGTATGACTCAGGCATCCGATAAAAAAGGGTTTCCGAAATTTTACCCCTAATGGGGTGAAAAACGGGGGCAAAGTTTGTATGGGACAACGTGATTCTTTGGTCCAATTTTCTTCGAATTTTGCATAAATATTCTTTAACAGAATAGATGGAAGACGTGTTTCTTATTTCTTTCTCTGATCGCCTGGCGGGGTTAAAAAAGGGTAGAAAGTTATTTTGAGGGTGATTTGCATCGAAGTTGATATCAATACTCCCTAGAGCTTTTTGCACCTATTGATTTGCCTAATGCCTATATTTTCGTCATACGAAGCTTTCCGAAAGTACCTAGTCATAAACACAAACTCTATTCATGATCTCCTATTCTCGAATCTTGATAAGTACACTATTATCATTTATTACATAAAAATATGCGGTATTATTTCTTTCTTTCCTTAATTTTGGTTAGCTCGAAAAAAGATTCGAGATTTTGTTATAGACAAATAACGCACAATTGGAAATCTAACGAGAAAAACAAAGAATTCAATCTATAACGAAAAAAAAAACATCAACGATCGGTTCGAAAAATCCCGATCCTGGCCACACAACTGCAAACTTCACAATATTTTGGGGCGTTAAATCATAGGTATATAATAATATAATATATATATAATTTACTTCTGTGGTTAAAGTTCAACTTGACGTACGAGTATAACCGTAGCTTTAGAACCAACACCGCAGATTTATCAGGGGCTCATAAAACAGACATAAGAGTTATTGGTATTGTAAATTGTAAATTTATATCCTATTCTATTTCAAATTTAAAGCAATACTTAACTTATTTTAAATTGTACTGTTTTTAATTGCATGAAGTACAATATTGTGAAACTGTTTCGACTATTGTGTTTTCATTGGAACAATGTAAAAAGACAAAATTGAGATGGTGTCCATGTCTCTTAAAAATTGGTGTAAAACAAATATGAAGTAACTGAAGTAACCCATCAATCGTTTTAATAACATAATTATTACGATTTTTAGTATTCCTTCTATGCACACCAACTACAGGCATAAAGTTTCCTTATGTGAGCTTGTTCCGCCATCAATAACGCTGACGCCAATATTTATTTATTTTTCTACAGCAGTCGTGACTGTTATTAAGTTATTGTTTAAAATTTAGTTTAATGTAACTATATTGTTACGCACGTCTGTCCCTTCTGGGCTACGTTTACTTTAATATCAAATTATTTTGAATTCTACATGTGGTAGTTTGTCAATAGCTTTTAGTTTTATATGTTTGTTGTTATGTGTATGTTTATAAGCTGTTAGCTATCCAAAAACGATAATTAAAAATAAAGTAAAATAAAATATCCAATCATAGTACAGACATCATTATATAAGTACGATGGGATGGTCTGGCCAAATGAAATTGGTAGGTCGGCCTCTCATTGAGTGCACTAGACTGGCCACCAATAGGGAGATATGACAGAAGCAGGAATCGAATAACCGTAAATATATAGCTTGAAACGGTTGTCAGTATGACGTCATACCTTTATGATTTTGATACCGAAAAATAGCGGTACCGAAATATTTCGGTAGCGCAATATTACGGCACATTTATTTTTTACGGTAGGTACTTTAATTTGTGAATAAAGGTTATTTCGGTTGCCCCGCCCAAAAATGAAACTCTTCTCATAAAACGGCCAATGATTTTTCGGTACCGACATAATTTTTGATTAAGTTAAGTACCCGTAAAATAAAATAACGGTATCATTATTTTTATAACGGTATAATAACCTTGAAGCATAACCGTTTTGCTCTACATCAAATCAAAGCGATACACCGGACGAGTAACCCTTTACCTTTACGGCTTTCAAGCACAGGGCAGAGTCGGCTACCCATTGAGTTGAGTTAGGTACAGACCTAGCTCATTCCACCCTATATAGCGGGGCGGTGCGGGAGATGGCTGCCCCCCCCCCCCCCCCCCCCACGCGTCTTAGAAATGGCAACGTTTGCCATCGCTGGCCACGCAGAGGCCCGGGTAGCCGGGCGAGCCGCTCGCTGGTGTCAGGGGAGCGTACCACTCTGGAGTAAAGCGGAGGGGAAAAAAAAAGTACAGACCTAGCGCTTCGTCGCAGGGCTGGCTGAGCGGGCGGCGCGAGGGCGACGTCTTGTGCTGCGGCTGCGGCTTGAGCACGTGCGCAGGCACGGCGCCCTCGTGCGCGGGCTCGCCGGGCGCGCGCACCACCCACCAGTCAGGCCGCGCGCCCCACGGCTCCACCACCTCCACTTGCTGCCCCTTCACCACCGACAGCTCGCCTGCCCCGACGGCGACGTGCTCTGCCACTACCCACGTCATCTCTGCTTGCTGGGGACAAAGATATACACGTTTTATAAACGGGACCTTAAGCGACTATAGTACTCGCAACATCTCGATTCCACGCGGGGCAAGCAAGTGCCAGCAGCATAGTGAAGCATACTGCGCGATAACACACACTGTCATCAAAATAAAATAATGAGTATCGTATGCTCTTCAAAACAATTAAAAGCAGCGTAGCGAGATATTACGAGTACTACTAATAAGTAGTATATGTTATTATTTACTATTACCTAACACTTTTGTAAAAGTTTTATATTCGATTCTAAAAGTGTGTCTTATCATAGACTAAACTAAATTACCCAATCTTAGTAACTTATGACGTGTGTATTGTTATTTTGCAATGTAAATATTGGTGCTTGTTCCAAAAACAATGCCCAATCAGGATGCTGTTTTTACATCAATTGATTGCAATCCCTTTGTAAGGAACTTCAGGAAGAGGGTTTTGATATCTGCCCCCAAACCCCGGGAGCATTGGCTATTATGCATACGACCCCGTCCGCGGCAGCGAACAATTCTCATAGCGGCTTAACCCGATTCCAGCAGTAAAGTAACATCATGTTATAAATAACTTTGGACTTTTTGCATAGATCAGATTTCTCTACATCAATCCACTTTTTCGTGGCACGCAGCTCTTTCTTACCGCGGCAATCATGCATGGCGATGGCCGATCGATGTCAGTACGAGCGACAGATAAGTCAATTCATCGATATATCGATAAGTTTCAATGACAGCGTTACTGATAGTGATAAAGAGTCGTTTATTGATAACCGATTTTACATAACGTATATACAAAAACATGACGAGTGATCATTTTTTAAAAACTGAGGTTATTTCTGGCGTGAGTACAGTTCAACTTATGTTTGCATCGGAACTTGACCAGTAACAGCCAGATTCACACATGTAGACCGCCAATATATTTATCCTTATATTTAAAATATCTCCTATCAATTAAGTTCGGCTTCATACTAATATAATAGTAATAATACAAGATTCATACACACTCTTGCACTGACAGTGCCACTAAAGGGTTAGGTACCCAGCGCATTGTTCACGGCTTTCCAAACCCCCCAATTATACTAATGTGTACATAGACAAAAGTTTAGTGGGTTGTCAGCGTAAACCCATATCAAAGACACGAGCATTATATCTCTTTTATTTTATTTTTTTATTTTATATAACTTTATTGCACAAAATACATCTGTAAAGTACAATAGGCGGACTTAACGCTTAAAGCATTCTCTGCCAGTCAACCTTTAGGAAAAAGAAATCAGCGAATGCGGTACAAACAAAGAAGAAAAAAAAACTTATTAAATAAAATAATAATTTGTCTAAAAATAGGTAAATACATACACATAAATATAATAATACACAATATACCTACATACATATAAATATTTTGAATATATACATATACTTATATAAAAATATATAAATAATAACAATGAACACAGATAGTGATGATAAACCATAATGATATTCCACTTTAAACACGAGATCCTTCAAGAAGGAAAGCATGAGCATTCCTTTTAAACGAGAGCTTGGATTGAGATCTCCTTACGGTCTCTGGGAGACTATTCCAAAGGCTTGGCTTGCATTGTAAAAGAATCGGCCATATAGCCAGAATTGTAGAGAGGAGTAGATAGTGCTAATGAATCGGATGATCGAAGATTACGGCCATGAGAATCGCAGATGTATGTAAACTTGGAATTCAGGTATTCTGGTGAAAGAGGGTTATTTAATATGGAGTAGAGAGTACACAGCAACCTTAGCTGTCTACGCTGACGAATGGGAAGCCATTTAAGCTGCGACCGGTAAGAAGAGACGTGATCGAACTTGCGAAGACAGAAAATAAAACGGATAGCATAATTTATGAGCCGGTCTAGCTTGTTGAGAAGATCCTCATTTAGGTTAGAGTAACAGACATCAGCATAATCAATGAGAGGAAAAATAAGAGATGTGACAAGAGTTATCTTAATTTTAATGGGAAGGAAATTTTTGAAGCGGCTTAAGAAGCGCAGAGAATATGTAACCGCACGACTCACCTCGGCAACTTGCGTTGTCCATCTGAGCAAAGGGTCTATGTGAAGGCCGAGATTTTTAACACTGGAGCAAAAAGGTATAACTTTGTTGTCCAGCAAAACAGGCTGGATTAAATCGGTGTCAATTTTGATCAGCTGTTTAGAGCCGCCGACAACTATCGCTTGGCATTTCGCCGGGTTCACCGCGATGCCGAACTCCGTGGACCAGGTGCTAATAGTTTTTAAGACGTCATTTAAGTGAGAGATAACGGAGTCGACATCATCAGCTGGTGCTTGCACATAAATTTGTAGGTCGTCAGCGTAAAAATGGTAAGAGCAGCCAAGAAGTGAGGAAAGGGAGTTGATAAAAAGGGAAAATAGAAGAGGGGAGAGAATGCCCCCTTGAGGTACACCGGCAGAGAGACTGGTCCAGCGAGATACGTTGGAGCCCACACGGACCACCTGCTGGCGACCACAAAGATAATTGGAGAACCACTCCAGCGACAATGAGGAGAAATTCGAAGATTTGAGAATGGCTAGCAAGATGTCATGATCGACCATGTTGAAGGCGTTTGAAAAGTCAATGAGAACTAAGATTGTGACCAGCTGACTCTCCATTCCCAGTCTTACGTCCTCAACGACGTTAAGAAGCGCTGTAGTGGTGCTGTGTCCAGGACGGAAACCTGATTGAAGGGATGTGACGAGACAGTTGGAAAAGACGAAGGAAGAAAGTTGTCTATGCGCTGCAGCTTCAAGGATTTTGGAAAGGAAAGGGAGGATGGAAATAGGTCTGAAATTACTTAAAAGTTGAGGGGAGGAATTTTTGGGTAAGGGAGTAACCTGGGCTTTACGCCAGAGAAGAGGAAATTGCCCAGTCTGGAAGGAATAGTTAATAATGTGGACTAAAATAGGAAGGATTTGTTCCAGGACACAGACAATCATTCTTCTGCTAATTCCATCGCACCCAACGGCTTTGGATTTGACAGATGAAATTATCCTATTGATATCGTCAGCCGTCACTGGAGTGAATGAAAAGGATTGTGAATGCTGAATAACGTTCGAAGTGATTTGAGATATGGTATAGGATTTAATGGAAGGGTCAAGAGAGGGAGTGGAAGAGAAATGATCATTTAACTCATCTGGAGAAAAGGGGAAGGATTTAGAGCAAGTAGGAGATTTGCCAATGCCGAGAGAGTGAAGAAATTTCCAAGTATTGGCAGGAGAACAATCTGTGATGTTATCAAGAAAGTATTTGCGCTTAGATGCTCTTACCATTCTGTTGCACCTGTTGCGTGCAGTCTTGTATAATGACCAGTTAGCCTCTGATCTATCCTTCTTATATTTACGAAAGGCACGGTCTCGACGGGTCATAGCCATGTGAACACCGCGGCTAATCCAGGGAGCAGGAGGTCGTTTCACTCGGACAGCTTTTAATGGTGCGTGGGTGTCAAAAAGACGCATTAAATACTGGTACAGCATATCCACTTTATCGTCAATAGACGGGGTCTCATAGATGGCGTCAAAATCGAGCATGCTGGCATCCTCTCTTAAGTTGTCGAGGTTAAGCCGCGCAAAATTGCGCATCCACACAGTTGGCGGTTTGAGCTTAGGGGGTTTTAGACGGTATTTAATAAAGATGAGGTCATGTTTAGAAAAGGCAGGTGCAGGCAATTGTCCATGGTCAAGAACTTTATCAGGAGATGCTATGATTAAGTCAAGCCAAGTGTCGCGAGAAGAGGGATTGTGATGCGTGGGCTCTAGAGGTAGGACAGAGAGATTGACAGACTTGACAATGTTGGAAAGTTTTATGGACTGAGGGGAGGTACACGACAAATCAGTGTTGAAGTCACCCATGATTATATGATGTCCGTACTCTGAGCATAGAGGTTCAAGAACAGACTCAAGGTCAGAAAAGTAATCAACAGTGGGAGGACAATACACCACCGCAAGAACCACCTTCACGCCTTTGACAGTAATTTCAATGAAAATGTATTCCGCCGATCCCGAGTACGCAGATGGAGATGAGGCCAGCATTTTGTAAGGGATGTCACTGCGTAAGTAAATGGCAACACCACCACCGCGAGTGCCGATGCGGTCGTTGCGTATTAAATTATAGTCTGGAAGTGAATACGATAGGGAGGGTAAACAGGGCTTGAGCCAACTCTCAGAAATAAGAATGGCGTGAAATGAAGAGGAAGAGAAAGTATCAAGAAAATCAGTGTAGCTACTGGGTATACTCTGAGCGTTGAGATGGCAGACATTAAAAGATCTCGGTGTATCGTGAGTGATGTTATTGAGAAGGTCACCCAATGTTTCGGGGTCAGCTTGAGACATACTATTATCAGAGGACGAGACACTCGTATTACAAGCAGTATGGAAGGAATCATCATCAGACATGTTCACAAATAAAATATAAATATATGAAAATATAAATAAATAAATTATTAATAAATAACTAAGATAAAATACAATTTTATACGCTGAATCAACTTAAACTTTTCTGTCCTGCCGGTTGAAAGTGGTGAGAGATAGCACAGTAACAATAATCGTTAAATACAAGACAAAGTCCCAAATAGCCGAAGGCCAGGGCTATGTATTAAAATTTATTTAGTCTGTGGTTGACAAACAAAACTAATTTACACCAAGACGGGAAACGAAACGTAGAAGAGAAAAAAAAAAAAAACATGACAGTTGTCAGAAACAAAAGTCTCTTGCTGTTTTTCTACACCTTTAACCACGAAGAGCGAGCACTCGCAATGATTTTATCTGACGAACTACGACCACACATTATAAGTAAGTAAGTACATGCCTACTTTAAAATATAATATAACTGAATGTATGTGTTTGTCGGTAGGAAACGGCAATTGATGTAGTTACAATATCAGTTAAGTCAAGGACTTGCTGGCACATCTTTTCATATTTTATTTATTGCAGGGAATCAAACACTTGTAAATTGTATTTTGTACTTACTGTATTTCTTTATAGGCAAATAAAATTGTAGGCAAACCAACATTTACATCAACAACAGTGGCTTGCAGTTTGACTGTAGGATTACATACATCTATACATCTATACAAATAAATAAAATTGGAGTGTCTGTTTGTAATATTAAAATAACCGCTTTTTACTACATGCATATGATTATATATACGGTACATATACCAAAACTTAATTTTTTACAATTTTTGTCTGTCTGTCTGTCTATCTGTCTGTCTGTTTGTTCCGGCTAATCTCTGAAACGGCTGGACCGATTTTGACGGGACTTTCACTGGCAGGTAGCTGATTTAATAAGGAATAACTTAGGCTACTTTTTATCCCGGAAAAATATCACATTCGCGCAGGATAACGTCGTGTAGTCCACGCGGGCGAAGTCGCGGGCGGAAATCTAGTAATTAATAATAAGTAATTATTTATGTTTATAGCAATGATTTTTGTATTAAATAACATTTAAATGAGTTGTCTATACCAGATCAGCTGTTTAAGAAATCGGTTGAGCAATAGAAAAGCCACTATAATAACAGGGTGTGACCAAAAAGAGAATGTAGTTTACCGACATGTGGTGCTTTTTAGCTTTGCTGCACCAAAAACTATTTGATTTAAAAACTTTCACGTGGTCAAAACACTAAAGGATATTTTTAATCTGCAAAAATGGGGAAGTAATAAAAACTGCGATTCAAATATTTAAAATATGACATGATCCAGAAAGTTTTACTATTAACTACGAGAGGAAAAACGGACTTCAAATAGATATAAAAAGTAAAAGAAAATTCTTTTCAGATCGCTGCAGAGGTAGATCCGTCCACTTTTCATTATCCCTCGTTTTAATCAAAGTGAAGCGTAATATGAATGAAGACATTGCTGTCATTAGCGCCTGTTTTATGAGTAAAAAGATAGTTTTTAATTTGTTATAGAGTCACAAAGGAAACTCAGAATGAAATATAGCTAAATAATGCCTCTGTGGCAAAGAATATATACACTTACGCGAATCTGTGGTCTAGTGGTTCACACCACCGATTTCAGACCCAGAGGTCCCGGGTTCAATTCCCAGTGGGGATACATATTGTTGTCAGTTTGGTAGGTGGTAGGACTTGTTCTTAGTCCGCCTGGCTAGCTAACACCATCCTTTCTAAGTCTAACGCCATAACAATGATGTTTTCGGCATTATTGTTCCGGCAGTGAGAGATAAGATAGCCAGTTCCTCAGTGATTAGTGCGCTTAAACCTTCAGCGTTATCACTACTTAACATCAGGTGTGATGAAGGCCAAGTGCTAGCCCGTTGAGGATTTAAAAAAAATCTCAAGCTCCGCGATGAGGTTTAGGTACCCAAATCAAAAGGATATTGTATCCGGATAGGAAATAATCAATTATGCAAACGAGATTGAATCATCATTAGAAACATCATAACCTATCATGACGTATCTAATGATCATAAGTACACTACCGCACACAAACGTACTCCAAATCCGTATTTGAATTAACATACTTTAGCTCATCTGAACTATCCGCAATATAAATGTAATGACAAGTACATAATGTAGTACTAGCTTTCCGCCCGCGGCTTCGCCCGCGTGGACTTCACGAAGTTATCTCGCGGGAATGTAGCCTATGTTCCTCTCCAGGCTACAAAGTATCTTTGTTCCAAATTTCAGCCAAATCCGTTGATTGAGTAACAAACATCCAAACTTTGACATTTATAATATTAGTAGAATGTAAGCCTTCCTGATCAGAAGGTCTAAGTAGCTAAATGTCCAACAGCGCGAAACGTCTGATGAGCAGTAAGTCTAATTAGCAGAATGTCTATGTAGCAAAACGTCCAACTATCAAATGGTCTGTATAGCAGAACATCTATTTAGCAAAAAGTCATTTGTGAAATGTGTACACTCATGATAAAAAGGAAAAGTCATTTGTAAATTACATTACATTTATTTGAGAAAAATAAAATCTGGATTAAAAAGCTAGTAGCGCCATAAATATTATTTGGATATTAGGCGCACAAATTCCCCTGCATTTTTTTTTTGATATGACCAAAGTGTATCAAAAATTCAAAGGGACTATCTTTTTGGCCCTCAAACTTTTACAGCTCTTTTGTATTTGGCATTAAACATTAAATCGATCTTCCTTCTTTTATTTCCTTCAAATAACATATTCTTGTATTTGCGATCTTGCCAAAGCGCTTCTTTTCTAAGAGCTTTATGTAATGCTAATCAAATAGCGCAAAAAAATGTTATTTACCATCAAAAAGATATGATTTAAGCTACATAGACCAAAGAATCTGTAGGTATGTACAAGTCTGTACGTACGTACATTTTATAATTCCGTGTCCGTTTCCCTCCCGATGTAATTTGTGTGTTGAATTTTGTGCCTGAGTATCCAGACATTTTGATAATGTGACGATTTGTTAAATAGATACAGACCATTTGATAGTTGGACGTTTTGCTACATAGATATTCTGCTAATTAGACTTACTGCTCATCAGACGTTTCGCGCTGTTGGACATTTAGCTACTTATACCTTCTGATCAGGAAGGAATGTAAGTGACAATAAAATTTAATGCCCCGTGCCCGTAACTGTTTTGTCAGTAGTTATTCGAGTGTTTAGCTAATCAAATTAGATGCAATTATACGAGATTTTTTTATGTTTACCTTCACCATGATTTTATTTTAAGTATAAGTAAGTATTTTCATTTATAAGTTTATACTTAATTGATATATATTTTTTCATTTAATATTAATATTCATTTTATTGCATTAGTTTCTTTACGACTGTCTAGCGAGTACAAAAATAAAATTCAGAGCAAACATCTATTTAGTGAGCTCAAATTATTAAGGTGCGCTTACACAAGCATTTTATTTATAATCTTTGCTTGGCAACTGTAATGGACCAACCTGGAGCAATTACAATAAATTGCCGTATTGTTTCGGGAATATTGCTTGTAATGGCTCCAAAAATTATCCCACATTAACCTTAATGTCGGAAAATTTTAGACTTTTTTTCTATTTAGTTTTTTTTTTGCCAACATCGCCGTAAATTACTAAATGTGGTCGTGACGTCGTAGCTGACATGTATTGACAGGAATTGAGCAATTTTAATTGCCCATGTAAGCGCTCCTTTACTTATTACTAGAGATGGGCCGACTAGTCAGGAAAGCCGACTATTCGGCAAAATAAACCGAATAATCGGCGCATAACAAATGAGATACAACAAATAATTTGTACTTGTTTTATAATTTCTAAACATTACTGAGAGTAAGTATCTAAAGTTAGGAACGTATTAATCAATCAGTAATTTTAAATAGATTTAATTATATCGGCGGGCGCAGCAAACTCAAAACGAACAAAATAAAAATGTAAACAAACACAAACGTCACAACACGCTCAGCGGCCGCGCGTTGACTGATGACGAAAAAGCCTGAACACCTCCGACAAGTACGTATAATCGACATTGCCGATTAGTCGGTTAGTCAGCAAATAGTATAGTCGGCCCATCACTACTTAATTCGAGGCTCAAAAATGACACCTAGAAGGTGTTATTGTTGATCGAAACCTAAAACTCTATATTGCAGACTTTTTAAACATTGTTCCAGTCTCATGGTTTCTTTGTCAACGACCGACCACGAGCACTTTTCAAGTGGATAATAATTAGGTTATTAAAAACGATTTTATTAAAAATGACTTTAGTGCAACAACTATCCTTTCATCACATTAAGCCTAATGAACACACTTTTCAATTTTAAAATAAGCAAATAGGAGCAATAAATAAAATTGCGTTTCCGTTGCATGATGCCACTATGCCGAAAGAAGTCAGTTAAAGTATAAGAAAAAAGATTGAAATTTTATTTGAGGTGGAAAATTATTAACAGAACCAATTTCAGAAACTGAATTAGACTATAATGAAAAGGCATAATTATAATGCAGATTTTAAAACGAAATTTCCCTTATGAAATAAAGTGATTTGATAAATTGCCATAACAAAACAAATTCATCAAAATGATTTACTTTCTTTGCCCAAACTGCGGCCCTCATTTCCAATAAATTCTGCTTCTTGACGTGCTTCTCACTCATGAAGGTTGGCCGCTAGTTTCCTGAACTTTTACCTACATATCTATTGCGAGGTGAAACAATTTTTGGACATAATCGAGCCCAATCCACTGTCGAATATTCCTCAGCCACGATTTCTTCCTACATCCAGCGCGCCTTAACCCACGATTATCAATTGGACCAGCATGTATCTTACGTATCTAAGCACATGGCCTAGGTATTCAATCTTGCGTTTTTTCACCATATGAAGAAGTTGCCTCAACTTTACCGCGCTGGAGAAAAGGTTTGCTTCCTACCTTCTGTGTCCAACTGATACGATAATGCAGTCATGTATCCTGAGACACTACATTCACTTTTTGACACTCTAGTTGTGACGTAACTCCATATTTCATCAGCAGCAGTAATGATTAGCTCTGTAGTCAGAGCATTCGCCCGCACTGAAGGGTTTGAATCCCACCAAAGCTATTTGAGAGACGGGTCGATGTTTTCTCGTATATCACTTTAATTGTGAAATAAAATAGCGTTTTAAATGCAAAAAACTAAAAAATACTGTTGAAGACTTACTCATATCTAACCTACCCTTAAATTCCTCCCATTTGCGGAAGATTTTAATGATGAGGAAATCTAAACTGGCTTTTCGACATTTGCATGTCTGGCTTAATAACAGTTACATAATGCATGAAACATCCACCAGCCCGTCCAGTCTCAGAGATTTTCGATGATCATCGTTCTGTCACTGTCAATTATCGACATAAACCGCCAGTTTTATTGTTGTCTTTTGCTTGTAAATTTTTTAGTGTATGATTACTTGTCATTGTGTGCGTACTGCATTTGTGAGAAAAACGGTGTCAATAATAATAAATGAGAGCTAGTAGAAAATGCTTCTTCCATAGTTATATTCTTTCACTGATAGTAAATAGTCAGTTTGACGAAACACTATATTTGTAGGCTTTTGATGTCATAATAATAAATGAGAGCTAGTAGAAAATGCTTCTTCCATAGTTATATTCTTTCACTGATACTAAATAGTCAGTTTGACGAAACACTATATTTGTAGGCTTTTGATGTCATCTATACTAATAATATAAAGAGGAAAGATTTGATTGTTTGTTTGTTTGCATCGAATAGGCTCCGAAACTACTGGACCGATTTAGAAAATTCTTTCACCATTAGAAAGCTACATTCTTCCCGAGTGACATAGGATATATTTTATACCGATATTCCCACGGGAACGGGTACCACGCGGGTGAAACCGCGAGGATCCGCTAGTTTCATAATAAAAGGTATTGCAGTGGTCGAAATTCTGGACTACGGCTACTACAAGATCTGCCATTTCGGGTGCTTAAAATAATCATTCATCGTCTTACAGAACTATGTGATGTGTGACTGTTACTATTAACATAAAAAGTTTTTGGCGGCAAATTTACACAGACCAATGTTGAATACGTAGGTTAGGGAAACGTTTTAATAATATTTGATCGATCGGCCGCGACGCCAGTTGTTATCATATTGAGAGTAAACCACCGAACGTTCGTACAGAACTTAGGTGTTTGGACCTTTTCAGCATTTTCGGCATCTCTCGCATTCGAGCTATTATATTATAACCACAAAATAATGAAAAAGAAGAGAAATATGGATCCACACTCTGACTAAAATACATACTATAACTAATTACACTCGAACTAATTGAATCGTGACCCACCATAAGTTCATTTAACAACAAAATATAATAATGTGTATGTGTGTGTAAGGATTTATGTGACAAAATTTGGCTTAGCACCGCGATGTAACTAGAACAGTTATATAACCAAAATACATGCGTACGAATTTCGTGGGCATCCGCTAGTAATAATATAATCCTCACAAATATATTGCTGAACCACCATTAACTCAGTTACGATAATCATTCAAGTATTTTGATGTATTGCTCTGAAATGATGTCACACTCATTATATTATCCATCAGAGAGAACGAATCAATCAAATTAAAGCGAATATAATAACGAGCGGACATTGTCATGTGACACGGCACTATAAAAACTATTTATAAAGATACACGTCCTGATATTGTGAAACTGATGAATAGACAATCATCACAATAGGTAGCAATAGCAATTGCAATGGTCTGTGATCATGAACATGAATCTAGATCACAGATATGAAAGACGGTTTATAACTTATTCAGCAAACTAATTAAAAACTTGATTAGCTGGTAAATTTAAAATCGATCTTAACACCAAATATTTTCTCATCGTTCATTTTGTAATTGTAGCAAACTACATATTATAAAACTTTATTGTGAAAATAAAGTTTGCTATCCACATCAGAACTAAAAACCAACGTTGGTGTGTAATTGATTAATTAAATTAATAATTGCTTCAGTTCTGTGGAACTTTTTTGTTTACACTCGCCTGTAAAAATAATGGCATGGACAAGTCGTAGAAGCATTGGCATTGATGAAGGATTGGTTTAGCAACCAAACTAAGACCAAGGTTCTACTTATTTATCTAGAGAGGCTTTTGAGATTTTTATCGAAAAGATAATCGTTGCCGATGAGCTTCCTGGCCCTCCACTCAATAGCTTCCAGCGTCTGGAGCTGGTATTTGGCGGAGCCATCCCAGAGATGAGAACAGTACTCCAAACACGATCGAATTCGCGCTTGGTATATAGATAGACTGAGCAGCTGTTCCGGCGTGAAGTACTTACCTTTACCTTTGCCAGAACGCCAAGCTTTTTAGACACTAATTGAGATTCACTCTCAATGAAAGAGCTAAAATTGAGAGATGGAGTCAAAGACATGCCGAGAGGATACACCTCGGAAAGTAGGAATCAGTTCGAAATTAAACCTTTTGGCAGAGAACAGACGCCTGGGTTTTAGATGGATTAAAACCAGATTGGCATCGCCCAAATCGGAGACGGCCAGAAGTGATAGGTTCATGCGTCTGACCATCTTGCCTCCGTCGCCTCCTTCTATGACACTGGACTGTTCGGCACCGGCTCGGGCATCAGACATGTAGCTCTCATCGTAATCAAGCCGACGGTGCTTAGGCGGTAGCCCCCCGGGTCCGATTGTCGGTCGGGTAAAGCCTTGTTCAAATATAAGCGAAATCGCTGTCGCGCTCGGTAGCGATACCGAGTTGGCACGCGATATCGCGAGCAAAAGCGATATCGCGAGTTATCGCCGCTATACTGCAAAAACGTACGAAATGACATTTTACCGAATTTGTCAAATACATGCTTGAATTTAAAATTGTTTGCTCTTTCGTCTGGTAAAATAAAATTTGTTTAAGCCGATCGATAGTTTTTAAAAAAATATTCTAATCGCCAGAAACGTAAATTATAACTATATTCTCGTTTATAAATAAATATTTAATAAAAAATTGCTTTAGACTTACCTAGTTGATCTTACACAAAAAGTGATAAATTAACTAGTGATAAAGTCCTATAAAATAAGCGATACTTAGGTACTCAATATTTTAAAATATAAGTTAATTTAAAATATTATCGTCTTCTTAACAAAAAAAAATAACTTAAAAATAAGAATAAGTATACTTAGGTAAGTATGTAAAAAAATATTTCAATAAAAAAGCTACAACCAACAAAATTGAGATATATGAAAATAGTTTAGGTAACTAATGAAGTTATTTTAATGTGCCAATACTCAATGCAACATCTAGTAGCGTAGACTAGTTTTGACGCATCCTACATCTATGTTCCGTCCGTCCGATGCCTAGTAGAATATTATGTAGGTGGTGGTAGTCGCAACCATACTAAATGCAACCACTTACGACATGTTGACTTTTTGTTGTTTCTGTTTAAGTACCCTCATTGTTGTGTCAAAATATTTGTATAAGTTTCTCAGTAAGTGAATTATTTGTAATTTTTATGAGAAATAAAGTTCTTTAACTATATTATATGATCAAACGATAGTTTAGAAGTTATGCTGAGGAAATACGTACTATACCTCACAATGTAGGGTATACTGTTTAACAAAAAGGTACCAAACAGAATTAACTACACGATTGCCTTACTCCTAACAATGAATTGGTATAGAACGTCTTTCCTCAGCGTCGTTTAGTAAGTTTTTGCAGTAAAACGGCGATATTTCATACCGAGGATGACAGCGATATCGCGTACCGACTCGGTATCGCTAGCGAACGCGACAGCGATATCGCTTATATTTGAACAAGGCTTAAATATTGGAAACCAACTTTTCAATATATTTCCTCGTGTATGTGGTAATACCCGCCATTGTTTCCAATTTCCATAATACTAGTGCTCAAGCTACTATAGTTTGGTATTGGAACAATGTATGTGAAGGTATCCAATATTAATTTATCTAAATTTATATCCAGCCGGCCTAGCATGAGCGGCTTTTATCGCGCGATATGATATGGTACGGCAAGTTGTCTTGCTTAACCCACTAAGGTGTAAGCAAGACGGCATGCCGTACCATATCATATCGCGTGTTATAAGCCGCTCATGCTAGGCCGGCAGGTACACAAACCGGTGGGGAGTCCGTATGATGAAAGCTTAACAATGCGGCTATCATGCCACACCCTGTCAAAAGCTTTAAGATATCAAGAGAAATGGCGAGTGCTTCTCCGTACTTCTCGATGGCTTCGCTCCATATGTAAAGTGGCGTATGCTAGATCTCCAAAGGGCCGCTTCGGCGAAACCCGTATTGAGGAGGTCGTTCGTTCGTTTCTGGATACGACAGGAGCCTATGGTTCAGTACACGTTCCATTATCTTACAGAGAATATGGTGACCGAGATGGGCCTGCAATTGGCAGTGTCGGCACGACTGCCCGTTTTAGGCACAGGTTGCACGTTGGCCAGCTTCCATGACTTTGATACTAGTCCCTTTGCCATAGATAAGCAGTATAAGCGTGATCATACCGGAACTAATTCAGGCGCGCAAGTTCTTAGAATTATGGCTGGTATACCATCCGGATTCCTGGTATTATTCACGTCCAGATCACGCAACGCTTTTCTTAGTTCGGTCTGCCTGATGCAGATTTCCGACATTTCCGAAGTCCCACAACTTGGTAAGCCCGATGGTACAGCATTGCCATGATGGTACACAGCAATATTTTTTCCAAAAAGTGCATACCTACTAAAACGAATGTTTTATTTTACCTTAATAATAGCGCCCTGACGCAGAATTAGGCAGCTTTGAAGTAAATTGACATTCGTTGTTAGTTTTCATTAATTGTTGAGTACAAGCTGACGGTGACTTGTAGTTTCATTGACAACTTAATGGTGCCGCGTCACTGCTCCATAATTTTGCAACGACTTAAATTGTAATAAATTGTTACGAAATTTTATACTTTTAAGCGATTCTTAAAATTACAAATGAAAAAAGTTTACTTACTACAATTTTTCGGTTCTTTTCAAAAGTATATTTCTTTTTGTTCCTATTTTGTGTTTTAGCTAAAGGTCCGGAAAAAAACAGAATCTATATGGAATAATAATCTATATATATAAAAATGAATCCCTATTTCCCTTGGTCACGACATCACGCATGAACGGCTGGACCGATTTGGCTAATTTTGGTCTTGAAATGTTCGTGGAAGTCCAAGGAAGGTTTTAAGGGTGAGAAATCTATATATATAAAAATGAATCCCTATTTCCCTTGGTCACGACATCACGCATGAACGGCTGGACCGATTTGGCTAATTTTGGTCTTGAAATGTTCGTGGAAGTCCAAGGAAGGTTTTAAGGGTGAGAAAATAGGGGAAGGAGGGGTAAGTAGGGGTAGAGTAGAAGTAGGGTAGGGTAAAAGTAGGGTAGGGTAGGGTAGGGGTAGGGTAGGGATAGGGATAGGGTAGGGGTAGGAGTAGGGTAGGGGTAGAGTAGGGGTAGGGTAGGGTAGGGTAGGGCAGGGGTAGGGGTAGGGGTAGGGGTAGGGGTTGGGTATGGGTAGGGGAGGGGTAGGGTAGGGTAGGGTGGAGCAGGGGGTAGGGCCACGGGAACGAAGTCGCGCTGGGTCAGCTAGTAAGTTATATTTTTTTCATATAAATTTTGACGACCTATAAGTCCGGAGTAAGTATGTGAACCCGAAACAAAATCGATGGGGTATATGAGCTACCCTATCGATTTCGTCGCTGCCCTTACAGTAGTGAGGTGTAAAAATAAATGCATTATAAATAAATTCATTCCTTAAACTTTATTCTTTATTCGTTTAATTCTTAAACTTTTTTCCTTTTTTTAGACCTGATAGTTATTGACTGTTGATGAAAAATGTATAAAAAATACCATCCCCCCTCTTATTTCCGAAGTGAGCAAAGAGAAAAATCTGAAATTATTTTATGTGATAGAAGTTTATGTAAGGATTACAGGAAAAATAAAACGATGTCTCTAAATAGTAAAATTTTTCAGAAATCATTAACAAAAATTTCTTAGTTCCACTATCGGTCAAGAGATGGCACTGACCTAAAACTGCAATATTCTACACCGCAAATTCTCTGAATATAGATAATATACATTTTCACGTTTTATTTATTAATATTTATGATGGTACGGAACCCTCGGTGCGCGAGTCCGACTGGCTCTTGACCGGTTTTTTTTTTCAGATAAGTTACTGACAAGCAATAACGTATTTACTCATATTAATTCTGTATATTTTTACTAGTCCACTGTTCCTAATTTCTCGCAGTTGGACCCAGTGTGGGCGTAATGAGTTAGATGGCGTAACAATTAATAGGCGATGAGGCGTACATCTTCAATTACTGTAGTGACATATTAACGTATTAACCTGCTTTGTATTATTTTCTTTACCGCCAAGCGGTAGTCCGACATTAGGTTTATCATAAGGTGGTATGGAATTAAACTTCTATCGATATTCAAAATGCCATTTCTATATTATATTTAATGTTGTCCAGTCTGAGAAAGTTAACTGCAGTATGTTTCAAAATTAAGATATTAGAAAGTGGCACTAGTATAGATATAGACGCGTGAGAATTTTTCAACATCAATTTCATCAACAACAACGTACAAAATAAAACAAAGAAAATATAGACTGAAATATCCTGCCGCTTCTTTTCAGGATAATATCTCCTATCGTCGTTGGGATTACTGATCCTGTGGCATCAGTTTTCTTTTGTGTTAGTCACTGTATTTCGTATCGAAAATTTTCACTTTCTCGAAAATAGAAAATATCTTCAAATATTTCATCTCCCTCATGTTTTTTTTTATCTTAGCTCTGAGTAAACTGATATTGACATGATCAATTTTATTAATATTTTTATATTCAAAATTATCTGTAAGTACTCACCATATTTTTTTACTGTAGATGATTAAAAAATGTTGAAAGAGATGGATAACATAATATTTTTGCTGGGAAGTATTGTGTTAAATCAGAAATCTATCAAGGAAAACTTTATATTCGTAAATATTGACTCATTCCGAAACACTGATTACACAAGGACCTGCCCCGTGTGTACAATCCAGATAGCTTTTATTTCGATAAAAGCACTCAATCATATTATCGACAGATTACTGTATTACTGTTTACTGACAAGATTGAATAATACGTAAGTCGTGCAAACAATGTCGGTCTATATGAAATCTAGTATCATCATTCGCATCTATTTTTACCTTAGGCATAGAACGCCTGCATCCGTTGTGCCAATATCGTAAGCTGTTTCAGCAACACTACATGTGTGCATTGCGACGACTACAAAATAACTATTTTATTTAAAACTAACGCTCTGCCCGAGATATTCACAGACTCTCTGACACCCTTTTTAACTCATTAGGGAGAAAATTTCCAAAAATCCTCTCTTAGTGCTCCCCATACTCCCCAAGGACTACGCCAATTTTTCAGCTTCTTGCGCCCATTAGTTTCGGCTGTGCGTTGTCTGACAGTCAGTCAGTAACGCAAAAGTTTTATATAACCAGAAGATTGAGTGCAGCTATCATCTTGAATTCGCCGCACTATTGATATAGCTAACGTAGACTATTTCTATTTCTTGTTGTTTGTCATCAGGTATTTTTCATTTATCAAAACTTCTTGAGTATATCTATTGAATGGACGCGTCTCTTTCAGCCCGAGTGTCCGACTCATCGCCACAATACAATCTGCAGATTTCACAATCGTTGTGTGATCCAATTAGTTTTACGTCGGTATATACTTCGCACAACATGTGGCTGTAATGACTTTATAGTTTTAAAAATACACACATCAAGCGCCGCGGTAACGGCAGTTATGACTTCTAAATCGTCGTTCAGTGTACTTTCTTTATTATTATGTACTGCTGTATGTAATAAAATATATTGAGACATACACATTACATACGCGCACTGGCTGCTATTATTTGGTCTTGCATCTTCAATGACTTTCTCATTTTAGGTTATAAGTAAGAATTAAGTTCTCGTAAAATAAAAGAATCTTATTACGAAATTGGGATAAGTAAATATAAGATAATGTGAAGTTGTTTAGACAGTAGGTTCGTAAGATGTAAAATGAATAAAAGTGGAAAATGAATAATGTTACGAATAATTGTGCCAATTGATAAAAAAAGGGAATTCATTTTTTACTTTTCAAAACATCTAAAATAAAATGAAAATAAATGTTTTGTGGAACAGATTTTATTTATTATGCAAGACACTAGGGATTTTTATGGTATCGGAACGTCGTCGGTCAAAGGATAATGACACAATTGTTCGTGTAAAACAATTTATTTGGCTTTTCGTAAAATGGCATTGTGCACAAAATGTAAATGCGGTTTTCAATACTATTTTTTATATTTTACTATTTAACAAAAAAGTGCAATGATATCCTATGTACAAAACATTCACAATGTTTGCATCCATTCACAAGCACGCGCACAATGAATAAGGAATCGTTATGCAATGAGTCCATTATATACTCCGTAAAACATTAAAAAATAATTCCCTTCAATTTGGATCAGCTAGGGATAGAGCCGTCAACAACATAATGAAAGCACATCGCCATAAAGTCGAAAGATGATGTCACTAGAGCGCGGTGCATATGAATGGGATGCAAGCGTGAGTGCAGTGCCACGGCAGTTGCAGTCTGCAGACGGCGACGGCGCAGGCGCGTCAGCGGGGGGCGGGTGGCAGGTGCATCAGTGCAGGCGCATTCACCTGACGTTGGCGGTTGGTTTTCAGCAGCCGCGCATGGAACGAGCCCGGCGTGTCGATGGTGTGCTGGCGCGACAGGGCCGCGTGGGGCACGCTCATCGAGCTCTGCCGGAACCATGGCAGCGATATCTTCCGCCTGCTCTTGTGTTGTTTGGTGCCCGCGGGCGGCGGGGTCGTGCCCATGGCGCCGGCACGTGCCCGCGGGCGCGAGGTGCGAACGCGCGCCGCCACCGTCCGACGAGACGCGCGGCGCTCTCGCCACTGCCGCCGCGCGGCGCGGCGCGGCTCGCCCTTCTTCGTCGTCGCTCGCTCTTACACGCTCGCTCACTACGCAGCCTCCGTATCGAGCCACACTTCCCGAATTTATTTTACTGAGGGTCCCGCCGCCACGCAAAGGACTCTCCTAATCCGTTCAGGACGCCTGAATTATATCTGCACTTACGACACCGGCGGAGTAGCTTTGATTTTGGTTGCCCATCTACGTACCAGAGATACTTTATTATTTTAGGAAAAAAAAATGCTAACGTTACCAACACAGCCGTCGTTAACAATAGGTAAATAGATATTTTTACTTTGGAAAATTATGTAAATTGCATTGAAAATTATCCTTAAATAACTTCCTAGTATTACAAAGTTCCCGTAATACTCGTAGCTTATCCTGGTAATACCGTGAAGAAATTCTTATTCTAAAAACCTTGCAAGTTTTATAACAAGAATATCTTGAGTGGAACACTTTTGTCTTACCCTCAAGGCACCTTTGCGGTTTAGTTCTGACACGTACATCTATGTAAGTAAACGTAGTTTGTAAAAGGGATACATTTTCTTACGCCCAATGAATAATACAGATTTAATTATAAATATTATAAACTAGAAAAGTAATTCTTTACTTCTTTATTCTTTATTTTACCTTTGTATGACGTATCACTGTTTTCCATGGAATCGTGGAGATAAAGCTTTGACGTAATATGTATAACACTTCAACAGAGCCGGAACTTTCATTGGAATATTAACTACTAACTGTTTTGTCTCTAGTATTATGCAAGGAAAAGTTATTTGAGTGTGATAAAAGTTTTTTTATTGGCGTAATTGTATTAAAATATAGTGAAATATAAATATAATGATAAATCAATACATCTTTGGCGATTGATACTTATATTTTTTGTAATTCGCACAGACAGGTAACCTGAACCTGTCATAATCAAATTAGTGTTTAATTGATGAACCATTTGCGTTCGTCTGCGGGATCGAGCCCAGTGGCGCGTCGCCAGTTGCGACATTAGCACTTAATGCCTGTAAGGCTCAACTTACACTGGAGCAGAGTCGAAGCGTGTCGGCGCGTCACGTCTCGCGTCCATTTCTTTGTTGCCAATATGGAGTCGCGCAAATTCACGCTTCGACGCTCATCGACGCTGGTTAGTTTCCGTAAAACAAATTTGTACCTTAATAATTAGAAAAGGGATGAAATTTAATGACCACCAAAAACAATCGTTACCCTAAACAGCCTCACACAAAAAAAATATAATATGTATAAATAAATGAAACCTGTACCAAAATCTTAAGTCATGCCGGCACTACAAAAACTTTTCATAACCCAAAAAGGCAACGCGTGCACCAAATTTTAACTAGCAAAGTTTTGTGTCATATCACTACGTTTGCCATAAAATGTATGTGTCACCGGAAAATAACAAGAACCGCAAATTTATAATTTTCCTAGGAAATTTATAAATTTACGGAAGTCCTGTAGCGCAGCGCAGCGAAGCGATTGCCTTAAATTTCGTGGTTATTTTTTTTTAGGAAATTTATAAATTTGCGGTTTTTATTATTTTCCGGTGACATGCATATAACCAAGTAAGTATAATATTGATGGCAAATTGGTTGAGTCTAACGGCTTTATTCCCACCCCTCTCACCCGTCGCTACACCGTCACCGCTAATTTTAGAATTACACTGAGGACTGCCTTATTAAGTTTTAAATTTATTTGTATGTAAACTGCCGCTTTTAATGGTAGCCATTAATAAATGAATGCAAACTAATGTTTTTGGGGGGCCGTTATTTTATTGAAAGCTCTAAAGAGCTCAGCCTTTAGTAAACATTTTACGGTAGTATCGGTAAACCTTTAGTACTTCATTTATATATTTTGGGTAAACAATGATTTTTATATATTAATTTACTTTATTAGGGTAAAATTGTGTAACATATTTTTTAAATAAAATGCGAATACATTTATGGTGCATGCGTGGCCTTTTTGGGTAGCTCAGCGATTATTCTGAAGATACTTGCCTTTTTTAGGTTAGCAGACTTTACGTTTATTGGTGATAAGTTCATATTAAAATGGGGATTAAATTCTGGTAAGTACTTACGATTTTTTGGGCGTTATATTTCATTATATCTGGTGATTGCTTAAACCTAAGCCATTACAAAATAGAGATAAATATGTTAAGATAAAAAACATGACGCGACGCTTCGACTCTGCGCCTGTGTGAGTTGAGCCTAACAGCTATGTAAGCGGCACACTGCATGCATGTGCTAATAGTTGCTATACAATGTGGAGACATGCGACAATAAATGTCCTACATCTGATAACGGTCCCAGTCTGCATAATATGTAAAATTTATTTTAAAAATCCTTTAATTTATCACAGTAAATAATTTTACATTTGTAATTTTCTTCACGACCCATGTAAAGAGTACCAATTTACTGTTTAAATGGTGCCAAAAGTTCATGTCATCGCCGTCGTCTCGTGTCCCGTTGTCATTGATCTGACTTTGTATTGTATTAGAGCGGCTTCACATTAGGTCGCATCGCAACTCGTCGCAAGTAGTCAGCCGCGCGTCTTTCATACATATTTGAAAGCCGCGAGCTGTGTAGCCAACCTTACAACGGATGTTATATTATGTATATGTTTTGGTCCTAATTATTTTGATTGAAAAAAATATTATTTTTAAATTTTTTAACCTAGGAATTTATTGATATTTTCAAAATAATTCTATGATGACATAATTTACTGTCGCATTGTCTTCACATTGTACATGTAATGAATCAGCTAGTATGCAGGGGTTGATTTCATAGATTTTAGCACTATACTTTTAATTTACTGCCATTAATTTACTAACTTCAATATTTATTAAAGTTAAGTACTTATAGCAATTTAGTGGTGATTATAATATGACGACCGAGAATTCAACGACCACTACATACTAGCTTATAAAACACAATGCAAGCTGATCGACAATCGGGCACTAATTCAATTATATTACGGGCCAAATACCAATTAATAGCATCGCATTGTCCCACCGCTATTAATTTACAGCAAAAGCGTTCAAATCAGAGATTATTGGATTATACCAGTTGTTTCGTAATTAGTGTCTACTTGAAAATCCGATTGAATTAATTAAGAAAAGTGCAGGTTTTAGCTAAAATTCAGAAGTAACTTTTTGTGTGCATTATTCTGGGTAAGTACCTATAACTATATTTGCGTATTTATTTTATCAAAATGCTGTATTAGAAATTGGATTTCATTTATCGTATATGTAATCTATATATATAAAATCGAAGGGACATAACTCACTCATCACGAAATCTCGAAACCTACTAGACCAATGAAGATGAAATTTGCCAAGAAGGTAGATTATGACTAGGAGACGTCCGCTAAGAACGGATTTTGGGAAACTCCCCCCCTAAAGGGGTAAAATGGGGGGGTTAGGGTTATATAGAACTTCCTCATTTATGGATTTAGAAGCATGAACATTGGTACGTTAGATAACTGGTTACGACTGAAAATGATCTGAGTAAGCAAACTAAAAAAAACTCCCCTTAATAGGGTAAAATGGGGGGATAAAGTTTATATGGAACTTCCTCATTTCTGAACTTAGAAGTATGGAAATTGGTATGTTGGATACTGGTCACGATTGAAAATGATCTGCGTATGCGAAGTTATAAAAAAACTCCTAAAAGGGTAGAAAGGGGGGACTAAGGCTTATATGAAAACTTCCTCATTTCTGGACTTATGAGTATGGAAATTGGTATGAAGGATTGGTCATCATTACAAATAATCTGCGTAGGCAAAATAAAAAACCCTAATAGGGTAGAAAGGGGGGGGGGGGTTAATGTTTATATAGGGTGGGTGGGGGGTATTAATCAGGATAATTGAACTCTGGCCTCGAAAATTTCATACGGTTTTTTATACTCGGGAAAAAGTACAGTTTTTTTTATTCACTTTATTCAATGAAGCATGGGTCCCATGACAGCTTATTTTCGTGCAAAGCAAAAAGTTCGTTATTCATTGCATATGCATTGGAAAATCTAGAAAATCAGTATTACACATTTATTAGATAAGTATTGAATTGTTTTTTTGCATTTTGGTAGTTCAAGAGTAGGAGAATGTCCGAATATTATTCATACGAAAGTAGCTCCTGTTTGTCTAGGTATCGTTACCTTCATAAGAATGCCTAAACAACCGTTCGGGCTTTCATGAAATTTGGTATATAGAGCAGTGGGTAGAGTGCGCGACCTGCGATTGCTGAGGTTATGTGACTTTTGCAATGGTCTATCACGGGATTGCTGTTAAAAAATATATCGCGCTTCGGAAGACACTCTTTTCGTATACCGCTAACGGCATGTTGGACTCAGTCAGACAAGGTCTGTCTCTCGCCGCGCCCAGCCCTCCCGCCAAGCATAATAGGTTTCGCGTCAGGGCTGGGCGGTTCTAACCCCTGCCCCGCCCCCTGACGACCTCGAAAGCTCGACAGGAGGCGGGGCAGGAGGAGAGAGCCTCTTCTCAATCTCCCCATAAGGTTACCCACTCCGGGTGGGCGGCTGACCAGATGGGGCGGTTGAGAGTAGGCACCACTACCAACTAAACCCCTCACTACTTGCTCTCCGCCGTCAGTTTTAAGCACACCGACTGTGGGGGGGCCGTGGTGGTATGCACCCCCTGCGGCCTGACGGTTGGCCCGTTTCCGGGCCCCTGCGCGGCGGGAATGGCCGAGCAAGCGGGGCCTCCCAAGACAACCGGGGGGGGGGGGGGGGGGGGGACCGTGCAATCCAGACGGCAGTTAACCGGCCGTAAGGCCAGCTAACCCGCCCGGACCGCACCGCCCCACTAGAGGGGAATGAGGCGCGCAAAGCGCAGCCACCTTCGCCCCGGCCGCCTTCGTCGAAGACGGTCCACATGAGCCTCCTGCTCGCGGATCCGCTCCGACGCCTCCTTCTGCGAGATGACATCCTCGCAGAAGGAGATTGCCGCCTGCCAGGACCTGTCACTATCAAGCATGGCACGAGCCACACTTGATAGCGAGAGGTCCATCCCTACCACGGCGCGCAGATCGCGACGCTGGGATGCCCAGGCAGGGCACACCTGTAAGGTGTGCTCCGCGCTGTCCACCCCAGCGCCGCAATCATGGCACCGTGTGGTCGCTTCCCTTCTTATCCGACACAGGTATTTTCCAAAGCACCCGTGCCCGGAAAACACCTGCGTCAGCCTGAAGGTCAGCGACCCATGCCGGCGATGACACCACTCTCGGAGGAGAGGACGGACGGCATCGATCGTCCGCCTCCCAGCTGATTCCCCATCCAGCCTCCCCTCCCATAAACCCATGAACCGCCCGTCGGCTACACGCCGGGCCGCGAACAACTCCTCGAGGGTCACCCTACCCCCCCCTGCGAGCAGCGCTCGACGCTCAAGGTACAGCTCCCTGAGGACCCGAGCGTCTAGCTCCCAGGGAGGGGTACCCGCCAAAACGCAGGCCGCCGCGTGGGACATTGTCCTATAGCCCCGGACTATCCGGGTAGCTATGGCCCTCTGGGGCCGACGAAGCAGACGACTGTTTGTGGCGTTTAATTTGTCGGCCCACACTGGCGCCCCATAGAGGGCCATACTCCTCAAAACGCCCGCGTATAATTTGCGGCACCTGTCTCCAGGACCTCCGAGGTTTGGCAAGACCTTCCCAAGTGCACCCGCCGCCTTTGCCACCCTTGGGACCAATTCTTTAAAATGAGCCTCAAAGCTCCACCGCCCGTCGAGAACCAGCACCAAGTATTTGATCGACGGGCGCACTCTGACGCCGTCCACCGTCAGTGCGGCTCCCATTGGGGGGGCCCTGCGCGGCCCGTGAAAGACCACCGCCTCAGTCTTGTCCAACGCGACACTGAGCCCGAGCAGCCCAATCCGCTCAACAACAAGGGAGGACCCTACATTTGCCAGCCTCCTGGCCTCCTCAAATGACTCACCCCGGGCAGTGACGAGCGTATCGTAGCGTAGCAGAATACGCTCATCCGGGGGAGTAGGACACCTCTGAGGAGCCAGTCGTATCCGATGTTCCACAGGAGCGGCCCCAATACCGATCCCTGTGGAACACCGCACACCATCTCCCTCTCTATCAAGTTCCCATCGCCGGAGGGGTAAATGACCTTCCTATTGAGGAGGTAACTTTCCACTATGGCCACCAGATACGGCGGCAGGCCGTGATATTGGAGCCCGTCCTTGATGGCACTGAAAGGAAGTGTGTTGAAGGCATTGCGGATGTCCAGGGACACCGCAACGACCACTTCCCCTCTCTCCGCCGCTCGCTCCGAAAACTCCCTCAGTGCCAGTAGGGCGTCCACAGTGCACCGCTGCCTCCGGAAACCAAACTGGTTCTCCGCCAGGTCAGGACCTACCGTTTCGAGATGCTGGACAATACGATCAACGATGATCCGTTCCAGCATCTTGGCGGTCTCGTCCAGGAGGACGACCGGACGGTAGGCTGACGGAGAGTCCAGCGGCCGGCCCTCTTTGAAAAGGAGACACAGGCGGCCGATCTTCCACCTGTCCGGAAACTCCCCCGACTCCAGGCAGTCCGAAAATAACTCCCGGAGTGTCTCTCCCAGGTGTTTAAAAGCCGTGGGCAGAATTCGGCCAGGGATGCCATCCGGGCCCGGCGCCTTCTTCTTATGCCGCAGACGGTCAATCACGCCCTCCATCTCCGCCTCCGACACCGCATAAAATCCGGAGTCTAGCTCTCGGGGGCTCCGTGGGTTGCCCTATACACTATAGAATGGGCCTGTGAGGCAGGTCATGGCCCATTCTCTTATTTATCCATCTATATGAAGGCCTGTGTCCCAGCAGCGGGGTCATTAAAATGCAATGTAGTACTTATACCTACTCGCGGACGTAGTCGCGGCCGACCATTAATATTCCTATTTCTACTATCTCTACTATTATTATAAATGCGAAATTCTATATGCTCACGTCAAAACGGCAGAATAAATTTTGATGAAATTTGGAATGGAGATAGTTTGAGTGTGACCCTATTAGGAAGGACATAGGCGAATTGTTACCGCGGGAATAAGGCTCATTCCCATGGTAAAATAAGTTTTAGCGCGGGCAAAGCTGTGGAATGGAATTGTTATTATTTAAGGTGATAGTTTGAGTTCATGAGAAGGATTACTTATATTTAGAATAGAGACAGTTTAAGGCCCTGGAAAGGACATATTTTACTTTTAACCGCGGGAAATCTCATTGCTATGGAAAAATCATTTAAAGCGCGGGCTAATTTGGGGGCAGAAATTGGTAGTTAAGTAAATAATTTGAGACCCTAGCAAGGATTATAATAGGCTACTTTTTACCACACGGGAAAATCAATAAGTAGGTGTTATTTGTTTGTCCGTCTTTCATGTCCAAACGGAGTATCGGATCAATGTGATTATCGGTACGGGGGTAGATTGGGAGCCGGAGAGTGACATAGTTTATCCCTCCGTCAGGTAATCAGGTGTGGTACACGCGGGCGAAGCCGCGGGCGGTAAGCTAGTATTTTATATAACTTACGAGCAAAAACTAATCGTAATCCACTTATATATAAAAAAATAATCGCCGAAATGTGTGTAAGCGCATTACTTTAGAGCGACTGCACCAAATTAGATAATTCTGTTTTTGTAGTGTTTGGTATTATTAGGACGAGGTTTGTATAACAGAAAATTTATAGATGGCGCTACTCGTGCAGAGCTGGGGCGGGCGGGAGGAGTGTGTAGCAAACGGTCTCCATACAAGCGGCGATAACGTTTTCCACCCTCTAAACCTTAACATACAGCAATGAATTTGCGGTATGTTGTTGAAATGAAGAATTACGTAGGCTGTACGTTTTGTTATTTTTAATATTCACTGTAGATTTGAAAATATTGGTACTTTTTTGTTTTGTATGAAATCACTAAAGTGCAAATATTTCAAAATTTATGATAAATATAAAAAAAAAACAAAACTTACGGCCCTACTACAACATACCGAAACACAATACAAATTTCTAGACTACTACTCGCGGGATTTCAATAACAAATTATTTTACCTTTAATCATAGGAAAATATTACAATAGTTGAGTATTTTTCATAGTTCTTTGTAATGCATGTGTCACAGGCGGATGGTTGAATCCGGTGGATGGTTAAGTATGGCAGCATGTATCCCTCGTTAGTCCTGTAGAACACGTGATAGGTTAAAAATTTAAGGCAATCGCGAAGCGCAGCGAAGCGATCGTCTTAAATTTCGTGGTTATTTTTTTGTTTGTGACTCCGTCAACCTATGGGAAGAAGCTTACGGAAAAAATGATCGGCCTAGGCGTTTAATTGAATGGCGGTTTCAACCAGTTGGCTGCGACATATGCATGCCTTTAGCAACGACATGTTTATTATTTGTAAATTACGTTGCTTCTCTTGAATTGTACTTAGCTGTTGAGTTTTTTCGCCCGTTTATCTTGTCAGTTAAAAGATGTAGATCTAGCAACGCCATAATTATTTGAAATGCATTGCTTCTCTAAAAGATGAGAATTTTATTTTGCTCGTTTTTCTTATCAGTTAAAAGATGTCCTTAAAAAGTGGCAAAAAATTAGGAGAATTTATAAGATTTTTTAATCCAGATGATAAAAAGTGTTAAACTTTGACTTTGGAATGAAGCCATTCAAAAGTTTAAATTACTCATATATTAGGATTAAGTGAATGAAAGAACAGGTAAGGTAAGGCGTAATTTATGAATTTACTAGCGGTCGCCCGCGGTTTCACCCGCGTGGTTCCCGTTCCCGTGGGAATATCGGGATAAAAAGTACATATAAACCTTTCTTTTGAATCACTCTATCTATTAAAAAAAAACGCATCAAAATCCATTGCGTAGTTTCAAAGATTTAAGCATACAAAGGGACATAGGGACAGAGAAAGCGACTTTGTTTTATACTATGTAGTGATAATAACGCGAAGGTATTAAATTGTCTGTCTTGATTTATGCCGTTACGTTGAGTGAGAGTAAAAGGATGACGTATGCATTTTTGTGTATATTGTGTTTGCTTCAACTGCTCTTGCAGGAATTTAATGAAGGTACGTTGACTTAACAAGATATTGAATAACATATTTATAGACCAAAAAAAGGAAAAAATACTGCTGTAAAATGTATTTAAAATTACTTTCTGTCTGGCTTTTCCAATATGCAGTAAGCACGAAATTGATTGTCAATTATGTTAACGTGGAAGGCTCGCTTTAATACGGGCGAATTTCTGAATTTCAGCCGATATTTGGGTTTTCGGTTTATAGACAAATCGCGGGCGAGCCCTGCAGGCCTGTCAATTACGCAATGTTATTCAGATCGATGCAAAAGCGGCCCGATACTTGAGCTTTAGTTACCTACTCATCACATTAAGGACGATAGAATACACGCCCTGCGGTTATGACATTTACCAAAATTTTACAGATTTTTGTACTTACAGCTAAAAATATAAGTATGTTGACAAATCTGGTACTTGATTGAAAATCAACTTAAACTAGTAACATCATCGGATTTTTAAGATGGTAGTTATAATAAGAGATTAAAGCGTTGACTGTACCTAGTACGCTTGTCACCTGTTATGTCACATTAAAGATAAATCATAATAATTTATCTTTTTATCTTTATTGTAAAATTACGTTCGTATCAACAGGTATTTTTATGGGATAAATATTGGCATCCCCTTAAGATTAAAAGATATTCATTGACTCATTTTCATGGACAATAATCCCTATCGGATTTGATTAAAACATCACAACACAACGCAAGGACCAACTTCCATAAACTTGGTGCAATTTCGCAAAACCTCCCGGAAAGTATTTAGTTTTAGTAGCGAATCAAATCGGTTTACTGGCCGTTGCACTAATTAATTGCGGAGGTCGACGTAGCCGCGGCGGCGGCGACGGTGATAAAATCAAAATCATTCCCTACTCTCATTATGTATGGTATGTACGTATGTGTATGTACGTACAGTAGGTAGATAAAAACTTCGTCAGTTATCTAAAGATGCATTCCTTTATTCCATTTCATTCCTTCATACGTTCTTATTATACTCTTTATTGCACATTAAAAACTCTTAGTACCAATTAAAGAAGACAACAGCTGGATATGATAAAAAAATACTTTATTATTATTTCGAATGTTAGGGGCTATGCATCTCCCATAAGAGATGTAGCCACTGCGAGCTGGAAGATCAATTGTGACTCACCACCTGGTTCAAAATTACTTACTCGTTACATTAACAAAGGTCAAACAATTAATTTCAAACACATTATTTGACCTACGTCTAGTTTCATATCAACATCAAACCATTTTATTACTCTATTCATTACGAAGTTTGGATTAGATATGTTCTATTTATTTGTCAGTGTCTGTCAGTGGTTTTGTATTTCTTGCAATAGTTACCACAGCAACTATATCACAGAATATATAATACTACTACTATATCATGGTCACCGATGTTTTATATTGTATGGCATGACGTGTTGCGTATGACTAAATTCTAAAATGACATTGCGACGCAATACGCCTCGATCGGTAAAACAGACCTATTGCAGAGAGAGCAAACTAAAATAGACCTTTTGGTGACGAAACTTTTCTTACTCGCATTGTACAAAGAGGAGATAGTTATTACAGTGACCCGATTCTCATGGATATTGGACGCCATAACGAAAGCATAAAGTGAAGAAGTGTATTGCAATCTTTTATCTACATTTATTATTAAAATTCTTAAAAACTAGTTATTTTAATTTTTAGTTTTTTGCATTCACAATGCAATTTTTATTATTGAAAAATGGAAAATGAAGTATTTAGAAAAAATCGACCCGTCTCACAACCAGCTCCGGTGGGACTCGAACCCACGACCTTTCGCTTTCCGGAGGAGAGCAGTCGCCCGGTCGATTTTTTCTAAATACTTCATTTTCCATTTTTATTAAAAACTAATTAAATAATAAAATATATTGTATTGTATTCACAAATATTCCGAAAGTTTCCGTGTCGGATTGTTTCCGAAGTCGAATGCCAACTATAGTTTCCGTCAGGAGGCCAAATCGCTATTAACAAACTCTTTGGAAAAGGGAGGGAGGATCCGCTATCACAGACTAGTTAGTAAACAAACATCTTACTGTAAAGAGCATTTACAAAACGTAGTGACAATGACCCGGCATGGTGTTATTGTTCATCGAAGCCCGGTTGATAGTATAAGATAACATAATCACAAATATTGCAGTTTACTAACATAAACGTATCCTAAATCGCAACATGTTATCTATGCAACGATAAAACATACATTATAGTACCTACTATTAACATAAAAATTAAATAAATGTTCATAGTACAGGTAAAAATAGCATATTTCGGCTGTAAAATACTCGTATGTACGTACATCAATGAAACTTTATTTATAACTCTATCATGGCACTAGAAATAAGGATCTGCCGAGTCCAACGGTCATATTTAGTCTTATTTTATCTGTACTATCAAATTTAAGCGTGTAGCAGGCTTTATAAACGCGACGTTTAGCCACTTGTTACGAGAAAAAAGATACGCTAGATTTGAATAAGTTTTTAAATGCAGCATATTTATGCCCCAAGACATACAGAATAAACAGTAAAAAAATCTCTTATATCCGGAAAATCCGGAAATTAATGGTGTTGGTTTAAAAAGACGTTATAAAACCACACACTGTTCGACTTCACGCGTATATTAACTTCACCTGTAAAATGAAAATCTTGGAATTCAATTTTAACCTACTTCTCACTGTCGTATCGATTTGAAACTTTGCAAAGAAATTGTGTGGTCTAATTTTAAAACAAGTTTTTTGTTAAAACTTCGTTTTTATGACAAGCTTTTTTGCTGACTGTACTTTAATTGTATTGTCATCCAAACCAAACCTGCTATGGAATTGCGTAAAATCAATGGAATTCGATGACAATTTAATAATTTGCTACAATGGAGCTGATCTGATGATGGAGTCAAGAGGTGGGCAATAGAACTATAGATCTTCTGATGAGAGATATTCGTTACACTTGGTGGTGAAGGTCTCATGATGGAGCAGGGAGGAAGCCAGTGGCACTCCTTAATGACTACAAGGAAACCACTCGAGATTGGGGTCATTTGTTTCGCTCTAATGAGACATATTCGCTACACTTGGTGGTGAAGGCCTGATTATATAAAAGTGTGTTTTTTAAACTATATACCTATTATTAACCATTATTTGCAAGTAGTAAGTAACTAGTATTCTAGTACCAAAGTCGTCAAAGAAAAAGGCTGCCCGCATCCAGCGGCTTCCCGCGACCTTGACCAGATCGCCGGTCTACCTCGTAGGAGGCCTGCCCACGGAACGTCGCTCGTCCGGTACGCGGTCGCCATTTGAGAACCTTTTTTCCCCAACGGCCATCGGTTCTTCGTGCTACGTGTCCTGCCCACTGCCACTTCAACTGGGAATTGTCGGTTGTTTTAGTTCTCCTGCGGATCTCATCATTTCTGATTCGATCGCGCAGGGAAATACCAAGCATCGTACCTCCGCTACCGTACCCATACCCCCTCCCCTAGAGACTCACAATTATACCTAATGTACCTAAAATTAAATTTTTCCTAGTTTCTGTCTCCTATAGAATCAGTTTGCCCCTAAGGCCACGGGCTGGTAAATTGCCCCCCACGCCTGGGCGATTGACTGGCGATCCTTGATCCGAAATATCATTCGTGACCTCAGCTGGGGCTCGAAATTGAGAACCAGGGTAGATTCTGAAGTAGTCATTAACTAACTACTTAACTTCATTTACGTCGCCAGAAATGTTCATCTGTCAGAATATCGTTGGAGTTATTAGGCAGAAATATCATGATCAAGCTTAATACCATTTCCCTTTCGTCCCTTTCCAGCTCTTGCAGAATTTCATGAGAATGCAACTTGCTAAACTTTGACCAAAAAACGTTTTTGAAAAAAAATGTAACCGCCTTCAAAACGGATCTTCAAACAAAAATTAACAAACACTAAAAAACGAAAAAAATAATAAGATTTTTTAATTCCAAGGACGATGATACGTGACTTTTTCTAATTTATCTTGGTACTTACTGAACTGTTTGAAGTCGGTGCCGTCTTATACGTATTGAGGTAATTACGTCCTACACCTCACGCTTGGGACCGGTTTTTTTTTATATGTTAGTTATTTCACTCAGTATATTTCGTTCTTATTCTTTTTGATTGGCACCGACTTCAAACAGTTCAGTAAGTACCAAGATAAATTAGAAAAAGTCACGTATCATCGTCCTTGGAATTAAAAAATCTTATAATTTTTTTCGTTTTTTAGTGTTTGTTAATTTTTGTTTGAAGATCCGTTTTGAAGGCGGTTACTTTTTTTTTCAAAAACGTTTTATTTTTCGATTTTTAGTGAAGTAGCTTAAGAAACTACATGGTGATTATGATAAATTGTTGTAAATATCCTATCCGTTACGGAATTCAGCTTTCCATCTTTAGCTACTTAGATAACTTGAAGGAATACAACTGAAGGTCCATTCGTGCATATGGTATTTATAAAACATCATAATATAACTCCTAACTGTTGAGAAGTTTCACCTCTCATCAGCAGCTCACCCTAATAACCTGAAAGAATATAACTATTGGCCCATACGTACGATTAATACTTAAAGAAATATTCTCCAGCTCCTAACCGTTAAGGAGTTGTAGCTTCCATTACAGCTCATCATTATGAGATGATGACTACCAGATGCAAATACTTGATTATTATTAACTTCAAAAATAAATGGAACGCTTGCCTATATTTGAGAATTTCTCTCAATTTTCCTGGGATTTGATCCCCTGGTCCTGACTTGGTGAAAGTAAGATCAGGTCTAAAGTACCAACTTTCGAAAAAAAAAATTTGAAAATGATCCCCAATTTGATGAAACTATGAAATCGTCCATATACCCAAATAAAGTCTGAATACACATTATTCAGGATAACTCCTGAACTTCTTGCCAGTTCTTGATAAAATTTGAATGGGACCACACGAGAAGCGTCCTTTTAAATAAAAAAAGAATAATCCAAATCGGTTCATTAACTAAAAAGTTCTGAGGTAACACATATAAAAAATAAAAAAAAACATACAGTCGAATTGATAACCTCCTCCTTTTTTGAAGTCGGTTAAAAAATACGATACATAACCTGTAGTCAGTTGGTTTTAGTAGTATATTTTACTAGTGGCGTTTATAAACAACACCTATTACACATAATTTACAAGTAATGGCACTGAATTGTAATTTAATGTTGATATTTAATTTTAAAATGAATAAATATACCTAGAACTAAAAACTGAATTTTAGTCAAATCACCGTAATTACATATCGAAATACATAATTAAGTTCTCACCTTGGAACACTCACATTTTAATTTTATGAACATATTTTTTGATTTTTATTTTTACGCTGTAAACAACACTAAACACCACTAAAGAAACTTTATTAAAAGTCCGAATTACGTCAACATACCGGAGACATAACTTGCTTTTTTTTAAAACTACCCACAATTTCCAAAATATTTATTATTTGACATGTTTTTTTTAAAACAACGCTAGTAACATCGGTCACTAACTATATCGATGGCAGCAAAGTAGATACGGACATCTATATTTTTTGCGTAAGTGTTTTTTTCTCACTTATCTACAAGCCTCTATTAAAATTATTTCAAATTTCAAAATAATAAGCAATATCTAGCACGTAAATGAATAATCTACACTCGATTTTTAAAAAACATCGCAGTAGAAACGGAAGTTTGAATTTCCCCGCCATTACCAGAGTGAACGAGAGTGGGGCAGCTCCATAGAAGAGGTCCGAAACGCAAGCACACAAGCTAGTAGTTCATCTACATTAGCACTCGGAAAAAATCACGCGAGAGGAATATTAGCCGGTACACACGTTCCGGTCGGACCTCCGCCGGTTTGGTGCGGACGAACTTCGCTGCAAATCTGACTCGCGCTACACTCATGTCTGCTGCATCAAATCTGGTCGGCGCTATACACGTTCCGATTTGCCCCCTGATACATAAACCGTCGGAAAGGGAATCGGATTCGAATTCTGTGCTCAGTCTTTGTCTATTGTGTGAGAGACAGGGCATGCTTACCGCTGTCGGGAGCGTTTCCAACGGTTCGTGAGTCAGGGGGTTGGTCTGGCCGCACCTAGCTGTATTTGCAGATGTTGCCACTGTCACTGGTAATTTCCCAATATATTATTTATAATTTCTGAAAACATCCATTTGCCCGCAATAGAGAGATTAAAAATAAATATTTTTACAGTTTTTTTTTTTTTGCTTTCAATACTAATATTATAAAGAGGAAAGATTTGATTGTTTAAATAAATTAAATTAAATAAATAACTTCTTACATTCACACCAATTATCTAAGCCCATTTTAATTTCATTACGAAACTGTATCATGGAAAACTTGATAACGGATAAATATATACTTAAATACTTTTTGTTCGTAAATACATACTTAATATATATAGAAAACACCCAGACCAAGACAAATAGACATGTTCATGCACACAAATATTTGTCTTGTTCGGGAATCGAACCCGAGACCACTGGCGCAGAAGGTGGGTAGCCTACCCCTGCGCCAAATCGGTCGTCATTTTGTTTGTTTGTTTGTTTGCTTCGAATAGGCTCCGAAACTACTGGACCGATTTAGAAAATTAGAAATCTTCCAAGTGACATAGGCTATTTTTTATACCGATATTCCCACGGGAACGGGTACCACGCGGGTGAATCCGCGAGGATCCGCTAGTATTTAATATTATGAAGAATTCAATTTCATTATTAATTTTTAATTTTCCGTTATTTTCATTAAAATACTAAAACATGCTAAAAAATTGCTCAAAGCAGCACTTATTGATGAGGTGTTAAGTCTTTTTTTATATAAATATAGTTTTACGATAAAATGCGAGTAAAAAGCGAATAGTCTAATAAAATAAACGAAAAAAAAAACTAATAGATAAAAGAATCTTTGCATAAATGGGCAGGTTTAAACCTTTCGTTCGTTCAATCCTACGCAAAAATCATTAATGAGAATTAAATTGAATCCCCTGAAAATCCCTCAAACGTATTCTGTCTGCCTTAAATATTTCCGCTTTTACATATTTTCTCCCTAAAACTAGGGAAAATCTCCAAAATCAAAATTATCAACACTGCCTAGTTGGTCCGGTTGGGAGTCGAGAGCCTACACACATCCCGATTTGGTTGGATCCTATGTGATGTTACGTCAGTCAGACAGAAGACATCGGTTTTCATAGTAAATATATGCACTAGAAGCACACTTATGTGTGTGACGTGTTATAAGATATAAACGGAAACGGAACAAAAACGGATGTCTTCTGACGGACGTACACATCACATACGTGGCATCACATAAGCTTAGTTTGTTTGAGCCTTAATAATTATGGTCGGACGACTAAGCTTCACACGTTCAGATTGATTTGGAGCTAGTGATGGGTCGCGAGAAAATTCTCCAAGTGAGAATATTCCCCAATCGGGAATATACTAGAATTTTCCTTTTAATTGAGAATATTCTCAGGTCAAGGAGAATTTAAGAGAATTTAAAATTGGATGACGATTTTCTTATTTTTAGGAAAAAATATGTATTCTTTGAGAGGTTTTGAACTACGATGGCAGTATTGTATAAAATAAGTAGGTATCTCACTTTATTTAGCTAATAAAATTACAGTACCATCGTTTTTGCCGATAACCTTGCGAGTAAAAATTGATTTTAAGTTTTCACCGCAATGTTTTTTATTTACCTACGTTTTGCTTAGTCGCGCTAGTAGCGTAGCATGTCCGCGCCCCCTCCCCGCGCCCCGGCCCGCCAGCCACGCACCGCCGAAATTAAGATTTTTTTCATGTTGATTTTGAAGAATTTGGATTATTTATAGTTGTTAAATCTTGAGATATTTATTAAAGCTGATTGTTTTAAAATACTGATGTGTCTATTTTATCGCCAAAATGAATTATTAAACATTGCAGGAAATTTAAAAAGAACTTACGAGAATTTTCTTCGAAATATTCTCAAGAATATTCTCGCTTAGTCACTCTCTCATTCTCAGGAAAGACAATATCTTAAATTTTCTGTGTGAAATATTTATAAATAAAGCAGAAATACATTCGCAGTTCTATTAATTTAATCAGATTATTGAGATTGTCATCCAATTTATAAATTCTCTTCCAAAAGAATATTCTCGAGAACTTAAAAGAAAAGTTCTCACTGAGACGGGAATTTCTTTTCACTAAAGTACGTTTATTAATTCGTTGCGAAAATAAAATGTCACTTTCACATTTGACTTTGGCAACAGGGTGTCGTAAACCTTTTTCTTCATGTCGCTTTTAAACCAAATTTATTTGGTTTTACAGATTTTGTTCAGATCTTCTTATAAAAACTATATCCTGGGGTAAAGCGCATACAATTATGCAAAATGGGTTAGATAGTAATAGAACAGACACAATAGTAACAAGTAACAACGGTTCAAACTTAACAATAAACAAAAACAATAACAGAAACAAGAAGAAATCTACAAAATAATGTAAAAGAAGCACTGTACGCGAAGCAGATGAGCCCACGTAAAGTAAACAAAATACAAATCAATATCAATCAAATAATCACACACATGTTAAAGTAGGTTTGTCACCCCTGCGTCACAAATATTTTGTGCCTGCGTGTTGCCAGTACGTGAAAAAATATCCATCTAACATCCCTTCGAAAAATTATTTTGTTTTTTAGGTAACAGTAATTTCCATTTTTTTACTTTTATTTATATGTAATGTTAAACATATGTCTATCCAGTCAAAGCATGTTTTGAATTAACGGCAATGTCGTTCACAAATAAAGAATTCTACAGAATGTGAATATAGAGTTTTAATATGGTAAAACTGTTTTCTTTTTTTTTGCACCGATTTAAAAAGCGTACTTTATTTGGAGCAGACCAAATCGGCGGTCGGATCGGAACGTGTGTAGCAGCTATATGCGACGACGAGGGCTGTCTCCGTAAACGCTCGACGCCTCGTGCTCACGCTAAGTAAGCAGTTTCAGGCTAAGCTTTGGCCAACTCTCGAGAGATGACGCTAGTTTAAATTTGAGAAATATTTTTTTATGGAAATTTAAACGGCTATGGCTTCTGAGGCCTTCAGACGTTATTAGTAATTTATGACAAAGATGATCAAAAATAAATAAAACAACGCTAATATTAATCATTTGCCACATAAATTCAGACGCGCAATGAATGAGCCGTTTTCTAGAAGAAAAAAAAGGTACTATAGTCACACACTAGATGGCGGACTACTCACCAAAACTTTTCTGTCAATGTCAAACCACAACTTAAAACGCGCCAGAAAGGCGCCAGACATGGAATTGTAATAACAAACAAATTTCTTAGCGCCAGCGGTCAAAATCGAATACTAATCTTTTCCTTAAGCTTAGAATAAAAAAATATACTGTAACTAGGAACTAGATGTTATTGTTGATCGAAGATAACTAGCGTCAAATACGCACATGTCACGCCCAGAGTTATCTGACACGGACTCTGTGATTCAAGGAATTTATATTTTTACTACGTGTAGTACATATAAATTCCTTGCTGTGATTATCTTCTCTCTGGGATGCACAAAAAATTTACACTAACCACAGTAACCTACTTAACCACACCATTATATTTTATTTATGGAAGAAAATTTATTTAAAATCTACGTAAAACCTAGCGTCGACTAGGCGCGCCGAGCAGAGCCGAACCGAATCGAAGCAAGTCGCCTGCTATACAATTTCTATAAAGCTGCGTCCATTACTGTAGCAGCGCGGCGCGCCTAATCGAGTCGACACCGCGCGAATTGCTCGTCAGGCGAATTTCTTCGATTCGACTCGGCGCGCCTAGTCGACGCTAAGCTTCAGATAACTCTGCGCGTCACTGGGGCGTTTTTGGCACCAGTTACAGTAAATTTACCTATTTGTTCTAAGGTTAAGGGTAAAATATTAGTGTTCGATTCAACCGAGCGCAGACTTATCTGGCGCGCACTCTACCATACCACAACATTTGTGGTTCTTATTGATCCTAGACATAATTGTGTGTGTGGTTGTGAAAAAACATTAATGAAGAAATGGCTGTATAGTCTATGACTTTTGCCTGCCTTCATAAAAACAAAGCATAGAATTTTGACAAGTCAGTTTCAAACTATGAAACGCCATCTAGTGATATTTTTTACAAACATCCCCAGAAAACGGCTCATTTCCCAAAAATGAAGCAACGCATATTTCATAACAAACTGTACCGTTTCTATACAGGTATTTCTATACAAGCTCCATTAAACAAATGTACACCAAACTTTCAGTAAAGTGCGACAAGCATATCTGTTCTGGTGATAATCTTTGGAACTAAAACATTTTGATACGAAAATCCATTTTGACAGCAAATTCTAGAGTGCAAGTGGCTCCTCTGTCATGGCTGCAACGGGATCAGACAGTAATGTGGGATTATATTACTCGTGATCGTAGCATACTTCCACTTGGCAGGCTTTTTTTATCACATCTCTGTGAGTTAGGGGTACTCTCTCGTCGTCTCTCGTTTTCTTACTCAATCGTACCTTAATATGAGCACTCAAAACTATGATAATTATGTATATGAGGACTTAAAATAGACATACCTTGTCGGAGTCTGTGGTGTTGCCGCTCCCGAACGAAGCGAGCGAGTTGCGGTCCAAGTTCTCTGTAGTTTCGTCGAGCACTGTGTCGTCCAAATCCCTATGCAAAATTAAATATATAAAGAACATACTGAATAATCGACCACAAACTACGTAGGTACTAGAATATTGTTTAAGGTTTCCTCGTCTACTTATAAAATCAAACCCATAGTGCTTTATTCAGTCTAGTCTTTTACAAGCATTGGTGTTTTAATATAACTTTTAAAATTAACTTTTGTACTCAAAATATAAGAAACAATAAAGTTGACAATCAACTAAGAAATATTCTAAGGGATTGGAGAATATCGGGGAAGGTTCCATTTAACGACTAGTTTTCCTAGAAAAAGCTCAAAATAATGCAGTATTATTTACCTGCTCGAGCGTTGTGAGCTCGTGGGCCGCACGCGGGCCGGGCTGCGCGGCGGCTGCTGTAGAGCGCCGCTGAAGTACGTTTCCTAAACACAATGTACAATTAGTTTATCTAACATTACATAATTAAAGTGAGCAGTCAGTAACTCCGTCTCAGTACCACGTATATTTAATTTGCCCTATATCTCCAGTACATATACATCAGACTTGATAAATATTTACTCGAAAAGCAAACATAGTCATCTCTAAACCTAGCTTTGTACCAAAGATATAAGAATAATTTACCTCTTCTTAAAAGTAATGGAGACATACGATTTACCTGTATGACCTCCCTCAAGCGGCGCACCCAGGTTTGTTTGACTTCCAGAGAGGGCGCCTTCAGGACTATGCGGCAGTCGCTGGCCATCGGCTCCCGGCCCGTCCACACCGAGAACTTGCATTCATCACCTTCGATGTGTTCAGTTACTCCTAGTTCTGACGTCTACCGAAACAAAAAAAACAAGTTAATAAGAAAATTATAAATAATAATGTACGCTTTATTGTAACAAAGATAATACGAAAAGTAAACTATCACAAGCAAGAAGGAAAATTGACTAAGAAATGATAGAATAAATATGCATCTCAAACAAAAACTATAAAAACTTTGAAACAAACCACCCAAAGTATTTTTAATCTTGCTAGTTATCAAAACTCGTCAAAAACCATTACTTTATACGAAAATAATCATATTACACAGTAAAGTACACACGTTGTACAATAAGTGTACAATAAAGTAAAATACTCACCATAAACTTAGTTTTATAAATGTATTTGGCTTTTCCGTGCGAGTCTTTAACTTCTTTAGCCAGCAGCAAGTGCAGGTCGAAGAGGAAGACGCGGCGCTCGCGGCCCTTCTTGATTATCTGGCGCAGGTCCCACACGTGGAACGAGTCCTGCAGCACGACTTCGCCCAGGCTGTCCGCGGGCACGTCGCACCCCTCCAGCAGCGACAGGTGCATCGCGTCATTTGCCTTCTTGGGCACAGACAGCATAACCTCCAGCCCGTCCTGTGTCAATCATACGATAAATACGTTATGAGTAGAGCATTTAGGAACCTAACAGCTCGTTCACATGACGACGTTTGAGGTATCGTATTTTTTCTCGACTCATCCTTTTTTACGGCGGTATTCCATACTAATATTATAAAATGTGAAAGTGTGTTTGTGGATTTGGGTGTTTGTCCGTTTTCCACGTCAAAACGGAGCACCGAATCGACGTGATTTTTGGTATGGGGATAGTTTGGGAGCTGGAGAGTGACTTAGGCATATTTTAATCCCGGAAAAATATAATATTCCCGCGGGATAACGTCGTTTAGTTCACGCGGACGGTGCCACGGGCGGAGCCACGGGCAGAAGGCTAGTGCTTTTTAAATGCACCCCTGTTCACACGGTCACGAATCATGAGAAATTAAGGATACGTTATTCCAAGTCCACTTTTAGTTTCGAATGGTCAATGACGAATCTCGTGTGAACGAAGCGTAACACATAATAGATTTTTGACTTCCATGGTCACTATCACTAAAACATAGTGAAAAACGTGATCTTTGCCACGTTTAAATTTGTCCTGTCCCCTATATTTTCGCGCACATACATGCGCCATGATTACTGTTCCAAAAAATCGGGGATTGTGGACTTTAAAATGGTAAACATCACGATTTTTTTCAACGTATTCGAACACAAAATGTTAGTTTCTTAGCACGTAGCCTATAAATCTGCAGGAAGCATCGAAGATTGTCTGGCATATAATTAAGTAGTACTCTGTTTATAGTCATCAGATTGGGCGGCGAATATTTTGCAACGAAAGAAAGTGTTAGATCATATAATATTAATAACTAAATGTTCAGACTGTTTTTCTGGAAACTGAACCATCGCTCGTGTGTTGATTGCTCAGACCACTTTGTAAGAATACGTAGCCTATGCTAGACGTTTGGGCTGCGGAGGTATGTGTCAGCGGGTAAATCTATTAGCATTGAGGTAAAGTGTCGTTTTGTTGATTAGAACTTCCCTTCGGCGTCATACTGATAATGCTAAGCATCCTGAACAGGCGATTTACCTGGCTGTATGACGTCATATGAAATGCAAATAAACAAAAATAAGGAATTTTATGTAGTTTCATAGTAACATTACATTGAGCTCTATTCCCATTATTATCATCCTCGCTAACATAATATTAATAATGAGGATGATTTCCTAATGAGTGCGCATGTTCGTTGAAATTCCGTGATCGCTAAAAGAACATAACGCACTGGATCAGGTTTACAAAAATATTAAATTATAATTTTACTGAGGAATGAAACAAAAGAATGCTTTTCCAAATTATGTCGGATATAGGATAATTATCTTAAATAGTGCTAAGGTAGGACGATATTGATTGGACTAGCATGTTTCAGGTTAGATAGCCGGACTGGCTTTACAGTCAAATGTGGGCTGGACATTGCAGTTCATATATTTTTTTAATTCGAATTAGGGGTGTTGAAGTCAAATTAGGAATGTTGTCAGTTACATGTCACTAAACATTATTCAATTCAGTAATAAAAATATATCCGAGTCACTTCACAATAAAAAATGTGTCAGTAATGTCATGAATTACGCAGTATTTAATAGCAGTTAGGATTCAACATGTTTCAATAAATATAATCATAGTTTTAACAGGCCATGACATATACAAGGATAATTTAACCAAAATTCGCGTACATGATAGCAATAAGTTTACATACATCGTGTTTTTGATTTAGTCGAGGCACTATACGATTGTTGCGTCCGTTCAGGTACCTCAGCATCATCACATCTATCAGTTCACCACATTTGAGCACCATTACACATTTTGTAAAGTTTTTTGTAAACACAGAGTATTCGTGTAAACCGTCCGACATTAGCGTTTCCCGAGTAGTGCGAACGGCCGCAGTGGTAATGAGTCACGAGGAAAATATTGAAGTAAATCTATCGTTAATTACTACGAAGTGAACTGCTTGTTTAATCTCCGATAGATTCAAAGTACTGTGAATGTTATTTGGTGACTAAAATAAACATGCCCTTCAGATAGTACGTAATGGGCATCAGTCATTTACCTACCTACTTAAAGTATCATTAACAGACACAAAGAAACCAAGCTTAGCTTAAGTAATACAAGACTGTACACGAGACGGTCTATAACTTGACAGTCCTACAGTGGCACAAATAAAGTTCACTAAAATTTTAAGTTAAATCGTTTTTTATTATTATAGTTACTTAGGTTAGTGTTTAGTCATTCCTATTGATTGTCAAAATTTGATTGGCCAAAAGATTTGTAGTCTCAAAATATCTGGAAAGTATTTCAGGATTAACTCCACTAACTTGCGTCGTACATTACAGAAGTATGATAATTTAATTACACAATATACTAAATTTTGTCATCAAATCAAATCTCTAGGTCGATTAGAGGCTTCTCTAGATTTTTAATATTACACAATGATTTCCCAACGCGTGTATACACTAAAACTAACAGTTACTGTTACATTCTTTGAAACATGTTTGGTATGTAATTACTGTAATTACATACCAAACATGTTTCAAAGAATGCCTAAAAGTATGTAAAAATATTTAGTTTTATAAAAAAGTGAATAAGTATGGCATTATTGTTGATCATTTTAATGAAAACGTGAGGCAAAAAGCTTATCAAGGCTAGAAATAGAACAAGTAGCTTCATTTCTTCGCCATAAACTACTGGTTGGAAGAATGTTTTCAGAAACAGTAAAGTTTTTTAAAGTTCTGAGCTCTTAGTGTTACAGGTTTGCCGATCGCAACGCCAACTCTTTACAATAGAACTAAAACTATGAGCAAGTTTGATAAATTCAGTTGCTGTCGGAACGTTCAAGATTCTTTGGCACCGTGAAAAAATGAAAATAGAAATGATGATGAAATAAATATTTATTCACTTAGACATAATAAATATGTAACTACTTATGAATCTTCAACAATTTTCCTACCGCCCATTCAAGACTTTTTTAACTGAAAAGAAGAACAGGCGCAATAAACTTGCCAGCTTTTCTGGTAACGAGATTATAACAAACTCAATCAGTAAAACTCAGTGATTTATTTTATCACTTGTAAAATAATAAAAATATGGTGATTTTTGCCAATAATGTTAAAATTACATTTGGTAGACATTGATGACATCCATAATGTCTGATGTTTCATCTACTTACTTACTTACTTCATGGAGAATAATTAATATTTTTTCATGTTTACTTATTTAAGAAATATCAATTGATATATTGAATATTTTTACGCGTTTTTGCAACATTTTCATTTATACTCCGCCTCTGTTGGTCGTAGCGTGAAGTTATATATCCTATAGCCTTCCTCGATAAATGGACTATCCAACACAACAAATAATTTTTCAATTCGGTCCAGTAGTTTCTGAGATTAGCGCGTTCAAACAAACTCTTCAGCTTTATAAAATTATAATAGTATAGATTTGCAAAAGTCATGACGTTTTTAGACGCACAAAAACGGAAACGTTGATGCGAGGTTATAGAACAAAAATATTTTGTGATCAGTAGCACGACGAAATATCGCTGATAGTTGATTCACTTTAGTTGTATGATTTGGATAACAAGCAAAAAGTTTCGTGAGTTGGGTCTACTATGTAAGTAACAGCTCGAGTGAAAGACACATAACCATTTTTCTAACCTTTATATAACTGCGAAACATTTTTTTAATATTTTTTTAGTCACTGCCACAACTTGTTCGCTTCATTATACACAACACAAATATTTACGTATTGATCTTTAAACGGTTAAACTATTACTAGACACGGTCAGAAACGAATTTAACATTAGTGCCTTTATCTTATCTCACGGAATAATCTTTGAGAGTAAGATTTACTCATGCCGATAAGACAACAAAATGACATATTGCTCTACCTGAAATCTTATTATGGGTACCCCAGCTTAGTTAAAATTAGATATATTGAAAAAATATAATGCAATTTTGCACTTTATTTTTCTTACGTTGTTGAGTGAATTCGTTACTATTGTATTTTAGTTACATGGGGTTAACATAAAATAAAAAAGTACTTATATAAGTATATAAAATAAAGTATTATTCAGTCAATGAACAAACGTAGTTTATTACATAACCAAGAAATAGGCAAAAACTGTATCTATATAGAAAATATGAAATTTAGTGTAATCAGCATGTTTCATGTTATTATTAAAATAATAATGACATTGTTAAGGATAGGTGCTGTAAACATTGGCACATGTTTTGTGAATGTTTCGTTAGTGGAATCAAATGGAAAGATAATATAAAAGTATTATATAACTAACCTTAATTTCGCCTTGCCCTTCGGCGCAGCAGGCTTGGAGGTCCTTTAGTAGCAGTTGATATTTGGTGATTCGCTGCACTGGTTTGATCAAGTAGGCCGCTAAAGGATGTTCCAGTTTCTTCTTGCGCTGCACCCTTTTCAGACAAAACAGGATATTCAACAAAGGTAAATAGACTATCGACTGCTACGTTGCGATAAAAGTATTGGTCTGAAGCCTGTTAACAAACGTTATCGTAATGACTCCATAACGAGCGTCGACAATACACAATACATATAAGAATTTCTGTTCCCAAATTACCATATTAGATAAACCAAGAGATATGCGCGCGATAATGGCTTTTACAAATTCTCGTGCACTATCGGAAGCGATCGTTTTGGATTAACACTATGTGTAATAATAACAGTTTTTCATTCGATAATCAGCACCATCTAGCGAGACGTTTAATTTTAAGTAAACACTTTTAGATACGTGTCGTACGTTATTTTCATTTATGTCAGAAGCAATTATTAAACATGAAAATTGGGAAAGTTATTTTTTATTTTTAATGTCATAGTGATCATACGCATACCTGAACATAGTATTGACACACTTAGAAATTAAAAATTCAAAATGTATCGTAATAATCATTACGAAACCGCTGTCATTAATTATAAAACAATTTTTTGTTTTAAATTTTACAATTCCTATGACAAACGTAGGATTTACCGGCACGGGGACTTTCAGGGCCTTTATCAGCCGAGAAACATTAAAATAGGTTTTTTGCGAAGGACCACAAATACATACCACCACCACCACATACACACACACTTATAAAGTTTTTTTTTTGTTTTTTTTTTTAAGAAAACTGGTGGATCGGTTGTCGACATGACCAATTCGCAAAATGACTACATACGGCCAGAATTAATAACCTATCCACAGATAGGGATAGGTGGTGGTGGATGTTTGGACCACTTTTTCTCCTTTTAGCATACAAAGTATCTATGTAACTTCACCGCCTCCCACCACAAACGGTTGTGTAACATAACTTTATAAATCGGAAGCTAGAAATGAACTTTTAAGTAAATACACATTAATAATTAAGTAATCCCGGAATCATAGATTTTTGTAAAAGAAATACCATATGCTTAAGACTTCGTTTCCACACCATGTATAGTTTTGCATGCCCGAATTTTCTGCACTCCCGGGATTAAAATAAAAAAAAAACATGTTTTAAGAAGTTAATTTCCTAGAAAAAAAAAACTTTAGGTAAATATGCATCCGATTATCCGAACCGGTGGTGATGTTGCATGTACCTCTCGAAGTAGTCACCCGCGTGTTGCAAGATCACCATGTTGCTGTCGGGCTTGTTGCGGCAGTACGCGACGTACATGTCGAACTCTCGCGCCCACGTCACGGAGCAATGGCCGACATCTTCGGGCAAGTTTATTCATTATTGTTATGTTAGTCTATAGGTGATGTGTGTACCTCTCGAAGTAGTCGCCCGCGTGTTGCACGACCACCGCGTTGCTGTCGGGCTTGTTGCGGCAGTACGCGACGTACATGTCGAACTCTCGCGCCCACGTCACGAAGCAATGGCCGACGTCTTCGGGCATCGACTCGTACTTGTCAAGCTCGCGCAAGAACACGCGCTCGTGGAACCGGTGGATCTCCTCGATATTGCCAAATATTGTTTCCTCCTAAACAATAAGTTTAATGTAAACTCTTAAGCGTAATCTTATCTTATCTTTACTAATATTATAAAGAGGAAAGATTTGATTGTTTGTTTGCATCGAATAGGCTCCGAAACTACTGGACCGATTGAAAAAATCTTTTACCATTATAAAGCTCCATTCTTCCCGAGTGACATAGGCTATATTTTATCCCGATATTCCCACGGGAACGGGTACCACGCGGGTGAAACCGCGAGGATCCGCTAGTGGGGCTATATTTATCAATTTATTTTGGTGGTTTGTTTTTGGCTTAATGAGAATTTCAATACTGATAGTTGTGGGGGAAAAGAATATATATATATATTTTTTAAACCTTGTCTATTTTGTTATTGTAACATAATCACTTTACAATAATCATAAATACATACTTAAACAAAGCAGCAATATGAAACAATAGTTATAAGATAGAAGGGATTTTTTCTACCTACAACAACTTACAATTCCCCCTACCTACAATACCGCACGAATGGAACCTTCAACTCTAAAGTTGCAACGACTGCCAAGTTTCTAACTTCACAGTGTTTTTTTAAAATTACTATCTAGGTATTTTATTACTCATAGGCTTCGATTAGCAATAGTACTAGATGAAGGCTCACGAACTAAATGAAAACATTATATGGCACAGACTGACTTTTTTTAAACGAAGTAAAAAGGTTACGAATCTTACATTATAAATGACAGGAAGCGTTCCGAGTTTGAAATACCTTAGTATTATTGACACTGTCAAAATAATCTACTTATATTCTATTAAAATTATACTCTCAAATGGGCGTATAAGGCTAGGCCATATCTGTCACTCCAGCTATGTATCTAGAATAGGGTTTGCAAACCCGCATCCCGCGTTCCCGCATTCCAGCGGTTTCCCGCATGTAAATAAGGACTGCGGAATTCCCGCATTTGTGCGGTAAATCCCGCGCGGGAATTTTATAAGATGTCAGACAAAACAATTGATACAATTTGTTTTTTACGCTATTATTTTCGGAACAAATAGTAATCTTATTTTTATGATTTCTCTTCTCGTTTTTTAACACGAAGTTATTAAAAATAAAACAACTTTTCCACGGATATTTACACGCTTTATTAAACACATTTGGTCATTTGTTGTGTTATTTTAAGGGATTTTTACTTCTTTCCCGACGTTTCGGCACCTTTCCAGAGTGAACGTGCACGAAGTTATTTCTGATTTATTATATGTTTATTTTTACATGCTTACAGTATTACAAATTACTTACCAATGATTAATTATTATATTGGCGGTGAAATTGATCTCTAAATTTCTAGTCTACAAGACTTTTATGTTATTGATTTAATAATATAAATATAACAGCAAGCAAGAACTACAAATGCGTATGCGTAAAGTAAATAGATACAATTAATCTATGTATAAGCATGTATAAGTTACGATTTGATGTTAATTGTTAGTATAACTAACTTATAGATACCTAGTTATATCTGACTGATTTCTTTTACTTAATCAATCCTACTAATATTATCCTACTATATATATTAATATTATAAATGTTAAAGTTTAGATGTTTGGATGTTTAGATGTTTGTTACTCAATCACGCCGAAACGGCTGAACGAATTTGACAAAAATTTGGGACACAGATACTTTGTAGCCTGGAGAAGAACATAGGCTACTTTTTATCCCGGAAAATTATCATATTCCCGCGGGATAACGTCGTGAAGTCCACGCGGGCGAAGCCGCGGGCGGAAAGCTAGTAGTTAATAAGCACAGTTTTTACGTTTACTATGCCTATCTGTTTCATTTTTAAATACCGTGAACTGTTTATAAAAAGCTTAAGTGGAAAAAAAACTACATTCCGTAGTAATTAGCATTAATATATTCATGTATAAGAATTTTTAAATCTCATGCGGGAATTCCAGCGGGATCCCGCTGGAAAGACAAATTTCCCGCAAATTTCCAGCTGGAAAAAAAAATACTGCGGGATTGCAAACCCTAATCTAGAACTAGGTGTTATTGTTGGTCGAAGCTCATAGGAGGATTTTACCTTTCCTTGCAGTGCTGCCGGCACGCCGCCGGGGTCGGTGCGCATCTCCCGCAGGTAGCACGTGATGCACGTCTCCAGATCTTTGACGTACGCGCGCTCCGTCTGGAGCAACTCCGCCATTATAAACCTGCAGGAAAAAATAGCTATCAGAATGACAAACGTTCAGCAGACCAACAAAATCAAAGAAGTACTGTTAGTAAATTAAAATTAAAAAAAACACAAGTGTCTTCTCACGCGGCGCTGTCTCGTAAAATGTCTTCTCACGCGGCGCTGTCTCGTAAAATTTATGCTCGGGACAAATATTTATGGTACAAAAGCTTGTGAGGACTGTTGAATTCATAATCAAAGATCGCCAATCTACGTTTTGCAGTAATTGTCACTTGTCTTCCTCAATATAAATAATGAAGAAAATTTAAAAACCCGTCAAAAACTAATGCGACTCATACCGACTGCGATTGGTAGTTCAGCAGCCGTGGCACAAGTGTTCTCAAGTTCGATTAGCGTCGTCAAGCTCCAATCACCTGGTGCCTATTTGCGCGTCACTCTTGCCAATTCGGTGTGTTCAATCTCACTGCGTGACAGTTTAGTAATATCACAGCCATCTCTATCGTCTTCTACAAGCCATGCGCATAAAGTTGGCAACGTAGTTTTAAGTGAACCGATTTGACACCGTTTGCACCGTTTGACAGGTAAACAGCGAGTAAACCTCGAGTACTGAATCCTATGGAGATGGCATATCTTCTATACATCTATACAAATAAATAAAATTGGAGTGTCTGTTTGTAACATTAAATAACCGCTTTTTACTACGTGCATATGATTAAATACACGGTACATATACCAAAATGACATGTTTTACAATTTTTGTCTGTCTGTCTGTCTGTTCCTGTTAATCTCTGAAACGGCTGGACCGATTTTGACGGACCGATTAATACGACAATTAGAAGTAGTTTAAATTGGATTAAATTGGATTGAATAAATTGGATTCCAAGATTTTCTTACATTGTGACTTAGTTACACCTCACTTTTTCGTAGGTATGCCACCTCCATAGGATTTAGTACTCAGAGGAGTAAACTGGTTCACAGCAATGTTGCCGTTCCGTATCATAGCATGGCTTGTAGAAGACGATAGAGACGGCTGTGGTAATATTCCATTTGTACAGATGTTCTATATCACGAGCGCGGGTGAGCCACGCTTGTGTGGGGAGAATCACAATTCTGTGTATAAATCTACATACACCACACCATAGATATCCTAAGTATAAAAAGGTGCTATACTTAAGAAATAGAGACCAATCTTGGGCCCCTTTATTGAAAGTGGATAACTACCGCTATCTGTTGACTGGTGCAAGCAGCTTTTAGTGTATAAACACAACCACACACATTATATTATATAGTAATAAAAAAGTGACACCTAGAGCCTGATTATAACAACTTTCGAATTTTTGATTCAGTAGTTCCCATTTGAATGAATGAAGATTCCGCCCCTGGTTTTGGCCGAGTCGCCTGCCAACGCACACAGGGGCGCGTGTCTATACGCATTACAACTAACTTTCTTGTATACAAACTCTACGAGGAATAAAAAGTATGCCTTTTATATTATTATTTTTTTCTGCACAACGGGGTAGCACTTAGCCTTCCTCGCATCTGATGTTAAGTGGTGATAAGGCTGAAGGTGGAAGCGCACTACTCCCGGAATCCTCAATCACTGAGGAACTGGCATCTTATCTCTAACTGCCGGAACACAATAGTGCTGAGAACATCATCGTTATGGCGTCAGACTTAGATAAAATGGTGGTAGCTAGCCAGGCGGACTAGGAACAAGTCCTACCACCAACCAAACCTAATGCAATATGTATAATAATCAGCAAATCCACCACACCAGGTATACACCGTAAGGTTCATCAGCAGTTTTAGTATACTGCACTAAAGACCTTTTGCAACGGACTGCCATCTAGTAAATCTACCAATAGTGTCACAGATGGGGGTCCAACCAAACCCTACACTAAAAAAACAAAAGGTCATTTGGGTTGACCAGCTTACCTACTTGGGATCTAAAACTTTTTTAAAAGAAAGAGCTTCTAAAAGATTATAACAACAAACAACAGATGGTTCCGGTGGTTTCCAGAGCAATAAAATTTTAACTGAAACAATGACGCCATTAGTGAAAACATAGACTACGCTTGTCATTGACCCGTCGTTTGTAGAAAAACAAAGGGGGCGGGGCCAAGGATGGGCAGTCCTTCTTGACCCTGCAAGCGAAAAAGTGTGTTTAGTGGATACCTGACCTGGTGGATTTGCTGACTGAACCCGGGACCTCTTGGTCTGAAATCGGTGGTGTGAACCATTAGTGACTAGACTATAGTCATCGGTTACACGCTAATTCTGGCGACAGTTCAGTCTCCTGTCAGTTTTCTGTCATTCGAAAGGGACTGACAATAGTAGATTGTACAACAAGTGCATAAAACGTACCATTTTACCCGTGACGTATATATCCATCCGAGCCGTAGGCGAGGGTGGATAGTCAATTCGAGGGTAAAATGGATTTTATGAACGAGTTATACACTCTGCTTTTCACTTCGAGCGTGAGGAAAATAAATAAATAACAATATTGCAAAAAAGAAAAAATAAAGACTTCGCCATATTGGCGGGAAGGCTTTCTTTTTTTTATATACGTGGCAGTGGCAGCACAGTGACTTTAGCATAGATCGTACTCGTAGTCCTTGAAATAGGTACTTATTTCTAAGAAAGCTCATTAATTTTGCCTAGTTTTATTAATTTAGTAATTTAACATGGATTATGTACAAAATTTAAGAAACAGAATGAAATAACAGGTTTATTTAACGAAGTTTAATTGCGTGTGTGACTGTTTACCTGACGACCTTTGTCTTAGAATCTGAGACTTAGACGAAGATTTTACTTTATGCACTAGAGCATAAAAAGCGATTTTATGCAGCCTATACCCAACATAAACACGAACTTTACGAGCATGAGAAGTGAAAATATTATTTAAAATATTTAATTTTCATCAGTCCAGACCATCAGTCTGTCAGTCTGAATGGTTACATGATAATTCTCTCGTCATTCTGACCAGAATGATGGACTGAACTGACTCCAGAATTAGCGTGTAACCGATGTCATAGAGGCGGTTAAAGCGGTTATTAAAGTGTAGAAGGGCTCACTCTTTGCGGCGCGCACTGCGTCGCTTGTCGTCGCCGGCGGCTGGCGGCGGCGCGTCGGCGCGCGGCTCCTGCTCGGCGGCGTGCGACGACGACAGCGACGTCGCCACGCCCGAGTCGCTCTCGGCCTCGCTCTCGCCGCCCTCCATGGACCCGCTGAACTCGGCATATCTGTGGTGCACAACATCGACGTTAACTCAATGGGGATCCACACGCAAAGCTTAGCGCTGATGGCGCCAGCGGCACGATGGCCGCTGTCAAAGTTGTTGCCACTTTGTTTACTAAAGGATTTTGACACGTATATTTGTGTTTCCTATTACTAAATCAGTGTGGTCTTCGACCCTCATTAACTCATTGGTACTATTTTCAGATTCAATAAGAACATCATCATCAAAAACTTGATTTGTGGTTAGTTTTTGTCTGAAACTGACAGTTTTCAATGGCGACGAAGCGCCACCTCGTGTGAGAAAATGGCAGTCATGATCCCCATTTGTTGAAAAGAGATAACCTTTACACACGCACTACAAGTAGTTACAAGTAGTTGGCAGACGATACTTTTCATACAAGTATGAAAAGTAACGTCTGCCAGTTTACGTAGGTGGACTATCAAAATTTGCCACAAAAAGGAAAGTAAATATTATTAAGCAGATTAATAACAGCACAATCATTAGTAAAAAGCGGAGTATACGTAGAGTACAGTATTTCACGTTGTAACAAATTTCATTACACCTTAAATATTTAAAAACTTTTTAAAAGTGAACTTAGCAAAGTTCGCCAATAATTACCTAGCATCGACGGCTGCTACCCACTCCTTGATCTGAACGGCATGCGGGTGTCCCTTTTCCACAAGTCCATCGGCGAGTTGCGCCAGCAGCCGCACCCGCTCGCGGCTCTCCCGAGCGACGCCGGCGGCCGCGGCCGCGGCAGCCGCGCCGCAGCGCTCCTGCGTCTCGCGGATCCATTCCACCGCCGCGCGGGCCGACCGCTCGAACAGCGCGAACTGTTGGCACTGCTCGAGACGCTTCTTACGCACGGTCCAGTGTTCCAACACCTGGACAAAAAATATTCACAGTAACAATCACTCTCTGCGACCGAATGTAGATCTAAAACTATTTTATTTTTTTAATGTAAACACTAAGTAATATAAGGTTACTTCAGTGAAGCTTTTAAAAAATATTCACAATAACAATCACTCTCTGTAACCGAATGTAGATCTAAAACTATTTGATTTTTTAAATGTAAAAACTAAGTAATACAAGGTTACTTCATTGAAGCTTTTAAAACATGAAGTTGCGATCACGCGATCCGAAAATTATCAATACCGGTTGCAGTACGACCATGAGCAAACTCTTGATCATTTTCAGAAAGCCCGCACAGACGCGTGGTACCCATGGCGCGGCCCCGACAATGACGGGCTCCATGGTTCGCGCGCGATGCCATCACGGACATGTAAACTTTTTGTTCCAACCGGCACGGCACTGACACTGACAATGTGCCGCTAATAATAACCCACCGGCACGTAACGTAAACATATTTGTGTGACATAATCGAAATAGTCCGCGAAACAACAAACAAATAAACGGGCCAATTCGTAAATTGAATCGAACCCGATTCAACATTTTTTAGCCTTTTCAATGAATGAAACGTGCATTATTGTCATTGTCAATGATACATTTTGTTCTATCACAACTTCCGTTATAGATCTATAAATAAAGCGAGGCTTTTGTCACACAGCTTACAATAGAATTTAATTACGGTTCCGGAATAACAGATATTCTAGTTCATGGCAAACTATATCAGTGGTGCGATAAGAATAGTTTCTAAAAAAATATATTAATAACTTCAGTTTTGAAAGCCTAAATTCAGAATTACTATAAATAATCCTTTATTTTATTATTTATTAAAAAGATATATCGACGGACATAATAAATAACCTACACGATGGACCTAGATCTAGGTGAAGGTTAAACAATAATATAATGTTAGGTCTATAATGGTTGAGACCTATATTAATCACGATACATCATACGAGTTCGAATATCATATAATCATGCTTTACATTATGAGTTTAACCAGACACGAAATATAATTGACGTTAAAACCGGATGAGTTTTGAAATTCGGAAACTTTGTCATCGTGTTTGCGTTTATATTCATACCGCATTATGTCCACAACTATTTGTTGCTTCTTTGTATGAGTCTTAGTAATATAATAACTAGAACTATACAACATCCTTTTTTTTGGCTAAACTACTTAATAATACAAGAATAAGCTATAATAATGAACCAGTAACTAAACCACTTTGCAGAAAATACGGGAACTCGTTTTATTTTCAAACAAACATGCTCCCTTCATGGTCATTTAAATAAAACTGACAGTAAGTTTATTTTTATAATAATTGCTGTGCCAAATGTGTTGGAAAAATGTTAATTTTTTCCGATAAGTATTTGAAACAACTTTGAAAATCTTTTCACATTCCCATACTTTACAAAATAAAAAAAAAATTGAATTTCATAAGTGACCAAACTTACAATGTTGTTCCGCGGTGGGGAAATGAGAAGTGTTTGTTTTAAGTCGAGGATTTTATTAAGCCGGGTCTCCAGCGAAACTTTTTGGAAAACATTCAACAAAAACACATATTATGTACACAAAACTTTGTTTCTGAAAAATGTTTCTTGACATGCGCCGTCTATACCTCTCTTGGCTTGTGTACACAAAACAATAGTTTTCTAGCAAACAAAATGAGTTCGGACAAAGAAGACGTAGTTTCAGATCGTATCTTTATTCCAATCCATCTTTACTTGCATTGCTCTAAACCACCGTAGAATCAAACTTGGCGCGGAAACCAAACTTTTTTTTTGTAATGGCTTCTTTCATTTTACACAGAAATTCGGCCATTGTCTAGCGTGTTATCAAAATTAAAAAAGTTAAAAGTTGTCGAAATGCTAGATTATGTACAGTACCCTGCCCCTCGACCCGCGCGGGGGAAGTTTTGTGTACGTGTTTTCCACCGCGCATGGAAAGCAAAAACATTGTTGATGCAAACAAAAATGTGTAGTGAAACAATGTTTTGTGTAGACAGTTTTGTTGAATGTTGAGATGTTTTTGTTGATTGTGTAGGGCAAAACACGCGCTGGAGACCCGGCTTTAGAAAGAACGGTCATTTCGCATTTTGATAATAGTGATAGGTTAGACAAATAACTGCAATAAAGTTTGCAAGTGAGCATGTTTGTGTGATAATAAAGCAAGTGCGTTTTTTCTGCTTATGAGTGTATATTTGCTCGTTTAACATTAGGAAAGAACTGCTGTTAGTACTTACTTTTTGTCATAAAATACTTACTTCTTGTCATAAAATATAAACCAGTAAAGCCCATTTGTAAGCACAACACAATACCTTTATAAAGTTCACTGCTTCTCTAACAGATATCCGTGCTGCTGCTGTTGGTATTGTTGATGCTATTGTTGAAGATGTTGAAAAGAATGGTAAAAACGTTCAAAAAGAGTAATAGCAAATTTTAATTGAAAGTAATGTTGTTTTCATTTAAAAATGTTAACTATTTACCTTTTCCTATAAGGCGATACTTCTTTTTAGTTCTTGTCTATACTAATATTTTAAAGATGAAGGATTTGATTGTTTGTTTGTTTGCATTGAATAGGCTCCGAAACTACTGGACCGACTTTGAAAATTCTTTGACCATTTGAAAGCTACATTCTTCCCGAGTAACATAGGCTATATTTTATCCCGATATTCCCACGGGAAAGGGTACCACGCGGGTAAATCCGTGAGAATCCGCTAGTGGTATCATAAAGTTACACACCTTATTCTCCTGCGCCAGCAGCGTGTCCAGTATAGCCCTGGGTTGTTCGTAATGGGCTTTACTAGCGGCGGGGCGGTCTGCCCATGCACTTGTGCTGAGCGAGCGGCGTATTTCAGTAAGGTCTCGGCGGTACGACGCGCGAGCGTGCACGCTTTAAAGAGGTCATTAGTTCTTGTAATATCATAAAGTTACACACCTTATTCTCCTGCGCCAGCAGCGTGTCCAGTATAGCCCTAGTTTGTTCGTGGTGGGCTTTACTAGCGGCGGCGGTCTGCCCATGCACTTGTGCTGAGCGAGCGGCGTATTTCAGGAAGGTCTCGGCGGTACGACGCGCGAGCGTGCATGCTTTTAGGAACGCCTCCTTTTGCTCGCCATGCTTCACTATCAGAGCTGCCACCTGTGGACAAACAAAGGATATGGATGTTGTGAATAATGAGTTATGACCGGTTTCTACAACGTAAAATTATAAATAATAATAAAATAATAAAAAAACTGCTGTTTCATGCATTTCAATCGAGTTGATTTAAAAATTAGTATGGAGCAGCTGTTTTTTTTTTGCGATTTCAGGGTTGTTCCCATAGTAAAAGTTGTTTGTATTGATGAGTTCTTCAAGCCCCCGCACCAGTCCTCGTCGCACCGGTACTCGCGCTCGAGCGAGTCCAGCACGGAGCACACCTGCTCCGCCGTCTTGTAGACGTTGGGGGAAGCCTGTCGCACAATGTGTGTACAATAACGCCGTGTCGAGTACCTGCGCGGCTTTGTCCAGGTTGGCGGGCTGCGTGAGTTCGTCGGCGGCGGGCGCGGCGGCCGACCCGCACCAGTCCTCGTCGCGCCGGTACTCGCGCTCGAGCGAGTCCAGCACGGAGCACACCTGCTCCGCCGTCTTGTAGAAGTTAAGGGAAGCCGTCACGAGCTTGTGCCGCTCCTCGGCGCACGTAACGAGGCGTTGCCAACGCTCCGTCACTTCCTCGGAGATTTCTCTATAAAGTTTGAAATAATGTTTAGAATTTTGATAGCTACACATATGTTTGTCTTAAAATTGATGATAAAACACAATACACTCCTATTTGTGTACAAAACCACTTGCAGCTGTAAAATTAAAGCAAACGGATGTTAATACATCCGCTATAACATAAACTAAACGCAGGTTAGCAGTGACATTTTCAGTATACCAAGATTTTAAAAGACTATACCGACTGTCTTAACCTTGTTACTACTTTGGAGAAAAAATAATATGTGAATGATAAGCGACTCGTTGCGTTTTGCGTGTATGTGAGCAATATAGAACTTTATAAAGACACTGTCTTCTTTTCTGCCTATGTCGAAGCCTCTTTGTCGTGATCAGAGGATATCATAAGAACTAAGAGATTGAGAGAGTAAGAGACTGAGTACAATGACATTTTAGGTAGGTATCGTCTTTATTCACGAATTGTCTTTTTTTATGACGGTAATGCTTTTTTAATACAGTTGCTCAAAAAGTGGCGTATTGCAGGGACGTATAGCGTTCGGGATGTGGGCTATTACACACTCGAACTTTTTCTTTACCTTTCCCGAACTCGTGCGTTTTCTTTCCCAACTGTCAAAATATTGTCTATTAAAAAGAAAAAACCAACCACGAAGTTTTTACAAAAAAAAAAATCATAGAAGTTTTTATGATTCATGCAAATATTTATAAAAAGAAGCTACTAATTTGTTTCAATATCAGATTTAAAAGTAATTTTAATTATACATTAAATTAATAGTAGTATCGGCCAAATTAAATTTATGAATTTATAAAATACATAAAATTGGCTGTATGACCACAGATTACTAAATATGGTATAACGTGCACTATTTACCATAGTATCTGCTTATAGGAGTTTGCGCAAGTAAGAGAAAAGAAAATGAGGGACCTTATTTCTTAATTTTCTAAATTAGTTTTTTCTGGTTTTTATTGTGGTAGGTACTTAGTATGGTGGAATTAGTGCAATAATGTGGCTTTAATGGAAAACGATGTGGTAAAAGAGAGAAATAAGGAAAGGCGCTCCTGTAGAATTCGGATTGCTTTTGTTAGGTTTCATTTCATTTCATCTCATTTAATTTAATTTTCATTTCATATCAATAAAAAAATTCTACTGAAGCCTTGGCTGTATGATCATAGTTTCCTTTGCCAACCCAGAATGGGTGAAGAACACAAAAAAAGTCTCTGCTTATATTCTTTTACGATTAGTTAGTTGAGTTTCTTGTGTTTTATTATTTTATTAAATTGCTTAATTTTTTCGCAACTGTATTAAAAATAGTTGTTCAGTACACGTGCGGAACCGTCATTGCAACTTGTTCCGACTGTCAACCCTCACCTTCGGCTGCGCCTCGGCTCGGGTAGACATTTGACGGAACTCTTTGCAATGACAGGCTTTCCGCACTTGTAATGAAATCTACTATTTTAATACAGTTGCTCAAAAAGTGGCGTATTGCAGGGACGTATAACGTTCGGGATGCGGGCTATTACACACTCGAACTTTTTCTTTACCTTTCCCGAACTCGTGCGTTTTCTTTCCCAACTGTCAAAATATTGTCTATTAAAAAGAAAAACCAATCACGAAGTTTTTACTAAAAAAAATCAGAGAAGTTTTTATGATTCATGCAAATATTTCTAAAAAGAAGCTACTAATTTGTTTCAATATCAGATTTAAAGTAATTTTAATTATACATTAAATTAATATTAGTATCGGCCAAATTAAATTTATGAATATAAAAAATACGTAAAATTGGCTGTATGACCACAGATTACTAAATATGGTATGACGTGCACTATTTACCATAGTATCTGCATATAGGAGTTTGCGCAAGTAAGTGAAAAGAAAATGAGGGACCTTATTTCTTAATTATCTAAATTAGTTTTTTCTGGTTTTTATTGTGGTAGGTACTTAGTATGGTGGAATTAGTGCTTTAATGGAAAACGATGTGGTAAAAGAGAGAAATAAGGGAAGGCGCTCCTGTAGGACTCGGATTGCTTTTGTTAGGTTTCATTTCATTTCATCTCATTTAATTTAATTTTCATTTCATATCAATAAAAAAAAATCTACTGAAGCCTTGGCTGTATGATCATAGTTTCCTTTGCCAACCCAGAATGGGTGAAGAAAACAAAAAAAAAGTCGCTGCATATATTCTTTTACGATTAGTTAGTAATGTTTATTGTGTTTTATTATTTTATTAAATTGCTTAATTTTTTCGCAACTGTATTAAAAATAGTTGTTCAGTACACGTGCGGAACCGTCATTGCAACTTGTTCCGACTGTCAACCCTCACCTTCGGCTGCGCCTCGGCTCGGGTAAACATTTGTCGGAACTCTTTGCAATGACAGACTTTCCGCACTTGTAATGAAATCTACTATTTTCATGCCCGAGTTCACACGATCAGGAATCGTGAAAAAAAGACGGTTGTACTCAGTCTCTTACTCTCTCAATCTCTTAGTTCTAATGATATCCTCTGATCACGACAAAGAGGCTTCGTCATAGGCCTCAGGCAGAAAAGAAGACAATGTTTTTATAAAATTCTATATTGCTCACATACACGCATTTCCTATACTTTACAGTTTCCTGCATTTCTGAGGACCCCGTTTGATCATGCCACCGGCGCCGTTAGAGTGTAAGCATCTGATAGTGTGCGGGTCGTAGTGGTTGGCGGCCCGCAGCGCGTCCGCCCGGTACTTGACCTGCACGGCGGACGCGTGCGTCTTCTCCACGGCCACCTGGAACTGGTCGTGCTCGCGCTTCAGCTGCTCCGCCTATGACTCTTCCTTTGTGATCATGTCGCCGCGCCGTTAGAGTGTACGCACCTGATAGTGTGCGGGTCGTAGTGGTTGGCGGCCCGCAGCGCGTCCGCCCGGTACTTGACCTGCACGGCGGACGCGTGCGTCTTCTCCACGGCCACCTGGAACTGGTCGTGCTCGCGCTTCAGCTGCTCCGCCTATGACTCTTCCTTTGTGATCATGTCGCCGCGCCGTTAGAGTGTACGCACCTGATAGTGTGCGGGTCGTAGTGGTTGGCGGCCCGCAGCGCGTCCGCCCGGTACTTGACCTGCACGGCGGACGCGTGCGTCTTCTCCACGGCCACCTGGAACTGGTCGTGCTCGCGCTTCAGCTGCTCCGCCTATGACTCTTCCTTTGTGATCATGTCGCCGCGCCGTTAGAGTGTACGCACCTGATAGTGTGCGGGTCGTAGTGGTTGGCGGCCCGCAGCGCGTCCGCCCGGTACTTGACCTGCACGGCGGACGCGTGCGTCTTCTCCACGGCCACCTGGAACTGGTCGTGCTCGCGCTTCAGCTGCTCCGCCTATGACTCTTCCTTTGTGATCATGTCGCCGCGCCGTTAGAGTGTACGCACCTGATAGTGTGCGGGTCGTAGTGGTTGGCGGCCCGCAGCGCGTCCGCCCGGTACTTGACCTGCACGGCGGACGCGTGCGTCTTCTCCACGGCCACCTGGAATTGGTCGTGCTCGCGCTTCAGCTGCTCCGCCTATGACTCTTCCTTTGTGATCATGTCGCCGCGCCGTTAGAGTGTACGCACCTGATAGTGTGCGGGTCGTAGTGGTTGGCGGCCCGCAGCGCGTCCGCCCGGTACTTGACCTGCACGGCGGACGCGTGCGTCTTCTCCACGGCCACCTGGAACTGGTCGTGCTCGCGCTTCAGCTGCTCCGCCTCGGGCAGAGTGCCGGGGATGGAGAACGAGGCCGCCAGCATCGCCTCCCCGTTGCGGATCCAGCTCACCACTTGAGCCGCGTCCTTTTGGAATTGTCCTGCAAGCATGAATGTTCAGAAGAACTGTTTAAGGACGGCCAACCCTGCTTACTTTTCATACAAACGCTCTTACGTGATTATGGCGTTCTAACAGATTTTTCTTTAAAACTTTTGAACTTTTGAATAGGTAGGTATCTTATGCACTATATTTAGGTTTCTTTTGAAATAAAAAAACCAAAATTTGAAGAAACACATTCAGTATAAGCCTCCTAAAATCTGATTTTTTGCACAAATTTTACCTGAACTTTGGGCGTTCATCACTACGCATAAATTTTAAAAGCAAAGAAAATATTATGATAGAAACCTTGCAAATGTCATGGAGATTATAGAGAAATGACAAACATTTATTTCACAAACTTGTAAGGCTTACTAAAAAACACGTATTTCCTGGAACAAGTTTCCGCACACTATTTTTCGTTCAAAGTTATCGCGTTCTCAGTTGCTCACTCACTCACTGTCATTGCGCTGGATAAAATAACAAGCTTGTCAACTTCTTGTCAACAATGACGGGAAGGGCCCTCTTAATATTACATTATTGCAAAGGTTGTGAAATAGGCTGGAGGCGTGTAATTCAGCGCTTTCTATCTAGCTATCTTATCTTACTCACCTAACTGCACGCACTGCTCGAAGCGCGCTCGTCTCTCTTCAGCCAACTCTTCCAAGTCTAGCTGTCTGTCGTGCAAGAACTCCAGCAAGAGTTGCACGCGAGCCTGTGCGTCTAAAGGAGCTGCCTCCGAGCCGTCGGAGTTGCTGGAAGCCATCACGTCTGCTGCTTCGGCTATCGCAGCCGCTAGCTCTTGACCTTGTTGGACCACCTGCGAAATAAAATTATTGCTTTAGACTATTGATCTATATATTACATAGTTTGCGACATGCGTTTTCAGAACTAAAATACTGGGATATCATTGGCTTCTTGAATTATTATGGGATATTTCTTTAAATCGTCAAGTTATACCGCACTTTTAGGCGATTCAAAAGCTTTTTCTGTAGCCCAAAAAGGTGCTTTATGCAGTCTAATCACAATTGGGTAAAAAATTTCAATCGTACCTGATAAGTCGCATGTTGCATCCGGGCGACGCTTTCGTTGTGCGCCGCTAACGCCTGCTCGGCCTGTTGCGGATCGCGGGGAGGTTCCGTTCGTTGTAATTCGTCACCCCAGAGCTCCAGACGGGATGACACCTGTACACAACAATGAATCAGTCCATGAACGAAAACATCCATAATTTAATATCTCTTCCCCTTTCCTCTATGAATTCAACGATGATTGTGGTAAGGCACAATGTTCGAGTAGATTTTTTTAATGATAATGACTGACCATTACTACCATGCATCGGCACTTTGAATTACATGCTAAGTTAAGTTCACATTACAGTTTTCAGATATTCATCATAGAATTAAGATTGTATGTATGCATCATATGGACTAATAGACCCACGGTAAACATAAACAATTTGTTATGAATTATGGTAGGGTCATCAAACTTATAATCGGACTTACTTTTAATGACTTTTAAGAGGACTGTAGTATAGTTAGAGACGTTACCTCAAGCGCGTCCCGTTCGAAGTGCCTGAGTTGCAGCGTGAGCTCAAGCCGGCGCTCGCGGTCGGACCAGAGCTCCTCGAGGGCGCCACGAGTGCCGCGCAGCCGCTCCAGTGTCGTCTCCACCGCCGCCGTGCTCGTCGCGTCTGAGTCGCCCGAGGACCTGCAGCCAATAAGTGAGATTTGGCTGAATGTAGCAAGGAGTGAACATGAGTTCCACTTCTGCTAGGAAGAAGAAGTGTAACTGAAAGTGGTATTGCTATACACAATAACAAGCATACGTGGATAAAGAACCACGACCCCTGTTTCAGTACAGGCACGATCAGATCAGTACCGCCATTATACTAACATGTTAGTTAACTGTTATAATAACTGTTATAACAGTTCAACATATTTATTTGAAAAATTGAAAATGAAGTATTTAGAAAAAAACGTCCCGTCTCACAACCAGCTCCGATGGGACTCGAACCCACGATATACCCCCGGATAGCGAAAGGTCGTGGGTTCGAGTCCCATCGGAGCTGTTGTGAGACGGGTCGATTTTTTCTTAAAACTTCATTTTCAATTTTTCAATAGTAAAAATTGCATTGTGAATGCAAAAAAGTAAAAATCTAAATAAATTGCCATAGCAATAGTTTCATCTTTAGCGATTGTCAAATGTTTGGAAAGGTATTTCTTTCGTGTGTGAGGGTAGTATAATATTTTCACGTTGATGAAATTAACGCTGGCTATACAGCACGTAAGAAGTATTGGATAAATTCGACGCTTCTCGTAACGACTCTGTAGCTCAGTGGTGAGAGCAGTAACCCGGATAGCGAAAGGTTGTGGGTTCAAGTCCCATCGGAGCTGGTTGTGAGACTGGTCGATTTTTTCTAAATACTTCATTTTCCATTTTTCAACCATAACTCTAGTTGAAGAAGTTTGCAAGAAGTCCAAGAATAATTACGAAAAAATAAAGCTAAGATAATTTAATATCCATACTAATCCATACTAATATTATTATACTATATACTATAATATTATCCATACTAATATTATAAATGTGAAAGTGTGTTTGTTTGTTTGTTTGTTTGTCCGTCTTTCACGTCAAAACGGAGCAACGGATCGACTCGATTTTTGGTATGGGGATAGTTTGGGAGCTGGAGCGTAATATAGACTTTTTATTCCGGAAAATTATAAAATAAAAATGATTATTTTGTATAGAAAATCGATAAACTGTCGTACTATACAAAACTGTCATTTCTTCCATAGCCGCTTCCAAAGAGGTATGTCAAAGAGTATTGTAATCACTGACGTTTTAGCCGCTTTGGATTACCTGCTTTTTAATAAGTGACATTTGTTGCAGGCAGTGTATAAAACTTCTTCGCGATCATTTATTTTCATCTGTCTATCTATAATAGATGTTGGTGATACGAAGTTTACCGGGTCCACTATAATTAATATGGCAAAACAACGTTTGCCGGGTCAGCTAGTAATATTATAAATGTGAAAGTGGGTTTGTTTGTTTGTTTGTTTGTTTGTCCGTCTTTCACGTCAAAACGGAGCAACGGATCGACTCGATTTTTGGTATGGGGATAGTTTGGGAGCTGGAGAGTAATATAGGCTACTTTTTATTCCGGAAAATTATAAAATAAAAATGATTATTTTGTATAGAAAATCGATAAACTGTCGTACTATACAAAACTGTCATTTCTTCCATAGCCGCTTCCAAAGAGGTATGTCAAAGAGTATTGTAATCACTGACGTTTTAGCCGCTTTGGATTACCTACTTTTTAATAAGTGACATTTGTTGCAGGCAGTGTATAAAACTTCTTCGCGATCATTTATTTTCATTTGTCTATCTTTAATAGATGTTGGTGATACGAAGTTTACCGGGTCCACTATAATTAATATGGCAAAACAACGTTTGCCGGGTCAGCTAGTGCTATATAAAAATAACTTGGGACTACTGTGAGACCATTAAAACTAATATAAAGGATATTGATTTGCTATTCGGAATTAAGTATCTAAATGCAATTAGCCAACTTGGTAAAGTCCGTCTGCTGGGGTGTATTGATCGAAGAGTGAAAGAAACCTTTGGTAGATTAACTGCTGTACTAGGACGGTAAAGCCTCGCTTTACCATCAACAGCATATATGACACAAGAAAAAACAACGAGGACATATTCATATTCATTTTGGTTACTGCTCCTGGTTGCAGTTGAAAATCAGTGGTTTGCTCGGGGGTGACTAGAACGGACATTACGCTGAACTGTCGCCTATGTAGCGATGCTGTGGCACAGACATATAAATATAAATATTAATAATATATATATATGTGCCACAGCTAATCTTGACATCAAAAAATATGTGACATAGCTTTTCATGACATTTATGACTTTGAAATTTTTAATTTCAAATTATTTGACATTAATAATTGTAATCTGGGATGGGATCATCCTCATTATATTCCATCACCTCAAATATTTCATTCAAATTCAAGTATTTTTTTAGCCCTAAAACTAAATCGATGACATATTATAATTGGATGTATCATAGTAATGCATATTACTATTGGTCCTTATAAGGACACGATCTCAATGAGCTGAGTGTGATATCTATGACATTTACTTTTAGTGATTTTGCATTATTTGACATTGTTTTTAATCCTTTTGACATTTATTTATAGCGATTTTACATTAACCATTTGGAATAATTTTTTTTATTAAAATTTTATTATTAATGCTTAATTTGACATTTTGGAATGAATAATTTCATATTATCAAAACTTATTAAGTAATTATCATTATATTTGTGTGCCAGTGCCTGGTGCGGCACGAGGTCTTGCATGTCCTTTTGTGTTATCTTTTTTGTACCGTGTTTACTTGCAAATAAAGAATTATTCTATTCTATTCTATATTATTATGAATTCGTGTTGCTGCTTGTGTTTGATTTGTTTTGTAGTATTTGTTTGTAATCAAGTGCATCTTTGTATATGTATATCTATGGCAAACAAATAAAGTTCTTACACACTTACTTATACAACGTGTTAATGCAATAACCAAAAAGCCCATACACCCCAACAAATTTATTTTATACTAGCGGTCGCCCGCGGTTTCACCCGCGTGGTTCTCGTTCCCGTGGGAATATCAGGATAAAAAGTAGCCTAAGTTACTTCTTATTACATCAGCTACCTGCCAGTGAAAGTCCCGTAAAAATAGGTCCAGCCGTTTCAGAAATTAGCCGAAACAAACAGACAGACAGACAGATAGACAGACAGACAGATAGATAGACAGACAGACAGACAAAAATTATAAAATATGTTATTTTGGTATATGTACCGTATATATAATCATATGCATTTAGTAAAAAGCATTAATATTACAAACAGACACTACAATTTTATTTATTTGTATAGATTAAATTGAAACCCTGGAAAAAAAAATGTTTTAAGCAAACTTCAAAGATATTCGTGCTGATAGGTCTCCGTGACTTTCTGACAGATTTTAAGCTCTACGTAGGCAGTAGACACAAACATTTTTAGAAGCGGCCAAAAACTAAAACATATATTTTTTTAAATTTAACCCCTATCAAAAATGTGTGGACTCGATTCTACTCTCAATTGGGTATTTGACTGTTGTTGAAATGTAGATATTTAATTATGACATTCAGAAATATAACATTATTGAATAACAAATGTGAAAAAAGATATCAATCTGTATTATATCAAGCGAATTATGAGCTACTTAATTGTGACTCTAGCTATCTGTTTCTAAAACGAAATTTTCTATGGCGAGAGTATGGCGCTATAGAAATGTGACGTCACGTTTCTATAGCGCTCTCCTTGTCTAATTAGAAAGTTTGATGCTCTATATCGCTGAAAATATGTAAGATATTTGAAAATAAATACCGATGTTGTGTTGCTATTAATTAAATGAACATTTCAATAAAAAAAATTCTGTCAAGTACCCAATTCTGAACAAACTATTTTCTCAGTTTCGCTAAAAGTATTAACACGTTGTATAATGGTCTAGTAAACATAACATTTTTCAAACTTAACTTAATATTTTCTTATAAATAAAATAAAAATAAATTGTGTATACAAACCTCCATCTTAAGCACTGCACAGGTGACTTATGTCTATGGGAACGCCGGTGATATTTGAGCATTTTGCAAGAAAATGTTCATTTCACTAGCGTTAAACCTTTATCAGGTTTCCAGTCGTTTGTCGTTTGAACCACTGCACTGTCACTTATCTTAACAGCTTAGTCGCGACTAAGTAATGGGCAATATTTAGAGTTAAGTTACTTGGGCGATGCAGCGATGGGATGGCAGTAATTAAGAGGCGAGTGTGCCGCGCGCGCGCCGGCGCCTACTGTTATGTTATGGTTGGTTAGACCAGATACTAATACTACTTTTCTGCAAACACATGCGTACTGTTTTCGTCCGATGCGCTAATTGCATTAAGTCATCTGTTTGTCTTGTAATTATAATATAGCTTTACAGTTTATAAACATAACACCTAATTGAATAGATGACAATAATTCCCCACCTTCTATTACGTGTTATTTTCACCGAGATACGCACGCAATTAGATTTTTTCTCACAGTAAGTAATGTAAACACGTCCTTTAGTCTACAGTGGCTTTAAAACAATTGGACGAAGAAATATTTCATATTTTAAACAATACTTGATTGTTGTCATTAGTGCATATTTTTACAGTGCCCGAGTTCAATGTTTTAGATATAACGAAATTTTAGGGGTTTTTTTATTACGGACTCTACATTCAAGTTACTGTAAGCTTGTAACCATAGAAAGACAGAGGTTGGTGGTTTTATTTTATTTTACTATACTATTTTAGTGCTATTGATTTAATTATTAGTCGCTATATATGTCACAGTATGCTGATTTTATCAAAGGTAAGGATAGGCATATTTTTTTGAGTGAGGTCAAATGCAGGCTTTAGGCGTACCTAACAACATGGTGGACTCAAATATAAAGTTGGCTACTTGGGTTTACTTAGTACTTTTATCATAGTACAGAATATATATTTCAATAAATAATTTAATTTCACCTACTCAGATGACCGTGAATTGATTGATTTGATTTACTACCCGTACTAAATGGATATTACTTAGGTCCGGTTGCTCGTACATTTAACTTTTGTCAAAATTGACAAAAGTTAAAATTTAACTATTGTCAATTTTGACATCGGTAAAAGAAAAATACATTGGTTATTTTAGGGTTAAAAGTGTTGTCTGTACTATTTTATTAACCTTCCCTTAATTACTAATGGCAAAATTTAAACCACCCCCACCCTGTCGGTTATTTTGACCGCCGTTAAATCTGTAATTTGACTGCTCGTTAAAGTAACCGCTGCTTCAACAACGCTTTTTAAATTTGACCGCCGGTTAATTTTACTTTAACCATAATTTAACCCTAACCAAGCTTCGAGCAACCGGACCTTAGAAAGAGAAAGTTAGTAAGTATAAAAATTATCTACACTTTATTGGTATGAAACATGTGCAACAGATAAGTGTTAAAACATCCAATTAAAACAAAGTATATCCAATACTTTCGTAATATATATAAAAGTTAACAAGCAAGGTAGATAGACCTGTTGCCTAATGTGAACAGATATATAATATAGTATCGGAAAACTAAAACGTGTTGAAGCGTGAAGCTCAAGACCGATATAATTATATAGCGCTAGATAGAGTACGAACACTCGCCAATGCAGTAGCCCCAATGTAGGCACGCCCTCTGCCCCAGAACCAAGCAATTAAAAGAAGATTACAAACGATATTCGTTCAATTCCATTACAAATTGTCTTTATCTTAATTTAACAAACAACAATAATATTGTGATCAGCTAACTCTTCTTTCAATACTTTAAATAACGGAACGAAACCATTGTACCAACATAACATTCAATGAAAAACATCCAGATCAGATCCCGCTTTGCAGTACAAAGCCCTTTCTTCCTCAACCCTTTAAAAAAATCATAACATCGCTTTTTATTGTTGTATTCCGGCCTTTGTTATTGTTGATCGAAGATTCCGGCAGTTAAAATAAGAGATAGCCAGTTGCTCAGTGGTTGAGGATCCCGTGAGAAGCGTGATTCCACCTCCAGTCCAGTCATTACTTAACATCAGGTATGGTGAAGGCTAAGCGATTCACTGTAGTAGATAAAAAAGAGAGACACTCAATAGCAATAAAAAGTAACATCGCCGTTTGATGAGTGTATGAGATGCAAAAATTCGTGGTCAGTCAGTTTCTAGTGGCGCCGGACCGAGGCGCGCGCATACCGCACGCGTCGGCGCCCAATCGGAACCGAGAGATATCCCGCGTCGCGCGCCTCCGCCACTGTCTCCGAAATGCACTACTTAGTAACATTTGAATTAACATCGGCATACGGAAACGTGATCGCTGAACAAGTATTAAATATACGAAATTTACAAATATGTGGATTGATCTCTTGAAAAATTCATTAAGACATTATAACGAGTACATGTATGTTGAGTTGTTAAAATATACCTGCCCATTATACAGTCCGCTCATTATCTGTCCGTACATGTAAATTTACAACTTTTACACTGTTCGTCGATATCGCACTATACTATGTACTTAATCCTACCGACATACTTCATATAAAAATACATTATGACTTTCATATAAAAGAATAAGGTCGAAAAATATACTTGTTTGTTGGTTAATTCTAGTTTCTACAACTATACAAACAATTCTGTAACATAATATTATTTTCTCAATTGATAGAAACATAGAAGTAAAAAAAATATAAAGCATACAATGAAATTCGATAAACGTGTACCGAATCCTAGGACCTCTTCACATCCGTTCACTTAACATCACATAATAGCATTTCATTCAAATGTCATTAGCTAACACAGGGGGACTAGTAATCAGAAAAAGACTTAGTAGTTTTGCAGTCGGGTACAATAAAGACGGGCCAATCGGAGACCGTTGCCGGTCCTTGATTGCTTCAGACGTGCGGTTCCACAATCAGCACTCCCTACCACACGCATCGGCGGCTCACCACTTACATGGGCATCCTCTTTCTGGATAAAATGATTGTTGTTTAATTCAGTATAGTATCTAAGCAAATGCCATCACCCGACCGAATACGACCCGAAGCATTGACATCACCAATAAATATTTTACTACCTATCAATAAGAACTATTGTTAATAGCAGCTAAATACAGCTGTACAAAATTGGAAGAGTTTCAGTCAAGTGCATTTTAATTATCGGCACTCAAATTTACGAGCTTCGAACCTATAAAATTCTGGTTGTGACGATAACAGAAGCCCGAAGAAAGGGAGTCTAGCAGTTCAACAATTAGGGCTCAGTGGTAGTTTTATGGGCAGTTAAACGTATCGATGGGCAGACATTAAATATCCGGTTTTATGTGCGAGGAACCGGGATTAAAAAATATAGTCTGCCGCCTTCGTGTATTGCTTGCAAACTCATTACTTTAAAATGTGTTGTGCATGTGATTGAAGTTGAGCTAACTACACTTTACCAAAAATAGTAACATTACCGAAATATACTTTTTTTGTAAAAATAATCATCTGATCACATCAACTCACAAGAATCAAGTATTTATTTATTTATTTATTCTTTATTGCATGAAAATAAAAAACATACAAAAGGCGGACTTAATGCCCTTAGGCATTCTCTACCAGTCAACCGGAAAGAAAGTGACAAAATGCTGTGGCGGCAATAAAAATAACAATAACAGTTTTTTTTAAAGAAACCGTATTAGTTAAATAAACACATAATAAAGCTAAATTATACATACAATCTTATAAATAAATAATACATATATACTGATACGATAATATACATACATATACTTATACATACATACAATACAATACTTAACATACCATGACATGTGTCAGAGATGACGAGACTAATGTAGAGAATTTAAGTAATGCTCTCGCACCAACCGCTTAAATACGAACTTGCTGGGGGCACTGCGAATTTTCAGGGGCAAAGCGTTCCAGAGGCGAACTGCCGAAAGGGTGAAGGAATGGAAGTATTGACAATTTATGTAATGATAATTTATTATATGACAAGCTTATTTGCTGACTGTTATTCCATATTGTATTGTTATCCGAACCAAACCTGCATGCAAAATTTCAGCTCAATCGGATACCGGAAAATGGATCAAATTTAGCTTGAAAGATTTGGTCCGAATGGACATACATACACTGCAAGTTGAATAAAAGCTTGTAATAAAATACTGGTATACCGGATAAGAATGTGCATCATTTAAGTCTACGGAATTGTCAAAACTGTCTTTGGGCCCCCTGTCATTGTGTTGGCCGGTGAATCGCGCAAGACTTTTTCCACAAACAGCTACCGCACTAAACCTGCATACTGCTGCATTGTGCGTTACGTCAACGGACCAAGGACACGGGTCATCAATAATGACAATGATGAGCCAAATCAATAATATTAAAGGACCGTTGCCTATATAAGTGCATGTGACGCTGCTTTGTAACCTATACATGGTTCACAGAGAATTCATTGTACTGCACTCAGTAAAATATAGCAAGAATAAATATTTTTATGTATAACTTGCTTCAGAAATTGGTCATTGCACCGAACAATGATTTAAAACTATTTTTAGTCCAGTTCAATATTGTTGACCATAAAATGAAAATAAATGAAACGCTTAACCGAAAATCAATATTTTTCAGTAGCGGAATAAGCACTGAAATGAAACCCTTCTACGAATTAGCGCTCGCGTCGTGCCTGCCGCTTCAGACATGCAAACTATGGACATGCACGCATAAACAACTGAAATTGAAACAACTGACGTTAATTTACTGCCTGACAGTTATTTTATCTGTTTGCATTCATTTTAAATTACTGATCGCAAATACTTTTATAAATGCGTGATTACCGGGGAATTCTAAGAAATCCTCAAATAGTGCATTTCATAAAATTTACTTGTAGGTAGGGAAATAAAATAGATATTTTTATAGTTCTTAATTTTAACGATTATGTTCATAGTAAACAATCATATTTTCGAAGTGGGTAGGTACGCAAATTAACTTAGTTAAATACTCAATCATGTATTGAAATTGAACAAATTACTAGATTTCCAATTAACAAAGAAGAAGACAGTAGCTTGGTTTATTAGTACAATAAATTTGCCCATTTTTTAGATTGGGCCTGTTTCACAATGTCTAAGTAAGTTCTCAGTAGCTGTTACTTGACAGATACAAATACAGATAGATACAAAACTGTCAATTAAACTGGAAAGTATCTCCTAATCGGATATTGTGAAACAGGCACTTAGCGTGCAACTATAGCGTGTTAAAAATTTAAATACGCCAAAAAGGCAGAAATGTCTTACGAATAATAAATCACTGTTTAGAATAGGCGAAGTTACGTTCATGTCATTTCTCCTATTAGTACAAGTTGCATATAGATTTCGAATCACATTTTCCCGGTCGTTGACAATGGGTATTAGCGTGTACTTTCTCTATACCTAAAAACGGTAAATACAATAATTATGTACACAAGACAATAGTTCCGCACCGCTAATTAAAGAATGCAAGCTGGCGCATGCACTGTCGATACATTGTCAATGGGAAACAGGAACCGGTGGGAAAAGAAACACGCAGACGCCTAGATGATATGAATCGCACATGACTGTATTGTCACTAGAAACTCAACGCAGCTATTAAGCAATATGATTTAAAAACACTAAACATCACAATAGTCAGAAAAAGGCTAAGCCAGATTAATGTAATTATACGGTCCATTTACCCACGAATATACAAATCAATCCTAAATGGATAGATGTGAATTTTCGTCAAATATATCCATTTAAACTTTAATGTTGATTCTAGTTCGCATTAGTTTTGTTTTTATTAAATAATAATAGCTTTAGTTTCCAATGCTTAATAGCTCCACAATATCTTTAGAAAAGAAAACCCTAAACCAATAAAGTGATATATGATGAAAGTAAGATATAATGATATAACGCAACAGACGCACGATGAGAAACAATAGAGTCGTGGGAGCTGCATCGATTACAAACTGAGCTACTAGTGTGGCAACGTAAACAAAGTGGATGTTATGGTGACTACCAGATAAGGTATTATTGGACCTCTTTTTTCTAGAGAAAATTAGATAGCGTCGCAAGCAACAAATAAAGTTAGCGCAATAAAAAGAAATGTCAAGGTGGGACCGATGAGGACGTATTGCAGCGACAGGGGTCGCGAGCGCGTTGGAACTGTGTCCTTAACCATAACTCCGGAAATGGCGATTGTGAGACAATTTAAGCGTGTCCCGCCTCCCAGGCCAGCCCGCCCCGACACCAATCACTCTAAATTATCACCGAACGAATAGATGACATATCTTACAAAATCGGACCACTATATTGATGTTGCTCATAGTTCGCTTTGCTCGTGTCCCAAATTGTCAGTTTAGTTATTGGAATATCTCAATGTCATTTCACATTGTTTTACATAATTTTAAAGACAAATAAGAAGAATATTCATTACTCAACAATTGTTGGAATAATTATGTAATGAAATAGTAAATTCGCCTCGCTACTCGTAACTGCCGATAGCTAAATCCGATTGATTTCACGCAAGCGAAAGGTAAAACGGTTGAAAAAATATTAGTAGCACGGGCTATACTTAACTTACGCGCCAAGAGTTCTGTGGTTTGGAGTATCGCCACTAAACCAGCCAAGATATTTAATGATATGCAAATAATGAACATATTCCTAAAATAGGGTTTTGTTGTTTAAATTCATACATACTCGTAAAAATGGAGGATAGAGAAACTAAAAGGAAGCATATTAATGGGTCAATAGTTTTTGAAATAAGTGGTCGGTGTAAATGAATATAATAATAGGTCTTTACCTATGAAATTGCCGTTGTTTTCTCACATGTTGATTGATCTCTAATTTTTTAATTACTACCAATATTTCAAAATTCAGTCAGTTTCGAAAATAGAGTATGTCGTAATGTTAAACATCTAAAAAAAAAATACGAGTCTAAAATTATTACGATTGCTTCAATGTACCCCTATTTGGTGGTAGTCAATTTGATTGCTTCGAACAGAAGTATTTTTGAATCCTAGGTAAATAAGATTATAAGCTAAAGTTAGATCAATGTTGTCTGATCATATCTCTAAAGTTTCTTTGAATTTGGAGTTCACATGTCCAAGAAATTCCCACATATCTTTGTAGGATAATTCCAACTTCGTACAATTTCCCCATACAAAACAGCAATTTCATAGGTAGAAATAAATATAAAAAAACTTTCTTTTTTATACTCTTGTCCGACAATAACCAAGGTTAAGTACACACTTAATGATGAATAAAAAACAACCTATATCGTTAGTAAAAAGGAAAATAATAAAATAGTCAGATAAAATATCAACGGATAAACGGAAATACATTTGCTTGGGAGGAAAGTATGAAGCAGTAAGCTTCGAATCTCCCATTAAACAAATATTTACAGAAGCAAGTCAACAGGAATCTAATAAAGGGGACAGAGTGCAGACGATTGCAAACAAATGGCACATCTGCCCAATACTACGCCACCGCTGGACAACCCAACACCTCCTGTTCACAAGAAAAGGTTGATTAAAACAAATAAAATTATTGATGTTATCAAAAACTTTTGCCTATTAGACAGAAATTGGATCAATAATAGAAGTTCAATATTTTTGCCGGGACCTACTCATACCCATCAGATAGGTATTGGGGATAAAATAAAAGTTTATCGATGGGTTTAAGAAAAACGGTGGTGTTGTATTCCGCAACAATAATATAGGCATCCCTTGAACCCCTAAGGGTTTCTTCAAACTTTCTCAACAGCGCACGCCTCACCTATCAAATAACCAACTACAAAGTGAGAAACTCACACCAGTTGTTGGCAAACTAAGGTAATTTTATGGTTCTAAATTACTGATCAAATAACAGATATAGTCCTCTAATTGTTAGGGGTTCACCCCAACATTGAAGGGGTTGTCTTGTCAGTAAATAATACAGAGAGAGAGAGACAAGTGACAAAGTCTATTAATTGACAATTATTTTCACCAAACAAATAACTACTCGATCATATTTTTAATACATATAGAAACTCAAATCAATCATTCGTTTCAACTGGAGGAACTGGATTTCATCTTGCCTTTCAAAAAGTAATGAGAATTAATTCCTCATTCGTACCACTAAAGTTTGGTTTAATAAACTTATCACGTTTACATTAAAAAAGTAGATTATGTTATTAGAACTGTAATAGCGTAATTCATAGTGCCACTAAGGAGTTGAGTAAATAATTAACAGTCTTCGATGGCCCGTTTCATTTCTCACTTCCGTTCTTGTAAAATTACGATGTATTTAGGTGATGCCTCTGGAGATTTGCTTGACTGGAGTTTAAATAGCTTACGCCTAACTAACGTACCCGGTTTTAAGTGGTTAGTATGTAATGTATAAAAGAGACAATTTAAAAAATTTAATCAGTCGTTTTAAAGCAAGTTGGCAATATAATATTACCATAAAATTGTCACATTTAAAAAAGACAGACCACTAAGCTTGAGTAATATTGTAGGTTTCGCGGTTTCCATTAAAGCATTTAAAATTACTAGTAACGACTTGAAAATTCGCCACTGATTACAGTTTGATTATTGCTTTACAATAACTTTTTGTGAGTGCCATTAAAACGTTGATTACAATATCAAAAACAATTTACTAACGCACTCGATGGATACCTCAATTGAGGCTTTATTCCAGTTTAATCAAAATCACTCTTCTGGTAATTTATTTCAATATCAATGTAATAGTTAAGGACCTATCACGTGTTCAATCAATAACTGATATAGCACATAAGATTGAAGACCTAAGTAACAACCGATTGATCCTTTTACCGGTCACTCAAGCGCAAAACCACATAAATAATCTATACAGATATCTAGGACTATACAAGACGCCAATCTCTTAGAGCTCTTGCATGCAAGACTGTCAAGCACCCTATTCTATTAGTCTGGAATGATACTTATGTTATTGCCCTTGTGCATATTGTAAAGACTTATAATTGCGTGGAAATTAAATTGTAATCAACCGAAGCAGAGTTGCCATAGACTGAGTCTGCAGTCTACAAGGGCTCTTAACCACTCATACACACCCTTATCAATATTCACAGGATCACTTAACACGAAGACAGTATAACCTTCAGCGAATCAAGCACCACAAAACTGAATATGATAATATTTGAAAAGTACTAAAATGTAACAACACACCATAATATAAACAAAGCAAGGTGATGACGGGTTTATTTTATAATTTTACGATGTAGTTACCCGTTGATAGGTTTACAAAATGGTACATGACGCGCGGAAGAAACATTTTCAGTCATAAATAAAAATAAACTTCGATAAATAAATTTATAATAATTAAATGACGGATCAGAGAAAAACTGTTAAGTTACTTTCCAACACTAAGACAAACACCATCCCACGTTGCAGATTTTAAAATCAATATTGAGTGTTTACAATAAAATATTTAAGACAATATTTACAAACACGCTGATAAATGAGATTTTCTAATGTGTAAGGATCGGGCGCGAACTACACGGTACAGAGAGAGCGCGCGCGAGGCGAGCGTGATCTCGCCATGTGTCCCCTGTGCGGACTGCGAGATTGCGGAGTGGCGGCTCTTGTGGCGGACACCGGGTCCGCCACGATCACACCGCAGGAAAACGCAAAGCACAAGAAAAGTTGCAATGATACAAGGCACAAGAGCAGTAATAACTTGACTTCAAATCATTGCATTTTTTAACATTGTGAAACTAAAAAATGAAAAATGAAGTATTTAGAAAAAATCGACCCGTCTCACAACCAGCTCCGATGGCACTGGTTGTGAGACGGGTCGATTTTTTTTTAATACTTCATTTTCCATTTTTCAATCATAAAAATTGCATTGTGAATGCAAAAAAGTAAAAATTTAAATAAATTGTGAAACTAATACAATTTTAATGATTCTTAGGTTAAATTAGCAATGAAATACATGAAGTACAATAATTAACTAGGTACTGTCCAAAATTAAAAAGATTGTTAATCAACTTAGAAAGAACGGATTCATTCATAAATGTTTTGAAAAATATGATAAGAATGTTTAAACATTGTCGCGTGTAGTAACTTAACTAGTTTTACATTGTTAAATATGGTATCTTACACAATTAGTAAACAAAACGTACTTCGACCAATAGTTCTTAAAAGGGTTTAAGAACTATTGGTCGAAGTCGTAATTGAAAGAAAATATTATTACTGAAGTTTCTATACTACATTCATGTCAACATAAAAGTTATAGTAAACTAGAGTCGCATTTTCACTCGCCCATAACTCGCAGTTCGTCTCTATGCAAACAATTTTCATTTCCATTAGTAAAAGTAAACTGGTTTGGTATTGAACGATACTTAAAACGTAAAAGTTCGTTAGCAAAACATGGGGCTTTGTTTGCACCCTCTACAATATTAAGATCAAAGTACACGCTGCATTCACTAAAATGCCTTTATGCGTTCAATGAGAAACTCTTCATTCAATATTTTTAAATAGGTAAGGGTTCGAAATAGGTTTGAACAAGCCAGTAAATAAAATAAAAGCTTTGTTATATTTGACATCTGCATTTGCAAACAGTATAATACAACTGACAAACATACGAGTAACAAACAACAATTCGAAATAAAACGTCATCGCGCATTAGTCATCGATCAGAGAGGAGAACGTGCATCAAGTACGCGGCAAGCAAAAACTTACGCGGCAGGATTTCCTTCAAACAGGCGCCAGTCGCAAGTTAAAGACTATTCGAAAAAGAAGAGTCCCGACCGGCGCACGGGAGCAGTCCTCTTTCCTGTTACGGCAACAGGTAATGCTCACGCTGATTCATAGATTATAAACAGAACAAACACGCAACCACCTTACATTTCTGGATAAACGACTGCCATATACATCGACGACAAGTAAAAATAAAAAAATGCAATTTTGTACCCATGCCATTACCATTGAGATAACTCATAAAAAATAATTTAAAGAAGGCAACGAATAAAAATAAAATATAAGCTTCTGTCTATTATCATGGTTAATATTAAGTTGACAACGGAAGCTAAACGGTAGCAAAATGTTTTGTATGATTCGTCCATCTTTATCAAAACAACTATCAAACTCAAAACAAAATTTCACTTCAACACCTACGCTACTTGACTAAAAGGAGCAAGTTTTTCATTATACGCGTTTTAGCCGCGCATAAACCAGCTGCGACGAATTCTGCGCCCTTTTATGGCGCGTCAAGGTATTTTTACATTTAACCGGGTTTAGATCAAGTATGGACGAGAACGTCGCGCGGGTAATTAGATTGCGACCGGTAATCACTTAAGTTTCTTAAGCGTTCTGACTTGAGCTACGATTGCAAAAGAAAATAAACTACTTTGTGACTCACGCATGTTCATCATCATGAGCCCCACGAAGCCAGTGGGCTTCGTGGGGCTCTATGCAAACTTGCATGTTTGAAGTGTCATATGCCTAGCAGTGGCTAGGCATATGACACTTCAAACATGCAAGTTATCTTAAAAAAAAACATGTATTTTATATCGCCCATCCGTGTCGAGCGATCTTTAACAAAAATGAAACATTATTAGCTTGAATTCAAGTTTTCTAAATGTAGAAGAAATCGCGCCACTACAAATAGCTACGATCTAACGTAAACGTTGTTTCACATTTTTAGCGTGTACATAACTTGAGAGGACATCATATCAAGTGACGCGCGTATTCGGTAGTTAGTTTCCAACATCCGGTTAATAATCGGAGTACGGCGGCGGTGCATTTACTCGAGATAGCTGCATCGCGTGCGGTGAATTTTCACTGAAAACCAAGCAACGCTCCAGTGTGCTCGCTGGTGGTAGAAATTGGGTCGCATACCATTGTGTAACGTCCCGCGTTATGCGACATCGACACCGCCGCACACACTTTTCAAACGGAGACATTATGACTTATGACAGACACCTTGCTAAGTTGATAGGGCTGCGCTCACATTACTTCAATACCATTCCTAGGATTCTTATAAAAAAAGGAATTTTCGAGCCGTTGTTTTAAACTAAATCAAGCAATAATAAAGTGTCTACTTATTGTATCCCTACATTTATAATAAAATTGCAATAAATGGCTGAAATATTTATTTACATCAATTACTTATCTATACTTTAGAGAAGATAATAACGAAAAAATACTTGATTAAACTTATGGTACTTTTACTAAGGTCAAATCTTTCTTTCTTACAGCATCGACAATACCGACTGATCAATGACGTGCAAAAACGAAATGACGGTGTGATCCTTATTGCCCGCAACTTCATCTGCTTGGAGCAGATGAAGTTGCGGGCGACCACTAATTAATATCATCGTTCTATTATGGGATAATTACTAGATAGATATTAGATATCCAAAGTTAACTAAAACGAACTTTAATAGATGATTTTTCTGATGACTGTCGACTTTATGGATTTTATGTTTAAAAAACTGAAAAACAATAGTCACTAATCTCTCATAAACAGAAAACTCTTCATTTTATTCTAAGTAAATTTCTATTAATTTTATTTTTAATGACGCCTTGTTTTTTTGGTAACTTATAAAACTCACAAAAATTGTGCTTTAAATTTCGATACGATTTCCATTAGCTAAACGTCCTTTTAAACAGTTATTTCACCCGGAAACACTTTAACTTCACAGTTAAGAAACTATCATAATTTTCTGAAAGCTAATCTTTTATTTCGCATAAACCTAAACACAAATATATGGTACCGTATCTAGCTACTCTGCAATCGATTACTTTAATGAAAAACATCATTTGTACATGTATTCAAATTAATATAAGAAGAAAACGAGGCCATTTTCATACCTGGCTACAAGATATAAATAAAACTTTCCTCACGTGACACCGAGCATGAATAACAGTTGTACGTCGGAATATTTGTAATTGTTTAGTTGCAAGCGAGACTTTAACATAAACTTGAACCTAGAATTCGAGTTAAGTTCGAAATTCAGTAGTAAACGGCCTATTCCCAGAACAACGAAGTGGTAGTAGCTGTCGCTGCTACTCGCAAACAATACTCCTCTGTCCTTTACCCACACAATACCCTTTTGAAAAATATTTTCTTTTCATCTGTATCGCTTTTAAACAACTAGTGCAATGGAAATAGGTCAAACGACATAAAAAAAACATCCCATGCAATGAAATGAATTCCCAGAGTTATGGAACATAATGGAGATTGCAAAGGACATCCCCGGTTGTGGGCCCAAGGCACAGGGAAAAATTAAGTACCATATATCCCTCTACATAAGTTATGTAACTGACCAAAATAATAGGCTGAGGAAAAAGTTTCTTCGCATTTTATATGAAAACTCAAGTCAATTTTTTTTTTCAAAGTTTATTTACATTTTATTTCAGTATATGTGTAATTTTGTTCGATGGCTTTCTGCCATATGGTTAGTTGTAACATGATCCCGTTCCTGTAGAAATTTCGGGACTTCTGATCAAAGAAACGCGACAAGTAGATTTGGCAGTCCTCTCTTGATGTTAATCAAGATGTTAATCAGCGTTATTGTGATGAAAGACCACACCCTTTCTTTGATCGATTCTCGCCTCTTTCTCTTCTTGCTTTAACCTCATCAGTTTGTTGGCAGTAGAGATCCGATACTTAAAGTCCTCCAGAAGCTTTTCAATTCAGTCATCCTTGAGGGCAAAACGCCAAAGGCATGGGGCAGAAGCGATGTTATGCTGTTTTCCAAGAAGGGTAATAAACTCTCTTGAAGAACTATAGACCCATCTCGCTTCTGAGCCATATCTATAAGTTGTTTTCGAGAGTCATTACGAATCGTCTCGCTCACAGGTTCAACGACTTCCAACCTCCCGAACAAGCCGGGTTCCGGAAAGGCTACAGTACCATATACCACATTCATACGCTGCGGCAAGTTATACAGAAGACCGAAGAGTATAACTTGCCACTTTGCTTGGCGTTCGTGGACTATGAGAAAGAATTTGATTCGATTGAGACTTGGGCGGTGCTGCAGTCTCTCCAGAGAGGTGCCAAATAGACTACAGGTAGGTACATCGAGGTGCTGAGGTACTTATACCAAAACGCCACCATGTCGGTCCGATTACAGAACCAGAGCTCTAATCCTATCCAACTACAGCGAGGTGTGAGACAGGGAGATGTCATCTCTTCCAAACTGTTCACAGCTACGTTGGAGGATATTTTTAAGCTGCTGGACTGGAAAGGATGCGGCATCAGCATCAACGGCGAGTACCTAACACACCTACTGTTTGGTCTAGTGGTTCATACCACCGATTTCAGACCAAGAGGTCCCGGGTTCGATTCCCAGTAGGGGTACATATTGTATTCGGTTTGGTTGGTGGTAGGACTTGTTCTTAGTCCGCCTGGCTAGCTACCACCATCTTATCTAAGTCTGACGCCATAAAATGATGTTTTCAGCATTATTGTGTTACGGCAGTTAGAGATAAGGTAGCCAGTTCCTCAGTGATTGAGGATTCCGGGAGTAGTGCGCTTCCACCTTCAGCCTTATCACCACTTATCATCAGGTGTGATGAAGGCTAAGTGTTACCCCGTAGTGGATAAAAAAAATGTCTCAAGACGAAAGTCTTTGACCAGTGTGTGTTGCCAGTAATGACCTATGGACCACTTTTTTTGTATGTGCGCGGGTAGCTCGTCGCCAGGCCAGTGAAGGGTATGTAGCTAGCAATGAAACGACAGTTACGAAGCACGGTCCGTTTATTACTGACTGTCCGTACTGGGCATCGACATAGGTATATAGGTATAGATACAAATACAAACACAACAAACACTACAAGGAGACGTGGTCTTTTACTATGAGTCTCATAAGAAGACTCAAAGTCACCCAGCGAGCAATGGAGAGATCGATGCTTGGTATTTCCCTGCTCGATCGAATCAGAAATGATGAGATCCGCAGGAGAACTAAATCAACCGACATCGCTCGAAGGATTGCATCATTGGAGAACCGATGGCCGTTGGGGCGGAAAGGTTCTCGAATGGCGACCGCGTACCGGACGACGTTCCGTGGGCAGGCCCCATACAAGGTGGACCGACGATCTGGTCAAGATCGCGGGAAGCCGCTGGATGCGGGCAGCGCAGGACCGATCGTTGAAGAGATCCTTGGGGGAGGCCTATGTCCAGCAGTGGGCGTCCTTTGGCTGACATGATGATGATGATGATGAGAGATCCGAATCAATGGTTCTGCCCGGTGGGCCGTAAAAGCTCGTAATGAATAATGCCCTTCCATGCCCATCATACACACAGCAAACCCTTGTTGCAAGTTAACCCGGGTTTCGCCAGTCTGTGAAGCCTGACCGACCTTTGACCACAACCTTTACGTGATCCACTTTTCATCACCAGTTATCAATCCCCTCAAAAACGGTTCGGTTTCATTGCAACTGTCTCGATAAAGAATCGCAAATGAGTACACGGTTCATTAGGTTTTTTTTCAGTGAGCTCGTGTGACACCCAAATATCGAGTTTTTTTGTGTACCCAGCTTTTTTCAAATGGGTCAAAACTGCTTTTTTATCCACAACGGGGTAGCACTTACCCTTCATCACACCTGATGATAAGTGGTGATAAGGCTGAAGGTGGAAGCGCACTACTCATAACTTATATTCACTCATTTTGACAGAAGGAAAAACAAATGAAAAATAGTTGGAAACAACATTTAACTAATTTGCTTTTTTTTAATGTTACCTCTTATCAAAACCAGCCAGATACAAATAGTCGGCCAAAGAGATTTTATTGCAAGTTAACATACTATACGCGAAAAGAATTTTTCATCTCTCAGATTCGGAAAGTGATGTATATTTAAACTGAGCAGCGGGTCCAAAACTATCCGTTTCACCCTAGGGTGGAAATGAATTTTAAGAATAGAACTGAATTTGGTTACAGTCAACCATAAAGGTACCTCATTGGCAATGAAAAAGTTTTCAACTAATTTTGTATGAGGACGGGACTCGCAAAATTTAAAAAAAAATGCATTTTATAAAAACGAGAATATCTCAAAAACGGTGCGTCTCGTAGCATAGCTAAATACTAACAAAATTTTCAACCCCCTATCGTACTCCGGAGATAGTTAGGAGGCATCCAATAGACATATATAAAAAAAAAAAATTTTATTCAAAAATTATAGAAAAAAGAAGAAAGCGAAGCCCTCCGCCACCTTTCTTTTATTTTTCTAGATAGTTTTAGTTGTCTTTATTGCTTTTCTTATAGAGGTAGATGAAAAGCAGAGTGTATTTACTTTCCTTATATTCGAAATGAAAAGTAGAGTGTATTACTCGGCCGCAAAATTATTTTCATCTCGGGCGACGTATATTGAATCCCTCGCTGCGTTCAGGATTCTACTTTAGAATCCCTCGCTGTGCTCGGGATTCTACTCTAGAATCCTTCACTGCGCTCTGGATTCAAAATAGCGCCCTCGCCGTAAATATGTTATATATATACAATCTACTATTCCTGACCTAATATAAACCTTCTAAGCATTGGCCAAAAGTAGATAATTACAAGACTCCACGACTTACTTTTTGAATTTACATTAAAAAGATCCACATTACAACGGTTGCTGGCGACGAAACTTAGTCTGGTGGTCTAGTTTTACAATCACGCTTTTACCAGCGCGTGTCACGTCGCGGGCTATGATCTTGAGTGTCTTGCACCGTTAAAGCCCTTTCCTATCATACGTGCGTGTGACAGAATGTTCCTGACCGCACTGAAATAAATAGCTTCTTACAATCACACTAATTATCTTAGTCATTATTATCTTAGAAACTATGTCATGGAAAACTTGGTAACGGCTAAATATATAAGGACTTAAATACTTTTTGTTTGTAAATACATACATAATTTACATAGAAAATACACAGACCAAGACAAATACATACATGTTCACGCACACAAATATTTGTCGTGTTGAATGAAATGGCAGTAAGTGGGTGGTTAAGTGCGGCCTTTACATTGTAAACCTACCCGCGCGGATGACGGAAATCCGGCCTCGCTTTTCAACTGTCTAGCTAGTGACTAGTGCGTTACATAGTCTCGCTGGTTGGACATGCGCAAGCGTACCTACTATTGCCGCAAAAATGAAGGTGGCAAACCACGCGGCACTTAACTCGTTTTATTGTTTCGTGCGGGGTCATCCGTGCCCTTGCCAGCCACGCTGACACTGACAGTAAGCGTGACTATAAAACCAGTCTATCTCGATTAGAGATAGGTTTCTAAAAACAGTTTTTTTTATTATTTGGCCATTGAAGATCGCTGTGAAAAGTCTTCTTATGTTATGATGTAATTAGTGATCCATGTTTAGGCTTGCACGGTGAGGCCCCAGTTTGTAAGGGATTCGGGGATGTCCTTTCACTGAGAGGGGAACTATTTTATTTTAGACAAGAAACAAGACTCATCTCGATGATTTTTTTAAATACGCTTCCCACTTGAATCGAACTAACTAACATTAATTCGAAAAAAACAACAGCCTGTTTTTTTATTACATCAATCGATAGAGTTAATCATAAGGATTAAATCTTTCTTAGAACTTATATAAAAATTCCATTTGAGGTTTCTACTAATAAAAACCCAGAGGCGCAACAAAAGCTTCAATTCAGCTTCGCAATATGAAACTTTTTAGAATTCGTCCTTAAAAACTGTACTTATATATTTTCGAAAAGTTAACATCACTAAATTACTATCACAGGAGAGCAAAAGAAATACGAATTTAACAACTGGGAAATCTTTTAAAACCTTCATAATTGTTTACATAATATGTAATCTTTTCATGGACATCCTAGGACTTGGAATTTGGTACCGATTGGGCAGGTAAGAGGAGAAATAATGAGTAGATGTATACGGGATTCAGGTATCCAACCGGCCTACTCTAATGCAACGAATTAGAATTCGTTGAATTAGAGTAGGCCGACAGGTCTTTTGACGCTAAATTTAATCATCAGTATTCCGATTACATTCCGATTGATCATGGATACTACGCAAAAAAAACTAAATATTTTAGGTGGACTAGATAGGCGATTATAGGTACACTTCCAAACCTTCTTTACAGCCACTGTGATCTAGTACAGCGACTGATAGCTGATGCTGAATTTATGACACTAAATGCTGCACACACTATACCAGCCTGCCCCGGCAGCCCAGCAACAACCGCGAACCTAGTGCGGATCAGCGCGTTTAAGCTATTCTATATGACTCAGGTAAATCCATACTAATATTATAATTGTGAAAGTGTGTTTGTTTGTTTGTTTGTTTGTCCGTCTTTCACGTCAAAACGGAGCAACGGATCGACGAGATTTTCGGTATGGAGATAATTTGAGAGCTGGAGAGTAACATAGGCTACTTTTTATCCAGGAATATAAAAAAATAAAAATGGTAATTTTGTATAGAAAACCGTTAAACTGTCATACTTCACACAACTGTCATTTCTTAGCCGCTTCCAAAGAGAAGGTATGTCAAAGAGTATTTAATCACTGACATTTTTGCCGCTTAGGATTTCTTTTTTTTAATAAGTGACATTGTGTCAGGCAGGTGATACGAAGTTCGTGTCCAATAAAATTTATATGGCAAAACAACGTTTGCCGGGTCAGCTAGTACAAAATATTTACTTATTTCGTCAACTTACCGAAATTGCTGTGAAAAGCAATTGTGTTTCCCTTCGATCAACAATAACACTTAGTTCTAGTCTAGATAATAATAATAAATAAATAATAAATAACTTCTTACATTCACACCAATTATCTAAGCCCATGTTAATTTTATTAAGAAACTGTATCATGGAAAACTTGAAAACGGATAAATATATACTTAAATACTTTTTGTTTGTAAATAGATACTTAATATACATAGTTAACACCCAGACCAAGACAAATAGACATGTTCATGCACACAAATATTTGTCTTGTTCGGGAATCGAACCCGAGACCACTGGCGCAGAAGGTGGGTAGCCTACCCCTGCGCCAAATCGGTCGTCAAAGATACATAGTTGGAGTGGCAGACATGGCCGAGCGTTATACGCCCACTTGAGAGTATATTTATAAGTAGATTATTTTGACAGTGTCAACGTTTTGACGTACCTACCACCCTTTCGGCCGCCATGGCAACTGAGTTTCGCAACCAGCTGCGAAATAGGAATTTTTATTTTTTCCTGGCAACTAGTTGCGATATACGAATTATTTTTCTTTATACGCAACTAGTTGCCAACAAAGAATTTTTCAACAACGCTAGTTTCGAAAGAAGAATTTCTTTTCTTCTTACGCAACCGACGACTTCGAAGTCGTTAGCATCCTTTTAAAATAAGAACATACTCATGATATAGAGTCGTTTCCCCAAAATTAAATATGAGGCTAATACAAGATGTAACTTTTTTTTTATTTCCTAAAAAATCATGTATAATATTTAGTAATTGATCACTATAACAATTAAAAATAAAAATTTAATTCTAAAAAAATAAAAATAACAAAAATAACATTTTAACTCTAAAAAAATAATTGATTAATAACATTAAGTTAATTAAATAATTAATTAAATTAGAGGCCGAGAAATTGTACAGTCGTTTTAAATGGTGTCTATCACAAAAATATTTGAATGTCTCTCCACACAATTAGGAAGATTGTTTTTTCGTTTGGTCTCCCCGTAGTTTTCCTTGACGTATATAGGTATGTTGTCAAGCATAGAAAACTCCTTTAGTTTTCCTCCTTGCAACTTCCAAAATGTGTGGTTTTAGATCCCTCCCAGGTTGATGTAACTCAGGACAACTTCGCAATTACCTACTTCATGTAAGTCGGATCGATTGTTAGTTATGCTGTCTACTACTATCATCTAGGATTATTCGCGGTTTATTGTGTGACCAATTAGTTGCACAGAAAGAATAAAAATTCCTTTTCCGCAACTGGTCGCGAAACTCAGTTGCCATGGCGGCCGAAAGGCCTACCACAATGCGTTAGTGTGTTAATTTTTTTTAAAAATAACTCTCGATATAAGAATGTATCGACCGGTATATCATATTTTCCGTAAGTTATTGCTGTCTTAAAAATATAAATTATAAAACACCTATCTTTTTTCATGAAATAACACACTTTGGTTTTTAAAGTCATACCAACATTTTGCAAAAGAACAGCAAATCTATGGAGTAGTTTTATACAGAATACTTCAATGAATTTCTTTAGTTGAAATTGTTATTTGTTTCAAATAAATTTTCATAGTTGCAGACGTGAGACAAGGTCTTTTTAGACGTTCATACGAGTGTTTCACACCTTAAGAAAAAATGTAGTTTACTCAATTCATTTCGAAAAATTCGAAATCACTGGGAACATCACAAATTCGATTGAGCAAAACAGCTAATACCAAAATTAAAATATTACCACTATCTTAAAGAGCGACTGCATCTGTTTTAAAAAAACGAGCCCGTAATATCGAAGAGTCATCCAACCTCCCAAGCGAAGAAGTACCAGTGCCTTCTGAGATGGTATCTTTACCAAGTTCTCCAACCGTTTTGGCAATTCTTTACCTAGCTTTTTAAATTGCAACGTGTTTCTCGACTGTAGTTAAATCTTTAACACCTTTAACATAAATAAACACTAATGAGTAATAGCTATCCAAAAACGCAGCCTGAAATGCTTAAAGTATGTTTTATTTTATTTTGCACAGGCAACTTAGGCACAGAATCATATATGGTACAGAAAGCTCACTCCCGCCGAAACAGTCAAAATAAATTATCAATCCTTTCCACGTGACAATTAGGTCTAAAATAATTTGCACCCGCACGCCTACCTAACTGAACTGATTTAACTACCAACTACCGTTCACTACAAGCGAAAATGAACCCTATCAATATGTTCGGAAAAGATCGACGTTTCTGAACGCAACTCTAATGTCACGTCAAATTGACATTGGCTGTCACTTGAAGTTGACAGTGACACTTGATTGGAATTCTTCTTGGAAAAATGTCGGAAGAATTTTGCTGAATTTGTTAAAAATCGCTCGCGTTGAATGTGCCTGGCATATCGAGTTTGAATACATCTTAAATTATCTATGTGATCCCGTTTTGTACGACCAAGGTTTTGATGCCATCTCTGGAGTGGCCGGTCGCGGATGCTTTGAAAGATAACCTTTTCTACCACACGCGCTTGTTGTCGAGACACTATATCGTAATAAAAAAAGCTCCCACGTGTGTGTCTTTGTGTATCTATTGTTGAAACGCCCGGTGTCTTGTGAACGCTGTTATTTGTGTTATGAGTGAGGTGACTAATTGGTAAGGTCTGCAGAAGAAGACGGAGCCACAGGGGGGGCCCCCCTTACACCACTTCTGCCTTGGAGACGGTCGACCCACAGACCCGTATGTAACCTTACCTTACTTAAAAGTCTCTCCGCTGTGTATCGCAGTCCTATTGTTCAGTTACATCCCGGCTGAAACCAAGATTTGTCCGGAGTCTATACTCATGATAGCCTTCCACTGCGCCAATGCTGACTCCGCGGTCTAGGCAGGGGTGTACTGAACATTTTTTGGTAGCAGAGCGTAGTTTGAAGGCCTGAGAGGCCCACGCCAAAACTTTGTATTAATCAGTGCCGTTTGATGACCCAGTCTGGTCCGGACTAGATTAATTTGTACTTGTAAATGGTAATTAACTTGCATTTGAAAAGTAAAGGGCATTCCTTTGTTATTGGTTCCATGTCTTGTAATTAATTGTCATGTATTGAAGTTCCAAAATGTAAACAGATACCTTTCTTTGTTCATAATAATTATTATTTAGTTTTGTCAGCAAACTTGAGTTGTGAATATTGACAAGTTTGTTGCTAAAATAATAGCTAATAAAAGGTCAGCTAATAAGTTTGCACTCAATACTTAGTGAAACTTAAATGATTTGGGACATTGTTTACACATTGAAACTCATTGAAACTTGTGCTTTGAAATAATTGAAATTAACTTGTTGTTGTGTAACAGTATGTTGTGTTGATATCCAAGTGAATTTCAATAGTCAGTGAGTTTTGTGGTTTTCTGATAACCTCCAGATATTTAAGAGTTTGTGTCATTATAAATACTTTGTTGTTGTAATATTGGAATTTTGTGGTTAGTAATAACCTCCAAATATTGGAGATTTTGTGTTATAGTGAATATTTTGAATTTGTTGTCTTTGTTGATAAATTTGTGACGTTACAATGACGGCCTCCTCTGCTAAAGCCAAAATACGTTCTGAGTTACGGTGGTTGGCTTCTGCGGTCGCGTTGTTGGATCGACCGGATAGAACGGAGGCCTTGTTGAACAGATACGTAGATCTGCCCATACGTTTGGCTGTTGTTGATGAGCAGTATGCCTTATTTTTGGAAAGGACTGTTGAGGCCGAGGTGGAAATGCGACAAGAAGTCGGTTTGGATGTGGACCAGTGTTATGATTTTGCGGACAGAATTACCCAGGTAGCTCGACCTTTGCAAGTGGCAAGAGAGAATGAACCGAGCCCGTCCCCGGTCACATCTAAAAGTATGCCCCCTCTCTTTGCTAGATTGGCCCCCTTAGACTTAAGGCGCTTTGCTGGTCGTCTAGAGGACTGGGAGGGCTTTATTAATATTTTTGATAGTCTTGTACATGCCCGGGACGATTTGACCCAGGGCCAGAAGTTAGCTTATTTGTTATCCGTGTTGGAAGGGGAGGCCCTTGAATCGGTTCAACATTTGGCCCCCTCGGATGAAAACTACCCTATTGCTAGGGATTTGATTGCCCGTCGGTACCAGAACGTACGACGTCTGGCGGACAACCATGTTGCCGCCATTTTGAATTTACCCCGCGTTGCCAGCGTGATGCACTTGAGAGTGGCTTTGTTGAATCCGCTGTTGGTTGCCTACAACGCATTGAAAAACTTAAAACTCCCAGTGGAGCAGTGGTCGTTTTTGTTACTGCACATTGTCCTGGGAAAGTTGCCGGACTCTGTTAAGGTCCGTTTTGAGCAGCAGTATGGTGGGGATAGTGCGACTTATCTGCCACCCTTCTCGGACCTCTTGACGTTCCTGGAAGGAGAAAGTAGACTGGCAGATAATTCCTCTCTGGCCGGTCCTATGGGACCCGAACGACCTGTGCCACAGAGTAGATCCCCCACCGGACCCCCCCGTAGGGGGCGTATGGCCCCTCGCGCGCCCGGCCGCTATGCCGCCGTCCAGGAGACCGCCCGCTGCTTGTACTGTCGGGAACCGGGTCACAGCACGACCCGTTGTGATAAGTTCCTCGACCAGCGCGTCCAAGGCCGTCGAGCGATCGCGCGACAACGGACATGGTGCTACTCGTGCTTGGGCCTGCACATGCAGCGCGAATGTACCCAAGCGCACCCATGCCGCTTTTGTAAGGGCAACCACCATCCCCTCCTCTGCATGAACAGCCCAGAGGGCGGCGGAGCGCCGCAGCGCGTCGCTGCAGGATCACCTCGTATGGGTGGGGGGCTCGGACCCCCCGCGGTGTTTGCATCCCGCAGCAGTTCTAGTGGCCACCAGAGTGGCCCCAGACGCTCTCCGCCACGTTGGGAGCCTCAAACGGGCGGGGGTCCCAGGGACCCCCCCATGGGAAACCGATCCCCAAGGATGGGGATGAGTTATGCGAGCGCTGCCGGAGGTCGTAGAGGCCCCCCGCGACGTTTTGAGCCTCGCACGGGCGGGGGTCCCACGGACCCCCCCCTGGGAAATCGGTCCCCAACTAGGGGGTTCGATTTTGCGAGCGATGCGGGAGGTCGTAGAAGCCCCCCGCAACGTGTTGAGCCTCGCACAGCCGGGGGTCCCCGGGACCCCCCTTCTGAAAATCGGTCACCGTGCCCCCGCGACTATGGGGCGACGTACACGGTGGATGATAGGCACCGATTCTCGCCGCCGCTCGCCGAATACCCGCGTTTGGAGCGGCGCCCGCCCCGTCTTCAAGGGGCCGGGAGATATAACCCGCCTGATACCGGGCGATTTGGACGTAGGCAGTATGTGGGAGATTGGGACCCACTGGATCGCTATGAGCGACCCCCTTACCATGGGGGGACGTCTGGGGACCCCACATACTAGCAATCAACGTGTTTACGGTCGATTGTAGCCACCCCTCCAGAGACCGTTTTGTTGCCCACGGCCTCTGTGCTTGTCAGGGGATTGAATGGCGACCTTGTGGAAGTTCGCGCCTTGTTGGATTCCGGTGCTCAGGGGTGTGTTGTGTCATCTTGGTTAGTTAGGCGGTTGGGCCTCAAGGTGCACCCCCACACGGAAGGCGTGAGAGGTGTTGGCGATGTGAAAGTCCCCGGGTTGTTAGGGCATGTTGACTTCACATTTACATCACGTAATAAGTCCACGCCAGGCATTAAGACCTCGGCGATTGTGTTGGACACAGTTGTTGGCCGTCAACCTTCAGTTGACTTGGGACCGAGTATGTTGTCTTTGGTGTCTGATTCCCCACTCGCCGATCCAAATTTCTTCCGCCCAGGCCCGATTGATGCTCTCCTTGGAGCCGATGTCCTGGGGCGAGTTTTGTTGACGGGGAAGCGAGTTTTGCAGCCAGATGGCTTGGTAGCTCTGCAGACGACACTCGGTACAGTTGTGATGGGCCCTGCTCGCCGCGTTTTGGATTCCCTTGATGAGGATCGCGGTCTTGTTTTTAATGTGTCTCTCTCCGAAGTGGTGCAGAAGTTTTGGGAGGTTGAGGAACCTCCACCAGCCCCGCGGGTTGACCCAGTAGCGGATGAATGCGAGTTGTATTACCAGAATAACACTGGTCGCCTCCGCTCTGGTCGTTTGATCACCCGTCTCCCCTTTCGTGCCGGCCGACCTCCTCTGGGCGAATCCCGACCGCTAGCGGAACGTAGGCTAGTGGCGATGGAGCGTCGCATGAGCAAGGATCCGGTCTTCCGCCAGAAGTATGTTGAATTCATGCGGGAGTATGAGGAGTTAGGGCACATGTCCGTGAGCGATTTGGATTGGCGCTCCGTTGAGCACTTCTTTTTGCCGCACCACGCCGTTTTGAAATCCGGAAAGATTCGGGTGGTCTTTGACGGTTCGGCTCCCACCTCCACTGGAGCGTCCTTGAACCAGTGTCTGCATGTAGGTCCCAAGCTGCACACGGAGATCTCAGACATTTTGACCAACTTCCGGCGGCACCAAATTGTATTTATGACTGACATCCGGATGATGTTCAGACAAACGGTCATCCATCCAGAGGATAGGAGGTACCAATTGATTTTGTGGAGAGAGAGTCCTAGGGACCCCTTGTTGATTTATGAATTGAATACGAATACGTACGGTTTGGCTTCGAGCCCGTTTGTTGCGATTCGTTCTTTGTTGGAGTTGGCCGAGAAGGAGCGCTTGAGATATCCTCGCGCCTCCGCCATTTTGGCCAGTGACGTCTATGTGGATGACATTTGCACGGGCGCCTCATCTGTCTCAGAGGCGATTGTCCTGAGAGACGAACTCACCGCCCTTTTGAAGTCGGGAGGTTACGAGTTGAGGAAATGGATATCCAACTCGCCTGATGTACTGGTAGGTTTGCCCGAAGAGCACCAGCAGGACCCCCACCTATTCGAAAATGTTGATAATCCCCATGTGGTGACCGTCCTTGGCGTACAGTACAAACCGGTCTCTGACACGTTCACTTATTGTGTGGATTTACGACCACCGAAAGTCTGGACCAAGCGTTTAGTATTGTCTACTGTCGCACGTACCTTTGACCCCAATGGGTGGATTTGCCCCGTGCTGTTTATGGCCAAGTGTTTCTTGCAACGGTTATGGGCTTCGGGTGTGTCGTGGGATGAACCCCTCTCGGACGAGTTACTCCGAGATTGGTCGAGCTTCGTTTCATCCCTCCCCGAGATTAATGAAGTGCATTTGCCGAGGCTATTCCTCCCTTCTGAAAATTGTAAAGTTACTCTTCACGGCTTTTCCGATGCCTCCGAACGTGGATTTGCTGCGGCCGTGTACCTCCGCACCGTTACTGTTGACGGAGTTGTTGCTGTGCATCTGGTGATAGCGAAAAGCAAAGTCGCTCCCCTTCGGACTCGTCATACGATCCCGAGGTTGGAATTGTGTGGAGCTGCCCTCCTAATGCGTTTGTTGAACCACGTATGGCTCACATTAGGTCGATCTATTAAGATACAAGAGGTTTATGCTTGGACGGACAGTCAGGTCGTCCTTTGTTGGTTGAAGGCTCCGGCGCACACCTTGGACGTGTTTGTGGCCAATCGAGTGTCGCAGATTTGTAATTCCGACATCGAGTTGATTTGGAGACACGTGCCGGGAACCATGAATCCCGCGGATTGTGCGTCTCGGGGTTGTGTAGCCCCAACCCTAATTAACCACCCCCTCTGGTGGGGCCCCCAGTGGTTGATGCGGCCTGAGTCGGAGTGGCCGCCCTCTCCAGCGTTGTCGAACGTAGCCGTTCCTGATATGCGGGCATGCGTCCTGGAGACTAACCCCGCCGGGGAAAAGGATTTGTTGTTGGATCGGTACAGCTCCTTACAGAAGCTGCTTGGTGTTACCGCTTGGATCAGACGTTTTGTGTACAATTGCAGAAACCCACGCGCGAGGCGTGATTCGTCGGTTCTCACTCCGGACGAGCGTAGGGACGCGCTCTTGTTTTGGGTCCGGAGAGTACAAGCTGATAGTTTTGAGTCCGAGATTGAAATTTTGCGTTTAGGCCGTCGCAAGTTGAAGGGCGCGGTATCGCGATTAAATCCCTTCCTGGACGAGAGTGGGCTTTTGCGAGTCGGCGGAAGACTTCGAAATGCGAACCTGCCGTATGGAGCTCGTCACCCCCTTTTGTTACCTAAAGCCGGACATTTGACTCAACTGATAATAACAGATCGCCATGTGAATGCACAACATGCTGGCTGTAATGCTTTGTTGGCCATTTTGCAGCGTGAATTTTGGATTTTGTCTGCTCGTCGAGCCATTCGCACTGTGGTTTTCCGTTGCCTGCCTTGTTATCGATTGAAGGCCGCGACCATGCAGCCCCAGATGGGTGATTTGCCTGCTGATCGCGTCACGGAATGTAGAGCTTTTGCCGGAGTCGCCACCGACTTCGCCGGTCCCTTTACTGTAAAGGCTTCGAGACTGCGTAATGCTAAAACCTATAAGGCGTACTTGTGCGTGTTTGTGTGTTTGTCCACCAAGGCTGTCCATTTGGAAATTGTCTCGGAATTGTCTACCGAAGCCTTTGTCGCCGCCTTGAGCAGATTTGTTTCCCGTAGAGGACTGCCGTCATTGATACGTTCCGATTGTGGTACTAATTATAAGGGAACGTGTAATTATCTTAAGGAAGTAGTTAAGTTTTTTGTTGATAATAAAATAGACATTGGAACCACCCTCTCCCGGCGTGGGATAATCTGGAAGTTTAGCCCTCCAGCTTGTCCGACCTGGGGAGGAATTTTTGAAGCTTGTGTAAAGGCTGCCAAGACACACTTGCGTCGCGTGATTGGAGAAACTATTCTCACGTTTGAGGAACTTGATACGGTATTTTGTAAAATTGAGGCCGTCCTCAACTCGCGACCCTTGTGCCCGTTGTCTTCGGACCCGAATGACCTGGAAGCGTTGACGCCAGGTCATTTCTTGATCGGACAGCCCCTTTTGGCGTTGCCTGAATATCCGATTCAGGATGTAGGATCCCATCGTTTGTCGCGATACCAACTTTTGAAACAGATGTCCCAAAACTTCTGGGCACGTTGGTCGATGGAGTATTTGCATATCCTACAACAGCGCGTGAAGTGGACAGATAAAACCACCCCACCCCAGACTGGCGACCTCGTGTTGATTAAGGATGCTAACCTGCCGCCCCTATGTTGGCGAAGGGGGCGCATTGTTAAACTCTACCCCGGAACTGACGGAGTTCCTCGTTTTGCTGAGGTTTTGGTTCGAGATTCGGTTTTGAAGAGAGCAGTTAGTGGGCTCTCCCGATTACCCGTAGATTGACGTACCGTTCTTAACGGTCCGGGGCGGGGGGATGTTCGGAAAAGATCGACGTTTCTGAACGCAACTCTAATGTCACGTCAAATTGACATTGGCTGTCACTTGAAGTTGACAGTGACACTTGATTGGAATTCTTCTTGGAAAAATGTCGGAAGAATTTTGCTGAATTTGTTAAAAATCGCTCGCGTTGAATGTGCCTGGCATATCGAGTTTGAATACATCTTAAATTATCTATGTGATCCCGTTTTGTACGACCAAGGTTTTGATGCCATCTCTGGAGTGGCCGGTCGCGGATGCTTTGAAAGATAACCTTTTCTACCACACGCGCTTGTTGTCGAGACACTATATCGTAATAAAAAAAGCTCCCACGTGTGTGTCTTTGTGTATCTATTGTTGAAACGCCCGGTGTCTTGTGAACGCTGTTATTTGTGTTATGAGTGAGGTGACTAATTGGTAAGGTCTGCAGAAGAAGACGGAGCCACAGGGGGGGCCCCCCTTACACCACTTCTGCCTTGGAGACGGTCGACCCACAGACCCGTATGTAACCTTACCTTACTTAAAAGTCTCTCCGCTGTGTATCGCAGTCCTATTGTTCAGTTACATCCCGGCTGAAACCAAGATTTGTCCGGAGTCTATACTCATGATAGCCTTCCACTGCGCCAATGCTGACTCCGCGGTCTAGGCAGGGGTGTACTGAACACAATACGTAATACGGTACTATTACTCGGATACGCTTAAGCGAAATTGGTTTTGGGTGGTTTTGGTTGCCTCACTAGTGTCACTCGATTGCAATTTAATCTAAATTCTGTGTTTATATTAATGTTTTAGGTCTAAAAGTTAAAAAAAGCAATAACAACCGTGTCAGTCACTAATCAATCACTATACCTACAATTATTATTGCTAAAGCAATGGCAATAAATGAAAAATTATTTACTTTATAAAAACAATTCGGTAATACAGGGTATGGTTGATTCACTCTTTTAAGTGTAAAAACACCTGTACTAGGAGAAAATCACTCTCTCGTAACAACATCAGTTTATCGTGTTTTTAAAGAAATAAAATTAAAAAACTTAGAAAAAAGTAACAACAGAAATATTAACTCTAAAATGTGCTTGTGTGTGCGTGTGTGTGTGGGTGTGTGTGTGTGCGTATGCGTGTGTGGCCTCGTATGAATTTATATGTATTTAACTATGTTATATTTCTATGTATAAATATAAATAAAATAATGAATAAATAAAACAAAATAAAATGCATCAAATCTTAAGAGATTTAAAGGCCTAAATTGATACTTTCAAAATAATTTGAAACACCTAGTTATCCTCCTGCCTCCAGAAAAAAAAACCGCTTTGATACACTTGATATTGCAAGTGTTAGTTGTGTGTACAGAAATTATTAACAAGCATCTGCTCATATATTAATGAAGAAATGAATGTTCAGATATTATTGGTAACTTGTAGTGTGTATCGAACTCATTGATATTTTAAATTGTTCAGAAGTATTTGGTCACCTTGTCTGCTACAATATATCTGATTGCGACTGTACCAATATGAACTACTTGTAACATTTTCTGCTGCCTCATAGTTCAGTTTTTTAACCCATTCTGTTACTAGCTGCTTGCACACGTGGTTAGTTTTTGGGTATTATGTTAAGAATTTTATTAGCATGGTTATATAATATATAGGATGATTGGTAAGTGTACTGGTGTTTGGCAAATTAAGTTTTACATTTACTTATTTTAGCTACAGTGTCATTACGTCTTTTTGATAAAATACTGGTCAATTGGTAGTGATTTGTGTTTTAATGAAATAGTGTGCAAGATATACATTTGTCGAATAGTCATTAAGTCTGTCTTTGAATAAAGAGTATGTGTTGTGAATCTGTGTTTTGAGGTGTATCATCCGCAGCGCTATTCCTGCGTTCACTGACCTTACGGTAGCACCTTTCAGTAGCACCAGGCTTTTCACTCACCTGAGATCTTGCAGTAGAGCTTCGCCCTGCGCTATGGTAGCGGCGCAGGCATCGAGGCTAGGGGCGCGGTTCCAACGCCCGTCGCGCCGCTTCAGGTGTATCATCCGCAGCGTCATTCCTGCGTTCACTGACACCTTTCATAGCACCTGGCTCTTCACTCACCTGAGGTCTTGCAGTAGAGCTTCGCCCTGCGCTATGGTAGCGGCGCAGGCATCGAGACTAGCGGCGCGGTGTTGCGCGCACTGTTCCAACGCCCGTCGCGCCGCTTCAGGTGTTTCATCCGCAGCGTCATTCCTGCGTTCACTGACACCTTTCAGTAGCACCTGGCTCTTCACTCACCTGAGATCTTGCAGTAGAGCTTCGCCCTGCGCTATGGTAGCGGCGCAGGCATCGAGACTAGCGGCGCGGTGTTGCGCGCACTGTTCCAACGCCCGTCGCGCCGCTTCAGGTATATCATCCGCAGCGTCATTCCTGCGTTCACTGACACCTTTCAGTAGCACCAGGCTTTTCACTCACCTGAGATCTTGCAGTAGAGCTTCGCCCTGCGCTATGGTAGCGGCGCAGGCATCCAGACTAGCGGCGCGGTGTTGCGCGCACTGTTCCAACGCCCGTCGCGCCGCTTCAGGTGTTTCATCCGCAGCGTCATTCCTGCGTTCACTGACACCTTTCAGTAGCACCTGGCTCTTCACTCACCTGAGATCTTGCAGTAGAGCTTCGCCCTGCGCTATGGTAGCGGCGCAGGCATCGAGACTAGCGGCGCGGTGTTGCGCGCACTGTTCCAACGCCCGTCGCGCCGCTTCAGGTATATCATCCGCAGCGTCATTCCTGCGTTCACTGACACCTTTCAGTAGCACCTGGCTTTTCACTCACCTGAGATCTTGCAGTAGAGCTTCGCCCTGCGCTATGGTAGCGGCGCAGGCATCCAGACTAGCGGCTCGGTGTTGCGCGCACTGTTCCAACGCCCGCCGCGCCGCTTCAGGTATATCATCCGCAGCGTCATTCCTGCGTTCACTGACACCTTTCAGTAGCACCTGGCTTTTCACTCACCTGAGATCTTGCAGTAGAGCTTCGCCCTGCGCTATGGTAGCGGCGCAGGCATCGAGGCTAGCGGCGCGGTGTTGCGCGCACTGTTCCAACGCCCGTCGCGCCGCTTCAGGTATATCATCTGCAGCGTCATTCCTGCGTTCACTGACACCTTTCAGTAGCACCAGGCTTTTCACTCACCTGAGATCTTGCAGTAGAGCTTCGCCCTGCGCTATGGTAGCGGCGCAGGCATCGAGGCTAGCGGCGCGGTGTTGCGCGCACTGTTCCAACGCCCGTCGCGCCGCTTCAGGTGTTTCATCCGCAGCGTCATTCCTGCGTTCACTGACACCTTTCAGTAGCACCAGGCTTTTCACTCACCTGAGATCTTGCAGTAGAGCTTCGCCCTGCGCTATGGTAGCGGCGCAGGCATCGAGGCTAGCGGCGCGGTGTTGCGCGCACTGTTCCAACGCCCGTCGCGCCGCTTCAGGTATATCATCCGCCGCGCCTTTCCTGCGTTCACTGACCTCACACCTTTCAATAGCACCAGACTTTTCACTCACCTGAGATCTTGCAGTAGAGCTTCGCCCTGCGCTATGGTAGCGGCGCAGGCATCGAGACTAGCGGCGCGGTGTTGCGCGCACTGTTCCAACGCCCGTCGCGCCGCTTCAGGTATATCATCCGCCGCGCCTTTCCTGCGTTCACTGACCTCACACCTTTCAATAGCACCAGACTTTTCACTCACCTGAGATCTTGCAGTAGAGCTTCGCCCTGCGCTATGGTAGCGGCGCAGGCATCGAGGCTAGCGGCGCGGTGTTGCGCGCACTGTTCCAACGCCCGTCGCGCCGCTTCAGGTATATCATCCGCCGCGCCTTTCCTGCGTTCACTGACCTCACACCTTTCAATAGCACCAGACTTTTCACTCACCTGAGATCTTGCAGTAGAGCTTCGCCCTGCGCTATGGTAGCGGCGCAGGCATCGAGACTAGCGGCGCGGTGTTGCGCGCACTGTTCCAACGCCCGTCGCGCCGCTTCAGGTATATCATCCGCCGCGCCTTTCCTGCGTTCACTGACCTCACACCTTTCAATAGCACCAGACTTTTCACTCACCTGAGATCTTGCAGTAGAGCTTCGCCCTGCGCTATGGTAGCGGCGCAGGCATCGAGGCTAGCGGCGCGGTGTTGCGCGCACTGTTCCAACGCCCGTCGCGCCGCTTCAGGTATATCATCCGCCGCGCCTTTCCTGCGTTCACTGACCTCACACCTTTCAATAGCACCAGACTTTTCACTCACCTGAGATCTTGCAGTAGAGCTTCGCCCTGCGCTATGGTAGCGGCGCAGGCATCGAGGCTAGCGGCGCGGTGTTGCGCGCACTGTTCCAACGCCCGTCGCGCCGCTTCAGGTATATCATCCGCCGCGCCTTTCCTGCGTTCACTGACCTCACACCTTTCAATAGCACCAGACTTTTCACTCACCTGAGATCTTGCAGTAGAGCTTCGCCCTGCGCTATGGTAGCGGCGCAGGCATCGAGGCTAGCGGCGCGGTGTTGCGCGCACTGTTCCAACGCCCGCCGCGCCGCTTCAGGTGTATCATCCGCCGCGCACACGCCGCCGCCGCTGCGCAACGTGTCCAGCCACTGAACCAGCTGTCACCGACAAGATAAGAAGGAATTGTTTCATTCAAGTATGTTGATAAGAGATTCCGATTTCAGTTAGGTGTCACATAGAAAACTACAAGACTAGATTGATTGGGTTCGGAAATAAATATCGGCACTGTTAATGGGGTCTACAGATTATCAGTTCGCCAGCACGCAACGGCCTTTCAGTGGGCCGCAATCGGCCACACACTGACAATTTTACATACAAATTTTACATTTTATCATACTTGTGGAGGTTTGTAATAGGCTTTTAAGTGTTATTTAGCTTATCTAATCTGTGTCAATAGCTGTAAACCTTCCTAATATAATAAAATAAAAATACTAAAACCGAATATCATGGCCGATTACGATCAACTGACTAGCATTTGCCTGCTGGCGGACTGATAGTTTGTGGATCCCTTTAGTAGAAGTTGCAAGTCAGATATCAAATCTGTGAGGTATATAATACACTTGGCATACAGCTCATAAAAAGTATGTTAACCAAATGAATAATGACACTCAATGCGCCTCCTGGCACCTCTCGCCACATCTTCATGACCGCATTCCCCAGAACCAAGCTAGATATTCCACCGAGGAGGATCTTCTATCCTCATTGGATGAGTTGTAATATGACCCACATCTTTCTCATGCGTATACAACAGGACAGCTAGGTCGAGCCGCCGGCGCCGCCTGTGACGTGCGCTTCAAGATCGCGCGCTACTCCAACCACCTCTTCGGGATCGCATTCCCCAGAGTCAAGCTAGATATTCCGCCGAGGAGAAACTTCTATCTGCTATGACGCATGCTACACGCTCGATATTTATAGGCAATATTTATCCCGATATAATTATATCGAGTAATATTTTGGATAGGCTAGGATGCTACACACTCGATATTTATATTGGCGTCATTCGGTCTCAATTTCTCATACTAGCACTGGGTGACGCGTACACAACACATAGAGTAACTTGTATATTGTATAAGTCAGTGCCAGACTGCCAATGAGTGATAATCTAACTAAAGCTTGTGTTGCTATCATAATGGGTTTGAAATTAAAGAGAGAATGACGATAGATATCAAATCGAAGACTCAACACTCGATAATATAATCACCTAATATACCACAAATATCACCTACCTCTTTCTCATGTGTATACAACAGGACAGCTAGGTCAAGCCGCCGGCGCCGCCTGTCGACGCGCGCAGCAAACGCGGCGACGTGCGCTTCAAGATCACGCGCTACTCCCACCACCACTTCGGGATCACGTGCCCCAGAGCCAAGCTAGATATTCCACCGAGGAGGATCTTCTATTCTCAATGGATGAGTTGAAATGATGCGGTTAAACGGCGCGGGGTAGCACGATCCCACGCGAGCCGCGTCGTCCGTGTAGATGCGGCTCGGCTAAATCCGCGCAAGCCTTGTAGGCCACACGTGGGTCACAACAACGCGAGCTGTTGAACCGCGCCGTTCGCTTGTCTGTTCTACAAATTTTAATATGGATAATCGAAAACGCCTTCCTACAACTCAATGAAGAGTAGAACCATTTCATTACTCCACTCCATCTCGTAGAAACCTTTCAACGTAAACGAAACCAAAACATGGGCGACTATCTCAGTCGCGCGCTCTCTGTTTAGACGGCGCGTATTAACACGAGACGAGCCGAAGATGGCACGCGCGCCTTTGATCCGTGTCAAAAAATCGACAAGCGATGGATCGGCAAAACTTTGACGAGCCGCGCCGAGCGTACGCGTTAACACGCGCCGTTTAACCATACCATAATATGACCCACCTCTTTCTCATGCGTATACAACAGGACAGCTAGGTCGAGCCGCCGGCGCCGCCTGTCGACGCGCGCAGCAAACGCGGCGACGTGCGCTTCCAGATCGCGCGCTACTCCCAACACCTCTTCGGGATCACATTCCCCAGAGCCAAGCTAGACATTCCGCCAAGGAGAAACTTCTATCCTCATTGGATGAGTTGTAATATGACCCACCTCTTTCTCATGCGTATACAACAGTACAGCTAGGTCGAGCCGCCGGCGCCGCCTGTCGACGCGCGCAGCAAACGCGGCGACGTGCGCTTCCAGATCGCGCGCTACTCCCAACACCTCTTCGGGATCACATTCCCCAGACCGAGCCAACTCCTCAGCCGCGGCTAGAAGCTTTTCGGCATTCGTGTATGTGTTCTGTAAGTATTTGTGAAAGTTAATACTGATAATAATGCACCCTATCCTATTGAGCATTAAGCAAAAGAAACCTGAGAGCGTCTTAATTTTTAGCGCCTGTAGGCGGTACCGATTTACTTACTTGAGCTACATTTTCAAAATGTTCGTGAGATTTCTGATATACTCTCGCTTTGTGAAGATTCCTTCCTACGCCTGTATTCTTCTGCAAGAACACTTCTCCGTGATTGGCCAACCAGTCAAGCACCTAAAACAGAAGGTCACTATTTAACCGAAACGTTAATTGAAGTATTCAGATGATATGAAAATTTATAAAGCAATAAAAAATGAATCGGATTGCCGTTTATTACAAGATGACCTAATTAGATTTGAGAATTATTGTGGTTTAAATAAACTCGATCTTAATATTAGTAAATGTTATTCAATGTTCTTTTCTCGGAAACGATCCAAACTTGAATTCAACTATAGGTTAAATAATCATGATCTTTGTAATGTTACTCACATGCGTGATCTTGGTATTATCCAAGACTCTAAGTTATTGTTTGACCGACAAATTGACCACATTGTTAAGAAAGCCTCTAAAGCGCTAGGGTTTCTGATGAGAACTTGTTCTCAGTTTAAAAAAGCCAAAACAATCAAAGTCATATATTGCTCTCTTGTGCGGAGTATTCTGGAATACAATTCGCAAATTTGGAATCCACAGTATTCTATTTACATAAATCGGTTGGAATCAATACAGAAAAAATTTATGAAGTATTTGGAATTTAAAACTAGAGTCTACGACAAAAGTTACAAAGACAAATGTGCTAGACATCACTTGCTTCCTTTATAAGTTCGTCGGGACCTTTCAGATTTGTCATATCTTTCTAAAATATTAAAAGGCAAAGTAGACTCGAGTCTACTTCTGGAGCGTGTCAAGTTGAATGTACCTAGCAGCTCCACTACGCGTAGGAAGTTAAGGCTGCATGTTCCTCGGGTGCGCACTAACTACCGGCAGTACAGCTACCTGACTCGCTCATGTCGTTTGTTCAATTCTGTCAGCGATGAAATTGACATAGATTTGTTCTGTGATAGCACTGTTGCCCTGAAGCGAGCACTGGCGACTAAATTACTTGCTGGTTATGGTGATGATATTTAGCATTAATTTCAATCTTTCTTTGTTTATCATAATACTAGCGGCCGCCCGCGGTTTCACCCGCGTGGTTCCCGTTCCCGTGGGAATATCGGGATAAAAAGTACATATAAACCTTCCTCTTGAATCACTCTATCTATTAAAAAAAAACGCATCAAAATCCGTTGCGTAGTTTCAAAGATTTAAGCATACAAAGGGACATAGGGAAAGAGAAAGCGACTTTGTTTTATACTATGTAGTGATAAAGTTAATTATATATTTTTTTTGTTTCTTTATCCTAAAAAGGTATTGGCATGAAAGTAGCTTAATTAAATTTTAGTTTAATTACTTATGTAAAAGTATTATATAAAAAAAAACTATATGTGGAAACTTGTAAAATAGCTTTTGATTATTTATTTATAAATATTTATGTAAAATGTAAGCAGTAAGTTTTCCTTAACAAATAAAATAAAAATAAAATAAAATAAAGTATTCTTTCGCCAAATTTTATAGTAAATCATATCCTGAGGAAGATGCCTGGCAGTTCTTGACAGCTGTCTCCAATCATGTCTCGCGACAAACGCGAGGAGTTGGTTTACATATTTTTCTTCTAAATAAAGTTCCTGGTGGCCCAGGATCTGGTGGATCACCACCGGTCCTCAGCCTGTGTGGGAGTGCACCGACCTGCCGACAGTCCTCCTTGTACAGCAACAGCGCCAGCCGCTGGTGCAGCTTGAGCCGCGCCTGGTGGTAGCGGGCCTCGAGCGCGCGGTGGTGGCCCAGGATCTGGTGGATCACCGCCAGCACGTGGTTGGCGCCCGAACTGTAGTCCGCAGCAGGATCACCGCCGCTACTGCCCGCGGTGCTCACGCTGCCGTCGGTTTGCTGTAATCAAAACTCTAGTTAAGAAAACAGAGGGCTAATACTTTCACTAAAACTTTTTGCAATTAACGATATGCCGACGATAACCAAACCTTTATTCTATGAAAAGCGGTTATTACACTACACGGTATTCAGGGCCAGTTAGGGCCCTAATTCAGAATACATTGCTTGTTTTGTTTGCGTCACTTGCTAAAATGGAGCTCAAAGAAAGCAATGTATTCTAAATTAGGGTCCTATCCTAACTAGCCCTGAATACCGTGTGTAATAGTGTAAGAGTCGCCTAAGTCTTATTTCACTAGGTGCTGGAAAGACTACAAAAAATATATATAGACTTACCATATCCGCTGGGTCTGTTTGATGGCACACTTGAACTAAGTGGTCTAGTTGATACAGAAGCTTTTTACTCGTTGAATGGACCTGCAAAGATTTCTGGCATTAAAATGATTAAACTATTACGTCATTATTAGCACAATCTTTATATCAATATACAATCGGGGAAGTTCCCGTCGGTAGACCACTTTTCGGCAAAACTAGTTTACATATCGCCCCGCCCGATAAGTGTTTCCCGATAGGTACAATCTGGGGGCCATGAGTGAATATGTATCTTCTAGGCAAGCGTGATTCATCCTAGATCGCATCATCGCTTACCATCAGGCGGGATAGCGGGCAAGCGCTTGCTTGCCCTTCTATGACTAAAAAAACAAGAGATCTACGCGCAAGCGTATTTGTAAGGACAGAAATAGTGGAAAGTCCCTGTACTAGTACCTCAGTGTACGCCTGGCACATGTGGCGCGCCTGGCGGTGGCGTTGCGCGTGCGTCTCGAGCGCAAGCTGATGTAAGGACAGAAGACGTATTTCCGTAGCACTCGAAATGAAAATTGAATACGAATTGAAAACGTATACGTCAACCAGTCGTGTACGAAATCGAATTCTATTACACCCGTTTTCATGCATTTTTGTAGCATTCAAAATTTGTTTAATTGTTTCAAAATCACAGAGAAACTTTAAAAATATAGCAAAATGAAAACACAACACTTGTCATATGATTTTGCGGCCACAGACTAATAAAGATAATGAATTCTACTAGTAGAAATTCTGCAACAAGTGGGTCCACGAAGCCCTTTGTGGAGTGGGTCTAACCGTCTGACCCCTCGTTGCAGAATTCATAGGTGTGATTATTCAAAAATACCGATTTCAGGAATTCGCATGCGAATTTTTCAATTTCGAATGCGAATTCAAACTCGTGCGCTACGGAAATACGTCTCCAGAAATAGTGGGAAAATCCTGTATTTGTACCTCAGTGTACGCCTGGCACATGTGCTCGCAGAGCTGCCGGTGGCGCTGCGCGTGCGTCTCGAGCGCAAGCTTATGTAAGGACAGAAATAGTGGAGAGTTCCTGTATTAGTACCTCAGTGTACGCCTGGCACATGTGCTCGTAGAGCTGCCGGTGGCGCTGAGCGTGCGTCTCGAGCGCAAGCTTATGTAAGGACAGAAATAGTGGAGAGTTCCTGTATTAGTACCTCAGTGTACGCCTGGCACATGTGCTCGTAGAGCTGCCGGTGGCGCTGAGCGTGCGTCTCGAGCGCAAGCTTATGTAAGGACAGAAATAGTGGAGAGTTCCTGTATTAGTACCTCAGTGTACGCCTGGCACATGTGCTCGTAGAGCTGCCGGTGGCGCTGCGCGTGCGTCTCGAGCGCGCGCGGGTCGCCGCACGGCGCGCCGCCCTGCCCCGTCGCCAACTGCAGCGCCACCGCGCACTGCGCGCCCCACCCGCCCACCGCCGACGCGTACGCCTCCGCCTTGTGGTGGAATACCACCGATAGAGATAACACCGCCGAGCGCTCCTCCAAACCTGCCGTGAACGACAACGACAACTTTGATAAACTAAATATACAATATAGGGAGTACAGAAGTCGATCTTGGTACGGTCGCCAGCACGTCGGGTTACTACAAAATGTCAAAATTTATTAAGTAATTGAAATTGAACTCTATCTGTTGTACATAAGGTTGAAATTTATTTAAAGAAATTTGACAGTTTGTAGTTACCTGACGTGCTATACTAACATAATATGTACAAGTTACAAAATCTTTAAAACGTGTAAATGTATCGCTGATAAAATCCTACCATTTAAGCAATTTAAATAACCACTAATGGTTTTAAAACTATACTAAGTTAGACAGTGTTATATGATGATGTCTCCTTCAGGCGATATTATGAAAAAAGTCATAGCATCACATTAAAGAACTGTTTTAGTTAAACACAAGCTAAACAATGTTTTGTAGTAAGATCGATTATGTTTAAAACAATGAAAAATAAGAAGTAAAACATAAGTCCACATAATCAAAGTAAACATTCGCCAACATGTATACTAACTAAACCAACTAATTGTTTTTTATTTCCGTAGATAGGTAATTAAATTCGACTGAAAGAATTTAAAATTTAGGAAGTAACGGAATCAAACAAGATCCTTCCTAGTTAATTCAATATATGTAGCTATTCAGACGTACCTAATTATTTCAATAGTAGCTAATGTGTGTTTGTGAGTGAATGTGTTGTTTTCCGGGATAATAAGTAGCCCATGTCGCTCTCCATCTCCTAAATTACCCCAATACCAAAAATCTAGTCGATCGTGGTTTAAGACCATTGATTTATATAGGTACGTAAAATATTTGACAGCTGGTTTGTATGGGAAAAGAAAAAAAGTGTTGTTTTTACTATTTTCTACGCAATTTTTGTTTTTTCTCTCCATAAAAACCTTCCGTGAGGAATATATGAAAACAATATTAGCAAAAGGGTCCAGCCGTTCTCGAGTTTAAAACTCGATTTGCGCTTAGCAACATAGTCCTCTATCCCCCTATGTCATCAACATGGTCATGCAACATGTAAAATACATAATGGTCGAAGATACCAGAGCCGCCAGACCATACCTAATTTTCTGATAAATAAAAGGTGTGGGATTGGATAGTGTTGAGAATTTATTAAAAGTCAGTTTGTTGTTCCCTACCTTGAGCACCAAGTACTTGTAAATTGGCCGGCTGCCCAAGCTAGCAGGTATGGTTACACTCAAAAGACATATCAACCCACACTTTTTAGTTATCAGTAAAAGTAAGGTCTGGCGGTTATGTTGAATGAGATTATTTATGTTATGTTAAATGAGAAAGAAAGAAAACATTTTATTGACGACACACAAAAAAGTTAACAATAAAAAACGTGTTGCACTCCAGGAGTGCCGGCAGAAGCGAAAAGGGCTCCCTAGACTTTTTCACAAAAAAAAGGAATTTGACAAAACAATAAAAAAATACGGACTGGATTTAAACCGAGGTCTTCTGGCTTCAATGCAGCCCGTTTTCTAATCTGAGCTATCACAACTTTGGAAACGGTGGCGAAATTTGCCTTCGTGTTCTAATGACATTGTAACAGTTTTTTGATCAGGTCACGTGTCCGTCTTACGAATTTTCCATCTGACGGTCACGTGATCCTGACGCGAGTTTAACATTTTTTATCCATCACAAAAGTACACAACGCCGCTAAAGAAGTTTTCACTTCAAAAAACATGAGAAAAAAACTAGGCTAAGCCAAAGGCTAGGCCAAAAGCTAGGCCCATCCTAGCATAACGTTGCCGCGGCAAGAGGCTGCCACTGTAACCTATTCTGTAGGGCTAACATGACGAAACTGTTACTTTCGACCAATCAGATCGCTCGTAAATAGCGCACGTGTCTTAAGCCAACGTGCTGATTGGTTGGAAGGCGCGCGACAAACTATGTCGTTGCCGTCATGTTAGCCCTGCTGGAGACATATTTGATGACTAGTATCACAGCCTTCTCTATCGTCTTCTACAAGCCATGCGCATAAAGTTGGCAACGTCGCATTTCTAGTTTTAAGTGAACCTATTTGACACCGTTTGACAGGTAAACAGCGAGTAAACCTCGAGTACTGAATCCTATGGAGATGGCATATTGTTCTAAGTATATGAACTATCCGTTACACAAATATGAGCTAAATCGACATTGTACACATAAACAGTCATCTTGTTCTATCTTACCTCCAATACTCCATGTAAAAAGAGACAGCAATATATTTTTTCCACCTATTTTTGGCAACATTAAAACGTGACGTCATAGGCTAGGTTCCGAAATAAGCCAAAAGTGCTGTTAGCGCGAATCCATCTTAATGCAGTAGGTACAAAAATTCTATTTTGTGTGAGATATTTTGTGTCTTCGAAATTTGCTTGGATTCGCGCTAACAGCGCTGTCAGCGTATTTCGGAACACGGCCATAGTTATGCATGATTGAGGCCGGTGACCGGTCGCCATTTAAGTATCTCGGTATGTGTAGGTATGCCTCACTTTCTCGTAGGTATGCCATCTCCATAGGATTTAGTACTCAGAGGAGTAAACCGGTTCACAGCAATGTTGCCGTTCAGCATGGCTTGTAGAAGACGATAGAGAAGGCTGTGCTAGTATGTACATGAAGCTCGACTTAATACTGAGGTAACTGGAGAGTGCAGTACGAACAATTTTTTGTGACCACAAATTAAACAGTGGCTGTCTTCCGTATCACCTACACTTTAAAAAAATACGTATTAAAGCATATTAAATGTCAAATTTGCTGGTGTTCACTTCATTATTCAGGGTGAGAACTCCAGTATTAAGTCGAGCTTCATGAGTATGTATAAACATATCTCACCGGCAGACAGTTGTTTGTAAGCCCTCTCGAGGCGGTGGGCGAGCGCGGTGATGTGCGCCTCGGCGTAGTGCCGCTTGTCGGCGAGCCGGCGCGCCGCCGTGGTGACGCGCGCCACGCTGGGCCGCCCGCCGCCCGTGCACGCGGCCGCGAACCTACCACACCACACTCCTTATTAAGGCGATGCTCGCAAAATTTATGCTCAAGCGAGATAGCAATGAGAAAACTACGCGCGCGGGAGCGAGACCGATTTTGCAGATTAGGCAAAAAAAACACAAAATTACTTCGTATTAAAAAACTACAGCGATTTAAAAAAATGCTTCTATACGATCCTAAATATCATTGGTGTCCACTAATTAAACCAATGTTCAATAGTGTAAGTAACCCCATTTAAGAATAATCTTGAATTTTCGTATTTTTAGAGGTCTTTTCGAAAAGAAAAAGTGTCGAGGCAAAATCATAAAATCGTGTTTTTCAAACTATACGATTCTAGATAAAGGTAAGAAGAAATATATAATCTTATTACCAGATTTGTAACAATGGTAGCCGTCCTATAGTTTTAAACCAAAAAGTCCATACTTTTTCCGAGTAGCGCCTTAAAGACTAGCGGATCCTCGCGGTTTCAGCCGCGTGGTTCCCGTTCCCGTGGGAATATCAGGATTAAATATATCCTATGTCAGGGAAGAATGAAGCTTTGTAATGGCACAGATTACTAAATAGTTACTATGTAACAGATAGTTCACTCCGCTAAGTCATTTAAATAAATAGCAACTCTAACAATAACGCAATAAAGTAGAATTCAACTTGTACGGCGCAGGCAAATTACGAACGGCCACTCGTTGTCGTTGCATCACTTTCCATCGAATATATTCTAGCTCTTTTGCGGGCCTAATTTCTATGGATTTACAACGCCGGCGTTGCCGCCGCGTTTTCGAGCCGACACGGGGAGTGAAATATGCCTAGTAATGGTCAAAGAATTTTACAAATCGGTACAGTAGTTTCGGAGCCTATTCGATGCAAACAAACAAACAATCACATCTTTCCTCTTTATAATATTAGTATAGACTAGCGGCCCGCCCCGGCTTCGCACGGGTGGACATTATTTTTTAAACAATTTGGTATAAATATGAAAAAGTCAAAACATTCAATGTCGGTAGCGTCCGCTGCATAGGGAGGGGGGGTTATTCCCTGAGAATCCTGTCCCGGAGCATCCCGAATGCGAAAAATGTGATTACATTCACTTTTGTTATTATCCTTAAAAATCCTTTTGTTATTAAAAGTTCGTTATGCTATTGGAACAAAACTCAGTAAAAGCAGCATTAGACTTTTTTAGTCCAGCTTATGCTAGAAAATTAGACTTTATTCCTTGTACAGAAGCAACATTTTGCTCAGCATGAATGAGCTGTCATAGACACCATGCTACACCACACAAACTATAGTCGTGCTTAAGTAGTGCAACTAGCAATGACGAGGTTTCTTATTGAAACTCAAAGCAAACCGACCAGCAGCGTCTTAAAAGTCATCTCTGGCAACAAACACTGGTCAAAGACTGCCCGCTTACTTCTTATCAAAAGTATGGACAAGCTTGCGGCCCGCGACGACCGTTTTGGCACTTTTATTTCATGAAAGTTATGACACGATGCAGTCGCATTTGTTTTTACTAAAACAGCTAAGGAATAATAAAGTTAACAGGTGACATACAGAAAGGTGGTAAACAGACTTTTTTCTGTTTAGTTCATAGTGAACTTTTGCATTATGATTATGACATTTGGTGATTTAGTCCCTCAAAGAAAATCATTGTGAATGTTTAATTTAGTAGTCTTAAATTAAAATCTACATTCGTTTAGAACTATAAGCGATCTGATCATTTTTCCATAGGATCCTGTTTACCTAGCGTGTTCCTCTTGCAGACGTTTGGCAGCAGCACACGATCTTCCAATTTCAACGTAAGTAGCAAGAAACGCCGTCCGATGATTTACAATCCATTCCAGCATCTGGTTGAACAATGAAACCTTATTTAAACTGCATTAAACTCACTGATACATACTGTCAGCTGGGTAACACGATAGTTCTTAGGGCGATACGTTACCACTACCGACATCGTGTGGTTACACGAGTTTGCGTATTTGAACCAAACAAACTGGTTACCTACATTATAGTTGTATACTATTCGTCGTTTAACTTCATCTAGATTTTTCGTGAAAGTTTTAAGACACTGAAGCAGAGACATAAACAGTTTCTTAACCAAAAGCACAGATAAATATAGTAGTACTAGCTTTCCGTCCGCGGCTTCGCCCGCGTGGACTACACCACGCTATCCCGCGGGAATTTGATAATTTTCCGGGATAAAAAGTAGCCTATGTTCCTCTCCAGGCTATAAAGTATCTGTGTTTCAAATTTCAGCCAAATCCGTTCAGCCGTTTTGACGTGATTGAGTAACAAACATCCAAACATCCAAACATCTAAACTTTCACATTTATAATATTAGTAGGATTTCATTTGTTACCTTCTCGCAATCCTGCTCAAACAGCCTGAGCTGGAAGCACTGGTCTAGTTGCATCTTTTTGTGCTGCCACAGCTTATGGGCGTGCGCGTGCGCCGACCGAACGCTCGCGAGCTGCGAGCGAACGGCGCTCGGCGAACCGCAGTGGAAGGCGACCGCTTCTCCGCCGCTGCCGCTCGCTTCGGCGCACGCCGCCTCTGCCGCTTCTAGGCGTTGAAGCACGCGCTCACCTGCACAACAAAAGCACTATACTCGTAATTAAGTCCAAACTTAATTTATGGGGCTTTATTAGAGATAAGACTGCCCATCTGATTAATATTTCTTTTCATAATCCTGTTACATAAATGAATACTTCGTCCCACAGATAGTAACATTAGGATACATTTTTATAAGAATTAACCACAACAATATTATTATTATAGGCACCTTCGTAATCATCGTAATACCACAAGCAGTCAAAACACATATTTAGATACTACATTAGGATAGTAGAACCGCACAAATAGGCGATACCCTTCAGAATGTCGTAACACCGACTGTTGGCTACCGGCCGCGCTGAAACCGTGGTTATTATACAACCCTCGAACATGTTCAGGCCATCAGAACAACCAGTCCGCGCCGGTCGACCGCGTCCGCTAAATAAAATTACGCGATCGCCCACAATCAAGTAACATTGCGCAATGCCTAATTTTCTGCTAGACATTGACTTGGGCTAATTGTTTTAATTGGGCAGTTATACACAATTGAGACACTACGTAAACGATCAAATAGAAGCACAAGGTGCTAATTAATTCATACCATAACAATGATTTCATTTTTGTTTCCTATACACTGTACTAACCTATATATGACACTCGTACTACCATTTCATTCGCCTGTTAATAAAATAAATATGTTATAATATCTTAAAGTAGGACTTTTCAAATATAATATTGACATGATTGACTAGCCTGTCTATAGTGCGATATTTATCAGTCTTCACTATCTGTTAAAGTCAAGAGCTAACACATTTCATAAACATGATTTCATCAGCAGCGCTTAATTATTGATTTGACAGACAAACAAACATACGAACCTTGTGCTTCCAGTTCGTCAACGGGTACTTTAGCCAGCCGCTTGCTGATATCCGCGTGTGCATCGATGGCGCGGCGCGCGCCCGTGACGTCATCGGCGAAGTCAGCGCGAGCCACGTCCTCTTGGAGGTCATCCAACCTATCTATTAGTTCACCAGCTTGCCACATAAGTTCTTCTAAAGCCTGTGAGCATACATACAAGTACATAATATGAAGGTCCACCATAAAGAACTTCTAGAAATATAATTTTAACAATACTTAATACTAACCAGCCGCAAATCAATCCATTGGGAATGATCATACTGAAGTGTGCCATCTAAATCTGCTGTCACTTGTGTACTATCTATTACTTTAGGAAGTGCTTCTAAACTAATCATGGTTGTCTGCAAGAAAACATTTATTTCATTACCAATAGATAAATAAATTAAATTTAGATAGGCATTGAAAATAGTAGTGACAAATTATAATTAATGCTTAAACCAAGGGTTCCCAAACTTTTTTTTACTGTGACGCCTTTGGGCATTTGCCAATCGATTGCGACGCCCCCCTCTGGGCATTTTTTTGTTAACCAATAACAACTACAATGGGAGATATTCATTTTACTTTTTTGGATGGCTACTAACTAATGAGAAGGATGTGCTTGCTTTTCTGCCATAGCCTCTCAATACGGGGCTAAGTTTGAATTTGATTGATTTGAATTTGCAGTTACAATATAACACAAATTTTTTAAGAAACTGAGCTTCAAGACTGTCACAAAGTGTAGGTATTGTCTAGAACGCCTCGCGACGTCCGCGTCCCTGGAGGTATGCCGCGACGTCCAGTTTGGGAAGCCCTGGCTTAAACAAAATCATTGTATCAACCTCATCAAACTCACTTCAAACTTGTACTTATGTGCTCCAATTGTTGTGCGCTGCTTTTGCCAGAAATTATCAGGTTTAACAACCAGTGCCTGATGGACGGATGAGGGGAAGTGTTCTTGGAGAACTTTTAGAATTGGTTTTATAGCTGCCCATGCTGAACCTCTCATATCTATTAGAATTGTGAAGCCATGAGATCTAACAGAGTCACTATAACAATAGAAAACACGAACATTATGATTTTGTCAAGCAATTGCTCAATGCATTCAGAATTCAGATTTGTAAGAAATTATAATAGCAAAGAATTACACATAAATTCTGTAAAGTATTTTCAATAATAAAAAAGGGCATTGTAATGTAATGCAACATTTTAATTGTACACACAAATTAATTTGACCATGATCATCAATGATCAGCAATTATTTGGAAGACAATAGTAAGGTATTCTAGTTATAAAGAGGTCAAGACAAAATCCATGGATGCAGTTTAGTTTTAATAACATAATACATTATATAACTTAACCATAAACAGCTACGGCACATAAGAACAACATGCATGCTTAGTATGGATCTATGACAAAAAAAATAAAGTGATATAAATCTGCTTAAGTATATCATGTCCTACTAAATATATATTGAAAAGTATTTTTTCTATTTTGGTAGAATATTTTTATCATTTATAAAAAGAGAACAAACCTATACATTTTATCTACTAATATACATGGGTGGGATGTACTGTTTGATGACAGTGAGAATAGAACAATACAGGTTGAGGGAGTCTCGTAACAATGTCAAGTGAGTATTGTCCACGCCACATGTTAGGAACACAACCACTTTGAAACAATGAAGCTACATATGCCTTTTCCTTTACAATCTCTGAATGTATGTAGCAGATAAGTACATTGTTGAACAATAAATATTGTTTATAAATGTGAATTCATGAAAATATTTGGTGAAACTTTGTTTCTTCAAAGGCATGGAATAAAAATTCTCTTCCAACATAATATAAATTACAAACAAAATACAGATCCATAGCACAATAGCTCATTAGTGGGCTTGACATGACATTCAACATTGTTTTGTTATCTTCTCACTTGTCATTTCCACTATAAGTGTAAGGAGATCCTTAATGGTGCAATCAACTTTTAAAATAAATAATAAATAACTTCTTACAATCACACCAATTATTTATCTAAGCCCATGTTAATTTCATTAAGAAACTGTGTCATGGAAAACTTGATAGCAGATAAATATATACTTAAATACTTTTTGTTAGTAAATATACATAGTAAACACCCAGACCAAGACAAATAGACATGTTCATGCACACAAATATTTGTCTTGTTAGGGAATCTAACCCGAGACCTTTGGCGCAGAAGGTTGGTAGCCTACCCCTGCGCCAAATCGGCCATCTTAGCTAAAATATTTAATTCTTACCTAGGTATACTGATTAAATAATGCAGGAGGCGTCTATAGTCATCTGGAGCGACTCGGTCCCTGCGGGAATTGGCGGGGAACCATATGATGGGCCCGCCGCGGCGGTCGCGGCCGCCCGTCAGCGCCGCCACCCGCTCCTGGAGGAGCGGGAGGACGTCCAGGGCACGCGCTGCGACCTCCATTGCTGGCCCTATCTAATCGCTGCCCTGGAATATCCTACACAAAGGCATGACAATCATTTATATGTGGTTCCATTTTTAACATTTTAAGCAAAAACAAAATATTTATAATCTTAGGACTCACACAAAATAACATTATTACAAATACTGAATTACTCAAAAATTATATTAGTCATAGTGGAAAGTCATCATATTCTGATCAAATAACTATAATGCTTGGGAAAGATTTAATCAAATAGCTTTTCTCATTTCTCTACATTAATAAACCATTTACAACAAAGTTCTTGATAAGATAAGAGAATTATTACAAAAAAAAAAAAAAAAATATATATATTGATGTCTTTTTCTAAGATAATATTTTATAAGAGACAGCCTTTAGCCCTTCTTTGCAAACTAAGCTTCGATGTTTGATTGTTTCAACCAACATTGAATCAGAATTAGCTTTTTTACTTTGTTCCAAACTAGATTTGGACAACAGCACACTTAAAATTCATGTATACTGAGCTCCTAAAGCTAATTACTGATCTTAAGCTACTGTTATTCATAAGCCTTATAATTTTTTCAAATAAACTCTGTGAGAATTATGCGAAAAAACATTTATGCTGACAAATAAAAATCTAATCATAACCAAAAAATTACATTCCAAAGCACTGCTGTGCTTTATGATTATGAAAGACAGAAGAATAGTAGCCAGTTTATATTAATCGGTTTATACTAAACGTTACAGCAGCTCCAAATGCAAGGTCTAAGGAACAAAACAGCATGGGAACAAAAGTTAAATACATGCAGGTTTGACAATGACAACATAAGCACACTGATAAATTTGATGTATCCTAAAGAAATACTTAAGTATTTAACACTGCGATTGCTTCTGAATAAGCCGTGTACTGAGACATAATTGGAAGAAATAAAGACGTTTCTTTGTAACTCCCACCAACGCCAAGACGTACAATCATAGGGTACACAAGGAGAGTTATTACTGCCAGACTACTTATAGTTATAGTAATCGAAATGTAGAGTTTTAGAAGGAAATTACTTAGCGTAATTTTATCAATTATAACAATCTTTGATGACAAATTATTTGGAATCTATCTATAACTACCTATGTCACAACAAATAACCTCAGTCATCAATTTGAACTAACCGTGATGACTCAAAACTGCCAGTTAGTCGGGTATAAAAGGTTCGGCACGCATTATTGTCACTGTTGTTTCTTCCACTAAAATATTAGTAAAAAATATATTCATTACTGCCCTAGAATTTAATAAAAACACAGAAGCTGGACATCTATGTCACTTGTGAGGAACACCAACCAACCGCCACAATGGCGCGATAGTGTTGTACCAATTCCAATAAAACCGGTAGCGAACACGATTTTAAATCGATTTAATTCAATTATATAGTTTAATCTGTTCAAATTAAAATGATTAAACATCATTTTGAAGCTCAACTCCGAATTTAACCATTTTATTTACATAAGTCAAATTAGGTACTTACATATTTAATCGGTAAAATAATTTGCTATTATTTGTCAACGGTAAAATAGGTAAAAAAAGGTTTTGAGCTACGCCTCTACGCCATTTTAAAGTAAGAAATGACTATAATCGAAAGATTCGATAAATAACTAAGCTCACTAAAACGTATCAACTCTGTTTACAATACCATGGGGAGCAAAACTAACTGTATATGACGACAGAGGGCGCAAAATTGACCATCCTCTATTTGACATACCAACTGTTTTTTTTATTACTATAAAAACCATATTTGTTTTTTTTTTGGAAAAACTTGTAGATTCTCACCTATAATGCCTCAGTTTTGTCTCTTAGGTCCGGTTGCTCGTACATTTAACTTTGGTCAAAATTGACAAAAGTTAAAATTTAACTGTTGTCAATTTTGACATCGGTAAAAGAAAAATACGTTGTTTATCTAGGGTTAAAAGTGTTGTCTGTACTATTTTATTAACCTTCTCTTAATTACTAATGTCAAAATTTAAACCACTCCCACCCTGTCGGTTATTTTGACCGCCGTTAAATCTGTAATTTGACTGCTCGTTAAAGCAACCGCTGCTTCAACAACGCTTTTTAAATTTGACCGCCGGTTAATTTTACTTTAACTATAATTTAACCCTAACCAAGCTTCGAGCAACCGGACCTTAATCTTAAAGATTTACACCAAATAAATGCTAAATAATCTAACGAAAAATAGTTTCGAACCTTAAATAGGTACTTGAAATGATCAATTACCTCAACTCCTAACAACACGTTTTTTTAGTAATTGTCTCTTCCATTCTGCTCTACGGAAAACAGACAGTAATTTATTGTTATTATTATTCTCATTTTAATTCATTAGGCGGCGCGGCGTCCATTATTAATTAACGTTTTAAACTATAGCCATTCGAAAGCAATTTGTATATTATCTAAACAGACAAACTCATGTTTATGGTCACCCTAAAGGCATTCGAATGAGAGATTTTCTACCAGCAAATTAAAAAAAAAAGTTTATTTATTAGCTCGATAGATGGCGCTGACCTGACATGAATCCACTCACCTCTATTGTTTATTACCACACAGAGATGGGCCTATTTCTCGAAAGATACAAGTTTACAAGTTCACAAGCTTCGAAATGTAACATGTAACTTGTAAATTCTGTTTCACGAAGTAAATAACAAGTGTTTTCTACGGTAACAAAAAAAGAGTGTCATTGGAATACCTAATGACATATAAATGCATTGGCTGATAAATATTTTTCATCTCTCATATTCGAAAAGTGATGTATATTTAAGGCCTAATCAGACGAAGGACTTTTGTCCCCGTGGGACAAAATATTTCCTCCGGGTACTTGTCGCGGACTCAACGCATATAGTGTGCGGTCATTTGTTGCCCGAATACGTACTTCACTATCGGGCGCTCAATGCAGACTAAAGTTCGTTGTGTGCGTTGTTACGCCTATTTACGTTTGTTCTATTTTTTTCGGGGACTACCGCGAACTTTTGTCCAGTCCAGTCTCTCGGTGTCCGCCGTACTTTCGGGGACTTTTTCTCCGCGGTACTTTTAGTTCCTTGTGTGCGTTATTCGATACAATTTATAAGAGATCTATATCGGTGGACAAAAAAGTACTCGGCGGACAGTCCCTCGTCTGATCAGGCCTTTAAACTGAGCAGCGGGTTCAAAACTCTGCGTTGCACCCTAGGGTGTAAAAGTATTAAAAAAAAGAACTGAATTTGGTTACAGTCAACCATAGAGTTACCTCATCGGCAATGAAAAAGTTTTCTACTGATGTTGTATGGGGTGGGGGGGCCGGAACTGTTTTAAAAAATGAATTTTATAAAAATGAGAATATCTCAAAAACGGTGCGTCGAAGCTAAAATCTAACAAAATTTTCAACCCCCTATGGTACCCCGGAGATACATAGGAGGCATCCGATGGACATATATGTTTTTTATTTTTTGTTTAATTGAACTTCAAATTTTTTCAATATAATAGAAAAACTAGAGAAGACGATGCCCCCCGCCACCATTCTTTTATTTTTCTAGGTAGTTTTAGTTGTTTTTGTTGCTTTTCTTCTATGGTTGGTCACGGGATGGGTGACCAAAATTTTATTATCTCAAGCTCCTCCGTACTTCTGAGGCACTTTAAGCCGTTAGTCCCGGCTGCGTTTGCCGTCGTTAATACCCATCAATCCGCTTTGGGCCCGCGTGGTGGGTCATGGCCCATTCTCCATATCCATCCATAAGGAAGGTCTTTACTCCATCACTTATTACTTACGGGACTTAAAATGGCTGATGATGATTAAAATTCTATTGTTTTTAATCTACCATCTTCAAAAAATTACAACTTGTAAATTGTATTTTACAACTAAAAATATGTAAATACAAATATGTAAATTGAAATCTACAGGCGTTTTCTACAATTGTAGACGTTGGTTAAACAGCATTAGACTTTACAAATATGTAAGATTTTTAGTTGTAGAATTCTTATAGCCGCTACACACGCTCCTATCCGACCGCCAATTTGGTGCGGGCGAACTTCACTGCAGATCTGATCCGCGCCTACATACGTTCAAACCAAATCTGCCGCACCAAATCGGTCGGCGCTACACACGTTCCGATTTGGTCTGGCCGCACCTAGCTCTTGTTGCAATGTTGCCAGCCACTGCTAATCTCCCAATATTAATATCACTACATAGTATAAAACAAAGTCGCTTTCTCTGTCCCTATGTCCCTTTGTATGCTTAAATCTTTGAAACTACGCAACGGATTTTGATGCGTTTTTTTTAATAGATAGAGTGATTCAAGAGGAAGGTTTATATGTACTTTTTATCCCGATATTCCCACGGGAACGGGAACCACGCGGGTGATACCGCGGGCGGCCGCTAGTTATTTATAAATACTGAAAACATTGATTTGCTGGCAATAGATAGATAAAAAGAAAAATATTTTCAATTTTTTATGTTTAAATTTAAAGAGTTCAATTTCATTAAGTACTTTTTTATATTCTGTTGTTTTCATTAAAATACTAGAACATGCTAAATATTTACTAAAAGCAGCACATATTGATGAGGTGTTATGCCTTTATTATAAGTATTTAGTTTTACGACAAGAAGCTAGTTTTTAAATAAAATAAACGAAAAAAAAACTAATAGATAAAAGAATCTTTGCACAAATTGCCATAATTAAACTTTTCGTTTGTTCAGTCCTACGTAAAACTCATGAACGAGCATTAAATTGAATACTCTGAAAATCCCTTAAACGTAATTCTATCTTCTTTAAATATTTCCGCTCTTACATATTTTCTCCCTAAATCTAGGGGAAAACCTCCAAAATTGTCAAGACTGCCAAGTTGGTCCGGTCGGAAGCCTACACACGTTCCGATTTGGTAGGAAATGAAGTTCGTGCGAACCAGGGACCGTACTCTGAAACGCAGATCCGAAACTTCGGTTAGCCCCGCCCCTGTCACTCGATTGTGACATGACCGGAGAGTGACAGGGACGGGTATAACGAAGTTTCGGGTTTTACGTTTCAGAGTAGGCCCTCAACTCCGGCCGACCGCGTCAAACACGAATAATAATAATAATGGTCGGACGCCGACGCTACACACGTCCAGATTTGGTCTGGAGCAGACCAAATCGGCGGTCGGATCGGAACGTGTGTAGATGCTATTACATATTTGTAATGTTGGTTAAACATCACTTGTATTACAAGTCTACAAATTTGTAGCTTTCTTACATAATTGTGGACTTGTAAAAATGGTTAAACAGGGCCCTTGCCAGCAAATTTAAAAAAAGCAAACCCATGTCTGATGAACGCCATCTGTTGAGTTTTTTGGAACTAACTTTTTTCTTTTTTAATCATCTGTCAGAAAATCCCTCATTATACAAGGATAAACTGTGCAGTTACAGCCCACTCGCTTGGCTCGTTTCGGGTTTTGCGTATAGGATTGTTTTTATGTCATTGTAATAAAGACTAGTTTTGATAAATCTATCAGTAAATACTTTGAAGAGAACTCATTGCTGTTTAGGTCATACTTCCATGGTCGTGACATGTTTGCTTACATTTTTATTTCGTTTGTTTTGTGTTTGCTGCACTGTTATAATTCAATCTTATTGAAATTACTGACTGATTAATACGTTCCTATATTGTACCTAAAGAAAAACTTAAGATACTGCTCTTATTAATTTTCAATTAATTTTTAAAAATTATTAAACAAGTAAGTAAATTTTTTTTTGATATGCGCCGATTAGTCGGCTTATTTTTCCGAATAGTCGCCGACTACAAACGATGCCGAATAGCTGTCTTTCTCGACTAGTCGGCTACTAGTCGGCCCATCACTAATAATAATTTACTGTGCATTAATCGGTTATGATAGTCACGCACGATTATGATAAACGTTTAAAAACTAACATTATTGTGTACATGTCACATTGGTAATGTGTGCGTCAATAATATCAGTTACGCAGACGATCGGTTAGTGCGCTCAGAAAACTCCTTAAAATCTGTAAGTCTTATGCAGGTTTACATGGTCTCCTGTGCAATGAAACAAAGAGCGAGTACATGGTTTTCAGAGCTGGTAACAAGTGTCCAAAAGTCGTACCTCCAATAAAAAAATACGATAAACCTCTTAAAAGAGTGAAACAATTTAAATACCTTGGGCACTTTGTAACCGAAGATCTAAAAGATGCTGTCGATATGGAGAGGGAGCGCAGGGCGCTGACCGTTAGAGCGAACATGTTGGCACGCAGATTTGCGCGTTGCTGAAATGCAGTCGAGATAACGCTTTTCAAAGCATAATGCACATCGCTCTACTCGAGTAGTCTCTGGGCCAGTTATACGAAGAAATAGTTCAGCGCCTTGCGAATCCAATACAATAATGCCTTCAGAGCACTGTTAAGGCTGCCACGTTTTTGTAGCGTCTCAGCAATGTTTGCACATGCGGGGTGGATAGCTTTGGCGCCATTTTACTACTACTACTACTTGGCTACACTACTGCGCCGAATACGAGGAAGCGGTAATAGTGTTCTGATGGTGATAGCCGACAGCGGGGACTGTCCGTTTGTTAGCCATTTAATTAAAATAACTATGTCGCTCATAGAATATAAGTACTAACACAACTAGATATAAGTTTACTAACAAATTATGGATCTTGTAGTTGTCCGAAAATAAACATTTTTATTTTTATTTTTTTTTATTATTCTTTGACGTTTAGAAACAGTAAAAAGTGGTACAGCACTAGCAGAAGAAAAAATATGTCAGTTTGAATTCAAGCGTACGCGAATGGTAAGTAGCTCTGTATTTGAAGCTGAATTTCTCGGATTGCTTTGATTTTTTCCGCTTGTGTTTCATTCGCGTGAAAAATCAATCTCAGGGGGGCTACCGGCTAAGAAATATGGATATGGGTATGGGCTTCAACTGTCATTTGACAGATTATCTTGATAGATTTTTGCTGCTTTGTTCTGTTAAACGTTGCTAGCTAGTTATCGTTAGACCCGACGTCACAAAACAGGGAACTGATAGCGGCTATTTTCTTTATAAAATTGACTTAAAGTTCCCAAAAAAAACGTATGAAGTTCATACCCATAAAGTTACGCGGTAGCCCCCCTGGTCCCATTAAATTTACAGTATTTCATAATTATTGATATGTACCATATATGGGACGCTATGCATTTGTTGATTGGTACGTCATTCCATATTTGGGATCGTATGCAGATAGCGGAAATAATGCTGTAGGTCATATATGTAACGTTATGCAGAAACGCGTGGATCTCTAACAACAAATTAGTCTTTCACCTACTTAGTTGCAAGACCAAAATTGAATGATGAGTTATTTAGTAATTTGCGAGGATATTCCAGATGGAAGCGATGACGAGAATTTGTTAGATGATGATGACAAATACCGTCCACCTGAAAATGAAGATCCACTAGGATCTTCAGAAGAAGACGAAGATGCTAAAAAAGATGCTAAAGGATATGCTCAAGAGGATGAAGATAAACAAAGACCGTTTCCCATCTTGAGTTATCAAGCCCCCGATAATGAAAACATATCCTAGGACATGGGGTGTGAAATTAGAGAAAACAGTTCCGATCTTTATTTGTGCAAAGGCCTTAGCTTTATAAATTCATATTTTTTTATAAAAATATCTGGCTTTTTCAGTGTTTTTGTGTCAGAAGCCACAGATAGAGATTGATTTGAGTGTTAGGGTTAAATTGGTGGGGTAATATTAAATATTTCTAATGAATACCTATACGTTTTTATTGCTATTCTACTAATGCATATTGTCTCATATTTGAAAAGCTAGATTTTGAAACTACGAATGCATATTGTCTCATATATGAAACATAACTTTGTAGCCCCCTAAATAAAAAAATACGCACTTTTTATTTTGTTTTAATATTTTTCCTGGATTCAGTATACCACAGACTACAATATATATTTTTTTCGTTTTGATACAAAAATCCATGCAGTAAGGGGTTCAGGGCATCACAGACGATCAGTTCGCCTGTCGGCCTAGACTAGATCGGCCGTCTGATGTTCGAGACCTCCATCGGCCTACACTAGACCGATCATTGCCTGTCGGCAATAGTCGAAAACCAGCTTTGAGGCCACATACCTACTAGCAGTTGATAGCCGTCAGTTTTAGTTTTAGTCTGTATTTTCTGTCCGGCCGATAACTTTCAACATTGGCCACGCGCCAATGCGGCCACACACTATACCTGCGCATTGGCTATCAGTTCTTAACCTTTTACGAAACTGTGAGTGACTGGCCGATTGCGGCCAACTGACAGACCGTTGCTTACTGGCGAACTAATCATCTGTAGGGCTCTTTACAGTCCGGTCGCGGAGAGAGCAGGAATAAATTAGTAAGGGCTGTCCATTAATCACGTGAGTGAGCCTGATAGGGGAAAGGGGGTCCGGGAAAAAATCACCAAGTATCACAATCATATAGTACAAAGCCTCAAAACCAGGGGGGAGGGAGTCTAAAAAGTTGCTAAAAAATTATCACGTGATTAATGGACTGCCCCATAGGACAGTCCCTACGATGATTCATTGTTTGTCTTTGTCACTCGCGCCAATTTGCCATCACAATGGCAATAAATGTTTGAGTGACAAAAGAAAGCAATGACGGGTCAATGCTCAAATTGATTTTACCATCATGTGATGTGATTTTCGACGGTATTTTCAACTTTCAATTACCGTGTAATGTTTTTAAAACACTATTATAAAATAACAATTGATTGATTAAGAGTGCGTAATAGGAAGCGGAATTATAGTTTCCCAAAATGGCAACGCTGGTTTTGCTGTAGACATCGCCGCCCGCGCCGCCCACGCCGGGGAGATGTAATTTTTGTTTGGTAACACCGGTCTCATCTTTCGTTAGGGTGGATTTCCACTTATCAAAGATCTTTGTCCAATATACATTTGATCAAAGAAACTATGACGACTTTGTCCTCTAATTTCATACATTTGACTTCCAATTTTCTTCGATGAAATGTATATTGGACAAAGATATTTGATAAGTGGAATACCACCTTTAGCCAGACTCTATTGTTTCTAGTGTATTACTTTACTTTTCTCTATGCTCTATCGATAAAAGTGATGAATTGAACATTCAATTGTTTCTTCGGCATTTACCGGTTTTCTCTTACTATTTTCCGAATGTTTATTGATTTTTGGTCTGACATTTTGCCGCAAAAGTTTCGGTGAAGAGTTGGAGATGAGAATTATAATTTTATATTAATTTTACTATGTTAGTAATTAACACTAAGCCTTTGCTTCGTTCAGAGGTAATCCAGCAATGTGCAACATTGTTATAAATAAAATTAGATTAAAGTGAAAATTATCTTTCATGTGTTTTGTGCGAAAACTGTGTGCATAATCTTTTCAATTCTAAATTTGCAAAGTATTTTTAAATTTTCTTCTACGGATTTAATTTACCTGGCATCGCGATTTATTTATTTGTGCCTTTTGATAGTTTTCAAGACTTTTAATTAACAACTCTGTACTTCTGTGTAGTGCAGAGCATTGACCTTTATTGATTGCACTGTTGCTAAAATTCATTTGTGCCATCGTTGGTGATGGTCTTGTTTTGCTACTGCGAAGTGATTTATTCAATGGATGGAACCTAACGCAATTTGAGAAGTACCAAAATTCTTATTAAGTGCTGGTTTCAATGCTGAAATTACAGATTTAGATGCTGTAAACAGCTTTCATCCTCAAAATGCAGCCGCCTGAACTGAAATGTATGGATCCTGAAAACTACCGGAAGTTTTTCCGGGCATTATGCTGGAGCTACACCAAGTAAGAGATTTTTTATCATTTATTTGCTAAACATATTCAATTTTTATGATTAAACAAACTTACCTGTATGTGAAGTTCTATCACAATTACACAAGGGTTTCATCTGAAGATATTAGTATAATTTACACTTTGTAGTATCGCTTTGTACCTATTACCACTTAGCATTAGCACATTAATTTAGAGAATGTAAGGTCAGTGCGGAGAAGACCGGCATACTTTATTTAAAAAAATATTCAAATTAATAAAACAAATTTTTGGTAAGTTCTAGACCGATCTTTAGCATACTTTGTGATGAAAAATATTATCCAGAACAATTTTGTTCTACATAAACTGAATTATCATAGACAACCTTTCAAATACAAAGCTTTTTTTAAAACTCGGCATGTAGATGGTCTTTCCGTGCTAAGGAGGCAAGACCGTTTATTGACATTTTAAAATGTGATTTGGTGTGCTATAAGTATTAATACAACTTATATCTGTAATACAAATTCTGACATTCAAATATGTACTTTTAAGGTTCAGAAATAATGTTCAAATTCGTAAAAATATCTGTTTTCATATTTTAAGGGCAAGACCGGCATAATGTTCACATCAGGGGTTGTAAACATTTTTCGTCGTCAGATGGTCATATGACGGACTTTCCTTATAAACGAGATACCATTTTAAAAACCGCAAATGTAACTTTGTAATTCATACAAACACTAAAACAAAGTTAACTTCTAGCTAGTCTCACTCGCTTTGGACTGTATTTACAGGTATACTTCCTTTGCAAATATTGTCTGTAGTGCTGCCAACAAATTATATTTCAATGTTTGGTTGATGGCCGCAAGAAAAAAAAAAAGACGCCAGCTGCCATACAAAAGTGGTCATTGTCCTTTCAGCTAAATCCATTCAGCCGTTTTGGCGTGATTGAGTAACAAACATACAATAGTAGATTGTACAACAAGTGCATAAAACGTACCATTTTACCCGAGACATATATATCCATCCGTACCGTAGGCGAGGGTGGATAGTCAATTCGAGGGTAAAATGGGTTTTATGTACGAGTTATACACTCTGCTTTTCACTTCGAATGTGAGGAAAATTTAATAAATAACAACATTGCAAAAAAGAAAAAATAAAGACTTCGCCATATTGGCGGGAAGACTTTCTTTTTTTTATACGTGGTAGTGGCAGCACAGTGACTTTAGCATAGATCGTATATAGTCGATATAGTCCATAATGCTCTTGAAATACTTATTTCTTAGAAAACTCATTAATTTTGCCTAGTTTTATTAATTTAGTAATTTAACATGGATTATGTACAAAATTTAAGAAACAGAATGAAATAACAGGTTTATATTACGAAGTTTAATTGCGTGTGTGACTGTTTACCTGACGACCTTTGTCTTAGAATCTGAGACTTAGACAAAGAGTTTACTTTATGCACTAGAGCATAAAAAGCGATTTTATGCAGCCTATACCCAACATAAACACGAACTTTACGAGCATGAGAAGTGAAAACATCTAAACATCCAAACATCTAAACTTTCACATTTATAATATTAATTAATATAGTAGGATAGGCTAAAATTTTGTAATGTCAGAGAAATAAAGGCTTTTATTATTATTGGAGTTGTTGGGTGGTGGAGGGGGGGCACAAACGTGGGGGGAGTGCTCCAGAGGGATAGGGTACATCTAGGATAGTGCCTAGACCCCCCTCCTTTCAAGTGAGTGTATTTTCTACAAAAATAGCCTAAAAATGCCTATAACTCGAAAACTATACATTTCCTTGAGTTGGGGTTTGGACAGGGGGGTAGCCCGCCTTCCCCCCTCTCCCTTAATAATATGTATATTACTGCATCGTATATAGGGTCAGCCGAGGTTGATATAGTCGAAACGGAGTCGCCCATATACCGAATGGGTACTTTTAGACACTGAATTTCGATTATTACACAAAGTACCAAACATGGATCTACGTGTCCAGCATGCAGAAGGGGTGTAAATATAGATGTAAAGCGGAAGACGCTGGTTGGGTTGGTAACACTATGTCTGAGGACAGACAATAAAATAATTCCATTGTTAATAATGATAATTTTGATAAGTCAGTTAATCCATCTTAGTCCTAGCGGTACGCCAAAAAATGCTGCAAATGGTGTTAAAGGCATGAAAATCGAAATGATTGATCTTTCGGACATAAGAATCAATTTGACCCGTAGCACGAAAAAAATTCAACATTCAAAAATTTTCGCCAAACAAAAGGAGATCAGTCACGCTTCATACATGTTTGGACCAAAAAAGTAAAAGTATCGGCCAACGAAAAAAAATTGCATATTACTATTTTAAACAGTGTAGCGATCATTTTTTGTTATGGCGTCAACAGTGTACGATTAGCGGCCAAGCAGTTATTCAAGTTTGAAAATGTCAATTTTTTTCTCTTTATTTTCAAACTTGAATACAGCTTGGCCAAAGTGCAGCCAACGAAAAAGAATTGCCATTACTATTGTAAACAGTGTAACGATAATTTTTTGTTATGGCGACAACAGTGTACGATTAGCGGCCAAGCAGTTATTCCAGTTTGAAAATGTATTTTTAATACAGTTGCTCAAAAAGTGGCGTAATGCAGGGAGGTATAGCGTTCGGGATGTGGGCTATTACACACTCGAACTTTTTCTTTACCTTTCCCGAACTCGTGCGTTTTCTTTCCCAATTGTCAAAATATTGTCTATTAAAAAGAAAAAACCAACCATATAGATATGAAAAAATCATAGAAGTTTTTGTGATTCATGCAAATATTTCTAAAAAGAAGCTACTAATTTGTTTCAATATCAGATTTAAAAGTAATTTTAATTATACATTAAATTAATATTAGTATCGGCCAAATTAAATTTATGAATATAAAAAATTCATAAAATTGGCTGTATGACCACAGATTACTAAATATGGTATGACATGCACTATTTACCATAGTATCTGCTTATAGGAGTTTGCGCAAGTAAGTGAAAAGAAAATGAGGGACCTTATTTCTTAATTTTCTAAGGTAGTATTTTCTGGTTTTTATTGTGGTAGGTACTTAGTATGGTGGAATTAGTGCAATAATGTGGCTTTAATGGAAAACGATGTGGTAAAAGAGAGAATTATGGAAAGGCGCTCCTGTAGGATTCGGATTGCTTTTGTTAGGTTTCATTTCATTTCATCTCATTTAATTTAATTTTCATTTCATATCAATAAAAAAATTCTACTGAAGCCTTGGCTGTATGATCATAGTTTCCTTTTCCAACCCAGAATGGGTGAAGAAAGTAAAAAAAAGTCTCTGCTTATATTCTTTTACGATTAGTTAGTTGAGTTTATTGTGAATTATTATTTTATTAAATTGCTTAATTTTTTCGCAATTGTATTAAAACTAGTTGTTCAGTACACGTGCGGAACCGTCATTGCAACTTGTTCCGACTGTCAACCTTCACCTTCGGCTGCGCCTCGGCTCGGGTAGACATTTGTCGGAACTCTTTGCAATGACAGGCTTTCCGCACTTGTAATGAAATATACTATTTTTTTTCTCTTTATTTTCAAACTTGAATACAGCTTGGCCAAAGTGCGGCCAACGAAAAAGAATTGCACATTACTATTGTAAACAGTGGAACGATCATTTTTTGTTATGGCGTCAACAGTGTACGATTAGCGGCCAAGCAGTTATTCAAGTTTGAAAATAAAAGAAAAAAAAGTCATTTTCGAACTTGAATAACTGTTTGGCCGCTAATCGTACACTGTTGACGTCATATCAAAAAATGATCGTTACACTGTTTACAATAGTAATATGCAATTTTATTTCGTTGGCCGCACTTTGGCCAAGCTGTATTCAAGTTTGAAAATGAAGAAAAAAATGTCATTTTCAAACTTGAGTAACTGCTTGGCCGCTAATCGTACACTGTTGACGCCATAACAAAAAATTATCGTTACACTGTTTACAATAGTAATGTGCAATTTTTTTTTCGTTGGCCGCACTTTGGCCAAGCTGTATTCAAGTTTGAAAAAAACAGAGAAAAAAATGTAATTTTAAAACTTGAATAACTGCTTGGCCACTAATCGTACACTGTTGACGTCATAACAAAAAATGATCATTACACTATTTACAATAGTAATGTGCAATTTCTTTTTGTTTGCTGCACTTTGGCCAAGCTGTATTCAAGTTTGAAAATGAAGAAAAAAATGTCATTTTCAAACTTGAATAACTGCTTGGTCGCTAATCGTACACTGTTGACGTCATAACAAAAAATGATCGTTACACTGTTTACAATAGTAATTTGCAATTTATTTTCGTTGGCCGGCACTTTTACTTTTGATCTCCTTTACACTCGAAACTCAAATTGTTTTTTCGGGTTGATGTAACATTTTACTTTTTTGGCGGTGTTGTACATCAATTCTACCTAAATAAAAATGTTGCCCATAAGAAAAACTAGGGTAAATAATGCATAATCTAATAAAAATCAAAAAAATCAAATTAATCAATAAAATCACGATTTAAGATTTTAAATTATTTCTATGCATTCACAATGCAATTTTTGTAAGTATAGGAAAATGTGATATTAAAAAACCACGAGCCCTATAAGCCACAAAAATTGCATTGTGAATGCATAAAAATAATTTAAAACCTTATTTAATGGCTGTTTCATCTTAATCGACTGTTAAACATTTGTAAAAATGTTTCTTTCGGATGCGAGGGTTTCCTCACATTGATGAAACAACGCTGGCCTACAGCGTAACAAGTGATAGCAAAATTCGACGAGTCGTGTAGGCCTTTGGGCGTTTGTGCACTACCACTTTCGGTAGCTTAGTTGGTCAGAGCATCGGGCCGGATTCCCGGAGGCGCGGGTTCGAATCCCGCCTGAAAGCTACTTATAGGGCTCGTGGTTTTTTACTATCACATTTTTCCTATAAATCACGATTTATTTAAAAAAATATGATTTTTTTGATTAAAATAAAAAAAAACGTGATTATTTTCAACCCTGTATCCGAAACAACATTTTGCTTTGCCGGAATGAACTGTCATAGGACCCATGCTACATTAAACAAAGTTATAATGACACCCTGTAGCTAAGTTTAATTATGAATTCCAATGCTCTTTTGAATTAAAGCCCAAAATTTTTTTATCTTACAGGAAAATAGAAAGAAAGAGCCAACGTAAGCTAAACAAGAAGGAGAAGCTTCGACGCTTGAAGGCATCCAGTGCTCTGCCCACTTGCTATGCCCCCGCCATATTGTGTAACCCGTCCCATTTCGCGGTGTACGCCACCGTGCGCCGGCTCGTGCTTGCACGCTGGATGCACCTGCCCGGCGCTGCGTCAGAGTTCTCGGAAGACAGCGACGACGATGACGCCAACAACGCCATAGTACCTATGAACAAGTTGCCGAAGGTAGCAAGTTTCTTTTTCCCTACAAAGGGATGATTCTTAGTTTTAATTTAGTACATAATTAACTTCGATTTTCTGATTGTTGAAATTATTGATTCGACTGTCTGGTCTGACATAATTGTAATAAAATCAATGTAAACAAGTCACACTATTCGTATTTGGGTATGACATAAATAAGAGTTTCAAGATCTCCATACAAGTTTTACAATAATAGAGTCTGCGACTAAAGTATAAAAATACAAAATTTTTGAAGTACTTCTACAAGATGCTTTACTGATCCGTTAAGCAATGTACATTTCGGAGATTTATGTTTAGTCAAATATCTGTTCATAATGATATGAGTTTGACATTTTAAGTTTTATTGATGTTTTGCTAAATTGCTGATGGCAGTACCTATACATGTGGAAAAAATTATGGGCCCTGGAGGGAAATTGCCTTAAATCCCTTAGTTAGCTAAATTGCGGATGGCAGTACCTATACATGTGGAAAAAATTATGGGCCCTGGAGGGAAATTGCCTTAAATCCCTTAGTTAGCTAAATTGCTGATGGCAGTACCTATACATGTGGAAAAAATTATGGGCCCTGGAGGGAAATTGCCTTAAATCCCTTAGTTAGCTAAATTGCTGATGGCAGTACCTATACATGTGGAAAAAATTATGGGCCCTGGAGGGAAATTGCCTTAAATCCCTTAGTTAGCTAAATTGCTGATGGTAGTACCTATACATGTGGAAAGATTATGGGCCCTGGAGGGAAATTGCCTTAAATCCTAAATTGCTGATGGCAGTACCTGTACTGTACATGTGGAAAAAATTATGAGCCCTGGAGGGAAATTTCCTTAAATCCCTTAGTTAGCTCATTTATCGAAAGAAAACATTCTTTTAATTTTTGAAACGAAACAAAACTGTAAGTATTTGTATTTAAAAAAAACATAACAGCTTTTCCATAGAATAGTAAAACAATAAACTCGACATGTGGTCCATCATATTTTATTGTTTTCGATGCATTAGATTTATCATGTTTATCATACTTATGATTTATCTCATCGATTGATGCGATAAAACTGTTTTTTTTTTCTAATTTAAGCCGGTTCGATTCTTAGGCGATTCTCTTACAAAAATCTTTGAATGCAGTATTGTTTAATTAAAAAAATCCTTTCAGAAAAATAAGTTATCAAAAGCATTTAAGGCAATAGCGCTCCAGGGCCCATATTTTTTTCCATCCTGTATAGGTGTATACAGGGTGGAAAAAATTATGGGCCTGCTCTAAACTTTGCAAAACTATATATATTCCCCCTTAACTAAACTTACATAGGTTTTATTCAGCAAACAAGCTTGTGCCTTTTTATATTTTGATAGTATGCTGTGGCCTGTAAGTATAAAAGAATATACTTACAAATTGTTACAAAGAAGATCTTTTTAACAATTTGTCATAGCATAATGTTGTTGCAGGTCACCGGCATAGGGCTCCGCACTGTGTTCGCACTCATCTCCCAGGCACGCTTCACTGACGCAGAGTTCTCTGAGAATGCTTTGAAGGCGCTCTTAGATGTTTTGCAAGGTCACACACCTGAGGAGCTGGCGCAGGAACCCACTGAGGTATAAATGGGTATTGACAACAGAACGAAAGAGGTTAAAACAAGTCGGGGGGCGGGTCGCACGTAGAAAGCTATTTGCTCGTAAAACAACAAGTCCATGCATTTACCTTTCAACGATTTTGAAATTTTTTCACGTTTAAATGTCATTGATCGTTCGTATCGATTCCACACTTCACTACCAAGGGCCAGACCCAAAAACCAATCCCTAGTAAGCAATATGCCTATCTTGGATGCGTTACTTTAGAACTGTTTTTATTTTGGACTGATTACCAGAAATATCTGGGCAACTAAGCTCTAGTATGCCTATACCTTAATGGGGATAGATTATTGGCAACGGCAGTTAATGCGAGACTTGCTTTTTCTAACCCTATGTTCTGTAGTGATAACCAAATATGTATATGACAACCTCCGTTAAAAAAATAATTAATCGACTTTTGTTGGTTCAACCTGTATTTATAACAAAAACTTGTTTGTTCAGATCATATCAAACCTCCACGCGATGTTGATCGAGGTGGCGAGCGGGAGCGGGCCGGGCGGCCGCTCGGAGACGCCTACAGAGCTGACGTCGCTTAGTGGGTCCTGTCTAGTTGCTCTGTCGGTGGCGCGCGGCGAGACCGAGCTCATACTCACCGCCGTCGCGTCGCTTGTCATGTCCGCTCCAGCACTCTCGGAACAGAATATACTGGTGGGTTTATTTCCGAATGTTCTTTATGTAATATGGGCACTCTTCCCAGTATTTCTATTTCCATCAAGATAATAGTGGGTGAGTCGTCTTAGGATGTAACTGGTCTTTACCTATGAAATTGCCGCTTTTTTTCTCACATATTCATTGATTTCTCAAATTTTTTACTTAATTTATTATTTAAAGGATAATGGGCGCAAATGTATGGAGTCTGGGCCCACCCCTCAATAGTAACATGTGATATACCGTTGGATAGGGCTTTTTAAGCGAAACATTAGTTACTAATAAACCTTATGGTCAAATGTTAGTACTTTCGCAGATACGACCGACGTCTGAAAGTTGTCTCAGTGTAACATATTTTTTATGGATATTTATAAGGTAGAATAGTAAAAATATATGTATTTCACTTTAATACAAAAAGATTACGATTACAAAGAATGTTACGATCTTACGTCATGTCATAAATGACAAAATGCGATAAAATATTTTCGTCTTCTCTTCCAAGTTTGAATTACCCTTCATTAAGAATTTTTGACACTTGTTTTTACAGCTCAGAACAGAGTATTATGGAGTCGCACTTTGTATATTTTTTATTCGTTTGAAGGAAAACTTTATGACCTAAGGATGCATTTGTCTGCAAAATGAAATAATACATACTTTAACTTCCCATCATCCTTTTTATAGATGCTTCAAAGTACCCCTTTTTGGTTGTCGTCAATTTGACTGGTTCGAACGGATTTTTTATAATCTAAGACAGTTTTTTTTAATCAGAATATAGGCGACAGATAGATTAATGTTGTCTGATCATATCTCTAAAGTTTCATTGAATCCGAAGTTCACATGACCAAGAAATCCTTAAATATCTTTTTATGATAATTCCAACTTCCTACAATTTCCCCATAGAAAACAACAATTTCATAGGTAAACCTATTATATCCTAAGGCGATTTACCCACTCAGAGGCATGCTGCGCTCCGTCGCCGCCGCGTGGTTTTTCAGTTTTGGAGTACGGTCGCTGTTTCCAGCTGCTTTTTCACAACAGCGCATTCCTGTTTAGGTGATACTTCCATGGCTGGATCATGATCAGCCATAGATAAGAGCACAGATTAAATGTTCTTTTTTGTTTTTAATTTTTAATTTCTGCACGGAATAGATTAGAATTTTCGTGTTAGTATAAATTATTGTAAATTGAATTTTAAAAAAATATTTGCATGCTACTTTGTAAGCAGTTAAGGAGAGGCAATGTCAGCTATAACACCATAAAATGTTACCCTTTTCATGAGCAAATAAAGTATATTTCATTTCATTTCCAGATACCGTCGAACCTAACGACCCTCCAAAGGAGCGTGCAGTCCATAATGCTCGGCACTCCGTCCCGCAACCTGTGGCTGAACCACGGCGTGCCGCACCAGTCGCTCGTCACCAGCTTCCCCGTCGACCTGCCGCCGCCGCTCACCGCCGGGCCCGGAGAGCTCGTCGTCAGATCACTAGTCTCCGACGGATGCTATTTATACGTATACACGTCGAAAGGACTGCTCAAGATCGGCTCCGGATATGGCAGCTCTATCAAACAACACGTTTACTTGCATAAGCCAGACTTTTTCGCTAGCGACCGCCACGGCTGGTTAGGGTATTGTAAGGTGAGTTGTAACTGCTTGAGAATTGGAAATTAGAAATTCTTTGAAATTCTTTAGAATAAAGTTTTTATTGCAATAAAGTATATATCGAGTAACGAGGGGGAAAAAATAAAATACATGTTTATTTTGCGATTATAAGATGTGATCAACGTAAACCCGTTTCTAGTGTAGCTTTGTGGTTTTTTTAAGTAATGAATCTGACAATTTTACGCTGCAAATGTGTTCGAAAACTGATAAGATGATTCATTTCAGAATAAGTTATATGTTAGAATCGGAAGAAAGAAGACTGAAGTGTATGAGATAGACAAGGAGACGCTAGAGGTGAAGGGCCTGGTCCGGCTGGAGCCCGGCCTGCCCGCGCCCATCGAGCCCAAGTCCGCCGTGTTCACCGACGGCCACCAGCTGGGGCTGATCATGCTCACCAACTTTGTGAGTATCCTTATACATTATGGAGTGTATGGGATAGACAAGGAGACGCTCAAGGTGAAGGGCCTGGTCCGGCTGGAGCCCGGCCTGCCCGCGCTCTTCGAGCCCAAGTCCGCCGTGTTCACCGAACGTGCGTTGTTAACGGGTGGTAGTAAGTAAATCAATGAGTTGCAACCTGGTTGCAACATAATGTAGGTACAAAAGATGGTTAGTACTTCGAACTCTTTTAAGTTGTATCTAGTGTTTTAATTGAACCAATTTGAACCAAAGAGATGAAACGTTTTATTTGTATAGTAAAATGTTTTTCCACCAATTGACTTAAAACTAACGGTTCTGAGGAAGTCGTGTTTTTTAATTATTATTTTGTTTTGTATATAACGGCATTGTTATTCACGTAATGTAATAATTTATCTTCAAGTTATTATATTTCAACGAACAGCACGTGCTTAAACTTAAGATGTGATACTTTTCTTCAACCTTATAACTCGCCTTACCGTTTGCAGGATAATTTGACAATAAAAATGTACGATGTGGATTCCCCAAAAGAGCGCGTTGAAATGAACAACTCTGTGACTCTAACGTCCCACAAGCACTTGAACGTACACCTATTACGGCGAAGAACTCTCGTCCTTGGACGTGCACCATTCGAAGACAACATGTCGCGACGAGCGGTGGAACTAGATGCCCCAGTTGCTATGCAACTGGATGACAACGAAGAGGATCCTCTTTCTAGCATATGTGCTGGGCAAGACTTCGGCCTGTTGACCACCCAATCTGGAAAGGTCAGTAAAAGCCTGTTTAGTATACAGTTTCATACTTCTTGCTTTGGCGCGCTCCATTAACAAACAACATGTCGAGACGTACAGTGTAACGAGATGTCCCCATCACAATGCAGCTAGGAACACCCGTTATCTAGCAGTGGCGAGTGGTTGAAATATGGCGAAGGTAAGCTGGAACAAAAACACTTAACACGTGATGCAATCGTCAAGCATTTTATCAGAAGATAATGCCCCAAGATTTTTAAAAGAAAAGCCGATGGGAATCAGTATCTGTGAACCCTTCGCCACTGCTATCTAGGATTTTGTGATGGGCTTTTTACTCTCCGGGCATGACAGAATGTAGTGAAAGAGACGGGTATAATTTGCAGGTGTCATGTTATCTTGACCGAGTAGTAAGCACCGTGTTCGCCTCAACTCACGCTGCGCGACTGTACTCTTGACAAGTCCAGCTATAAAATTATATATCTTTATTGTAGCTATCGGTATTGTTCAGTTGATATAATTTAAATTAAATTTCATTAAACTTTTTTAGGTATATTACACTGGTAAAGGCGCTAGTCTCGGCTACAAATCTGCGGCACCTCATTCTGGCCGATGGACTCTGATGAAGGAAACTATTTTCATTAAAAACGAGGCGCCCAACACCAAGAAGTGTCGAGTTATGCTGGTAAAATAATAATAATTTTAGTGTATAATCCGAGAACTATTTATAATAACAAGTAGTGGCTTCCCGCGGTTTAGCCCGCGTGAAATACGTTCCCGTGGGAATCATCATCATCATCATATCCCTATCATATGTGTCTCTTGAGAATAATATAGCTTTCTAATGGAGAAAGAATTTTTGAAATTGTTTCAGTAGTTTTTGACTTTATCCAATATCAACATACAAACAACCAAATAATCAAAACTTTTACATCATATAAATAAAACACTTTCACGGATTTTTTCACGCAATTTATTCAACAACTTAGTTAAATTTTAGTTGTTTTTTGAGATTTTTTGGTTTATCCGACGTTTCGGCACCTTTCCAGGGGCCGTGGTCACGGAAAACTACCCACTATTTTTTGATTTTAATAAAAGAATATACCCACTCTAATTGTCTTTGTTTTTCGTTCGGAAACAGGATACGGTTAGGTATTGATTATTTTAACATTATATTTAATTATAACAAAATGATTTATTAATTTAATATTTTGATTTGTTTAAGTAATTTGGATAATAATTATTTATAGCAAAGCAAAAAGTTACTGACTCGACCACCAGTTCACAAAAGTTGGAGCCCTTCGGAGAAAGAACTGGCAAGAAAACTACACGAAGGGGACGATCTCCGTTTATTAAAATTATTTGCAAAAAGAACTAACCGTATCTTTAGTTCTTGCAGTGTGTGGTTTAGGTTGTGACTTTACTTGATGGATTATAGGGTCCCAAGCTGGTGGTATCTTCCAACCATCTTCTCTATTGAAATTTGGGTATTTGCTAATTTCAATAGCCTCGCGCATCAATCTGGGAAAGTATCTTGGTTCTCTAGCGAGGATCTGCGGTTTGTCAAACCTTATATAATGGTTGGTTCCCTCAAATGAATGTTCACACACTGCAGACTTATTATCGCGCCTATGTTTGATGTCAGCTACATGTTCTTTAACGCGCGTCCCTATGCTTCTCTTTGTTTGCCCAATGTAGGAGAGCCCACAGTCACAATCTAGTTTGTAAACGCCTGCAACTTGAAAGGGGATATTACACTTGACTGGTGGTAAGAATTGGTTAATCTTCTTCGGCGGCTTGAAGTAAGTATGAATCGAAGCACGCTTCAGAATCCTCCCAATCTTGTCAGTGACTCCTTTCACATATGGCAGAATGGCAGGTTGACGTTCTACTGTGGCTGCTTTGGTGCGTTTTCTGTGATGTTTGCGAGGTACTGGCAATTTGTTACTTCGCAGTACTTGCTCGACGTGCCGAAGCTCGCCACTCAGGTGTTCATCATCACAGATGCCGCGAGCTCTCTGAAACAAAGATTTCCCTACGGTAGCTAACTGTAAAGGGTGATGGTGAGAGTCACCATTTAGATATTTATCTGTATGTGTTGCTTTTCGATACACAGTGTGGCTCAAAGTTTGGTCAGGATTCCTGATAACAAGTACATCTAGGAAGGCTAGTTTCTTATTTGCCTCTAACTCCATAGTGAATTTAATGTTTGGGTGAATAGAGTTAAGGTGGTCAAGGAAAGCAGTGGCACTATCTTTAGGTAGTACTGTGAAAGTGTCATCTACGTACCGTTTGTAGAACCGGGGATACACTGGTGTTGAAGCCAGCGCCTTCTCCTCAAAATCCTCCATAAATAAGTCTGCGACTATTGGGGATACCGGAGAACCCATTGCTACTCCATCAACTTGTATGTAGAATTCATCATTCCACAGAAGATAGCCAGTTGTTAAACAATGTTCCAAAAGATCTGCATATTCCAAAGGCAAATCGTTATCTTCTAGTTTCTTCCTAGCGATATTGATGCAGTCCTTTACTGGTAAGCATGTGAATAAGGATTGTACATCAAAACTGACCATGATTTCATCATCTGCGAGATGTAGATGTTGTATCTCATTGATGAAATGGTAGGAATCCTTCACAAAGGCTGTTGTGTTACCTCTTAGTGGCGAGAGGGTTTGCGCTACGTGTCGGGCTAGTTTGTAAGTTGGTGAATCAATTTGGCTGACTATAGGACGCAGCGGAGCATCAGGTTTGTGTATCTTCGGCAATCCATACAGTTTTGGCGGTTTAGGGCAGGCAGGAATGAGTAAGTTGATGTCGAGATTCAACCATTCTGAATGTTCTTTGATGAGGTCACTAGTCTTTTTAAGGATCTTGGTGGTTTGATCGCTTTTGACATGTTTGTATGTATTCTCATCTGATAAAAGATGTAGTATTTTTTCGTTATAATCTGACGTATCCATTACTACCGTCGCGTTACCTTTATCTGCACGGAGAATAGTACGCTCTGGCCTGTTTCGCAAGTTTTTTAAGGCCGTAAATTCGTCTCGAGGGAGGTTGGGTTTCGGTAGTTTACTATGCCGTAAGACAGACTTCACTGTCCTCCTTTTTGATGTTGTTTTTAAATAAGCAATCCTCCACGTTACAAATAATGTCCTCGAACGGTATTCTACCAGGTGTTACCGCAAAGTTTAGACCCTTGGATAAAACTTTTAAAGTTGGTTCGTCCAATGTTTGTTTTGATATATTGACAACTGCACGGGTTTCGTTTACTCTATGGTCTGCGGTTGCGTTTCGATACGCATTTTGTTTAGAGTTTAGTTTATGGTATTTTGAAATTTGTCTGTGTTTGCATTTGTTGTACTCGGATATTTCACGTTTATTTATTGTTTGAATGCAATCACTAAACTCCTCCGTGTTAAGTTGTATTTTTAACTCATTGGACAAACCATTTATTTCTTTACTAATATTTTGTAATTCGGAATAATATTCTCTGATCAAACTCAATAATAGATTTTTGCTTGCCTGTTGTAAGATCTTAGCGCTCCCGCGTATGTCATGTTTTGGAGAAATACGGACACAAGACGGGATGAGATCATGATCACGACATCTCTTCAAGAAGATTATGGATGTTTTTCTTCTTGCGCGCTTGATTACCAGACCTTCCAAATGGCGCAATTTGTTGGCGACTTCCAGTCCGTACTGGTTCACATAAACACATCTTAGATTTCTGCGCGAACTGTCCATATAAAAAAAACACTTTCACGGATTTTTTCACGCAATTTATTCAACAACTTAGTTAAATTTTAGTTGTTTTTTGAGATTTTTTGGTTTATCCGACGTTTCGGCACCTTTCCAGGGGCCGTGGTCACGGAAAACTACCCACTATTTTTTGATTTTAATAAAAGAATATACCCACTCTAATTGTCTTTGTTTTTCGTTCGGAAACAGGATACGGTTAGGTATTGATTATTTTAACATTATATTTAATTATAACAAAATTATTTATTAATTTAATATTTTGATTTGTTTAAGTAATTTGGATAATAATTATTTATAGCAAAGCAAAAAGTTACTGACTCGACTACATCATGTCAAGTTCTTCTATTCGTAAGTTCTAATAATTCTGTTATACTGTAGGTTGCAGTAGGCCATGAAGGCATGCATGCCGTAATGGTGTTAGATAACGGATCCGCCCTTTTCACTGGAATCGCCCGCCGTGGTGAAGACGGAGACACTAGCAAACATCGACGAACGCCGAAACCAACGAGACCTAAGAAAATATTTAAGGTAGGCGTACCACAAGGAACTTAACTAGGTCCAAATCTCTTCACTGCTCATAATTATCTAATTGTTATTGTTATTTTATGCAGGCGGAGGGCCATCATGTAGTGTATGCGGCTTGTAATCATGGTTCTACAGCGTTGGTAACAAGACAAGGATTATTACTCATGTTTGGTAAAGATTCCCACCATTGCGATTCCAACGGTATTGTGCAAGGATTGAGACACGAAAGAGTTATACAGGTATTTAAATTATGCTTACCCGCGATTTTTGTTATTGACTTTACTTTGAAACTATGAGTATTTTTCTTTGCAGGTTGCTTTAGGTAAAGCCCATACAGTCGTGCTAACGAATTTTGGACAAGTTTATACATTTGGAATTAACAATAAAGGCCAGTGCGGAAGGGAGTTCGGTTACACCAAAGAGAGTAAGTATATCAAGATTAATCTTATGTTTCTTTTCGAAGCTTGAATTCTCGAAAAACCTTGTACCGCATTAAAATAAAATATCTGCTGAAATTATAACTGTTGTTGTTGTTTCGAGCTCGAGCTAATTTCACACCAGCGTTCCTCTATGCAATATGCTATGCGCTTATTGCAAATATTTGCACTCGTGTCTCAATTTAGAATCTTATTAACCTGCGCCTGCATTTCGTAATAACTCGCGCTCGGTGCCTTTAGGTTACTACTATAATAAAGGTGGGAGTCCGCAGGATGCGGCAGACGGCAGCCGGCAACAAATGCTGTCGGGCGTCAGTTGCCGTCGTATATATTCCGAAGCCGGCAGCAAGAACTGCAGTTACTACGCAGTATTGCTAACTTACGGTTGTGTTTTCGATATACAGTAATGAATAATCAAATGTTGCAAGTTTTATTGCAAGAAAAAGAAGACGACCGACGATGATTTATCATTATATTATTACATATGCAGAAAACCTATACAGAAATTATTTTCTTTAATACGTGCATCTTTATAATTAGGATGTTTGCTATCAAATAAACATCCGTGTTTAGATACTAAATAAATAAAATTTTTGCTTTCGTCGTCTGTCAACACTTCCGTAATGTCGACCTTCAACGGCAGCACTGTGTTTGTGCGATAGTGCCGTCTGCCGCTACGCGTCAAAACATAAGTGACGTCCTGTCGCGCGGCAGTTGCAGTCATAATATGTCGGAATCGGTCTCATACAAATTAATACTACACAGTAGTGCCGTCTGCCGTTGCGGCACATGCCGTCGCCATCTGCTGTTGCCGCCTGCCGTCTGCCGCGTCCCACGGACTCCCACCTTAAAGTCTTTTGTTTGCAGAGATGTATTCAAGCCGGCGCCATAGCAGCAGTACCAGAGAAGACGTCCGCCTGTGCAGCGGGCCGCACACGTGGAGCACGGACTACTGCCGCGTGTGCGCGCTCTGCCGCGAGTGCACCGGCTTCGGCAGCGCGTGCCACTGCGCCGCCATGCCCGGCCGGCTGCCCGGCGAGTGAGTACTGCTTAGTGTTGTCTTCAAGCCGGCGCCATAGCAGCAGCACCAAAGAAGACGTCCGCCTGTGCAGCGGGCCGCACACGTGGAGCACGGACTACTGCCGCGTGTGCGCGCTCTGCCGCGAGTGCACCGGCTTCGGCAGCGCGTGCCACTGCGCCGCCATGCCCGGCCGGCTGCCCGGCGAGTGAGTACTGCCACGTGTTGTCTTCAAGCCGGCGCCATAGCAGCAGTACCAAAGAAGACGTCCGCCTGTGCAGCGGGCCGCACACGTGGAGCACGGACTACTGCCGCGTGTGCGCGCTCTGCCGCGAGTGCACCGGCTTCGGCAGCGCGTGCCACTGCGCCGCCATGCCCGGCCGGCTGCCCGGCGAGTGAGTACTGCTTAGTGTTGTATTCAAGCCGGCGCCATAGCAGCAGTACCAGAGAAGACGTCCGCCTGTGCAGCGGGCCGCACACGTGGAGCACGGACTACTGCCGCGTGTGCGTGCTCTGTTGCGAGTGCACCGGCTTCGGCAGCGCGTGCCACTGCGCCGCCATGCCCGGCCGGCTGCCCGGCGAGTGAGTACTGCCACGTGTTGTCTTCAAGCCGGCGCCATAGCAGCAGCACTAGAGATGACGGACTACTGCCGCGTGTGCGTGCTCTGCCGCGAGTGCACCGGCTTCGGCAGCGCGTGCCACTGCACCGCCATGCCCGGCCGGCCCGGCGAGTGAGTACTGCTTAGTGTTGGGAGTTTTCCTATCAGTGATCAAACGTACAGAAGACCCCAATAGTTTGTCCCCTTTGTTCTCACTAGTTCCGGCGGAAGTAGCCCCGGTGGAACTGGTGAAACTTGTTCCAGCAACGTGTGGTGTTTTTTTTTTAAACATATCCTTATATCTTTTAGTATGCTGATCGAATCAGTTGGGTTTGTATAGCGATCTGAATCACCTCCATTCACCCCTAGATGGCCATCATCTGATCACAGCTAGGCCAATCCCTAGCGGAGAACCAAGCTTTAAAAGTTACCTCGTTTGTATGAAAATCGACTGGTGTCTTTAATTATGTGACCGCCACTGTATGTATGTATGTATGTAGGAAATGCGGTTGCGGCGAGGGCGACAGCGGCTGCAGCGTGTGCGGCGCGTGCCGGCGCTGCGCGGACACGCTCGCCGCCGCCGCCAGCCGCGAGCGCGCGCACGACGACGACGACACCGACGCCTCCGCCAAGTCGGACGTCAGAAGCGGTAACTACTAATGGCAGCCATACACGTTCATTTTGATCGAATTGACATGAATGTGTGTGGGGAAACTTGATCAAATTTAGTGAGAAAAGACATTGCCCATGGACTGTACCACAGCCATCTCTATCGTCTTCTACAAGCCATGCGCATAAAGTTGGCAACGTAGTTTTAAGTGAACCGATTTGACATCGTTTGCACCGTTTGACAGGTAAACAGCGAGTAAACCTCGAGTACTGAATCCTATGGAGATGGCATATCTTCTATACATTTATACAAATAAATAAAATTGGAGTGTCTGTTTGTAACATTAAATAACCGCTTTTTACTACGTGCATATGATTAAATATACGGTACATATACCAAAATGACATGTTTTACAATTTTTGTCTGTATGTCTGTTTGTTCCGGCTAATCTCTGAAACGGCTGGAGCGATTAATAGGACAATTAGAAGAAGTTTAAAATTGAATTCCAAGATTTTCTTACATTGTGACTTAGTTACATCTCACTTTTTCGTATGTATGCCACCTCCATAGGATTTAGTACTCAGAGGAGTAAACCGGTTCACAGCAATGTTGCCGTTCCGTATCATAGCATGGCTTGTAGAAGACGATAGAGACGGCTGTGACTGTACTCATTTGTCTCATGCTTCTAGATAAAAAACATACTACCATAATTTTTCTTAATATTTGACCATTTTTCATGGCCCAGAATATTAATTTTGAACAGGGATTTATAATTTAGGTGTAAAAGTAACAGTGTATTTATCAACCACGGAAGCTAGGACACAGCTGTGCGACTGCCACTGTCATGTCAGTTATCGATATAGAGTATTTATCTTTCACTAATCTCTATGAGTACGGAGCGTTTGAACTGGAGATTTCCGTTATTTTGATTAAAAAAAAACGTTGGTGTAGTCTTTAAACGTTAAATTGTGGTATTCGTAAATCGTGATATTTTCTATAAAAATGTTGAATCATTCGCGTGGTGCATCGTTAGATATTTGGAAGAATGTTCGACCGAAACAATCGCTGTCTAAACTGTTACATTTTATGAAATAATTTCTAAACCCTTGGTTTTACTTTCAATATAATATCGGAGAGAAGTAATTAGTTATTTTACCTACATAATAAAACAGGTGTCTTTGATGCAACATTGTACGACCGTCCATTGTAACTTGCTATTTCTCCTTTGATCAAATTACTTGAACGTGTATAGCTGCCATAAGCGGCTGGTTCCACAGCTCTCCGGGAGGCCCATACGGGCCGCTCGCTCCCGGAACGGAGACGCACGTGAAGCGCTAGAAAATCGTTTCACAGCAACGCCGATTCGTCCGTACGCCCGAACTATTGGTATCTTCCGTGTCTGGGCAGCCCACACAGCCGTGAAACAAGCATAAAACTTAGCTCATTGACAGTCCTCAGCTCAGCAGTTTTTAAGTAGTTATGTCTCTGAATCTGAATGATAAAGTCAAAACTATTGGGTGATAAAATAAGTAAGTAATTTTATTTTGAATAAATCGTTAAAATTTAAAACAAGCACAAAGGGCCTAGACAAGTGGCTTTCTATTATCGATATCGCCAGTAGAATAGAAAGAAGATGTATGGGATTGACATAAGCGGTCACGTGACATTTTGATCGCATACATGAATCTTATTTCACATTATTATTAGACAGTATTTAGCACAAGCTCAAGTAAAAAAAATATATACCCACATTTTTAGAGAATTAGATACTTATTGAGTTGAAAATATTGAAAATGATGTATTAGAAAAAATCGACTCGTCTCACAACTAGCGCTGATGGGACTCGAACCCACGACCTTTCACTGTCTGGGTGAATGCTCTAACGACTGAGCTACGGAGTCGTTATGTTTCGTTGTCTGACCACATCAACAATTTACAAAATTACTAACGTCGTCAACAGAAAGCGTGCGATTCACCCAGTGCGACGGCTCGCCACTACACGCGGCTAGTTCTGAAGCCGAACGGGACGCAAGTATAAAGGTATATTCACAGTTGTTACATTTCTTAATATGGCTCTCTAATTAGCTAGGTAGCTTAATTTTATAGTAATTTATCAAAAATTTAAATTTATAAAAAATATTTATCAAATCCATGCTAATATTATAAATATGAAAGTGCGTTTGTTTGTTTGTTCGTCTTTCACGTAAACACTGAGCGACGGATTGACTTGATTTTTGGTATGGGGGCAGTTTCGGAGCTGGAGAAAGACATATGCTTCTTTTTATCCTGGAAACATAATCATATTCCCTATCGATAACGCAGTGCACGCGGACGAAGTCGCGCGCGGAAGGCTAGTAGCATGATGGCTCAACTTTCTTGTTAGATAACTGACCGATTTTTGATTTTGATTTCACTGAACAGATTTTTGATTTTTAATCATACATTCCTTGGCCGGTTTCTGAATTGAGAAATCGAAGTTGAGAACTACTCAAATGTTACTCAACTATACATATTTTGTACTTAAGTAGTGCTCAACTTCAATATCTCTATTCAGAAACCGGCCAGCAATTAGAAAAGGCGTCTTTCAAAGTTTCCTGAAGCTAGTACTGCTTCACTATTTGTATTTTGTCCGAATTAACCTTATAGGCGCCACACACGATAACTTTTAACAGTTTTCATTGTACACACGTTCAGTTTTCACTGTCAGTTAAAACTGTTCAGTGAAAACTGACAGTTAAAAGTGATAGTGTGTGGCCAGTGTAACTATGAAAAACTGACAGTTTTCATCGTACACACGTTCAGTTTTCACTGTCAGTTAAAACTGTTCAGTGAAAACTGACATTTAAAAGTGATCGTGTTTGGCGCCTATTATTGGTATGTTAACAGGTGAGCTCGCTACCCCCGGCGCGCGTCGCCGTGCCCGGCGGACATCGCGTCGTTGCCATCGCGTGCGGTCTACATCATACAGCGTTACTTACTGAGCATGGTAAGGTTTTAAGCAATTTATGTATAACGTGATTTTTAGGGCCATGTTGTTTTTGTTCGATCTAGATAGGTCAATTGGTCATTCTATCTTCGTGTATTAAACGGTTTACAACATCTGGGAGACGTATTTAGTTGAATATACATTGATAAAGATAACAGCAAGAAAAAAAACTTGATCATATTACAGTTTCGAATGGATAAATATATATATCCGGTTATTTTAATTAAAGTCATAATACGCCGGATGCATGTGTACACGTGCACGCATCTGTGCACGTTCCATTGTCTCATAATTTATTTGACATGTCTCTCAAGTAAGGTACTGGGTGGCGCAAAAGTACTGGCAATAAAAAAATTACTTAATATTTTTTAATATGAAATTTCCTGTTATTCTGTTATTAAACTGTGTAGTAAACAAATGTAAAATTCACTAAAAATAAACATGGACCGATATAATCCCGTACGTTTTTACGTAATAATTCATCAGTGATAAAAACACAACGTGAATTTCCTCGACGATTTAAGATCAACCGATCTGACCTGTCCAGACTTCTTTCTTTGGGGTTATTTGAAATCTGTGGTGTATGTGAGTGAACAAGCCACAGACTCTAGCAGCTCTAAAAGAAAACATTTATCAAGAAAAGGATCATATTGCAGGAAGTGTTACGGCAAATTATGGAAAATGTCGTAAATAGGCTTCGATCAACAATAACATCTAAATAGGGCTTATATGTGCGTCAACTCTGGAGGTCACCCTTTAAGAGACATCATATTCAAATCCTAATGAGACGAAATTTCATGGCAAAAATATACATGTACTTATAAAAAACTAATTTGGGTTTTCTAATTTAGAAAAAAAGTTGTAGCTGAACCAAATAGTGCCAGTACTTTTGCGCCACCTAGTATAACAACATGCGTGTTGTTGTTTAGGCGAGGTGTTAACATTCGGCTCGAACCAGTACGGTCAGCTGGGCGCGGGCGACGTGTCGGCCCACCACCGGATCGTGCGCGTGCGCGTGCCGCGCGCGTCGTCCGTCGCCTGCGGCAGCCACCACACCGCCGTGCTCACCCGGGACGGAGAGCTGTATACCTTCGGCTGCTACCAGGTCAGTACGCCTCGCCCTTTTGGTTGCTCGGGGGAAATGCCGTCTGCCCGTCTGTAGAGACTAGGAGGTTATGCGGGGTTTGGACCCACTACACCTCCGGGGTGCTTCCTTGACACATGGTAAAAGATTACGAGACAGGTGTATCAGTCACCGTGTTAACCCACCACACCGATTCCCCTTAAAGCCGATTCCCACATATCAGTCAAGTCACAGTTCAGTATCCCGTGTTTGCTCAGTTCAGTCACAAAATAAAGAGTTTACAGAAGGACCGCTCCCACCATTTTTGAAAATCTATACCTATCCTTGTCTGACTCACTAGGGTTGCTTCTGTATTGATTCTGAATTTAAAAAGGAGTAAGTAGTAAAAGTTAACAATCATACATAAATAAATTCGTTTATACATACATCGTAACAAGTTTACATGCCTTAGATGCTGCTTAGATGGTAAACAGAGCATCTAATATCCATTTAAAGTCCCGACGCCACACACGACGAAGACAAGATCCTATTGTACCTATACCGTACCTATTATGTTGTAATGTATTCCATTCCTATATGTTATAATGTACTCTATGAACAAGATATAAATATGGTGTGATAGTTATCCCACTAAAAACATAAACGTGAAAAAGGCACTAAGTAAGTTCGACGAAAACATAAAGGTAAAAAAGGTGCCAAGTTCAGCGAAAAATAGTTGAAATCTAAATGGGTTACAAGTTCCATAAATTTTTTCGTTCAAGCACTTCAAATAATTAATATTTTCTTAAATGTTGAATTTATAACTTGTCATCTTCAAAAATTGAAAAACCTTTATAACGCAAGAACTGTATCAAGCAATAGTGGTAACTATTTTGAAAACAAGAAAGTGTATTTAAATACCTATGTTGTGTTTTTATCGTATATAGGTAAATAAAAAAATATAAGTAGTTTAATAGTCAAAGTCAAATTTGTTTATTCAATTTAGATTGGTTTTTACAATACTTGTGAACGTCATAGAAGCTACGCTATCGAGATGTAAACAGGTTCATATTTGTTTCTGGCGCAGCTGTTCTTCATAGTCTTTTCTTGCACTCAAGAATATAGTTTTTCAGCTTTCTTTTTCTGGGAGAATTTGCAGAAACGTGAGTTGCTATTTGTGAATTTGAGTCACATTTAACTTTTTCATATTGTGTACAAGGTTCATTAGTCTCCACAGTTGCTTGCGATTCTTCATTTAATTTTTTTTTGACAGGTAGCAAAAGTTTGGGAACCGAACTGTCCTGAAAAAGGCACTAATGCCTTTTTCAGGACAGTTCGGTTCGATGTCTTGATTATAGAATTGGTTTCGAAATGGGCCTCACAAACTCGAAGATATGTTGACCATTTGTTGCGTACATCTTCTCGATCAATTAAACTTATCCATAAGGTTCGTCTGAAAAAAAAATCATTTGATTTTTAAAATGAACTAGTTAGTTTTGCAACGAAAATAGCCTATGGCACTCCTACGATTAAGACGTTAAAATAAATAGGTATACGCATAATCGTGCGTGGTTCGTTTTCTCCTGAACTTGGCTGGCACACTGCCGTGCGTCAAAAAAAACTTTACTGCAAGTAAAATGTTATTTGGGGTAAGTATAATGACTGGCGTTCTCTCCCAAACTTGGCAGGCACACTGCCGTGCGCCTAGATAAAGAAAACTTTACTGCAAGTGAAATGTTATTTGGGATTTATTGATTGGCGTCCTTTCCTGAACTTGGCTGGCACACTGCCGTGCGCTTAGATGAAAAAAAATACTGCAAGTAAAATGTTATTTGGGGTTTAATAACTGAAGTCTCTAAAATGTAAGTAGGATTTCATAACACTGCTAAAATAAAAGAAAATGCAACGACAACTTTTACTTGAAAATTCGTCAACATGACTTGTGGCTGTGTTCGCTGAACCGCCAAGAAGTTTTGAGAATACTATAACATCTAAATAAGGACAATAGAACCCAATTACTGGCGTTTTACCACAACCAGCTAACTATAAGATGAATGTGTATGGTTCATAGTCGTTATCAAAGCGGCTAGTCCCAAAAGTACCTAGGTATACTCACCTACCAACAAGAGAAAACAGTTTGACATAACTTACCTTTCAATATCGTTTGGAAATTTAAAGAACGTGTATGCACAGTTTTTAGTCGTATTTAGACAACCAAATACACTGCAACTGTAATAATATTGGTTAATTAATGGTAAAATAGGTATTTATTTATTTATTTATTACAGTATTCTTACAAGCTAACAGATGTCGCCATCCAAAGCGCTTATAAGTTTAGATGTTACATGTTACACAATGTTAAATCCGAACAAAAGAACAAAAATAAATGTCAAGAAACTTACTAACTATTATTAATATTATAGTTTGGATGTCATAAAATAAATGTCAAATTAATAATTTCAGTCAGAGTATTAAATAAATTGATAACACAGTTAATTTAACTTAGGTAACAGCTAAAGGTGGCTAAAGCATGTCATTCAAAGCCCACTGAAATATGTTACAAAGCTTCTGCAGACTGTCAGCGAACAGGTCAATGTCATTGTGCTGAACAAGTATGTCACCGATCATGCGCAGTGCCCGATTGGTTGGTGCATGTCTACCACGCTCCGTCCGCGCGGCCGGCAGCGCTAGCAGGCGAGGGCGGCGACGCGGCGCCACTAGCCCAGCCTCATCCCATGTAATGTTAGGTACTAAAATCCGGAATCTCTCAACTATTTGTGGACTGTCGATACCCTGATGCAGAATTGTCAGATAATGCGATGTTAGAAACATATTTCGCCTTAGTTCTAACGTCTCCATATCGACCATACCGGTCACGAAAAGAGAGGGATATAAATAAGGATAGTATCCATAAAGTTTTCTGTATAACCATCGTGCGAATTTTCGTTGTATTTTTTCAACCATAAGAGTGTATTTTTCCTCATATGGTTGCCAAACAATTGCGCCATATTCAACTTTACTGCGAACGAATGCATAATACAGAACTTTCGCCACCGCCGCATTGTCGAACTGAGACGCAGTTCGCAAAACAAATCCTAGCAACTTGCTGGCTGCTTTGCAAACACTAATTATATGAAGATGAAAATCTAATTTTGAGTCTAATGTCAAACCTAAATCTTTAATGTCACTTACTCTTGCCAATGGCGCGTCAGATAAATCATAATTATAAATTAAAGGGCGTTTTTTTCGCGTAAAAGTTATGACCTTGCACTTTTCGATATTTAATGGAAGGTGATTGTCTAGGCTCCACTGAAGCACTGCGTCGATATCCTTCTGCAGCAGAGCTGCATCAGCTTCACTGTTTATGCCTAAACATAACTTTACATCATCAGCAAATAAAAAACATTCCGAAGCTGAAACTACTTGCGGTAAGTCATTGATAAATATCAAGAAAAGCGTAGGGCCCAATGTACTACCTTGACTTACTCCTGATCTAGTAAAGTATTCGTCGGAAATATAATTATTTATACGGATATATTGACTACGATTACTGAGGTACGATGAAAAAAATTTAAGAAGTGCTGGTGTAAATCCAATTATTGATAATTTTTGTAGTAGTTTGTCGTTATCGACCAGATCGAAAGCCTTTTTAAAATCAAAATAGGCCGCGTCTACCTGTTTACCAATATCCATTTGGGAGTGGGCATAGTCTACATGCGCAACTAGATTGGTTGTGGTAGAACGAGATCGCCGAAATCCATGTTGCCCTTGGTGCAATAGATGGCCAAGTTGGTTACTAATATAGGCGTTTAAAATTGCCTCAAACATTTTGGCAAAGACTGACAGGACCGCGATAGGTCTATGAGATGAAACGTCTTTATCACCTGCACTTTTGGGAATGGGAGTAACACTTGATTTTTTCCAGCTTGTAGGATATTTCGATTGCGCCAGAGATAAATTAAAAATATGTAGGAGAGGCGTGAGTAAAGCTGTAATGCAATCCTTTGCCAAAAACACTGGGATGCCATCAGGTCCACCGGAGGTTCGCGACTTAAGGCGCCTTGCAGCCCATTTCAAATCTTTCACAACTAATTCCCCTATAGAAATCAACGTTGCGTCTTGGGAATCGTGCGAAGCTTTGGCAGCCTCTATAGGGTCCAACATCGGTTTGCCATTATGGAACACGGACGCAAAATATTTGGCAAAGGCATCAGCCGCTGCCTGTTCTTTTACTTCATTATTATCAGCTGTGTAGCTATTATCTGTAACACGCCTCCTCTCTGTTCTTTTATCGTGAACGAATTTCCAGAACTGCGTTGGATCATCAATTAATTTGCTTTGTATAGAATTAATGTATAGCCGATATGCCTTATCTATTAGTTTTTTCACTAATTCTCTATAGTACATAAACATTTCTTTATTAAATTCCTTACCTTCTTGCTTAAATCTCTTTAGGTGAAAGTATTTATTCTCAATATTTTTTATTATATTGGCAGTGTACCATGTAGGGTAGACATACCCGTGACCACGCTTAGTCATACTTTTAACAGGTACAAAGAGTCTTATACAGTCATTTAGTTTATCGTAGAATAACCGAACTGCAGAGTCTACATCAGCTGAAGCAAGCATGTCAGACCAGTCTATATCTAACAATGCTGCATACAATCCCTGAAAGTTTGCCTTGCGCCAATTCCAATCAGGATGGAATTCCTGACTAGAAGTGAGTGGCTGGGATAGCGATGGGTTTTGACTGCGTAACTCGCTACGTGGGAGTCTGACTAACACCTCTAATGCGGGGTGATACTTATCTATCTGCACCAGGGGATCGACACTAAGAGATACTGATAACTGATCGGTTTCAAAATTACTCAGCACAAGATCCAACATGCTTCCATGATCATTTAAGATATTATTATACTGGTGAAGTGAACAAAACTCGCAAAAGAAATCTAAATGATTTTTCACATTAACACTACAAGAATTTAAATTAAAATCACCTAATATTAGAACATTCATGTCAGGGTGAGAACAGATTACATTTTCCATACATGTCAAGATATTAATATATTGCTCATCATTATATTTTGGAGGCAAATAAACAACACAACAGAGAATTTTAATATTTTTACATGTCAGAATGGCAAAAATTATTTCTTTGTCATCGGTCATATTATCAATATTTTTAACTAAACTAACCTTATAACAATCACGAACAGCAAGTAGTACACCACCCCAACCCACATCACCTATTCTATCTTTCCGCATCACCTGATATCCAGGGGGGAAAAGTTCACCATCGGATACAGAGCTATTAAGAAAAGTCTCTGTTAATGCTATAACGTCATGTCCAAATTGTGTAACATTATTAATAAACGTATGAGTTTTTGAGCGTAATCCGCGAACATTCTGATACATTATGTTCAGTTTACGGGTTCTTAGACACTGCGCTTTCGGCTTTGGCTTTGACTCGAAAGTTCTGGCGCCAAGGCTTTATACATATATCTTCGGCCCAATTTTCAGGTAACATAACAGTGTCCACAAACTTCGACGGCACCCCAAGCTTGAAAGATGAATAGTGTCCACGAGATTTCAGTTCCTCTACAGTGAGTACGTCACTGGCACATATGGTTCTAAGATGGTTACGGACTTGCTCGGTCGTAGTGCCTTCCTGCACGTAGAAGAGATGTAGATATCGCCAGCGCTCCGAAGCTCGCAGTGATGTAGACCCAGACTGCGCGGTACCCCTAAGGAGCCCAGGTAGTGAGGCTCGTGTCGTTTTCCGCCCTACCTCTTCCCAGTCACCTTCTTTAGTATGTTCATCGTCTAGGATTAGGCTAGGAATAGATGAAGGTGGTTCTCCCTCTAACTGCTGAGGTTGCTCAGTTCTTTTAACATTTCGGGTTGCTGTTACGGACACACTATCAGACTTTTCTTTGATTACTGCAGGTTTGATTTTAGATGGAGTTTTCCGTTTTAAATTTTTATTGTCAGTAATTGGAGCCGAAATAGTAATATTCTCCTTGGGCTGCATAGGTTTCTTGGCCATATCGGCTACGTGCTGAAATTGCTGTTCTAACTCCTCGATCTTTCCAGCGATGGTATTAATTTTATCAAAATAAACTGCTTTAAATTGAAGAAATTGCTCAAGTATCAAATTATTGATTCTGCTAATAAGGTGCTCTTCAAAATCAGATTGCATTTTTTTCATTTCCATTAAGAAAGAGTCTTTCATATCCAGAAACGGTTTTATGGGTGATATTTTGACCAGTGGCTTGAGGCAGGCGCGTACCGGTGCGCATCGTAACATAGTCAGGACTGCTCATTGAAATATCGGGACAATCACTGTTAATACTAGTGTCATGTCCCTGGCGCACAGGGGTATGGGAATTATCACCCTTAGGTAGCTTACTGCGACATTCAACGCAAACCCAAGATTTTTTAAACCCAGCAGAAAGCTTTAAGTACGTATCTGCGTTAAAATTAGCACAAAGAATATCGTAAATCTGCTTACATTTCATGCATCTCATAAAGGCACCATCTTCTTTGACAACGGCGTTACATCCGGCACACGAAGTTTTCCGCGGTGACATCTTTACGCTGCGGTCGACAGTACTTCTAGCCGCGCGCTGTGTTGTGTAGTGAGTGAGTCACCGCAGCGAGCGATCGGCGAGTTGTCGTAGGTCAGGGATTTAAACGGTTAAACAAAAATATTTAAACTGTTTTTGACTGTAAATCGAAAAATACTTGACGGATTGAAATTTAGATTGCACCACTAGAAGCTCCAGTTAAATCACATACTATATCAAGAAAATGCAACTTTAAACAATCACTTTTACGCCCATAAAAGATTTTTTTTTACGGAGCAAATTATCACAGATGTTGTCTCACTAACGGCCGAAACCGGTACTCAATATAAGTGTCACAGTGACACGTAGCGGCGCGGACGTGAAGTGATCAATTAAATGCTCTTTGGAACTTGCGATCACTGACCTCTTTGCGATACTCGCGACTGAGTACTGTCCCAAACTGTCCCATTTTGCCTGTATATGTGACGTCTATGTGTGCGTGACGAAAATGGCACTTTGTTCTAAGCGGACTCTCTGCTAGGGCGACCGCCCGCCCGCGTAGTTACTTTGTGGTTCAGTATCAGTGCTTCAGTGTTGTGTGTGATTCAATTCACACATGTCAGTCAGTACTCTGTTCACGGAGCTTGAGTCAGTGCAAACGTCTCCTTCGTCAAGTACCTATTGTAATTATTGCTAAACATTGTCGTAACCAGCTAAATTTATTTGCGTTCCTATTTCGTTCTACAAAATATTTTTGTACTTATTTTGAATCCATGTATTTTGCATGAAATCATACAAAACGCATTTTTCTCGAACTATTTCTATGTTTCGTCCGTCCTACGAATACGGTCAGTGATGACGGTGACGGCACGGTGAGACTGAGAGCAGTGTCGTGTCTGTCACTGACAAGTGGGGATGCTTTCATAGAAAATGTATGAAAGAATATTTCGCACAGTACCTGTGACGGAACTGTGACTTGACTGATATGTGCGAATCGGCCTTTATCGGGATTTGCTTCAGGCAGCTGCGCCTGAAGAAGTCGGCGAGCCTAAATCACTGCTATCCCTGCAATTCAAATTGTTTCGCATGCGAAACCAGGCCACAATACTATCTACTTACCGTTCGAAGTGATTATTTTTATTAGATTTTCAATTTATAGGTCAAAGTAGCGTAATATTCTCTTTTACACTAAAGATTGTCACAAATAAAATTGTCGACCGTAGTCTAATGGAGTCTACACACCAAACCCCCGACCCGCCGACATGAGTCGTCGACTTTTTTGTCAGCGGGTTAGTCGGCGACTTTACATTTCGTTTAACTTTGTCGGCGGCACGAAAAAAGCAAATTTTTTGCTAGTACTGGTGGGCAAATGAGTTAAATAAATAAATAAATAACTTCTTACAATCACACCAATGAGTCACACCAATGATTTTTGTTATCAGCATATCTAAAAAATATGTAACTCGAGAAAAAAGAATCTGTTTTTATTTTTTTCCTATCTTCAAAAATGACTGAGATATTAAACGTTAAAGTACGGCCTCCGAGGAAAATTTGGATGAACCAATGGCATTAACGTGTGACGTCACGTCGCACTTCCGTATACCTACATAGAATCCTATGGCTATATATTTGCGCTCTCATGGTTTCGTAATAAATTTATTTATTTTTCTTATAGTCGATCAATGAAATGTTTAAGTTATTTTGTATTGAGCCCATGTGAAAAAACACCTTCAAATAATGTTTTATTTTCGTGAATAATAAATTAAATTCTTCTTCTTCTGTCAATACATATAGCAACCGTCAAAACAATATGTACTTACAACCTTAACAGACTTGGTAGTTACATATGCATCCTAAAAACTGACAGCCATTTCGATAATTTTATACTGCTAATGGCGCCTCCACCACTGGGTCAGATAAGTTTGTGGGATAAATGTCTTTCGGGTTCGACAGTAGGTGACAGTTTTAGAGTGCGCCTGCGCGCGGTCGAAATTGAATACTCATTTACCATATCTTTAGAACGAAGAAAATGTACTGTAACTGTAACTAGCGTCAAAAACGGACGAGTTGCGCGAAGATTGCGCACAGACGAACTCTATGTAGGTACAGTTAGACGGAAATCACCCGCAACAACCGCAAACGTAGATGTCAGTGCGACATGACGTCATCGCAATAGCGCGCAAGGAAAGCAAATTTTCAAAAGCTGGTGAAACTTTACAACGCTGTATCTTTGGAAATCCTGGCCAGATTTCGATGAAACAAAAACTATTAGTACTTGCACGAGTTCGCGCATTAAATGCAGTAATTTTTATAGTCATATTTTGATGTGTTGGTGTGACTCATTATCTAAGCCACAGCCATCTCTATCGTCTTCTACAAGCCATGCGCATAAAGTTGGCAACGTAGTTTTAAGTGAACCGATTTGACACCGTTTGCACCGTTTGACAGGTAAACAGCGAGTAAACCTCGAGTACTGAATCCTATGGAGATGGCATATCTTCTATACATCTATACAAATAAATAAAATTGGAGTGTCTGTTTGTAACATTAAATTACCGCTTTTTACTACGTGCATATGATTAAATATACGGTACATATACCAAAATGACATGTTTTACAATTTTTGTCTGTCTGTCTGTTTGTTCCGGTTAATCTCTGAAACAGCTGGACCGATTTTGACGGACCGATTAATACGACAATTAGAAGTAGTTTAAAATTGAATTCCAAGATTTTCTTACATTGTGACTTAGTTACACCTCACTTTTTCGTAGGTATGCCAGCTCCATAGGATTTAGTACTCAGAGGAGTAAACCGGTTCACAGCAATGTTGCCGTTCCGTATCATAGCATGGCTTGTAGAAGACGATAGAGACGGCTGTGTCTAAGCCCATGTTAATTTCATTAAGAAACTATGTCATGGAAAACTTGATAACGGGTAAATATATACTTAAATACTTTTTGTTTGTAAATACATACTTAATATACATAGTAAACACCCAGTTGCCGACATGATTCTATGAAAGAAAGCCGCCGCCGCCGGCCTGTGTCGGCGGGCTTAATGTGTAGACTGATTACTTACAGTAGTTTAATCTCACGAGCACGTGTGAGCCACGCTTGTGCGAGTGAGCCACGCTTGTGTGTGTAAATGTACATGCACACCATAGAGTAACTTTATATAGCAAATAGATATCAATCTTGGGCCCCTTTGTGCATAACTAGCGCTATTTGTTGTCTCTGGTACAAACAGCTTTTGGTGTATAAACACATTATAAGTAACAGAGCCTAATTATAACACTTTCAAATTTTTTGGCTTAGCAGTTCCCATTTGAATGTATGAAGATTGTGCCTCCTGGTTTTGGCACACGCATACAGGAGCACGTGTCTATACGCATTTCAACTACAAGTATGTCTCACCCGCGTTTCGTGAGATAAAACATCTGTAGACATCGGTTACACGCTAATTTTGCCGTCAGTTCAGTCTCCTGTCAGTTTTCTGTCATTCGAAACTGACTGACAAATATTATTTAAAATATTTAATTCTCATCAGTCCAGACCATCAGTCTGAATGGTTACACGATAATTCTTTCGCCATTCTGACCAGAATGATGGACTGAACTGACATTAGCGTGTAACCGATGTCTAATAATATCGTATACAGAAAGGCTCCCTCGGCCGGCCCCGGCTAGAAGAGCCAGCGCGCACAGAGCGGAGCCCCGTGTGGTACGCCACCCCGGGCCGAGTCCCACGCGTGGGCCCGCGCCACGCGTGCCGTGCCGTCTGGGTGTGCGCCTCCGGGGACCAGACCTTCGTGCAGCTCTCGCAGGCGCTCATCAAGACGGACACGCTGTTCAGCGCAACGGTCACGGCCAACTCTAACGCTATAAGTAAGCTCGTTATGTAACCTCGTGTTTGGTGGACTGAGTGTGCACCTCCGGGGACCAGACCTTCGTGCAGCTCTCGCAGGCGCTTATCAAGACGGACACGCTGTTCAGCGCAACGGTCACGGCCAACTCTAACGCTATAAGTAAACTCATTATGTAACCGCGTGTTCGGTGGGTCTGGGTGTGCGCCTCCGGGGACCAGACCTTCGTGCAGCTCTCGCTGGCGCTCATCAAGACGGACACGCTGTTCAGCGCAACGGTCACGGCTAACTCCAACGCTATAAGTAAGCTCGTTATGTAACCTCTTGTTTGGTGGACTGAGTGTGCACCTCCGGGGACCAGACCTTCGTGCAGCTCTCGCAGGCGCTCATCAAGACGGACACGCTGTTCAGCGCAACGGTCACGGCCAACTCTAACGCTATAAGTAAGCTCGTTATGTAACCTCTTGTTTGGTGGACTGAGTGTGCACCTCCGGGGACCAGACCTTCGTGCAGCTCTCGCAGGCGCTCATCAAGACGGACACGCTGTTCAGCGCAACGGTCACGGCCAACTCTAACGCTATAAGTAAGCTCGTTATGTAACCTCTTGTTTGGTGGACTGAGTGTGCACCTCCGGGGACCAGACCTTCGTGCAGCTCTCGCAGGCGCTCATCAAGACGGACACGCTGTTCAGCGCAACGGTCACGGCCAACTCTAACGCTATAAGTAAGCTCGTTATGTAACCTCGTGTTTGGTGGACTGAGTGTGCACCTCCGGGGACCAGACCTTCGTGCAGCTCTTGCAGGCGCTCATCAAGACGGACACGCTGTTCAGCGCAACAGTTACGGCCAACTCCAACGCTATAAGTAAGCTCGTTATGTAACCTCGTGTTTGGTGGACTGAGTGTGCACCTCCGGGGACCAGACCTTCGTGCAGCTCTCGCAGGCGCTCATCAAGACGGACACGCTGTTCAGCGCAACGGTTACGGCCAACTCCAACGCTATAAGTAAGCTCGTTATGTAACCGCGTGTTTGGTGGGTCTGGGTGTGCGCCTCCGGGGACCAGACCTTCGTGCAGCTCTCGCAGGCGCTCATCAAGACGGACACGCTGTTCAGCGCAACAGTTACGGCCAACTCCAACGCTATAAGTAAGCTCGTTATGTAACCTCGTGTTTGGTGGACTGAGTGTGCACCTCGGGGACCAGACCTTCGTGCAGCTCTCGCAGGCGCTCATCAAGACGGACACGCTGTTCAGCGCAACGGTCACGGCCAACTCCAACGCTATAAGTAAGCTCATTATGCAACCTCGTGTTTAGTGGGTCTAAATGTGCGCCTCCGGGGACTAAAAATCTTGTATTGAAATTCTGATTCTTCAAAACGCAGTTTTATAAAAAAATATAAAACTGCGTTTGTTACTTATATATTTTACTTTTTTTTTATTAAAATGTTGTTTGACTAACCCACTAGTTCTATTTGTCTTTTTTGTATTAAATATAAAATGTACTTAATTGTATTATCGTTTTCCAGTTATTCTACCAAACAGGCCAGAACACACATTCAAGTGCATCACTATAAACAAAACGGACGGCGCCTGCAATGCTTGGAGTGGGCCCGAACAAGTGGACTTTGTCAACACGCTCGCCTGCCTAGACCCCTTGTATGACGTCCTCTGGTGCTACCAGCCGCAGATGAGGGTCATGAAGTGCTACAACATACTCGCATTCGACTCCCACAAGCTACACAGATGCTGCAACAACGAACCCGAGACGTTCCCCACAGATACAGAACTAGAATACCCAAACTACGGCTCAATGAAGAGATTAGACGAGTTCAAGAATTTACAAGTTTTAGAAACCACCGTTTTGTATGATGATAAACCGCCGGAGAACGTAGCTCTGTCGAACATGTCAGTTTTGAATCAGGAGTTGGCAATACCATCTGCTCCTGGATGTTACGTCACGCGGATGCATGCGGCTTTACATTTGCTGGGCTGCTTAGATTCTTTGACTTATGCTCACGACACAAAGTATGTTGTTTTTTATTTTGATATATGTTTTTGATGTAACTAATGACATATTTTCTAACTCATAAACTCATTTCCAGACTCAATCAAGTTGAATGCAAGCGAGATAGTGCGATATCGCCAGTGGCTCCTGTGAAGGAAGACTACTTAACTGTAAATAGATTTGAAAATCATGGAGGTGGATGGGGATATTCCGGCCATTCTGTCGAAGCGATACGCTTCATGTGTGATACAGATATACTTTTAGGTAGGTGTTCTTTTTATTGTCCAATACACCGATTTCTTTCTATATTTGCTGTTGCTTTACACAGTATTCTTCCTCCTAGGTGGTTTTGCATTATTTGGCGGAAGAGGTGACTACACGGCCAAAATAAAGCTGTTTGATATCGGCTGCGAGGGCGGGGACCAAGAGGGCGATGGTGAGCTAATGGCAGAAAGCGAAGAAATAATGTTTGAGTGCGCGCCCAGAGACCGATACCCAATTCTGTTTGATGCTCCACTTCCTCTTGTGGTGAGTGCAGGACTAATTTTATATATCGCTTGTAGATTTCTTGGTTTCTATGATGTATTATTTTTCACAGGCAAACAGATGGTATGTAGCCTGGGCTTGCATAAATGGCCCTTCCTCCGACTGTGGCTCATCAGGCCAAGCCATGGTCATTAACGATGACGTTGGATTTCATTTCAAAACATCGAAGAAGTCCAATAACGGCACAGACGTGAATGCCGGCCAAATACCGTGTCTATTATACAACCTGATGAACCCCGATCACACCGTCCCAATTAAACGGATCGAATCAGGCGATCCTGTTATTATACTTTCCAAAAACATATCAAGAATGGTTACTGTGTCTTGCTTCCATTCTTTAATAACTCTGCTGCAGTGGAGCTGGACTACATTTAAAGATATTATGCTAGAAACGAATGGGCAGATACCCATCAACTACCAGAAATTGACAGTGATGAAGCATCAGAAGAGACTGGTGTACGTGATAAGAGCGTGCCTTAGACTTGTGAAATCTTATATTAACGAGATATATCCCCAAAATAATAAGAAGAGAAACTCCCATGAATACATGTCGTACTTCGAAGCTATAGCCGACGTACGGAATCTGATTCAACTTATAATGTCTGATAAAACGCCGTCGTGCAACATGCTCCCTCGTAGAGGAAAAAATAAAACGCATAGAGTGTGCTACGTACAGTTTGCACTGGAGTTGACTAATGCTATTTTGAAAGAAGCGCATGACACGATAACGGCATGTTTCCATGCGTTTTTTCCGACTCCGTCGCTGAAATGGAACCATTTGTGCTCCTTGTTGTTTCACGTTAAGGTAAGCTTTATGCCATTTAGTTTCTTGTTTGTGTCAACTCTTTGCTTTATTGTATCGTTGTCATCAGGACGGAATAGTGCCAGCATCGCAGGTCAGAGAACTAACATCCACTTGCGCGGCGATGTGTGCGTCGCGTAGTCTCCGCGATGTTCTGCAGTTTATTGTGCCGGTCACACAGAGTGCTATGAACGAATACAGGCGACCGGATAGTAGAGTAAGTAGTACTTTTTTATTTTAACACCCACATCAAAACCACTACAACAATGAACAGTACGAAAATAGATATTAATAAACTTTTCTTGCGATAGATTAACAAAGATGTTCCATCCAAATCGGCAACTGTGCCGCGATCTTCGAGTAAACCACCACCAATACCACCTCGAGCAAACACCAAGGACGCGCAGAAGGTATTTATTTTCCAACCATAACCATCTTTGGAACTGTAACAAAGTTGAATATTAATCGTGATTTCGTTCTATCTAGCCCCCAGATCCAACAGAAACCAAGTCAAGCCACACGGAGTGGCACCTATTAGACGTGGTTCCCAAGCTGTTAGACATCGTGACTATCCCGATCAAGAAGCAGATGATGACGCGCCAGTGCGGGCAGCCGCACGACCACGGCGAGATCAAGCAAGCGGAGCGGCTCGCCGAGTACTGCTGCAAGCTTGTTTCTAGAATAGTGGCGGAGCTTACTTACAGTGCTACTAATATTAGAGTAAGTGGAGTTCCAGTGTCAGTCACTACCTTGACCAAGTAAATTGCTACAATCTTCATGATTCCGTGTTTAAATTGACTTAAAATTGTTCGCTAATTTCCACGAAATTCTCGCACTTTTAAATAAATAACATCGTACCTACTTGTCGAATAAAGCCGTGTAAATCTATATATATAAAATCGAGGGGACATAACTCACTCATCACGAAATCTCGAAAACTACTGGACCAACGAAGATGTAATTTGGCAGGAAGGTAGATTATGCCTAGGAGACGTCCGCTAAGAACGGATTTTAGGAAACTCCCCCCCTAATGGGGTAAAATGGGGGGGTTAAGGTTATATGGAACTTCCTCATTTCTGGTTTTAGAAGCATGAAAATTGGTACGTTGGATACTGGTTACGACTGAAAATGATCTGAGTAAGCAAAGTAAAAAAAACTCCCCCTTAATAGGGTAAAATGGGGAGATAAAGTTTATATGGAACTTCTTCATTTCTGAACTTAGAAGTATGTAAATTGGTATGTTGAATACTGATCACGATTGAAAATTATCTGCGTAAGCGAAGTTAAAAAAACTCCCCGATAATGGGGTAAAACGGGCGGATTAAGCTTATATGGAACTTCTTCATTTCTGAACTTAGAAGTATGTAAATTGGTATGTTGAATACTGATCACGATTGAAAATTATCTGCGTAAGCGACGTTAAAAAAACTCCCCGATAATGGGGTAAAACGGGCGGATTAAGCTAATATGGAACTTCCTCATTTCTGAACTTAGAAGTATGAAAATTGGTACTTATGTTGGATACTGGTCACGATTGAAAATGATCTGCTTATGCGAAGTTATAAAAACCCTTAATAGGGTAGAAAGGGGAATTAAAGCTTATATGAAAACTTCCTCATTTCTGGACTTAGGAGTATGGAAATTGGTATGAAGGATACTAGGTCATCATTAAAAATGATCTGCGTAGGCAAAATAAAAAAACACCTAATAGGGTAAAAAGGGGGGGGGGGGGGTTAATGTTTACTTAAACTAAATTATTATTTTACTTAAACGGCTAAATCGATCGGGATAATTGAACTCTGGCCGGGAAAATTTCATACGGTTTTTTAACTCGGGAAAAAGTAAAGTTTTTTTGTTCACTTTATTCAATGAAGCATGGGTCCCATGACAGCTCATTTTCGTGCAAAGCAAACAATTCTTTATGCATTGGAATAAAACTCAAGAAAATCGGTTTTACACATTTTTAAAAAAGTATTGACTTGATTTTTTGCATTTTGGTAGTTCAAGAGTAGGAGAATGTCCGAATATTATTCATACGATAGTAGCTCCTGTTTGTCTAGGTATCGTTCGTTACCTTCTTATGCCTAAACCACGGGTAGCGTGCTCGGCCTGCGATCGATGAGGTTATATGTTACTTTTGCAATGGTCTATCATGGGATTGCTGTTAAAAAATATATCGTGCTTCGGAAGACACGATAAGCCGATGTTTCTGGTTGCATTTGGATTGGTTAGTACACCATAACTTCAATGGGCCCGTATGGAAGGTCATGGCCCATTCTCCTTATCCATCTATATGAAGGCCTATGCCCCAGCAGCGAGGACATTAAAATAGATTGATGATGGTACTGATGAGACCTTAGAGAATGCCTATCTATCTACTTTTTGACCCAAAATTTTGCGATGTAGTGTATACTCGCGGACGTATTCGCGGCCGCCGGCCATTCATATACCTATTTCTACTATCCCTACTATTATTATAAATGCGAAATTGTATATGCTCACGTCAAAACGGCTGAACCAGTTTTGATGAAATTTTGAATGGAGATAGTTTGAGACAGTGCTTCCGGGTGCTCCTACTGATAGGAGCACCGGGACACCCATGTCCTGATGCTAGGAAGGACATACCTAGGCAAATTGTAACCGCGGGAATAAGGCTCATTTCCATGGTAAAATAAGTTTTAGCTCGGGCAAAGCTGTAGAATATAATTGGTATTTAAGGCGATAGTTTGAGTTCATGGGAAGAATAATGTTTAGAATAGAGACAGTTTAAGGCCCTGGAAATGAAATGAAATGAAAAATGAAATGAAATGAAAGGACATATTTTACTTTTTAGCGCGGGAAATCTCATTGTATAGAAAAATCACTGTAAGCGCGGGCTAATTTGGGGGCAGAAATTGATATTTAAGTAAATAATTTGAGACCCTGGCAAGGATTATTATATCATATTCCCATGGGAAATAAGTAGGTATTATTTGTTTGTCCGTCTTTCACGTCCAAACAGAGTAACGGATCAATGTGATTTTTGGTACGGGGGTAGATTGGGAGCTGGAGAATGACATAGTTTATCCCGGAAAATATTACATTCCGTCAGGATAATGTCGTGTAGTACAGGCGGGCGAAGCCGCGGGCGGAAAGCTAGTATAGGTATAAAATAGACTACCCGTGGTTTTGGTTTTTTAATGATAGGTGGCTAATAAAACCAGCACCCCGACCGCCTAAGTACCGTCAGCTTGAAGCTGATTACGACACATCTTGCCATCCTTGTCATGCCATACCAAATGTGTTACGACATGATAAGGATGGCACGATGCCTCCTAATTGTAATCAAGTCGACGGTGCTTAGGCGTTAGCCTCCCTGGTGCTACCGTTCACCTGGGGGTGACTTTGTCGGTATCAAAAATACCTTATTGTTTCGTTAGGATCTGGATTCCAATCTAGTGAAGCACCAGATCACGCCATCGCGGTTCATGCGCGTGAACCAATCGCGCGCGTGGCACACGGGCAACGGCAGCCCGGACGCGGTGTGCTTCACCGTGGACCGGCCCGGCGTCATGCTAGTGGGCGTGTGCGCGTACGGCGGGCTCGGCCACTACGAGTACACGCTCGAGCTGCTGCAGGACCTGCGGGTGAGTGCAGCACACGCTCCGTGCTACAACCACGCGAGCGCTCACCGTGGGCCGCCCGGCGTCATGCTCGTGGACTTAACCCCGTGCTCTCCGGGTATCACGGTACCCGAAAATAAGTCAATAATTGCTATATCCCATAATGGGATATAGCAATTATTGACTTATTTTGGGATTCCCATTATATCACCCTTATGATTCAGCATTAGACACACCGAACCATCGTGAAAAGTAGCGAGTTTTTAAAAAATCCGCAGAACAGAAAATTAAGAGGAGGTTAGAAAGAGCAAGTGAGTCCACGTATTTATCACTAAGCAGACGCTTTGTATAATATTTTAATTCGTAATTTTTCATGACAATGTGACGCATTAAGTACTGAAATCATCATTTATTTCAGTACTTAATGCGTAACATGCTCCTTATCAACTTCTTGACTAGGTACCGGCCATAAACAGGGTCTACGAGTCAGATAGGACACATGATACATGAAGGAAACCTCTAAAACTCAAAAAATAATAATGCCTTTTTGTTTCATTTAATTTTGCTATCTCCATTATTTAGAGTACTTTCCCTTCAAGTTCTATAATTCTAGGACGCCCTGTATAAATGATGCCATATGTCATACAGCTTCGACCCACTGCCGAAGAGACAGACCCGGGCCACTGCTGGGTGAGCGTAGAGGTGACGCAGGGAACGTTCTGCACGGCCGACTGCCAACACGACATGGTACAACTCAAATTTGACAGGCCTGTCTCGCTCAAGGTAAGATTTTATATCCTATCTGGAGACGTATTTCCGTAGCGCTCGAAATGAAAATCGAATACGAATTGAAAACGTATACGTCAACCAGTTGTATACGAAATCGAATTCTATTACACCCGTTTTCATGCATTTTTGTAGCATTCGAAATCTGTATTGCCAATAAATTAATATTCTTTCATTGTATCAAAATCACAGACAAACTTTAAAAATATAGCAAAATAAAAACACAAACACTTTTCATATGATAGTCAGTGACGACATTTTGCGGCCACAGACTAATAAAGATGATGAATTCTTCTAGTAGAATTTCTGCAACGAGTGGGTCTGACCACTCGTTGCAGAATTCATAGGTGTGATTATTCAAAAATACCGATGTTAGGAATTCGCATATGAATTTTTCAATTTAGAATGCGAATTCAAACTCGTGCGCTACGGAAATACGTCTCCAGATCACAGATACACATTACATGAAGAAATGCATGTAATATGCTTCTTAATTTGGTTTCTCGAATTCTGGCCAACTTCCTATTAACTAAGTAACCTATTAACTTTAACGCTCTATTACTTCTATATTATTATTGCGACTAGCTGACGGTAGGTCCCCAGACGTGTATGTATAATTAAACTAGTCTTCCGCGCGCGTGGACTGCACGACATTATCCTGCGGGAATGTGATGTTTACCGGGATAAATAGTAGCCTATGTCACTCTTCAGCTCCCAAATTATCCCCACACCAAAATCACGTCGATCCGTTGCTTCGTTTGGCGTGAAAGACGGACAAACAAACAAGCAGCCCTTACATTTATAATGTTAGTATGGAAGTATGGATTAGTATAGATAGTTGTTTAGTATAACATACTTAACGTACTTCAAACTGCTTTTATATGATTGTGTCAAAGTCAAAGATCGATGTCAAAGATTACTTTAATGTACCTACTAAAGGAGGACCTCCGCTACGCGATTCGATTGTGCAACCACGGCGGGCGGACGGCCAACGGCGACTGCGGACTGCCCTCGGTGAAGGGGCCTGACGGGACCACCTTCCGCTTCGCCTCCTGCTCGCTCAGCATCAACGGCACGTCCATGGCTAGGGGGCAGATCCCCTGCCTGATTTATTATGGGTACGTTATTGGTTGAAGTCTTCGACCCGGCGGTGAAACCACCAACGGCGACTGCGGGCTGCCCTCAGTGAAGGGGCCTGACGGGACCACCTTCCGCTTCGTCTCCTGCTCGCTCAGCATCAACGGCACGTCCATGGCTAGGGGGCAGATCCCTTGCCTCATTTATTATGGGTACGTTATTGGTTGAAGTCTTCAATTCGGCAGTGAAACGGCGTACGGTGACTGCGGGTGCACTCAGTGATGGGGCCTGATGAGACCACCTTCCGCTTCGCTTCCTGCTCGCTTAGCATCAACGTCCATGGCTCGGGGCAGATCCCCTGGCTTTTTTATCTCCGGTTGTCGTCTTCCTCATATCTGAGGATTTTGATCACCACCTCCCAGTAGCCTTTCTCTGATGATGGCTCCTCATACCTGTCATCGGTGACATGCAGTGCTACAGTGGTTTATTTATTACGAATATATTGGTAAAAGTATTTTTTTATAGTTCTCGTCAATTTGACTGGGAATATAATTTTACCCAAAGTTTACCAGGAACAGATAGCTGCTTAGCATAAGTATTTTTGTTTTGTATTTTTGTGTAATTAATATTAACTGATAAAGCAAGGAGCCGGTGGCCCAGCAGTTAGCACATTCGGCCTGCAATCGTTGAGGTTAAGCAACTTTCCCAATAGCCGGTCATGGGATGGGGAATAACTTATTATCTGGAGCTTCCCCGTGCTATAAGAAGAATAAAGATATGTGAGTGATATTATGATTCTTGGCGATAGAAACAAACTCATGCGAGGTGTAGAAATTACAAATTATGTCATAATTACGTAAAATTCATTGTAACTTGCTCTTACACAGATCTTCAAAGCCGCAGAACTCATCAGAAAGTGCCGACACATTAATAACGGAGTTGCGCGCTATCACCTTACGCGTCGGTTCCATGGTGGTGGAACGTTGCGCCGAGTTGTTTTGCGCATTGAGGAACGAGCTGACTACTGAAGACCTGAGGAGGAACGCAGCGGTTCTGCAGCAGTCAGCTTGCGTTAGCGCACTAGTGCCGTATACCATCGGGCATCTGATCGAGCTGGATGACTCCAAGGTATTTAGTGGAGTTGTAATTAAGGCATTGATTCAGTAACGGCCAGAATTAATAACCTATCTACAGATAGGGATGGGTGCAATCCAGATTAGTTGCTAGGCAACACCTAGCAACACCCTGGCAACTGTCGTTAATTCTATGTTAATATCAAGCGTTGCCTAGCAACTAATCTGGATCGCACCTATCCCTATCTGTGGATAGGTTATTAATTCTGGCCGTAAGTAAATAATGAACTCGCTACTGGACATATGAGTGAGACGCAGCTTTCTTGCCGCAATCTGCATGCGTCAAATGTGGTTAAATATACACCGTCATTTTTTTATCACCCCGGATAATTTTAGGGATTATTGTTCTCATGAAAACAAACATCTTTTATTAGACGTATAAAACTGAAATCGCGAAAAAAATATCAGCTGTTCCATGCAAAAGTGCAAAATATTTTATCAAAATGTATGGAATAGCTGATTTTCTTTTCGCGATTTCAGTTTTGGTGCCATAATAAAAGTTGTTTGTTTTCATGAATAGAATAATCCCCAAAATTATACAAAAATTACCGTGTATATTTGAAACTTAGAAATTATTTATTAAAGATCTCACAATACGAGCCATTTTGAACTAATATGAGTGTCTTTTCCAGAGCATGATCACTCTACTGGAGATGGTGCACACGTTGCTGCCTCACGTGGCGGCTATGAATCTGCTGGTGCCTCCTGCCGAAGAACCACTCACCACCACCGGCCAGTACTACACCTGGGTGGAGAGTGACCACCCATACAAGCAGGCCACCGTCTCCAACGTCAGGTGGGATACTCATAACCTTTTCTTCTGGATGATGAGATAATAAAATGATTCAGGATAGTGTAGATAGTTTTTAATAAAACCTTTTTCCAGGTTGATTTACGGCCAGAATTAATAACCCATCCACAGATAGGGATAGGTGCGATCCAGATTAGTTGCTAGGCAGCACGTAGCAACACCCTGGCAACTGTCGTTAATTCTATGTTAATATCAAGCGTTGCATAGCAACTAATCTGTATCGCCACAGCCGTCTCTATCGTCTTCTACAAGCCATGCTATGATACGGAACGGCAACATTGCTGTGAACCGGTTTACTCCTCTGAGTACTAAATCCTATAGAGGTAGCATGCCTACGAAAAAGTAAGGTGTAAGTAAGTCACAATGTAAGAAAATCTTGGAATTCAATTTTAAACTACTTCTAATTGTCGTATTAATCGGTCCGTCAAAATCGGTCCAGCCGTTTCAGAGATTAGCCGGATCAAACAGACAGACAGACAAAAATTGTAAAACATGTCATTTTGGTATATGTACCGTATATTTAATCATATGCACGTAGTAAAAAGCGGTTATTTAATGTTACAAACAGACACTCCAATTTTATTTATTTGTATAGATGTATAGAAGATATGCCATCTCCATAGGATTCAGTACTCGAGGTTTACTCGCTGTTTACCTGTCAAACGGTGCAAACGGTGTCAAATCGGTTCACTTAAAACTACGTTGCCAACTTTATGCGCATGGCTTGTAGAAGACGATAGAGATGGCTGTGGTATCGTACCTATCCCTATTTGTGGATAGGTTATTAATTCTGGCCGTTAGTGTAAACAGTGACTAACAGCATTAGCCGGCCTAGCATAAGCGGCTTTTATCACGCGATGTGATATGGTACGGAATGCCGTCTTGCTTACACCTTAGCGGGGTAAGCAAAACAACCTGCCGTATTATATCATATTTGGTATGCTTAAAATAATACATACTTGGATAATTTCAGAGATTATTCTACTCATGAAAACAAACAACTTTTATTATGGGACCAAAACTCAAATCGCAAAAAAATCTGCTGTTCCATACAAAAGTGCAAAAATATTTCAAAATGTATGGAACAGCAGATATATTTTTTTCCCCCATTAAGTTTTGGTCTCATAATAAAATTCGTCCGTTTTCATGAGTAGAATCATCATATCATAGTCATCTGATTTAAGCTTGCAATTGACACGAACGATTGATAAATTATCCGGGATGTTTAAAAATTACCGTGTTGGGACCTAATGATTTTGAAAGATGTATGGAAGACGAGATAGCTTAAAGTCGTGCTTGTTTATCCCCCCAGAGTACTGTTCCCGCCGAACGTCGCGTGGGTGGTCCTGGAGATGGACCAGCGCAGCATCACGGCGCAGCCCGAAGACACGCTGACCGTGTACGCGTCGGTGGGCCCGCCGCGCCGCCGCTGCCACTGCGCCTCCGAGCCGCGGCTCGTGGACCCGCCCTTCCGTAAGGTATACAAGGTAGCGGGCTTGTTCATTCATCCCACGCTTAGCTTTGCTACTACACTATACAACTAACTAACTAACTTGGGTGACGGCTGAAAATCGGTGTTATGCCGACTGGCAAATTCACACCGAGCCTTGACCCTTCTTGCTGCTACACACACGTACATACCCTAAAATAGGTTTTGTTTTCGTAGCCTAGTTAATTGTTTGTTTGTTCTTTTTCACTTTGAATGTTATCTTTATTATATTGTGTGTGTCAGCAGAATAAACTTCTTATCTAACTAAAAATTAATACCACGCTTCTCGAAACTCTAATACGAGAACGATTCTTCTTACAGTTGGTAAGGTAGCTAGAATTGGCAATCGAAATTAAAACCAAAGGAGAGTGGTAGTCTCTTATGCAAAAATTGCCTTAAACTTTGTGAATGAATATTCCTTGCAACGCGTAATTTTTTGGTTGTTATAGTCTACATCTACTTAAAGACTTTGTTTATCAAAAGATAGTGTATGGACTTTGACCTTTGGACTCTTGCGTACACTCACTGTCTGTAAGGTACTTCCAGAGAGTCCCGATTCGCGTGATAAACGTTCACAAATAATTGATAATAACAAAAAAAAAAAAAACTTTGTATGGTTCATACAATACTACTTTAAGATGATAGTAAAATGATATTGATAATTCGGGGATGATAAATTAAACTGCCCGTATAGAATGCCGTAGTTGCACTGATTTTTATTTCGATAAATATGAACATTCGTGGCGCAACGCCTACATAAAATCGCGACGTAAGCATACGTCAATGAACTGCATTATTTCGTAATTAAGTAAAGTCTAACATTAAATGGTACGGTTCCGTACAGATAGGTTTATTTGAAATTCACAGCCTAGGCCTTCCGTAAGGTATACAAGGTAGAGGGCTTGTTCATTCATCCCACGCTTAGCTTTGCTATACTGAGAAGCGTGGTATTTATTTGTAGTTGTATAGTAATACAACTACAAATAAATACCACGCTTCTCAAACTCTAATAACGATTTTTCTTAGAGTTGGTAAGGTGGCTATAATTGGCAATCGAAATTGAAACCAAAGGAGAGTGTAAAACTTTGTATGTGAATATTCATTGCAACGCGTAATTTTTTTAGTTGTTATAGCGCTTTGTGTATCAATAGATAGGTTTATTTGAAATTAACAGCCTAGGCCATATAATCATTAAATTTTGACTGTACTTGGCAACTTTGATATACCACGCATAGCACAGCTAATTCGAAGGAAATTGACATTTAGTAAAAAATAACTTATTTCATCTGCAAAATACATAATAATGCTTTGTTACTTCACATCATTCAGTTATTATTAGCTATTTTATGCAATTAGGCAGCAGCTAAATATTACGTAGTAAATCGTGTCATTCGCTTCTCGATTAGGAAAAGGTTGCACCTTCATAGCCGTCATGAAAAGGCATAATAATAACATTCGTTATCATGTAGTGTTTTAATCCTTAATCTTCCAATCCCCAATAATCCACTTACCATTGTGCGATTGAGCTGAAATTTTTCATACAGATTTGGGTTGGATGGAGGACAATACAATATTAAAGTACAGTAAGCAAAAACTTGTCATACATTTTTTTATTTTTCAAAGTACAAACTTATTTATCTATATATATAAAACTGAAATGTCACTGACTCGCTCATCACGTTATCTCTAAACTACTAGACCAATAAAGATGAAATAGGTAGCAAGGTACATTATGACTACGAGACGTCCGCTAAGAAAAAAATATTGCGATACTTTCGCCCTAAAGAGGTAAAGTTTATATTCAGAACTTCCTCAGTTCTGGACTTAAAAGTATGACAATTGGTATGTAGGATATTTTTTGTACACAGTATTAACTTCTACATGTGCTTACCCTGCTTGTTAACCCTTTACTAATTCACTTCAAGTGGTTCTACACCTGACATAGTGTTGTTTCTGTAGCGTCTGGTCCAGTTGACCTCAGAGTCTGGTGAAGCTGAGGAGTTGTGCGACGAAGACGTCGACCCGCCCTGCATGCAGTACAACTGCACTTACTTCAGCGTCACGCCTAAGCTCTCGAACAAGTAAGTTTATTTAGTTAATTTATTCACGTAATTATTAAATAGTTCTAGGTAGTTATTTTATTTTAAACGTGTTAGGCGTGGACGGCACAAAAAGTTGACCAATAACTCAATATGTGATGAAGATGTGTTGTTAAAATTTAAATGTTAAAAAATATCTCATTTTTCGTAGCGCTGCGGATTGGCCCCCTCCTGCATTCATAGTACCCGGGAATGAAGTGATATTCTCTTTGGAAACCGCGTCAGATTATCTCAATGAATTCAATAAAACGAATAGGTGAGTACTGTATTCCAACAACGTTCAATAAATTTGCATCATAGGTTATCAATCGATCCATAACATGTGGCGTAGTAGTCGGTATCGCCGCTACGTGTGTTTACTCATATTCAATTAAAACAAGTTTCATTTTATTGATTTCATATCTTAGTTACTTGTTTATAATATCTACAATGAGATATGTCTCGGGAATGGATGAACAACTATGTATGCCATAGTAAAACGATGTATATTCAATCATTGAAGAAATCGTCAAATGTGCATTTGTACTGTTTTATTTCCAATACTATATCATTTTATCTGTGCAGCACTTTATTCGTAAAGCGTTATGACACAGTTCACAAATCGGTAGTTCCCATTTGTTCTATGGAACATGACGTCATTGGACAAAATAAGAATATTTTTCTCGTTTAGTACTATAGAAAATGTAATTCTTATATTTCTCAAAATGTTCTATGGAACCATTGAGATAAAAGAATAGAGGAGACATCTCAACTAGAATCTTTGCAACACGAGTTGAGTCCACGTGGACTCAACTCGTTTAGTTTGTGGCAAGCGATAGACGCAACAACACGTGTGTGTACTCTGTTCTATTTTATTTAAAAATGCTGATATGTGGGTTGAGGTACTGTTTAAATAACTCAAAAAATACTAATAAAGCCCAAGGAATTACTTTTCACTAGTAAGTACTCACTAAAGTATCTAATAACATGCTACTGAGTAATTATTTCATTAGGTCGCCGAAAAATTAAGCGACGGCCATATTTCGATAGAGTCATAGATTAACAAGATTGGTTATTTTGTGGTGCAGAAGTGACAGTTTAAACGTTTTAGGTACTAGGTTTTAGGTGATTACTTGGGTTCAGGTTTTGATAGAAGTTTGATGTTTTTTTGTTATTGAACATTTGAACATTGAACTTACATTTATACTGCAAGTTAAATAAACGCATGTAAAATAATTAATAGTATTCATGTATTTAAACGTATATAAGTACCAAAAATAAACTCGATTAGTAAGTATTTCTCTCACGATGTCAATGTTTAATCTTAAAAAAATAATTAATTAAATAAAATATGAATTCTCATAAAATGTTGTAGGCAGAAAACACGCACAAAAGCTATGTCTGCTCTGCAAGGTTTGATCTATGTCTGTCGCACTACTATTGGTTGCCGCTTTCTGCACGGGCGCTTTCGATTGGTCGCGAGGCTAACTCTTAGCTTAGCAAAAATACTACAAGATTTTTGTTTGGGATAGCTTCTCTAGTACGTTAGTACATTATAACTCAATGTATGGAACAAAGAAAATAAGACCTCTTTTATCGCCAATCATTAAAAGTTGCCATTATCAATGTCAAATAATATGTCATGGAAGAATGTGGGAAAACATATGATTCCCATTTTGTTCTATAGTGGTAGACTTGCGTGAACAACTAGTATGCAGTTCTATGGAACAAAAAGGGGAAAATATATGTTGTTTTCATGTTCATGTTCCATAAGACAAATGGAAACTACCGTCACAAATCCCAGCTAACCGCTACATTTTCGTACATTCAGCTTGATTACAATTCCGTTTGTATCCACAGTGAGGAGAACCGATTCGGCTACCGCTGCCTGTGCGTGGGTTACGAAGACAGCCAGTTCACTTCGCAGCGGCAAGGGCTCGTTGCGTTGGAAATGGAGCTGGTATACGCAGCCGCGGGATGCGCTTCTAGATTACTCGCGCCCGATCTAGAGATACCTTCGCTCAATTTCTGTAAGTTAAATACAACACTTTGGTGACTGAGATTATAACCAACAGGAAACCCGTGCCTTGGTCCGAAACTTCGTTAGATAGCCTTCACTCGATTCTGTCAGTTTCGGATTTTGGGTCTAAGAGAGTATCTAGAGATTTCCTTCAATTTCTGTAAGTTAAATACAACAATATGTTTACTGAGATTCTGTTCTAGGAAAGGAAACTCGCGCCTGATCTAGCTACGTTTGCTCAACTTTATTGGGGTCATGATCTGAAAAATATTGTACTCGTGCCTGATCTATACATACCTTTGCTTGACTTCTGTAAGATGTAAACAGATTTATGTTGTTGGGTTTATTATTTAAAAAAGATTGAGTGTATGCATATGAGTGTGTTTGACTAAAGGTCACAGCAGACTTATCAACTCGTAAACGGATCGTAAACGTATCAACTCGAGCGGTTCAGTATTCTTTGTATGAAACCCCCTACTGCAACGCACATTAATCGGAATCGTAACGTGATCGCCTCGCCTCGGGACTAGCGCACGAACCGCTTTGCGGGTCGCTCAACTTGCTGTCTCCGCGCTTACCGCTAGTCGTCTACGCGCTCACGTCTTTCTGTACCCGAGCTTACGGCTCTACAATACAGTACAGCACAGTGGTCTGAAAATGAAAATGAACTAACCACATTTCAAAAATCAGACTGAAATCTCAAGATTTGATCCCATGTCCACCTTTTTTCGATATGGCACCACTGTGCGGCGAGGCGTAAGCGCGGCGTCGCCTAGCCGTAGCCGAGCCGACGTACCGACGCTAAGGGCCTACTCTGAAACACAAAACCCGAAACTTTGAGATACCCGTCCCTTTCACTCTCGAGTCGTGACAGAATCGTGTGAAAAGGGTGGGGCTAACCGAAGTTTCGGATTAGCGTTTCAGAGTACGGTCCCTGATCCGGTTTGGTTACGTGCTTGCGTTAGGTTGACGCCTGGTTGACGGCGAGGAGAAAGACGATACGGTGTCGATCCCTTTCCGAGTTTTTATATCTGCTGTGACCTTTAGGGTACCATTTCCTATCATCTGTAACTTATTATCCTAAATAAGTTTCGTACAAAAAGTTAACTTCTAGCAAAAAGAGCTTCTGCGTTACTGCGCAGTCTCTAATACACTTTAACAATGCAAACCGTCAGAGAATTTTCCGTATGACTGGCATGACATCGGATATTTCACCGTCTGTTACGGACTTAATGAGTCACTAAAATAATGACTCTAATTTGAAGTGAATAAAGCTTACATTAATTAATTTAAACTACATTGTCATGCAACTGAATGAGAGGTTATCTCAATGTTTGTTTTGCAAAATATTTGTAGTAGTATACTGGAGTAGGCATTTGATTTTGGTTAATGAATCATTGTTTGTGGTAACTTCCGGCCGGTTCTCAGAGTCACGGTATGAATCTTAAGATGCAGGTGTTCACCGCCAGCTAAATAAGTCATTCAATTGAAGCTTTTTATAACGTCATTTTAAATTATTTATATATAATAATTTAGATATGGGTATTTGACGACTGTATGAAAAACGAGACCGCCGCCGACCCGCGCGGTTTTAGTGTGAAGAGGCATTTAGATGTCGGTCGGCATACATAAATGGTAAATCTATACTTACAAATACTTAAATAAAATTGGACTATCTGTTTGTAACATTAAAATAACCGCTTTTTACTACATGCATATGATTATATATACGGTACATATATTTTTTTTTTATTTTTGTCTGTCTGTCTGTTTGCTTCCGGCTAATCTCTGAAACGGCTGGAACGATTTTGACGGGACTTTCACTGGCAGGTAGCTGATGTAATAAGGAGTAACTTAGGTTACATTTTATCCCGATATTCCCACGAGAACGAGAACCACGCGAGTGAAACCGCGGGCGGACGCTAGTAGCATAATAAATTCGTTGACCCAGTTGGGTAGGGAGACGTTAAAACGACCCGGTGATAATAGCTAATAGTAGTATTTCGTACAGCGACAGTGGTGGAAGTGCAACTGCTGTCGATGATGGGGGCGAACCCGTCCGGCGCCGAGGTGGAGCCGTCGCAGACGCCGGCCGGCGCGCAGCTGCTCGCGCGCGGGCTCGAGCTCTCCTCGCCACCTACCATTCACCAGGTGCTGGATGGACACCCGCTTATCAGGTCAGTGGACGCTGACAATTTTGGTGTGTTCAGGGCTGAAGATCGTCTGTCCCCTCCAAGGAGATTCTACAAGGAAACTAGAGTTTTCAGCCTGAATAAAAAAGTGTTCCCAGCAAATTTGACAATTAACTATGTAGTGGCCGCCTGTTGTCTCATTTGACCATACGTTTTGTTTCAAAGAGTAGGTAGAACGGAAGACAGCCACAGTCTACAAAAAAGTGTTAGTACTGCTCTCTCCAGTTACCTCAGTATTTAGTCTAAGCTCTTTGGTCCCCACCGACCCCTCTCTATCGGAGCTTGGCGGCAGGTGAGTACCTACTAGCCTTAAGATGCTAATCATATAAAGAAAACGTTCCAGATTTCTGATAGTGCGCTAACACAATATTAAAACGTTTCAATTAGCAATGTACACCGAATTAAGACTCGGGTATAAAGTTCAATACTACAGTTAACAGAAGTAAGTTCAAGATTTATAACTAAAATAAAACAGTCGCAAGGTACAATTTATAATGACTACTTTCAATACACTGAGTACAATGTAGACACCAAAACCAAACTCCAAAGCTTAGAAGGAAGTACAATATTATAGTGTGACAACGTTCTCTGTTCCGGTGGCTGGAAACTGGAACTAACGTGTTTTTTTTAATGTCACTTTGCTGTCAAGTTGTTGTCCAACCATAGCGCTGCTGCCGGCTGAAGTTCTTAGAAGTCAGAAAACAGAAAAGATTGTCGATCCATACGCATTGCACCAGTGATTTACGTATTACATTATTAAAATAAATAAAAAGTGCCGAACTAGGAGTAAGGCAACTTATAAAACAGTTTTCAAGAATAAAGTTTGAAGGGCCCGTGTGGCGCAGTGGTAATGATCATAACCTCCTGAGCCAGGGGTCTTGGGTTCGATCCCCACCCGGGCAAACATTACGGGTTTCTTCTGCGTCTGGGTGTAATAGAAATATTATGTAAATATTGCAATACCTCAGTAGCTCTGATTTCCGTAACGCTAGTGCTTATGCTACTATTGTTTCGGAATCAAATCAATGTGTGTGATGTTGGGAGATATTTATGCACAATATTACATAGTGTTGGGCGTCTTCGATTTTGTGTGATGAACAACATATTGTGTATTGAAAAAAGCAATATCTGTGCTTAATTTGCACAGTTTTATATCATTTTTACTGATGTGCCTGCTAAAAGCTATTGATAATAGGTCTTTACCTATGAAATTGCCGTTTTGTATGGAGATTTCTGTAATTATTTTTTTTCCATACTAACGTTTTTGTTATTATTTAACGACTAATATTATGTAAATTTACAAAATTTTACACAAGTATTTATGGACATTTTAACTACTAAATGACACATTCGATAAGAGAAAAAAAATTTTTTTTCACTAAGTTACAACTAATAAAGTACGAAATTCTGGAAACAAAAATAGTCGTAACTTTCGGAATAAGTTTTTTCTATGTAAATAATCAAATATCGTGGTTATTAAATTATCAAAAGTTGCTCGATACGGTCTTAATGTAACGCAATATTAAAGAAATTATATATTTCTAATATTATAAAAGTTGTTAAGTTATATGTACAAAAGAAAAAAACGGCAATTTCATATGTAAAGACCTATTATATGTACATAAAATGACAAACAACGGCTACAGCGTGCGAGCGTGCTTTGGAGAACTTCTTTCAAGACAACATTCATCAAAGGTAATGATGTAGATATATTTAAATGTAAGTGCTAATAAATCAGTCATTTCATTTTACACGTAACATCGGGACCAGCGATTGTTGAGCTATCTAGCCATGGAATGCAAACATGTATCAACCGTATGCCCGAAGTACGCCAATTTGCATTGCACGGCTAAATTAAGAATGTTGGTAAGTGGCTCAACTATCGCTCGCGATGGAGTCAAGGAATTAAGTTTACGACCCACCTAAGTTTCAATATAGGATCGCAAACTGTCACCATAGGGGTGACATAATAGCGACAAGAAGCAGAATTTTCGACCTCAATGCATTGCGAATGTCAAACAACATTTTATGTTGAGCCATCTAGCCATGGAATGCAAACGTGTATCAACCGTATGCCCAAAGTACGCCAATTTGCATTGCACGGCTAAATTAAGAATGTTGGTAAGTGGCTCAACAATAGCTCGCGATGGTACAGTCAAGGAACTAAGTGTACGACCCACCTAAGTTTCAATATCGGACCGCAAACTGTAACCATAAGGGTGACATAATAGTGACAAGAAGCAGAATTTTCGACCTCAAATGCATTGCGAATGTCAAACAACATTTTAACTAATAGGATGATAGGTAGTGAATTATATTCCTTGTAGGTGGAGAGCCGACCGCAAAATTTCGTACCGACTTGATACCGCGATGAAATGAACAATGGTTTTCCATAAAAGTGATGCTAAGTCCGAATGTGATAGTCTGCCATGGCGGAACTTGCCGCAAGTAAAGAAAAAACCGACATTTTCGCTGCGAAAAAGGGGGCGTTTTTTACCCATCTGATACCGATATAATGGTTACGGTATCAGTTAGAATTTTACTGGTAGATACAGAAAAGCGAAATCTGCCAGTATTTTTTTTGCCGGAAGTGCTTGGCAGACGCTCTCAAAGGTGACCATCGGGACCCATTAATATACCTATCTGATACCAGCATGAAACCAATTCCAGTTGGTGGGTATGAACCCTTATTTCAGGAATATATAAGTCTGCCAAGTCGTTTTCTGCCGAAACACCTTGACAGACGAGATTATGTAAGCAACATCCGTGGAACCCGTATTTGGAAATGAAACTGATAACGGACATTTTTATTGCTTTTTGCTTATATTTGTACATTATTATTAAAAATAATTATATGTATCTATAATATAATATTAGAGTCTCGTCATTAGCCTCCGAAATAAGAATTTTCAACTCACTGGACGCTTTGCTGAATGCTTTTATTTTTATTGCCGGAAAGTGCTTGGCAGACGCTCTTAAAGGTGTCCATCGGAACCCCTTAATATACCTATCTGATACCAGCATGAAACCAATTCCAGTCGGTAGGTATGAACCCTCATTTCAGGAATATATAAGTATGCCAAGGCTTTTTCTGCCGAAACAGTATTTTGGAATTATATCGATTACGGACATTTTTATTACTTTATGCTTATATTTGTATATTTGGGGGCACGGCAGTGCCCCCGCCAAGTCAAACGTGAAGCAAACTTTGGATAGGTTTAGAACGCTAAAATGCTGCATGCACAACGAAGTTATACGAAAGATACGATTCCAATATTTCTATATGGCATTGAAGACGTAAACAAGCTCACGGAACTTCTTGAAAGTGTCACGGAACTTCTTGATAAATCGGATTTCACCTATAAAATCATGAACAAAAATCAGCTTAGAATTAATTGCGCAACGGTTGATGCATATAAAAATATAAAAGACATTGTTAGACAAAAAGAATTAATTGCACATAAATTCAATAGCAAGGATAAACGACACGTCTTTAGAATTGTAATTAAAAATCTTCACCACACTACGCCTACCAGTGAAATCAATGCAACAATAGAGAGAACTAACTAATACCTTGGTGATTGGGGAAATAATCGAAATAAAAATAATAAATAATCTATCTTAATAAAAGAGTTCGTTTTATCAGTAAAGATAAAGATACCAAAACAATTGAGACGTTCAACAGGCAACTCCCGTCACATGCTAATTTGGAAACGGATATAGATAGAACACATATGCCAATACATGCGAAATATTCCGACGTATTAATAAATAACTTAAACAGCATAGAAGCAGAGATCCCATCATTAAACAACACAATAGAACAGATGGTCTTGAAACAAGCAAGTCAAGAAACGAGTAATACGACGAGTTTTTCCATACATCGGGAAATACCCCATCGAGCAAGGACTTATTAAAATTAAGTACAGTGGCTTTACAAGAGCCTTTGCACATTGCTTGATAAAGCAAGGGGGATGCCATCAGGTCCAGCTCCTTTGTTGGAATCAAGGGATGTAAGCTTTTCCAATATGGCGTCCTCGGTTACATGTATCGAGAAGAGTGGACTGCTAACAAAATTTTCAGCTAAGGACAAGGGAGGTACTTGGTTGTCAGGTTCAAAAACAGAAGAAAAGTATTTGGAGAAAAGCTCGGCTGCCTCTTCGGCACACGTGGCAGTTTTTTTGATTGAATTGACGTTTTCAGGCACTGTAGGACCAGACCTTTTGCTATTAATAAAAGAAAAAAAGAGTTTCGTCGAGTCCTTTAGCGATTGCTCAATATTTGACAGGAAAGAGTTGTAACAAGCCTTAATGAGTGTTTTAGTTCTCGCACGTAGTAGCCGAAACTCGTCATAGTCACGGGGGTTATTATATTTCTTAAATCTTTTGTGTGCGGAGTTTTTCTCTTCAATACAGGCTTTTAGAGGTTCTGAGAACCAAACGGGATAACTGGAAGCGCCTATTCGCTTTAATTTAGTATTCTTTCCGATGGTGTCATTTATTACCTTGTAGAATCGCTCGACGCACATATTAATGTCATCGCAGTCTAAAATGTTCTCCCAATTAATGTTATTAAGCTGCAATATGCAATTTTGTATATCACATTTGCGGAAATTCGGAACGCGTTGTGGTTTTTTGAGACATTTTTACTTTTAATTATTACATCTAAATTGATCTGAATTGCTGGATGGTGACGGTCTTGCGTGCTTAGGGGGGAACATTCTGTTAAGGTCAAGTCTTCGAAGTTGGTCATAAAGAGGTCAAGGATCCTTTTGTTAGAGTTTGGAATGTGATTATATTGAAAAAGGTCACCCAGTAAGCCTAGCATGACCACCCAAAACTCGATATGTATCGAATGATAAAGCGATTTATCGACATTCAAACGTCAAAACCCATAGTCTTTTGACAGTTAAACCGGATAACTTATCATTTCATATCGCCTTTTGGTTGGTCATGCTAGGGGGGCTGGTCTAGTAATTTTACAAGCAATGATGATTTGGTATCATAAGCTTTACTGGGACACAGTCGAGACAGACATGTGACATCAGGAGACCATGTCAGTCCAGGAAGATTAAAATCGCCAAGAATAATTGTTTTGGAATCCGATTGATTAAGATTCAAAATGGTATTGCAACACTTGTCATAAAAAGTTTCACAATGGGCTACACTTAGATCAGGTGGCAAGTAAACGAGACATATGTTTATATTGTAACCAAGTTGTTTATTATTATCTTTTATTGTGATTCAAATGTCCTCGTGCGGGCTTTCAAATTCAGGATGCCTGATGGCACAAAGCGACTTTTTTAGTGCTAGCAACACACCGCCACCAGAGAGCTTAGAAGAGAGGGTAGTTTCGCGGTCCCTGCGGTATACGTTGTACCTGTCATCTACAAACTCTCTGTCAGAAAAAGAGCTATCCAAAATAGTTTCCGTTAAACAAATTATGTCATAATATTTTACTTAAAATATTTGTATACAATTGATTTAATTTACTTCTGATGCGATTAACATTCTGATAAAATAATTTCATAAAAATAATAAGATTAAATAAGTCCATTATAACAATTCAAAATTAATATTAAAAACAAAAAAATAGATTATAAGAATTCTGATTATTAAACAATTTTTTCTAAACTCGCCATATCTTTAACATAAATTGCAGGTGATGTGTCATCTTTCCTGATGTAGACACGGCCATACTTAACCCATGGATCCAGGATATATGATATGATCCAGCGCGATATGTTCCAGGATACAAACTTAAGGGAAGTCATCGCGACTCCCTTGATATTAGAGTTGTTAAGATACTAATTTAATTAAAATTAATGTACTCATTTGTTGAAGGATCATAATATCTAATTTCTCTACTTGTTTCAAGACCATCTGTTCTATTGTGTTGTTTGATGATGGGATCTCTGCTTCTATGCTGTTTAAGTTATTTATTAATACTTCGGAATATTTCGCATGTATTGGGATATGTGTTCTATCTATATCCGTTTCCAAATTAGCATGTGACGGGAGTTGGCTGTTGAACGTCTCAATTGTTTTGGTATCTTTATCTTTAGTGATAAAACGAACTCTTTTATTAAGGAAGATTATTTATTATTTTTATTTAGATTATTTCCCCAATCACCAAGGTATTAGTTAGTTCTCTCTATTGTTGCATTGATTTCACTGGTAGGCGTAGTGTGGTAAAGATTTTTAATTACAATTCTAAAGACGTGTCGTTTATCCTTGCTATTGAATTTATGTGCAATTAATTATTTTTGTCTAACAATGTCTTTTATATTTTTATATGCATCAACCGTTCCGCAATTAATTCTAAGCTGATATTTGTTCATGATTTTATAGGTGAAATCCGATTTATCTGCGACACTTTCAAGAAGTTCCGTGAGCTTGTTTGCGTCTTCAATGCCATATAGAAATATTGAAAACGTATCTTTCGCATAATTTCGGAAATAAGCTACAAACTTAAAATTTTGGTGTCCTATTGTGCATGCAGCATTTCAGCGTTCTAAACCTATCCAGTGTTTGCTTCACGTTTGACTTGGCGGGGACACTGCCGTGCCCCCAAATATACAAATATAAGCATAAAGTAGTAAAAATGTCCGTTATCAGTATAATTTCCAAATACGGGTTCAACGGATGTTGCTTACATAATCTCGTCTGTCAAGGTGTTACGGCAGAAAACGACTTGCCAGGCTTATATATTCCTGAAATAAGGATTCATACTCACCGACTGGAATTGGTTTCATGCTGGTATCAGATAGGTATATTAATGGGTCCCGATGGTCACCTTTGAGAGCGTCTGCCAAGCACTTCCGGCAAAAAAAGTACTGGCAGATTTCGCTTTTCTGTATCTACCAGTAAATTTCTAACTGATACCGTAACTATTATATCGGTATCAGATGGGTAAAAAACGCCCCCTTTTTCGCAGCGAAAATGTCGGTTTTTTCTTTACTTGCGGCAAATTCCGCCATGGCAGACTATCACATTCGGACTTAGCATCACTTTTATGGAAAGCCATTGTGCATTTCATCGCGGTATCAAATCGGTACGAAATTTTGCGGTGGGCTCTCCACCTATTGACTGTAAATAACTTTTATAATATGAAAGCCTAATGAGAATTTATTCTTAATTGGCTGGTTATAATAATGTTCAGTTGTTGACTATTACGATGGCTCAATGAAAATTGTATCTGTTAGCATAATGTTACACTCTGCACGAGAATATCGCAGTTACCGTTCTAAACATATAATAGTTAAGTATTTATATTTTCATGTTCATGTGGTCTATAAGATTGATCCTGATTATTTTATTTTATTTTAAATTGGCTGTATATATAATTATATAATAATAATATATAATAATTTGTGACCCGATTTCGACTACAGCGACTGCCGGGTTTAGCTTACCTAGTGGCGTTTACTTGCTCCGCGCGATGGTGAGCTCGCATGTGACTGTTGTTGGCTGTGTATGAAAAGTAATTTTACCCGGTTATGGATATTAATACAGAAGTTTTTTTTTAATTAATTAAAGTAGCTGCTGTTTTGGTTTTTTTAGATGATAGATCTGTCCGAAGCTTTAACGGTCTTGTAAAAGTTCGTCAGTAATGGAGTAAATAAATAAATTACTTAGGTATAGGAAAATTTCAACTTTTAATCAGAAAGAAAGAAAGAAAAGATATTTATTTGCACATCACATCACAAGTTCACACTACAAAAGAATACAGATAACCAATAACACAATAACAAACAATTACATAAAAAAATAAAAAATAAAATATCTTTGTGATGCGCCATGCAGGAATACAGGTACATTCATTAATCAGGTTACTTTATGAGTAAAATGAGCTAACGTATGGTATGAATCGTCATGCAGTCCTGTTTATACGCAAATTGTTATGTGATGACGACGCTGTGATTCAAATAACAAGCATCTCTCCGATTTCAAGATAAGAGTGTAATTCGCAGAAGGCAAAGAGTCATTGATAAGAAATTCGCTTGCTTGCAGCAGTGTAATAATTTCGCATAGCCTTTTATTATATAGTCGAGTTTTATACATACATACATACATATACTCACGCCTATTTCCCACAGGGGTAGGCAGATACTATGGATCGCTACCTGCTATATATTAGTACCTGATAGTTTTATTATGGTTTTAAATCTATAAATGATTGGAAAAGAAAAAAACTACAAGATTGTAATGAATTTATTTTATTCAAAAATATTAAATACTTATTTAAAAAATATAATCTAATGCGCAGATAGCGCTTCTATTGGTTTCCCATACCACATAATACTGATCAACATGATATTAAAAGAGTGTAATCTAAAAGTCTTGGCACATTTCATTGAAGTTTGTTAGGTACTCGAGTCAATAAAAGTCATAAAGTGAATGACAGGTTCACTTCTCGGCGAGATCTGACACGCAATTTCTCAAAGATTTGTGGTGAGGAGCTCTGCTCTTTCTACTACAATATGAAACTCAGTCTCTCTGTAAGTTTTGCCATCTGGCATCACAATCTGTACTTTTTTCTTTTTCTCCTTTTCACGTTTCCATATGCAGAACGTAATTAATAAGACAGCAAAAAGAATTAATATAAACCCGATCACGACAAATATCCAAAATGTTTGCTTAAATCTTCCACATCGGCTATCTGCAAAGGTCGGGAGAGATATGGAGTGGCCCTCCAGGTCGTACCAACAGGTGACGATCCCGGCTTCTTGCGTCAGCAGTTCCTTCCATTTTTCAGCAAGTTCGCAACTGCACGTGGTGTTTAAATTTAAACCATCCACCCGTAAAGTTAGAGTCGTTTGGTTATAAATCAATGATGATGGTGCTATGTTAGTCATTGTATTGTTGTCTACAAGCAGCTCCAGCCGGCCTTTAACTGATGACACTTCTTGATCTACAGTAAAGCCCAGGAGTGCCCCTTTACTTAAATTAGTTACCGTATTATTCCTAAAAGCTATTGGTCCTCTAGTAACAATATGAAATCCGTCAGAATCTAAGGTTTCTATTATGTTACTTTCTATTAATACTCTCTTTGGCGAATTGACGAGAAAAGTTAAGCTAGAAATATGTTTCACAGTTACACTATCTACTCGAAATAATTCCGTCACCTCTACATCCGATAGGAACCTACTTGGCAGAGTGTTAACAACGCCCCCTCTTAACAAAAAATTTGCGGTAGTAAATTTTCTAAAGGTTTGTATTTCTATGTTATGTAATTCGTTATTAGTTAATTCTATATTTCTAACACCGGTGAGACTAGAAAATGCGTATGGCCTCACATTGTTTATTTTGCTGTTAGTGATTATTATATCGTTGACGCGCCCTTGAATAGCATACGACGAGATTTCATTGATAGTACTGTTTTCTATGAGTATTCGCAGTCCAGGGTGCATTTCACTCTCCCTTGAGAATGGAAGCCATGACAGCGCTCGTTCGTTGATGACTATGTCTTTGATATTAGTCAACTCGACGGTGCGTAGTTGGATCAGGTTTCTTGCCGTGTCTGGCAAGAAGTGGACGCGAGAACAGCCGTTGATTACTATGCCCGTAGTGGTTGACGGCACTCTGTACGCGCCGTCGGGTCTCAGTGTCACCCCCTGTTACAAGAGATGTTTACACATCAAAATGAAATTTAAGATTAAATTGAGGGTACGGACGTACTTAAATGTCGCGTAAAGTGCATAGTATACGTACATAATCGTCAGTGCAATTGCAAATAACGGTCGTGAAGGAGTTGCAGCGACAGAACTGCTCGGCGCAGATGGTAGGCTCCGCGCGTTGCGCCGGCGCGCGCGCTGCCAGTGCCAGCAGCGACACCAGCGCCACTGGCCACTTCAACCAACGCATGCTCGCCTCACGTCACCATTATCCCATATTTACTACCTGTAACAAAGAGTATATACCCACTTATGTAAAAGATAAAATAAAATCAGTATTTGTAGGAACTCTGTAAAAGGATAGATTCAAAATGAATAAACAGTGTAACAGCCAGCGGCCAAGTAAAATGTGGGTACGGTCAACAGAAAATCAAAGTTATTTACTACTTTATGATACAAATATTGATGTAACGAATATAAATTTTTAAGCACATTTGTCGCTGATATTCGCGAACGCAAATTCGAATGCTTCACACAAGTTTCAAAACGTATTGAAAGAAGGGCTCAAAGCTCAAGAAACTGCCGCGGCGGCAGCCCAAACAAAATGCGAAAAGATTGCAACACATTTTCTTCATTTGAATTCTACTCAAGACTAGCTTAGAACAATGGAAAAAGGCTATTCTCAAGATAATACAAGAGTGTGTTACTAGTACTGCTAACAGCAACATTTATACGTTTCATGGATGATCATTAAAAAACCTATCGGTGTACTAGTTACGACCATTAGAAGCTTTGTTTTCATAGTCTATATTTCTTTCTTACGTTCATATTCGCAAAATTATCACACAATATTTGCGAATACGAATGCGAATATTCGTTTCATCACTAATACCTAACTAGCGACCCACCCAGCTACGGGAGGGTGCAATGTAGATGTATTAACATATAAACCTTCCACTTGAATCACTATCTGTAATCTTTGTACTTTAGAAATTACAAAAATTCGTAACCAATTGAATTCACAAAAATACTGCGTATCGAATTGAATTAGTAGAAGAATTAACACTGATAACATAAGTATGTTATAGTTTATTATTTGTATCACCTACGTTGTACCTATACATAACTAGAATTTAAATTAAACTACGATTGCAAAATTAAAACAACACTTACAAATCGTGACCCACTTGTTGTATTTAAAATGCTAGTGACACGAACTGGCACTAATCCTGCTTAGTTGACAATTTTTTTACAATTAACAATAAAAACAACGTGTATGAGAACCAATGTATTCGATTTGACTAAGCTAGTTATCGGCTTATCGGGTGCCGTTATCAGATAGCGGTGGTGTCCATGGTGCGATTTCAGTGAAGCAATCTAAAGATAGTGTACTAAATGTATGTTCACTCTTTGCGCTTAAACATAATGTAGCGAATGTCACATATAAAGAATACATACATTAACTTCTTCCTCGAGTCAATCTTTCAAATATATAAGCGGCATTTTGGGCCCCATTTTTCTTAATGTTGTTCAACAGTGATGATTTATTTGTTAATTGAAAGGTTTTGAAGTATAGTTTATTCATTAACAGCTAAGTTTACATCCAGCGCGATAATAGGGTATTTTTATTTATTTAAAACTAGCGATCCGGCCCGGCTTTGCACGGGGTCTTGTATCCAGTCCACCAACATGTAAGAATGTCCAACGTCCAAGTCACATTAAACCGGCTATTGCGGATTTTTGTAGGCCTTTTTATGATATACAATTCCGTAGTACATTATTTTGGTTTATCTGATACGGTTTAGCCAGCGTTCAGTTGCAAAAAACGCCATTGTCGCACTGGCTTTGAACTAAGCTGCCATAGAATTAAATAAAGTTCATGTAAAGAGCTTTCCTGTGACTGCTGTGACATAGGTTTCATCACAGTTGGACCATTTTTAAATAATAGTTCATTATTTTGGGTTAGTTGGTTTAACTGAAAATATAAATACATTGTCGTATTACTTTTTGGATTAATTTCGAACCGCGACAGCATCAACGTAAATGTTCTTTACATAAATGTCGATGATTTCAATCGCTGATATCGCAGAATAATTCGTACGATTATGGGTACGCTTAATTACCGCTGTTGTGTTTTTGCATTTAGAGCCGTAAAAATAGTATTAAAAAGAAAAAAATAGGTACGAATCATTCTCAAACAATAGGCTTTTACCTTTAGGACTTTAGGTAATTCAGGAAGAGCAACTAAATACATATTAAACTTCTTAATAATCTATTATAATAGGTATTCATTAAACAAAGACTATTTTATAATATTTTTCTATATGCATAGGAATGAAAAGACATTTTGCAAATGCATCAATTTTGCGATGTTGGCATGAACTGTATCCGCTATGTGCTTCACAAAAGCCATTGAAATCACGTCTATAAATGTACGGGCCAAGACATAATATCATTCGTTCAAGCAAACCAGTGAAGTGGTTTCTAAAATAAAAAAAAATAACTAATCCTTGACGCGACTACCCGTTAGGTATGTTATTTGCGACGGACGGCCCAAGTTATTTTAGCATTAAAAACCATCGGTGAGTTATGTTCGCATTTCTGGAGCACGCGTCGTATTCGCGGTCTCGTGCTGTTGCCGAACTGCTTTACCGGTTCCATTAACCCGATCGGTGTTATCGCTCGCCTGCGCTAAACAATCATTCACCATGCCATGTGCTGCCTGATTCATTCACTCCAGAAATTTTTAAATTGCTTTAATGTACGAGTATGAGCATGTTAATGGAATAAAATAGTTAATTAAACACCATCATAATTGGTTTAGTGGTTATTATCGATGTTTAAATTATTACCTTGTTTAAATAAGATATGGGTAGGTACTTTTTAATTCTTTATTTTCACAACTGTCTCTCGTACAAAACTTACTAAAAAAAGATCTACTTGTTGCCTACATATAAATAACTAGCGAATCCTTGCGGTTTTACTCGCGTGGTACCCGTTCCCGTTAGGAATATCGGGATGAAATATAGCCTATGTCACTCGGGAAGAACGTAGCTTTCTAATGGTCAAAGATTTATTTAAATCGGTCCAGTAGTTTCGGAGCCTATTCGATGCAAACAAACTAACAATCAAATCTTCCCTCTTTATAATATAAGTATAGATAAGAGAACACAAAATGAAATATTAGAAAAAAAAGGTCCCGGGTTTGATTCTAGGCGAAGCTACTTGGAGGATGGGTCGTGTTTTTCTAATATTTCATTTTCATTAATAAAAATTGCATTGTGAATGCAAAAAAGTAAAAGCAATTTGCAATAGCAATTATTTCATCTTCATCGATTGTCAAATATCTGGAAAGGTATTTCATTCGGGTGTCGAGGGTAATAATATCTTCACATTGGTGAAATAAACGCTGGCTCACAGCGCGTAAGAAGTATTAGAAAGATTCGACGCTTCCTCTAACGACTCCGTAGCTCAGCGGTCAGAGCACTTGCCCGGACAGTGAAAGGTCCCGGGTTCGATGCACAGCAGAGCTTAGAGGATGGGTCGTTTTATCTAATATTTCATTTTCAATTCAAGTTATTTTTTTAAAATAAAAAATAAGAAATATTCAGCATTCGCTTATTTAGCGTAATGATACTTGTAAGCCATCACATTTTACTTACAACCTTTACAGACAGATGAATGTTCGTTGCGTATACCTGTGAAGATGTCAAGTTATTTTATTTATTGACATTATTACCTATAGAAGGCTGGTTGCGTCATTGCTGACTTAATCTCTATTTTAGTTGTAGCAGCCGCTTATTTTGCATCTTAGATTAGAACATGACAAATATTACACTTGTGATGTGGTCAATATTTGAATGACCATTCAGTTAAAAAGACCTTGAAATTGCGATTTTGTGATATTACATTTAAAAACAAATGTTCTAAAACTTTTTGTAAGTTGAACTAATACCTACAGGGTGTTAGGGGCACCCTTGCAAAAACTTTAACCATGCCTTCAGACCATCATACTGAACAACGTACAGCAAGAATTTTTTGTCGGAAATGGAAAAAAATTGACTTTTCATACAAACTTTGCAACTTATCGGGACATTTTGTATGGAGAGTCGAAATATTTTTTTCATTTCCGACAAAAAATCTTGCTGTGCGTTGTTCAGCATGAAGGCCTGAAGCCATGGTTAAAGTTTTTGCAAGGGTGCCCCTAACACCCTGTATATACCTGGTTCAGAACGACGTTATCCGCGGAAATGTGATATTTTCCGGGATAAAAAGTAACCTCCAGGCTGCAAAGTATTTGCGTCCCAAATCTCAGCCAAATCCGTTGAGCCGTTTTGGTGTGATTGAGCAACAAATAATATCCTAACATTCAAACATCCAAACATCTAAACTTTCAAATTTATAATATTAGTAGGAAGTAAGGGTGTTGACAATGGAAGGTTTACTGTAAGTAATCAACTTGTATGAAATCTAAATTGAAAAGAATACAATATAATGGAATTGAAAGAAATTCTTCGTGATACTTGAATCTTTTATGATCTCATTAGGAACAGTTGCTATTTCACGTATAAATTAGCGTTTTATTCAAAAGCGCGTTAAGAAACAAATCTCAAAACAAAAACATATCTTGCCAAATATATTTTAGAAATCAATTTTAATGTATTAAACGCGCACTTTTTATTTTTTTAACATTTATATTTTTATTATGTGGTATTAGTCTGGTTCTTTTTTACAGGAGGAATACATTTTCTTTCAGTCGTTGTCAATATTCAACATACAAAATGTTCGTTGATGTAATAGATCAGAGGTGGATGATTAAGACATAACTTGTGACCTTACGCGCATAATCAGGTTAATTGAAGCAAATCAAGTCTAATTTGTTGTACTCCGCCACTCTGGACCCCGTTTATGTGGCACTTCATCACAAAGTTAGTTCCCAAAAACAATATGCAAACCTAATGACAAAATAACAAATCAATTCTCAGAAATCAGTGCGTTTCTTGTTTGCATAGTGTTTAAATAAACTGTAACTAAAAGGTTAACAAAACAGTATTTTTTTATTTTTTAGCATTGAATGTAAAATAATATAACACTAAAATCAGTTCCATAATTTAGGTATTAAGTAGACATAACTAATTTATAATAATAATGCAAAATTTAAATTTTGTTTTTATATGAACCTCCAAACTTTTATTTTTTCGTCGGAACGAGTTACGAACATGTCATACTGAATGAAGTGCCAATGCGGTTTTAAATGAATCTCCGATCTACATAGGTATTTTGAAGTTGATTTTCACAGACCTTAATATTATTTTGTTCAGCTTTCCACGCTGTATAATTTGTTCTTAATCACTAGCAGATTCGATTTAACAATTGAATATTTGCATCATATGAATGAATGGTATATTCTTTGGGAGAGAGCGAGAAAATAGACCTTATTAGTGGGAATCGTAGACAAAACTATATAGAAATTTCTAAGAACCAAGTGGACGATCACTGACATTTGAATTATTATCACATTTACTACCACTCCTTAAGCCTTTACAAAAGGAGTAAACGTACGTTTATGTCCTTGATTAGATTTCGAGAAGGGAAGTTTAGTAATGGATACGGCACAAAGTTCAACAGGTACTTACTAAGAACCGGTAAAACTGAAATATTGAACTGTGGTAGTAGTAGCTTTGCTTTGTAATGCACATTATGTACAGAGCTTTCGAGCTTGCCGCAGGTGCTTGGAGCATATTCGCAGTAAGCTACCTTAGTACTATTATATATTCTATGCATATACTGGATTACGTTTAATAAGCAAATACGTTCTAATCGCGAATAACAGACGTAGAACTCCGCATGACGAGAGAAATAAGTGCTCTGTTAGAGTACAAAACAAATGCGTAACATTTTGAATCACCCATATTATATTATTCATGTTACCACTGAAGTTTTTTCCTAATTAAAGTGTTTGGTACAACCGACGCAATCAACTCGAATTACGACAAAAAATGGAATTAAACTATGAATGCTAATTTATACGATAATTTTTAAACAGGTCATTAAGTTTGCGTAATCATGCTATTTCTTGACTAAAATAACATCATTTTTATCATCAAATTTCTGTTTGCAGTTCAGCTTGCTGTTAGTGTTTGGATTATGAAGACATTTTGAATAAATCCACTGGCTTTAGATCCTGTAAATTTCTGGCAATAATACTGTTAGTGAGTGTAAACTACAATTAAAATGTTTTTAAGTGATAAAGTTAGTTAAAGTTCTCTTTTTGTAATTAGTAAACGTATATCGGATGCGATTGTGTACTTATTCTTCAGGGACGTAGAGTGCCAACAACGACGAATAAATAACAAAATAAGCTCGTCACGGTTTCTCCAAACTTACTGAAAAACCAAATCAAACAACAAACTGTATCTAAAAAATCTAAAGTGACTAAAGAAAAGTTAATTACACTTTTACATGTCAAATAAAATTGAAGTTCGTTCTATTACCAATTCGGGGCAGTTCAGTCCTATATTGCACTTGCTTTGGACGCAGTCAGAGCATTTCCAGTCCAATAGTTGATCCCGTTTATTGAGTTAGGAGCTAACTGCTCGCTTCCTGCAGGCAAATGACATTACAACTGTTACCTACAATTGCAGCCGATGAAATATCAAAACAGATCCGTATCATAAATCTACTGTGCGAGAAGGTTTAATTGCAATTTAACCTGCTGACATTATTGGGTCAGGAAGGAATTTAATTCAGCAGTGTTTATCGCAGTTTACTGAATACTTTAAGCTTAGTTAAGTACTCATTAGTAAACAGCAGTTAAAAAGTCGGAGAAAAATCGTAACCATTTATACGAATATAAGTATTTCTAAGTTTTTTTAAAAAGTTTCACATTTTAATACATTTTTGCTAAGAAGTTTTTTTTTCTTGGTAAAAAATAAGTAAAGAAAGTGTGTAAACTTCATACAGACCAGTAGGTACTTCTTGAACTCGCGCACCAACGACGTTCAACACATTTGAAGATTCGAGAAGTGTACAAGTAATTTGCGTATCTGAACAGTATTTAACTATTAATTTAGAATTTTTGTTTTTATACACATCAGCATCTTGTCTATTGAAAAACCAACTATTTCTTCCCGTCATGGTAGCTGCAAGTTTTGAGTATCATATCATATATCAATAAAAAATAATGATCTTGGACATTCCGGCCGCCATACCAAAACATTGAGATTGGTATAAGTATGTGAATATGCAAAGAAACGAAAATTGTTCAATAACGTAGCATATGAGAAAGTCAACTCATTAGAATCTGAAATGATAATAAACATTCTGACTTGGTAAAGCTCCTATCTATCCATCGAATGAAACCATTTTGACCTACCGTTAAAAGACTTACAAAAATTATTCAAATCGCAATGTTATCGAGGCAGTTAAATCCTTATTGCAACTAAAATAAAATTCAAGGATGCAGATTTTTAAAAATAATGCGTTTCTGCGTCAAAACACGAACATTCAGTTCGTTGATTACCTAGTTTGATCTTTTGCCAACTCTCATTATTTCCCTGATAACAATTACAAGAACTAAACAAAGTTTAAATAGTATACGAACCCCATAGTTCCGTTTTCCTGAATGATCCAAAATTTGACTGAATATGAAATAGAGTATACAGTTATTCACTGTACTGATAGTGTTCTTTTCGTCTTTGGTTTATTGTAAACACACGAATCACGTCAGTTTGAACACTGCAGGAACGCGTACGTGTAATTGCGCGATAGCTCGTCGGAGACTGAAGCGACGCGAGCGCGCGCGGCGGCCGCGGCGCTGCTGAGGTGCGCGAGAGCAATCCGCGTCCACACAACTCCGACCGACCTTCATAGGTGTATCGAGCCTCACGTAATAATGGCTTAGAACAAGGCTCTTAAAATGATGCCATAACACAAAACGCCTTTGTTTGCAATACAATCATACTATTTATTTAAATGCATTGCATTCTTATGCATTTCGGTTACAGATGCCAAACTGAGATACACTTTGGCTAATACGTAATAGTATTTCTTTTTACCCTGTGCTTTGGCTGCTTAAAACATTTAGCAGAATTACGAATTCTGAAAATGAATTTTTAGCCTTTCCTTTGGGAACATCGGGATAAAATATAGCCCATGGCACTCACTTAGGTCAGGAATAGTGAGGCTTTCTACTGGTAAAAGAAAAAACAATCAAACATGGAATCAAATTTTTCCTTTTTATCAAATTAGTATGGATGGATTAAAAATAAACATCAAATGAAATATTAAGCGCATATGACATTTTTTTATTAAATTATCTAAATTATCTTTGAAATTAAAAGTCTTTACAGAATAACACAATCCTTCAGTGTGTCTTCAGATTGTATCCGTTTCGAAATAGTTTACGGCGACAGTTGTGCAGATAAAACTTCGTTTGACTACTGTGAAGCCCCTTATCGCCATGAAATTTAATCTGTGCCAGAGATTTACACCCTTAACCCTTGACTAGAACGTGTGAGTTGAGCTTGCCGTCACGTCAAGGCACGCCATTAGCTTCAAGGATTGTTTCATTTGCCCTTGCATCGATAGTTGTGAGCAAATGTCATAGTTTATCTGATGTCAATTGGTTTGTTTTGGTTTGTTTCATAACAAAGATCTTAGTAGTACATTTTGGATTTATCTTATAAACATTGAATCGGGTTGACGTTGCCGATTTCAAACAAATGAAACAAATCAAATCGTCGACTAATCATCAAATTATACATCAAAATAAACACACAACGGAAAAATCTTGAGGTGATTAGGTTAAATTTAACACAGCAATCGACGCTCTCAAAGTTACAAAAATATGATTGCATAATAATGCCATTGTAACTATTTAGGCACTATAAACTCACTTCCGATATATCTAAATCAAGTTGAGCTGGACAAAGTTAGCATAGTTTACTTTATAGAAATTTATTAAGCTTCCATACAAACAAACCCATTCAACATCGCATAAATATATTTAATTTCAAAGTAGTAAGGAAGCAATTGCTTTAATTTGTATTTGTATTGCTGTTATAGAGACGCAGCCCAGTGCTCCTGGCGGGCGGTTTGTTTGAATGGTTGCCGTCCGTTTACTTACGTAACTGGAATCTTTTGTTTATTTATATTTTTGAGATCGATTGACCGTGTCGAGTGTGTGCTCTGATTGATATAAACCAAAACATTATTTCAATACATGTTTATTTAGAATAAGTTCAGATTTTACTACACAGACTTTACTATTTTTAGACATTATATAATTTATTTTGATTAAGTACAACATCGTTGTGGAGATCCTTGGGGGAGGCTTATGCCCAGCAGTGGGCGTCGTTCGGCTGACATGATGATGATGATGTACTACATTTAGTAAATACTTCCCATTTACCAAATATAGCAGACACAAATGAAGATCTAAGTATTTTTCGTAAACTTCAAACACATAATAAAATTTTGGTCATATTATCATATTACTTCATTTCCTTTAAATATTTAGATAACTTTCCAAATATGTGATGTATTCAGGGTGATTTAAAACTCAGCCTATTCTTTCAAAGGGGTTAGTGGCCGACGAATATTTATGAGAAATTCATTAAAAAAAATATTCTTCCAATAAAGATGAGCAGATTAACTATTATATCGTTATTCCACGTTATCCCATATTAATTAATTAGCCATTTCGTATCTTCACCATCAATCAATCCATTTATGAATAAATACAGCTTATGCAGTATTGTTCGTTCGCGTTATGTTTACTCCCAGGCGTGTTTCTGCTCTTTATTAGTAATTGTATTTTATTCACCATTGTTGTTGCTGATTGTTCCGCCCGCTAAATAGTATTGAAACATAATCCCATTTCCTTCTGGCACGTACACCTTGCATCGCTATATTATAATGGACGGTGAATTTACGATAATCCCTTTCTGAAAGTCTACACGTATGTATTTAGATAAATATAATAAGTGTTTGTAAATATTTCATTTTCACGACAAGCTTTTTTGCTGACCTTACTTTAATATTGTATTGTCATCTATACCAAACCTGTATGCAAAATTTCAGCTTAATCGAACACTGGCAAGTGGGTCAAATTTAGATTGCAAGATTTGAACCGAACGGACATACATGCAAACATACATACACTGCAAATTAAATAAAAGCTTGTAATAAAAAATTATAAAAAAAAATAAACCGCCTTCAAAAAAACTGCAAACAAATACTCACTTCCCAAAAACACGTAAAAACAAAGCCAAGCCAAGCCAAGCCATGTAATATTAAGTATTTGATAGGTTACAATTCACAGCACTCCGCGCATGAGGTAGGTTTTGTGTGTTACTCTTCCACTAAGTATTTATTCTTGTTACTTTGGGCTTGTCACCGACTTCAATCAGATCAGTAAGTTCCAATATTAAATAGAAAAATTCCCGGACTTTCGTCCTTTGAATTGAATGATTTGATTTATTTTTCATTTTTACGTGTTTTTGGGAAGTGAGTTTTTGTTTGCAGGTTTTTTTGAAGGCGGTTTATTTTTTTAATAAATTTTTTATTTTTTTATTTTTAGTATAAGAACGCTACCTACCAAAGAAACCGCAAAATGAGCAAGCGTAGCGCAATGAGCAGCTACTAAAAGCCATATCTCAATTAGAACGCTCGGACAAGAATCACCACAGAACTCGGAAAGATTTTTTTCTCTATGTTCTGTGAGAATCACCCTCTAACTCTGTTATAACAGAACTGTTATGCACACAGAACACAAAAATATTTTTTCTTTTCATGTTCTGTTGTTATGCAGTTTAACCTTCCACCATCAGCTAACCTAAAGAACTTGAAAGAATACAACTTAAGGTCTATTCGTGCATGTGGTATGTAACCAAACATGCTTTAACTCCTAAGGAGTTTTACCTTCCATCATCAACTCACTTAAATAACCTGAAAGTTTACAACTATAATTTTTTACGTATCAACAATCATTCAAGAATTATCCTCCAACTCCTAACCATTGAGGAGTTGTATCTTCCATCACCAGCTCATCATCATGAGCTGATGGCTCTATCAGATGCAAATGCTTGAAACAATTTAGAAAATACATAAAACACGTAATCGGGTTTTCCTCGTTCCCCTGGATTCTACCATCAGATCCTGACTTGGTTATACCCAATAAGGACCAACACAGGAGTACACTATTTCAAATAAAAATAAAAATCATTGAGATTGATAAATAGTCAGTATAATAGATAGTAATTATTCATTTAATCCTATGACCAGCCCTTGCGAACGTTGCTTAACCACAACGATCGCAAAACGCGATGATAACCCACATCACCAATCGAGGTCCTGGAAGTGAAGCCCATATACACATTATACTATGATATAATTAGTTTCCGCGTGTGGCTTTATTGAAGCTATTTTGAAGAACAAACTATTCAACCCGAACAAAAACCTAACGTTTACTTACATTACATGGATGACATTACACTTTCATGACTCCCATGACATCAGGCCCCATATCTCCGAAGATTGTCATCGGATCTCAATAAAATTTATATGGGACCTAATCGAAAGTGTACCCAATCGAACAAAAAAACTACTATCAAAATCGGATCACTAACGCCAGAGTAATCGGTATACATACATCAAACAAAAAAAAAATACGGGTTGAATTGAGTACCTCCCTCCTTTTTTTGAAGTCGGTAAAAAGAACAATAATTTGTAACAGTAGGTACGTAACGTAATGGTAGAGTATTACTTGAGTGTCACCACGCCTTAAATATAGTAGGTGCACTTAATACTATTACTATCCAATGGATCAAAGGTCACAGCGGATCACGTGGAAACGATGCAGCCGACGAACTGGCCAGACGCGCATCCGGCTCGACGCCTGTTGGCCCAGAGCCGATCGCGCCCATCCCGACGAGCTGGTATGCAAATAAGATCCGTGAACGCACTACAGAATTACACCAACAGAACTGGAGCTCGCTGGATTCGTGCAGACAGGCGAAGCTCGCACTGCCGCGCGTGGACGCGCGTTTATCCAGGGCCCTGATACAACTGTGCAGACCGCAACTTCGCCTGGTAACAGGTGCCATTACTGGTCATGGACAATTTAACAGACATCTTTTTAATTTAGGTGTCACCGACAGTCCCCTATGCAGAGGATGCATGGAGGAAGAAGAAACAGCTGCCCACGTACTGCTGGAATGCAGGGGGGTGGCCCCCTACCGGGCGAGGTACCTCGGCTCGCCGGGCAGCGTCCAGGAAGCGATCACTAATGTGAAAGCTCTTGGAGCGTTCCTGGCTGAGCTGGGCTGGCTGGAGTGATCTGGCCGCGCACCCTCCGGACGCAAAATAGGCGCAATAGACGTCGAGTTGCGGAAACCGCCCGTATTGTTAATGGTAGAGTTCGACTAATCTAAATAAATATCATTATATCTAGAGCCAGATACACGTGCTAAAGTATGTTTACGAGAATTGATAAAGTAAGGGTTTCTTAACGCATTACAAATTTGGGCCCGCTAATTATTTAGGAAGAGAAAATGATAAAATGGCCACCGCCCCGCGTCTGTGGCTGCGTCCGCCCGTCCGTTCGGGCCGCGGTTAACAACACCTGCGTGCCTCTTACCACGAAAAAAGGCAAAATCTAGAGATAGGCGACGGCCGCCATACAGTTGACTATAATTTACCTTTAATAGTAAAGGTACAATTCGGATGATGGCGGCGGCTCGGCAGGGTCTCGCGACTATAGCGACCGACTGTTATACGGGTTATTTACACCATTCTAAATTACCTTCTGATATTTCCTCTTTTTAGATTTAACTTCTAAGTGTAACCTGGCTCGAAAACGTCGCTTACACTGCCGAGTTAACTTGTTCGGGTAGTAGTTAAGCAAAGACCGGCGATTCATAAGTTTTGGTGAAAACGGCCATTAGGAACTTAGAAGTGCCCTTCATCTTGCACACGCGAGGACCTCTATAACGCCACTGAAAACGCTATACGTGTGGCGCAATTTTGGTCTAACAAGATCTAAAGCCGATCGACACGCTAAGAAGAAGTTAAATCTAAAAAGAGGGAATATCAGAAGGTAATTTAGAATGGTGTAAATTTAGGTGAAAACGGCCATAAGAGATTTATTACTTGATTACTAAATTAGATTCCTAAATAAGCAAAGCAAAGGACGATGGGACAAAACGTCCCCCAAAACCAACAGATTTGAAATGTATCTCAGGTGAAAGATATTAATATAGTGACAACTTTTTACTATGGCGACATCCCTCAAATGTGTGGGAATTCTGGATAATTTTATTTTAATATTGTTATTTACTACAAAAGTAACACCTACGTTAATAAAAAAATCTTTGATTTTTACCATTTCTAAGCGACTTAAAAAAAAGCAGCTTCTCAGTTTGATATGTATGTATGTATATGTACGTATGTATGTTTGTCCGCGATTAACTTGCGTTTGGCTGAACCAATGGTGATGCAGTTTTCAGGAAAGTATTTTGTTACATTTAGGAGAGGGTTTTGGTATTTTAACAGACTTCAAAAACGGAGGTTCTCGGTTTGACTAAACCCCATGGATTTTGACATTGAAAATGGCTATTAATCTCTTAATAGATACATATGAAATTGTTGACACACATAAAAGGTCTGTTGGAGTGGAGACGGGTCCCATACAAATTTGCCCATCATCCTTTATTTGAGTAAAATGTACAATTACTTAGAATTATGGAATTTGCTTTGTATAGGAAAAATTTTAATAGGAAAAATAAAAAAAAAACCTGCCAAAAGTTAACTAAAAAGTAAAAAAAACTCTTATTGCAGTCGGGGTACCTACCATGCTGTGCAATATTTAAACTTAAGAGGTCCCTCGACTGCAATGAGAGCTTGCTTTTTTCAATTTTGACAGACGTGTTTTTTAATTTTTATACTTATTAATAATTTTTATTTTATTAAATTAATATATTTTTGAAATTTACTCTTCAGGGCCTGTGATTTGAACCGTTGAACTACCATTGAAAAAAAAAAATTTTAAGCGCCACATCCCCCATATAGAATATTAAAAAATAATATACAGGGCGTCCCAAAACTATGCCACATGGAGGGAAAGTACCTTAAATACTAAAGATATAAAATTTTACTGAAACGAGACTTCATTTTTATTTTAAGAAGAAAACGAACTGCATACCTAAGCATTTCTTGTAAGTAACATAGCATCTTAAATAAAAGGAAGACTACGAAATTTAACATTTAATATTGAATAACAAGTTTGTGCAGCGTTATGGATAGCCTTTTCTATGACTGTCGTGCTCAAATTAACTGACTTTAGCTATTCAATGTATGAATAAATAAATAAATGATGAGTGGAGATTGGAGCGATTTTACCTAATTGCCCTATCATAAGTGTTTGATAAAGTTATAATAATGTGATAAGTAACACCACCTCGATTGGTTTAAAAAAGTTTGGTGGTGGTTCGATTCTCGGTTGGACATGCTATTATTCAAAAATCTTTAAATGCAGTTCGTAATATGCAATAAAATTTTCTATCTATAGTAATTGCCACCATGTGACATAGTCATTGGACGCCCTGAGAGCAGCGCCTATTCAAACCTTTTTAAACCAATCGAGGTGGTGTTACTTATCTTATCACATTATAACTTTATCAAACACTTAGATAGGGAAAATAGGTATAATTGCTCCAATCTTCACTCATTAGTAATACCTACATTGAAATGTTAATCAAAGTCAGTTGTTTTGAGCACGACAGTCATAGAAAAGGCTTTCCATAACGCTACAAAAACTTGATATTTAACATTAAATGTTAAATTTCGTAGTCTTCCTTTTATTTTAGATGCTATGTTACTTACAAGAAATGCTTAGGTATAATCGAGCCTTTCTATCGGTGCAATAAAAATAAAGAAATATCTGTTTTCATAATTAGTGGGTTCAATTCCCAGTTCAGACAAGCGATTATTTAAAATTCTTTAAATGCAGTTCGTTTTATTTTCAAAATAAAAATGAAGTCTCGTTTCAGTAAAATATAATATCTTCAGTATTTAAGGTACTTTCCCTCCATGTGGCATAGTTTTGAGACGCCCTGTATAGTCAGAGTTACTCGGGATGACATAACGTTTCTAATGATACCTCATACATTAAAATCCGTTAAGGCATTCAAAAGTTATGGTGGAACAAAATAACTCACATACATACATACATACATTAACCCTAAACACATTACACTCCTGCCTGGGCAGTCGTGTAAAAAATCAGACAATACCACAGTCACAGTAGATTTTCTAACGGGATTCGAACTCAGTGCAATGTTTTTTTATTCTATTTCAATATTTCCTATACTGACAGAATTGCATTTTAAATGCAAAAAATTAATAAAAAATCAATTACATTAGTTTGCTTATTTAGGAAGGTGTATTAACACTATTTTAAATTTATATGCACTAAAATCAGTGCAGTAAGTAAGTATTGAAATTCATTACTGCACTGATTTTCAAATTTAGAATGTTCACCTCGGAAAAGTGCCACATACTGCATTCTTTTTTCAAATATACTTAATGTTAACATTTACAGTGGGACCACGGTTAAAGTCAGTCTTGTTTTTCTGTGAAACAGTGGGTCTACGGGGAATAAAAATTACCTATGGACCCACTAGTGGTTCATAGTGGTGGTGCCACAGGTAAAACCCGAATTCAGAGCATAAGTGAGAAAAGTAAATTTTCTGCAGAGTACAATAGAAATAAATTGAACTATGACCCACCCTAAGTTTATTTCAAGCAGACATTTAAATTCTATAAAGGCTAAATTTATACTTGTTGGATTTGAAACAGTAACTGACCTTCATAGTTTTGACGTTTTTAAATTATAAGCCAAGTAGATCGTAATTTAATTGGTTCGACTGTACTTGTTTTATAACGCGAATCCAAGGCAGGTATTTTGGTGATATATTTTATTTGACATCACCCAGGCGCCTAATGCAAGCACATTCATGATACAGCGCTAGGACAAATGTACCATGCGCTTCGCTAAATCGTTCCTGCGTTTCCTAAACGAACTACATATTTTAAAAAATATCACTAAATTACACAATAAACCACCAAAATACTTTCCTTTACCCTACTTTTTATGTGTCTGGAAAATGAAATCCGTATAGGGATGATCAGAGATTTGAAAGGTCCTAAGTTTAATGAATTTGTATTGTGGTTCGCTTTCTTTATTGATTGATTTGAATTAGCCATTTTAATGTCCCCACGGGCAGAAGATTTATGATGTCTCTGATATGACATAGCTAATGCATAGCTAGCTTAGCTTCCTTATGAATGGATAAGGAGAACTTGATTTATTATAAGAGCAACAGGTCAGAACAATATCTTTGCAATTTTTCCGGATACAGCTTGTGCTTAACTTTTTCCCTTGTTGTAACGGGTTTATGTAAACGAGCAATATCTTAAATAAAATATGCTTCGATAAAAAATACCCTTGCGGTGTATGGTATTTTTATACTACAGTATAATATAACTATTACTCAAGTCAACCAATGTTTGGCTTTTACATGTTTGAGAGTAGGTACATATACAAAAGATTTGTTTATTTCAGTACTATCATTTGTCAAGTCTTCATATTTCTCAATCACACTCGAATAGGGTATTTCTTTGTTGTCGAAATGTAGATATTTAATGATAAAATTAAAAAGAATAGCATTTAATTATACCAAATTTGAATCTGTTTTATCACAAGCGAATGTGCTGTTTAATTTTAAGAATAGCTCTCTTTTTAAAAACGAAATCGAAACGAATCTTCTACGGCGATACTATGACGCTACTGACTTGTGACGTCACATAGTCGTTCTCTCTTGGTCTAATTAGAAAGTTTGATGCTCTATATCTCAGAATATAATATGACTGTATATAGATATAATATCTCAAGATAATTCAAATATAATATCTCAAGTTAATTCAAAAGAAATTAAATACCCTATTGTCGATTGCTGTTCTGGCCCCTTACTATTGAAACAATTTCCAATAGCTAATTATTAATCTAATTTCAATTAATAAAGCCTTGAACCATCGCCTCGCAATAAAGTCCTTATCTTTGAAGTTTGACATTAACTCAATTTACAATCTTAAATTTATCACATATGCAATTTCATTCAAAAGTAAGGAGGCTTATCTGGATAAAAAACACCATGTATTCACATTCAACATTTATTTTTAAGAACATTCACAGATTAACATATAATACCACGTGAGGTGGAGTCTCTACACATTTTCTATACGCAATGATGACTGTTACATTACATTATAATAATATTATATGACATTTAAAGCTTAACACCAAATACGTGAATATTACTCCTATGATGTTTCATGTTATTAAATGCTACTGACATACATCCGAAGCCGAAGCCTAATTATTTATTGTATCCTATTTCAATATCAATTATTTGTATTGAAATATATTGATTATTTAGCAATTTAATAAATTTATTTAAAGTAGACATGCAAAGTGTAATAAATAGAGTAAAAATTTAGAGTCAAATGACATTTTTTTGGTAAATCCAATATCTGAAACCAAGACACTCGCACTGGCCCCGCTTTTTGAGAACGCATTCTTAAAATCGTATCTTAAACTCTACACACTCAGAATTAAGAATGTACTTAAATTGGTTTGGTTCTATCAACCTTAAATTACATACGTTCGATAAACACAAATATCATATTTAAAATCTTGCAAAGTTTTGACATAAGTACTCTACTTTGTATAATCGGATCACACATCAAAGCTTCATTGGTTCATTAGGAGATAATAACACGTTTTAGTAATCTTACTTCTAGTATAATCAACCAAAAGTATAACAATACTATGAAGATGGCATTAAAAAAATAAATAGGACTTTTTAACTTATAATAAATGCCCATTGAGCTCAAAGTAAAGGTTAGATATGTATAGATTATTTTTAAATAATTAACAAATATAAACCTTTGATTTTGATGAAAGTATATCTCTTACAATGTAGTATCTACATTAATAATAAAAGTTTCCAAAATAGTGTATCGTTAAATTGATTTTAATGAAAGTATATCTCATACAATGTAGTATCTACATTAGTAACAAAAGTTTCCAAAATATTGTATCGTTAAAAAATATTAAATAAAAATCACTAACCTCTCAGGGACGAAAAAGACAATAATTGGAAAGTGACGGTCATTACATTAATGTGTAAACAATTTTGTTGTATTGAGTATTTAGTTGGAAACAACTCCATGCTCGCTTATTACAAGACATTTACTTAATAATATATTACACACAGAAGCTTAATAAGCTGTCTTTTAAAAAATAATAGAAGCTTTCCATTACTTTAATTGATAATTTAAGATATTCAAATGTTAAAAATTACAGCGGACGTAATTAACATTTTGATATTACGTAAGGTAAGTTTACTCTACTTATTTTAATTAACATGGAGCACAAATATATAAAGCGTGGCACAGTAGGCCTATGTAGCCTTTAAATTATAATATTCAAATTATTTACAAATAGACCTTAAATAGTGTCTGGCATGACACACTCATTCAAAAGATTGAGATAAAAATAATCAAAATTAATATCACAGCAAAATAATCGCATAAGTTTAGCTGGTGCAGCATCGACACGCAAATATTGCGGTCGCGCGGCGGTAGCCGGCGTACCTCCTCGGCCCTTCCCCGATTTGGAACTAATATTCTCTTCAGCCTTGGATTGGGACGGTGGCTGAAGTGCCTTCGCCCGCATCTAAGTTCACCGGTTTTTCTGGTAATGGTCGGTTAATCATCTTGCCGGAGGAACTAGAACCAGTTGACTTGTCAGATTTTAGCGTAGATGCGGTCAGCATTGGGCTACTGATGTAGCTACTTGTCGGGCTCGAAATCGGACTTTTCGTGGTGCTACTGTAGGATTTAGACGACGGTGATGTGCTAGGACTAGAATTTTTCTTTTGGATGGCGCGCAGGTAAGGGCCCCTAGGTACGACTTGCTCAACGATATCAGGAATAGTTCCTAACAACGACCGCTTTTCTTTATCACAGTTTGCAATTTCAGCATATAAATGCACTGCGAAATCTTTTGGCTCAAAATATTCATGAGCTAAAGCCGTCTGTCTGTTGTAAGGAGAAAGCGGTGTCAATTTGTCTAACGATGGCGTCTTCGTTCCAATACTTATCATTTGCTTTTTATTCTTACCTATGCGTGGCGTTGTATTCTGAAAAGGTAAATCATAAATGTTTTCTTGGATCTTTGAGGCAGTCGAACTATTAGTATTGCAACTCTCTTCAACTTTAATCAGTTCGTAAAGGTGCTCAATCATTTCACGAGCTTCGACATAATTTTCAGGATCTTCAAGTTTCTCTTTTAAATTTTCCAAAAGTTCTTTCGTTAATTCTTCTGGAAGTGTTTGAGTAGCTTTATCATCCATTGGAGTAGCATTTTCTTCTGCATAAACAGCAGGAACAGTAGTCTCTAGCATGATTTCCTGTACACGAGGTTCATTCAAACGTCTACGCTCTGAATATTCATTAACTGATAATTGAGATATTGAACGCGCATTATCCAATCCGTTATTTCGGCCACAAACACATAATCTATCGCATAGAGAACCACAAGTGGAGTTTGATGACATAAGCAAATTCTTTATGTTGGCACAATAGCCTCGCCGTTTCATCCAACGAATAAAACTTATAAACATAACTATTATAATACATCCGAGAGCAGTTACTATAACTATGCCTATTACTTTTTTATCTCTATCTGATAAAGAATCTTCTTCTTTCTTATGTGGAAATCGTGGATTTTTTATTTCTGTCGGTTTGCCTTCAGTCTTCATTTTATACATTTCACATTGGATACTTAAATTATCGTTGCATACTTTGTCAGTGAACTTCTTAAAAAGCATATTTTGTTCAGGTTCGTTGAAGCATCTCGCGAAGAATTCGTTTACTGTGCAGTAGCTGTCGTTTTCATACGGTTCGCCTGTTGCAGAACCCAACCCCTTAGCAAGCCATAAGCTAATGTTACAGTGGCAGGGAACACCGTAATAATTATCCTTATATACCACGTTTACGGCGTATCGGCCCTTATAAGCTTGTCCAATAAATGCCAGACTAGACTCTTCCAGATTTTCAATTTCGTTCTCTTCAAAATACAGTTCATGTACTGTATCTGAAGGTGCTACTATGGCATTAACTGCCAGTGTGTCAAACTTGTTTCTACCGATGTAAAGCTTATTCCATTCGTGTAATTCAAAACCTCTTCCCATGAATGTATGGAATTCGCTGTCAGCAATCCTTACTGTGGCTACTGTTGCATTGATGGCACCAGGTTCAATGAAGTCAAATCTGTAATATAAGAAAATTATCTATTAATATAGAACACACATTAAGAATAAAATAATTAAAGTGGTTAGCCAATGCTAAGTTTTTTGAAGTTCAAACGATATTTAACTTACATTGTGTGTGAAATGTTGAGTTTCCCCACGGCTGACTGAAGCGCTTTAGAGCGAAATTGGTGAATTTTACAATTTTGCAATTGTAGATTGTGTATCAATGATTTTTGGGCAAACGCTTCTCCTTCAATGAGATGAAAGGAGCAATCTTTGGCCGTGATCAGGCTATAGGTGATGGCTGAGAAGGCAGCGGTCCGTATCGCACGCACCACCACTGAATCCATGAGGACTTCAGCTGCCGATGAGCCGAACGTGTTCGCCGGGAACTCTGGCGCCGTTAGGTTTCTCAATTCAATCTGAAATAGACATTTCACCACAATTATTAACTGTGCTTTCATCTTTACATGAAATGATGTATGTACAGTAGATAGTTTTACGAATCGTTTTCGAAGTTTTCGCGCGTACTGTTCATTGAAATAAAAAGCTGATTAAAACACGCATAGTAAACCCACACTTATGTAGTAATATAATAGTATAGAAATAGAGGTTTAGTCTGTGTGTTTTTAAGGTTTTTAAGATTTTCCCGATGTTTCGGCACCTTTCCAGGGGCCGATTAAAGAAGATTTAAACGATAAAACAATAACATTTGCATCTATAACATAATAATAATTCAATGCAGGTAGAGTTTGGTGCAGTATGTAATGCACAAGTCAACAAAACTCGATAGCCAACATTAAATGGTTTAGCTTAGCAAATCGTTCGCTTTGCACACAAAAAAATTCGCAGTGCCAAACTTATTTATTAGTAAGTATATTTGTCTAGAAAATGTATTACTGACCGACATGCCAGGACCATGTTCTCCTACGTTTGCGGCTGTTCGATCCAACGTAAAGGAATCTGCACTCAGCATCAGGGTTTGAACGTTGATGATGCTCATTTTCAGGAGCCAGGAGAAAGCATCACCCTCCATGGACACGTAATCGCAATCCCTAATTGTAACCGTCAGCGGACCTGAAATAAACACAAGTACTTTTTGCAATTATTTGCCCTTGGTGCTTCTACGAAACATTTAACACATAATACGAAACAAAACGCATAGAACTAAACTAAAGGGTATAAATACGGGGTTGAATTATTGCATTATAACTGGAGGGTAAGAACTTGAAATAATGGAGATAGCTCACTCCAAGGAAACATTCCTTGATTTGTGAAATCAAACCAAACTGCATTCGAAGATTTTTAAAATAAAAGAGATCGGATAAAATTCGAAAATATCTTATATCAATCGATTGGGTAACAAATAAGATTATAGGAAAAATATAGGAAAAATGTGATAGTAAAAAAAAACCACGAGCCCTATAAGTAGCTTTCAGGCGGGAAATAAGATTATGTATTAAACATGATAAATTAAATGAAAGGAAATTAATGAAAGACATCATGCATTCGATGTCGAGTCGAGTCGATGTGTACTATTGTATGGAAAAGGTCTGTTTTAAAAATATTGATCTGAATGCAGTTTTGTTTATTGTAAAAAAAACGAATGGTTTATTTTTGCTTTCTTCAATATTTCGAGTACTTTCTCTCCAGATAACATGAAATAATTCCACTACATGCTTCGATCAAGACCACATGTAAAGAAAAATAAACATAAAAACGCAATCAGAAACTTGACCGCGAGTCATACATTTTTTGGAAACTTTTAATTAAGCATTTGACGAAACAATATCTGAATAAATATTGTTAATCGATTTTTAAAATACTTCTTGAACTAATAATGTTTCATAAAACTAGTAGGTAAGTATGTTTTTTCTATGTGACATTGAAAAAGAATTAAGGCCATGCGAACAAATCATTATAATGAAATGACAAACATAGGTAATAAAATTAGTAATAAGTATAATCAAGAATAAGCTTAAAATAGTTCTTTCATCATTTTTCGTTTATGTTTAGATACAAAATAATGCAAAAGTGTAGTAAGGACACAAAATATCTAGTAACTATTTAAAAGTTTATTCTTAAAAAGTTAATTACAACTATTTACTGACGTGAAATTTGAGTTCCGTTATTGGTAAGACCTGTGACAAGGGAACATAAAAAACAAGTAAGTTTTTGTGCAACAAACAAAGAATCATCATTGCCTTGCTGTACCTTTGAGATAAAAATTAAAAGTTTAAACATAACATCGGTATTGTGTTGTTAAACTAATAACCTTCCGGCGCGAACACTCGCCTATTGTCTAAGACACATTCACGCTTTTGTGGTGCACTCTCGCCTTGTGAAGCCGTGACTCATTATCCTGCGTGAGGAACACGAATGCCAAGTCGGGGAAACGAGTATTTTTAGATGGCGATCTGTGGACGGACGTCGTGAGACCAGCTACCGGCTTCAGACGTATCTTCTATTTCGTACTTTTACCTATAAAGTTAGGTATGTACCTTATGACATTACCATCGTCTTATGTGTGCTCGCTTGTTATTTTCCAATGGCATTCCACATTCAATAAATACGTTAAGATGCATGTTAAATATTCGCCTTCAAATGTGGTGCAAACTTCGAGTGTATAGATAGATAAACTCGACATGTGGCATTGTGTTTATTGTCTCACTGAGTTTGTCATCTGCAAATGCTGCTTCTATTTTAATTTAAAATATAAATATGAATTAATTTCTTACAATTACTCATGTCAAGAAGCCTTTGTCCATTGCGTTATTATTATCGCCGGGATATTTTATTGGTTGGTGCAGCTGCTTTGCGATGTTTTTACTCACAGGTAGATTTCTCGTCTGTACAGTGTACGCTAGTAGATGCATTGTATAATCAAATAATTATATTTACTAAGTGCTACCTTTCATATTTCATAGTAATTGAAAGCTAGTAACTTCTCGGAAGTAGTTTCGATAGTGGTTGTTCAGTGTTGGCTATTTTTTGCTTGTCACTAGCGTCGGGAGACGGGGCGTGCGTCATCGGTGCAGTCGTCCACATGTGCCGGTGTCTGCCACTTGTGACACCATTATTATTTCTTCAATAATGGTTACTAGGGATGCTACGATACCGATACGATAATCTTATATCGGCATTATCGTAATTTCTTACGATCTTTTTTTATCTTAAGCATTACGATACGATATGTACGATTCATACTTCTGCGTATTTTTTACAGTTTCGAGTGAAACAAAATTGTGTTTTCTCAATAAAAATTTGCCTGTAATAAACTACGGCTCTAATTAGATGATTACAAAATTGTTAAAGTTTACAAATAAATTTTACTTTTTTTAATAAATGGACTTGCCATGGACCTTTAAAAAAAAGCAACGTTAATATAAAATAAATAAATAACTTAATCAAAATTATGTCATTTATTTTTGTTTTACTTAGTCTTAATATTGATATAAAAACATGTAATTCAACAAAGCTTCAAATAAATTCAACAAAATGCTATCAAAAACAAATCTTAATGCATTCGTATCGTAATTCGATATCGTATTGGTCCATTACGATGTACCTATTCGTCTTTCGTATTGGTATCGTAATAGCTGTATCGTTGCATCCCTATTAGTAACATTCAAACTATCATATATTATTTAAAATATTTTTTTCTTTATATTTTGTAGTTAGGCTTTAATAATTTTCATAGCAAGCACTCGTCTTTATTTTTTAGGTCAATCTTTAAATTTTGATAGATATCACAATTTCTAAACACCACAGGTAAATAATAAATAAATAAGTAATAAGCGATGCACTAAAAGTTGTAGCTATGCATGCGTCGCAATCTGTATCTGATGTTTACATGTGTACATCTAGTGTAGTTGTCGTTGCGTTTATCAATGGTTGGTCGCGAGGCGGTCGCGGTCGCGCCGCCGATGCCGGCCCACAGCTGGCATGCGGGCCCGCTGCCTCCCCGCGGCCTGCTCTCGACTCGAGCTATGCCCATGTAGTACAATCAACACCCACTTCTAACTAAATAGTCGCACTACAAAAACAGCTTTAATGACCTAAGCAATAAGAGCGCGATCAAGAACAGCAGTTTTAATATGGTGCGCTATCGAGAATACCTTCAATGTATAATGGAATCTACTCTTCTATTAAATTCCGATAACTCTCCTCATATCAACCAAGACTAACAATACCCGTATTTGTTATGAAATCGTTTAATTTATTGTCGGATTATTTAAAAGTTAGAACTCATGAACTTCGAGTAAATATACTATTCTTTTTGTAGTCTTGTTGTGTTTGAACTTAATTTTTTAATTTGTTTATTTTTGGATAAGTAATAATCGTAATGCGGTTTACTGAATACATACCTACTAAGTTTGAACTATGTAGACCATTTTCGGAATAAAGTGGCTGTTACATACGGACGAACGGACAGACAGACATGATGAATCTATAAGGATTCCGTTTTTATCCGACTTCAAAAAGCGGAGGAGGTTCTCAAGTCGTCTGATTTTATCAAAAAAGAAAAAAACTCACTTCCCAAAAACACGTAAAAACCGTAAACGGTGTCAAGCTGAAAGTAAATGTATACCTACTTAGTGAAACAATTATACGCAATAGCTCATGCGCTATCAAATACATAACATAATACATAATGTGGCTTGGCACCGACTTCAGAGTCTTCAGACAGATCAGTAAGTTCAAAGATTAATTAGAAAAATCCCGCACTTTCGTCCTTTGAATTGAATGATTCTATTTATTTTTATTTTTTCGTGTTTTTGGAAAGTGAGTTTTTGTTTGCAGTTTTTTTTCAAGGCGTTTTTTTTTGCCTTTCAGTTCAAGCTCTCATTGCAGTTGAGGGAAGTTTTAATATTAAGTATTCTCTTAGCATGGTATCCCGACTGCAATGAAAGCTTGTTTTTACTTTTTAGTTCGATTTTGGCAGTAGTGTTTTTTTTATTTCTTTCAGTGATTATGTATGCAACTAATACATTTTTGAAATGCACTCGTCAAGACCTTATATTAGATACCCATATTGCTTTAGTTAAAGATTTTTTTAAATTTTAATGGCGTACGTCCGCGATATTGAATATTTAAAAAATATATACATACAGCCAGTGTTAGTCGGGGTGATATTTAACGTTTCTAATTTATACTTTATCTTTAGGGCATTCAAAAGTAATGGTGGAATAAAGAAACTGACATACATATATAACACACATTAACCCTAAACACAATACACTCCGTTTTTGGGCAGTCGTGTAAAAATCACATATGAATCTTTCTATAATACCTACAACGAAGTCGAAGTAAATACTAAGTAAAAGTTCATTTTTTATGTTGCATTTTTAATTGAAATATTTTATTTCGATAGGTACGCATCAAGTAAGTAATTAAATAGGGAAGTATCGAGACAGAAATATGGTTTTAATAAAAGTTACGTTTATTCCTTTTTTAAATTCACGTTCACAATACATTTCACCTTTTTTATTTTATCTCTGTTTGGCTTCTTTTTATTAATTAAAAATTCAGATGGAACGAATTTAGTTCAGAACTTTAGGTTACAGTGCTAGGAAACGAACGGTATTTTCATTCGACTTGTGACCCAATTTCAGATCCGAATTCCGAAAATAATGTGACAAATTCTAGCTGCTATGGTGCCTTGTGAAATACAATCCGTGTTTTATATTCGACATCTGACAACTCATTCGAGACACTTGATTTTGATGAAAATTTTAAAGGGCTGACAGTTTTTTATTTCTGGACTATTTACCTAGTACTTTTCATACAGGGTGATCCTTTCTATCCAAGTATTCAGCGTACTTATAGAAATTGCACTCGGTACTTCTATTATTACTTCAAATAACATAATAAACGGAGTCCACTAGTCGAAATTGAACGACGACGACCCGATAATCGGGCCCATCCGGCGGCCGGCCAGACGGACCGCCAACCAACACAACCGGTTATTGACGAGTAATACCGAGATACATCTACATCGCTGCTTTACCAACCTATCAGCTGACAGACGGCCCTGTTACACCGACCATCTGCATATCGTAATGCGAAGGCGTCAGAGTAACCGCTACATATGACGTCACAAAGCTCTTCTCTCTGGGTGCATCGAACGTAATAGCTCTGAATAACAAAAATTACTATGCGCACGTATCTACTACGAATAGCGGATATAGTCACAGTTACACTAAAATTATGATACAGGCAACACGGTACGCGTACAAATTCTAGTTTTCGACTTTTTGTGAGTGAGGAGTGATACTGCGATATCGTACCCGTATCACGCGCGGTACCTCAGCGACGATGCCGTGCTGCCGGCCAACGGGCTTCTGTTTGACTTCCATATTAGTACAGCGTGTATCTATCTATTACCAAATCACGGATGGCGTACATTAGTGGAATGAATTACCAATCGACAAAATCTATCAAAGCTTTCGGCAGGTAGGTAGGCAGTCATTTGTTGTAGTAATGTCTAACGCTATAAGCTTATGCAACAATTCAATAGTAAAAAATTGGGTAAATACAAAATCGATCAGCTAGAAACAGTAAATCGCACAGCATTTAGTCAATTCACATAACTGCCGCCAGCGAAAATATGGACTGCATAATTAAGAGATACGAGCGGTATATTGCGTTGCGTAATGTAAAGTCGCGAGGCATCTGTCGTCACTCACCTTTGATATTGCTGAACGCTTTCTCTTCGATCCTGACTACGTCGCATCGGTCTATCTCGACGAAGGCGTTGACGAGGTTGAGGTCCAGGGCGGCGCCGCGGCGCAGCACCACGAGCCGCGCGCCGGACAGGCGCACGCGCCGCAGGTCCCGCAGCCGCGACAGCGACCCGGCGCCCAGCATCAGCGCCTCGCACCCCGTCACCAACAAATCCGAAGTCATGTCCGGCAAATCCCCTTCGAATATGTCCAGTTTCTGAAACAATTATTCAATAACGTTCAAAGACACGTAACAATAGAATTATAATACGCCCCTATCTAGATCCACTGCTCATTACTCATTCACAGCGTTCAGTCTGTTGAAATATTTTGCAGTCATCCGTCATTCATGTTATCATAATTTGTAAATGAGTAATATGGAGTATTGTACATTACTTTAATTTTAGGAAACGTTGTTTTTAATTATGACGAGTAAACAATGTGGTTGAACAAAGCTATATTGATATTTGGTTTCTCCTCGTTATATATAAGTTTAAAATTAATAAAATAACTATATTTCAAAGAAAACGACGGCCTAAACAAAGCACGTAAACTTTTGTTGAAAAACATGTTTTGTTTTTCGTTAACCAAAAGATTGTATATGTAGTAGAAACGATAATTTAGAACGGTTATAGGACGCCTTGTGTGGTCTCTTCAAAAAAGAGGGGTTCGTAACCGAACGGATACGGGTAGCTGATTGAATTACGCACGAAGTGGGGAAAGTGAGGATACTGGCGTTGGGCGCCACACACCTAAAACCCGCGATGGTGTGGTCGCGGTCGCCCACTGCTGAGTGCTGATTGTCCTCGCCCGACCGGCTAAAAGTGAGAGCTACTTTCGACCATTGTCCATTCATATTGCGCTTGTTCAAAACTCCACGTTGATCAACTAGAACGCAGTTACTTCCTTTTCGCTGTTGAGTGTTATCTGTGCAGCGTATTGTTTGTTTCTGATAATATTGGCTCCTTGTGACGGGCGCCTGTCGTGCCGCTGTCCGAGCCACGGCCGCCCGCGGCAGATAGCGTTGATGTGCCTCGCATATCACGTCATACAAAGATCTCGTCTTGCGGAAGGCCTAGGCGGAAGGTGGAGGCGTCTCGGAAAAACGTAAATACAATAAAAGTTAGGTATGTCATTATATGATGAAGAATGATTTTGAATATTCTTTTATAATGTGTTTGCTTTTAATAATATTATCTCTTTTTTACAAATCGATTTATGTGGATAGTTTTATGTATTCCTCTTTCAGGATTAACGTCTGATTCTCGTGGCTTGTTTTAAAGTCAGACAAAGTACAAAACGAAAACGTTGAGATGACACGTCCGCTCTCACATGCGCGCCAAATAAAAATAAACACATACATACCGACTCCGGTTCGGTCGCTCTCACGTCCAACTGATTCCCTGCCGATGCAACTATAATGTTATATCGACATAACATACTTTGTAATTATTTGATAATCAATCCACTGAGAAAACATGTTTAAATTTCAGATTTAACAGACAGACTCAACAACGATAACAATTAAGGCAGTAATTTTCCAATCAAGATCAAGTGCTTCACGATGCTGCACTGATTTTGTGACTGGGATCAACGTTTCTATAGAGACATCGCACGCTTTATCAGTATAATGAAGCTGTTGATACTCGTAAAATGTACATAATTTGAACCCCAACGTTATCTGGGATGGACAGTTATTAACAATAGTTTACGCTTTGAATACATTTTGTACGGGTCTTATAATTATAACATTAAACTGGTTTTGTTACTGAGTGTGAGTGCATATAAAGTCACGTGTATCGGTAGGTAGTTAGTTGCGTACTCAGCTCTCTGGCTGACTCAGAGATCACAGTTTGGTTTTGCAACAACGGGAGTCGGCAGCCTTTTGCGGTGTGCTCGGTACATTTCGAGGAACTTTACAACATAAACTCTTTAAATGCTACCTGCCCACTTTTTGTATCAGCTCGTCTTTAAATGTCAAAAGTTCTTTTTATTTTATACATATTCCAATATTTAGGTACTTAACGCTATTGTTTCACGACCAGATTTCCGGAGAAATCAATTTATCAGGCCGTCAGTGGCACTTAATAGGTTAGGCAGTGTCTAAATGCTTCTGGATTGCGAAATAAATGGTTTAAATTAAGTGGACATTATTGCGTGTAAAACCAGTTCCGTGGCTGACCTAAAAGGGTTGGTTCTCGGCCTTATGTAGGCTGGTTGATTGCTGTACTTTGTTCAGTAATCAGCAACGAAACCGTTTAAGATTTTTTGACTTTATTTCACGATTGCGAATGGGGATCAATATAATATGCTATTCCTTCCTAACTTATTTTAGTTTTGCATTTATTAGGGCAATTTTGCCAAGAAATTGTAGAACTTGAGGGCCTACTCTGAAATGCAAAACCCGAAACTTCGGTGTACCCGTCCCTCTCACTCTCCAGTCGTAACAGAATCGACTGGGATCGAAAAGGGACGGGGCTAAAAAGTTTCAGATTTTGTGTTTCAGAGCACGGCTCCAGGATCGGTCGTCGGAAGCGCTGAAAGCTGTAAGTAGAAAAATAAATACTTCAAATGCAAGTTAGCATTCGAATCTGATTCTAAGGCAAAGTGAAATATTTTTATACCCAATTTTATCCTTATATTTAGTAGTGATACCAGGGTTTGTGCCTAGGAACACTACATTGCCGCGCAGAGATTATTGCTTCGCGTTAGACGGGGCATAAGTCAATAGGAACAATAGATGGGTGCGATCGTGATTGCAATCGGCGCTATTACAATTGATGTCCGATTCGGTTCTGAATTTGCAAATGTTCATACGTAGAGACAAACTGTATTTTAAATATTATGGATGGAGCCACCGTTAGATAAATTAAGCCGCACCCACCCAGATAATACGTCAAAAGACAATTTTCAACATAAAATCCAAAATGGAATGTGAAATTATTCATTTCATTTTTAAACATTCGTTTAGTAGGTATTATTTATAGTTTCGCATTCGTTGTTTTCTGTTTCCTTAAGGTTGACTGGCAGAGAATACTCTTAGTATTTAGTCCGCCTTGTATGCCTACTTCAGTATTTTGTACATACATTTACGGATTTATCATTAACAAAATTTTCAATAGGTAAACCCCCAGATAAATGGAATTTAACAGGTTGGTAATCAGATGAAATTCACATTATATATGATTTGAATGTTATTATTTAAATTATATATATATCGGCGCCGTTTATTTGATACTAGTGCTCGGCGACGTTGTCCACGTAAGATATAAGTAGATATTCAATATTGATGCAAAAAGTTATTTAAAAAACTATAATTTGATTTTATACACGGCGATTAAATAAAAGGACTTTTAATAAATAGTAGGAAATAATAGGCGCTGCCCGCGACTTCGTCCGCGAGTAATTTTGTTATACCGCTTCATTTCTTGTGACTTTATCATTGTGTCTGTGACGAGAAAGGCAAACACTAGTGAAGGATATTATTTTTTGTCCATATCGCCTTATATCAAATCAAATATTTTATTTCTTTACATTTTGACAAAAGCGTTTACTTCTGCAATACATGAGTGTTTTGGTCGATGTTTGTCTAAAGCAAATCTACCGAAAACATATTACGTGTGTTCGTGTCCTCACCTATTCACATCAATAGCCAACTCTGCTCTTGAGATCAATGATGGGTGACAAACCTTCGCATTCGTTTAAAAGTTTAAAATAATTTTGTTCGGGCGAGCGAGGTGAAAGTCTTTTGGAAATTCAGCTAGTCGCAATTATAATCTTTACAAAGCAGTAAGTGAGGATATAAACACTAGAAATTGATGCATCCATTGATTACATAATTATTTAATGAATGTGTAAGTCAATCCATTTCATAGAAAATAGGCATAGCTGAGTTTAGTTGCCTTGAAATTTCTGATGATTAAAACCGGTGGTGTAACGTACCCATCCAAAATTGGCTTATCTCTTACTAAATATAGAATACTAGCTTTCCGCTTTTCGCCGCGTGGAGTACATGACGTTATCCCGCGGGAACGTGAAATTTTTTCGGGTTAAAAATTAACCTATGTTCCTTTCCAGGCTACAGTATCTGTGTCATAAGTTTTAGCCAAATCTGTTCAGCCGTTTTGGCGTGATTGAGTAAAAACATTCAAACATCCAAACATCTAAGCTTTCACATTTATAATATTAGTAGGATACTAGGATTGGGATTGGGACCAGCCGTAAATGGAGGAGATCTCTACTCTACCTGTAACTTACATTCTGTTTAGAAAAATCATATTTCCTTACGGAAAATTTCATGCTAATTGCCAAGTAAACGCTGCTGGCTTACAACTGTAATTTGTATTCAGAGCAGCTATTTTTGTTTTACTAAAATAGCAAAATTCCCAAAAGTATTTGTGGCTGAAAATATAGACCTGATATTGCTAATTGTAAACGATACTAAACTGAAACATTTCTATTTTGGAGTTGACCTAATAATGCATGGTAGTTTAAATGGTAGTTACAATGCATGGTAGTTTAGCTAGCTCGCCTGATGTACAAAAATATCAAAAAATAAGCGATTATCACTAAATATTATCAAAATTCATCGTAACCACCACGTTGACTAACAAATCACTAATTGTTTATCTTTTTTAGGGTTCCCTACCCAAAGAGTAAAAACGGGACCCTATTACTAAGACTCCACTGCCCGTCTGTCTGTCTGTCACCAACCAGGCTGTATCTCATGAACCGTAATAGCTAGACAGTTGAAATTACTACACTCGCGTGCAATGAAATCGACCCACTGAACTTTTTTCATACAAACATGCTCACTTTAGCGTCTCATAGATAGGAAACTATTTGCATCTGCGCAATGATTTTTACGTCGATAAAAAGGCAAAACGCCAAATTGTTGAATTACACATTCAAAAATCTTCAAACTGTCTTCAATTTTGCGAAAAAGAAAAAACAATAAACCGAAGTCATGTCTCCATACAAAGATTTTTGAATGTGTAATTAAAAAATTTGGCGTTTTGCCTTTTCATCGCCGTAAAAATCATTGCGCAGATGCAAATAGTTTCCTATCTATGAGACGCTAAAGTGAGCACGTTTGTATGAAAAAAGTTCAGTGAGTCGATTTCATTGCACGCAAGTGTATAAATAATAAATAGTTCACAGATTATGTATTTCTGTTGCCGCTATAATAACAAATAAGTACTAAAAACAGAATAAAATCAATATTTAAGCTCTCATAAAAGAAACGTGATTTTACCGATTTTTGCTGTATATTAATAACAGCACTACAGACTACAGACTACACTACAGACGCTTGAATTCACAGAATATTTAGTTGTTTATTCACTTTGGCACGGAACCCTTCGTGCGCGAGTCCGACTCTCACTTTGCTGGTTTTTTACTTGTTCACTTCAAAGTTGTAAAGAGATATCAAATAATTTAAATTCCATGAGGATTTCTTTTTGTATCAAAACGTGCCAAAGAGAGTTATTAATAAATTAAACAATGAGTGATTTTCGTAACATGCAGTTTAGTATCATACACACCTTTTACGAAACTGTTGAAGACCAGATACCGCAACGATATTTACGACGCCCCGCTCCAATTTAATATTAGACTTTATTCCGGGAATATGGATAGACATGAATGGAGCGACGTTCATTCTGAAATAACTTATCCGTTTGTCGAAAAAGTTCGTCCCGCTAATTCCAATGTGTTATTGGTAGTTTCGTTAGTGCGACCGTAGGGAGAAACGGAAAAGAACCAATGACAAAACTATAGTCATAGTCAAAGTTACTTTTACTATGCTATAGTCTGCTGTACCTACATGAGTACAGTGTAAACGCTGGAGTAGCACGCTAGACTGGAGTGCTACAAACAACGGAAAAATTGTCATTTTTTAACTTAATACATTTTCATGCTGCTTACTACCGACAGTCCATTTATACACGATTTTAAGCGAATTATTCCACTATTACTTTTGAATGCCTTAACGGATTTTAATGTATGAGGTATGTGTCACCCCGAATAACACTGGCTACTTATATTTTTTTAATAAGTATTATGGCAGACGTGTGGCGACATAAAAAAAATTCTTCAATTATAGCAATAAAAGTGTCAAATTACATTTCAAAAATAACTATATACTTACCTAATTTGTATTCATAACCACTAAAAGGAATAAAATAAAAAATTATAATTTAAAATTATAAAACACGACTGCCAAAATCGAACTAAAAAGTAAAAAAACAAGCTCTTATGCAGTCGGGGGACCTTTTAATTTTAAGTATTCCACAGCCTGGTACCTCGACTGCAATTAAGAGCTTGTTTTTTGTTTTTTTTACTTTTCAGTTAAATTTTGGCAATAGTGTTTTTATATTTTTACACGACTGCCCGAAAGAGTGTAATGTGTTTATATTATTCCTTCCTGATCAGAAGGTCTAAGTAGCTAAATGTCCAACAGCGCGAAACGTCTGATGAGCAGTAAGTCTAATTAGCAGAATGTCTTTGTAGCAAAACGTCCAACTATCAAATGGTCTGTATAGCAGAACATCTATTTAGCAAATCGTCACATTATCAAAATGTCTGGATACTCAGGCACAAAATTCAACACACAAATTACATCGGGAGGGAAACGGACACGGAATTATAATATGTACGTACATACCTACAGATTCTTTGGTCTATGTAGCTTAAATCATATCTTTTGATGGTGGCTGACAATTTATTGTCAAGAATGCTATTTGATTAGCATTACATAAAGCTCTTACAAAAAAAGCGCTTTGGCAAGATCGCAAATACAAGAATATGTTATTTGAAGGAAATAAAAGAAGGAAGATCGATTTAATGTTTAATGCCAAATACAAAAGAGCTGCAAAAGTTTGAGGGCCAAAAAGATAGTCCCTTTGAATTTTTGATACACCTTGGTCATATCATAAGAATAAGTAAATAAATGCAGGGGAATTTACGCGCCTAATATCGTAATAATATTTATGGCGCTACTAGCTTTTTAATCCAGATTTTGTTTTTCTCAAATAAATGTAATGTAATTTACAAATGACTTTTCCTTTTTATCATGAGTGTACACATTTCACAAATGACTTTTTGCTAAATAGATGTTCTGATATACAGACCATTTGATAGTTGGACGTTTTGCTACATAGACATTCTGCTAATTAGACTTACTGCTCATCAGACGTTTCGCGCTGTTGGACATTTAGCTACTTATACCTTCTGATCAGGAAGGATATTATTAATGGCATCTAATTTTGCGAGTGTGGATCCTCCACAACTTCTGCTACCTTAACTTTTGTAGCACTCTACTGTACTTTACAACTTATACCGTTTACTGTACTCTACTCTAACATATTTGTTACTAGTTAGGTACTTCTCACAGTGGGTGTGGGAGATTGACAGTAGTTTATGTTCGGAGTGAAAACTCCTCAGTCGGCCGCAAACAATGGTTTGTATCTCCGTTATCATTCATTGTAAAATGTTTTTATTTCTGACGATCCTAATAACTGCGGGCGTGGGTGGGGACGATACACGCGCGATTAAATATAAGTACTTACTCTTATCACTGAATATAAAGACTTCTTTGTCGATGTTGGCTATCGTTAAGATAACGAAATTATAACATCTAGACACTAATGGTACTTATTTGTATGTGCTCGCTTTTACTTTCTGACCTAATATCTTTATCTATTTGCAAACTACCGACCTTGAAAGTTAATATAATACCTACTGGGTGGCGCAAAACTACTGGCACTATAAAAAATACTTATATATTTTTTTATGTGACATCTCCTGTTATTCTAATATTGAAAACTGTGTAGTTAATAAATGTAAAATTCACTTTAAATTAACATGGTCTGATATATACTTACTCCCCAAGAATTCGTAATAATCGTGTCAATGTTTTTACGTAATAATAATTCATCAGTGATAAAAACACAACGTGAATTTCATCGACGATTTAAGATCATCCGATCTGTCCAGACTTCTTTCTTTGGGGTTATTTGAAATCTCTGGTGTATGTGAACAAGCCACAGACTCAAGCAGCCCTAAAAGGAAACATTTATCAAGAAAAGGAACATATCGCAGGAAGTGTTACGGCAAGTTATGGAAAATGTCGTAAATAGGGCTCAAATGTGCGTCAACTCTGGAGGTCACCATTTAAGAGACATCATCTTCAAATCCTAATGAGACGAAATTTCATGGCATAAATATAAATATACAATAAACGAATTCTAGTTATCTAATTTAGAAAAAAAGGTATAGCTGAACCAAATAGTGCCCGTACTTTTGCACCACCCAGTATTTGATAACTAATTTTCAAAATAAGTCGGTAATGTTATGCAAGCATAAAACTAACAAAGCTTCCATCTAGTATTTGCAGAGATTAGCGCGTTCAAACAAACTCTTATAAGTTTTATTATTTTGATACACTCGCAATAACAACGTAACATATAGTTGATATTAAAACTAGTAATAATAATATAATCACCATCCAATCAATGCTGTCTTGGTGGGTAAATTCAAATCTAGTCTTAGTAATTGGGAGTTCCACATTTAGTTAAGCACACATTTGGCCACGCAGATAATAAAATTGACTTCCATGAGTTGCGATCAAAGAGGCGAACTAATATATATTACGAATGATGTGATAATTATGATGGTAACTTAGAATGATGAACATGAATGAAATCCTGAAAAATCATGGAAAGTTTGGCCGCTTTAAGGGATGCTTCAAATATGAAGCATCCCGTAAAGCACAAACATAATAATGTTACCTGCTTAAAAGAACATAATAATGTTACCTGCTTACAAGGCTATATGAAAATCAGAATGACGCAGTGACGTCATTAAGTCTTGAACTGAGACATTAACATATTTTCCAAGTAAATGTAACTCAGTTTTCCACAGAGAATATACTGAATGCCTACATTGGTATAGGTAAATTAGAATTACACTGACAAGACAGAAATTATTTTATCAGCCCTCAATTGTTGCTACACCCCACGCACGGGCGGGCGTCTCAAAGTACCTGCTTCCTAATCTTTTGTGTCATGCAATCTATTCTATACAAATAAATAAAATTGTAGTGACTGTTTGTAATATTAATATAACCGGAATAATTAATATTACCAAAATAACATATTTTTAAATTTTTGTCTGTCTGTCTGTCTGATTGTTCCGGCTAATCTCTGACACGGCTGGACCGATTTTGACGGGACTTTCATTGGCAGGTAGCTGATGTAATAAGGAGTAACTTAGGTTACTTTTTATCCCGATATTCCTACGGGAACGAGAACCACGCGGGTGAAACCGCGGGCGGCCGCTAATTTATGAATAAATGTTAATTGTAACGGAGTCAAAGTTTAGAAGCTTTAACTTCCGTTTTAATGAAATTATTCAAACATATTTTTAACTCTAGTTCAATTTAAACCTATCCCATATCCCCATTCAAACTTCCATCCCCTATTCCAGTTCACCTTCTCCAATTTTTTTACGTGACATAATGTAGATTACGTCCAGTACTGCGATCCAATCTCTCTGTACTTACATATCAGCAAAATTAGTGCTGTACCTACTCAAAAAATCGGCCAAGTGCGAGTCGGACTCGCCCATGAAGGGTTCCGTACCCACACTGAACGAACCGGTTACATACACTTAGGAAATAACTTTGTTTTTCATAGTGTTCGTATAAATGACAAAGTTATATTTGCGGTTTTCGAAAATGTGTTATATCTCAAAAACTTGTAAAGCCTACTTAGCTGTGATAGTTTTCCTTTTAACTTCGTCGTATATACAACTTCGTGAATTTTTTCACGTATCCAAAAACAAGCATTTTGCTGGAAGGGGGTGGGGTGGGGACACATGACTCTAACAAAATTTTGCACTTTAAAGTATAACAATTCACAAACGGATGCCTCAATCAAAAAACTGTTTTCATAAACACGCAATATTTTTGAAATTGCTATCCAACGACAGCCCACACTATGGGGTAGACAAGAAAAAAAATCTTCTTCACTTACGTGTAGGGGAGGTATCGAAAAAAAAATATTTTCAATATTTTACTTCACCACTTTGTCGGCGTGATTTATATGTATATTCATACCAAATTACAGCTTTCTAGTACTAAGAGTCTATGAGCTATGCTGGGACAGACAGACGGACAGACGGACATGGCGAAACTATAAGGGTTCCTTGTTGACTACGGAACCCTAAAAATTAAATATTAAAGAAAGAATTGTATTATGTATACTTTTTTCCTTGTTTGACTATGTTAGTGGCGAGTGGCCGCCTCGCCGCGACCCGTTCTGGATGTGTGTAGCTGATGGCCGCAGGAAGCGATCTCTCATTACGGTTTTTTTATGGGTTGTTCGTTGCTCCTGAATAGGGTTACTAACCGTTAACATTTATACTGATTTAAGATTTGTAAAAGTTTTCATCTCTACAAAATAACTAATTTAATTTCAAAATTGTCATCTATTTTTCTATACGTTGACTGTAACAGTTGTTGAACCAACCCCCTGTTCTGTGTAAATGAAAAAGTAGACTTCTTTTGAATTTGGCTGCCATTTGCACTAGTATGTCACAGGGCTGGAAATCTGTATTAGTTTGAAGCCAGGCAGTACAGTTCTCTTTTTAGCTAACACAGAGTCCTTTATGCCTCGTAGACAGTGATTGAAAACTCGAATCCAGTCAGTAACGATGTATGTGGTGTGGATACAGCCCGTTGAGCATTGACTAGACTAGATACTTTTTTGGCTGTTATGGTAACATAGTCTGCTGTGACGTGGCGCTATGATTAACATATCCGTAAACTTAGATTTCTTATTAATCGTTCGAATAAACAGAACGGGTTTCAGACATAAAGTTCCACGGCAAATTACTATCGCGATTTTACTTCAAAACGTTCAGGAAATTGCTTGCAGATAAGATTTTATATTAAATTTTACTATGGCTTGAACTCTTCGAATGAACGAACACTAAATAAGTATTGATGTCTTTGTACAATCAAATAATTTACTTCCTTATCCATTTCGTTGAAATATTGTTCTTGTATAAAGATCTGTTTTAGTAATAGTATTAAAATGTCCATACCTATTATTTGTCACATAGATAAGTTCTTATGGTGATAGTTTGCTGTACGATGTTGAACCTTAAAAGGTTTGGAAATATGTACGTCAAAATCGGTGTTTAATCCAGATTTTAAACGTAGAGAGATGAGATTTTATTTTGACCGACTCGCGCTGACTTATTTTAGTTTCGTTTATGGTTGTGTTTTAGATTGTTCTTTGATTAGAATTAATCGGTTTCCGGTGGCCGGCCTTAGCACTTCTCTGGCTATTGTTGTTATGGTCTTATGCACGGTGAATAAGCATTAAGACCCTTCATTAATATTGAGATCATGTTTGGTTGGTATACATAATACATTATTTATTTATTACGTGTTAATTGATACATGATATTTACATCTATCCATTTTAGAATCCTGGAATAAGTATTAGGGATAGGGAAATACTTTAAATTTTTTTCTTTCTTGATTAGAATTAGAGATTACTAGCTTTCCGCCCGCGGCTTTGCCCGTGTGGACTACACGACGTTATCCCGCGGGAGTGTGATATTTTCCGGGATAAAAAGTAGCCTATGTTCCTCTCCAGGCTATAAAGTATCTGTGTCCCTTTTAGCCAAATCCGTTCAGCTGTTTTGGCGTGATTGAGTAACAATCATTCAAACATCTAAATTATCACATTTAATACTAGTTCCTAGCACTAGTAGAATTTGGTTCAATTTACTGTTCTTCAAATCCCGTTTTAAAGACTGACTTATGCTAATTAATCGAATCTTATCCTATTTTGACGGGAAAATTTTGAAGGCTATATTGATGGCATCTGCTTATTTATAATTATTATTTAATTTATTTTTCGGAAGACCAACAGCAAAATTACAGTGGCAAAGGTTAGACACATTACAACAATAAGCCAATAAAGAGGTCTTCTTCTTCTTCTCTATTGACTATCGACTTCTTCACTTATAATATTTTTCTATTCTGCAACCTAAAAATCTGAGCGAACGAGTCATCTTTTTCATCACTCATATGTTTGAACAACTGGTGAAGTGATTATAGGTTTGTGCCGAGCGGTGGCTGCGCTGCCCACCCGGCGGCATGTGGGTCATTGACGCTCACTCAAATTTTCATATATTGTTTTTTTTATCCAAATCTGACCAATTTCCTTTTTTAAAATGGTTAAAGTACTAACTGTGGGACAAGTAGCATCATGACTGTGTGAGATTATATACATAATCATTGCTAAATTAAGATTCTACACCATGTATTTCAAAGCTTTCAGATCAAACTTAGTTTGCTAACAGGGATAAAATAAATAAAAAACAGAATACCTTCAACAATGACTAAAATTTATTAAATATTATTTATCGTTTTATTTTGTTGTTATATTGTTTATTATAAAAGTGTTCCTTCAATAACTCTCAACGTATTAACAAATTAGGAACCTCCGATACATATTAACATAACTTTATTTCGTAATATTGCTAATAGGTGACAATAATCATAACTATTCATCAGGAACAAAACAGTATAAAAGTACTTAGCTTTTCAAGACCTCTCAGCTTGGCTGCTCACACGAGACTGTTCACAAATTATCATACTATCCCCCCAGAGGGATCTAAAAAGGTGGGGCTGTCCCGCCATTCGTCTAAGCCAATTAAAATTTGGCAGTAGTCACACAACTCTGCCACAGATGGCGCCAAACGAACAAATCAGTACTTTCATTAAGATTAATTTATAAATAAAGTTAGCTTTTTGTACAAAGCTTTGTGTAATATCAACAACATTATTTATGATTAATTTATCAAGCAAATAACAGGTTTTCTATTTGATTCATGACAGTAATATTAAATGGAAATGTGATTGTCTTTGATTATCTTTAAACAGATAGTCAAATCGTATCTTTTATCTTTTGAAACATTGAAATAATAATGTTTTAAACATTATTTAAGGAATAAATATAAATCATACGAACGATTAATACACCAATAATTAATCAAAATATCTAACACGGCCATACTGACAAAAACTTCGTTCTCGAAGTTTACATAATAATAGCTCAACATGTCAAATACGATTGTCAAACAATCGTTTACTGGGATTAAATAACTTACGCTTTTGTGTCACATTTACATTTGTTTAAAAGAAATATTTTTTTGTTTTTTTTCTGACATTTTCTGACAAGTCGAAGTCACGAACGACCTTCACTGTTTAGGTACCTACTTATTTATTTTTTGTCGAACTTTTTTTTTATTTTTTTTTACCGTAGTCGAGATACCTACGTTTTGACATTTAGTATTATTTCACAGTTTAGATTTATTTAGAATAAATTAGATTAAGGATTGTTTTATCACAAAGCAAAAACTACTGACTCGACCACCAGTTCACAAATTGGGAGGCCCTTCGAAGAAAGAACTGGCAAGAAAACTCACGAAGGGTAGACTGACCTCCGCGTTTTAATTTCTATTTATAAGTAGAATAAACCGTATCTTTAAGTCTTCAATTGTAATTTTAGACAGCAATTATAGCAGAAACACAAACTGACCACGATTGTTGTCATGTGTGATTATTATATTAAAGTGGCACAATGTTACTAAATTACTATTAAACAATTGTAGAGATGCTTTTCTTTTGAAATTTAAAGAACAAGATGCCAGTTAGTGTAAGAAACAAATTGAAATCATTTGAATAATCTATCACGGCCAGACTGACCTGTACTTTGCTCTCAAAGGACATATTTCTACCATATCTTCTAACCATTATAACCAATAATCATATTCTTACATAGTCATTGTCATTATTCGTCATCATATTCATTATCATCATTCATCATAATAGCCTCTGGCCTTGACATACCAGACCTATCACCTGCTGCACATGAATTTCGGAAAGGTATCAGGGCAGTGACCGACCAGCAGTTCATAACTCAAAATAGCCTCTGGCCTTGACATACCAGACCTATCACCTGCTGCGCATGAATTTCGGAAAGGTATCAGGGCAGTGACCGACCAGCAGTTTAGTCATACGTCATCATAGTCTCCGGCCTTGACATACCAGCCCTATCACCTGCTGCACATGAATCTCAGGAGAAGGTATCAGGGCGGGACCGACCAGCAGTAAATAAAAATCTGATTATTGTCAACCTTTCTCATTAAATTATTTCAGGTTGTCTTTCATTTAATCATTTCAGTTGGTTTCCCATTCAATTATTTCAGTTTGTATCTCATTTAATGATTTCAGTTTGCTTCTCATTTAATTATTTAATTTGTTACTCATTTAATTATTTCAGATTGATTCTAATTAAATTATTTTACTTAATTTGTTTCCTTAATGGTTCATGTGTTATAATTTAATTTATACTTTATACCAGTAAATATTTCTTACTCTCTGTATTTAATTCTCCCACACTCTTATTCCATTCAACTTTATAATACTGAAATATTTTAGGCAATTAAACTTTACATGTAAATGAATTTGTAAAGTGTGTACTACAAACGAGATTATAAGTACCTCATGATAACAATCTATCACAATCAGATATTATAACAATAATAATCTATAACAGCCAATAATGTCGTACAATCAATTATTAACTTGGAAACGTTCACTTTTATTATATTGCCTGGACTATTTAATCCTTACCTCATTTAAACTTTCGTAATAGTAACAATAGTATACACTTTAATTCGCGTGTTAAAAACAGACTCAAATTAAAATTTTCACATTTGGTATTCTTAAAATGTTATATTTTGTTAACTTAATCATTCAATATTCAAATTTCACCAACAGTGAAACACGCTAGGCATCTCAAAATATTCTCTGTCATAATAAACATTCTGAATCAAATCTAATTAAGAATCCAAAGATATCTTAAGGCATATCGATTAAAACAATCAGTTTAAGTATTGTATGAGAGATAATAATGTTTACCAATTTTCTCTTTAAATCCGCTCGGCTAGTCTGACATTACTTAATACATCAATTACAAGGATGAGTTTAAAGATTAATCAAATACTTTTTGATTGTTTTTTGTAAGACTGCAAAGTTACTTAAAACAATTTGAAGGTTTGCTCTCAATTTCCATGGGATCCCTTCATCAAATCCTGACTTAGTGACCGTGGGACCATTTTAGGAGTATACAATACAGGGTTATTTGTAAAACACCAACAATCTCGCCGAGTAACAACGAACCTATATACTAATTTTATAAAAAAACAATTTAAAAAATCAGTCTACCATACAAATCTGTCACGCTACCTTTGGCTATCTGATCCATTGCTCTCCCAATGAGCTACCGAGATACTTACGAGCTACGAGGCTCGGTAGTTATGAGACTACTTTTAACACCACCAGAAGGAAAGCGTCGTTTTATCAATCAAAGGGATATCCTCGCATTTCATTCGATTCGATTTTGATACATAATAATCATAAGAAAATAATCTTTAGGATAGTACTGAAAATACGAATAGAATAATATTTTTTATGAAAACTTGAAACACTTATGAACCTAGTAAATAAGACGTAAAGATTAGGCCGGTAGATGACAATATTAGTACTTAATATACTTAATATTACTTTAATGCCACTATCAGGGTTTTACATAGTATTTCGGATTTATCTAAATTTATTTATCAAAATCTAATCAATTACGTAAAAACGGGAAAAAAAATTAAAAGATTAACCCTTTCCTAACAGTAGTAGAACATCAATCCCAAGAAAACTTACCATTTCTTTTTGAATAATCTTGATAGTTCTTTTTTTATTTAAGTACGTAAGTAGCAAGATTTAAAAAAAATATTTTTTGTTTCTCATATCATATCTACCTATGATAGGTAGGTGACTACTTTGATAATTGTGAAAAAGGGCGAGATTCTTACAAATAGCATACATTTCAGATTGTAGTAACATTTCAATATCTTAAAGACTACCTATTTGTTATTGTTTTGATAAATGGTATATTGGTGTTGCTCAGTGCAACATAAAAAAGAAACTACTAGACCGATTTCGAAAATTCCTCCACTATTAGAAAGCTACATTCTTCCCGAGTGACTTAGGCTATCCCGATATTCCCACTGGAACGGATACCACGCGGGTGAAACCGCGAGGATCCGCTAGTTTCATATAACTGCATACTAGTATTATCAGGAACTAGCTAGCTTCCCTTCTCTACCATTCAATCTTCAGACAATGCAGAATAGTTTAAAAAGTAAATAACACAATAAAACACATTCATAAACAATAATAAAACGCCAAATTATTAAATTTGTAGTCATTCTGATAAAACTATATTTACAAAATGTACACAGCATTCACCAGTACATTTTCCAAGTCCAATATCAAATTTATGTAATATCATTGCAAAGTCCCATTCTACTGTATTTGCCATACATCCTTCAGAACAGCGCACAACGTTGCAATAGACTAATGCTGTTGGATGGATTTCGAACTTTTTACCGGAATAAAACAGCAATGGCTTTTGATGGTAACGATCGTCAAAGTATGAAGCGGCAATTTAGTTTATTTTTTATTTTTTTTTAGGTATTTCCTGAGCACTATAAGCATGTGTACATCATAAGTAACTCCAGAAAAAAATAACGCATCGTTTGATGCAATCTTTTTTCCTGTAAAATTGCAATTTGTCCATTGCAGCCCCACTCCAGGCACCCATCGACATGTATTGTATCCAACTATTTACGGACTTATAGACTTGCAGACTTGTGGACTTATGGGCTTACAGACTTATGGACTTGAATTTTTAACTTTGTTACTTTACACAAAACGCTTGGCCATTCCGAAGAATCACCAAAAATAGTAGGTAGGTACTTTGATTTGAAAATACTCTATTCTATTTGGAATACCAATCAACGTTTAAGCGAATAAACTTCACCATTATACCTTTCAAAGCGGCCCGTTTTATCATGAGAAGTTAAATTTACATCGACATTAGAGTGATTATAATATAATGGAGTATCATTTCTAATTATGTACACCTCTGCCTACCAGAAACAAGTCCTAAAGATCCAATAGATATGAAAGAATCATTGAAACCTATTGAAACTAATGTGGAGAAAAAAACTAACACAAGGACAAGATAATGACTTTCGATTAATTAACACACAAAAAAAACTAGTTCTCATAGGTTCTAGCGAAATCTAGTATACTTTACATAATTTTGTATAAATAAGGTAACAAATACCAAGTTGAAGCCAAAGTACCTTGTTCTTATCGACTTCCTATAGAAAGAAAAATTATAACACGATTTGAAACACCGAAATAGATCGAGAAAAAAATATTAATTTCAGCTACCCGATTTCATGTCACAATATTAAATGAGACAATGATTTTAATCAAACTGAACTTCACCTATTTACCATAATTGAAAGTAATTTCCTTCAAGAATTTAAATCTTACTAAACCTTGAGGGTAGTAGAATAATACTTCTCATTTTTGCTTTGTTGAAAATCTGCAGTGAATAATTATAATGGCTTTTGTAAGATGTCACTAGATGTACGTTTTTTGGCAAAATTGACAATCAATCTATGATATAAATTACAAACTTCTTTTTAATTCCTTCTCTTATTTTGTACCAAAGTTTGAAACAGAAACAATACAGAGCCCCAAAGGGCTTTACCAGCTTCAGCGACCGTCGGGAATTGGGATGAGGCTCCAACTTTCTGGGTCGGGCCGGGTCTTTGTTCTTTTGCACCAGGAATCAGCTCTGTTGTCAGGTTGGATCGAAGAATGACAGCGCCACCTTGCCACGCTGTAGAACCGTAGCTTGAAGCGGCAGCATCGCGGCAGGTGGTAGATTAGCCGAAACTGTGGCATCCATCCTATAACATAAAAAATGTATTAATATTTAGGTTAGGTCGTCGGCTGATCCCACTTCTGATGTGAGATTATATACATAATCATTGCTAAATTAAGATTCTACACCATGTATTTCAAAGCTTTCAGATCAAACTTAGTTTGCTAACAGGGATAAAATAAATAAAAAACAGAATACCTTCAACAATGACTAAAATTTATTAAATATTATTTATCGTTTTATTTTGTTGTTATATTGTTTATTATAAAAGTGTTCCTTCAATAACTCTCAACGTATTAACAAATTAGGAACCTCCGATACATATTAACATAACTTTATTTCGTAATATTGCTAATAGGTGACAATAATCATAACTATTCATCAGGAACAAAACAGTATAAAAGTACTTAGCTTTTCAAGACCTCTCAGCTTGGCTGCTCACACGAGACTGTTCACAAATTATCATACTATCCCCCCAGAGGGATCTAAAAAGGTGGGGCTGTCCCGCCATTCGTCTAAGCCAATTAAAATTTGGCAGTAGTCACACAACTCTGCCACAGATGGCGCCAAACGAACAAATCAGTACTTTCATTAAGATTAATTTATAAATAAAGTTAGCTTTTTGTACAAAGCTTTGTGTAATATCAACAACATTATTTATGATTAATTTATCAAGCAAATAACAGGTTTTCTATTTGATTCATGACAGTAATATTAAATGGAAATGTGATTGTCTTTGATTATCTTTAAACAGATAGTCAAATCGTATCTTTTATCTTTTGAAACATTGAAATAATAATGTTTTAAACATTATTTAAGGAATAAATATAAATCATACGAACGATTAATACACCAATAATTAATCAAAATATCTAACAACTGCATGCATTTCTCAGAATTGTTGTCATGTTGTTGACTATTTTCTTACCGCGAAAAACGTAGGATTATGGTAAATAGGATTATTCTGCAAACACAACGGGCTATAAAAAAGTTCAATGATAAATAGTAATCCGTAACAAAATGTCATATGATCACAAAAATGTGGCACACGCACAGGCGCCATGCCATTAACCGTGTATTTGTGTATGAACTAGTCGTCATTTTCGAGAGTGCGTTCGCACAGTCACCACAAATAGCCCAGTCTGGTCGGTGACGGGGTTGAGTCGTGCTCACCAGCTCAACTACCACTAGCTACTTTTGCAACAACTATATCTGTTACACTACTGCTTAATTTCGAATAATGCTACGTTACTGACTGCTTTGTCAAATCCCCATTCCGTTTGATATCGTAACAAAGAAAATGTTTATTCATGTAAATAGTTGATGACAAAAGAGCAGAGCAATCTATGTTTGCACATTACTTAACATTTTTGTCGAAGAGCGATATCAGCACTTGTTGATTCACCGGACAGTTGGTCTCAGGTTTTGCGGCATCCCCCCAACGCGGTCGCTCGGGTCGGCACCGAGTCCCAGGTAGTCCCTTTGTTTACGTTTTTTGAGTTGTTTGATGTGATGACAGACATCGGAGAACAGAGTTTGTTTGTTTATTGTATGATGAATATTTTATCATTTACAGTTTTTGAAGTAATGTTATCTTGAAGAGGTTTAGACTCTAAACCTCTTACAGCTACATTATTCTTGATATAGGTAGCTAAACTTTAGAGCTACCCATATCAACAATGTTGCTGTTGTTTTATCAAACCGGTTATCACAATTCACCAAATGTATTTTTCGGATAGCGTCGCGATTCGCGAATGATTCACAGATTTGAGTTTTTTTTATTGTTTCACATATTACAAATAGCACTCGATTAGAGTAATGTTCGAGACTGGCACGCACAATACACGTTCACTTTTGTTTCTGAAAAAAGTGTGGTGTCTTACCTGATTCGATGGCATGGTGCAGTTGATCATCATCCAGGACGGGTGTCCGGCGGGGATGCATTCGCATCCTTCCACTTTACAGATTCCATAGTTGTGTTCGGCTAAAGTTAGAGAGCACGACGCTAACAACACCAAAAGCGCGTAAGAGCGCGGCATGGTGGCGCTCGGACGAGCGAGCGCGCCGCGAGAGGCTCATGCACGGACTGTCGAGAGTTGGTACGGCTGACGGCCGCCCGCCCGCTCTGCTCCGCCTGCACAGGTCACAGTGCCGGTGCCACCACCGCCACTAGTGACGCCACAACATTTACGCTCATTAATACTATCGATATCGATTATGGCACCTATTATGACTATTCGCATTCATTAATTTTAATTTATCGTTCTGTTTTCATTAGCACGAAGGATTTTTTCAGTATTTTACAGATTCCATAGTTGTGTTCAGCTAAAGTTAGAGAGCACGACGCTAACAACACCAAAAGCGCGTAAGAGCGCGGCATGGTGGCGCTCGGACGAGAGTGTAAATATTACAATGTTAATAATTGTAATAATTAAACTCTCATTGAGTGTACTCAATGAGAGTTTAATTATTACAATTAATTAATTATTATGGATCTCTATTTAATTTATTTTGATCACGTTAGCATAACTATTTTACACCATATTACTTTTAACATATTGTTTAAGTTAAGTAGTGTTTGCGTCCCGCGCTATTATAATAAAAAAATTATTTACTGTCCTCATTTTTTAATTATAATTTATATTCGTAATTTAAATTGAAAGTTGTGATTAAAATTCAATCTAATACAGGCTGCTAGGTGCAAGCACTTATTATAAACGAACAAACCACTTCATTTATAAACGAACGTCAAACTACACTAAAAATACATGACACTAAGGATTCCCGAAATCCTACGGTGAGAGACCATGTACTTTTTTTATTAAATAAGTTACTCACCTAGCTATACCGACACGACACCAATATCTCGAAGCATGACTAAGTAGAATAGCATAATACTGATACAGATTTCAGTACATGTCCTCTTATAGAATGACAATAATACAACTAAACTTTTTAAAAATGGTTGATTGGTAGGTATAAAAATTGTTTTATTTCGTTAATAGTGTTAAAATTGGTTTTTTGACTTATAATTATAAATCAATGCCAAACTAGCCACTGATTGCTAGAATCATCGATGATACTCTTCCCAATTGCGCGGTGGAGGTCGGACGCACCACACGACACACATCCCGACGCGCCATCGCTCTCGGTACAAAAGCGTGCAACGGAACATATGTCTTGCGCCGCGGCAACCTACCCTGCCCACTAAATTTACTTTCACTTATTTCCAAATGCCCCCAGTATCACTACATAGTAACCAACTACCTCAAAGTGATTCTGCTCGATATCTCGGACTCTACTTGGACAGGCGGCTGACATGGAAAACTCACATCCAGGTCAAGCGAGATGAGATCAATATTAGATTCCGGAAACTGTATTGGATGCTAGGAAGGAACACGAAACTATCAATTGATAACAAACTGCTAATTTACAAAACAATCTTAAAGCCGATCTGGACATATGGTATCCAGCTCTGGGGATCAGCATGTGACTCAAACATTAGCATAATGCAAAGGGTTCAGAACTATATACTGAAACAAATCTCTAATGCACCATGGTTTATAAAAATTAACGAACTCCATGAATGTCTAGGCATCAACACAATTAAGCAGGAGATCAAGGCTAATTGCACAAAGTACAAGGCGAGACTCTCAAACCATCCAAATGAACTTGCGGTGCAGCTCACCATTCCCGAAGCTGTGCGCAGACTAAAAAGACGGCAAGTCCTTGAATTGGACAAGGCTGAATAAGACATAGAGAGAGGTCTTTCTACTGGGGAAGCCTCTAACTGCCAATTAAAAATATCAAAACATCTGTTCATAGTCTTTCGACTGATCGCAAGATAAGAAGTACATAAAAAAAAAAAAAAATTTCCAAATGCTAAAACTCTCATTCATCGACAAAACATCGCTGATACTCTTCCCACTCCTAGCGCGGTGGATCGGACGCACCACACCACACGGCACACATCCCGACGCGCCATTGCTCTCGGTATACAACAGCATGCAACACAACACAACACATGTGTTGCGCCGCGGCAACCCACCCTGCCCACTAAATTAACTTATTTCCCAATGCTTCCATTCATCGACAAAATATCGATGATACTCTTCCCAATCCTAGCGCTGTGGAGGTCGGACGCACCGCACGGCGCACATCCCAACGCACTCGGTGCAACAGCGTGCAACGGAACACCTACCATATCTTGCGCCGCGGCAACCCACCCTCCACATCAAATTAATATATTTAATTACCCACTTACGCCAACATATTTGCCACTCCTTACTTAATAAAAACCTAAAACATTAAATACTGATTTAATCAAACTATAACTATACAAACTTAATACTATTCTCGAAGACGGCATGACTCACTTATCGTTGGAAGCCGTTAGTAAAAACAAAAGGGTCGCGATAATTATGATAAAAAAGACAAATAATTAACGGCCTTGTCCAAGAAAACACCACGCATTTTTTTGGGTTCATCACAACATTCACAATATTCAGATTTGTTTCATACAAATCTGAATCAAAAGCTAGCCATCAAATTCATAAACATCAACACAACCATTTTAAATAAGTTAAAGTGTCAATGGGTGATAAATTTTACTCGTATGTTTCACCAGGATCAAGAAATCTATACTATAAACTTTATGTAATATTATATATAATATATATTATATATTTATTCTGTGCGTGTGTATGCAACTGCAAGTACTGCAACTCCTCCTAAACGCTTGGACCGATTTTTTGTGTGTCTTCAGGTGGATTCGAGAATGGTTTAGATTTACAATTGGACCCGGTATATGGCGTGCTGTCGATGAGGGGGTATCAAGTTCGCCGGACAGCTAGTAATATTATAAATGTGAATATTTTTATATGTATTTGTTTGTCCGCCTTTCACGTCAAAACGGAGCAACGGATCGACGTGTTTTTCAGTATGGGATATTTTCGGGGTTGGAGAGTGACATACAGGCTATTTTTTATCCCGGAAAAAATCACATTCCCGCGGGACGTCGTATGGTCCACGCGGGCGAAGCCGCCGGCGGAAAGCTAGTTACTTTATATGATGATCATATCTATCTTGATTAGTTTTGGTTTAAACAAAGATAGGATCTGAATAAGATGCGCAGGGAGAACTAGAACAAGGTTCACTCCACACGGTCGAAATCACGGGGGCGGCAACATTGAACATCACCGCCGCAACGCACACATTGTTCTAATTTTGAGCAGAGTTTTGAACACTTATGATGGAAATCAGAAACTAAGTACCATGTTGTACAACACCACGTGTGCAGACGAGAAACAATATTCCAATGGTTAGGTATATCCCCATTGAATCGTCCGGCATGCCGGCAATCGAATTCGATACCAAAGACTTCGAGACAGCTACCTTCAGTCAGAGTTTTAAGAATCTTTACCAATGCTTTACACTTTGTAACTTCTGTCTGATAGAAACCCTACTTCTGTCAACGTACTTCGAAAGTATCCGTTTAAATTTTTTTGCTAAGTATGTTAATACTCTTTTATTATAGTAAATATAGGTAAGTAGGAAAAAATTACATAATTCGTTGATGTTGTAGGTATTTATTAAAAATATGTATAGAATACCGAGTAACATAATATTTATTTTAAAATAAAATATACATAATATACTTACAACAGTATACTTATTTTACACGTTTACGTATTTTACAAGCAAGGCAAATAATGCTTTGATAGTCTCAGATTTGTTTGTAAAACGGGTTTGCTATATTTCAGTCAATCCCTGTGAATGGGATAGAGCTATGAGCGAGTTGGTGTAGTCCCGAGCATATTTAGTATAAAACTGAGTAACTGTCAAATCTAACTGGACTACTCCATTTAAATATTTAAGGTGATTCATGTCATGCCAGCAGTGGACGGATACGGGCTGATGATGATAATGATGATGATGTCATGACATCATGAATGACTACAGTACTGGGGAAACCGTGTGAATTTATCTTTATTACTGTATATTATACAAGATAGATCAAAGTTGAGGTTATTTAATATGATATATACAATTTTAGGCAAATTAGTAACTTTCAAATGATTGGTAATACAATATATAGGAAGAGTAGCAGTGATGGAGACCAATTAGGTCCCCGCCATCATTTGCACGAATGTGTACAGGCGAACGGACTGGCCATTGCAATGCGCCGCGGGCGGCGGCGGCGACGACGATCTAATTGCGAATCAGTTGGTGCGTTTCATTGCTTTATTTGATTAGACGACTGCCGCGAGCGCGCAATGGTTGCGCAATTCGCTCGTCGCCGCTGCCGCCGCGCAAGGCTTTGGCCAGTCCGTAAGACCCATTGTTTACAAAATAAGTTTTAAAGCGACAAAAATAAGAAAGCGGTCAGTGTCAATGTCAAAAAGTTGGAATTTTTTAATATTAGAAAATAGCCCGTGGATCGCGATTCAATTGGTTTGACTGTACATCAACGCATCTACAATCATCCATCAAACAGTCTTTCAGCATTTTACGCTAAAACTTTAAGGTTTTAATAAGTTTCATTTAAAGTTACGTCGTCGTACTTTATGTTCTAATTTATTGTTTATCACTACATAGTATAAAACAAAGTCGCTTTCTCTGTCCCTATGTCCCTTTGTATGCTTAAATCTTTGAAACTACGCAACGGATTTAGATGCGTTTTTTTTAATAGATAGAGTGATTCAAGAGGAAGGTTTATATGTACTTTTTATCCCGATATTCCCACGGGAACGGGAACCACGCGGGTGAAACCGCGGGCGGCCGCTAGTAAATAATAAAACAGCATTGCAAGAAATTAAGTTATATAAGTAATATCTTGTGATGTTTAATTAGTTTAGAAAGTAATTTTATAAATCACAGTATGAGTAATGAATTAGATGCTATCAGGAATTTCAAAATACAGTATTCAGCGTTCATTGCACTTGGATACTATGGGCAATCATGGTTTATTTCAAGCGAAGTTGAAAATACGATAATTTTATAAAATAACTCAATTTTCTTAAACGTAGACAACATACTTGAGGCTAATCAGCCCATCAAGTGTCTAGCTATAGCGATAAAAATAGACAACAAGTGCACTCTGTTGCACATAGGCTAGTGACGTTTTTGGGTTTATAGATTCCACCACATTAAACTGAATCCACACTTTATTTATTTAGTAATACAATTCAGTCGTTATGGTAGTAATAAATATTGAATATTTATTTCAAATTTAAATTGCTGTGATCAACTTGTATTCGACTTGAAGCCAGTAAAGGAAATAGTTTTCTACAAAAGTACCTGGGATTCTAAGGTCTTGTTTGGTTGCCCACTTTACTCAACTTGCAAAGATGATCCTGTTTTGCAAACTTGTTTACCAACACAATTATCGTGTTTACCAACACATGGTTTGTTTAACAAGGCAAAATACGGCGTATTAGTCTTAATAAAATCTTTGCCGTTATTACAATGGGGAATTTCAAAAATATTGTACGACGCCCATTTTGTCTACACCTTGCCTTGTCTTGTCCTAAACTAAAATTAAAATTTTGACATTTTGTCCAATAATATACTTCCATAAAGCTAGTTCCTAATTTTTTATCTAGATTTTGCAGTGGGTATTATTATTATTTCTTAATTTTTACAAACATGGATACATCAATGATATATAAAGGTCTCGCAAAACCTTTTAAAAGTAGTTTAGCCATTCCTAGCAGTCGTATAAACTTAACTATGCCCTTGCAGGGAGAGTTCAACTACATATTAAACCTGAAACTAATGCTAATTGTCCACATAATAATGTCTATTTTGGATATTATTTGCGTTATAATACAAGAATTCAGATTTTGATAGAATTTTAACATGATGCTGGTCATTATTTCTTAAAAGTTATTTCTTTTTGTTATTACCTACTAACAGTGTTTATTAGTTATCGAGTATGTATTAATATGTAAATATTATGTAGGCATATAATTTATTTTTTTGTATTTAATTAATAAGTATATTGTTTTTTAGTTAACACTTGTACACCTTTAACTTTCCATCATACTTAATTTTCTTATCCTGTCCATCCCTAGGTTGTCTGGAAGAAATCGCGTTTAGCGATAAGGCCGCCCATTATATATCTTCTTTGATCTTTGCTTTTTTTCTGTCTGTATTTTAATCTGTCTATATAATAAAGTGTCAATAAATAAATAACATTTAAATTTATTATAATTATTATGAAAAACGGGATATTTACTCGACAACAAATTTAAACATGGCAAATGTCCCACAGTTATAGTGAAAGGGACCCTGAAAGTTTAAAATCTTATTTAGACTTATTGTCATCAGGTCTGTATCAACGGAACGCCAGTTCCTATCGGACTTCGTGATAGCCAACGCGAAGTCGGCGGGCGGGCGGCTGGCGCGCTGGCTGTCGCCGGCGCCGTTCGTGGAGCCCGAAAACTGCGAGCTGAAACCGCCCTCCGCGCCGGCGCGCCCCTCCTCAAGGGTCAACCTGCCCATCGTCATCAGGGACCAGTACGGGGAACCTGTGCTCGCGCCTGCCCTCAAAGTAGAGGTAATTCTTTGTAATTGTATTTTATTAGACTTTGTGCCAAAATATACCTAAACGGTTGCTCCCCGACATTTATTCGCGTGGTGCCAGTTCCCGTGGGAATATCGGAATCAAATATAGCCTTTGTCACTCAAAGATAATGTACCTTTCAAATGCTGAAAAAATTTTTAAAACCGATCCAGTAGTTTTTAAGTTTATCCTTTACAAACATACAAATAAAGAAAAAGTCAAATCTTTCCTCTTTATTATACCTAATAATGTAGATAAAAAATCACCGACATAAAGAGTTTTTTTCAAGCATTATTACTTTGACTCGCATGCCGTTATCGAAGACGTTTCACCGTATGAACAGCGAAAAGGGAAGTACCTTTTCCAAGCTAGATGTCCGTGTGCTCGGAAACCATTAGAGAGAGCGCGCATTGCGGCTTTTGGTCGTCAGCGGCCACAACATTGCAGCTGCATTTCGCATCTACTGTGCGCGCACCTTGCTATTATATCAAACACACATAAAATGGCGGTGTTTCATCGCGAGGCCCAAAGGCTGCATTGCGCGCCAGCTCTTACAATAGTGGTTTAGCATAACAAAAATAAATTCTACTGATGAGATAATACGAAAATCAGTCGAGCATAATGTTTCGCCTGGCCTAGCAACAGATGTATACTCTCGTAGAGTGCCTCAACTAACTAGCACTGTTTATCGTATAGTAGTAAAACTGCGCTAACGCATTATTAAGAGTATCGATGACCTCGACCTGCCCCTAACGAAGTTATCGAATTTACTAAATAAATCAATCACGAAAACATACGTCATTAGAATGCTGTAAATTTTTGGTAATACCTACATGAATTCGCTTCTCCGCAAACTGTTAACTATTTCTAATTGCCACTTAACTATTTCTTCTTCCTTTCAATGGAGGCTGCGATTTCGTGTTTAACAAGTATAAAGTAGTACAATTAAGTTTTTCACAGTTAAAACTTACACGTGAGAAGGTTGAAAAAAAAAACAACAAACGATTCTTTTCTGCAGGAAATTTCCTCGAAGGAGAGTTTGCGAACTGTTTCCATTCTTATAACACAGAAAAAGAATTTTGTATGATTTACAAACTGTCATATTGTTTGACGAGTGCAGGCGCGGTCCGAAGGTCTCCAAAATTTCTATCCAAATATAAATACTAGTAAAAATTCTGCTAACTCTTCCTATAAGCGGTGCGACATCAGCGAGATCATTATCTACGCTAGGGCGTGTAAAAACTTGGTTGAGAGCTAACATGATAGAAGAGAGACTCACAGGTTTAGCTCATCTAAATATCCAGAGATAGCCCCAGACGTCTGAAATATTATTACCCGATTTGCCAATAAAATAGAAAACTTCCATTTGTTTTATATGTGTGCAATAAAGTGTGTATTGTGCAATAAAGTCTAATTTACACGACATATTTTATTATTAGTGACCCCCTCCAAAATTTCAGGCTGCCTAACCCTATTAATATTTATAAATACGAAAGTTTGTGAGTATGGATGTAAGGATGGATGCATGTTCGGTGTTCGCGAGCGCATTGTAAACGGGCCCTACGATTTTGGGGTGCTATGGGTGGAACCCTAGCGGTCTTCGGGAACGCAGACGCACTTTGGTCGCTTCTTATCAGCAAGCCTGAAGCGCTTGGAGTATTGTGGCCAACATTATAGCGGTCATGGTACGATTCCATCGAGCATTATTTTGGATGAACTGGTCTTGTCTTCGAATGGTGATACAAGATCTTCCTCTATGTCACGCTGTCCGTGATACGATAGAGTGTCCAGAAGCGACCTATGACACTCTGTGAGGTGCCAATGGCGGCAGCCACAGTACGTTGCCTGGAACCAGCTTCCAACATTCCAACGGCTCTCAACATCTCTTCCCTTGTCAAATGACGTCGTCGCTCCATATTCATGCAATTTTTTTCACGTCCAGTGCAGAAATTTTACTGCTTTTGTAAAATTGACATTACGCTCTTTATAGGACAGACTTTATAGACATTTTTTTTGTGATACACACATTCTCAGTTTGTCCTGTATGTATATGTACGCTTAATTCGCAACTAGTTGCGAGTCGCAGTTTCGAAAACGGCCTTAGGGCGAGTATGTATGTTTGTCCGCGATTATCTCGCGTTTGGCTGAACCGATTGTAATGCGGTTTTCAGGAAAGTATTTGTTACATTTAGGAGAAGGTTTTAGTATTATAAATAACTGACTTAAAAAAGGAGGTTCTCAGTTTCACCCGTATGTGTGTAGGTATGTTTGTCCGCGAGATGCGGTTTCAGAAAAGTGTTTTTTACATTTAGGAGTAAAATCAAAATCAAAAATCATTTATTCATTTTAGGCTGATACAGCACTTGTGAACGTCAATAAAGCTACGCTATCGGTTCGCAAATCCTACGGCGGGAGGCCTTGTAACGAGAAGAATCGGCAAGAAACTCGCCAAGGGCTATTTTTTTCTCCCTGTCATATTTCATACAGAGTCGTCAAATTGAAAAGTGACTTTAACATAATATAATATGCAAAGTCACTTTCCATCACAAATTAATCTTAAGTTTAAAAACAAAATAAAAAACCCGGTAATCATAGCAGTAAATAATTTTCAATAAAAAGTAGGTTTGCTATTTTAATCGACTTTAAAAAAAAGATTCTCAGTTTGACCCGCATGTATGTATGTTTGTCCGCGAGATGCGGTTTATAGAAAAGTATTTGTTACATTTAGGAGAAGGTTTTGGTACTACAACCCACTTCAAAAAAGGAGGTTCTCAGTTGGACCCGTATGTACTGTACATACAGTGGTGGTCATAAAATTAAGAACGTTTCTTACAAAGTGGTCATTTTGAAATTCCAATTTTCATATCAAAAAAGTATTACTATCTGAAAGCATTGGTTATACTGCCAGTTTGTAGGTACATTTATAGCACAGTGTGACCTAAGCCCGCACTTAGGTAACGCTTAGCCGTGCCGTGACCTAAGTAGCCCTTTATTACATTACATTGTATTTATGAATCTTTATAACACTGTATTTATGAATTCACTTAGATCACAGATACGGAATAAATCTACGATCACAGATACGAATATCCTATAATAAAGACTAAAATAACACTCAAAATAATAGGATACGATAGGATAGGGTAGGATAGAATTCTTTTTTACTTATATTTTTTTGTTTTTCTTTTACCTTTTTTTTTGGTCTTTAATTTTTTATTTTTTTAAATCTTTGTCTTTTTCTTGTTTTTTTTTTATCTTAGTCTTTTTTATCATTTTGATATTTTTTTATTTTTTGATAGGTATTTTTTTCTATCTTGTTTTTCTGTTTTCTTGTCTTTGTTTTTTATCTTTTTTATTAATTTTTTTCTTAGTTTTTGAATTTTGAGCATTTTTCTTTCCTTTTTTTACTTATTTTTTTTTAAGTATAGGAATAATGTGATAGTAATAAACCACGAGCCCTATAAGTAGCTTTCAGGCGGGATAGCAGTGGCTCGTGGTTTTTTACTTTCACATTTTTCCTATACTTACAAAAAATTGCATTGTGACTGCATAAAATAATATAAAAATCTTATTTTTTTTATATTTTTTTTTTGTCTTTTTAAAATTTTTATCTTTATTTTTATATTTTTTATCTTTGTCTTTTTTATTCATTATTTTTCTTATTTTTTCAACTTTATTTTGAGCATTTTTTTTACCTTTTTTATGCTTATTCTTTTTTTAATCCTTTTTCATCATTTTTCTTTATTTTTAATCTTTTTCTTTTTTTATCTTTTTCTTTTTTAATTCTCCGTGTCGGTGGCGGGCTTGAGTCACTCGTGCTACAAAATAGTATACGATACGCGTGACCTAAGTGGAACATAATTGCACGGCATTGTCACTTGTCACCCTCGCTAGGCTCGGGCGCTAACTACGCGCCGTGCAATTATGTGCCACTTAGGTCACTTGTACCGTAATGTACTATTATAAGATTAACATAATCGAAAAAGAAATTAGGAAACAATTCATATTATATTATTACTTTTACATTTTCTGTCATTTAAATATTGTTCGCATAGCAGTGGGTACGAAGCTTTCGCATAGCAGTGGGTACGAAGCTGGACAAATAATTTAGAACGAGAGAAACGCCTTTAATAATATTAGCAATAATTTTATGTTAGCAATAATGCAGTGTTTCAGTTAATAAGTAAATTACTAATTTATTTTAAAAAAATAAAAACTTTTATTTTTTAAAATAAATTAGTAAATTAACTAATATTTAGTGGCATGTCTTAGGCTAGAGATAACTGCATGACAGTGGCGCGGCATTGATGCTATTAACTTTTGACAGGTTTCAACTGAAATAGTATTCCATGCTTCCTAAACCGCGTCGTAGAGCTTTTTGATGTTACCATATCGCCTGTTTAATAGGTTCTTTTTGACTTGATACCAAAGATTCTTGATACTAAAGAGATCGGATTAAGATCCGGGCTGTTTGTTGGCCACTCTAATACAGTTACCGATTGACTATTGAGGAATCTGTTTATAGAGTGTGCGGTGTGCTTCGGGTCATTATAGTGCTGGAATGACTAAATAATCGGGAGTTTGTCATCTGCATAAGGCAACATATAATTCTTCGAGTTTCTCTTTGTATTGATATTGGTCCTTGTTACCTTGTAGGTTAGTAGGTCCCATGCCGTAACCAGAAAAGCAACCCTATCTTAATGTTTCCACCGCTATGCTTCACGGTTTTTTTCGTGTTTTTAGGATCGAATGCCTTATTCACAGGTCGGCGTATGTACTGCTTGCAATCAGAGCATATTCTATTTATCTTGCTTTCGTCCGAAAAAAAAACATTCTTCCACTCCATCCATCTATCGAGCTAATATGTAGTTACAAAAATGGGTTCGAGTCGGTGTCTTTACAGTTGCTCTGTTCAATCTTGATACTTCTACTTACTTCTACTGCAAACGCTAGTCAGGCCTCACTGTGGCGAGGTGTCAACATGGATCCTTCCTCGTTACTCGTCCAAACAACTTTGCTTTTTCTAGCCGTCTTCGAATGGTACGCGCAGAGATTGCGCTAGGATTATTCTCACCAAAAACTTCATTTTCATTTCATTTGAACTGAACGGGCCCTGCTTAGCACGGTGAACTATCCTTAAATCACCTCGTGGAGACGTTTTTCTTGCTTTAGGTTTGCGGCGGACATTCAAAGTTGTCTGATGTGTATTAAAATGATTCACAGCTTGGAAATAATTTTCTTTTTTACACACTTTTGGCACACACAATTGGCTTTTTTACACACAGCTTTAATGCCATTGTTTTTATGAGACGTGAAAATCAAAATGGAATAGAGCATCTTTCGTGAACATGTTTGTGTGCACTCACAACGTATACAATACGTAGGTAGGAGATCCATTAACTTTGTTCATGTTTCACCTTGTATCAGTCATAAATTGATAAGCCGCTTTGTCGCTATTGTGTTTGCACTTACAGCAAATGTCCGCTCTCCTTGGAAATAAGAGTACAGTAAGAATTTCTTATAAAGGGAATCTTATAAATCTATCTATTGGGAGAAAAATTCTTTAACTTCTTATGGTAGACTAAAAAGGTATTAACGTAGACACTGGCATAGTTAACTTTATTCCACTCGGGATCTGTGGAAAATGTGCCATTTTGTGGACCATTACCCTCTCCCTCCCTTCTCCACTCCACAAAAGAACTTAAGATGCTCTCTAAGTAAATTTGTCAATGGCCGGAACCACACCAGACGATCCGCCTTGGAGCGGATCCGCGACCCATGATCCAGAGGGCCTACTCTGAAACGCAAAACCCGAAACTTCGGTATACCCGTCCCTCTCACTCTCTAGTCGGGACAGAATCGAGTGAAAGGGGCGGGGCTAACCGAAGTTACGGATTAGCGTTTCAGAGTACGGACCCTGGATCGTGTATCATTGATCGTGCATAGAATTTGTTCATTTGTATCCATGCGAGGCACGACCACACCAACCGCTCCTATGGAGCTCCAGTGGAGCGCACTCTTGACGAGCACGTTGGATCGTATAGTGTGGCTCCGGCTAATTGTCGTTCCGGAGAAAGCCGGCTGATTTTGATTATGGTTACTTCACCTCCTTTCAAATTTCAAGATCTGTTATTTACAATAACTAGAAGGTAACTTAGGAAGGTACAGAACTTTTGTTTGTTTTCATTAGGTGGTGGTGCAACGCGTGGAGGACGTGAGCGCGCGCGTGGGCTGCCTACCGGCGGACGGCGTGCGCTGCAACGTGCCCAACGTGCCCTACCAGCCCACCTTCAAGGACAACATGTGCTTCCACGCCATCACCATGATGAAGGTCAGTTATTAGGGGGCGGTCTCAGGTGTGTCACAAAAAAATAATGCTTTCTGTATTATTCAAATGAAACTCGATCAAATATTCAGGACATAGCTGATTTATTGCCTTATCACGTGTACTCATTATATGCTTTTCATTAGATCTGCTGTAACTAACCGAAATTACTGTTCTGTCTGCAGTATTCAATTCATATTATATTTTCGTATGCAATATATGCCGCGTTACTGCCTGTGTTATATCCTAATTCACGTTTGTACTATTACCTATACGCAGTAAACGGCTTTTTCGCATACTGAATCGAACGCAAACTGTCTCCTGAATCGAACGTGACGAGTGCATATAAAAAGTTTATTCGTACATACATACATACATACATAAACTCATACCTGTTTCCCATGGGGGTAGGCAGAGACTATGAATCGCCACATGCTTCGATCCTTCCACACTTTTACATCCATTAATCTTTTCATAATTTCTTCATCTCTCTCAAACACCATCACTTTCGTCCTAGATACATTTTACTTTCATCCCTTTTCTCACAAAATCTTCATTCATAACGGATATCATCTCCTGCAACTCCCCCGCAGAAGACGCAAGTATAACTTGGCCTGGTTTTATTCGTGGTTTATATAATCACACAATCACGGCGACACGTGTTGTTTCTATCATTGGAAATATTCAATTCAAACTGGTTGCTCGTTTGAAGTGTTTAAGGCGCATGGAGTCGTGAAACGATCATTTTTGAGGCCCTAAAACTCATAAATTATTGATGAATCCAGAATGAATATATATTAAATATTTATATATAAACTTCAATCTGAGCATTTAAAAAAAACATAGTCTTTAAGATACTATAATTTAAAAAAAACATTGAAATGAAGCTGTTTTCAACTTGAAATACGCTACTGCTTCTAAACTACAAGTGATATTTTCACGTTTCTTTCAGGAGAAGATTGCTAACTTGTTAACTTAAAACTGAGCATTTTTTGTTCTAATATAATACATAGTTTTGACGAAACCTGTGTTTAAGGTCAAACGATTAAGTCACAAAAAGCTGAAGGCATCTAACGAGATGGCGCTACTTTCGCTATTTAGTAGTTTTTATTTTTTTGTTAATTATTCTTTGTATCCTTCAACATATTTGTATCATCCAAATATGTTGAAGTAGTTTTTCTGTCATCCAATTTTACTAATCACTCACACATGCATACTATAAATCCGAGTTTCTAGTAACAAAACATTTCGATCCAGCTAAAAACGACAATGTGGCCCAGCGGTCCATATGCTTGACTCAGGCATCAGAGTGTTAAGGTTCAAACCTCAGGAAGCTAATTTTTTTTATATTTATTATTATTGTTTAAAAAAAAACATTAAAATATTAATTTAGATGTATAAATTGCAACAAATGCAATTGCATTATTTTTTAAATTACACAAGTAGTCTATCAACTAATGCTCCAAAAAACGTATTTAGGGAAAATAATGCTTGGAACACCATTTTTAGTGTTCCTTAGCCGAATGGCCAAAACCGGAACCCCTATAGATTCGTCATGTCTGTCTGTCCGTCTGTCCGTATGTTACAGCCACTTTGATCCAAAACTATTAAGACTACACATTTGAAACTTGGTAGGTACCTAGATGTATCCTGTAAACCGCTTTACAATTTTTATACGAAAATAAAAATAATAACCCCATACCATACATAAAACTGAAACTAAAATTTTTTTATATATTCGTTTGGGGTGCCTATAGATAGGTCTTCAAAAATAATATAAAAGTTTCTTTAACCATTTTTAGGGTTCCGTAGCCGAATGGCAAAAAACGGAACCCTTATAGATTCGTCATGTCTGTCTGTCCGTCTGTCCGTCCGTCCGTCCGCATGTCACAGCCACTTTTATCCAAAACTATAAAACTACTCAGTTGAAATTTGGTAAGTAGATGTTATAAACCGCTTTACGATTTTAATACAAAAATCCGGGGGCTTCCGATACATGAAACTGAAACCGAAAAATACTTCTTTTATCAACCATATTCGTGTGGGGTGACATTCGAGAAAATACTTAGGGGACCAAAAACCAGGATAAAAAGTATTCAATGTTTTAATTTCATAAAAATCCGCTCAGCCGTTTTTACGTGATTAGGCAGGTCCTCCCTCACCAAGTGAGCAGCCTCGTGCGAGGCCCGCCGCACGTGGCAAACATTCTGCCTCGCGCGAGGCTGCTCACTTGGTGAGGGAGGACCTGCCTAATCACGTAAAAACGGCTGAGCGGATTTTTATGAAATTAAAACATAGAATACTTTTTATCCTGGTTATTGGTCCCCTAAGTATTTTCTCGAATGTCCACGCGGACGAAGTCGCGGGCGGAAGCTAGTATATTATAAAGAGGAAAGATTTGATTGTTTGTTTGTTTGTTTATTTGCATCGAATAGGCTCCTAAACTACTGGACCGATTTAGAAGATTCTTTCACCATTAGAAAGCTACATTCTTCCCGAGTGATATAGGCTAAATTTTATCCCGATTATCCCACGGGTACCGGGTACCACGCGGGTGAAACCGCGAGGATCCGCTAGTATAGAATAATATTGTATGTTATAATTAGTGTGTAATGTTGTATAGACAATGGTACGGAACCCTTCGTGCGCGAGCCCGACTCGCACTTGGCCGTTTTTTTTAAACACTAGCGGCAACATTTTGATAGGCAACCCTATAGATATATATTCTCCTAATCATTAATAGACGTACGTAAAAAATAGGTTATTAGCAAAAACTCGATGAGCGCACTAATTTGCAGTGGGATCTAGTACTAACTCAAAAGAAAAATATGTAAATTATAATTGACACAAACCACATGACACAAACGGAAGAGCGGCATCGCGCGTTGCGCGTCTTAGCCGCATGGAACGGCAACGTCGCAAATTCGCTCGCAATGTTTGTATACGTACACGACTAATGTCACACACAAATGCGTAAGTTTCATGAAAATTTTGAGTTGATTTGTGCTATAATTCTGAATGAAAGTATGTAAAATTATTTATTTCGCGGCTACTTAAACATGAGAAAAGACTATAGAACACATAATTTACCATAAATGGAGAATCCTAACATAGTTAAAGGTGAACGTTTTTTGTATGGTAATCGTTTGACCTTAAGCTGTTTTGGTGCGGGTAGCGGGGTGGGAAAATTAGGCCACGCTTCTGCCCAAGGTCGTTGGCGATACCACGGGCCTTAAAAATATACCGATTCAAATTTTAATATTATAACACGTGCAAGTCGATTATTTGCGACAAGTAACTACCGCTATCTACTGGTAGGAGGAGTGATATATTTTGTTTTTCAAATGATATTTAGTTTAATTGGTTCTGATAACTTGGGTAGCGTCTACCGCATATGCGTGGGAGGCATATGTATGTAATATTTGCACAACTATGCGGCTAAGCCGCGGGCGGAAAGCTAGTGGTGAAATAAAGAAACTCACATACATACCACACAGACATACATTAACCCTAAACATAAACAACTTAAAAATACACGGCTTGTGCAGTCGTGTAATTATGAATTTTATTAATAAAAAGCGGTATTTTCGTGCAACCAACTATCACTATCGAAATTACTCGCATACGCATAGTTCGGTAAAGGGTTAAGTCAGAAGCAACATTCGGAAATTCATAAATCCTTTGGTGCAGGCAGGAACAATCATTGTTTGCCTTACTCACAGGACCACCTGTACGTACAGTTCATTGTAGCGAATGACGCGATATACCTGGATTACATTTCCAGGACTTACGCAATTGTTTGTGTTGCTTGGACGTGCCTTGCTATAGTGCTCGTCAAATCCCAGCGTGATGGTTCAGTGGGTACGATTTGAATCGCATATGAAGATTTAACCTGCGTTTATTCGTATTTTCCTTTACGGCAGCAAGCAACACGTTTAAAGAGATGCGCTTTTGTTTGGTTTTCCGATTAATGCACATGCATTAGGATTAAAGAAATTTGCATGAATTGTGAAAACACTGGCCTAAGAATTGGTTTACATTCGTACTAATAGTTAACTCGAATGCTTACGTAACGTAAGTGCCTTAGAATTAAGTCATTTTGCGAAAGTGTCTTAATAATCGTTAATAACGTATTGCATTATAGCAATAGCCATTTAACATAACATTTTTAGTTTTTAATCAATATTAATTGTTAAAACGTAAATTTTCTGTGTGACATAAGGATCGTAAATTTTAGTTAAGTATTTAAATTGTAACAAAAAAAATCTTCAAAATTCTTTAACAAAACTGTGACACATTTTCATTTCGTAAATTCACTACAAATATAGAAAAAAAAATCGTGAAAAAAGAAAACATCTTTCGTTGCCAATTACGAAAACGAACTAAATGGAATCGTGAGTAATTTGCTGATTAAATTAAACTAACTAAAATTGTATTTTACCTTTATTTAAGTACTTTAATAATTACTTATGATCAAGGTATTCAGTTCAATGTATCAAATTACTAGACTGATTTGCTCTAAAATCTTTGTTTTAGAACATTTGAATTTGATACAAATTCTCTTTTGCAGCATCATCATTATAAATGAATTAGTATTTTCAGTTGTAGTTTTGGTACTAGAATAATTTAAACAACGCAGTTTTGAGTGTTGGCCGAAACAAGCAATACTTATCAGTTAACAACCGCTTACGAAACTTGGCAAAGTAGTTGTATGTTTGTATGAAAGTTGGTTCGCTTGCATAACTGTTTGATACAGCAGCTTTTTTGATCATAACAACGTGACTTTTGAGAAAGTTCAGAATTTTCTGTTTTGATAAACTTAATGTCTATTCAGTTTTAATTTCTGCTTGAGATTGAGATGGGATGAATTACTCTAGCGATATATCGAAGTCATCTAATTTAATCAACGCAATTTCATTTTGGTAATGATGGCAACAAAAACTAGTTATGTCTGTAGCGACGCACTCACATCGCTACATAAGCAAGACACCGAGTATCAAAGAAATGCAGGATTAGCGAAAAGTACAATGTAAACATCGACGCGCAAGCCTGCATAAATACAATTTCCAACTACTAACAGTTGGGCCGCGGTCCCCGAGCACAGACACCTAGCTCGGAGGAAGTACTTCCCTTTTCGCTGAATATCTGGCGAAATATACTGCCTCCACATGTCTATTATGTTTGCATCAAAAGTTTTAAGAATGTTGTACGTAATTTCAGCCTTTCCAACACTTATCATTCGAGGAGATGCGGCTCGCCAGCGGCACGTGGGTTGACCCGGCGGAGGTGGACGGGTACACGCCGGCCGGGCGCGTGCCGGCCGAGCGGCTGCCGGTGCGCGCGCAGCCGGACGGCACCTACCTCGCCGCGTGGACACCGCGCGCGCCCGGCTCCTACGTGTTCCGCTGCACGCTCGACGACCACCCGGCGCCCAAGGTATATTTGGTGACTAGTGTATCGTGCTAGAGCGATGACCAAGGATATTCAACCAAGGAAACTGGAGATAGTAGTACTAACACTTTTTTGTAGACTGTGGCTGTCTCCCGTCTCACCTATACTTTGAAACAAAACGTATGATGAGAGAACAGACAGCCACGACGTAGTCAAATGTCAAATTTGCTGGGTACACTTTTTTATTCAGGCTGAAAACTCCAGTTTCCTTGGTTGAATCTCCTTGGCTATGACATTTGCCTTGTAGTGTTAAAAACCACGTCATAATTCTCGCATATTGTTTTGTTTCTAAGTATGTGGGTAAAACGAATAAAACAAAACGTATTAATCTTGCTTTTTTTTATCCACAACGGGGTAGCACTTATCCTTCTTCACACCTGATGATAAGTGGTGATAAGGCTGAAGGTGGAAGCGCACTACTCCCGGAATCCTCAATCACTGAGGAACTGGCTATCTTATCTCTAACTCCCGGAACACAATAATGCTGAAAACATCATTGTTATGCCGTCAGACTTAGATAAGATGGTGGTAGTTAGCCAGGCGGACTAAGAACAAGTCCTACCACCAACCAAACCGAATACAATATGTACCCCCACTGAGAATCGAACCCGGGACCTGTGGGTCTAAAATCGGTGGTAATTAGTAACGTGTATTAGACTAATGAAGCTTGCTACGGCTGTAGGAATTGCCAAAATCAGTTGAGTAGTTCCAGAGATTACCGAAACATCGTGAATCATAACTATATGAATATTTCGTTTACAGGAAATAACAGTAGACATGAAAGACGAGCCCTGCGAAGAAATAGAAGAGGCCGAAGAGCCGTCCGAGGGCGCGGGCAATGGCAGCATGGGCTTGGCCGCCGTGTCCCGCGTGCGCAGGTTTAGCGCGCGGCACAGCGCGGGGCTGCGGGTGCGCGCCAGCCCCAGCCTGCAGGCCGAGGAGGTGGGCCGGGTGCCGCCCGCCGCCAACCTGGCATACGTGGAAGAGGTCAGACATTACAAACAAGTACTTAGTGGTCACGCGTGTGTCGGATTAGTGTGCGCGTTAGCACAGGGCTGCGGGTGCGCGCCAGCCCCAGCCTGCAGGCCGAGGAGGTGGGCCGGGTGCCGCCCGCCGCCAACCTGGCATACGTGGAAGAGGTCAGACATTACAAACAAGTACTTAGTGGTCACGCGTGTGTCGGATTAGTGTGCGCGTTAGCACAGGGCTGCGGGTGCGCGCCAGCCCCAGCCTGCAGGCCGAGGAGGTGGGCCGGGTGCCGCCCGCCGCCAACCTGGCATACGTGGAAGAGGTCAGGGGGCCGATTCTCAGGCAATCGAGAAAAGTTCACATTTATAAGCTCGAAATTCAAATATAACACAGTTTCTGTATTGTCAGAATTTCACAATCGAAAAAATTCGATCGAAAACCAGTCGAACGCTACGAGTGGTAAAAACCAATAGATGTTCGTATACGAACTTAGCTGTCAAAATGAATTTGTTGACATGTGGGACAGCTTAGTTTGTTTGAAACGTTCCAGCTTTTCAATAGAAACCACAAACAAAATGTTCGACATACGAATTACCACACTGAAAAAGTTCGAATGCCTGAGAATCGGGCCCCTGACATTTCAAAATTACTGATTTAAGTTCATAGTGATCACGCGTGTGTCGGATTTGTATGCAGGCTAGCCCAAGCCAGCAAGTAGAGGAATTGTGCAAGCAGAGGAAATGGTACGATTGCCGCCTGCTGCTTGGCGAGTTGAAAAGGTCAGTCATTTCAGTATTACAGATTTAAGTTAGTAGATACTTAGGTGTCCCGCGTGCGTCGGTTCTGCGCGGCGTAGCGCAGTGCTGCTTGTGTGCGCCAACTTGAGCCTGCAAACTGAGGAGGTGGACCGAGTGCCGCCCGCTGCTAACCTGATAAGAATGAGGTGAGGTATGTGGAAGAGGTAAGACTCTCAATATCACAGGTTTAAATGGGTATCGTACATTTTAGGGCTGCTAGTGCGTGCCAGCCCTAGCTTGCAGGCGGAGAAGACGGCCTAAGTTAAACTCCATACTGTACCGATCATACACATTTTTTGAAATATTTACCCATATATTTTAATAGAATAAACCCATATATTTTAATAATCCGTTGTTTCACCGAACTGCCGGTTAATATTCTTGAAACATTACAGGTGTTGAACAAAGACGGTACTTGGGTGCGGCTGAGCGAAGAATCAGTACGTGCGTACACGGACAACTGTACGGAGGTAGCGTGGTGTCTGCAACACAATCGGCATCTGGACAGAACGCTACTGCTGCCCGTCGAGCAGTTCTCGTCGCCGCAAGTAAGTGTGGCTTGTTTGTTCCGTATTGTAAGTGCCTGCTCCACAACAATCTGTTTTAAAATGAAAATGTTAAATTAAATATTTGTCATTTAAGCAAATGCGTTTAAAAATAGTTTTACACGTTTATCCCCTAAGCCGTTGCCGTTGTTAAAAACGAGGGAAAGAGTGTGACTAATGCTCTCCTTGCATCGCATTAATCAACTCTAACGAATAGTTAAGTGAATTATCATGATATTCTTCATTAATGCGCTCTTTTGTTTCAGTCTGAATATACGGGCTTCTGGAGTGGATACGGTGATGCTCAAGGTGACATGCAATCGTGGACACAAGAAGACGACATCGACATAGTGTCTTCTCGTAAGTAGAAGTGCCCGGGCTTCGCTTCGCTTTCGCGAAGTGCGTTCGAGCTGGAATTTATTATAGCCTTGAGCCAGATACTTGTATTCTTTGTATGCCTACATCTTCTCCATCCAACAGCTTCTCTTTAACCGCTCCACAAGTATTTTAGTTCTCTTCCAAAAAAAGTGAATACGTGACGTGATATTTGATTTCCTTCAATAGATAAACATAACGGTAACGCAGATTTACCTGCTTACCTACCAGAGAAAAACTAAGAATAGTTACATAAACGAAAATACTTGACGCATATATGCGACTTGCGTGGTTAAAGGGTATAAATTTGAGATTACACAACTTCAAAATGAAGTTACGATGAAAAGAAAAATCTTGCAACCTATACAGATTAATTTTAGATAACCTACTGTTTGTAATTTCACAGAAATTGCTCATCTTGATCGAAGATATCCGTCTAGTAGTCACTGTGATTTGATTAATGAGGTAAGTGATATGCAATAAATTGTTAACAGGCTAATACGAAATTCGTGCGTTTTGTTGTATGACTATGCTATTGTACCATTTTAAAATGCAATGTGTTGTTCAGAGTGACCCCTCATCGTTCCCCTACGCGTACGGTCTGGAGCCTTCCAAGCGGAGCAGACTCATGCGTAGCGAATCTACGTCTATGCCAACACCCAGGTATTATACTTGTTATTACTAAAATTTCAGAAATTCCGATTTTTTTATTATTTTCAAACGCAATATCTCGATCTTAATCAATTGATTGATCAATATCTTGATCTATAATAAACTCGTTTGCAGAAAAAACGGGGAATTTCTTTATTTTCATACAAACATGCTTACTGCACAGTCTCTGTTGCAGTTCATTTACACACTATTTCTCTACACACGGCTAATCATCAAAATTCAATGCCTCAAATAAGTACAAACACTTTCCCTTTCCCCACAGTGGAACAAGATTGAAGATTTCTTCGCGTTTCATACATATGAAATGGAAATACTAACATTCATACAAAATATTTGACAAAGAAATCATTGTACTGTAGTGAAGTTACTGTCAGTTTTTTTAGATGACTATGAAGTGAACATGTTTGTATGAAAAAAGGAACAAAGGAAAAACGGCGAAATGTATAAAATGTATGAAATATTACTAGGCGTGTCCGTCGCAGCAACGGAAACGCCGAAGAGTTCTGGTCACCAGTGAAGCACCGCTCCAGCGACAACGTGCACGATACCAACTCAATACTCGAGGTAAGCACATCTGATATTATCATTAATATTTGTGTTGTAATGCTTGCTATAACAAATTCTTTTGTTTATGTCCTCATCTATGTGTAAACTGTTCTATAAACGAGCAAATGGGACTAAATAAGAAAAATTGTCTTGAATGAAACTTTTAATTTCTTATCCTGATAAAGGAATGAGGGAATCCGCCATCCCTGCCGTTGTATTGAATGTACTCGCTGTGGAGAAGCAATGTATTCTATCTATTCTATACCTTCCGTATTTCCGCTTCGGCCCGTTCGTTTCTCCCGTGGCTTGTCTGGTTGCGTTGCGTGCTGCAAGTGGCTGTGTTTGCAGACGGCGCCGGCGCAGTCACCGGCGGAAGACCGCGGCGCGCGGCTCACGCAGGCCGGCACGCAGACATCGCCCGACGACGACCCAGCTGCCATACACTTGTACCTCAACGCCAAGGTAAGTAGTAGTAGTATTGACACTTTTTTCCGCATTTAGACTCAAATTTGGTCCGTTATGCGTGAACATACGCGCGTATCATCCTCAGTGTCTAAAATTGAACTTTTTATTCATGTTTCAACTAGTTGTGATCTTATCACATTTTGTAATTTTTAAAAATTATAAAAAAATACTAATTGTAAATACTTTCAAAATTGCTTTCTTGGGGGTTGGATATGAGGCTATTACCTATCATTTAAGGTATATTTTACAAATAATGAATCAACCGCATCATATCTGGAGGAGCCCAAACTTGGCATGTTTTGAAAATGATTTTTATTTTCATTTAAAACAAGTGACTTAAATATAATGATGTGATACATTTTTAGAATTGGCTTAGTAAGCCCTTTCATTAGATACCTTACACGATAGATTTCAGAACAAAAAAAATTCCCATACAAATAAAAGATGACGTCATAACTCCTCTCCTTTTTCGTTTTTTTTCGTGCTACGGGTCAAATTGATTCTTATGTCCTAAAGATCAATCGTTCCGATTTTCATGCCTTTAACACCATTTGCAGCATGTATTGGCGTACCGCTAGGACTAGGAAGCGATGCTGGCGTCTCGCTGCCATGGCATCCTTATGAGACACAGCCCTTAGGCCCGAATTCACCAACAGCCGGTTACGTTAACCGTTGGTTAACCCATACGAACATGCACACATTTGCGTTAATGCACGCACACACTTACACTTGCGTTAACCAACCAACTAGCCAACGGTTAACGTAACCGGCTGTTGGTGAACTCGGCCCTTAGAGTAGAATTGCAGTCCACTGCGGCGGCGCCATTTGACGAATGTTTGCAAATGACGGCTGGTGTACTTTGTAGGTATGTAGGTTATGGGCTCCCAGTTTTTGGCAAGCAACAAGGTTTCTATATGCATGGCACGCCGCATATTTTGGTGTTGCGGCGTCGCATTGGAAGAGTGGCAACAATGAGGCAGCAACAATATGATTACCGCGCGCCACTTAAGGAGACGTTTTTTGCTGCGCTAAGCACTCACCCCCTTTTTCCAAAACGTGGATTAAAAGCTAGATCTGGGGGCCAATTCTGCTAACGTTAAGTCATAATCGTGTCTGAATCGTCTTTCAATTGGAGTTCAATTGTAGTGCTTTTTTACACACTAGTTACAAGAAATGTGTACTTTTTTCACCATACTACTGATGGTCACACCACACACTACATTTACATCACATCTTATTGTCATAATTCTTGTAACTAGTGTGTAAAAAAGCACTACAATTGAACTACAATTGAAACACGATTGAGACACGATTATGACTTAATGTTAGCAGGCTTGGCCCCCTGGTTTAAAACTGATGCTAATTCTGTATTTTATTTGGAATATGAAAGTGACAGCACCAGTTTAGTACCAGTTTTAGACCAGGACTTTAGGAGGTTTTGGAATAAGGGGGTTATTGTTCACTTTTTGTCTTGCCTTTGGATCTTAATCTATGGCTGTATACAATCTGTGTCTATTCAGGAATCTCGCCAAGTACCGCGCAGCGCAATGCGCGACCGCGTGAGCCGCCGCGCACGCACCCCATACAAGGCGGCCACGTCGCCGCCGCCGCTGCCCGCGCGCGCCGCGCCGCCGCCGCCGCCCCGGAAACTGGCCCTCAGCCCCGCCCAGGCAGAGTGCCTGCGCGCCATATTCGCTGCTCTGCTCTGGCATGAGGGTAATCTATGATTTCATAACTACTGACCCCGTACAAGGTGGCCTCGTCGCCGCCGCCGCTGCCCGCGCGCGCCGCGCTGCCGCCGCCGCCCCGGAAACTGGCCCTCAGCCACGCCCAGGCAGAGTGCATATTCGCTGCTCTGGTCTGGCATGAGGGTAGTCTCAATAGACTTTAGACTCACGCTGAGAACCCCCGAGAAGCGTGAATGTGATTAGTTTCTCGCCTTCTCGTTCTCGGGCTCGCATGTTCTCCGCTCTCGCTCGCGCTTGGCGTCAGGTCAGGCCTCACCTTCTCGCCGAGACTTCTCGCGTGAGTCTGGAGGCCCATATGATTTCATAACTACTGACCCCGTACAAGGTAAGGTGACATCGCCGACGCCTAGAATTCACTCATCCTCGCCATATTTGCTACTTGGCTCTGGCATTTAGGTACTATTTGATTTAACAACTCGTTTTTATTTGAGCCCAAATAAATAAGCAACCGTAAAATCGGCTAATCAAAGTATCAATAATTGCAACTTACATAGTTAAAGAGCAGGGTCCGTACTCTGAAACGCAACTCCGAAACTTCGGTTAGCCCCGCCCTTTTCACTCGATTCTGTTATGACTGAAGAGTGAGATAAACAGGTAAAACAAAGTTTGGGGTTTTGCGTTTCGGAGTAGGCCGTCGGCAGGCATCCGTCACTCGCTTAAGGACGCGAGATAAGTGCCTACCGCTTCGCGTATATCTCGGGATACAATTTACAGCTGACCGCCCGCCGTACGCCCGCCCGAGCGAGATAGAATATATGCGATAGAAAGAGATGCAACGTCTAGCCGTTCGTAATTAAAGCCGTACAAGCTGAATTCTACTTTATCGTGTTGGAAGTTAGAGTTGCTATTTGTTTAAATGGATTCGCGGAGTGCAGCTTCCGTTACTATTATTTGAAGGGTACAGGGGCAAAACAAGGAATGTCACAAAACAGATTGTTGTGGAATTTGCATTTTAATGTAAGTATATTTGTGAACATTTGTCAAAAGTTTATTTGTATTTACAGCCGATCTTTGTACAGTAAACTTAGGTTCCTATCAGTAAATTGATAAAAAATAATTATGCAAGACAAAAATAAAAAAAAATAAAAATAAAAACTACAAAACAAAAACCTGTTTGTGACATTTCTTGTTTTGCCCCTGTACCCTTCATTTATTCTGTGCCCTCGGGTTACCTAACGCCACAACATTGCAGGAATCGTCCACGACGCGATCGCTTGCGCGGCGTTCCTCAAGTTCCACCCGCAGCTGCCGAAGCAGGGCGCGCGCGTGGTCACCCGCGCGGCTTCCGACAACACCGCCCGCCACCAGAGACACTCCGTCGAAGTATCCAACGCAGGTGAGAAGATTGTCAACCCGTCGGAAATATGTTTAAAGACATTTTATTTTCACATAAGAACTTTAAACTTATAGCTAATGTTATTATGGCGGCGCAGCGCAAATGCATCAATAGTTAGGTATAATACGAATACTTAAACACAATACATTCTATATAACAAAATTAAATACGGAATATAACAACGGAATATTCCAAAAAACGCAGTTTAGTTTGCTTATTAAAAAACTTAATACACCAAGGAGTTACAATCAATACAAATAGCCCATCTGTAAAGTTAAAGGCGTTAAATCTTAAAAAAATAAAAACAAAACATATTTAACGATTGTTTACTTTATTTCTTGGATAGAGTTTTAAATACTATTTACAGCAATACACATAAAACCTTTATAGTTCTGCCCGGTTTATCTGCCGGATATTTTGACAAAAGCTCCCATGTGATAGAAGAACTGTAAAATTACTTAGCAGGTCAATACCTAAGCATTCAACCCTCGACCCTGGAGACGTTGACGCGGTCGGGAGAAGAGGCTTCCGCTAACCGCAATCGTAAATCGGAAGTAGATGCTCCTATAAACGAAGAAGATCCCGGAGAAGGTAAGTTTCATTCACTGTGCATCATCAAAACAAAGTTATTACATCTTTAATAACCCGCGACTTAAAAAAATTATAAGTTTGACGTGTATGTGTATCTGCACGCGTAGCATGACAAACCCGAGAAAAGTTTCGTCTACCTCGAAAGTCTAAAATTGACAGCTGAACAATAGGTTTGTCTACGATGAAATTTTTTTTGACGTTTTAATACAGACAAAACCTTTCTTGAGTTCATCATGCTACCCGTGCTGTGTGTCTGTCTGTCGCATCGTAGCTCCTGAATGAGTGGACCTATTTTGATGCGGTTTGTTTTGTTAGAAAGCTCACGTCTACATCGAGATGGTTTGAGCTACAATATGTGAATATCTGTTCAGACGTTTTAAGATTTATCAGCTCTTTTTGTTAGCTATGGTGGGATCTCACCAGTGATGAAAGGACTCGAGGTTTTTAAACCCTTTTATTCAAAACTCGCCTCAATTTTTAGGACTCGACTCAAAAAATACGACTCGAGTCTTTTTACTAATGTAAAATGACTTCAGTCATTAGAGTTCAAGTCTGAAATAAAACGACTCGAGTCTTTTAATAAGAGTTTTAAAGACTCAGCCGCGAGCCTTTTAGTATAGAACTCGAGTCGTTTAACATAAGATGAGCTGTTTAACATGAAATTTTTAATCTTAGGCTTAGATCTTTAAAACTACGCAACGGATTTTGATGCGGATTTTTTTGAAAGATAGAGTGATTTAAGAGGAAAGATTATGTGTATTAAACATTCATAATATAGTGGAGAAACACTGATAACTTAAGAGTTTTGTAATGTGATGTCGTAAATAAACTCATTTTTTATGCTTACATTGCATACGCTGGCTGAATCCTACGAGATTGATCAAAATAATGTACTACAGTATTGTACAACTCAAAAAGGTCCACAAAAAAGTCCGTGATGGTATATGTCTATCTCTTAGAGATAACCCACAATAAGCATTTTTATCCTTCACTTTTTACGAAAAATAATGGTTTATTTACGAAGCAATTTTAAGCAATACAGCATTAATTTTTATCCAATTAAGTACCTTAAATACATTGTGCAGTTAATATAGATCAATATGTCCTTTTACGTAATTTAAATGAATAATTTAAGCGCGGCGCGTAGCGTGCCAATACCTATTCTCGTAAATAGCGCGTTAAGGCACTGATTCCCGAAAATAGGGTGTTTTAAATTATGGATTACTCGCAAACCACAAGTACTCAAAATTTGGAAAAAATATATGTTATTTAACAGTTATTTATCTAGTGCTTCCGGTCGTATTTTTTCGATGAGTGATATTTTACTGTATCAAATAAAATCCCAAACATCCGTCTAATTATAATCCAAATATCCTATTACCTGCAGTATACTTGGTTTTAGTTAATGAAAAACATATAAAAGTAATTGTCTTCGATATTTGGGATTCCGGCCGTCATATATTTTTTTTATTATTTCATTTTTAATTGAATTTTAAGTGATTTTCAATTCGCGGGGCGCTCGCGAGTTCACAGTTCACTGCCGGCTGCCACTGAGTCCGCGCGAAATCCATTTTTGTTTTTTTTACATTTTTGACATTGCGTTGCTGTTTTCTTGTCAAAATAGAACTAGAAATCGAGTTTCATTGAAATCGGCCCACAAACAAAAAGTGGCCGCCATCTTGGATTTTTTTATATTTTAACATTGCGTTGCTATTTCTTGTCAAAATAGAACTAGAAATCGAGTTTCATTGAAATCGGCCCACAAACAAAAAGTGGCCGCCATCTTGGATTTTTTTATATTTTAACATTGCGTTGCTATTTCTTGACAAAATAGTACTAGAAATCGAGTTTCATCGAAATCGGCCCACAAACAAAAAGTTGGCCGCCATTTTGGATTCTTTTATATTTTTAACATTGCGTTGCTGTTTTCTTGTCAAAATAGAACTAGCAATCGAGTTTCATTGAAATCGGCCCACAAACAAAAAAGTTGGCCGCCATCTTGGATTTTTTTATATTTTTAACATTGCGTTGCTGATTTCTTGTCAAAATAGGTCCCCAAACAGAGTTTCATAAAAATCGGCCCACAAATAAAAATACAAAAGTTGATGAAATTTTAGTTCTTTATTTACCTACCTATGTAAGATGAATATTTGCACACACTCACAGTACATGTCTAATTGAATAAGAAAGTAAAACGATAAAGATGCGATCGAGATTCTAGCCTATGATGAGTTCGCCTCACGACTTAAGACTCCCGCGAACCGAGTCGTTTTAAAAGGGTTCGAACCTTTTCGTTGAAACTGAGGGCCTACTCTGAAACGCAAAACCCGAAACTTCGGTATACCCGTCCCTCTCACTCTCTAGTCGGGACAGAATCGAATGAAAGGGGCGGGGCTAACCGAAGTTTCGGATTAGCGTTTCAGAGTACGGTCCCTGAGTCGTTTAAAATTTGGAGTCATTTCAAAAAGACTCAGTCTTAAAATACGCCTCGAGTCCCAGACTTGAGACTCATATAAGGCTTAGGGTTTAGGGTTTAAAGACTCATTGAGTTGTTAACCGTATGAATTGAGTCGAGTTCCCTTTAAAGAGCTTAAAAACCTCAAGTCCTTTCATCACTAGATCTCACACGCATAATGATATTATGTATAAGTAATTAAATAATAATTAAACAAAAATTACATACATGTATATCTATCAATAATAGTTAAGTATAATTTTTTCCCATAGAATCAACACAGGCAGTAGTCAATGTACTTCCACCAGCATTGCGTGCTCTCGTAGCGCTGTGGGACGCACTGTCCGAGGCGAAACAACTTCATGTCGCAACCGACAAGTAAGTGTATTTACTACTTATATTTTGAATGATTTGCTATAAAGATTGTATTACTATCTAAACATGATTTCCTTCAAACACAGAACGAAGAAAGAAGTTGCGGAGAAAATAGACGAAGACGATACAAGGCCAATGATCAAAGTACGCCAAAAAAAAGTTTGGCGATCGATTCCAAAAACACCGTATTCTGGTAAGATTCTTGTATTTTCAAATTAAGTTTCTACTCGCCTGCTTTCAAACAGGACTTTAATTCTAACTATTGGTAATACGGCCAAGCGATTTCTTCCGTTTAGGTACCTATGTCAAAAACTTTTCAATAATTTATTAAGTACTTTATTTTATCCAAGACTTGCGTAGAAGGACAACGCGCCCGAGACATCACGTAATGTTTTTTGTTTATAGAATCTGAAGAAAAAAGATTTAACATTCAGGAACTTAAATCATGATTCTAGTTACCAATATATCGTAGACACCAGCTAAAGTGTTGTGGCTGCAACCACTGGACAGCGGAATTTCTTCGTCTTTCGACGGTGAGGGTTAAAGGTTGCCCTCCTTCCCCGAGCTTCTTCTCGTGGGGCTTCTACCCCACGGTTCAGTGAGCCGTAGTTGCAACCACTGCGAAATGTTTCTTATTTTAGTATAGGTCGTAATCTTAAGGCCGTATACAGAAAGAAAGCTGGAAGCCTATCAGCGCTTATAGGAACCGGTCGGCGCAGATAACCGGCGAGGCAGTCTCTATGAACAAGCGCCGATAATCGCCGAGCGTCGCAGACAAGTTCCGACACGCGCTGGTCAGCGCTACCCTGGCCCTTTTGTAATAATGAGTATCTGCTTCAATCGGCTTGCTTTATGTAGGTGTTACCTAAATGGACCATGATAGATGTAGATCAGCATCGGCTTCCAGCTTTCTTTCTGTATTTGGCCTAACGTTAAGTTGGTTGCGCAGTGAACTGCGAGCTGTGCGGCGGCGCGGGCGTGCCCCCGCCCTTAGCGGCGCACATGCGGCACGCGCACCCCGGTTGCCGCGCGCCCACCTCCCGCGGCTACGATCGCTCTGGGGTGTACCGCAGGGCAGACCTCGCTGCGCCCGCCGATACCGCGCTTGCCGCCTGCGGGCAGCTCGCACAGAGTGAGTACACATATACGTTCACATAACGTGTGCACCTCGACGAAACGTATGCGGCACGCGCACCCCGGTTGCCGCGCGTCCACTTCCGTCGGCCATGACCAGTTGTTGATGAACAGAGTTGATGATGTTGACAAGCCGTTACTCTCATTTCATTCTTCACAAATTCCCACCTAATTCAGGAACTTATACCATATATAAATTAGTGAACCTGCCTCAATATTAGTTATAGCCTATGTCACTCAGGAAGAAAGTAGCTTTCTAATGGTGTTCAGTACACCCCTGCCTATACCGCGGAGCCGGCATGGCGCAGTGGAAGATTTATCATGAGTAGACTCCGGACAAGAACTAGGTTTCAGCGGGGATGTAAACTGAACAATTGGACTGCGATACACAGCGGATAGAATTTGTGAAGTAAGGTGATTTTACATACGGGTCCGTGTGTCGAATGTCTCCAAGGCAGAAGTGGTGTAAGGGAGCGCGCGCGCCCCTGGGGTCCTTTCTTCGTCTTCTGCAGACCTTACCAACTCGTCACCTTACGCACAACACAAATAACACACAGGGTCCCAAGACACTGGGCAACAATACACCACGACCCACGCGGGGGAGCTTTTTTTATTACGATATATTGTCCCGACAACAAGCGCGTGTGGTAGAAAAGGTTATCTTTCAAAGCATCCGCGACCGGCCACTCCAGAGATGGCATCAAAACCTTGGTCGTACAAAACGGGATCACATAGATAATTTAAGATTTTATTCAAACTCGATATGCCAGGCACATTCAACGCGAGCGATTTTTAACAAATTCAGCAAAATTATTCCGACATTTTTCCAAGAAGAATTCCAATCAAGTGTCCCTGTCAACTTCAAGTGACAGCTAATGTCAATTTGACGTGACATTAGAGTTGCGTTCAGAAACGTCGATCTTTTCCGAACATCCCCCCGCCCCGGACCGTTAAGAACGGTACGTCAATCTACGGGTAATCGGGAGAGCCCACTAACTGCTCTCTTCAAAACCGAATCTCGAACCAAAGCCTCAGCAAAACGAGGAACTCCGTCAGTTCCGGGGTAGAGTTTAACAATGCGCCCCCTTCGCCAACATAGGGGCGGCAGGTTAGCATCCTTAATCAACACGAGGTCGCCAGTCTGGGGTGGGGTGGTTTTATCTGTCCACTTCACGCGCTGTTGTAGGAAATACTCCATCGACCAACGTGCCCAGAAGTTTTGGGACATCTGTCTCAAAAGTTGGTATCGCGACAAACGATGGGATCCTACATCCTGAATCGGATATTCAGGCAACGCCAAAAGGGGCTGTCCGATCAAGAAATGACCTGGGGTCAACGCTTCCAGGTCATTCGGGTCCGAAGACAACGGGCACAAGGGTCGCGAGTTGAGGACGGCCTCAATTTTACAAAATACCGTATCAAGTTCCTCAAACGTGAGAATAGTTTCTCCAATCACGCGACGCAAGTGTGTCTTGGCAGCCTTTACACAAGCTTCAAAAATTCCTCCCCAGGTCGGACAAGCTGGTGGGCTAAACTTCCAGATTATCCCACGCCGGGAGAGGGTGGTTCCAATGTCTATTTTATTATCAACAAAAAACTTAACTACTTCCTTAAGATAATTACACGTTCCCTTATAATTAGTACCACAATCGGAACGTATCAATGTCGGCAGTCCTCTACGGGAAACAAATCTGCTCAAGGCGGCGACAAAGGCTTCGGTAGACAATTCCGAGACAATTTCCAAATGGACAGCCTTGGTGGACAAACACACAAACACGCACAAGTACGCCTTATAGGTTTTAGCATTACGCAGTCTCGAAGCTTTTACAGTAAAGGGACCGGCGAAGTCGGTGGCGACTCCGGCAAAAGCTCTACATTCCGTGACGCGATCAGCAGGCAAATCACCCATCTGGGGCTGCATGGTCGCGGCCTTCAATCGATAACAAGGCAGGCAACGGAAAACCACAGTGCGAATGGCTCGACGAGCAGACAAAATCCAAAATTCACGCTGCAAAATGGCCAACAAAGCATTACAGCCAGCATGTTGTGCATTCACATGGCGATCTGTTATTATCAGTTGAGTCAAATGTCCGGCTTTAGGTAACAAAAGGGGGTGACGAGCTCCATACGGCAGGTTCGCATTTCGAAGTCTTCCGCCGACTCGCAAAAGCCCACTCTCGTCCAGGAAGGGATTCAATCGCGATACCGCGCCCTTCAACTTGCGACGGCCTAAACGCAAAATTTCAATCTCGGACTCAAAACTATCAGCTTGTACTCTCCGGACCCAAAACAAGAGCGCGTCCCTACGCTCGTCCGGAGTGAGAACCGACGAATCACGCCTCGCGCGTGGGTTTCTGCAATTGTACACAAAACGTCTGATCCAAGCGGTAACACCAAGCAGCTTCTGTAAGGAGCTGTACCGATCCAACAACAAATCCTTTTCCCCGGCGGGGTTAGTCTCCAGGACGCATGCCCGCATATCAGGAACGGCTACGTTCGACAACGCTGGAGAGGGCGGCCACTCCGACTCAGGCCGCATCAACCACTGTGGGCCCCACCAGAGGGGGTGGTTAATTAGGGTTGGGGCTACACAACCCCGAGACGCACAATCCGCGGGATTCATGGTTCCCGGCACGTGTCTCCAAATCAACTCGATGTCGGAATTACAAATCTGCGACACTCGATTGGCCACAAACACGTCCAAGGTGTGCGCCGGAGCCTTCAACCAACAAAGGACGACCTGACTGTCCGTCCAAGCATAAACCTCTTGTATCTTAATAGATCGACCTAATGTGAGCCATACGTGGTTTAACAAACGCATTAGGAGGGCAGCTCCACACAATTCCAACTTCGGGATCGTATGACGAGTCCGAAGGGGAGCGACTTTGCTTTTCGCTATCACCAGATGCACAGCAACAACTCCGTCAACAGTAACGGTGCGGAGGTACACGGCCGCAGCAAATCCACGTTCGGAGGCATCGGAAAAGCCGTGAAGAGTAACTTTACAATTTTCAGAAGGGAGGAATAGCCTCGGCAAATGCACTTCATTAATCTCGGGGAGGGATGAAACGAAGCTCGACCAATCTCGGAGTAACTCGTCCGAGAGGGGTTCATCCCACGACACACCCGAAGCCCATAACCGTTGCAAGAAACACTTGGCCATAAACAGCACGGGGCAAATCCACCCATTGGGGTCAAAGGTACGTGCGACAGTAGACAATACTAAACGCTTGGTCCAGACTTTCGGTGGTCGTAAATCCACACAATAAGTGAACGTGTCAGAGACCGGTTTGTACTGTACGCCAAGGACGGTCACCACATGGGGATTATCAACATTTTCGAATAGGTGGGGGTCCTGCTGGTGCTCCTCGGGCAAACCTACCAGTACATCAGGCGAGTTGGATATCCATTTCCTCAACTCGTAACCTCCCGACTTCAAAAGGGCGGTGAGTTCGTCTCTCAGGACAATCGCCTCTGAGACAGATGAGGCGCCCGTGCAAATGTCATCCACATAGACGTCACTGGCCAAAATGGCGGAGGCGCGAGGGTATCTCAAGCGCTCCTTCTCGGCCAACTCCAACAAAGAACGAATCGCAACAAACGGGCTCGAAGCCAAACCGTACGTATTCGTATTCAATTCATAAATCAACAAGGGGTCCCTAGGACTCTCTCTCCACAAAATCAATTGGTACCTCCTATCCTCGGGATGGATGACCGTTTGTCTGAACATCATCCGGATGTCAGTCATAAATACAATTTGGTGCCGCCGGAAGTTGGTCAAAATGTCTGAGATCTCCGTGTGCAGCTTGGGACCTACATGCAGACACTGGTTCAAGGACGCTCCAGTAGAGGTGGGAGCCGAACCGTCAAAGACCACCCGAATCTTTCCGGATTTCAAAACGGCGTGGTGCGGCAAAAAGAAGTGCTCAACGGAGCGCCAATCCAAATCGCTCACGGACATGTGCCCTAACTCCTCATACTCCCGCATGAATTCAACATACTTCTGGCGGAAGACCGGATCCTTGCTCATGCGACGCTCCATCGCCACTAGCCTACGTTCCGCTAGCGGTCGGGATTCGCCCAGAGGAGGTCGGCCGGCACGAAAGGGGAGACGGGTGATCAAACGACCAGAGCGGAGGCGACCAGTGTTATTCTGGTAATACAACTCGCATTCATCCGCTACTGGGTCAACCCGCGGGGCTGGTGGAGGTTCCTCAACCTCCCAAAACTTCTGCACCACTTCGGAGAGAGACACATTAAAAACAAGACCGCGATCCTCATCAAGGGAATCCAAAACGCGGCGAGCAGGGCCCATCACAACTGTACCGAGTGTCGTCTGCAGAGCTACCAAGCCATCTGGCTGCAAAACTCGCTTCCCCGTCAACAAAACTCGCCCCAGGACATCGGCTCCAAGGAGAGCATCAATCGGGCCTGGGCGGAAGAAATTTGGATCGGCGAGTGGGGAATCAGACACCAAAGACAACATACTCGGTCCCAAGTCAACTGAAGGTTGACGGCCAACAACTGTGTCCAACACAATCGCCGAGGTCTTAATGCCTGGCGTGGACTTATTACGTGATGTAAATGTGAAGTCAACATGCCCTAACAACCCGGGGACTTTCACATCGCCAACACCTCTCACGCCTTCCGTGTGGGGGTGCACCTTGAGGCCCAACCGCCTAACTAACCAAGATGACACAACACACCCCTGAGCACCGGAATCCAACAAGGCGCGAACTTCCACAAGGTCGCCATTCAATCCCCTGACAAGCACAGAGGCCGTGGGCAACAAAACGGTCTCTGGAGGGGTGGCTACAATCGACCGTAAACACGTTGATTGCTAGTATGTGGGGTCCCCAGACGTCCCCCCATGGTAAGGGGGTCGCTCATAGCGATCCAGTGGGTCCCATTCTCCCACATACTGCCTACGTTCCGTTCGCCCGGTATCAGGCGGGTTATATCTCCCGGCCCCTTGAAGACGGGGCGGGCGCCGCTCCAAACGCGGGTATTCGGCGAGCGGCGGCGAGAATCGGTGCCTATCATCCACCGTGTACGTCGCCCCATAGTCGCGGGGGCACGGTGACCGATTTTCAGAGGGGGGGTCCCGGGGACCCCCGGCTGTGCGAGGCTCAACACGTTGCGGGGGGCTTCTACGACCTCCCGCATCGCTCGCAAAATCGAACCCCCTAGTTGGGGACCGATTTCCCATGGGGGGGTCCGTGGGACCCCCGCCCGTGCGAGGCTCAAAACGTCGCGGGGGGCCTCTACGACCTCCGGCAACGCCCGCATAACTCATCCCCATCCTTGGGGATCGGTTTCCCATGGGGGGGTCCCTGGGACCCCCGCCCGTGCGAGGCTCAAAACGTCGCGGGGGGCCTCTACGACCTCCGGCAACGCTCGCATAACTCATCCCCATCCTTGGGGATCGGTTTCCCATTGGGGGGTCCCTGGGACCCCCGCCCGTTTGAGGCTCAAAACGTGGCGGAGAGCGTCTGGGGCCACTCTGGTGGCCACTAGAACTGCTGCGGGATGCAAACACCGCGGGGGGTCCGAGCCCCCCACCCATACGAGGTGATCCTGCAGCGACGCGCTGCGGCGCTCCGCCGCCCTCTGGGCTGTTCATGCAGAGGAGGGGATGGTGGTTGCCCTTACAAAAGCGGCATGGGTGCGCTTGGGTACATTCGCGCTGCATGTGCAGGCCCAAGCACGAGTAGCACCATGTCCGTTGTCGCGCGATCGCTCGACGGCCTTGGACGCGCTGGTCGAGGAACTTATCACAACGGGTCGTGCTGTGACCCGGTTCCCGACAGTACAAGCAGCGGGCGGTCTCCTGGACGGCGGCATAGCGGCCGGGCGCGCGAGGGGCCATACGCCCCCTACGGGGGGGTCCGGTGGGGGATCTACTCTGTGGCACAGGTCGTTCGGGTCCCATAGGACCGGCCAGAGAGGAATTATCTGCCAGTCTACTTTCTCCTTCCAGGAACGTCAAGAGGTCCGAGAAGGGTGGCAGATAAGTCGCACTATCCCCACCATACTGCTGCTCAAAACGGACCTTAACAGAGTCCGGCAACTTTCCCAGGACAATGTGCAGTAACAAAAACGACCACTGCTCCACTGGGAGTTTTAAGTTTTTTAATGCGTTGTATGCAACCAACAGCGGATTCAACAAAGTCACTCTCAAGTGCATCACGCTGGCAACGCGGGGTAAATTCAAAATGGCGGCAACATGGTTGTCCGCCAGACGTCGTACGTTCTGGTACCGACGGGCAATCAAATCCCTAGCAATAGGGTAGTTTTCATCCGAGGGGGCCAAATGTTGAACCGATTCAAGGGCCTCCCCTTCCAACACGGATAACAAGTAAGCTAACTTCTGGCCCTGGGTCAAATCGTCCCGGGCATGTACAAGACTATCAAAAATATTAATAAAGCCCTCCCAGTCCTCTAGACGACCAGCAAAACGCCTTAAGTCTAAGGGGGCCAATCTAGCAAAGAGAGGGGGCATACTCTTAGATGTGACCGGGGACGGGCTCGGTTCATTCTCTCTTGCCACTTGCAAAGGTCGAGCTACCTGGGTAATTCTGTCCGCAAAATCATAACACTGGTCCACATCCAAATCGACTTCTTGTCGCATTTCCACATCGGCCTCAACAGTCCTTTCCAAAAATAAGGCATACTGTTCATCAACAACAGCCAAACGTACGGGCAGATCTACGTATCTGTTCAACAAGGCCTCCGTCCTATCAGGTCGATCCAACAATGCGACTGCAGACGCTAACCACCGTAACTCAGAACGTATTTTGGCTTTAGCAGAGGAGGCCGTCATTGTAACGTCACAAATTTATCAACAAAAACAACAAATTCAAAATATTCACTATAACACAAAATCTCCAATATTTGGAGGTTATTACTAACCACAAAATTCCAATATTACAACAACAAAGTATTTATAATGACACAAACTCTTAAATATCTGGAGGTTATCAGAAAACAACAAAACTCACTGACTATTGAAATTCACTCAAAATCACTGACTATTGAAATTCACTTGGATATCAACACAACATACTGTTACACAACAACAAGTTAATTTTAATTATTTCAAAGCACAAGTTTCAATGAGTTTCAATGTGTAAACAATGTCCCAAATCATTTAAGTTTCACTAAGTATTGAGTGCAAACTTATTAGCTAACCTTTTATTAGCTATTATTTTAGCAACAAACTTGTCAATATTCACAACTCAAATTTGCTAACAAAACTGAATAATAATTATTATGAGCAAAGAAAGGCATCTGTTTACAATTTGGAACTTCAATACATGACTTCAAAACATTAATTACAAGACATGGAACCAATAACAAAGGAATGCCCTTTACTTTTCAAATGCAAGTTAATTGCCATTTACAAGTACAAATTAATCTAGTCCGGACCAGACTGGGTCATCAACACGGCACTGATTAATACAAAGTTTTGGCGTGGGCCTCTCAGGCCCTCAAACTACGCTCTGCTACCAAGAAATGTTCAGTACACCCCTGCCTATACCGCGGAGCCGGCATGGCGCAGTGGAAGATTTATCATGAGTAGACTCCGGACAAGAACTAGGTTTCAGCGGGGATGTAAACTGAACAATTGGACTGCGATACACAGCGGATAGAATTTGTGAAGTAAGGTGATTTTACATACGGGTCCGTGTGTCGAATGTCTCCAAGGCAGAAGTGGTGTAAGGGAGCGCGCGCGCCCCTGGGGTCCTTTCTTCGTCTTCTGCAGACCTTACCAACTCGTCACCTTACGCACAACACAAATAACACACAGGGTCCCAAGACACTGGGCAACAATACACCACGACCCACGCGGGGGAGCTTTTTTTATTACGATATATTGTCCCGACAACAAGCGCGTGTGGTAGAAAAGGTTATCTTTCAAAGCATCCGCGACCGGCCACTCCAGAGATGGCATCAAAACCTTGGTCGTACAAAACGGGATCACATAGATAATTTAAGATTTTATTCAAACTCGATATGCCAGGCACATTCAACGCGAGCGATTTTTAACAAATTCAGCAAAATTATTCCGACATTTTTCCAAGAAGAATTCCAATCAAGTGTCCCTGTCAACTTCAAGTGACAGCTAATGTCAATTTGACGTGACATTAGAGTTGCGTTCAGAAACGTCGATCTTTTCCGAACAAATGGTGATTTTTAAAATCGGTCCAGTAAGTTTTGACTTTATTCGTTACAAACAAAAAAAAGAAAAATACTAACAAATCTTTTCTCTTTAGGATATTAGTAGGGATAAATAAAATGATTGTGTACCTAGAAAAATAAATAAGTAATAAGTCGTTTATGTGTAATGTAAACCAAAGATTTTTTCCTTTACACAGCATGTCAGCTGTGGTACACCTTCTGCGAAAAGTGCCGTGAGAAAGCACTAAAAGCGGCTTCTTCAGTAAAACAACCGAAAACTAAAACCATATCGGAGCTTTGCTACGAGCGCGCTTTGCCACCTGAGATCGACCACCACATCATTAGGGAAAACGCTGTTTTCCTACTAGACTTGGCCCCACTAACTAGTTCGGGTAAGTAATATGTTATCCAATATCCAAATATATAATTATAAACAAGAGTAACGGGACTCAACGCGACGTTTTATTATGTAGTACATTATGTACTTACAGCTTGACGTTTCGGCTATGTTGCTACAGCCGTGGTCACAAGCAGACTGGTGAAGCGCGGCGTCGTCTATTCGGGCGGGCTTGGAGATCTTCGGCCACCCTCACATTGTCACTCTTAAAAAAACTTTTTGAAAAATATCCGGACGTGAGTCGTCAGGCAGCATTTTTGCCTTTTATCAAAGGCGTAACGGATAAAATTGGAACAGTGCTCAGAAAACTCTCCATCAAGACTGTATTTACTCCGTTATGTCAAATATCTAAGCAACTGCGATCGCCAAAGGACGTAATACCTTTTCAGACTCCGGGTGTTTATAAAATCGATTGTAGCTGTGATAGTTCATACATTGGACAAACAAAGCGGACCATCGCAGAACGTGTCAAGGAACACATCGCAGCTGTTAAAAATCGACAGACGAGTAAATCCGCGGTAGCTGAACATCTCCTAGAAGCTGGAGTTAATCATTGGATGGAGTTACATGATCCGAAAATCCTCTCCACCGATCGTCATTATCATACTAGGATGGTACGAGAAGCGATTGAAATCAAGAAGTATAAAAATTTCAATCGGGAGGACGGGTTTAAATTTGTCATCAGCGTGGAATCCAGTGATTAACAAGTGTAAGCCGCGAGTTTTACCGTTTAAAACTAACCCCGATACTGTGAGTGTTGTGTGCCGTAATGACATCACTAGCGATGATAAAAACAAAAAAAGTAACAATGTGAGGGTGGCCGAAGATCTCCAAGCCCGCCCGAACAGACGACGCCGCGCTCCGCCAGTCTGCTTGTGACCACGGCTGTAGCAACATAGCCGAAACGTCAAGCTGTAAGTACATAATGTACTACATAATAAAATGTCGCGTTGAGTCCCGTTACTCTTGTTAATAATCATAATGGAACGCGAAAGTTTAAAATCTTATATCCAAATATATGTTTTAATCTTATAGTTGTTTTTAAATAAATATATTCCGTGTGTTTACGTCCTTATTTATTATAATCGTAAAAATGATAAATATGACAACAAACTTAATATAATTTAAATAAAACACTTTCACGAATTTTGCACGCATTTATTGAACATTGATTGATTTTATTAAAGTCGAAAAATAGTTTCCGTGACCACGGCCCCTGGAAAGGTCTGAAAACGTAAAAACATAAAATCCTTTTTAAAACATCTAAAATTTAACCAAGTTGTTTAGTAAATGCGTGCAAAATCCGTGAAAGTGCTTTATTTAAATGAACAATTCGCGCAGAAATCTAAGATGTGTTTAACTTAATAAAATGTTTAATATTTTAATTTATTGGTTTCAACCTTATTAACATTAATATGAAGAGTTTTTCTTAATCAGATTTACCCATCGCATATATTTCTACCGATTATTTGTAATCTGTGGCACAACCGTAGTAATCGTTATGTGTGGCACATCACTAAGGGGGCGGGTCCATGAAGTAAATTTTATTTGTATGAAATTTTAACGTAAACATTACGAAACTTCATGAGCGCAAGCTGTCAAAAAACCATTAATAAAACGGACAGACTATAAGTAATTTTCTTCCAACTGCTTGCAGCAAAAGCGTATTCGACAAGTTTCTGACGATAACGTTGAATCGATTCGAAGAAAGTAATTATTTACAAATCTGTTACTAATAGCTGGTTGTATTCGAGCAGAGTCGCTGGGGCGCGTGTCGCCCATCCACGAGGGGCAGGCGCGCAGCCCGCCCACGCCGCCGGGCAGCGTGTGGCAGCCCGCGCCGCCCTTCCAGTGCCTGCCCGCGCTCGGGCTCGCGCCCAAGGACGCGCCGCCGCCTGACGCCGCCCGCTACCACTCGCTGGGCCGCCCGCCGCCGCTGCCCGCCGCCGCCGCCGCCAACGCCAACACGGTCAGTCAGTAATGGGGTAGTCCACGCCGCCGGGCAGCGTGTGGCAGCCCGCGCCGCCCTTCCAGTGCCTGCCCGCGCTCGGGCTCGCGCCCAAGGACGCGCCGCCGCCCGACGCCGCCCGCTACCACTCGCTGGGCCGCCCGCCGCCGCTGCCCGCCGCCGCCGCCAACGCCAACACGGTCAGTCAGTAATGGGGTAGTCCACGCCGCCGGGCAGCGTGTGGCAGCCCGCGCCGCCCTTCCAGTGCCTGCCCGCGCTCGGGCTCGCGCCCAAGGACGCGCCGCCGCCCGACGCCGCCCGCTACCACTCGCTGGGCCGCCCGCCGCCGCTGCACGCCGCCGCCGCCGCCAACGCCAATACGGTCAGTCAGTAATGGGGTAGTCCACGCCGCCGGGCAGCGTGTGGCAGCCCGCGCCGCCCTTCCAGTGCCTGCCCGCGCTCGGGCTCGCGCCCAAGGACGCGCCGCCGCCCGACGCCGCCCGCTACCACTCGCTGGGCCGCCCGCCGCCGCTGCACGCCGCCGCCGCCGCCAACGCCAATACGGTCAGTCAGTAATGGGGTAGTCCACGCCGCCGGGCAGCGTGTGGCAGCCCGCGCCGCCCTTCCAGTGCCTGCCCGCGCTCGGGCTCGCGCCCAAGGACGCGCCGCCGCCCGACGCCGCCCGCTACCACTCGCTGGGCCGCCCGCCGCCGCTGCACGCCGCCGCCGCCGCCAACGCCAATACGGTCAGTCAGTAATGGGGTAGTCCACGCCGCCGGGCAGCGTGTGGCAGCCCGCGCCGCCCTTCCAGTGCCTGCCTGATTTGACTAAATATAAATAGGTGATCCATAATAATCCCCGCTCACATACACACACATTCACACAACATTGTCTGCACTTTCATACACCTATACCTATACACACAACACAAAATACAATTTACTCTCAAATCAAACACTCTTATCAGTCTATATAACTTGTGCTCTTATCGCATCTAATGTAAAATAAGAATTGAATTGTTCTTAAAATACTAAACTTAAATACTTACTATGTAGTGAGAATATGTAAGACGTTTAAAATTAGTTTACCTGCTTGTGGTTCATTCTATCATATTTACCTGTGTCAACTTGTGTTATCAGCGGGGGGACCTGGTGACCTGTAATTTCAGGTTTTTAATAAATCTTTATCAGGCACCAGTCTCTCACAATGATGTCGTAAATAGTATAAGCATTGTAATAGTCTTTAAAAACATATTATTGTGAGAGAAAATAAATACATATTTTATTTATTATTATTTATTATAATAATGAAATCGTTCAAATGTTATTCAATAGGAACTCATTCGTCACGAAGAAGCTCGCGAACAAGTCCCCCGAGTCCAACGGTCAGTGTCCATGGGGCAGACCGGCGGGCGGGACCTGGCCACCGCGGCGCGGAGGACCAACGCACCGCTCGCGCCCGTCGACTTCCACATCGCCGAGGACTCTCTCACCGGTCAGTGTCACTTGATACTTCATGTGTAGGATAGGAGCCCACTCGGCGATCATGCCTAACAAGTCCCCCGAGTGCAACGGTCAGTGTCCATGGGGCAGACCGGCGGGCGGGACCTGGCCACTGCGGCGCGGAGGACCAACGCACCGCTCGCGCCCGTCGACTTCTACATCGCCGAGGACTCGCTCACCGGTCAGTGTCACTTGATACTTAATATTATTGAGGAACCCACTCGGCGATCATGCCAAGCAAGTCCTCCGAGTCCAACGTTCAGTGTCTATGGGGCAAACTTTGGGGGATTAATGCAAAGGACTAGCTCATCGGTCACTGTTAACAGATGCAGAAGAACAACTATTGTATTAAAATAGCTACCTCCAACTTTCTTAAAAAATCTACTGAAAGCTGATCACAATATTTTGCTCTCAGTTTTCCGTCGTTACTTACTTTTGCAGGAATTATATTTGACGGAATTTGAAGACCGATTTGGCGCAGGGGTAGGATACCTGCCTTCTGCGCCAGAGGTCTCGGGTTCGATTTCCGAACAAGACAAATATTTGTGTACATGAAAATGTATATTTGTCTTGGTCTGGGAGTTTTCTATGTATATTAAGTATGTATTTACAAACAAAATGTATTTAAGTATATATTTATCCGCTATCAAGTTTTCCATGACAGTTTCTCAATGAAATTTACATGGGATTAGATAATTGCCCATTGGTGTGGTTGTAAAAAGTTATTTATTTTTTATTTATATTGGCATAATGGCAGAATGTAACTAAAGGTCTTGTGTATATACGGTGCAGGCGTTGGTTCGTCTTTGCTGTCGCAGCCGTCCGAGGCCCTGCGTCGCCTCGTCGGCTGCGGCGAGGGCGCGGACGCCGCGGTGTCCGCGTTCGAAGCGCCGCAAGTGAGCGCCGACGCGCTCGTGCGCAGACCCGTGCTCGCGTTCGTGCTCGCTCGCCGTGACTTGCACGCGTACACGCAGAAGTTGGATGGGGCTGTACGCATCAACACCGTGCGACAATACGCGTTCGAGGTCAGTGTGATTACAGCCGACCTAGCATAAGCGGCTTTTATCGACTATTGACGCATGATAAGAGCATATATCTTGCGTAGTAGGGTAAGCAAGACAGCGTGACGTGCTATATCATATTGCATGGTTTAATGATGGTTATGCTAGGCAGGCTGTCTGTAAAATATAGCTTGATTAATATGACACCTCATTCATGCAAAACAAAACGTTGCTTTGGCTCAAGGAATAGGGTCTAATTGTCTACTATAAGCTACATTAAAAAATGTCTGATGCTGTTTTTCTTGTGCCTTATTCCAATAGCATGAAGAATTTCTTGCTTTGCACGAATGAGCTGTCATTCTAATCAATCTACATTTTACTATAGACTATAGGTTACTATTTCTTGCTAATTCTTGAAGACTACAAATATACCAAGCACCCCAGTCTGTAGAGAAATCGTGAATTGCTTCTTTAAATTCGATTATGGACATTATATCGTGTATAAACGTTTTCAGGCTCTGAACTGGCTGCTCCGGTCCACTACGCAGCCCACGTGCGTCCACGACGTCATGTGGTGGTTCTGCAGTGCGCTCGACAAGTACGCGCGCACGGTGCCGCCGCCGCCCGCTCTCGACGATAACAAGGAGGTAACCGTAGGCCTGTTACTCTTTAGATATCGAAGTCTCATTACCTCTGTCCTTATATTTAGATTTTTTTTAATATCACGACTTTTTTAATCTTTCGGTCTAGTAAAAGGAAAGTAGCTCAGCCAGCAGCAGAGAAACAGCAAAAGCGTCACTTATAAGGCTAATGTGATAACTGCTCGCACAATGAGTCACACCAACGATTTTTGTTATCAGCATATCTAAAATATATGTAACTCGAGAAAAAAGAACCTCAAATCAAATCAAATCAAATCAAATCGATTTATTTGCAAATACAGGTAGTACAGAGGTATTTAATATATTATTGTATGTAGCTTAATCCGTATTTCACCATGTGGCATGCAAATTAACAAATAAATATAAAAGTTACAAATGTTTATCCTCTAAATATTCTTCAACACTATAATAGGCTTTGTCAACTAATATGTCTTTCAATTTACATCGAAATCTGTTGAGGTTATCGATTTCCCTAATTTTGGATGGTATTTTATTAAACACTTTAGGTGCCATACACAGGACACTTTTATTCATAAGTTCTGTCTTATTACGTGGCATACAAAGTCCATCACGAAGCCTAGCACTATTAAAATTCGCATATAAATTTAAATTTCCTTTTACAAATACAGCTATCTCATAAATGTACATACAAGGCAATGTCAAAAGTTTAAGGGATATAAAATGCGGTTTACAACTGTCAGTTTGTTTTAAATTACAAATAGCCCTTACACATTTCTTTTGAGCTTTGAATGCATACTCTTTGTGAACTGAATTCCCCCAAAATATCAGACCATATAGAAGCGTAGATGCTACGTACGCATGATATGCGGTTAAGACAGTCTTAGCATTGACAACTTTAGCAAGCATGTATAGAACATAGGAGAATCTACTTAATCTAGCACAAACAGTCTCAATATGCTCTTTCCAATTAAGGTTACAGTCAACGTTTAGTCCTAAAAATTTAGTAACTTCCACTTCTTTTATCGTATTCTCAGAATGTTTAATTTCAATTGATACGGTATTTCTCGATCTATTTTTAAATATCATGATATTAGTTTTGTCTATGTTTATTAATAAATTATTCATTCTTAGCCAATTAACAATTTCACCAAGTGCATTATTTATGTGGGTTTCAAGTAGGGATAAACATTTATTTGAAAATATGACTGTGCTATCGTCAGCGAATAAAATCATTGGTGCAGCTACCACTGAGGGAAAGTCATTGATATATATCAAAAATAAGAGTGGCCCCAGAACACTACCTTGTGGTACACCATAATACACCTGTCTATAATTTGACATGTATTTAATCTCTGTCTTTGATTTGGGACATATTTTCGAGATTAGCGTTGATTGTTCTCTGTTGCTCAAGTACGACATTATTAAATCTAAAACATTGCCCCTAATGCCATAGCGCGATAATTTTGCTTTTAATATATTGTGATCAACATAATCAAACGCTTTAGTTAAGTCCATAAATAACGCGCATACCGGAACACTCCTATCTAATTTAGTTACAACTTCCTCAATAAACTTATATATAGCCATGTTAATATTCTTATTCTTCCTGAACCCTGTTTGTTCATTTGCAAGGATATTATGTTTCTCAAGATAACTATAAAGACAATCGTAGATATATTTTTCGAGTATTTTCGACATGACCGGTGACATTGCAATAGGTCTGTAATTAGACATCATTTCTTTATCTTGCTTTTTGAACAAAGGCTTAATAACTGTCTTCTTTAATTTGTCCGGATAAATACCGTTAAGAATACATAGATTAAATATGTGACACAGCACTGGAGATATAGCATGGGACACATACTTAATGACTTCAGTGGAAATTTCATCATACCCAGTACTTTTCGTATTGTTTAATGATAATATTTTGCTATTTATGTCAAATGGTGTAATAGGATTGATAAAAATAGAATTACAATTATTAAACGTCAATGAATTAAAACAATGTCTAGTATTATCATTATTCGTCAAAGGTTTTACTTGGTCAATGAAAAAATTATTGAATAAATTGGCTATGTCATTTGGATTATCAATAATATTACCATCAATATTTAATTGTTTTATCTCTTCTTTCGGTGTATTAGAATTGTATTTATTAATAATTTCCCAACTAGCTTTTACCTTATTGTGGGCAGTATGTATATGAAAGTCATTTTGTGATTTTTGTGTCAATTTTATTATACGATTGAGTCGTTTTGAATAAGATTTAAAATTATGTCTATCCTTCATACATCGTGTTTTTCTGCACTTCCACAGGAGTTGCCTCTTGCGTTTTGAGCAAAGTTTTATACCTTTACTTATCCATTTTGGTCGCTTTCGCAAGGATATTCGAACATCAATAATAGGAAAGCACAAATTGTACAACAATGAGAAAATGTCGTGAAATTTATTAAAAGCATCATTAGGGTCATTACTCTCATATATATCATTAAATGTCAAAGATTTTAAATAACTAAGAAACTTTTTTAAATTGTCTTCTGAGAAATCACGCTTTTTTATATACCAGTGATCATAGAGGCACTTGGGCAGATGCTTCACTGGGCATGTAAGAAGTTGAGCAGTATGATCTGATAAAGCAAATTCAATGACTTTACCTTTACAACCTCGGACATTATGTAGCATGTTATCGAGACAAGTACCACTAGACAATCTCGTGGGTTGATTAATTGCGTACTTTAAATTATATTCCAAAAGTTGTTCTTTAAATGTCGTTGTCATTTTGTTGTTTGTTAATATGTCAATATTAAAATCGCCACATACGATTACTTTCTTTTTTTTAAAACAACATTGGCTTAAAATAGCCCTCAAACTATTATAAAAAGTATCTAATTCTTCTAAACTATTATTAGGCGGCCTGTAAATACATATTATCACCAAATTATGATTTAAGAGCTCAATAGCACAACATTCAACAACTTTCAATACACTGCACTTAGCTATATCTGGAAGTATTCGAAAAGGATACCAGAAGAACCTGTTTTTATTTTTTTCCTATCTTCAAAAATGACTGAGATATTAAACTTTAAAGTACGGCCTCCGTGGAAAATTCGGGTGAACCAATGGCATTAACGTGTGACGTCACGTCGCACTTCCGACCTACATAGAATCCTTTGGCTATATAGGTAGTTGCGCTTTCACGGTTTCGTAATAAAATTTATTTTTCTTATAGTCGATCAATGAAATGGTTAAGAAATTTAGTATTGAGCCCATGTGTACCAACTCCAGTGAAAAAACACCTTCAAATACATGTGTTATTTTCGTGTTATGAAATAATAAATTAAATCAACTCGTAATGGCGGGCGGTATTCTGTCAATATAGCAACTGCCAAAACAAATTGTACTTACAACCTTAACTGACTTGGTGGTCAAAATATGGAACCAAAATTTCACGCACATACAGAGACAACTCCTGTTATACTTTTCTGATTTGGGTATTTCATCTAAAACAAGTCTGTCGACATTTCGATGAGTGCGTGTATATAATTCGGATGCTTTAGTAAACATGTGTGGATTTTGTTTCACAAAAACACAGACTTCGTACACATATAGACATGGCAACGGTAACAAACTAAGCTCTTTAAATAATGGTTTGCAAGAGTCACGTGGGAATTTGCCTGTTATTGCTCTTATGCACTTTTTCTGTGCAATAAAAGCTCTTTTAACCGTCGAACTATTACCCCACACAATGAGACCATATCGAAGGACAGATACTACGTAGGCATGATATGTGGACAACACTGTACCCCGATCAGTTATATTTCTGAGACGCTTAAGGGCATATACAAATTTATTAATTCTTTGGCAAACATTTTCGATATGTGTGTTCCAATTTAAATCTTTGTCAATTGTTAATCCAAGGAATTTTGTTTTAGAGATTTCGTCAATACTTCCATTCTTATATTTAATATTTAATGTCATTGATGCATTATAATTAAAATTAATAACATTAGTCTTAGTCAGATTTATTTGGAGGTTATTGTTTTCTAGCCATTTTCCTATAGCTTGTATAGTTTCCTACTAATATTATAAATGTGAAAGTTTAGATGTTTGGATGTTTGGATGTTTGGATGTTTGGATGTTTGTTACTCAATCACGCCAAAACGGCTGAACGGTTTTGGCTGAAATTTGGAACACAGATACTTTGTAGCCTGGAGAGGAACATAGGCTACTTTTTATCCCGGAAAAATGTCACATTCCCGCGGGATAACGTCGTGTAGTCCACGCGGGCGAAGCCGCGGGCGGAAAGCTAGTTGTTAATATCCGATTCGTGAGCTTTAAAATCGACATTCTTTATTTTATTTTCCGAGCTAATTACTACAGAGATATCATCGGCGAATAAGATACAATTGTGCCTTGTTACCTCGGGGATAGTGTTGACGTAAATTAAAAACAAAAAGGGTCCTAATACGCTTCCCTGAGGTACACCGCATTCATTATGTCTGTATTCTGAAGCAAATGTGGCGACTTCGTTTCTACTATTAATCTTTGAGATTATGACACTCTGCTGTCTGTTGCTGAGGTAAGAGCGAATCCAATCTAACGGAGGACCCCTAATTCCTACAGATTCCAGTTTAATCAAAAGATTCTCATGATATACAAAATCAAATGCTTTGCTAAGATCAAAGAATAACGTAGTTGTTGCATATTTTTTATTCAAACTTTTAAGTACTAATTTTATGAGTGAGAAAATGCCATTTGTAGTTGATTTCTTTTTTTGAAAACCGTATTGTTCCGGTATAATTATATTGAATTTCTCACAAAACTCTAATAATCGCTTTAGCATACACTTATCAAAAATTTTTGACAAAACTGAAACCAATGTTATTGGGCAGTAGTTCGCAATATCGCTTTTTTCACCTTTTTTATGCAGAGTCTTGACAATAGAGAGTTTCAAGATATCTGGATATTTGCCTGATGAAAATGACAAATTAATCAAGAAAGTGAGTACTTTAACAATATTATCTATGCTAGCCTTTACTATTTTTGTACATAATTCGTCATGACCTACAGCATTACTATTATTGAGTGACATTACTTGTTTTTTTACTTCATCTTCTGACATTGGCATCAGAAACATAGAATGTGAACTTATTTTAGCTAGTTTGTTCACATGATTACTTACGTTTTTGGTGGTCATGTCAATAAAAAAATTATTAAATGTCGTGGCAATTTCCAAGGGGTCTGTAATTACCTTGTCGTCATTGTGTATGCATTCTACGCTATCAATATTATTTTTAGTAATGCCAATTTCACTATTAATAACTGCCCAAGATGCTTTGCACTTATTTTTACTTCTGTTTATAAAATTCATATTACAATTCTTCTTCATGTTATTTACACATTTTTTTAACATATTTGAGTATTTTATATATTTATGTTTATTGTCAATATTTTTATGTTTGTAATAATTGTATCTTAGAGACCTTTTAGTTTTACAACTTACTTTTAAACCTTTAGTAGCCCATTGTTGCTTTTTATTGTTGTTAGTAATTTTTACTTTTTTCATAGGGAAACAAAGTTTATAAAAAAGGCATAATGTGTTATGAAAATTACAAAATGCTTTATTTAGATCACATTCTGTAAAAACATCAGTGAACGAAAGACTTGCTAAGCACTCATTAAATTTATTTATGTTTTCATTACAATAGTCTCTTCTAAATATAAAGTAGGGTTTAATTTCCTTATTTGATTTACTTGGCAATTTTAATATTTGAGCTGTTTCGTGATCTGAGAGATGTAATGGTAGAACCAAACCTACGACATTTTTCACATTGCTAAGAATGTGATCCAAGCATGAATTTTTCGAGTGGGTTCATTAATATGAAATGTCAAATTAAAGTTCAGCGCTAGATCTTTAAAGTGACTAGTAACCGTACCTGGCTTTAGTGTGTTTATGTTCATGTCACCCACTAGAACTATCTTTCTGGTTTTATTATATTTCCTATGAATTGTATCAAGCACACATTCTAACTTATCCAGAAACAATAGAGGGTCACTTTTAGGAGTTCTATAGACGCAAAGTACTGTCACATTTTGTGACGGTATATCAACACCACAGCACTCAAATATTTTTGGCAAGGTAAAACTTTTTATAAAAGGTAAATCCTTGAAATCTAAATTATTTTTTACCAAAACGCAAGTGCCACCTCGTTTCTTATCATCTCTACAATAATATGAAGCAGCAACATAATTATGAACTTTCAAATAATGTTCATACCCCGTCTTAACAAAAGTTTCAGAGAGACAGATGATATCCGGTTCGTTACCTTTTTCTTTTAGTTCTAAAAGTGTTAGCTCTAAGATTTCAATTTTAGATAATATACTAGCGATGTTTTGATGGAAAATAGTTAAATAATTTTTGCTTTTTTTAATTATCGGGTTTTCGAAAAAAATAAAAGGGGATAGTTCCTTTTTTGGGCGGGGGGTAGGTATTGACAGTAGGTGACAGTTTAAGAGCGCGTCTGCGCGCGGTCGAAATCGAATACTAATCTTTTACCTTTACCTTAGAACAAAGAAAATGTACTGTAACTAGCGGCAAAAATGCACCAGTTGCGCGCAGATTGCGCATGGAGGACTCTATGTAGGTACAGTTGGACAGAAATCACCCGTAGCAGCCGCAATCGGAGATGTCATTGCGACATGACGTCATCGCAATAGCGCGCAAGGAAAGCAAATTACAAAAGCTGGTGAAACTTTACAACGCTGTAACTTTGGAAATCCTGGCCAGATTTCGATGAAACAAAAACTGTTATTACTTGCACGAGTACGCGCATTAAATGCAGTAATTTTTATAGTCATATTTTGATGTGTTGGTGTGACTCATTAGGGGGGTAAGTAGCCTTGCCGCTGATGAAGACTTTCTTGTGCTTGAAACAGTTTTCAGCTATTATTAATAAAGGCCGAGTTTCACAGCTATCCGGAAAGCCCGTACGTGCAGCTGCCGGAACTTAACGCGAGACACACGTGAGGCGCTAGAACATCGTTTCGTAATGCAGTACGAGTCCCACCGATAGCTGTTAAACCAGCTTTCAAATATCTGTTGTGATCTTATTGCAGGCATCAGCGATCGACAACAACCGCGCGGTAGTAAAGTTCCCCGCGGCGTCGTCGATCTGCCCGGGCGGCAACTCGCTCTACGGCGCTCGTAGTTCCTTCAAAACATTTCGAGGCTATTATCATTAAAGCCCAGTTTACATTAGTCGAGTAGGTGACCAAGTCGAGTAGCGAGCGATAAAAAGCAGGCTAACTCGACCAATGTAAACGAAAGGGCAAGTAAATTGGGCCGAGTACTGAGAGAGTCGAGTGGTCTCACGCGGAGCATAGTTTCTCGGCCGAGTTGTTCCCCCACCACTTGTAACTCGACTCGTCTGCCTACTCGCCCTGTGTAAACCGTTGACTCGCTCGGAAAGCCAACTGGGCCCAGCAATTTTACCAGAGGTTTTGGGCCCAATTACTTTACCAATGTAAATGGTGGAAGTCGAGTCGAGTAATGCCTCAGTCACTGGGCCCAGGTTGCTAGGCCGAGCTGCTCGACTAATGTAAACTAGGCTTTAGAGCATGTTTCTTATTCCAACGCCAGGCATCAGCGAACGACAACAACCGCGCGGTAGTAAAGTTCCCCGCGGCTTCGTCGATCTGCCCGGGCTTAAACTTGGTCCACGACGCTCGTAGTTCCTTCAAAACATTTCGAGGATATTATCATTAAGAGCACGTTTCTTATTCCAACGCCAGGCATCAGCGAACGACAACAACCGCGCGGTTGTAAAGTTCCCCGCGGCGTCGTCGATCTGCCCGGGCGGCAACTCGGTCCGCGGCGCGCGCACCGCGTTCCACGCGTTCCTCGGCTCGGTGAGCACGCTGGCGCCGTCGCTGCCGCCCGCCAGCGCGGCCGCGCTGCAGGCCATACGCTGCTGGGCGCTGCACTACTCGCCGTACGACCGAGCCTTCTTGCATAGGTAACATTAACTAGTTTAAGAAACTAAAAAAACACTTTTATATCTTCACACCCTCACCACCAAGTGTAGCGAATATGTTTCATCAGAACGAAACAAATGAGCCCAAACTCGAGAGGTTTCCTAGCAGCCATTGAATAGTTCTATTGCCCACCTCTTAACTCCATCATCAAATCAGCTCGATGATAGTATATTATTGAATTGTCATCGGATTCCTATAAACTTGCAAAGTTTCAAATCGATACGACGACAATTAGAATTAGGTTAAAATTAAATTCCAAGATTTTCTTATTGTGACTTAGTAGCTAGTTACAGGTGAAGCTAATAAAAGCGTGTTAAAATTGGGATTTGTAAGTTACTATTTTGAATACTCGGATAAACTTGATTGTAATAGCGCAGCTACACTATCGTCGAACAGCATTGTAAGTGTCAATCGAAGTTGCAAGGAAGATCGTGTGGCCACACATTCGCCTTACTCGAGTCAGTGAGACAAGAGCAGTGATTGAGAGGGCGAACATTTAGTAAATATTTACGGAAAAGTAGCCGCGTCATAATGGGTTAAAAAACGTTATTTATTGGAAGTCAAAAGTGACTGTCGTTTCGCCATAAACACAATAAACTTCAAACCCTTTCATGATTGAACATATGATTGGCTTGAATTGCTATTTTGGTTAAAACTGTTTGTGTAATTAGCTTACATTTACGTCTTTCAAGCTGGTTGGTTATCATATATTTTTTTGTAATTTTGTCTCGTTTTCCAATAATATCGATATTACAAACGTTGCGTGCACTGTTAACGCTGCCTGGATTAGATCGCAAGTGTTCAGCGTGATCAGCAAAGTTCTGTCACATCCCGACGACGACTCCTTCGACGAAGGATTGCTTGGTGCTTTACATGAAAGCTTTCACAGCCTCAACGCCAAGGTAGTATGAACAAGATTGTGATTGCTGTGATTTTGTACAAGTGTCAGAATTTGATCCTTATGTTTGGCCCTATCGATCGATGCCATAAGGGGTGTTATTTTTTCTAATTTTAGCCGGTTCCATTCGTGGGAGTAGGAAGCGTATTTTGAAAAAACTCTGAACGCGGTTTTGTTGCTTTTCAAAAATAATGAAGAGTTACATTTGCTATCTCTATTATTTAGAGTACTTCCCACTAGGTGGCATGAAAAATTCTAAAATTTACTGTATATTGATTATCAAATTATCGTAATTTATAATAATATCATATTTATTTCTTACTGTTGTTACTTTTGATACTTTGTAACAAGATAAACTAAAGAAATAGTTTTGAAATATCATGTTATTAAACAGGAGAATTACGTTTGGAGTTGTGCTGACGTGACCAGCTGGTGCGACATCGCCGTATCTTCGCGGCAAGGCATGGCGGGCGCGCTCACCGACGGGAGCACGGAGACGTTCTGGGAGAGCGGCGACGAGGACAGGAACAAGGCGCGCTGGGTGGAGGTGTCCTACCCGGGCGGCGCCGCAGAGGACCGCCCGCATATGATATGTGTGCACTTGGACAACACCAGGGATACCGTGGTGAGTAATATTGCAGGGCTGTAGGTGGAACTCTTCGCTAAATCTTCGCGGAAAGGAACAAAGCGCATTGGGTGAAGGTGTCGTACCCGGGCGGCGCCGCCGAGGACCGCCCGCATATGATATGTGTGCACTTGGACAACACCAGGGATACCGTGGTGAGTAGTATTGCAGGGCAGTAGGTGGACTTAGCTTGTCTGACGTCGCCGAATCTTCGCGGCAAGGAAGAAAGCGCACTGGGCGGAGGTGTCTTACCGCCCGCTTAAGATATGAGTGCACTTGGACAACACCAGGGACACCGTGGTGAGTAATATTGCAGGGCAGTAGGTGGAACTAGTTTGTCTGACGTCACCGAACCTTCGCAGCAAGGAACAAGGCGCGCTGGGTGGAGGTGTCCTACCCGGGCAGCGCCGCCGAGAACCGCCAGCATATGATATGTGTGCACTTGGACAACACCAGGGATACCGTGGTGAGTAATATTGCAGGGCAGTAGGTGGAACTAGCTTGTCTGACGTCGCCGAATCTTCGCGGCAAGGAACAAAATGTACTGGGTGGAGGTGTTCTACCCGGGCGGCGCCGCCGACGACCGCCCGCATATGATATGTGTGCACTTGGACAACACTAGGGAATCCGTGGTGAGTAATAATGCAGGGCAGTAGGTGGACTTAGCTTGTCTGTCGTCGCCGAATCTTCGCGCAATGAAAAAGGCGTGCTGGGTGGGGGTGTCCTACCCGAACAGTGCAGCCGAGGACCGCCCGCATATGATATGCGTCCAATTGGACAACACCAGGGATTCCGTGGTAAGTAATATTGATGATAATGATGATACACATGAGTACCTACAGAATACTTATATGTCGATAGTGATGGATTAAGGAAGTACCATTATAGTCCCACAGTCCTGTCTGTTCCGGTGACAGACGTGACAGAAAAGCCACTTGCAGTACAAAATTGGCTGTCAAAATGACGATGAGACTGTCGTATGAAAAATGTTTTAGTTCCAATGATTATCACCGGAACAGTAATTATGCTTATCGCACTGTACCAACAACGTAAAACATCGATGTTTTATTTTGTCTAGAACAAGACAATGCTCGCGTCGTTCCTGTACAGCGGCGGATCGGGCGAGCTCACGCATATGCAGGATATCGAGGTGGACCCAAAAACAGCCAGTTGGCTCTGTTACGCATTGCCGAGTGAGTACTGTAGCATTTAGGCCGCCTGTCCACTAAAGCGGGGAGGTGTTGAGCGGAGCTGTGTTTCCAGACATTTTTCAGTGGAGCTGACTCTGCATGTGGTGTTAAAAGTATAGAAATACAGATCCGCTCCGCTCCTCTCTGCATCAATGGACAAAGAAGCTTTAAAATTCAATTGTCATTCAAAAACATAAAATTGCCAAAGATTGGATGTCGATATCGTTTACCTAACTGCAAGAACCGACCACAGTCTGATATTTTAAAATAATTCAGATTCAGTGTGCATGATATTAAATCTGCCCCCTGATTCACGACTTGTCGGAAAAGGAATCTGATTCGAATTCTGTGCTTTGTCTTTGTCTATTCTATAGTGAGTGACTGAGACAGGGCATTTCGATGTCGGGAGCGTTTCCGACGGTTCGTGAATCAGAGGGCTGGTGGCCGAAAAATATTCTTTTGATTTAGTGCCTGTTTCACAATGTCCGATTAGGAGATACTTTCCAGTTTACTTGTCAAGTGACAGCTAATCAGAACTTACTTAGACGTTGTGAAACAGGACCTTAGGAACATTATTTAAGTTAGATCCGTTATTGCTAGGGGTATCGAGCGCGTGCGTGCGCGTAAGGTGCGAGCTGCGCGGAGCGGAGCCCGCAGTGCGCGTGCGGCAGGTCCGCGCGCTGGCGGCGCCCACGCTGCTGCCCACCGGCTCCGTCAGCCCGGCGCACGTGATGCACGCCGTGTCGGAAGCCGACGCGCTCCGGGTCTTCCGGCTGCTCACCTCACAGGTCTTTTAGGCTGCCTGACCAACAAAGCGGAGCGGAGAGTAGAAGTGTTTAACACGTTCCCTGTCCACGACTCCATTTTGGAGTCACTGATTAATTTCAGTCATAAGTCCAGTAATTTGCGACTGGGGGCATATGGTCGCAAATTACACACACTTTAAATTATTAAATACTAGCTTTCCGCCCGCGGCTTCGCCCGCCTGGACTACACGACGTTATCCCGCAGGAATGTGATGTTTTTCCGGGATAAAAAGTAGCCTATGTTCCTCTCCAGGCTACAAAGTATCTGTGTCCCAAATTTTAGCCAAATCCGTTCAGCCGTTTTGGCGTGATTGAGTAACAAACATCCAAACATCCAAACATCCAAACATCCAAACATCTAAACTTTCACATTTATAATATTAGTAGGATTGGACTGTTGGATTTTGGTTTAGACTTGTGAATTGGTAAGTTTTAAATATGTCTGCAATTTTTTCTGTGTATGTAATTATGTATATGTCGCTGGCTATAGTTAAGTAATGCGGCAAAAATTTATAAAATTGTGTTTTTATTTGTCTTACGCTGAAGATTAGGTTTCAATTCGGTTAGGTTAGGTTAGTGTTGTGATCAAGCGATGAGGAGCCGTCAACTTATGGGAAGATAGAATAGCTTATGGAAAAAAAAAACGGCTTAGGCGTTCAAATGGCGGAATTAACTATTTGGCTGCGGCGGCACAATATATACCACAGCAGATAGTAAAGTTTTCTAAAAGGAACTTCAAAAGTTATAAACTACAAAAAAATTAAAACAGTCAAAACCATTGGCATTGACAAGCGCCAAACGTATTTTCAGAATGGTTTTTTCCTGTTTTTTTATAGAAATTACTAAAATAATAACAAAATTTATTGATTTTATTTAAATTTTAACTTTTTTGCATTCACAATGCAATTTTTATTATTGAAAAATTGAAAATTAAGTATTTAGAAAAAATCGACCCGTCTCACAACCACCTCCGATGGGACTCGAACCCACGATAACCTTCGTAACGACTCCTTAGCTTAGTGGTTAGAGCAGTCGCCCGGATAACGAAAGGTCGTGGGTTCGAGTCCCATTGTGAGACGGGTCGATTTTTTCTAAATACTTCATTTAAAATTTTTCCTTATTTTTTTTGTTTTATTCTAGGACCTAAGCAATACATTGTTACAAAAATACGAGTGGACGTGACAGGAAAAAAATTACCCTTGTTTGGGGGACAGTAAACGTGTTAAACAGCCAACAGAATTGCGTTATTTACACATCTCCGCTCCGTTGTGCTTTGGGGGACGTCAATTAACCTTGTTTTCTGGGGTTCTTATACTACTTATCTTTATCCACTTTCATTCTGCCTTATCCTTATTAAATGTTTGCTGTTTTAGATTGGATAGCTAACGTAGAATTGTTTACATACCGTAGGTGTTCGGCAAGCTGCTTGAGTGGGAGCGCAGCTGTACAGAATCCGGGGAGGGCGCGGCCGCGGCCGACGACGGTGCGGCCAACGACTCGGACCTGCGCGAGCACGTGGTCGGCATACTGTTCGCCGGCCACAAGCTTACCTCGCTGCAACGACAGGTCATTCAATTAGCCTTTATAACTTATACACTACTAATGGTGTAGGTATTTTGTTATTTTATTTATTTGGTGGATCAACAGTTTTGATATGCAAGACTATAAATAGCTACAGTAAACCAATCATAGATCCACACCAATATGTAACAGCGTAGCTTAAACAAAAGACATTAGCTAGCTAACCGTATTAGAATACTTAACAATACCTTAGTGTTAGGAACTTAAAATAGCCTAATATATAATAAAACCAATAGAAATATGCTAACAATCGCAAATTATTTGAACAAACAAACATTAGTTATGCAATTTTAAACCCTGTTTGCATTCAGAACACAATCGATTGTTCTTTAATCATGGTTTGTTCAATTCGAACTGCAATATTGTTTAAAGCTGCCCTAAAAGACTGTTTAACTAGAAACTGTTGTAACAAGTTTTCTGTGTTAATATGAAAGTATATAAGCAAAGTTTATTGACTGCCGCTCGTCATGTGTAGGTGATGTCGCACATAGTTTGCGCTATCGGCCACGAGGCGGCGCGCGTCCGGGACGACTGGGAGACGATCCTGCTTTGCGCGGACGCCGAGCGACACGACGACTCGATGCGGCCGGCCGTGCATCCACACGCGCACACGCAGGACAACTACTGCTTTGAAATGCTGTCACTGGTGAGACAAGAGAAGTGTTGTCACAAACAAAATACCTACGCGTTGCCAGAGGTATACGCGCTCGCCAGGTTTAGGCAATGGCACCGCATAAGCCAGGGCTTATGGCCCAGGGGGCGCTACCGCCTAAGCACCGTCGTCGGCTTAATTACGATTCCGACGCATCGTGCCGTCCTTGTTATGTCGTAAAATATTTGGTATGGCATGACAAGGATGGCACGATGCGTCGTAATCGGCTTCAAGACGACGGTGCTTAGGCGGTAGGGGGCTGAACCTTTTTATTTCTCTTTCGGTTTGTTTCAATTTCCATTATTGCCCGGTTCTTGAACGAGCAAATCAAAATAAAAAGCCACTCCCCGCAGCCCAACACAACATTTCAGGAGAAGCTTGTCACACCGGGCCCTCCACATTGCGACTCCTACGGAAGGCGGTGAGAGCAAGTAGTGAGGGGTTTGGTGGGTATTCCCCCTCCTGACCCCCCATCGAGTTCTTGCGACTGGATGAGGGGTCGGGAAGCGGCTGGGCGAGTCCCATCACAATTCGATTCCCGAACAAGACAAATATTTGTGTGCATGAACATGTCTATTTGTCTTGGTCTAGGTGTTTTTATGTATATTAACGAAAATTGTAAGAAATTTTATTTATATCATAAATAATCAAATGTATTTGCCCATTCAGCTACTAGCGCTCAGCGGAAGTGCAGTGGGATGCGCGCATCTGGCTCAACGTACGGAGTTGCTTGCTGATCTACTGGCACTCCTGCATACAGGCAGCGAGCGCGTGCAGCGACAGGTAAGTAATCAAAAAGAGATCAATGTCCAAATTTACAAAATACATCTTAAACAATAATTGTGATAAAATTAAGATAGATAAACAATATTACAAAAGTAAATTTTATTTCAGGTTATTTCGCTGCTCCGGAGAATGATATCGGAAATCAAACCACAAAAGGCTCTTCAAGCAATCAATCATGGAAATAATTTAACCACAAGGTGTCTTGAATTTTTATGTCGTTTGCAATTTATCAACGTTATTTACTTGCTATAAATCGGTAGAATTTTTCAAATGATCTTGTTACATCTTGATTTGCCCTTTTAGGATATCTCTTCTAGACCATCTGGTGAGCTACCTCGGCAAGGCGATCACGGTACAGATGAAGGTCAAAGGTGCAGGAGGAGCCACCCCTTCCACCGTCACTATGGCCAGCGCCATCTTAACCCCTCCGCCAGCAATGTGGTTCATGCGTGGTGAAACTACTAAGAAACACGCGCATTTGGTCGCGAAACTTTTAACTGACATGGCTGAGGTAAGCTTTTGCAGAGTAATCAGTAGGATACGTCACTATGAACTTTTTCAACAAATTATAGTTATCGTAATGGTGTATTGATGATAGTATAGGTACATTTTCTCTCGGATAGGTCGCTTCTACGTATTTTTATGAGCCTTTGATTATGCTTGTCTGGAACCTTTTTTATCGGATACATTTCGGCGAGTGTGCAGTGGAATTCCACAACCTAATTCCGCCATCTCCCTTCCTCCAACGGACAACCAGACGTACGAATCAGCGCCACCGTTTTATAGTGGATATTCCTAGGACACGGACTAAGCGTTTTGCTTCTAATTTTATTATCCGTACCGCTAAGGAATGGAACTCCTTGCCTGAGTCTGTATTTCCCGATAGGTACAATCTGGAGGCCTTCATGTCTCGAGCGAACCGGTACCTTCTAGGCAAGCGCGATTCATCGTAGATCGCATTCGCATCAACGCTTAAGGCCTCATTTCCACATGCAAGTAAGTCTTCTGCGATAAATGTCCGACAGTGTGTTTACACTTGCAAGTTGTTATCTAACAGACTGTCGGACATTTATCGCAGAATACTTACTTGCATGTGGAAATGAGGCCTTACATCAGGCGTGATAGCGGACAAGCGCTTGTCTATCAATCGATAAAAAAAACCTGCAGGTCTACTCTAATTTAACGAAAAACTAAACTTCGTTAGCCCCGCCGCTTTCACTCGATTTTGTCATGTGAGTGAGAGGGACGGGTATAACGAAGTTTCGTTTTTCGTTGCATTCGAGTAGGCCTACTAAATTTGTGCCTGCTTGCGTTTTTGTGTTATTTTTTATAACATTTAACTATGTTGCTCATCCAAGTTTACAACCGAACATTTATTTTTAATAAAACTAACTTTTGAAATACATTTTATGGGCTTGCTCTTGGTTTCACACTGAACCTTAGACATTTGAAGAAGCCTAAGATGGAGCGAGCTTACCCAGAAGCAGCCTATTCACTCTAGCTTTAAAAATTATAGGGTTATTCCATTCCTTGGCGGGGCGCATCACAAAGGTTGAAGAAAAGCGCTTGGTACGCATCCGCGGGATGTTAACCAAGCAAGGATGATAGCCTGCTGTGCGTCTAGATTCTCGGTGGTAGAACGAAGATGGCGGAATGAGCTCATGCAGCTCAGAAGCACACTCTCCAAAGTACAGCCTGTAAAAATGAAAATTGTTTTCAACGAGTACACAAATAGTATAACTAAAATGCCTACGTTTGTATTTAGAAATTTCAGATTTGATTTATTTTCATTTAATAAAGGATTTGGGTCACATTGTATGTTTCGGGGAATTCCGTACTTGTATAAATTCATGTTACAGTATCGCTAGCGTTTTGTCGGTAGGCTAATGTAGTAGTTAAAGGTTTAAGCATAATGTGCACTTGGCGTGTCCAGGACAAGATCTCTATGGCGTGGGGCCAGGAGACGCGCAGCTCGCTGGCGGCGTACGTGTCGCAGATCGCGCAGGTGTCGGAGCCGGACCGGCGGCCGGCGCGCTGCGTGGCCGCGCCCGCCATGTGGATGACGCTCGCCGCGCTCTGCGTCTGCGGCCAGGACCATCTGGACCTGTCAGTACTCATGGCCATTCTACTGTGTCTGTTATTGATTGTTATTAAGAATAATAACAATCAATAAATTGGTTAAAAATAAGTTTTTAGTAAAAATTTCATTTTCATGACAAGCTTCTTTGCTGACTGTACTTAAATTAATATTGTATTGTCATCTAAACCAAATCTGTATACAAAATTTCAGCTCTATCAGACACTGGGAAGTGGGTCAAATTAAGCTTTCAAAATTTGACCCCCACTAACTAACTAACATGGCAAGTTAATAAAAAGCTTGTAAATAGGCCCTTTTCCTGTTTGTCTATACTATTATTATAGAGAGGAAACATTTGATTTTTTTGTTTGTTTGTATGTTTGTAATGGACAAACTCAAAAATTACTGGACCGATTTTGTTTCACCGACAAGAAAGCTACATTCTTTCCGAGTGACATTATAAATATTTTATCCCGATATTCCAACGGGAACGGTTACCAAGCGGGTCTAACCGCGAGAAGTCACTAGTCATTTATATTTTGCATATCAATTGTTGATTATAATTATAATGTTGGCAACAGCATAAACGGCAGCGGCGACGGGCGCGAGTCCCGGCGCGAGGCGGAGGCGCGGCCGTTCTGCTCGAACCACGACGACGGCGCGACGGCGGCGGTGATAGAGTGCCGCACGTGCGGCCCGCTCTGCGGCGAGTGCGACCGGTTCCTGCACCTCAAGCGGGCGGCCCGCTCGCACCAGCGACAGGTAGCGCGTCACACGGACTCGTCCGCATTCTGCTCATGCTCATGCATCAGCCGTACGACGCCCGCTGCTGGGCACAGCCTTCTAAAGGACAATTATCGGTCTTGTGTTGCCCGCATCCATCGGCATCCCGCGACCTATATTCCTTGGAAACAAAAGTTTTACTATCTTATCCATTCACTTGTCTAATTACATTTCATGTCACCAAAATTTTGGAACAGATCTGCAAAGAGGAAGAAAGCGCGATACGCGTAGACATCCACGAAGGCTGCGGGCGCGCCAAGCTGTTCTGGCTTTTGCTGCTGGTGGACCGGCGCACACTCAAGGCGCTGGCGGAGTTCCGCGGCATAGAGCCCGCGGAGGAGCTGCCCGCGGCCGAGACGGGCTTCGCCGGCACCTGCCGCTTCTGCGGCGCGCGCGGCAGCACCGGCCTGCTGGCGATAGGCAACGTCTGCGCAGATCAGCAGTGTCAGGTGAGTGTTCACACACTTAAGGCTCTGACGGTGTTCCGCGGAGGAACTGCTCGCGGCTGAGACGGGCTTCGCCGGCACCTGCCGCTTCAGCGGCGCACGTGGCAACACCGGCCTGCTGGCGATAGTCAACGTCTGCGCAGATCAGCAGTATCAGGTGAGGGTACACACATTGACGGCACTGGCGGAGTTTCGCGGCATAGAGCTCGCGAAAGAACTGACCGCGGCCGAGACGGGCTTCGCCGGCACCTGCCGCTTCTGCGGCGCGCGCGGCAGCACCGGCTTGCTGGCGATAGGCAATGTCTGCGCCGATCAGCAGTGTCAGGTGAGGATATATTAGGAACAAACAAAACAGCACGCGACTTCGGCGCCGTTTGACCTGCCCCCTTGAAACTAATTCCAAAAGCGAATTATTGAGTTAAAGTCAAACAACAAATTTGTGAACGTTATCGTCTTGCAATTAAGTGCCTCCTTTTATTTATTTTATTTTATTTTATTTATTTAGGTAACAAACAGTCTTACAAAACAAGTAACATACTAACAATATATACAAACAGACCTACAGTACCATTAATATTTTAAACAAGCAATATTTTATTGATAGAACACGTAAGAAACATTGATTTGTAAAAAGAAAAATAAAGAAAACTTATCTACATCTTACCTAATAATATGTTATTTATGTTATTATAACAACTTCAGTACCTATGTATAAATAAAGAAATGCAAAAACAGTTTCATATAAGTATAAGAGTTACTAAACACTGAACTTAATTTATAATGTTATGTAGCAATAATATCACTTAATAAATAAGATCATTTAAATGAATTTTAAGTTGATAGCACCTCGCAAACTAGTCTTTTATATTTTGTTGAGCTAGTAGAAAATATGTCAATGTTGGTCAAGTTCTTGTTATAAAATTCAAGTGAGCGCCTTAAAAATGAATTCCTTGTGTAATTTTGTGGGATAAGGTGGAATGTAAAATGTACTTTTGGAACGTGAGGATGGACGTGGAACTTTGAGGCTAATTTTGTCAAGAAGTGGAGTACAATCAATTTTACTATTGACAATTTTATGCAGAAACGTTGAGTCAAGGATAAGGCGTCTAATCTGTAGCGGGGATATATTAAACCGAGAGGCAGTTGATTTATAATCATCGTGAATAATTCCAGCACGGTAGTTCAGAGATTTTAAAAACTTATTTTGAACCTTTTCGACACGATCGATGTGAACTGCATACTGTGGATTCCAAACAACACCTCCAAACTCCAAAATGCTATGGACATAACAATTGAATAAAATAATTAATGTTTTTGTTTTTTTAAATGGTCTTCCCAAGCGATTGATTAGGCCAAGCATTTTAAAGGCACGTGAGACGATATTGTCAATATGATTATTGAAGTGAAGTTTGGAGTCCAAGGTTATACCAAGATCACGAGTGGTGGAGACCCTTTTTATTATATTGCCACCTAAAGCATAACTATGTACAATGGGGTGATGCTTACGCGTAAATGAGATGGTGTGGCATTTTTCTAAGTTTAAGAAAAGCTGATTTGTTAAACAGTATTCCTGAAAACGAATTAAATCGTTCTGCAGCTCGTAACAGTCATTAATTGATTTAATAATTTTAAATATTTTAGTGTCATCGGCATACAGAAGATGATGCGAGTTAACAAAACAACCACCTATGTCAATTAAATACAGGTTGAACAGGAAAGGACCCAAATGAGATCCTTGAGGAATCCCAGAAGGTATTTTAAGGAATCTTGATTGATAACCCTTTAACGCTACCGCTTGACTCCGATTAGAGATGTAAGATTTGACCCAGCGCCAGAGGTCACCGTGTATACCGATATTCTTAATTTTTTGTAAGAGGATGTTATGATTAATTTTATCAAATGCTTTAGAAAAATCGGTATACACGGCATCCACCTGATGACCGGAGTCCAAAGCATTAATTATTATATCCGTGTAACTTATCAGGTTAGTTTCTACACCGCGACCACTGAAAAACCCATGCTGTTGGGGAGGAATATGATGTTTAGTTAGTGATGTTAAAAAGTTTGTCACAATTTTTTCAAATATTTTTCCCATCACGCAAAGTTTGGATATGGGTCGATACTGCCGCACATCATGCTTATCGCCTCCCTTAAATATAGGGGTTATCATAGCTTGCTTCCATAGGTCTGGAAAGCATCCCTCAGAGAGTGACTTGTTATAAATAAGCGTGAGCGGCACTGACAGTTCCGTTGCAAGTTTAGATATGACAAAAGGATGTACATTATCAGTGCCGGCGCCTTTGTTTATATCTACATGCTTCAATACTTTCAAAACCTCTTCGCGAGTTATGTATAAATTAGGTATATTAATACAATTGAATGAGTCATCGAAAGAAGAACGCGGATCTCCAGCGCTAGAAGCAGTATCCCCCGGCACGAAAACAGAATTAAAATAATTATTAAACATGTCGCTTATTTCATGACAATCGGTAGATGTTTTATTACCGTATGACATACAGGAAGGCAGATCGTTTACCTTAAGCTTGGTCTTTATAAATGTCCAGAAATAGCGCGGAGACACATTAATGTTTTCTTCAGCGTAATTAATATGGTTATTATAACAGTCTGATTCTAATCGTTTAGCTCTCGCGCGCAGATGCTTAAACTCCTGATAGTCACGTGGATTATTATATTTTTTCCATCTAGAATGCATTTTTTCCTTGTTACGGATTAATCTGATTAGAGCTCGCGAGTACCAAGGTGGATAGTTTGAGTTAGATTTTACTACCTTTTTAGGGATATATTTATCCATCAATGTATGTAAAATTGAATAGAAATAAGCGACCGAGTCGTTTGTATTTAACTGAGAGAAGGCAGATTTCCAATTTATTTTTAAAAGTTCTTTAATGATTTGATCAAACTTTCCAGCATGATTGATGAATTTAGTGCGCTCGTTTTCCTTTAAAAGTAATGACTGGGATAAACTTAGAGTAAACTGTAAGGATCGGTGGTGTTTATCCTCAGGAAGGAGGGGAAAATCGCATGCCACAACTTTGCAAGTGATGTTACTTAATACTAAATCTAACATGCGATTATTAATGTTGGGACAACCGTTAAATTGCGACAGGTTAGAAAATGACATAAAGTTTGAGACACATATGGCTTTAGCATCGTCATTAGAGTTTAATTGTAAGACGCCACAGTCGTCATAAAACCAATCCGCATAGGTTATATTAAAATCGCCTAAGAGTATGAACTTATCACTCGGATATTGTTGAATTAATTCAGAAGCATTATCAAAGAAGGCCTGTAGGGATTCTAGATGATTTTGGTTGCGTGGAAAATAGCAACAGGCGATATGCAGATGTGCATTGGTGGGTGCGCGGGCGCCGGGGGCGCGGGGGTGCCAGACGACGGCCTGTCCCTTCGATAAACATGATAATTGCAGTGGAAATATTCTGTGTCAGAAAAGTCAGGCGTCAGCCATGTTTCTGTAATACAAATTAGGTCGAAATTAGATTGTAATACGTTCCGCAGAAAAGTGTCAGATTTTGTTCGCAGTCCCCTCACGTTCTGGTAGTATAAGTTTAGTGTTAAATCAGCCATTACTACTGAAGTGCAAAGAAAGATTTAGAGAGAAGGTTTTAATTAATTTAGGTGATAATATAAGGCGATAAAACATAAATCTTTTCAAATTAAGTGTAAACTCACAAAAAGTACATAAATAATTATTATGATAACAAGATACCAACATTGACAACAGGTTAATAACTAGTAAAGAGCCTTCAAAATAGATACTTTTATCTTGGGAAATACTTCCTATATATGGGTGTTGTTTAAAGTTCGGACTACTAGGTGGCGAAGTACAAATATTATGATTGTTAAGGTAAACAAGAGAATAGAAAATAACTACAATATAGAATGAGTTAGATATTATAATTATGAATAAGAGCGATACACGACAATGAAACACAATCAAAACAATAGTTAGTCATTTGATTTTAAGCAAATCGGAATCGTTAGAGATACGCAGATACGTAGCATTATCATTCTTACGCAATAGGATTTTACCATCCTTGACCCACAAATGAGCGTAATTATATTCAACCCTTAGTTCGCGAGCACGCTTAAGTAGTAATTTGTTTGTTGGAGTAAGATGCTCATTGACAAATATATTAAAGGCTTGTCCAGGCAGGCCGATGTCTGCGGTGGTGAGACCTCGTCGCTGGCGGACAGCACTGATAAGCTGGTCCTTTCGTAAACGCTGCGTAAATCTCACAATTATTGAAGGAGCGCGGGTGGATTTGTTTTGTTTTTCGATGTCGTCCGGCTTATGGTTGAAGACACGAACCCGATGAATTGTATCGATATCGGTGTCGAGCAGCGGTAATCCTACCTTAGTACAGATGTTCCTTAAGATAGAATGCAAATTTTCACCATTAGAGCGAGGAATGCCTGCTATTTCCACATTGTTCATTCTCGAAAACTGGTCTAGCATGTTGTTGTACCGTTTGATATTAACGCGACGTTATTTATTAAAGAGTTAGAAGTATGACGTCCTTTTACAGATTTTATGATGTGCGACAGCAAGTTCGTCCGACTGCCACCATTTCATTAGTTTTGCGTCGCTTGATATCTTACTAGAGTACTGTACATCTGAATAACCATGGTCGCCTTTTAGAGTCGAGTAGAACGGAGGGCGTTCTGGGGGCTGATCTGCGCAGACAAGTGGCTTTCTACTATCGATATCGCCAATAGAATAGAAAGAAAATGTATGGGATTGATATTCGCATAATCCGCCGCGGATTTCGATTGGGTGCGATGCGGCCCGCCCCGCCCCGCTGCGCCCCGACATAGTGTGCTATAGCAAGCAGATTTTTGTCTTAGAACAAATTGGATGTTTGTCATATTTTACAATTTCTTATTTGACCAACTTTTTGTAGAAGCTGTTCATTAACTTATTCTTCTAACAACAGGCAAAAACAAGAAAGTTCTTCGACAGTGCTATCTTTAACGTATAGTTGCACGCGACGTCGACAGTACACTGTACTCAAAATCCGTCAATGCGTTGCGGCCCGGCCCGTCACTAATGTGCTATGTACGCATTTTGCGCTGCGCTGCGCTGCGGCCCGCTCTGCCCCGCTCCTCCCCAACATAATGTGCGCGAAGCTTTAAAAAAGTATGTCTTGCAGGAGCACGGGCGAGAAGCGTGCAACCGCGTGTTGTCGTGCGGCCACATGTGCGGCGGCGTGCGCTGCGAGCCGCAGTGCCTGCCGTGCCTGTTCGCGTGCGGCCGCGACGGCGCGCCGCTGCGCCAGGACGCCGACGACATGTGCATGATCTGCTTCACCGACCCGCTGCAGGCCGCGCCCGCCATACAGGTGCGCTATCACTACTGCCCTGATAGCTCTTTTCACTGACCTCTATAATAAAAGTACGCTGGACTTCATACTATCAATTTTAAAATGAAGCCATTTGATTTTCGCCATTTTGGCGCTGATAACAGCGTGAGCGTCCATGGAACTAATAATAGAGATGAAAACATAGCTCAAATTACACTTAAATATAATAAGGTATGAATAAAAACGTTTACTATAAATATAAAATAGTATTTATAAGCTTCAGACAAGCTTTTGAAACTTTTTTAACCATGAAATTCACTTACTTGTGGAAGGTTATCCCGCTTCCTTTTTGATAGCCAGTTCTACAAAATATGCATACTCTCATAAAAACATGTTCAGATCACGTAGTATACATAAAATACACAAAGTAAAGCCGACCCGCTGCAGGAAGAGCCCGCCATACAGGTGCGCCATCACTACTGCCCTGGTAGCTCTTTTACATTCATGATCTGCTTCACCGACCCGCAGCAGGCCGCGCCCGCCATACAGGTGCGCCATCACTTAACTTTCCTAGCTCGTTTACATTTTACGTTATGACCATGGTTGCAGCCCGGTTTCGTCTTCAGATAGTATTTGTCAGCGTCTAGCAGCAATTTCATTAAAAAATCATTTAGTTCCATATTTTATTGAGATGTATCAATGCCATTGAAGCAACGTAAATTGGAAGCAATATCCACTTGAAATTGTTTCTCTCTTTCGTACTCGTTACCAAATGCGGGTTACCACCGAATGCAGAATACCGATTTAGGCCGTAAACAGAAAGAAAGCTGCAAGCCGATGCTGAACTACCGGCGCTTATAAGCGCATCCATTCAGGTAACAGCTACATAAAGCAAGCCGATTGAAGCAGATACTCATTTATTACAAAAGGGACAGGCCAGCGATGACCAGCGCGTGTCGAAACTTGTCTGCAACATCCGGCGCTTATCGGCGCTTGTTCATAGAGACTGCCTCACCGGTTACCTGCGCCGACCGATTCCTATAAGCGCTTCCAGCTTTCTTTCTGTATACGGCCTAAATCGGTATTCTGCATTCGGTGGTAACCCGCATTTGGTAACGAGTACGAAAGAGAGAAACAATTTCAAGTGGATATTGCTTCCAATTTACGTTGATTCAATGGCATTGATACATCTCAATAAAATATGGAACTAAATGATTTTTTAATGAAATTGCTGTCAATTTGGTTTGTTCAAATAAGCTGTTTGCTAGGTTCGATGCCTGGTAAAAAAGAAGGCGCGCAGCCAGATCCACCCATCCCATTTATAGGCCATCGTTCAGAAGGTTAAAATGCTCGGACGTTGCGAGTTCGTCGTGCATGCGCTACTAAATCATTGCCCGTTTGCGATGTGATTACAAACTTAAAAAAAAAACAAATATCATCATATTTCTTGTTTTGTTACAGCTTTCGTGCGGACATGTTTTTCACCTACACTGCTGCAGAAAAGTTTTGGCTAACAAATGGATTGGACCAAGAATCACATTTTCATTTTCCCAATGTCCCATTTGCAAGGTGCGTTAACAATTTGGCGTATGTTTGAGTTATATTTATCGATGGTTATTTGTTTCTTGATCGGCACGATTGTTCATACCTTAGTCAGCTTATTTAAAATCGTGGATTTGATTTACATCTGGGCTGGGTCAAATATTCGTGTGATAAATATTTGTGTGCCTGGGAGCTTCGATCAACAATAGTACTAGATGAAGGCTCACGAATTAAATGAAAACTTTATATGGCACAGACTGACTTTTGTTTAAGGGCACGTACCTCCAAATTATTGAAATCAACCTATTTTTTATTCAAAAGTAAACAATCAAATATTCTTTATTATGAGCAGATAAAAATATAATGTTGAAGTTTGATAAACGATCTTGATTATTTTGTGGCTAGAAACACGATTTTCGTATCGTAACTCGACAATAAAAATTTTCAAAAACTAAGAAAATTTTCATTATTTTTATATTTTTTTGGTTTGATACTTAGATTATTAATCTCTAATTCACGAATAATATATAGAAAAACAGTAATGACATATTGTAGACTATTCTCAGGCTACTTTTTCAAAAAGTGAATTTATGCTCAAAATAACAACAAAAACATTGAAAAAATGAAAAAGTGAAGTTATTTTCATTACTCTTCACACGTAAGAAAATAGACAAAGACAGAATTTTTGGAAGATCCTGCCCTTAAACGGAGAAAAACGGTTACGAATGTTACGATCTTACATTATAAATGACAGGAAGCGTTCCAAGTTTGAAATACCTTAGTATACTGCCTGTATTGACTGCCAAAATAATCTACTTAGGGCCTAAACTGCGTCACGCGGACGCCCGCGCGGTTCCATACAAAAGTGCTCCGTCGCGGGGAGGCCCTTGTGGCCCGTTTCCCCGCGACGGTCGCCCGCGCGGATGCCCGCGACGGGGCCCGCCAGCGGGAGCACGGTAGCGCGCACGGGCTTGTTCAGTCTATAACGCTATGTGATGCGGTTCCACGGAGCCCGCGCCCGTGTCCACGGACGGAGACACGCGACGTGTGCCCGTCGCGGGCGCCCGCTTTACTCAGTTTAGGCCCTTATAATTATACTCTCAAGTGGGCGTACAACGCTCGGCCATATCTGACACTCCAACTATGTATCTAAAACTAGGTGTTATTGTCGATCGAAGCCTGGGAGTTAAAATTTACAATTAGTAATACCTTGATGCTGAAGCTTGATGTTGAAGCACGATTGCTTGTCTTTGTTCAGGCTGTTCAGATGTAGTTCGATTCCTGTTTATTGGTACAGGAGGATATGAACCACTGGACCCTAGAAGAGCTTCTGGACCCAATCCGTCGCCTGCGCGAGGAGGTGCGGCGCAAGGCGTTGATGCGGCTGGAGTACGAGGGCGTGAGCCTGCCGGGCGCGCCGCGCGGCCGCGCCGCCCCCGACCCCGCGCAGTACGCGATGGACCGATACGCCTACTACGTCTGCCACAAGTGCGAGCGGGTCAGTACCACAGATTACTAAATAGTTACTATGTAACAGATAGTTCACTCCGCTAAGTCATTTAAATAAATAGCAACTCTAACTATAACGCAATAAAGTAGAATTCAGCTTGTACGGCGCAGGCAAATTACGAACTGCCACTCGTTGTCGTTGCATCTCTTTCTATCGCATATATTCTAGCTCTTTTGCGGATCTAATTTCTATGACATACGCCTACCCGGCAGGCGCGCCGTCCGAACGTACCTAAACTGCGGAGTAACACCCCCCTGTCAGTACTCGCTAACTGATGCTAGTTTCTACACTCAACATACAGGGTATGAAAAGAAGCTTAACGAAGCCGAGAGCCACGTATTCTGTCCATTATTGCGAAGTTTTTTCTATACTGAGCCATACCTGGGACTCTTCTGATTACGGAGATATCACGTGTCAAAGTCAAAATATTGTAACTTTGGTTTTGACAAAAATAAATGTAAAACGTGATTACTAAACTTTCGTCTAACCACAGTCTAACTAAAGAAACATTATCAAAATTATTAATATTTCTTAGTCAAATAGGCTTATGAAATTTGAAGACGCAATGAATACCAAGCGCAGCCACTGCCGCACACGCACACAAATACACGTGTATGTACAGCTCAAATCAGCTGTCGAGTTTACGCGAATGTGCAAGACTCGCGGGGCAATCACACACACATGCACACTTTTTTGCACGCGTTTCATTGCGTGTCTTAGAAAACACCCGTTTTTAATACCTAAAAATTAAAGTAGTTTCCCAGCAATTATTTTTACTAAATGTTTCTTAGTTTGATGTACACTATGTGTATATTACGGCTTCGTTAAGCTTTTTTTCATACCCTGTATACTGTGGTTTCCCCATTTCAGTTCATTTTTACCTGATGATGCATTGATGACTTTGAAACCTTGTCAACTTTCATCTTTTCTTATGTATCTTGGCGTTTCTAGAAAAGATAATTTCACGACTAAACCTAAAGAACTTGGATGTTACTTTCGGCAGGCATACTTCGGCGGTCTGGCACGGTGCGAGGCCGAGACGAGCGGGTGGTGGGAGCCGACGGAGCTGGTGTGCGGCGCGTGCAGCGACGTGGCCGGCGCGCGCACCTGCCCCAAGCACGGCGCCGACTTCCTGGAGTACAAGTGCCGCTACTGCTGCTCGGTCAGTACGCTGTGTGTGTGTGTGTGTGTGTGTGGCCGACGGAGCCGGTGTGCGGCGCGTGCAGCGACGTGGCCGGCGCGCGCACCTGCCCCAAGCACGGCGCCGACTTCCTGGAGTACAAGTGCCGCTACTGCTGCTCGGTCAGTACGCTGTGTGTGTGTGTGTGTGTGTGTGGCCGACGGAGCCGGTGTGCGGCGCGTGCAGCGACGTGGCCGGCGCGCGCACCTGCTCCAAGCACGGCGCCGACTTCCTGGAGTACAAGTGCCGCTACTGCTGCTCGGTCAGTACGCTGTGTGTGTGTGTGTGTGTGTGTGGCCGACGGAGCCGGTGTGCGGCGCGTGCAGCGACGTGGCCGGCGCGCGCACCTGCCCCAAGCACGGCGCCGACTTCCTGGAGTACAAGTGCCGCTACTGCTGCTCGGTCAGTACGCTGTGTGTGTGTGTGTGTGTGTGTGGCTGACGGAGCCGGTGTGCGGCGCGTGCAGCGACGTGGCCGGCGCGCGCACCTGCCCCAAGCACGGCGCCGACTTCCTGGAGTACAAGTGCCGCTACTGCTGCTCGGTCAGTACGCTGTGTGTGTGTGTGTGTGTGTGTGTGGCCGACGGAGCTGGTGTGCGGCGCGTGCAGCGACGTGGCCGGCGCGCGCACCTGCCCCAAGCACGGCGCCGACTTCCTGGAGTACAAGTGCCGCTACTGCTGCTCGGTCAGTACGCTGTGTGTGTGTGTGTGTGTGTGTGGCCGACGGAGCCGGTGTGCGGCGCGTGCAGCGACGTGGCCGGCGCGCGCACCTGCCCCAAGCACGGCGCCGACTTCCTGGAGTACAAGTGCCGCTACTGCTGCTCGGTCAGTACGCTGTGTGTGTGTGTGTGTAGCCGACGGAGCCGGTGTGCGGCGCGTGCAGCGACGTGGCCGGCGCGCGCACCTGCCCCAAGCACGGCGCCGACTTCCTGGAGTACAAGTGCCGCTACTGCTGCTCGGTCAGTACGCTGTGTGTGTGTGTGTGTGTGTGTGGCCGACGGAGCTGGTGTGCGGCGCGTGCAGCGACGTGGCCGGCGCGCGCACCTGCCCCAAGCACGGCGCCGACTTCCTGGAGTACAAGTGCCGCTACTGCTGCTCGGTCAGTACGCTGTGTGTGTGTGTGTGTGTGTGTGTGTGTGTGTGGCCGACGGAGCCGGTGTGCGGCTCAAATTATGACTGCTTTATAAAACCATCAGACAAGGAAGTGGCAGTGGGCGGGACACATAGCGCGGAGAACCGATGGCCGTTGGGGTGGAAAGGTTCTCGAATGGCGACCGCGAACTGGACGACGTTACGTGGGCAGGCCCCCTACAAGGTGGACTGATGATCTGGTCAACTTCGCGGAAAGCCGCTGGATCCCGGCAGCGCAGAACCGATCGTTGTGGAGACCCTTGGGGGAGTACCCATTGTTCTTAGCCCTACTAGAACAACAGGCAGACGTAAGCCCTTTGCGACGGCAGCGATCCATGCGGAAAATGCAAGGAAACCTATAAGCCGCGCCAATTTTATTGAAATATATATATTTTGCTGTCTCAAGTCAAAGTTGTCTAAAGTTGTTTGAACTTTTTGATTTTGAATTGAACATACGTGCGTCATTTGTCTTGTAAGAGATTTTTTGCGTCTTGCAACTTATGCTTCCTTCTAATAATAACGATATTAATTTAAAAGTGTTGCTTACGTTGCGATATTTTTAAGCTTTTCCTTATTTTATATATTATATTCCAACATATTGCTTTAGGTTGCGGTGTTCTTCTGCTTCGGTACGTCTCACTTCTGCAACTCATGCCACGACGACTTCCAGCGCGTCACCAATATTCCTAAACATATGTTGCCACAATGTCCGGCGGGTAAGTTTTGCTTAACAGAGACATTCTATCAAGTTTAGTGATATCGCCTTTTTGTTGTGACCTTCCATATAAATGGGTAATTCTTATTGCCGATGTTCTCATCGTCACTTGCACTGCGTGACAACACTTTCATTGCACAAGTGAAATGCCATGAAAGTGTTTTTCTGGATTTTCTGCAGTTAAATTTTTTAGTATTTTTCAGCATTTCAAAATGCCACAAACATCATAAGAATGCAGTGAAATTGTCCACGCTGGGAACCTGACGACGAGAATCTCGGCAATGAGAACTACCCAAATACTATAAGATTTTTTACAGTAGATAAAACTAAGAAAACTCAATGCATCAAGTTAATTGAGATTTTGTTACCTTAACTACATATGTTTTATCAGAGAAAATGTGTATGAGTCTAAGGCTTAAACTCACATACTTTTTCTATGATACGAATTATGCAGGTTAATTCTATACCCCACAACGTTGGTGGACCGTTTATCAAAATTGAGTCTTATGTGATAGGCCCTAAAGGCGAGCAGCTGCCGGGCTCGGCGGACGAGTGCCCGCTGCACGTGCAGCACCCGCCCACCGGGGAGGAGTTCGCGCTCGGCTGCGGCATCTGCCGCCACTCGCAGGGGTTCTAAACGACACGCATGGCCTTCACAGCGAAGTAAAGGACTGACAAGTATGCTTAACCCACTTGTTACGAGAAAAGAAATTACGCCAGATTTGAATAAGTTTTTAAATACAGCCTATTTATGCCCCAAGAGATACAGAAAAAATAGTAAAAAAAATCTTTTATACCTGGAAAATCCGGAAAATGGTGTTGTTTTAAAACAACGATAGTAATATGCACTACTATAACAACACAATAAAAGAAGAAACTCGGTGTTCGATTTTTAACCTTTCTAACATTTATTTGCTATAATAAAAACAATATTATTTTGTATCATATAAATAAAAATATTCTTTTGGATACAAAGTTACATTTCTTACAAAAATTGTATTTTAGTGACAACGTCCAACTTCAAATGAAGAGAAGCTTACATATAAATTTTTTGCAAGACATCTGAGTACTGAAAAATTTCATTAGCACCCAGTCCCAGCTTACGATAGGGCTCGACTTCTCCTGTACCTTATCTATGGTATAAGGTGAACCAGCCAAGGCGAGTGAAATCTGCCCATGGTTTTCCTCTCAAGAAACTGTCAGCAGGGATGTTCCCCGTCGTAAGGCACCATCGCTTTGTGTATGCTGTGAAAATCCTCAAAGGGAGCATGTCTTAGAGAAACATCATTCAGAAAATTGAGAACAGGTCTAAGTTTAGGTACCACAGTTTTCTGACTTCACTAGTCACATCACTAACTGCCTTTGAAGTTGAAAGCCCTGTAAAGTCATCGATTCGAGAATGATTGGCCAATAACGAGCCAATAACGAATAAATGAGCTAACGGTACGTCATCTTCACTGTCATCTGAAGCAGGAGCGTCGCCAGGGGTAGCAGGAAGGGGCAGCTGCCCAACGAGACTCACAAATATACCTTATGCCTAAAATTCATTTTTTTTCATAGTTCTCGTTTCCCATAGTATTAGTTTACCCGTAAGGCCATGGGTTGATAACTTGCCTTTCTCTCCTGGGCCATTGGCTGGCGATGCCCTTGATCCGGAGTATCATTCGTGACCTCAGCTGGGGCTCAAAGTTGTGAACCAATTTCATTCTGAAGTAAAACTTCATTTTCGACGCCAGAAATGTTCATCTGTCACAATATCGTTGAAATTATTAGGCGGAAATATCTTGATAGTGCTTAGTACCAGTTCCTCTTCGTCCCTTCCAGCTCTTGCAGAAATTCATGAGCCTGCAACTTGCTAAACTTTGACCCAAAAATTATACGATACATAACCTATAGTCAGTTCGTTGTAGTAGTATATTTTACTACTGGCGTTTATAAACAACACCTACATAATTTACAAGTAATGGTCACTGAATTGTAATTTAATGTTAATATTGTATTATAAAATGAATAAATATAGAACTAAAAACTGAATTTTAGTCAAATAACCGTAATTACATATCGAAATACATAGCTATTCACCTTTGAACACTCACATTTTAATTTTATGAGTATATATTTTTTGTTTTTTATTTTTTGAACAGTTAACTACGCGAAACACCACTCAAAAAGAACTTTATCTAAAGTCCAAATTACGTTAACTTACCGAAGACATAAGTAACTTTTTTAAAAACTACTCTCAGTTTCCACAATATTTTTTCATTTGACATGTTGTTTTAAAACGACGGTAGTAACAACTGGGTTAAAGTGATATAGAATATGGCAATTTTAATCCAAACATAGTTTAATATTGTAAAATTACCTAAAACCTTTTTAGTTTTATTATTTCCATTATATTTTTGTCACTCACCCATTATTTGCGAGTTTCGTGATTTGTGTAACATTTATCTTTATGAATTATTTGGCGTTATATTATAATGATATCTGTTGGATTTTAACGGAAATCAAATACAATCACAAACAATAGATGCTGCAAAAAAGAATTTATTATACAGTAAGTATAATAAATTCTAACGAAATTTACTTTGGTTACCTATTGTATGGAATACAATTTTGGCAACGATTAATAATTACTTTGATGATTCTTTGAAGAACGGACGAACTGATAGATACCTAAGAGTAAATTTATTAAATTATATATTACGAAACGCACACATCACATTTACAGAATTGTTGGTAAATAACACCAATTTGTCACAATACAAAAGAACTAGCAGTTATTTAATATTATTTGACATCAATAAGACTATGTAAAAATGTTGTTGAGATATTTACACATGAATGAGTTTCCCTTACTTGATTGTGTTGGATGAGCAAATTGATTTACAATTACAACATTTAATTATAGCTGTAACTCAATTACGGATTTTGTCATAGATATTCAACGTAGGAAGTATAACCTTGTTTATAAACTCTCTGTCCTGCTTCGACTAATCGCTTTGATCAATGGACACAATTTACACTTGATATTAAACTTAACTGTATGATAAAGTTTCAGACGCTTATCAAATAAGTGTCTGCAGTTTCAAGAACTTACGGAGCTTTTCTAAAACCCGTTCGGATGTGCTTCTTAATAAAGAAAATTCTAACGACTGTCATGTTTTTATTGGTAGGGATGTTAACTAGTAGTTATTTATTGAAGTATGAATATTCCCAATGTTGATGATCGTACTTTAGTTATAATGAGGCGATATTAAAATTAAGCATTTGTATTTTGAGATTTGATATTAATGTCCGAATCAAAAAGGGTGAGCATTTTGGTGCCTCAATTTTAATATGGTTTATCTTTTACCAGTTTTTCGAATATGTAAGAGGAAAATTGACTGTAATTAAAATGTAATAAATCTTGTGATTAATATTAAGTCAATTGACATATCCTCCAAAAAATTTCAGGTATTGTATTATAAATGAAGAAATTATTTTCAATTTAAATTACTACTGAAGCGTCGTCGTTTAGAAAAGGAGAATCGGAAAGAGCTGTTACCAACTTATTTACTTTATTTTTACTAAAATGTCATCTCAATTTAAGTAATGAAAATTTTCACGGGTAGTGACAATTCAATGTATGTACTTATATCTCACATGAACCGTAACTTAAATGTAATTTAAGGCAATCTTGAGCTGTTTGAATCAAAACCGTTCCTTATAAGCTATACTTACCTACTGATGTTTGAACAGGGATACATTTATTGTAGTTAAGTGCCACTTCTAGTGTGACTTGCTTATATGAGTTCCCTTATATTAAACTTAGTAAATAAAGTGCAATGAAATGACTTTATTTCCTTGAGTAGCATTTTATTGAAAGGTAAACACTCGTACCGATCAGTATATTTTCTAGAGAGTGTCTTGTCGTGTTGAGACGGTCTATTTTAAATATTATTTGCTTGACTGACTAAAGATCATTAGATCATAGCACATCACACCAACTCGACGTCGACTCCACTCCAACTAACTCACAGTATGGCATTGAAATGTAAGTTTTATTTCGTGTCCTGTTACATACGAGTGAATTTTTCAACCAGTTTGTCACTCAGTGTAGACGGGTTGCCGACGAGTCACTGATTAGTCGGCCACGAGTCAGCAACGAGCTTACAGCTAGCGGGCAATATTCCCCTTCCGACTTTCATTCTCTCAACATATCATGAATTAATTTATTTTCTTCGTCGAGTATTATCGCTTTTATTGCCAGTTCTTGACATGTGAAGCGAAACATTTTCAAGTAAATACGCCAGTAAGCCTAGCATGACCACCCAAAACGTGATATGTATCGCATGATAGAGCGACTAATCGACATTCAAACGTCAAAACCCATAGTCTTTTGACAGTTAAGCCGGATAACTTATCATATCATATCGAATTTTGTTTGTCATTGCTAGGGGGACTGCTGTAGATAAAATTCGAATAACGACTGTTTGATCGTTGGAGTTGGAACGGCGTTGAGTTGGAGTGGAGTCGACGTTGAGTTGGTGTAATGTGCTATGATCTTTACTCTTGTGATGATATTTTTTTTTATTGTTACTTTGTTCTTCAGTGGACTCGTTATCGCCACGCTGCTATTTGTATTATTTATAAATAAGAATATTAATTTGTGGTTACCATTTCATTAAAACCTCATCTGCAAAACCATTCAACTGTGATTTACAGGTGACTGATGTACATGTAAGATGAATATTAAACAACAGTGAAATAGTCACCAAAAAAAGGCAAGACGGTAAATTAGACCCGAGCACGAATTTAGTTATCCACTGCATATTGAAATCGGATGGGGTTTTCATAGACTCTTATGTTACTAGACTAGTCAAATTAATGTGCAATAATAAAACAGATTCAACTTTATATTTTTTAATTGTATATTTATTTTTAATTGTACACTTAAGTAGTTATAGATACTTAAGAAAAGTCCTATATAGTCCAAAATCTATCATTTTTATTATTAGTTATTGTATAGTTTGTGTTTCGGAGCATCGCCGTTTGCTCTTCTCCTGTTCGGTCACAGTGAGTTAGTTATATTAGAACTATCTATTATGTTATTTATAAGATGTATATCTACTGAACATTGTGAACGTTATCAATTTCTTACTTGAGCTTTTCCATTTTCAACATAGAAATAAGATTTTTAAAGCAGCTTACATCAATGGTTTAAAAAGTAGAGCAGATTTATTGAATCAGTGTTTAACAATAAAATTATAGTAGTTGGAATATTTCTTCATGTTACACGTATGGGTATAATTAAGTAGATAGAATTATAAAAAAATACGATGAATGACTTTACTTTACAATGAAATTTGAATAATTTACAATGTCTCATTAGAAGAATTTATTGAATTCAACAGATTATTTGTTATTATCTAATGTCTCTTTAGTGACTTTCGCACCACGTTAATAACTGTAATTATTTGAAGTTTACAATTTTACTAAAATTTCATTTCATTGTTTTAATGAAAGTATTATCAGTGAAGTAAAAATTCTATGTTTTACGGGAGCGTTATATTGGAACATGTTACCGTTTTATTGCACCTTAGACATCTATAGCATAACCAAAATACACTTATCTAAGAACTTAGTTGTTAAGAACTTTTACAAATAAAGCTTAAAATCTACATAACATATTTTTATTTAATTTCCAGAAGAAGTTTTTTAGTGTTTAAGGAAACCAGGCAATTCTAATTAATTCAAAAAATATCTCAAAGACATACATAATTGATAATTGGTTTTCTCAAAATCCATGACGAAATCGTTGGCGGCCGCCAAATTGAAATAAACGTTATCACCACTCTGTAATGGCTAAGAATAAGCACATTAGAACAGATTGGTAATAACTTGGCACATTGACCTCCTTCTGATAGGAATGCAAACGATTTTCAGAAATGTTCGCCAATCGCTGCCCTGCCTCACAAAAAGATAAGATTAAACTGGTAATGTCGCACTGTGTGATGCGCGCGCGTCATGGCACGCATCAATGCCCTATTTATCATCGCATGCAATTTACAGACTCAAAATTACTCTACTAAACTAATCACGCAAAATTGGCTTAGTGCAAGTTACATAACAGTTAAATCAGGCGTTCATAAAAACGGAAGTCTAAGCTATTGACCGCTACTCGATAAATGCATCATGATGTGACTTAGTACAACGAAAAGTGTTTGTTGATGATAGTCAAAATTAGTAAATAACTAGATGCGATAAATACTGTTTAAATATTAGTTGCGATATTTTAAAAATATTAGTTGCGTCTTAATTATCATGGGAAGAAGCTATAGAATCTATTCCCAGATGAAAGGAACGATGTTTCCAAACCGTACTTTAATCTTGATGATAACTTGCACAGAGATCGATTTGATCACAACGGGCTGATATCGGTTTTATCTCGCAGTTATCGAAGCCTTTTGGTACAGTTTCTTCCCTGCTAGAATAACCATCACAACAACGACGGCGTTATTATAATAGAAAATTATGATGATGTGCAAATCTACAAATACCGAAACCGACTGAGACCGAACCGACTGAATAATAAACAATGTTCACCGCCAATCATTTTAAAGTAAGTCATAAAATATTTTATTGTTTATTGTAATTAGTTTTGCCATTGTTTCTAACTTTAATGATGTGGTCTATTTAGCCAGCAGAAATAGATTTTATAAAGTTAAGCATATTTATTCCTCACAAGGCGGTCTTATGCATTGAAAATTCGTTAAAACAGAATTTACTGCACTTTTTAAGACATCTTACTTATCCATACTTATTATATTATTATTATAAATATGTAAGTGAAAATTCGTTAAAACAGAATTTACTGCACTTTTTAAGACATCTTACTTATCCATACTTATTATATTATTATTGTAAATATGTAAGTGTTTGTTTGTTTGTCCGTCTTTCACCTCAAAACGGATCAACAGATCGACGTGATTTTTATTATGGGGATAGTTTGGGATCTGGAGAGTGACTTATGCTGTATGACTTTTTATCCCGGTAAAATATGACACAGGAGTGGCTAAGTTGGCAGTCGGTCCGCGCCCACCTGTGCACGCTGGTGGTGACGCTGAGCTTCAACAGCACCTGGCGCGTGCCCCGCGACGCGGCGCGCTACGGCGGCTTGCAGTACGCGCTGGCGCTGACTGCCGCGCTGGTGGCGGTGGCGCTGCCGCTGGCGCTGCTGCAGCTCGCAGTGGGCCAGCTCAGCCAGCAGGACGCGGTCGGCCTGTGGCGCGCTGTGCCCTTGTTCAAAGGTTTGTAATGAGTAAAACTACATAATAGGCTGAATATGTGTAGGTACAAGTTATTTAATTTAATTGAACAGTGCGCCCAAAAACTTACAAATTTATACCTACTGCAGACCGAAATGCAAAGTCATTAATTGCAATTTAAACTTATTCCTAACGATAAATTTGAACTTTGTGTTCTTTCATTTCAAATTCACACAAGCACAAACAGAAGCGAAAAGCTCAATTTTAAGGACTAATAATTGAAAAATGAAAAGGACACTGCTGCCAAAATCGAACTAAAAAAAACAAGTTCTCACTGCAGCAGTCTCATTGCCTCATTACATGCTTTGGAATACTTAAATTTATAAAAGTTGTGTTTTTAGAGTTCCGTAACCGAATGGCAGAAAATGGAACCCTTATAGATTCGTCATGTCTGTCTGTCTGTCCGTCCGTCTGTCCGTATGTCACAGCCACTTTATTCCAAAACTATAAAAACTACACAGTTGAAACTTGGTAGGTAGATGTATTCTGTGAACCGCTTTACGATTTGAAGACAAAAATAAAAAAAATAGTGGGGCACCTCTTACATGGAATGGAATGGAAATGAAACTGAAAAATATTTTATAACCAAAGATATTCGTGTTCTATGTCTATAGATAGGTATTTAGAAATGACATACTTAAAGGTTTCTCGAATCAGTTTTTCTCAGTCAATCTTTTGAAAGATAGAGTCTTCCAAAGTGGTAAAACGTTAAGTGGGTACGGAACCCTTCATGGGCGAGACCACATCGCACTTGGCCGATTTTTTAATTTTTAAACCATCATTAATTTTTAGATTATTCCTTTTAGTGATTATATTACTTAAAAACAAATTATATATTTTTGAAATGTAGGTACTCGTAAAGGCCTTTCATTTGATACCCATATTAGTATAATTGAAGAAAACTAAATTGTACGTCCGCCATATTGAATATTAAAAAAAATTAGCCAGTTTTACTCGGGGTGACAAAACGTTTCTAATGAAACCTCAAACATTAGAATCGGATAAGGCATTCAAAAGTTATGGTGGATTAAAGAAACTCGCATACCTACATAGGTACCTACTGATTCGTACACATCTCGTACATTAATCTTTGGGCAGTCGTGTTATTAAAGTGGGCTAACAATCTCGTTGATAAAATGTTACAGTACTACAGTTGGTCTTTGTTTCAGGTATCGGTTACCTGAGGTTACTAGTTTCGTTTTTGGGCTCGATTTACGCATCCGTCTACTTAGCCCTAACCACAGCCATATTTTTTTATACATTAAGAAATTATATACCTTTCATTGAATGCACAGAGCCCAATTTACCTGAGGTAAGTACGAAATTATACTTATAAGAAAATTAAGCCCTTTTTCAATAGATGCTGTCGTATAAAAATCTATAAGATATTTTCTTTCAGAATGGCTTTGTGAACGTATTCAACGCAACAAATTGTCTTGAGTAAGTGAGAGAATTCGCTTTTAACCATTTGTGTAATTTGTACAACTATTTTACAGTGCAACTTCTATTTCAGCCTCACGTTTATGGCTCCCGTAAAAGAAAATCCGGAATATTTCATCGCTATGTGTTTAATTATTATTTTTACTTGGACCAGCCTACCCTTTCTGTAAGTTACGCCATTTCTTGTCACACAAAATAAAATCTTAATTATATGCCTTGATGATTAATCACAGATTTTTATTAGGGGACCTGTTATTAGGTATTTTAAGAGTTAAAATAGCACATTAGTATTTGTTTGCTAAGTTTATAGTAAGTTCATGTTTGAAATCCTTTGTTATTTTTACTTTTCAGTTTATACGGCCAAGTGAAACTAATAAAGCGAGTTTTCTATATATTTGGACCCTGCGTGGTCATATTAAGCATATCATCAGTTTCGGGAATGGGCGTCGTTGAGCGTATACAATGGATGGTGAAGCGCGAAGACTGGGCCAGTTTCACGGAGCCCCACATTTGGTTCGCGGCAGTGACACAAGCGTTGCTGACATCAGAAGTTGCTGGCGGGTATCTTGTGTCCGCTGGTGATTCTTTTTATTCCAATAATGATGTCAGATGGTAAGTCAGCGTAAATAAAGCAAAATAAAAGTCGTCGTTGAAAAAGATTCGTAATTCGTCATCATTCGTTAAAATCAGTAAGCCATATCCACCATGTTAACAGGGTTAGTTAAAGTTCAAAGCTATGCTGCTATGATTCCTGCTATTGCTGAAATAAGTATGTTTTTGTTTCGGTGATTTCAAATATTATTCACAAATGGTATAAAATGGCTCAGTTTGATAAATCACTATAGCCTTTAATTTCTTGGTCAAACTCCTTACTTTCCCAGGACATCAGTTGTGTTGATCGCGACCAGCATTGTCGTGAACTGGGTGGGCCTAATACTGTGGTACAGCGTCGGCGGCGGCGACATGGACACCGGCGCCGCGGCCGTGCTCGTCCGGATCTATGGAGTCGCTGCTGAGCGGGAGCTGAGCGTCGTGTGGCCGCTACTCGCCTTTGCCGCCCTGTTCTGCTCAGGCATCATCACTATGGTGAGTTTGGGCCTTGTAACTATGATGCGTGTGGGCATGAGTATTGTTGATAATGTGCAATTTATTTTCGTTGGCCGACACTTTAACTTTTTTAGTCCAATTTGACTGATCTCTTTTACTTTTCGGAAATAACTAGTTAACTCAGAGGAAAAACAAATCACAGATAACCAGTTATCTGGCCGTGGTTATGTCCAAGGTATAAGGGGGATATTTCATTTCACCAACAGTCGGTTACGTTTATTTGGTACGGTGCTAGTGATGTAATAATTGATCTAAGTCACCACTAAAACGTTATTTATATGGTCTAACTAACGTGGAAAAAATGCGCGAAATTTGCCGCTCCCCATAAATATCCTTGCCCTTACAAAAGTAGTTGATTACCTTGTCTGAACAGTCAAGTCACTCAGAAACGTCTGAACAAATCCTCACAAATTCTAGCTAAAAACCATCTCGATCATGTCAGCTTTCAAAAAAGCAAACCGCATCAAAATCGGTCTATTCGTTCAGGAGCTACAATGCCACAGAAAAAAATCTATATTACATACAAACAAAAAAAAAACTAACAATCATAGCTCCTTTCGTATAATCATTCCTCTTATTACTATGTTTAACTGATTTTGTCTGTTGCCATGCAGTTGGTTCGCCTGTACCCTATCTACGAGCGCATCCGCCGCGCGGGCGGCGTGCGGTGGCGCGTGGCGTGCGCGGGCAGCGCGCTGGGGTGCGCGGGCGCCGCCGTGGGCGTGCTCGCCGGCCGCTGGCATGCGTTGGCCGTGCTGGAAGACTACGCTGTGCCGATGCTGGTTGCGATAGCCACTGTGCTTGAAGTGTTCGCGCTCGTCTTCATTTATGGTAAACAACCCTACCTAAGAGAAGCAATCTGTTTCAGCCAAAATCAATATTTGGATGTTCCTAAAGGTGAGTTGCCAAGACGGGCCGCAGACCGCAACCGCAGGCGACACTTCGACTAGCGAATGCGGTTGACCGCAGTCATCCGCAGTGCTGGCTGCGGTCGCGGTTGCTTCTTATTTATTGAACTTCCAATTTTACACAATAAAACTTAAATTAAACACACAATCGCCAAACTGCATGGCAGTTTGTTGGCGAAGAAAAACACTCTAATATTCAATATTATTGTGTTTACCTACACTAGTACGTCTACCTTGTATATCATTGTAGTAGCAACAAATGCATCACAATATTAATAACATTTATATGACCTGACATAATATTATATTAATACAATAAAAACAAATTAATTAAAGACCTGTTTAACATTCTGAGTCTAATTTCTCTAATAGGTAATTTTTTAACTTTATTTTAATAGCAGTCTTACACAATTTATCCTCGTCTCTTAATAAACTTATTTCGTTACATATGTCCGGAACCACATACCATGAACATCTTTTACCGTAATAGTTGTTTATAGATGGCTTTATGTATTTATTCTGTCTGACCCTTCTAGTATTATACTTATATTTTACTTTAACTTTATATTTGTCGACATAATAGTGCTCTAACGCAATTACATATTTAATTTTATGTTCCAAAGGGAGTATTTTACATACAGAAAATAGTCTATTATAATTATGTTTACATTTTTGCTTGACTTTTTTTGTAACTAAGTGCTTAACCAATCTGGTTTGTATTTGTTTGATATCCTTAAGGTAAGAAGCAAAGGTACGACCATATGTACTCAACCCGTAATTTATAAGACTATCTGCCAATGCATAATAAACCATTTTCATAGTTTTCTTGTCTACTACATACTTTAGTTGGTAGAATTTACATAATAAAGATCTTAAACGAGCACATACGTCATTGACTTGCGATTTCCAATTGAAATGTTTATCTATATTAATTCCTAAATACTTATAGTTTTCTACTAATTCAATCTTAGTGCAATTACAATACAGTTTCTGTGAATGCAGACATTCATAACAATGACCTGTTATGGTCATTTCTGAGAAATTAACACGCTTAGCAACTGCATTATAGGGTGAATAAATATGCATATATTTCGTTTTATTTAAGTTTATTATTATGCCATTGTCATGAGCCCATTTCGTTATATTTTCAAAATCACTCTGAATAAATTGATGTATTTCTTGGATATCGTTTGAGGCGTAAAACAGGCACATATCGTCAGCAAACAACAAAACATCGCACTTTTCGATCACATTACAAACACTGTTTACAAGCATTAACCTTTTGACCGCCAATGTCTTCTATAGAAGACAAAATAAAACGAAAAAATAAATTATTAGTTATCATCTTCATATTAAAGTCTAAGCGTGGAGGACACAAAAACGTTTGTCTTCTATAGAAGACATGGCGGTCAAAAGGTTAAATAGCCCAAGGGCCCAAAAACGGATCCGGTCGGAACACCCAAAGTGACAAGGGCCTCATCTCCTGTAACACCGTTCACAGCGGTGCGCATTGTTCTATTACATAAATATTCACGGAAAAAGTCATTAGTAGGCCCCCTAATACCGCTTTCATTCATTGCCTGTAACAGTGTGTTGTGGTCCAAAGTTTCAAAAGCTTTTTTATAATCAATGAATAATGCTATGACCTGTTTACCACTGTTTAAGCTGTCGTTTATTTTGTCAGAAAAATAAGTGAGTGCGGTACTAGTACTATGATTTCTTCTAAACCCATGTTGTGATCCGGATATTACGCAATGTTTCTCTAAGAATCCGTTATCTGACCAACTATCACCTTTTCCAGTATCTTATTAACAACCGAAAGAATGGCTATGGGTCTGTAATTGGTAAAATCCAAGTGACTTCCCTGCTTATAAATCGGACGTATGATAGATTTTTTAAGCATATCCGGGTATTTTCCTTCCGTTGAACACATATTAATCAAGTGTGCCAAAACAAGACTTATCTGTTTCTTTGAATAAATCTCCTCCTCCTCATCCAAGCACAGCGGCATGCCGCGACCGCACAATGCCTAGAACAGTGGCACAGTCTCACCAAGACAGAATGAGGAATCTGAAACATTTGAAAAGAAAAGTATTATCTTTAGGTAGATACTTCCTATTATTATTTAAATCCAGTCCTATTGCTTTCCACACATTATCTTTGACCAAATTATTGCAGTAATTTTGTTAGAATGTATCGTAAAGGACTTGATGACCAGCAACAACCGAAAAAGTAGATTGTATTACAAGGGAGCAAAATAACATATTTACGGCGAGGGCGCTATTTTGAATCCAGAGCGCAGTAAAGGTTTCTAGAGTAGAATCCTGAGCACAGCGAGGGATTCTAAAGTAGAATCCTGAACGCAGCGAGGGATTTAATATACTTCGCCCGAGATGAAAATAATTTTGCGGCCGAGTAATACACTCTACTTTTCATTTCGTATATAAGGAAAGTAAATACACTCTGCTTTTCATCTCTTTCTATAAGAAAAGCAATAAAGACAACTAAAACTATCTATAAAAATAAAAGAAAGGTGGCGGGGGGCTTCGCTTTCTCTGTTTTTTCTATTATAGGTATATACAAAAATTGAATTTTTGAAATAACAAAAAAAATTTTGAACAAAAAAAAAATTTTTTAATAAAAAAAATATTTTTAAACAAAAAATTTTTTTTTTAATGTCTATCGGATGCCTCCTAACTATCTCCGGAGTACCATAGGGAGGTGAAAATTTTGTTACATTTTAGCTACGCTACGAGACGCACCGTTTTTGAGATGTTCTCGTCTTTATAAAAAAAAATATTTTTTAATTTTACAAGTCCCGTCCCCATACAAAATTAGTTGAAAAATTTTTCATTGCCGATGAGGTAACTCTATGGTTGACTTTAACCAAATTCAGTTCTATTCTTAAAATTCATTTCCGCCCTAGGGTGAATCGGATAGTTTTGGACCCGCTGCTCAGTTTAAATATACATCACTTTCCGAATCTGAGAGATGAAAATAGTAGATTGTATTACAAGGGAGCAAAATAATTTTGCGGCCGAGTAATACACTCTGCTTTTCATCCCCCTCTATAAGAAAAGCAATAAAGACAACTCAAACTACCTACCTTTCTTTGTCGTTCGGATACATCATAGCGCTAGTCGGGCAAGAAAAAAAAATGAGTTTTGAAATAAAAAAAAATAAAAAAAAAATATATGTCCATCAGATTCCTAATAAGTATCTCCGGGGACGCCGTAGGGGGGTTGAAAATTTTGTTAGATTTTAGCTACGACTCACCGTTTACGAGATATTCTCAATTTTATAAAATTCCGTTTTTGAAAATTTCTCGGTCCCGAAAAAAGTCCCGGCCCCATACAAAATCAGTTGATTTTTTTTTTAAGTACTGCACACCCTTTGCTACACTCCAACCAATGCTTCTTTAATTATGTTCTAAATTCAAATCTCATCGTTTTGGACCCTGTTATGAAGCTGTTCAAAATTCAAATCTCATTTATACCCTCTGTCATAACAGGTAAACAATGAATCGTTTTGGACCCTGTTACTAAGTAGATAAACAATCATCGCTTTTCGAATCGATGGGATGAAAAAGTACTTGCGCACTACTTGCGCTGCAGTCGCTGCGCGCCGCGGCAGCAAGCTACGCGCCGCGACTGCAGGCCGCAGTGCTGCCGCGCTTAGAATCAATTTCATAGAAACAAGTAGGTAGTGTCGCTTGCAGTTTGCGGTCTGCGGCCCGTCTCGGCAACCCACCTTTATACTACAAATCGAAGGCGACACTAGCTTTAGTGAAATTAAGGTTTACTTACTAAAAATGTTCGCTTGATGCAGGTTGGAAGGTCCTCATGGAAGACGTAGAATTCCTTACCGGTGACAAACTGAAGAAGGTTTGGGTGTGGGGCTGGTGGGTGGCGCCGCCGGTGATAGTTCCCTTGTTCGCGTGGTGGGCCGTGGCGGCGGGCGGCGAGGGTTGGCAGCAGCCGCCGTGGCCGCCCGCCGTGCTCGCGGCGACCGGGGGGCTGGCGGCGCTCGTGCTAGTCGCGGGCGGCGCCATCGCTGTCGCCAGACAAGTCCAGTACGACATTGTCGGGGTAAGATTATTGTCTTGAAGTTTTACGAGCTGTTGCGTTGCATGCGTTGCGTAGTTTGCTGTTCTGTACTCTTTCGGCGCAACCGCAGTCGCCAGACAAGTCCAGTACGACATTGTTGGGGAGAGATTATTGACTTGAAGTTTGACGAGCTGTTGCGTTGCATGCGCTGGGTAGTTTGCTGTTCTGTACTCTTACGGCGCAACCGCAGTCGCCAGACAAGTCCAGTACGACATCATTGGGGTGAGATTATTATCTTGAAGTTTGACGAGGTGTTGCCTTGCATGCGCTGCGTAGTTTGCTGTTCTGGGGCCCGATTCTCACGCATTCGATTTTTTTCAGTGTGGTAATTCGTATACGAACATTTTGTTTGTGGTTTCTATTGAAAAGTTAGAACGTTTCAAACAAACTTAACTGTCCCACATGTCAACAAATTCATTTTGACAGCTAAGTTTGTATACGAACATCGATTGGTCCGTACCACTCGTTGCGTTCGACTGGTTTTCGATCGAACTTTTTCGATTGTGAAATTCTGACAATACACAAACAGTGCTATATTTGAATTTCGAGCTTATAACTGTGAACTTTCTCAACTGCGTGAGAATCGGCCCCCTGTACTCTTTATGTAAAAAGCGCATTATGTTTTAAGTCGTGTGAGACATTGTTCGTAAGTCGTTTAAGTTAATAGTGAATAAAATGTCTCTCTAATCACGTTATTTTTAGTAATACTTAAATCATGAGGTCTGTTTATGTTCAAGGTGTAATCATAATAGAATTTTATAGTCGTACGCATTGTTTACCTGCTAGAGTACCTACGTAACTGGTACATATAAATTATTGTTCAGTGCCGCATGTTTCGTGTCACTGAGGAGGATGCCTGCTGCATTCAATATATCACCCACCGCCTTGACTATGATATTTTTATGTTAATGTGCTACGCTTCCTATGCGGTTCTCTTAGCAAATGCGAATAGAACGTTTTCCTCCAACATTTGTCACTAAGGACGAAACCTTGCCTAGTTAAACGTGATACGTTGGTACTGGCTGTAAGTAATTAAATTAAATTTATGTTTATTTATTTTCCAGAATATTTCAGGAAAAAGTCATGTGTAAACATCTTTTACAGAAGCTGAAGTCTTCTTTAAAGCCGTCGCGTCACTGGGGTCCCCGGGACCCAATCACCCACTACTACTGGCTGGCGCGCAGGGAGGAGGCCCAAAGAGGAGACCCATCAGAGAGTCGCTACAGGAGGCGACACCTGGGGCAATTATCCGGTACTATTATATCAAAACCTTACCTGCCCGTCAAATATACCAATAGCAATGAACAGAAGAAACGCTCCAATTCCGACGACTGGATCTACACCATTTATCGAAAGAAGTATCTCCAGGAAATATTCCCGGATTATTTTGCGCCGAAAAAGTGTCGGTCTAAGTCTCTAGATTGGGACAATATCTTGAGCTCACAAGGACAGCAAACTGGAGTGAACAGTAGCGTGTACGTGACGCCGCTCGAATCTGTAGGGTCTGTCAAAGATTGTTCTAGGACTGTAGTTAGTGATAAAGTCAAGTTTAGTAAATTTTAGTGGATACAACTAAATGTTTATGCAATAGATATATTATTTTTATTAAAAACATAAGGTTACTTTTGTGTTTTGGTTGACACTGGTATCTTAACTCCATATTGTGTATATTCAAAACCTATTATTTTTAATAGTCAGTAAAAGTTATCTTTAATATTCATATTCATTTGTTGCATCTTGTTTATACTTTTTATATACTTACTCGTATCTTTTTAGATCTTACTATTGTCTGTGCTATTATCTTTACCTTCAATATTTATCTATAAGTCTTAAGTAAAAATGGCATTGCTCATTGCACAATAACGCATCTGAACATCACCATGTATTTGATTCTTTCACTTGGAGAGACCATCTTATATATTTTTGGATTTCTCTTTAACAGGGACAAGGTTTCTATGAAAGAAAATGATGGTACTCACGGAAAAGAAGGCAAATTGGTTCTAAAAATCTCTCTTAAAATATTGTTATTGTGTCAATATTTTAAGAGAGATTTTTAGATTTAATTCTATTATCTTTTACTAGGTGGTAAGTTTCGTAAAGGTAAGATTTCATCTCATTTCTTCATTAGTACCTACACCCGCGCAATGTCGGGACTGGCAGGTAGTCTATCACAAATATTAGTTTGAGTCTGCTACACCCGCGCAAAGTCAGGGCTAGCACGAAGTCTATCACAAATACTAGTTTGAGTCTTTGCTACACCCGCACAAAGTCAGGTCTGGCAGGTAGTCTATCACAAATACTAGTTTGAGTATTTGCTACACCCGCGCAAAGTCAAGGCTGGCAGGTCTATCACAAATACTAGTTTAAGTCTTTGCTATATCCGCGCAAAGTCAGGGCTGACAGGTCTATCACAAATACTAGTTTAGGTCTTTGCTACATCCGCGCAAAGTCAGGGCTGACAGGTCTATCACAAATACTAGTTTAAGTCTTTGCTACATCCGCGCAAAGTCAGGGCTGACAGGTCTATCACAAATACTAGTTTGAGTCTTTGCTACACCCGCGCAAAGTTGGGGCTGGCAGGTAGTCTATCACAAATACTAGTTTGGGTCTTTGCTACATCCGCGCAAAGTCGGGGCTGGCAGGTAGTCTATCATAAATAGGTACTAGTTTGCGTCTTTGCTACATCCGCTAAAAGTCAGGGCTGGCAGGAAGTTTATCACAAATATTAGTTTGAGTCTGCTACACCCGCGCAAAGTCAGGGCTAGCAGGTAGTCTATCACAAATACTAGTTTGCGTCTTTGCTACACCCGCGCAAAGTCGGGGCTGGCAGGTAGTCTATCACAAATAGGTACTAGTTTGCGTCTTTGCTACATCCGCGCAAAGTCTGGGCTGGCAGGTAGTCTATCACAAATAGGTACTAGTTTGCGTCTTTGCTACATCCGCGCAAAGTCAGGGCTGATGTAGCTCACTACTTATCACTTTATTATTTTCTCTTTGATTTCAACAACAACTAGAAAGACATAGTATCCAATTTGGCCAGACATTTGTTTTTTTTAGATAGGTACCAGTTTTTTTCTCTTGTGTAGTTTATCATAATCACGTTGTTTACTCAAATCGTGAAATCTCGGCGGAGGGCGCACGAGTGTATTATAATGAAGGTCTAATGGTTGTTACGCGTGTAATGCGTAATTTTCGTCCGCTTATGACGACAATAAAATTTAGAGCATTTAGTGGCCACATAAGGAAGTGATTCACTGAGGTTGGGCTACCGCGTACGTGACGGTTTTGCTTGTTTGCCGACCTTCCTTTAGGAAAATGATCGCAGCCCATAAACGGCACATCCTTTGTGGAGATAACGTATTCCTATCACAGTTAATGCCGTCACTGCTTGGAAATTATGGAGAAAATAAGCGGACGTACCTACTCACAATTAGTTTAGTGGTGCCGTAGCATTTTGCCGGCTTGCCACCCAGTCGCAATGCCACTGCTTGCCACTTTTGCGCAAGAAGCTGCTACTCATCTGTTTTCATATTTTACATTTTTTACCTAAACGTGTTTGTTCCCTGGACAAGTTTCACGCCTTCCCGACCCGTGCTTCACCTGACAAGTTCACCTGGGTGGACTACGGAGAATTGTTCTGACCCTTGGTACACCTCTTAGGTGTACTACTATAAACTTTATTATCCATTGGTCTAAAAGTATACCACAGAGCAACAGGGGCAAATACAAGAGGGGGCAATAGGGGTGCTTGCCCTCCCTCCTCCCCTCCTGGCACACAATTTTACATAATACAAAATTATTGCATTCCTCATTTTACCACGTCAAATAAGCTAAGATTCCCCCCCCCCCCCCAAACAAATTTGCCCCCCCCCCCCGGGCAAATTTGGTACAGGGGGGGCAAACTTCGTTTAAAGTTCTAGCACCAGTTTAGGATTGAAATGGCGTAAGTAATTTTGATTTAAAAATAATATTTTGTTTAAAAATAGAACCGACTTCAAAAAAAGGGCATCAAAACATAATAAATAATACTTACCTAAAATATTGTATTTTTTTGATGGCATTTGTTTTAAAGGCGGTTCTTTTTTTTAACAAAAAAATTTAATATTTCACTTTTTTCAGTGCATATGTAGTTCATCACGACGAGAGGTGACCCGGTGGAGGGTGGACTACGGATCTTAGTAAGTATCCGTGGTCCATCCAGGTGGACTACGGGTCCACGTCGGTATCCGTAGCTCACCCGGGTGAACCACGGGTCTGCGTCAGTGTGCGTAATCCACCCAGGTGTACCAAGGGTCAGAACAAGTGCCCGTAGTCCACCCAGGTGAACTTGTCAGGTGGACCACGGCACGGGTCGGGAACGGTTTCACGTACTTTGAAATCCTTAAACGGGACACGTTTGATTAAATAACACTCAATATGAGAGACGTTAGAGTTAGAAGTAGTAAGCTAGTGGGGCGCGCGTAGAAAACCCTTTGCTGTAAACCACAAACCCTCCATATACCTGACCAATATATTAGACCTTCGTACAGTCGAATCAATTGAATAGTGACCCACCATAAGTTCATTTTCAAATAGATATTAAAATTCAATAAGGTCGCAATTCAAACTTGTTGACATTGACTCTGACTTTGAAGTAGAATATCAAACCCATGTTACAAAATTAAGACGATGCAAATGTTAAATTCTATAAAGAAAATAAGATGATTTATGTTGTTTCTATAATTAATGTGCGTTCATGATTTATAAACAGAACTGCAATTATGATTTAAAAATATATACAGAAAATGTAAATCCCATTCGATATTAAATTATTTTGGCAAAATGTCATCAATATTTGATCAACTTCCTGTAAATATTTTTACTGGTTTTCTCGATCGCTGTCACCAGCCCTCTGAGGCCATCTGCGCATGCACCGACGATTTTAACGATAAAAAAACTTGTTACAATCCGGAAAAAATCAACCAGCTGATTTCGTCATTTTTAGACCCTGATATCTCTCTTTATTTTAAGCAGATATTGAGGTACGAAATAAAAAGCACGGAAGAAGGAAAACAATTGAACTAGACAACCACTTATTTTGGCAATTTGCAATGTCGAGGAGACTTTAATTAATTTGATAATAAAATTTATTTCCATCTGACACGATGATCCTATGTTGATCGAGAAAACGTTAGTTGACATAGGGAAAAAAACTCGATGGTAACTGAATGACTCGATGACTCGAATCTGGAACCATCATATTACCTATACTTATAAAAAACCTGTACAGTACCTAAATACGAAAACTAGTAATGTAACTCGGAAACTCCTAACTAATGATAAGTTTTGTCTTACAGCGCTATAAAAACAGCCAATGTAGTGCAACTAGAGGATTGATGATTTAAGGCGATGATTCCCGAAAATAGGGTATTTTAAATTATGAATTACTCGCAAACCACAAGTACTTACTCAAAATTTGGAAAAAATATATGTTATTTTACAGTCTTTTATCTAGTGCTACCGGCCGTTATATTTTCCATTAGTGATACTTTACTGTATGAAACAAAATTCCAAACATCACTCTTATAATATTTCAAATATTATATTGCTTGCAGTATACTTGGTTTTAGTTAATGAACAACACATAAAAAAATAATTGTCTTTGAATAGCCGAGGGATTCCGCCCGTTATAATTTCGTTTTTATTATTTCATTTTTTAATTAATTTTAAGTGATTTTCGATTCGCGAGGGCTCGCGAGTTCACAGTTCACTGCCGGCTGCCGCTGGGTCCGCGCGAAGTATATCGAGCGCGGCCGAGCAAGCGTTAGCGTGCCTATTTCGGTCGGGAATCCTCGCCTTAAAGGATCTAACACAGTAGGTAGGGTTATTTAACCAAAATTTTTGAAAAGAATTGTTGGGACAATATCAAAGCTAGCAATATATAAATAGCATGTGAACCCCAAAGCCAACGATTGCATTGCAATCATAATTTTATAAGGTACCTATGTATAATGATTACTGTACTATAGTTATTGGTAACATAACACATCTAAACTCAATTAAATTAGATTTTTTAAAATAATTTCACATTAATTATATTCAACGCTGAAACTTTTACAGCGATAATATTCTGTACTTTGTATATGTGTCTTCATGACTAAGTCAGTCATGCAACATCAGCGAGTGTAGGGTCAAGTGTGTGGTGGAATACACTATTAGATATATCTGTGCTCAGGGACTTTACCTTTACTCTTTCAGATTATTCCCAAAGTTTCCTTTTGCACATATTGCCTACAGCACGTTTGCATAATAACAATTGTCTATAAGATACCTATTCAGTGGTGGACTTACCAGTTTTTTTTTATTATTATTTATTTATTAACAACACGAGTTACATTACAAGGGTGCTTAGGTACATACAGTCTCACATAACCGACTTGTCGGTTTGACTGTGGGGTCAGGAGTCTCTTACTGTAGGTAGGTACTTAAAATTAGTGAGATTAGGTAATACATTGTTATGCTATTTAAATGCTGTCTATTAATACTTTCTTTAATAATGTTTTGAATTTATTATTGTTTTCTTCTTGTCTTACGTTCATCGGCAAGCTGTTCAGTATATAGGGCAAGCGTTTCTTTAGGGTTCTGTCACCATAAACATTACTGACCCTTGGTACTGCGAACTTGCCGGGGCGGTTATAGACCTCGTTTATGGTTATGTTTAACCAAGGATGGGTTAAGCTCTTGATTGCCATGCCATTTAACTGCCAATAAATATTTATGTTTAAACTGGCCGGTAGAATTTTACATATTTTGAATAATTTCCAATAATTTGGTTTGCATTTATTTTTAGTTTAAGATCTAAGTACCTACTAATAATTTTAAGAATCTAATTTGTAATTTTTCTAAGTTTGTTTTGCATGTTAATCCATAGCAATCAAGAGCATAACTAACAACTGTATTGACTAAAGAAAGATAAAGGCACTTTAGTGTGCTTTTAGGTAATTTGAAACAAAGGTGGTAAAATTTTCCTAAAAGTGTAGGCTGAGTAGGCTATAGCGGTATAGCCTGTAGCGGTAGATAGGCGGTATCCTACTTGGGGGGCGGCAATTTGACGAACTCCGTGGAGGAGTGGTGTACGCACCGTTTATAAGGTGCCACTATCTCTGGAGGTCCCGGGATCGCCGGTCGGGTAAATATTGAAAACGAACTTTTCAATATTTCCTCAGGTCTGGGGTCCGATTCCCACGCAATCGAGAAAGTTCACATTTATAAGCTCGAAATTCAAATATAACACAGTTTTTGTATTGTCAGAATTTCACAATCGAAAAAGTTCAATCGAAAACAAGTCAAACGCTACGAGTGGTACAAACCAATAGATGTTCGTATACTGCAGCAAGCTTTTCTGTTCCGGTGATTATCTTTGGAACTAAAACAGTTTTCATACGACAGTCCATTTTGACAGCTAATTTGGTATTGCAAGTGGCTCCTCTGTCACGGCTGTCACCGGAACAGGAAAGCTTGTGGCACTGTATACAAACTTAGCTGTCAAAACTGGGGCCCGATTCTCAGGCATTCGAACTTTTTCAGTGTGGTAATTCGTATGTCGAACATTTTGTTTGTGGTTTCTATTGAAAAGTTAGAACGTTTCAAACAAACTAAGCTGTCTCACATGTCAACAAATTCATTTTGACAGCTAAGTTCGTATACGAACATCTATTGGTTTTTACCATTCGTAGCGTTCGACTGGTTTTCGATCGAACTTTTTCGATTGTGAATTTCTGACAATACAAAAACTGTGTTATATTTGAATTTCGAGCTATAAATGTGAACTTTTCTCGATTGCCTGAGAATCGGCCCCCTGGGTGTATGTGGTAATACCCGTCATTGTTTCCAATTTCCATAACGCTAGTGCTCAAGCTACTAAAATTTGGTATTGGAACAAAGTACTTATGTGATGGTATCCAATATAAAAAATATCGCGCATATTTTGTTGTCACGTTAATACCTCGTATACAATCAGTGATCATTTCATTAAGCTCTGCCGCTGATTCATCGTAATCGGCAGTCAGTTCGTAGGGGAGAATTCCACAACGCATGCTCCTCTCCTGTACAAACCAACGGCCGTCCCGGCTTTTTGCAACGACGAACGGTTGCCTATCTAGTAAAAGCGATTGAGTACACTCTGAGTACACTGTGTTAAGGCGCTACTCGGAAAAATATGGACTTTTTGATTTAAAACTATAGGACGGTTACAGTTGTTAAAAATCTGGTAATAAGATATAATAGGTCTTTACCTATGAAATTGCCGTTTTGTATGGAGATTTCTGTAATTATTTTTTTTCCATACTAACGTTTTTGTTATTATTTAACGACTAATATTATGTAAATTTACAAAATTTTACACACGTATTTATGGACATTTTAACTACTAAATGACACATTCGTTAAGAGAAAAAAAAAATTTTTTCAATAAGTTACAACTAATAAAGTAGGTACGAAATTCTGGAAACAAAAATAGTCGTAACTTTCGGAATAAGTTTTTTCTATGTAAATAATTAAATATCGTGGTTATTAAATTATCAAAAGTTGCTCGATACGGTCTTAATGTAACGCAATATTAAAGAAATTATATATTTCTAATATTATAAAAGTTGTTAAGTTATATGTACAAAAGAAAAAAACGGCAATTTCATATGTAAAGACCTATTATATTTCTTCATACCTTTATCTAGAATCGTATAGTTTCAAAAACACGATTTTATGATTTTGCCTCGACACTTTTTATTTTCGAAAAGACCTCTAAAAATACGAAAAGTGAAGATTATTCTTAAATGGGGTTACTTACACTATTGGAAATTGGTTTAATAAGTGGACACCAATAATATTGAGGATCGTATAGAAGCATTTTTTTTAAATCGCTATAGTTTTTTAATACGAAGTGATTTTGTGTTTTTTTTGCCTAATCTGCAAAATCGGTCTCGCTCCCGCGCGCGTCGTTTTCTCATTGCTATCTCGCTTCAGCACATTTTTTCCGAGTATCGCCTTAATTTGTGCGAGACGGTGTTCATAGTTTTAGTTAGAGCTCCACTTACTATAGGATATTAAAAACTGTATCGTAGTTATGAATTCTTTTGTTAATTTCGTTTTATTAGCTACCTATATGCTGTTTAGTTAAAGCCTGTGTGTTGTGGTAAATATCAAAATTGAAAGCATTCGAGCATTTAATTAGTACTTACGGCCTGAAGGTAAAAGTATGTACGTACTTCTCTAAATTAACTATTGTAGGAACCAGATTGAATATTGAGGAACTCTAAACGTACCTGTTTCTGTCTTTGCGCTGCCACTCTTCCCGGGTTGAGCCCCACTTCTTAAAATTCCATACCTATATTATAATTATTTTTTCCGCCTAAAACTTTCCCACTAAAAATATTACCGGAAAATAATATGCATCCTTAGGCATTTTTTGCAGCTGGACGGTATTCCCCACCTAAATGTTACAAGTTCTGTAAGATAGTAGGCTATCAGCTATGCCCATGTTCTAATAATGGTATTATTTTATTATATCATGTAGTTTTTATCTTTAGTTCATACAATACTTCATTGTTATTATTTTAGATCTTTGCATTAGTTAGACCCATAAAACCACCCTTTTAGCACCATATCATACTAAGACTTCGATTGATGTAATATAATAAGTAATATAATAAGTACCTACATAAGGAGCTTTTGTAGGTTTTCAAAAGCATTTTTTGTCTGACAACTTTTATAACACACCGTCTCACATCGCTTTCGACATGGTTCCCGAGCCAGGGAAGTTGTACTAAAACTTTAGAAGTAAAAAAGTAATTCAAAAAATTAAATCTACTTCAAAAAGTACCTGTGTAAATGGAAAAAAATATGTCTAAAGTATCTACCTTTTGGTGGGTGCCAACCAGAAGCAAGAAAAAAGCCAGAAAAAGGCACCAACATAAAAGGGTAGGTACAGTTGGCAGTTAGTTTTTGAAGTCGGTTATTAGGTATACTAAGTTGAAGTCGGTTTAATTTTTTTAATTACTTTTTTTATGTAACTTCTATAGAGGTGACGGTGTGCTACTTACATCACGGCAAGGACCACTTTGAAAACCGCAATTCTGACTACACTTGGTCATTAAGTCCCATTTCGTCCTATGTTTATCCCAATTTGTCGGAATTGTCCCAAAGAGGACGAAAAGATATTAAGCTATTTAAATGGTCTATGCCAAAGCAAACCTTCATTTTATTTATAGCAGGGACTGGCTATAAGTAGGTATATAGTGAACCATAACACCTAGCCAGGATCTTATTTTTAAAACATTTAGTCCCTTTTTTATAGAACCCGCAATGCGTAGAATCAAAACGAAACGAAGCGCCGCCGCCCCGTTCAAAATACATAAAGGAATGATTTGGCCCATGCCAAAATTAATCTACATCTTGGCGAGGACTTTTGAACCAGGTCACCTAGAGAAAATATGCTTATTTTAAACGATCCGTGTATATTCGTCCGAATCTGTCCCAAAACCACAGAATTCGTCCCCCTTTGGTTTAGGAGATAATCGGAATTAAAGTTTGGTTATTATAGTACATAACAGGACTTGACTTCCTATTTAGTGACGATGTTTGTAACTTGTTCTTTTTCCGTGAGTTTGTGTTAGAATAATGAAGTGTATTAGTAAAAGTATAACGTAAAGTAACACGTAACTTTTATGCATTTTCGAAACTCAAAACCCTAATTTTTAAGTCTTAAAACAAAAATGATTTCTTAGAGGCAACTTAGAGGTAGGTATTTTGATCCCGGGGCTCCTGGACGTGGCGTGCTGTCCAAAGAGCATGTAATCACTACGTTGTGCTGTCGATAAGGCAGTATGAAGATCGCCGGATCAGCTAGTCAAATATAAGCAAAAGTTACAATAAAATATAACCAAAAAGTTTATTATAATCGGTAAGTACTTAGGTATGTTTTTTTTATCGATGAAGGTAGGATAGCATATTTACGTCGTGCATAGACAATTAATAAAAATCAACTACTGCCCTTGTCAATACTATATCGCGTGAGGTCAATTATATAGCACGGCTTTAAATAATCAATTGATGGTGATGGTGAAGCGCCGGGAACCTGTTTCCGGGGAAGCACTATGTAGGTTTATAATGTCATGGTGTCCTTTGATCGTGTCCTCGCACACGGATTTGGAGCGAGACCTTGCAGAACTGGCTTGATTTAAGGCGCTACTCGGAAAAAGTATGGACTCTTTGATATAAAACTATAGGACGGTTAGAGTTGTTATAAATCTGGTAATAAGATATATATTTCTTCATACCTTTATCTAGAATCGTATAGTTTCAAAAACACGATTTTAAGATTTTGGCTCGACACTTTTTATTTTTGAAAATACCTCTAAAAAATTAGAAATATCAAGATTATTCTTAAATGGGGATACATATACTATTGAAAATTGGTTTAATTAGTGGACACCAATAATATTTAGGATCGTATAGAAGCATTTTTTTTAAATCGCTATAGTTTTTGAATACGAAGTGATTTTGTGTTTTTTTTGCGTAATCGGCAAAATCGGTCTCGCTCCCGCGCGCGTCGTTTTCTCATTGCTATCTCGCTTTAGCATAATTTTTCCGAGTATCGCCTTAATTAGTTTCTTCATGTTTATATTTGAGGCACAAATATTAGTTTGTAACCTTTTTTTTAATTACACACATCGGATTTCACCACATGCGAGAAATTAAGATTCGTAATTAGGGACCTAGAGTCAAACGTTAAATGAAGTGCCTTGGTTGGTTATAACTTTATAAGATTATTGTTTTATAATAAGTAATACTCTGACTATTATAGTAGGTACTTATTTTATACCAACCGGAGCTTGGTTGGCTGGTTAACACACGTGATTGGTTAACCAACCAACTAACCAACGGTTAAATAACGGTTAACGGAACCGACTGCTGGTGAACTCAGGCCAAATTCTATCCATATACGAGCAAAAATATGTTAATAACATAGGACTATGTCATAATACAATACACTATTTAATGAATTTATTGGCACATGTAGTTTGCTTTCGGAACGCTTCAATGTGACAAAGTTCTATGTTGTTGACATATTATTGCTCGTGAGCGTGACTGTACATGTAGCGATTGTTTTAGTCATACATCCTTTTACAGTGTGTTTAACATTAGGCATTATTTTAATTTATATTATCTATATCAATATTATAAAGAGAAAAGATTTGTATGTATGTATGAAATGAATAAACTCAAAAACTACTGAACCGATTTCAAAAATTCTGCATTATCCCTGATTAACATAGGCTATATTTTATCTCGAATACACGGGATCGGGTACCACGCGGGTAAAACCGTGAGGATCCGCTAGTAGAAAATAAACTGGGTTGACGCATAGATTCATAATTATAAAAATCTGCTATTAAGTAATTATCATTATTTCCAATGAATCATCCTGAATTCGTGAAATTTCACGTAAAAGCAAATTATACCTGTATCACCGATTTGCGGTCGATGGAACCATAAAATTTTTTGTTGATTTCTTATGGGATTGAATCCTTGATGCGTCAAGCCTGTCGCGTAATGACCGGTGGCGCGCGGCGGCCGGCGCCTGCGCTGCGCCTGCGCACTCGAGTCGGAATCGGCGCGCGAAGCGGATCGCCTTGCGGTTGTGGTCGTGCGTTCAGTGAACGAGACTTAGATATTAAACAACAATTATTTTTTCGGTTAAACGTGTGATGTCGAAAGACGGTTCGCGGTTCAGCCGGCTGGGCGTGCTGGCGCCGGCGGCGTTGTCCGCCTGCATGGACGCCTCGGTGCTGGCGGTGCCGGCCGCCGGAGCCATCGTCTCCACCGTACTGAAGGAGCTGAGCAAAGCCTTTATGCTGAAGAAGTAAGTCCTCTGTTTCAGTTTCGTACGTTACAGTTATGGTGCTCCGACACTGCGGTTAGAAAATGGTTAAAAACATTTTCTTCACATGTTAGCAAAGTGATGCATTCTGTTGCTCCCATACTTTGTTACCTAACATTTGTTCGCATTTTGATTAAATGTTTGATAACAAATGTTACCAAATGTTTGGAAACAGTTTCTAACAGCCGCGTAGTAAGTAGCATTTTTTAAATAATAAAAAAAAATCTTTATATTATTTTAATTTAAACATATCAAAGAGTAGGTAATGATAGAGTCAAAAGCGGCTGAAAACATTGGACATAGGTTTTCTGGGTAGTGGAAGCTTGTGTCAAATTTCATATGTTCTACTTCAGTTTAATTAACACATTATACTTACTAAGTTCGTAGATATACAATTTAACATTGGGTATAGGTATTACTTGTTTTCTAAACAAAAAGATATAGGTACTTTACACTGTAATAAACTGATAATGGCTAGGTATAAGTATGACTAATATGATTGCGATTTGGAACTTTGTCTTTCTCTTACTTCCATTGAAATTCAATTAGTTACAGTGATCGTGCAAAAGTAAAAATAAGATTTCTTCCAAATTCATCGTCTTGGGTCCTCTCCTCCTCCTTATTACGTGATATAATTTTGCTCACGTAATAATTTTGATGCTCCAAGACGCGCCCGCCTACAAAATTTCCGATTCTTCTCAAGAAGTCGTGACCATACATAATTTTTAAGAGATCCGAGTTAATTCTTCACGTCTGTTATTGACAAATACTCAGCGACATGCTAATCATACGATTCAATAATACATACAAGTGAAGTAAGGCCAAGCGACTGTTTTAGAACAATAAGTTTTTCTGTGTATACCTACCTACTACCTAGTAGCTTGGTGCTTGAGCGATTTTGATGCTGTTTCCTTTGCTTTTGGCAGTATTATGAAATAAAGTAAAATCTTTAAGAAGACTACACATCTAAATTGCCTTCTTTTTTTTAATACTTGTCGACATTAGCAACACACAGAAGTTCGTTTACCTCAAGAAAAAATACAAAGGCTAACTTTTCAACGTAGGCGTTACGGACTACGATTACTTATAATTAATAACGTCGAAGCTTAGCTATAAGTTGAGAACCAGTCCAGACTAAATGAAGACATTGTTATGTCCCGAAGGAATTAAACACATTAACATCGTACCAAGATTTAGATTAAGATTAAGATAATATTTCCTGCAGTTGTTTTGTTTGAGTTCTTGTTTGATTGCTTGAACGGCGTAGTTCCTTCCGATGTTTAGAATATGAACTAAAAATTTGGCTAAAATAAACTGATTATATAGGTAGGTACTTCACAAATTACTTAGGTATACCTATTGAAAATGAAATATAAGGAAAAACCGTCTTACAACTATCTCCGATGGAACTCGTCGATTTTTTGTAATGATCATTTTCAATATTGTGTAATAAAAATTGCATTGCAAATGCAACTTAGTATTAGGTAATTTGGTTTTATCATTTTTATAGTATTTTAGTGATTTTCGGGATCCGTGCCTCAAAAAGGCCTCAAATGAAAAAAACACGGAACCCATAGGCCGAGGCCGCAACGGCGACGATTGAAAAAAAAACATATGCTTATCGTTTCTTCACGCATTGCGATCACCAACATCTATACCTGATTTTAACCGACTTAAAAAAGAGGTTCCCAGTTTGACATGTATGTTTGTATGTAATACATTTGTATTACATACAAACATACATGTCAAATTGGGAACCTCTTGTATGTTTATGAACTATGTATGTTTGTCCGCGATTTTATCGCGTTTGGCTGAACAGATTTTGATGTAGTTTTCATTATGAGTTTGTTTTCATGAAATCGCCGTTCCCGTCGCAGTCGCCTGTACCGGTGCGGCCTGGGTCCATCTGTGCGTCCGTCTGTCAAGTCTCTACCTCCTCTTCTTTCGTGTGAAATATTTTATTAAATCTGTTCTGAATTTATCTCAAACATCCAAACAAAACCTGCCGCGATGCACGGAAGTCCACCTTTAGATTGCGACTGCATCGCTATGGCATCGCTGCTTTTAGTAAGGCGGATTACAGTTTTCGATGCCGAATCGCGTTTGCATCGATATTTTAAGTATCGCTGCAAAAAAGTCGCAATGTAAAAGAGGCCTTAAACGTAGATATTCGATAGATTCGGGGTGCTACGCCAGGGGGCCAAGTCTGCTAACGTTAAGTCACAATCGTTCTCAATCGTGCATCAATTGTAGTTCAGTTGTAGTGCTTTTTTACACACTAGTTACAATAAATATGTACTTTTTTCACAATACTATTGGTGGTCACACCACCCAATACATTTACATCACATCATACTGTCCTTATTCTTGTAACTGTGTTTATAAAAGCACTACCACTGAACCACAATTGAAACACGATTGAGACATGATTGAGACTTAACGTTAGCAGACTTGGCCCCCTGGTTTCCTGGTAGCTATTGAACTAGGTACCTACGAAACAAAAATACAAGAATCAGTTAAGTGACTCCCTTTGCACTTTTACGTGCATCACATTGCACTGCACTCTGTATAAGATACCCACTCGTACACGTCTGGGCAATAGGGTATTTTACTGTTGTTGAAATGTAGATATTTAATGATGACGTTAAAAAATATTGCAATTAAGAATACCAAATGTGAAAAAATAATTTGAATCTGTTTTATAATAAAAGAATTATAGTCGGTTTGATTTTGACTATAGCTGTCTCTTTCTAAAACGAAATCTTCTATGGCGTGACTATGACGCTACTAACCCACTGACGTCACTAAGATAGCGTCCTGTCCTTGTCTAATTATAAAGTTTCAAGATAATTCAAAATGAAAACTTGTTTTGTGTAGCTAATATTTCGAAAAACATTTTAAAGAAATAAAAAAAAATCAGTAAAATACCGTCGTATTATCTTGAACCAAACCATAGACAATAAAATCTGCGCAAAAGAAAATTTTTACTAAATAATGCAACTGCGCAGGTTGTTTTGTTTATGGGTTGGTTCAGGAGGTTTGCCTCGATGTACCTATATGACATGTGTGAATGCGTGTGCCGTCCTTGCGGCTGACTCCGCACGGGGGTCAGCCGCGCGGCGCCTGCTGCGTCCGTCACGGGGGCGGCGCGGCGCGACATCGACACCAGTACACCACTGACGCGCGCGCCACCACTCGTAACGGTCGGCGCGGCCGCTTCGCCCCGTGCCTTAAAGTCTTACCAACCAGGAGGAGCCCATGTTAAAAAGTGCCTGTTACAATGTCCGATTAGGAGATACTTACTTTCCTGTTTAATTGACAGTATTGTATGGACTATCTGTCAAGGAACAGCTAATGAGAACTTACATAAGTACACATTGTGAAACAGGCCCTAAAACTAAAATGTTACTGATATTTAGGGCGTGCGTTTAATAATGTCATAGAATACTTAGATAGCTACTTATAGAACTGCAGAATAAACTAGAAGTAGGTACCTATACTAGAATGCTATGATTACCTACTTTAGGCTCTGGTTGGCTAATGCCAAATAAGAGCATTTTAAACTCTATTCCATTTATTTTATTTTTTCAAAGAAATAGTAATTACCAAGTGTAGAAATAAAAGTACAGGTGTTAGGCGTGAGGTAATTTGCAACTAATAACACCTTTGACTACCTACTTCATTTTACTTTTTACTGTTTTATACCTAGGTGTATGTAGGGTTTTTCCTTTTGTTCTGCTTCATATCATAAAATCTAAAATAACTATTTCGCTTCTTTTCGTGGATCGTGCAAAAGATATGAAAGCCATCGAATTGAAATTTCACTACCTACGTGAAACGTGAACCATTCAAATACTTATCCCAATTTAAGAATTAATAGAAGTTTCACACATGCCAAGTATTAATAGTTTTAATCATTACTTTACCAATAAAAACCAAACAAACTTTTATGGATATGATAAGTAGGTAAGGTACCTAGGTATCTACTCTATTGAGAATATTGAGATTGAGATCCTCGATATCATAAATCTATTAATTTCCGCTTATCACAAACCGAAGTATACTTAATAGTCTGTCAGTTGTCTAAGAGTTTCTCAAGCGGAAGGTTTCCCAACACTCTTGAAGAACAATAACAGCAGTGCAACAGCGCTCAACACACAATGCATTTAATTCCGCACTCGCAATACCAACAAGTACTTAGATAGTCGAACTCCATCGAACATTATAAATGAGTAAATTAATGTTTCCGAATCGGTTCCATACAAATAGTTGCATAAAAAAACTGATAAAAAGCCGGTGCGATGTTTTGACTTCCTAATTGGTAGAGCCGTGGGCTGGTGCTGGAGGTCGCGCCATCTTCGGAAGGTCGTTGGTAAAAACTGTAACAATCAGCTGCCCGGGGCCCACGAGAGCCCTCGAGGTCAAGTTCAAGTGCTATTGGATTAAGTGAAGCGTAGAATCTTGCATTGAGCGGCGTTGCATTGTATTGTCACAAAACCCCAAGACGTTAGTTCTATTTTATCAAGGATAGAACCAATAGGTTTCCTAAACATTAAGATTTACAAGCAGGCGATTGACTTTATAGGTAAGTATTATAAGTAAGTATAAGCCACATTGTGAAGCAGTTTTCACCTCAGCTATTAGTTGCAGCTCTGAGTTATAATGTAGGTACTTTTAACTCAATGAGCTGCAGACTAGTTTTTCCGTCGAAAGTTATGCAAGCTAAAGCTAGATTGATTTATCGTCTTATGAAGATAATAATATTGAGAAACATACGCCCACATTTGGTTTTGGCTTTGAAAACAATAGTAGGTACTACTATTTATAATAATCTGTATTCTTACATTTTTTACCTGAAGTTTTGGTAGAATAATATCGTTGATTGAACAAGAGGCAGAGTTATCTACTTAAGTTACATTTATCAAGTGGTCCGTAGGCGAGGCGACAAAAACACTGGCTGAGACATCCGAGATTAAGTAACCGCCAACTGCTCGGAGGTCGCCAAACATCTACAGCGGTCTCATAAGCATTATTTCCGGACTGAACCAGTTTGCTCAATTACAACTTAAACTTATCTCAAATACTGATCCTATTTGCACCGGAAACAAAATATACAAGTAGGTAGTTAGGTAAGTAGGATTTTTTTTATAAAGATTCCTGTTTTTGAATGAAAGGATAAACTGAAACGTGATAAATTCTCACTTGAAACATCACTGTCGTACCAAGTTTACACAGACTGCCTATTTTTATTCGGCTTTTGACAATTGGTTTTCAAAATTCTTATTATAATCTTCGGAATGTTAATTTCTAAATTTACAATTTATAACTAATCTTGTTATGTAAGTATTATCTAAATATAAGAGAAGTAAATTACTATGTGTTATCGTGATGTGGTTTAAATTAATAATGAGTGAACATCCACTTTACTTGTGGTCTAAGCAGAGTAGAGCTACGCCGTGGACGGCCTGCCTGAGTGAGACCCTAATTGATGAAGAAAAATTAATAAAGGTGATTGTGAAAGCGGATCCATCGCAAAACATGTCAGAGCTAGCGGCAGGCTTCCATGTGAGTGTTAAAACAGTTTTAATTCACTTAAGCCAATTGGAAAAGTGAAAAGCTCGAGGAAACTCATGAATTAAGTGAAGCACACGAACAAACACGAATTGAATGCTACCTCAAACATTACTCAACCGTCACAAAAACAAGGGAATTTTGAATCGTATCGATACTTTGTGAAGAAAAATGGAACTTGCACAACATTGGAAACGCTCATCACAGATTTTACCATTAGGTATTATCTAGCCACTTTTGCCATTTTATAGGTAATTCAATGATTTCATTGACGGAAAATATGTGGGAGCGAGAATCAACAAAATCTTTGAAAGCGGTTTGGACTGCCTCATCGGAATTGGATTTTTTTTATAGCAAGAAATTTTCGAAATTCCGAAAATGGTGGATGTTGGATTCCAATCACAGCTCCTCTAATTTAGCGACCGTTTGTTGTCCATAATATGTGTAGTATGGGGTCTAGCGTTGTTCTGAAGCAGCAGTGGGCTAGAGCGATTGACCAATCTCGGTTGGTTTTCCATCATGGTTGGCAATTGTTGACAATACAGATCTGCCGCAATCGTTTGGCCAGATCTACAGAAGCTGTAGTGTATGACACCAGCATTGATCCACCAAACACTCACCAGTGCTTACCTTTTCCAAGTCAACTTTTGCTTGGGACGGGATTTGGCCGTTTCTGCTGAGTTCAACCAATATCTACCTAAGTAAGATCGTAATTCAAACATCAACAAAAACATCTTCGATCATTACAAAACGCGCTTACGCACTTTTTCGCGGAATGAGATACTTTGTAAGGCTTTACTATTTTTCATCTGCTCAACTAATTCAGTTTGTGAGCAGGTTCGATATCGCAGATAAAATAAAAGTACTGTCGGTGGTACTAATCAAGTGCATCGGGCGGCGCCGATGTATGGCGCATTGTCTAGAAGCGCCCGCGAAGCGACCGCGCACAATCGGCCGTAACTCATGCGCTAACCGGCGCGGTGCCATGATTTATTATGTTTTTTAAACCTGCTTAATTGATTTCCGACTACCTACCTTAACAGACAACAGTGAATGAGTCCTTTACTTATTTATTGTAGCATCTCGATTTATTTACTTACATTTTTTTTTATAAAATTGTGTTTTTATTTGATATGGATACCTACTTTAACCCATATAAGCCTTCAACTTTCTTCCAATTAATAAAGGATGGCTTCTCATTGCTTCCAGTTCGTGACATTCCGAGTAGGTATATCTATACTTTTCAGAGCGGTCCGGCCTCACACACCCGCAGCAGCTTAGATAACGTACGAACGAATACAGAAACTATAGGTAGTACTATAGGAATGCTAAACATTCTCGTCTTTAGTTTTATTCTATACATAGGTACTAGCTGCTCCCCGCGGTTTTACCTGCGTGTTACCCAGTCCCGTGGGAATATCGCACCTAATTATGTTACTTAGGGATATTGTAGCTTTAAATTGGTAAAAAAAATAATCGGTCCAGTAATTTTGAGTCTATCCATTACAAACTTATCAAATGAACAAATCTTTCCTGTTTTTAATATTTTAGTGTGGGTCAACTGCGATGCGACGTCGCATCGCAAAAATATACGACGCGCCATGCCTGGCACCGACCGACCCCAAAAAGTAAATTATTTGAAATCGGTTTAATTTTTATTTTATTTTTTTGCATTGATATTCATTTAACCGTCAATAACGAATACCTATGTATGATTTCATCAAGCGATTAGTTGCTTCTGATGGGGCTTATATAAACATTTTATTCGCTGATTTTTAATTTAATTTTATTTTATTTTTGGGAGCCCGCCCACGCCAATCTTGTAGATAGGTACAGCCCTTAACGACATCCTCCGTATTTTTTAATGGGCTGCCTCAAGCCTAACCCGGTAGATAAGCTGTATACACTGGCTGGCTGGCTGGCTGGCATCCTCCATACATCCGCTGACACGTGGCAAGCTGTGCTGAATGTAGTAAAATTAAGTATGACCCAACACATCCTCTGTTTAACCATGTTCTGGTGCACCAGAGACTTAAAAGTCGGCACAGTTTTGTCAAGCATGCTACTCCACAAACCGGCGATGCTTGCCCAGCTTGATGTGGGGTCTGGGAAGAGAAACATCCGACAGCAGCACCGACTGCTATAAAGGAAAATCTGCCACCCCCGGTCATTTGTTTTGGTTACCGTGGCCAACCTGGAAGTCTCTGAATAGACTAAGGACCCAGGTAGTCCGATGTAAATATAATCTTTGCCGGTGGGGTTATTCCTCAAATGTAGGATGTGAATGTGGTGCCTCTTCCCAAGCCATGTCACCTTATGTCTTGCTCAGCGTGCCCTTCATCTTGCACTCGCAAGAACCTCTATAATGCCACTAAAAACGCTATACGTGTGGCGCAATTTTGGTCTTGACAAGATCCAAAGCCGAACGATCGACACGCTAAGAATAATAAGATGAAGTGTAGATATCGTATATTGGTCTATCTAAATACAACTAAACAAAGACATTTCTGTTTTCTACAGATCGAGTCATTTCTGCGAATTATTATAACGTATGTATGGTGATGGTACCTAGACCATCAAGACAAGCATTATAGCTAAACTAATCATCGAACTCATAAAAATCATTTTAAATGAGTTCGTGTTCTTGAATAATAATTAACGGAGTTGAAGTATTGTTGTTTCGCTCGGCGTCCACGTGATTTTCGGCGAGCATTATTGTCTCTTTATGTGGGTAATTAGCAAGTACACCAGTAAAATGTCAGCAAACAACCCATAAATTATAGATTATGGGCTGAAACATAAAATAAGCGTAGATATTTCCGGGCCTTTGTTCGTGCTACAATGAGGGATTTATTGGAATACTTTTACGCGCTTTTGGTGTCACATCACTAGGTACATAGTATAAAACAAAGTCGCTTTCTCTGTCCCTATGTCCCTTTGTATGCTTAAATCTTTGAAACTACGCAACGGATTTTGATGCGTTTTTTTTAATAGATAGAGTGATTCAAGAGGAAGGTTTATATGTACTTTTTATCCCGATATTCCCACGGGAACGGGAACCACGCGGGTGAAACCGCGGGCGGCCGCTAGTGTTTCATAAATTGAGATTACAATCGCAAATTAGTTGGCCGCATATTTTTTTTTTCCGTAAAATGACTTGAGCGTTTTGTTAAAAATATCATAGAGATAGGTACCTATATGTATAATATATCGTTGATCACAAAGAAAACACAAACGTCTGAATACACAGAATCGTGATCTGCCGGCCTAGCATGAGCGGCTTTTATCGCGCGATATGATATGGTACGGCAAGTTGTCTTGCTTACCCCACTAAGGTGTAGTGTAAGCAAGACGGCATGCCGTACCATATCATATCGCGTGATAAAAGCCGCTCATGCTAGGCCGGCTGAGGCTAGTAAGTAACTGTACTTGTAAAAACAAAAGGAAGTGGCGCCGGCGATGGCGGTGACAAGAGTTTCATAATTTTGATTTTAAACTAACTTAAGAAATGCTACGGGTCCGTTTAAGTCGACTGCATCAAAGTGAAATACTATTTCTGTTCAAGGTTGTTGTCATTCTACAAGTAATCTTTCCCAAGAATGTTGAAGCGGAATCACACGAAAACAAAAAAAAGCTGATTTGTATGTTCGTGATGCGTTTATTGAAGGTCCTTCGGGCAATGAAAGGGCTTTCACTCTTCACGTAATGCACATTCTGTAGATGCAATTAAGTTCAACAGACAATATTGCAAGAGCAATATTTTTTTAAACCTGAACTTTATCGACCATACATAACGTCGAGTTTACCTTGTAGTATGTAGTAGTTCCTATACGTTTCTTTTGACTTGTGTTCGATAGTACTATGCGATTATTATAAGAATAGGACTGTCAAACGGCATTCTTGATCTTTGTTCCTTTACTTGCACATCCTACACCCTGAAGTGGAAGCGAAACGCAAACAAATATGGCCGTTTTGACAGTCCTATTCTTATTATAATCGCATAGTACTAGTAATGGACTATCTTTATTTAGGTTGGTTCACAGATAACCTCTATTATTATATTATTATATCTATTATTATGTTATCTATGGGTTGGTTGTACAATGTCACAGATGTTCACTCAGATGTTTAATTTATTAATCGTAACAGATTTGAATTCTTAAATTCACCTATTCTATCATTACACTAATATTTTAAAATGTACCTATCTGTTTAATCGCTTTGAGTCCCTACTACTTTGTAAGTGTTTTTTTCAGAGTCATGTACCTCATGTAACCCAGCCTTAATCGAGTAAGAAGTTGTATCGAGTGACCGGTTCCCGGCTACATACAGCCAGCTTGCGGATTTTCCCAAACCGTTTTATACCGGACTTTATAATTATTATTGGAAGGTGTTTGCCATTACAACATAATGATGTGTGCCTTCCAATGGAAAATGCCAACTTTTTCCATGTAGGTACAATGTGCACATTTATTATGTACCTAATGGATTATTTTTCGATTTTTAGTGTAAATAATCGTAGCTTAAGAAACTACATGGTGATTATGATAAATTGTTGTAAATATCCTATCCGTTACGGAATTCAGCTTTCCATCTTTAGCTATTTAGATAACTTGAAGGAAAACAACTGAAGGTCCATTCGTGCATACCTATGGTATTTATAAAACATCATATAACTCCTAACTGTTGAGGAGTTTCACCTCTCATCATCAGCTCACCCACCCTAATAACCTTAACGAATATAACTATTGGTCCATACGTACGATTAATACTTACTTACTTAAATAAATATTCTCCAGCTCCTAACCGTTAAGAAGTTGCCCAAGCAGCATCACAAGCTGCATAACAGCTCTATTAAAGTTCGTTTATACTCTTAATGCTGTATTTCTTGGCCGCATAAAGGCTGTATAAGCGCTTATACAGCCCTTGTACCCCTGAAATTGGCACAAATTATACAGCGTTTTGCGTTATATTAGCTGTACAGTAGCTGTATAAGCATAAAATAGGCTGCACAATAGCTGTTTTGCGGCTGTACTATGGTGTACGAGGAAACCAATACACTCCAATTACTACATAGTAACTCACTTGTTAAGCTTTACGTTGTAAAAAGTCTGTTGAACAGAGTTACAAAAGAATTAAAACGAAACAGAAGATATATTTTAATGATGGCGTTTATAATCAGTATTGATCAAAGTGACATTTATTATAAACGCTTTGTGTTTTAAGATTTGGAGATTCGAAAGGCGCAGGATACAGTGCATTATCGTGCAAAAATAAATTTATTGTGGACATATATATGTTTTATCATAAAAAATAAACGCGCCAGCAAAATAACCAAGGAATTTTTATAGGTTAGAATTTAAAAATGTTTGAATTAATGGACGTAGAGCCTCATTGGTGCATAGTAGGTTATTGGACAAACTGAAAATATTGATAAACATAAAAAAATTGTCTAATTTTTATGAACTCATGTTCGTAATCTTCGATTTGTTATTGATAAAATGGCGACAATTTGCTAAGCAGCCTAAATTCTATTTTGATGGACTTATAGCATTAATAGTTGTACTATGTAGGTAATGGATACTAGTATTCAGCTTTTAGCGGTTGATGGGCTGTATAAACGAATAAATTTACTATTAATGTTGCATAACAGTGTTTCGAACATAACCTGTAACTCTTTTTAGGGATACGTAATATTAAGTGACAAACCAAAATGCACTGAGAGATCACATCACGTTTTCGAAAATAAAGTATTAAAGTTATTTTTTAGAAATTTCAAAGCAATTATTGTAGATTTGCGTCCTACAATTTGTAAAGAAATAAATAAAGTGATGCAGTCCAAAACATATGCTGTTACGGAGAGCTGTAGGATTGAGGGAAAACTAGGACTTTTCAGGATAATTAGGGAAGAAAACACCATTTAGCACAAGTAGACAATGACAACTAATTTAATAACAAAACAAACGTCAAAAGACATATAAAAATACAAGAAAACCATAAAGTAAATATAAAAAGATCTTAAGCCTAATAGCCAGTTGGCAACATCCTCCCTTTTTTAAAGTAAGGGCACGACTTTTTTGAGAGGTCTTTTAAAAACTCCTGCAGAGGTGCATATCTCGGCGACCCTGGCCACACCATCTTTGCCACAGTGTAAAGAAGTTATTCGCCCTTTTGGCCATATTCCTCGAGGCAAGTTGCTATCTGCAATCAAGACTATGTCCCCCACCTTAATATTTGGCTTCTGACCTTGTAGCCTTGGAACATTCACAAGAGGTAAATATTCATTTACCCATCTCTGCCAAAAATTATCGGCCATTCTGGCGGCTTTTCTCCAAAATGTTACGGAGAGCTGTAGGATTGAGGGAAAACTAGGACTTTTCAGGATAATTAGGGAAGAAAACACCATTTAGCACAAGTAGACAATGACAACTAATTTAATAACAAAACAAACGTCAAAAGACATATAAAAATACAAGAAAACCATAAAGTAAATATAAAAAGATCTTAAGCCTAATATCCAGTTGGCAACATCTGCAATTCATCAATTCTCACAATGCACCTTCTACATTTGCTTTGCAGTACCTAAAATTGTTCTGGCATCGCATGTTAAAATTCCTGGAAATCTTAAGTTTATGATAGTAGCTAAATCATTCAATGCTACTTGTGCTATGTTTCTTTCTCTGTCCCAATTCTGTATTTGTTCGCGAAATAATATATGTTTTTCATATTCACTTTCGCCGTCACTTGAACTGCTGCATGATAAATGTCGTCATCAGTTGTAGAAGGTAAAGCTAATAAGTTACACCTGATATAACTATGATCATTCACAATATTTTCTACGGAACCCCTTTCATTAGATGTCGACGGTATTGACGCTTGACTGTAGGTGATCTGATCTGTTGAAATATCTCCATGTTCCTCGGCAGTAATTTCATTTTGTTGATAATTTGTAATATTTAAATATTCCTGTTCAATCTTTCTTCTAATAGCACCAAATCTTTTTCGCTTTTTCCATATAGGTATTTATAAAACAATCACAAAATACAGCATACAATGCACAATAATTCAAAATGGCGACTCTGTCACTTATACAGATTAAGGCTGTACTATAGGCGTCATTTATTTTTATTGCTGTTTATTACTCTCAAAGACAGAAATTAGATTAGATTAGATTAGATAATACTTTATTGCACACACAAACATAAAAACATCACACAAATTACAAATAACAAGAACAGTTGTACAATTAGGCGGCCTCATCGCTTAGCAGCGACTTCTGCCAGGCAACCCATATTTAAGGAATAATAGTAGGTAAACGAAATTAGGGTAGGTTGTGCACAAATAAGTTTGAAGTGAAGAAAATATGGTATTAATCAAAAATAAATAATAATTATAATAATATAAACATAAATAGATATAACATAATATATACTTACATTCATACATACAAAGTATAAAATGTAATGTAATGTGCAAAACCGAAAACAAAATAATAATAAATGAAAAAACATGATAAGAGATACACTTCAAGGGAGGGACTCTTTGGATAGGAAGAACTCCTTAACCTGCGACTTAAAGGAATTTAAGGTTTGTGCTCGTCTCACTGTGTCAGGCAGGGAGTTCCACAAATGAATAGCTTGCAGCGTAAAGGATTGGCTGTAGGATTTCGTCAAGTTGGGAGGGACATAGAGACGGAGACTATCGGAGGAACGGAGAGGGAGATCGTGTGTGGAAGAAAGGAATTTAAAACGTTCTTTTAGATACATAGGAAGTTTAGGACTGAACAGCACCGAGAAGAGGAGAGATAGGATGTGCATGTCTCTGCGACGACGTATGGGGAGCCACCCAAGTTGTTGGCGATATTGGGAGACATGGTCATATTTGCGTAAACCAAATATGAACCAAAAATTAGACAGCTATCGTATGTAAAAGGGTGTACAATTACACCATAAAAAGAAGCTGTAGAAGAGAGTTTGCCTACTTCATAATACAGAAATAAGATTTGAGGACCACCATAATACAGCTCTAAGCTGTATTAAGTAAGTGACGGTATGCAAAATGCAGCTATTGTACAGCTTTAATACTAAAGTGAGATTAAAGCGTTACAGGAAACTCAAAGCTGTACATGACAGTTATCACACACTGATTTAGAACTTTAAGCGTACTTTGACTCCTTAATACAGACTTAATACAGTTAGAGCTGAATAATTACTCCTAAACCGACATTATAACACTACAATGTCTTTTCAACGTTCTTCTACAGCTGTAAAACAGCGTTAAGTGCTATATTGGCTGCTTTTTAGGTGTTCATTACGCTTGGTTGCTGCTTGGGTGTAGCTTCCATCACCAGCTCATCACTATGAGATGATGACTACCAGATGCAAATACTTGACTAACTTCGTAGGCTTGCCTATATTTGAGAATTTCTATCAATTTTCCTGGGATTTCATCTCCTGGTCCTGACTTGGTGAAAATAAGATCAGTACCCCTAGTGTAAGTTTTTATGTCAAGCAAACGCAAACTATTTCGAATGCGTATTAATGTCAATTTGTATGAAAACTATATAAGCGCGCTACTCGCCGCTAGAGGCGCTAATACAGTTTTCATACAAATTGACATAAATACGGAATCGAAATAGTTTGCGTTTTTTGACATAAAAACTTACACTACGGGCACTGGCCCCTGATTCACGAACCATCGGAAACGCTCCCGACAGCGGAATGTATGCCCTGTCTCTGTCACTCAATATAAGTAGAATAGACAAACACAAAGCACAGAATTCGAATCCGATTCCGTTTCCGACGGTTCGTGAATACAGTCGAATTGATAACCTTCTCCTTTTTTTAAAGTCGGTTAAAAATAAAACCCGACTAAGTACTGAAAAATCACGCTTTAGAAAGTACGAAAAAAGCAAATATTCTCATCTGAATCAATGTGAATCATAGGAAAATAATGACGATTCATAAGTGGGTGAAAATCATTTAAAATGACCATTTTGGCATCAAAATTAGTCCACGCGCGATATTTCACAAAATATTCTTTTAAATAAAGCAATGAGTACTCACGTTAGTAGAATGAAACATTACCTAAATAAGTATATATAAATTTTAATGTACCTTATCAGTATTTAATAAATATACTCCTATATTCGCTCCGAGACCGGATTTTCTCCATACAAAATAATTTGTCCTCTTCGTGACTAGCGTTACAAAGTACACCTAAATAAATACAATAAAAAACAGTATTTAAACAAATGATTATTTTTTGTTTACGACATATGATTTGTCGCTGATATCGGGTTAAACTATTTTATTTTCTTATTTCTATAAATAAATTTTTGTTCTCAAATAAATGTCCAATAATGTGTTCATTTTCGTTATTCATTTTTCTAACGATCTTATTTAGTATTATTTGTTGTTTACCAAAGGGCAACACTTGCTCTCTAAGGAGCCAATCAGATGCCAGAAGTGATAATGTTTCGGTCATTTTGTCATCGCATGAAAAAGTGAGTGAACGCGTGGTTTTCTGTCTCCGAGCGAATATTACAATTTTGATTCATCATTTTTGTTGTCTCCACCAAAATATGCAGGTATGAAAATACTTATATATTTAATCGATTCATTTAAACGGTTTGTTTTCGATCTTTATTGAAATGCAAACAGCTTTCACTCATGACGTTTTTATTTGGTTTAAAATATTTTCGATTCTATTCCAAGTAGTAAGTTTGTTCATTTTTGTTATGGGTCGGCACGTTTTTTTCTCACGTAACAAAAATGATATAACAAAAATGAACAAAAGCCGCATTCACAAGACTGATTTTTTTGTACCCAACCACGGTGATGTCCAAAATGAGGGTTATGTGTTTAATCTGTGTTTTTATGTATTTCCAGACTTTTATTAAGTACGTAGTATCCATGCTGTTATTGTGCTGTTTGGTTATTTGTCCATTTTGTTTTTACTGACAATATTTTTCTTATTTAAATTTTTACTTTTTTTGCATTCACAATGCAATATTTCTCTATATTTCTTTTTAGAAAGCCGATGTCAGCAGCCGAACGACAGCGTCCTTGTAGACAGAGGCTGAAAGAACAGAATGCCCATAAATGTTTTTTGTTTACATATTATTGATCGTGACTGGTAGTACTTATATCTATTCTGTGACAGAGTTTAAGTGTCATTGACGTTGATTTTACCAACCAGCTACCAATGAATGAATCCTTTCGTTAATGAATATTTTTTTTTGTAATTATAAGTGTTTTTTTTATAAAAATAATGCTTTTTATTGTTCCTGGAAAAAATAAATCCGTTTCATGTGACTTGTGAAAAGACCCTAATATTTCATCTTTGTTATTTTTTGTTACGGGTTTCATTTTTGTTACGGTATCATTTTTGTTTCATTTTTGTCACATTGGTCATTTTAAATGATTTTCACCCAAGTACATATTTATTATGTCTGAATAAACTATTTTTTCATTTTCTGAAATTACCGTGGTCGTATGGCACTTTTTCCTAGAATGTTTGTTTTGTTAGAGTGATCACGGCAATTTCAGATGAGATTATTTTCTTGTTTCGGGTTGTAGTTTTTGAACTTAATTTTAGTTAACCATTATTATTAATTTTCACAAGTGCTTTCCCACTGTTCCATACGTTCTGAAGGAATTTCGCACGGTTATGCTGGCTGTCATTACTCCACCACCACCGCCATTTTTTGTAAACGAGCGTTCCTATATGGTATGTTTGGATGGGTACAGTCCACGAGCAATAATATGTTAACAACATAGAACATTGTTACAATGAAGCGTTCCCAAACAAAACTATCTGTGAGTGAGACAGAAGTCATTCGATATTGTAAATTGTAATATGTAGGTACCTAAGTATGTTATTGATGAGGTTTATAGCCGAATCCACACCAAACGATTTAAGGCGCTGCGAATTAAGTAGATGCTCAACTGTCCTCCTTATCAAGGTAAGTAGGTACCTGAGAAAAGTCAAAATCTGAGAATAGGCTGGGCCCGTTTCGGTTGGGTTTTCTACGCCATTATCTATACTAATATTATAAAGCTGAAGAGTTTGTTTTTTTGTTTGGTTGAACGTGCTAATCTCAGGAACTAGGTACCTATTTAGAAAATTCTTTGACCTTCTTCCCGAGTGACACAAGCTATATTTTATCCCGATATTTCCACGGGAGCGGGTACCACGCAGGTAAAACCTAGGTTCGGCTAGTTTTGAATATGGCTTGGAATATACCGACGAACCGAATGGACCGACACGTAAGTATCGGTCAAAGAGCATGTAATCACTACGTTTAGTATCGGTGACAGTTCCGCGAAGGTTCCGCGTGAAAATGTGTAAAACAAATACCTATGTTAGCAAATCTCGCCATGCGTGCCATCGATGATTACTTTCAAGTGGACAAGATAGCTGCAATAAATGCAATAATCCGCCAGTTTGCACAAACGTGGTCCGTAGCGTGATCGATCACATTGCAACTTAAGAATATCTAGGTACCTAAGATTAACCACTTTTAAAAGGTAGATATTCTTAAGTTGCAATGTGATCGATCACGCTACAATACAACGTGGTGGACCACGTTTGTGCAAACTGGCGGATTATTGCATTTATTGCAGCTATCTTGTCCACTTGAAAGTAATCATCGATGGCACGCATGGCGAGATTTTTTTAACATATTTGTTTGTTATTTCCGTTAGTTCAGTTTTAGAACTTCGACTTTCAGTGGGTTCATATGGAACTCATGTTCGAATGCTGAGGGGCTATGGGATCAGTGCTGGCTGTCACTACCTAACTTCTGTTCTATTTTTGACAGCACTGAAATTTCCTATTACCCTAGCTCCTTCTCAGCAAAACCTCGCAAAATTCTGTAAGAGTATATTAAAAGGCTTTTACTTTGTTACAGATGGTTTCACGGCATTATGTCAGCGAAGGAAGCGGAAAGCCTGATCATGGAAAAGGGCAAAAACGGCTCGTTCCTGGTCCGCGAGTCTCTGGCGCACCCCGGCGAGTTCGTGTTGTCGGTGCGCGTGCGCGGCCGCGTCACGCACGTCATGATACGGAAGCAGGTGAGTCCTGCGACGAATAGGGTAACCGTAAGGGCAGGAACGGCTCGTGCCTGAGGGCCTACTCTGAAACCGAAACTCCGTTATTCCCATCCCTCTCACTCTCCAGTAACCAAACCTTTTTGTCTGGAACATGTTCGATTCAGTAAAATTCGATAAGCACCTATAACTTCACTGTTTACGTTTAAGGGGGGTTAGGCGGTCAGCGAAAAAACACTATGGAATCAACAAGCTCGAAACCACAGAATATATAATAGTACTAACGTCGAAACTAAAAATCGTAAGCGAAATTAACACTTTTATCAAAAAGTTAATATAAATGTTTAGCTTTCTTTTATCTAAAACAGTCACGAAATAGTAAAGGTATTGTAAAACACGGTCGTAATGTGCATTTAAGTATTAAGTATATGAAATTTTAGAGGTAGGTACTTAACTTCAGGATTTTTTTTCTATCGAGCAAAATTTTCCAATCGTGTTTTCGAAACAGTCCTCTCATCACATAATACCTTCTATATATACATATTGGACAATGCGAAAAATCTTCAATGTTTCAAATGACAGCTAATAGAAATAGCCAATTTTTGCTTTTTGTTATGAATTTGACGTAAATTATTTGCGTAAATTAATGTATTTTTATGAAATTTAATCCCTCCTGTTCGGATGGAACGGAGTGTATCTGTAGTGTGTTAGTAAATTGCTTTTTACTAAATATGCCTTGCTAAATCGGTTCTAAAATTGGCATGCATGGTTCGCCCTTTATTTTTTTTTATTATTCAATACTTTGAGAACATGTACGCAGGAAATCACTCATACATTATACAGTTTTCCACAATCTTTAATTATCAGCTGTAAGCTAAGTTGAGCTGTTCGGCTAAGTGCTGTAATTGCTAGATAATTAGGACGGCTATTATTAGCGAGAACTGTGTTATGGGATGCCGAATACCTACCCACACCACTTTAATCGTCATTATCGGCCATTAAATTCCACCACTGCTGGGGCACAGACCTCCTTCCCGATGGATGTTCATAAGGAGTACGGTCCATGCATAACCCATCACGTAGGCTCTATGCGGATGGTTGGTATTATATTATCTGAGCCGGGACCAACGGCTTATAGTGCCTTCCGAAGCAAGGAGGAGCTTGACGCAATAAATTTTTTGTCACGCATCTGTGGCCGGCATTAGCGAGAGTTGCTTAACCTCAACGATGGCAGGCCGAGCGCGCTAACCACTACGCCACGGGCTACTTAATGTATTAAGAATCACGTGATACAAACAAAAAACAGCGTTTTTATTATATTTTGTCTTGTAACCGCAAACCCTAACTCCCACACGCAATCAAAAAACGTATGGTTTATTTTAATAAACTAAGTTGTGATTATGAATGATGAATGCGAATTGCGAGGCAATTAAAGTAATAGGATGTTACCTACTATAAATTACTGATTTTCAGTCTTATTTACTGTATTAGATTTTCAATAGTACCCAGTAAAATTATATTATATAAGTACTTAAGTAATAAAAATAATATAATTTCTTCATCGACCAACTTTTGTTCGATGAATGAATCTTAGATGTTTACAACAATAAATAGGACTTATGAAAAATTCTGTAGTTAATATGAAAAGTTTAGGTACCTAAGTACTTATTAAGAATGTGGCTTAATTTTCCAATGCTTTACCGAAAGGTATTATTATCAATTATTATCTTATTATCAATTTATAGAAATCAAACACCTCTCTATATCTTAATTCAATGTAAGTAATTTAAACCCGTTTTTGCGAATGCTGGTATTATAATTTTGATGATTCACAGAATCCAATGTGGTCATTAAGTCACGCACGCCATGCATCAGGTAAGGGATAAATAATTATAACTCTGGTTCAGATGCAGCCACTGAAAAAGACCGAATCGCGGTTGTTAATTGTGCAATAATTCCCTAACAAGTCAAGGGCCTACCACGAGCTGCAAAATAATGTTATATTATTGTACTCTAGTCAACATTACCTATTTCAATATTGAGTTGATAGCATAGCTGATGGTAGGCCTTCACAGTTTAATTTTAGTGAGCTGGGAGATGCATTTGTTCCGTTTTAGGTTTTGTGACGTAGGTATCATTTTAGACTAAACTATCATCATCATCATCACTGCTGAGACACAGGCCTAATTTTTGGTCACCCAACCTGTGACCGAATGACTAAACTTCTGATAGGTACTTGATAAATTACAGTAGTGTACAGCGGAAAGCTAGTAAGGCATAACTGGCAACACACACTGGTCAAAGACCTTAGTCTTGAGACATTGAGGAATTTTGGACGCGAATATATGCCGGAGCTTTCCAAACGCTGCCCATCCGAGCTAGATTCGACGAAGATCCGCGGCTTCGCCCGCGTGGACTACTTGACGTTATCCTGCGGGACTGTGATATTTTTCGGAATAAAAAGTAGCCTATGTTCCTCTCCAGGCTACAAAGTATCTATGTCCTAAATTTCAGCCAAATCCGTTCAGCCGTTTTAGCGTGATTGAGTAACAAACATACAAACATCTAGACTGTCACATTTATAATATTATATAAAGTAGGATTAGTAGGATAGGATACTTATACATAGATAACAATTAAAGTAAAAAAAATAACTTCTTACAATCACACCAATTATCTAAGCCCATGTAAATTTCATTAAGAAACTGTCATGGAAAACTTGATAACGGATAAATATATACTTAAATACTTTTTGTTTGTAAATACATATAAGTACTTAACATACTTATATAGAAAACAAAAATGATAATAAAATAATAAATGAAAATTACAAAGATAATCTTTCTTCCTTTCTCATTTCTAACTTGCCTCCCGGTCTATAACTTTTCAAAAAGAGATTTGATTTTGACATGATGCTGCGGATGCCGTCGCGGCCGCCGCGGTGGACGCTGCGCGCTTTTATACAACGAAATATGTTTGTGTTTCCGGCTGCTCGACGGCGCGCCGCCGCCTCACCTTGAACGTGGCCCTAATTTTCTTTTATTCGATACCATGAAGCAGCAGCAAAAATACAAAGCCTACTATGCGAGCCGAGCCAAATAAGAATAGGATCGACAACTTCACGGCCTATAAGACAACCTGACAATTTTGTACTGCCAGCAAAAACAACAATGATTGAATAATATTTTTAAGTTTTTCGTATCGTTCCTATATAATACTAATTTTCACTTCTCATGCTCGTAAAGTTCGTGTTTATGTTGGGTATAGGCTGCATAAAATCGCTTTTTATGCTCTAGTGCATAAAGTAAAATCTTCGTCTATGTCACAGACTCTAAGACAAAGGTCGTCAGGTAAACAGTCACACACGCAATTAAACTTCGTTAATAAACTTGTTGTTTCATTCTGTTTCTTAAATGTTGTACATAATCCATGTTAAATTACTAAATAAATAAAACTAGGCAAAATTTATGAGTTTTGTAAGAAATAAGTAGGTATTTCAAGAGCATTATGGACTACGATCTATGCTAAGTAACTGTGCTGCCACTTCCACGTATAAAAAAAAGAAAAAGAAAGTTTTCCCGCCAATATGGCGATGTCTTTATTTTTTGCATTATTGTAATTTATTTTCCTCACACTCGAAGTGAAAAGCAGAGTGTATAACTCGTACATTTATGTATGGGTTTTAACCAATTTTAACCCTCGAATTGACTATCCATCCTCGCCTACGGCTCGGGTGGATATATACGTCTCGGGTAAAATGGTATGTTTTATGCACTTGTTGTACAATCTACGTATTTAGTTTTTACAAAAAAAAACAAGTTGAGTTGAGTTGACCATGAAGTTAAAGCGCAATAATGCACACCAAGATGGCCGTTTGAAAGTCCTATTCTTATTTGGCTCGCATAGTACTTTTTACCACACTTTTATTAGCTTCACTTGTAACTAAGTCACAATGTAAGAAAATCTTGGAATTCAATTTTAACCTACTTTTAATTGTCCTATTGATCTGAAACTTTGCAAGTCTATATGAGTCCGATGACAATACAATAATTTGCTACCATCGAGCTGATCTGATGATGGAGTCAAGAGGTGGGCAATAGAACTCTTCAATGGCTGCTAGGAAACCCCTCGAGTTTAGGCTCATTTGTTTTGTTCTGATGAGACCTATTCGCTACACTTGGTGGTGAGGGTCTGATGATGAAGCAGGGAGGAAGCCAGTGGCACTACTTAATGACCAATAGGAAACACCTCGAGTTTTGGCTCATTTGTTTCGTTCTGATGAGACCTATTCGCTACACTTGGTGGTGAGGGTCTGATGATGAAGCAGGGAGGAAGCCAGTGGCACTACTTAATGACCAATAGGAAACACCTCGAGTTCTGGCTCATTAGTTTCGTTCTGATGAGACCTATTCGCTGCACTTGGTGGTGAGGGTCTGATGATGGAGCAGGAAAGAAGCCAGTGACACTTCTTAATGACCAATAGAAAACACCTCGAGTTTGTGCTCATTTGTTTCGCTTCGATAAGACCTATTCGTTACACTTGGTGGTGAGGGTCTGATGATGGAGCTGGGAGGACCTAGTGAAACTCCTTAATAACGTCAAGAAAACTGCTCGAGTTTGGGCTCATTTGTTTCGTTCAGACGAGACCTATTCGCTACACTTGGTGACGAGGGTCTGATGATGAAGCTGGGAGGAAGCCAGTGGCACTCCTTAATGGCCAATAGGAAACCCTTCGAGTTCTGGCTCATTTGTTTCGTTCTGATGTGACATATTCGCTACACTTGGTGGTGTGGGTCTGATGATGGAGCAAGGCGGAGGTCAGTGGCACTCCTTAATGACCACTAGGAAACCCCTCCAGTTTAGGCTCCGTTGTTTCGTTCTGACGAGAAATATGAGCTGCACTTGGTGGTGAGGGTCTGATGATGAAGCAGGGAGGAAGCCAGTGGCACTACTTAATGACCAATAGGAAACACCTCGAGTTCTGGCTCATTTGTTTTGTTCTGATGAGACCTATTCGCTACACTTGGTGGTGAGGGTCTGATGATGGAGCAGGAAAGAAGCCAGTGGCACTTCTTAACGACCAATAGAAAACACCTCGAGTTTGTACTCATTTGTTTCGCTTTGATAAGACCTATTCGTTACACTTAGTGGTGAGGGTCTGATGATGGAGCTGGGAGGACCCAGTGAAACTCCTTAATGACGTCAAGAAAACTCCTCGAGTTTGGGCTCATTTGTTTCCTTCAGACGAGACCTATTCGCTACACTTGGTGGCGAAGGTCTGATGATGAAGCTGGAAGGAAGCCAGTGGCACTCCTTAATGGCCAATAGGAAACCCTTCGGGTTCTGGCTAATTTGTTTCGTTCTGATGTGACCTATTCGCTACACTTGGTGGTGTGGGTCTGATGATGGAGCAAGGAGGAGGTCAAGGGCACTCCTTAATGACCACTAGGAAACCCCTCGAGTTTAGGCTCCGTTGTTTCGTTCTAACGAGACCTATTCGCTACACTTAGTGGTGAGGGTCTGATGATGGAGCAGGGAGGAAGTAAGGGTTCGGCTCGCGCATCTGGTAACTAATAGACTCCACTTGAATTTGTAAAACTAAATACATACAATCACGCCTTTGAGTTAAAATGTTTACGGGGTGGGCAGACACATGAATGGACTGTGAAATCGATTACCATCCCCATCCATAGCTTGCCATTTGTTAAACTAAAAAGTAAAAAATAAATATGTAGTTTAAAAAACTATAAAAACACACTTTTATAGGAACAGACTAAAAGTAAAAAATAACCGTCTATTCAGTAACTGAAATTATAAAAGCGTGGTGCGCCCTTTGCAAAGCATGCATTCAAGTACTTAATATTGACAACGCGCACCACGCTTTTATAATTTCAGTTACTGAATAGACGGTTATTTTTTACTTTTAGTCTGTTCCTATAAAAGTGTGTTTTTATAGTTTTTTAAACTACATATTTTTTATATGCATTTTCTTAAGATTTACTTTTCTTTGATATTCTTCTATGGTTCCGGGTGGACCGGGAGAGCATAACCGCTACGGAGGTAAATAAGTATACGGTGCAATGCAATGCAACTGAGCGCAATACAACCAATATCAATGCATACAGATACAGCTACTCCAGAGCTCTGATACACTGGTACTTGTAGTGAATTCGCCCTCCTACACGTTATTTGCTATCCTAGTAAAACTCAACTAGAAAACGATAGTAGTTTGTATCGCTTAGTTTTAATCTAATTAACGTAAAAAAACTGTTTTTCGATGTTAATGACCGGTGGTTTTATTGACTACTAGCCTTCCGCCCGCGGCTTCGTCCGCGTGGAATACACGACGTTATCCCGCAGGAATGTGATGTTTTTCCGGGATAAAATAACCGTCACTCTCCAGCTCCCAAACTGTCCCCATAATAAAATCACGTCGATCTGGCGTTGCTCCGTTGACCACATTTTAGTATGGATTTGTTATTTATTAATTAAAATAAATTTAGGGTTTTATAAATAGGAATATATAGTTGCTGTCAGAATTTTGGATTAACAATATAATAGGTACTCACTCTGATAATACTAAGGACGATGTTGTAAATTAGTATTAGGTACTCGCGTACTTCCCACCTCGGCCCGTTTCCTTTTAAATTGTAGCGCATAATACCTAAAAAGGAGGTGTAAGCTCGTAACTGAGTCATGAGGAGTCTCTCATTACTGAGACACCCTCTGATGCAAAGTGAGTCATACCAATGACCATCTGGAGCGATAATGCGCATCATCAAATGCTGTAAAAGCTCAAAAACGTTGATTAATCGAGTTATCAAATATGCACCAATCCGCATTGGGTCCTCGTGGTGGGTCATGCATTGCCCATAGTCTTTATCTATATCCATAAGGAAGGCTGCAGCAGTCAATAAATTGGCTGATGATGATGACGAGAATCTACAAAGTATGCACAAATCTTCAACAATTATCTAACACTAAATACCTACCTACCATGTCCTTCTGTAATTGCGTGTTTTGCATTGCTCTAATTTATAGTATAGTAAACAGCGACATATAAGCCTACTAAACAAATACGTGGGAGGCGCTGAATGCTGATCCGAGTACTATTATATATGTGTCCGAGCTTAGAGCTATTTTGGACTCGGACCGGTAGTAGATTTATAGATAATAAAAGTAATCGATACACCAAACTTATTTAAAATGTAAACCAAACAAGCAATATATTTTCCGGCCAAGTTTAGTCAAATTATAATATCAGTTAAAAGTTATACCAACTATTACCTACTTCAATAAACTTCAAGAATATCTCCATGGGTACACCCCGGCTTTCCATGATAGATAACCATTAGGTACCTACTAATCTAATAATAATTAAAATTTTAGGAAAATACATAATTAATATTAAAAGAAATTGTCTATAACCGGATTAAATTAGAAATACTCGTACGTCCTAGCTACAGTTTTCTAAATAGAGCTTGACATAATATCAATATTTACATACAATTAACGTGGCGCACTTAAGCCAGTTCAACATAATTACTTACAACATTGAATTGAATTGAATATAAATATTATGTAGGTATGTAGAATGCAAACTAATTACAATTCGTAATTAACATCGTTAATACAAGAATCGATTCAGAATGTGTTTGACACAGTTATTGGTAGATTTGAGCGCGGCCTTGCCCACGTGGGACCTTGCCTCTTTGATAATGTATTACCTAATGTCTAGAGTTGAAGTTTAAATATTATCTCGATATCGCTATTTGATAGATGGTTGAGTCAAGCACTTCATTTTTGTAGGTATCTCACAAAAGCAAGCGCAAGCAATTTTTTTCTATATTTTTAATTAAAAATATTTACTTATATTGTTTATGGTAGAAATAAAACTACTTTAATACGGATTTAATCACGCGTATATTGCACACATAATGGTAACTAAAAATCCTTTAAAAAAAAGCGAAAAATTACCAAATTATGTGTGCAATAATACTCCTGTCGAGATTAAATCCGTAAAAAAGTGATTTTATTTCAATGAACAGTACGCGCAGAAATCTAAGATGAGCTTTTATGGTATTTAGAGTATATCATGAACTACCAGGACAACAGGGATTTAGTATTGGTAGTTCCTTTGCAAGATGAATAGGCTATGTGCGACATAACACGTGCCTCATAATAACCAACATCATAGTATTTGCTTCTACTATGCCAACATCACATATTTTGTGTTTTTAACGTAGGTAGGTTTAATATGTCATAATAATCATAAAAATAAAATGTTTTTAAAGTTATTGTTGTTCTCTTTTTCTCTGTAAGGTGTGACCATGGGTGTGACTGTGAACTACGAATGCGTGATTGCATACTGCGCATTGCACTGAAGTTTCCGCCTGCAAATTGCATCTGAAACAGTAATTGTCTCTTTCCTACAACTAGGTACCAGGAGCCTAGACACCGCAGGGCACGCGGACATGCGCCCTAGATCTAGCACATCGCATTATATCCAATTTTTTGCCACATTTTATATTAAAGTGCATACACAGGTTGCATTTGCAGATTACCCGGCTGCCGGCAGGCAAATTTATTGCAGTCCAAAACGAAGCCTGCATTAAGTGGGACGGCCCTAGGTTGCATACTGCACCGCGGTGCATGAAATTGCATTTTGAGTACTAGGCTAACATGACTCCCTAGGAAGTTCAGCGCAATGACGCAGAATATGAAGTAGTAAGTGTAAAAGAGATAGCTTTTGCTACTGCGCCGTATTGACCTGTCTCAAAATGATGTACCTAGTTCAAAGTGCATCTCAAAACAAAAGTGAAGGTTCGCTGTAAAGCTTTTGTTGCGGATCATTAGAATAATGTCAAAGGCAAAAACACAAATAGTTAAACAGTTTTAGTGTAAACCAAATAATCGGATTAATCAGTGTTGCATCTTATATTACAATTATTGAAATGTTTAAGAATTGTATGGGGATGGGGACGAATTACACTTTCTAAGGGCTTGATTGTATTTTATCAACCAGAGTTAACATATTATTAATACAAATTAAAAGAATTATAAATACTAGTGTCTATGTTTTATACATCGAATGGCGTGTGCAAAGACTGGTAGATTCGTTTTAATCGCAGCCAGTAAATGTATTTCTTATGATTGTTTTAATTGTCTCGATACACAATCGATGACGGCTGGGAAAAAATGCAATGTTTTGTACCTGAAGCTTGGATGCAGAAAATGCATGACGTCAACTATTTGCATTCAAGATTCAAGCTGACGATTTAGAAAATTCAATTTCTATAATTCAATGCAACATTCTCAAGGATATGTTAACTTTTGTCCTATACTGTTAAATATAAGGTTTTAGTAGAAGAATACCAGTTTACCGTTATAAATTTTTTGGATTTTACCATAAACAATAAATTGTTTAGGTAGGTCCTTACAAACAATTGCAAAAGGTAAAGTACTTAAGGCGCTAAAATTGGTCCACTAGCGCCGCCAATTCGTTTATTTTTATTACTCGTAAACCAAGTAAATATTATAAAATAATGGAAACAACCATGCCCGCTTAAATTGTCTCTAATTTTTTTTTAATAACTCTTTAATATTTTTCATTTATTGTACTAGCTTTAAAATCCATAGTGGCCACTTTTGGTTTAAATTGATTTTAAAACTTACAGAAAAGATGACAACTGTTGAAGAGTTATTCAAAAAATATTAGAGACAATTTAAGAGGGCATGGTAAATAGTCAATTCTCAATCATTTTCCTACTTTCACGGGGCCTCTCTCTGTGAAATTGCTCCAATTATACCCAAGTCATGTTTTCCACTTAAAGTGCAATGAAATGCAGAAAAAAGCCGGCAGTATGTATGCCGTGAGGTGGCTGCGCCTCGTCTGGTATCTATGTCCTTATCTATACCTAGAGGCCTGATTCTTGTACGGGTAAGCCATTGCATTGCAGGCATATCTACCTATGCATATTGGCAAACTTAGCTCCTACGATAGTCGTAATCTTCTTAACTATTACCATTCTTTTAACAGTCTACCATTTCTGTTTTATACCTACCTGATTTCGTGTAAATAAAATGCCAACTGGGTACCTATATTGAAAGTCTACTTTCATTACTACTATCAAATTGGTAGGGTATCCACATGGTATCATTAGGATCATACTTACCAAAATTTCAAATTCAAAATGTTGTTTATTAGTCTATATTTTATAATAGTAGTTAAACTACTAAGTATTATAAAATAGAACGTAGTCAAATAATAAAGAAATATATTTTTAATAGAACTGGACAAAATAACTTTGGATTGAATACCGCACAAGTCAGTATATTAAAAACTATTTAGCATAGTATATTGGTATCACTGACACATCATTATTTGTAAACTTTTTGTCTGCTAAGGGTACCTACTTCATCATTTAACCACCGAAAAGGTAAACAAATCGTTAAGCAGTTCGTGTTTGGAATAGTAACAAGTTCGAGTACTGGCAGTATGAGCGTCACAAAGCGACATTAAGTAGGTATATTAAGTCGTTATGGTGGTGACGCTCGAAGACAGGAGCTTGGTGAACGTGACCGCAGGCACGCCTGACCTCGCCCGTCTAGGACTCTCGAGGACTCGTTCTAGTATTGAGCGTCGTTGTTAAAGACATCATAAGGTTCTCTTTGATTCTGCCCTTCTAGACTGTAAGGCCGCGTACAAAGACGCGCGGCGATTCACGCGGCTGACATGGCATTATGTCAAATCAAATCTCTCTCTATTTACAAAAAAGTTATAGACCTCCCGGTCAAAGATTAAGTTAGGCGCCCCACGGTAGCCTTACTTAATCAAGAACTAGCGTACTCGTTAAAAAATTAATAAAAAAGCTTTATTGACAAATTGATTACAAATGACAAACTACAATAGACAAAACCAATACAATACAATTGACGGCCTTATTGCCTTATGGTAATCTCTTCCAGGCAACCTTGGGTGAAAGAAGAAATAAATAGCTAGGAGAGTAGGGGAATGGTGCATAAACAAGATAGGATACAGTATGTACCTACTAAATAAATAAACTTTCTAACAATCACACCAATTGGGTATTTGACTGTTGTTGAAGTATAGATATTTAATTATGAAATTCAGAACTATAACATTATTGAATAACAAATGTGAAAAAAGAAATATATTCTGTATTATAGCATGCGAATTATGAGCTACTTAATTGTCTCTTTCTAAAACGAAATTTTCTATGGCGAGAGTAGGCGCTATAGAAATGTGACGTCACGTTTCTATAGCGCTCTCCATGTCTAATTGGAAAGTTTGATGCTCTATATCGCTGAAAATATGCAAGATATTTGAAAATAAATACCTACGTTGTGTTGCTACTAATTAAATGAATATTTTAAGTCAATAAAAAAAAATCAGTCAAATACCCAATTATCTTAGTAGTTAATAAGTAGTTATCATTAAGAAATTGTGTTATGGAAACGAGATAACGGGGTATATACTTAAATACTTTTCTTTCTAAATACATACATAACCTGTTGACCGCCATGTCTTCTATAGAAGACAAACGTTTCTGTGTCCTCAACGCCACGACTTTATTAGAAGACAATATCTAATAATTTATTTTATTGTTTTACTTTGTATTCTTTAGAAGACTTTGGCGGTTAAAATGGTTTACATAACATGAAATTACTTCTAACTTGCCTCCCGGTCTATAACTTTTTGTATGTATGGGAAAAAGAGAGATTTGATTTGACATAACACCGCGGTGGCCTTCGCGTCTGCCGCTATCAGCGCCATGAGTCGTTGTACGCGGCCTAAGTAAACTCGTTCTATATTGAGCTTCGAGCAACGTGGGTCCCGGAACGGAAGGCCCGCGTTGCTCGAAGATATTGAGGATCATTTGAAGGGTACAAGGAATGTCACAAAACAGATTTTTGTGTAATTTACATTTTAATGTAAGTATATTTGTGCTGAGGTACTTATACCAAAACGCCACCATGTCGGTCCGATTACAGAACCAGAGCTCTAATCCTATCCAACTACAGCGAGGTGTGAGACAGGGAGATGTCATCTCTCCCAAACAGTGCATAGCTGCGTTGGAGGATATTTTTAAGCTGCTGGACTGGAAAGGATGCGGCGTCAACATCAATGGCGAGTACCTAACACACCTACGGTTTGCCGATGATGTAGTTCTTATGGCTGAGACCTTGGAAGACCTGAACACAATGCTTGAAGATCTCGGTAATGCTTCGCAAAGAGTGGGTCTTAAGATGAACATGGACAAGACGAAAATCATGTTCAATGCCCATGTTGTACCCGCTTCAGTTAATGTTGGGAACATTACACTCGAAGTTGTTGACCACTATGCTTACCTAGGATAGACGGTCCAGTTAGGTAAGTCCAACTTTGAGAAAGAGATCTCTCGTCGAATCCAGCTCGGATGGGCAGCGTTTGGGAAGCTCCGACATATATTCGCGTCCGAAATACCTCAATGTCTCAAGACGAAAGTCTTTGACCAGTGTGTGTTGCCAGTAATGACCTATGGAAGTGAGACGTGGTCTTTTACTATGGGTCTCATAAGAAGGCTCAAAGTCACCCAGCGAGCAATGGAGAGAGCGATGCTTGGTATTTCCCTGCTCGATCGAATCAGAAATGATGAGATCCGCAGGAGAACTAAAACAACCGACATCGCTCGTAGGATTGCATCATTGAAGTGGCAGTGGGCGTGACAGCAGGAGTGGTAGAGGAGCCACTCGTAATACAAAAGTTGCCGTCACAATGGAATGTCGGCTGTCAGCAGTATGAAATTTAAGTTCCAAAAAGTAATTTAAAAAAAAAACCGACTTCCTCCTCCACAAAAACCTTCAAAAAGGTTAAAGTACCTACCTGTCAACTGAACAGGAAAAAATAATGTCTTTAAAGTACCTACCCTTTTTGAGGTCGGTGCCTTTTTCTGGCTTTTTCTTGCTCCTGGCTGGCACCGACTTCAAAAGGTAGGTATATAGAGACTTATTTTTTCCTTTTCAGTTGACAGGTAGGTACTTTTTGAAGTGGGTTTATTTATTATACCTACTTACTTTATAAATTTGTAAATTTTTATTGTAGATTGTACACCTACCCATAAATTTCTAACCTATTACGTGTTCATATCACCGGAAAATAACAAGAACTGTATAAAAAATATATAAAAATATAAAATATATAAAGCGGAAGTCCTGTAGAACACGTGATAGGTTAGAAATTTAAGGCGATCTATCGCCTTTTTCGTGGTAATTTTTTTTAGGAAATTTACAGACAGTGTGTATATGATATTTGAAATTTTTTGTCATTTCACAGAACCAATTTAAGGATTTGTTCAAATCACTAGATTTGTTTAGGGAAATGATAAAATCGTGTTTAAATTTTAACATCCTCCGTAACTTGATCAAATCACTTAGGGAATTGACCAAATCCCTGTTTTTATCATATCCCTGCGACATATACCTACATATTATTATTATTGCTCTTGAGTGTACACCTTCGAAGGTGTAGGTACACACACACACACACACACACACACTTGGTAACTATAGGACTTAAAATCCTTAAAATCTGCCAGTTAAAAGATTTTAGTCCATTATTTGGTAAACTTGCTCAGTTCGCAAGTAAATTTACCAACAGAAAGCAAAGTACCTACCTAGCTGAAGGCTCCCTGTAACGTAGGTTTTTCTTGAAACTTTCGTCATTTTGTATATTTCGGATTATTTAGTAAACTTGCTCGGTTCAAGCTAAGTACTTTATGCTCCTATATGCATATCTTCTTCATTTTATAAGCCCGGTAAATAGTGTGTCAAAATTCAAAGTTACATTCACCTAACTTACCGCACTTCAGTTTTTTTTTAAAAGTCTGTTTGTTTAAATGCAAATTACATTATGGACAACATTACTAAGAATAAAGGACGAGAGAAGTATGTCGATTGCCATTGATATGTAAATTTTAAGTTGGTCATAATTAGATACTTAGTTACTCTGTTTGTATCAATGTTGACGTAGGTAGGTAGGTACGAGTATAATTTTGGATGTTATCGCTACCAAATAAATGAATAATCCTGGAGTTGATTTGTCCTAATACTTAGTAGGTAATGTTGAAAGTTTGAAGTTGTTACTTTGTTACGGTTTCCATGCGTTTATTCAGTGGTGGATTTACCAGTAGTAGGCTGAATAGGCTAGCTTATACCTAGCGGCAAATTTCGCGCATCTTTGGTTAATGTCACGTCAATACCTCGTATATGATAAGTGATCTATTCTTATAGCGACAACATTAATACGCCTAATTTATGTAGCCTATAGGCGGCATATGTGTGAATCCGGTAAGTATGTACCTCCTGGTTTTATTACAACATTAAATATGAAGGACCTCCGGATCAATGAGGAGAGGACCCTGCTTTGCTAACTACCTAATGGAACCTATCATTTGCCTCACGACACGAGCTTAGATTAAGAAAGTTTGGGAAAATTAGTCAAAGCATCATAGGGTGGATACGCCTAACGGCAGCGGCAATAATTTTATGAAAATCTCGTGGGTACCCTACTTGAATTTTTTTTGTGAAAATACAACACACAGGGTGTAAAAAGACCATTGAAAAAACGCAATCGAATCAAAAGAAGAAACATAAAAAAATTGCCGGGAAACGATCATTTTTGCGTTAAAAAGCGTTTCTATGAACATAAATTAAGAAAAAAACTAAAAAAAATGTTTTCATAAAATCATGAGAACCAAAGCTTAAAAGTTACCTCATTTGTATGAAAAGCAAATTTTATCCATAATTATGTGGCCATCACTGTAATTTTGAGTCTCAAATGCCTATGTCCAGCCAGCAGTGTGTCAAAGACTTGTTTTGGGAATCATAATTTTAAAGCTTTTAGTTCTTAGTTATTTAAATTTTTAGTTTTTTGCATTCACAAATCACAATGCAATTTTTATTATTATAGAAAAATGGAAAATGAAATAAGTATTTAGAAAAAATCGACCCGTCTCACAACTTTTAGTAAGTACTTTATTAAGACATTATTTTCATTATCTAGAGTTACTATATTAATAATTTTTATTTTCATACGAAAATAGTTGTTTTATTTTGTAACATCCTGTACCCGGCTGGAATTAGGGAACAAAGCGGCTGATATTAGGGCAAAGACGGCTGAAGTTAGGGTTATTCGCCCTTCGTGCATTTAAACGCTTGCTTATTTTTTTTCCACAAGACTACGTAAAACTATGTACTATTTTCGTAATTTTTCGTAGTTTCGTAGAAAGATTAGTCAAGCTACCTGAAACTGTATTTACAATATTTTTAAGACCGTAATTGTAGCAGCAGCAAATATTCAAAGTTGAAAAATCCTTGCGGGGGGCGGGGGTGGTATTTGGCATATTCACCCTAGTAGGTATAAGTAATATTATAAAGAGGAAAGATTTGATTGTTTGTTTGTTTGTTTGCATCGAATAGGCTCCGGAACTACTTTAGGCTATATTTTATCCCGATATTCCCCACGGGAACGGGTACCACACGGGTAAAACCGCGAGGATCCGCTAGTTTTATATTTTCGTGTCGTAGGTTCGACGACTGGCGCCCATTTGTAGCCCATGTAGTGATTCGATTCAATTATATAATGATCGTAAGAAAACTTGAATAGCCTATTTGTATAAAAGAACATAAGTGAATAATGAGTTTCTTATATAACACTTAGTGATATTTACAAAGCATTTACCATTTACCAAGATTGTGTATCGTTTCAACAGAGAGTCATACAAAATTAAACGCTACCTACTTACGTGAAAGAAAAGTCAAAACCTCGAGTTATCAAGGTAATAGGTACTGGTAGTAGATCTGCAAAGCGCATTTTGGTTCAGACATTGGACCTACCTAACTAAGTCTAAATTGTAATTTTTACAAGCTTTTATTTAACTTGCCATGCTAGTTAGGTAGGGTGGATAAGCCTAACGCCAGCCCCCCCCCCCCCCCCCCCCCCCTAATGTCAGCCCCCGATACATTTTTGCTTTGCTTTCTTAAAAGCACAATAAAAATCGGAAACTTTTTAATGGAGTCACATCCCTTGTTAATCCTCTACGTTGGAAAATCACTATTTCCCCGTTACGTCACCTACAGTTCACACAACGAGCATTGGTGTTCACCGAGACCGAGTATAGAGTGGCTGTGTTCAAAAACAGCTTAAAAGAACGATCAACGCGAACTTTGGGAAGTGTGATAACAAAGATATGATGCTATTATTTATGGTTTTTAGCTTTAATACAAGTAATAGTTTAGCAATATAACGTTTTAAGATTACTTATTTGTAATTATATTTTAAATTTAAGAGAAATTAGAGGGGGCTGGAGTTTGGTTAGGTGATTTTCCATAACTTCCTTTTATCAGCCGGGGGCTGATGTTGGGGATTTAGCTTTCGTTTTATAAATTAAAAACATCGTAATTTGCTCGTCCTAAAGTTGGAATTTGTAATGCTATTAACTAGAAATACTACTTCTGCACCTAATGGCCTAAATACAGCCGGGTGTATAATGTTTAATTCTTAAGTTATTTGTTCTGCAAATTAGGGGCTGATATTAGGGATACATTGGAACCTAACACCAGCCGGTCATCAAAACTATACGGCAATATACAGGTTGTTCTGAAATATGATTTTATTGTTATGTTTTTTTTATATGTATTGTTTTAAATACCTACCTACTGACTGAAATTTTTAATCGTTGCTAATCTATTTCCTATCTATTTCCTCTATTTCCTTTAAATATTATTATTCTCATCAAATAAGTAGAATTTAATATTATTAGCTACGTGTAGGGTTTCGAATTTCCCAGGGTTTTCACGTACCCGGGACCTCGGAAAAACTACATATTTACAATTTCGGGAATCTGGATTTTTCGATATTTTTATGAAAACTCGTGGGTAACTACTACTACTTACTTGAGTTATTTAGTTTAAACTTAAAAAGCCGAAGTCTACCTACGCATTTTAATCAAAACACGAAACTTAAAAAAATTGCTGGCAAACGATTATTTTTGTGTTAAAAAGCGTTTCTATGAACATAAATTAAGAAATAACTTAAAAAATTTGTTTCCATAAAATCATGAGGACCAAAACTTAAAAGTTACCTCATTTGTATGAAAAGCAAATTTTATCTATAATTAAGTGGCTGAAGTATGATTGCAACATATTACACAAACAAGATGTTTGCATTATCGCGCATTTACAGAAAATTGGAACACACGCGTAGCATTCTCAGCAATCTAGAATAAGATCGCTTACTAAGATAATGTATCTTTAATTGTACTCAATATTATTATCTCAATATACATCTTGACACCGAACAAGTCACATCTCTTTTATTACCTTAGCCTCGGTAAAGCGTCATACCTCTTCATGGCGACCCTTTGCCAACCGAACTTATAAATTTTTGCGGGAAAATCATTACTACATGGAGCAGCAAAGCAAAATTTTCAACACCATACTAGCAGCAGTCTTCGTTGCGGTGCTATTTGGCTCTACACTTCTGTTCATCGCATTACCTGGGAAGACAAAACAATAATATGGGAGCACCACAAAGTAAAGAAGAAGTTATCATCGCACAAACCGCCAGCGGCGACGCCCAAGCAACGCAGAAAACTTCAAGCCAGCTCACTACAACAGAAATTTTACTATCCGTCATACTGCTTCTCATCGTTATACTCATCATTTACGCCTGCATCCGGAAAATTTGGGACCGAATTGTCAACCGACTCCGTAGAGAATTCAACAGCGCAGTTCTAAGAAACACAATATCTTCCGTGGAACTGGCAACGACGTCGACTCAACCATCAACGTAGACCAGGAGGTGTCCAGGGTAGAAACCCGGCCCATTGTACGAGGGGCAAGGGAAATCCCAGCCCGATCTTCAGTTAGCTGTTTCAAGCGGTCCAGGAACCCATCTTAGAAGTCTGAAGATCCTACACACTCAAGGAGCATGAGAAAACCCCCAGCCCGCAGCCCCAGCCCCCACACGCCACGCCGGTCACCACATACCTACTCATCGTGCAGAGACGTAATTATTTTATTCGCGCGCTATAATGCCACCGTAAGTCGTAAGTTATTTTATACTTAAACGTTTTAAATAATATGTAGGATTACATTTTTTTTTCTTATTAGATAATGTCATTTATTATTTCCGATTTAAATGAATTGCATAAGAAACTATTGTATATTAAAGATAATTTAGTAAAACTAGGACCAGATAGACGTCAAAAAGAGTTAGGTTTTACGAAATTTAATGAAGCGAAACTTGAATACGCGAAATTAGAGTATATTTTATCTCAAGTACATAATTTAGTTGAAAAATCGGAGGTATCAACTAAAGATATAACTTTAATTAATAAAATAGCAAATGACATTCAGATCATTTATGACAAAATTATTTCTTTAGAGACTTTAAGTGTTAGTAGTATTTCAAAAATGGCAGAAAAAGATAAATTTGACTTGAAGACAGCCATTGCACTTTTACCAACGATGACAGGTCAAGAACACGTCACTAAATCTCTAATTGATGGTATACAATTATATAGTTCAATGATCAGCGATGCTACTCATGGGTTACTTATTGATTTTGTGATTAAAACTAGGCTCTCTCCTAGCGCAAAATTACGTTTAAAAAGTAGTTATCCAACTATTAAAGATTTAATTAGAGATATGAATACGCATTTGATTCAGAAAAAATCTGCTGTTGCTATCCAACACAAATTACAAAACTGTCGTCAAGGTCATAGGTCGATCGAGTCATTCGGCTCGGAACTAGAACAACTTTTTGTGAATTTAACCATAGCACAAGCGGATGACGACGCTACTAAGTTTGAAGTATTGCGTCCCATTAATGAAAAGGTTGCAATCAAGCGCTTTTCAGATGGATTAGTGAATCAAAAGCTTAGTACTATCATAGCATCACGTCACTTTGATTCTTTACCAGAGGCTATAAGAACTGCCCTAGACGAGCAGTCAATGTCTACCAGACACGAGGAAGTTATGAACATTAAAAAGTTTCATACTCGTAATTTCTCACGCACACCTACTAATTATCCGCGTCAGCCAAGTAATTATTCTAATAAATATAGTTACTATAATAGATTTAGCGCAAACAATAGGTACGCTGCCGGAAACACGAGACCACAACAAGGTAAGTACATGTCGCGAGACTCCCGCGCCGCGCAAGGAACACAATCACGTTCACGTGACCGCGGTCGGCCGAGCCCGCGCCCGCCGCGCTCAGCTGTGCCTTTTCAACGTGTGCAGTACGCTAGCCACGAGCAATCGACCAATAGTGAGTCACAAGCGCGTTCTGAGCCCCAGAACGATAATAATTTAGATTTTTTTCGTTCCTACTGAAAATTATGTTTTAAACTACAATAATAGTAGTACCGTAACTTTTAACGTAAGTAATAGCAATATCGATCTTTTAGTCGATAGCGGAGCAAGCCTTTGTGTTTTAAAATACGAATGGTTATGCGATTATCCGAAGTTATTGAATTTAATTACATTTGAGAAGTTAGTTATAAAAGGTGTTAGCGGTAAACTAGTATCTGAAGGATATATTTACTTAGATTTGTCTTATAATGGGTTAGTTTTTAGAGAAAAAATGTATGTGTTTAAAAATATGTCTTGTTCTGCAAATGGTATTTTAGGTGATAATTTTTTGAAACGCTATCAAGCTATAATTAACTATAAAGAAAATACTTTGCTTTTAACTAAAGATAGTAATTATGTGTCTATACCTATATTGAGTCACTATAGACATTTGATACCGCCACGATGTGAGGTAATAAAATATATACCTACATCGTTAGGCGACGATTGTGTTTGTTTATCTAAAGAGATACAGAAAGGAGTTTTTATAGGAAGTATAATAGCGAAACCTTGTAATGGTCGCATGCCAGTAAGGATATTAAACACCACTGAGAAAGAAGTTGATCTAGATCTTACCGATTTAGAGACTTTTTCATTGAATGATTTTGAAGTCTGTAATTTTGAAAAAGAGGAGGTTTCTGTCGATCGTGTAAAAACATTATTAGGATTATTAAATTTACCTGAACTGAATTTAGAAGAAAAACGAAGTATTGAAAGTATTTGCGCTAAGTACGCAGATGTTTTTCATCTGCCAGGCGACAAACTCTCTTGTACAAACCTAATGACCCATAATATAACTTTAAAACCTAATGTCTCGCCAGTTTATGTCAAGCCACATAGATTACCGTTCGCACTAAGGAAGGAAGTTCAGAAACAGATAGATATTATGCTCGAAAATGATATTATAGAAGAGGCTACGTCAGAGTGGTCTAGTCCCGTCTTGCTTGTACCGAAAAAAACAGATAGGTCAAACGAGAAACAATGGCGATTAGTTATAGATTACAGGCAGTTAAATAATCGTATTGAGGACGACAAATTCCCTTTGCCTAATATAACTGATATCTTAGATTCGCTTGCAAATAACATTTATTTTTCAAAATTAGACCTTTCGCAAAGCTATTATCAGTTATCTTTAAGCGAAGATTCACGAAAGTACACAGCTTTCACTGCTGGTGATAAAATTTTTCAGATGAAACGCTGTCCCATGGGTCTCCGGACATCTGCGAGTGTATTTTCACGTCTTATGACTATTGCAATGTCAGGCTTAAATTATAAAAAGGCTTTTATTTATTTAGATGATTGCGTAATTTTCGGGAAATCTATAGAAAACCACAATAAAAACTTAATTAGTATACTAGAGAGATTTAGAAAAGTTAACTTAAAATTAAATCCTATGAAGTGTGAATTTTTGCGAAACGAAATAATATATCTAGGACACAAAATAACTTCTGATGGAATTTTACCAGATGAAAGTAAAATTGCAACCATGCAAAACTATCCAGTGCCGATGAACTGCGACGATGTCAATCGTTTTGTCGCGTTTGCAAATTACTACAGACGATTCATACCGAACTTTGCAAACATTGTTTATCCTTTAAATCAATTAAGAAAAAAGAATGTACAGTTTCTATGGTCATCAGAGTGTCAAACGGCATTTGAAAAATTAAAATCAGCATTAATTCAACCCCCTATTTTATCTTATCCAGATTTTTCAGAAAGTAACATCTTTCGGCTACAAACAGATGCTTGTAAGACAGGTTTAGGATCTGTTTTATCTAACATGAACGGTCAAGTAGTCGCGTATGCGAGTAGAAACCTGAAACCCGCCGAGACGAGATATCCCATCATAGAATTAGAACTTTTAGCAATTGTTTGGTCTGTGAGACATTTTCGCCCTTATTTATATGGACGTAAATTTAAAATTATAACAGACCACAAACCGTTAATTTATTTATTTAACTTGAAAGACCCAACAAGCAGACTTACTAAATTCCGATTATTCCTAGAGGAGTATGATTTTGAAATAGAGTATGTTCCAGGACGAAACAATGCAGCTGCAGACGCATTGAGTCGCATACCTATTACATCTTCTACTTTAAAATCATTACATCAAAACACAGTATCAGTTTTAACTAGAGCACAAAGTAAAAAATTAAAAACCCCCACTGATTCTTCTTCAGAGAGCTCCACCAGCACTAGGCCTGATCAACCTATTGCGGTAGAACTTCTCAAGAAACCCGATGACGTAACTGAATTAAGTTTTAATCAATTAAAGTTTGACAATTATTCAAAGTCTAAAGATAGCATTATTTCTAATGCAAGTTGTTACGTTTACGTACCTTCGCAATCAGCGATATATCTGAGTACCCGATCGTCATCTACCCCAGAGGTGTTAGCGAGGGACTTAGAGTCATTATGTCAAAAAATAGGCATACATGAGGTACTTATTATTAAAGAAAAATGTAACGAGAGTAAAATCAAAAGTCTTGTACAAGCAACAAAAAGAATTAACTCTGTTACCCCGCGCTTTCTCATAACAAAAAATATATTAAGAATATATGATAGTGAACAAAAAAGAGTAATACTAAATGATTTCCATCTATTACCTACCAGCGGACACGCAGGAGTTAATAGAATGATGAACAACATTAAGCAATATTATTTTTGGCCAGGTTTGAGTAATGATGTAAAACTTTTTGTTAAAAATTGCCATCAATGTCAATATCATAAGCATAGTAATAAACATATTAAGCAGCCCTTAACCATAACATCAACAGCCCACTCATCATTCGAAAGAATTAGTTTGGATATAATGGGTCCACTCGATGTTGATGACTATAATAATAAATACGTATTGACATTACAATGCGATTTAACCAAATTCGTTGAAGCGTATCCATTACCTAGTAAAGACTCGGTCACAGTTGCTCAATCTTTTACCAATAATTTCATTTTACGTTATGGTATTCCTAGAGAAATATTGACTGACCAGGGAACCGAATTCATGTCATCAGTGATGTCCGAAACATGTTCTCTATTACATATTAAAAAATTAAATTCTACGGCGTACCATCACGAAACTGTAGGCGCTTTAGAAAATACTCATAAAACCCTAGGAGCTTTTCTGAGAATCCAGTGTAATAATTATAAACATAACTGGAGCACCTGGATTCCATATTGGTGTTTTTCTTTTAATACCACAGTGCATAGTGAAACTAAATATACGCCTTTCGAATTAGTTTTTGGAAAAATTTGTAACCTTCCAAATAATTTACAATCAGAAATCGACCCCTTATATAACTATGACAGTTATCCCCGAGAACTTAAGTATCGTTTACAACAAGCGCAATCCGACGCACGACGTAACTTGATACAATCTAAAGAGAAAAGAAAATTATTGTATGATAAAACTAGCAATAATGTTACCTATCAGTTAGGCGATTTGTTATTATTAAAGAACCAAGTAGGAAATAAATTAGATAGTATTTACAATGGCCCTTATAAAGTTTTAAGAGATATGACGTCTAATGTAGAAATTTTAAAAGAAAATAAAGCTATAATTGTGCATAAGAATAATACCAAACCATTCAATAAATAACTATTTTATTTGATACGTAATTATAAGTATAGGTACTTAATTACATACCATGTTACTTAACACTTTGTTATTGTTATGATTAAGTGTAAAATGTGAAGCTTCCGTTTTAATTCAATACCATTTCAATTCGATACCATTTTAATTAGATACAATTTTAATTAGGTATATTGTTTATATTGTAAAACGTTTTTGTATTAGTACGATTTAATAAATGAAATAGTTTTAACTTTGCTATGTTGATAATGTTTAAATTTTGTTTACTTATTTTACTTAAGTAATTAAATTTTGGTTAAGTTCGTTAAAGTCAATGTTACGAGTCTGTTCCTTTTTGCAGGGAGGGGATGATCCTTCCACTTTTTCAGGGGAGATGAAGTATGATTGCAACATATTACACAAACAAGATGTTTGCATTATCGCGCATTTACAGAAAATTGGAACACACGCGTAGCATTCTCAGCAATCTAGAATAAGATCGCTTACTAAGATAATGTATCTTTAATTGTACTCAATATTATTATCTCAATATACATCTTGACACCGAACAAGTCACATCTCTTTTATTACCTTAGCCTCGGTAAAGCGTCATACCTCTTCATGGCCATCACTATAATTTTGAGTCTCAAATGCCTATGTCCAGCAGTGTGTCAAAGACTTGTTTTGGGAATCATAATTTTAAAGCTTTTAGTACTTTATTAAGACATTATTATCATTATTGAAAGTTACTAAATTAATAACTTTAAATTTCATACAAACATAGTTGTTTCATTTTGTAACATCCTGTACCCGGCTGGAATTAGGGAACAAAGCGGCTGATATTAGGGCAAAGACGGCTGGAGTTAGGGTTTTTCGCCCTTCGTGCATTTAAACGCTTGTCTATTTTTTTTCCACAAGACTACGTAAAACTATGTACTATTTTCGTAAGAAAGATTAATCAAGCTATCTAAAACTGTATTAACAATATTTTTAAGACCGTAATTGTAGCAGCAGCAGACATTCAAAGTTGAAAAATCCTTGGGGGGGCTGGTATTTGGCATATTCACCCTAGTAGTTTTTTAGTTAGTGGGGGACAAATCTTGCAAGCTTAATTTGACCCACTTCCCAGTGTTCAATGGAACTGAAATTTTGTACCTATTTGGTTTCGATGACAATACAATATTTAAGTACAGTCAGCAAAAAAGCTTGTCATGGAATTTTTACTAAAAACGAACTAGAATCAAAATTGAGTCAGAAATCCTTTTGTGTCAAAAAAAAAACCCAATTTTTTAAAGCATTTAAATGTGGTACCTACCTAAAAATCCGGCTTGTTTCCAGCACGACAAGTACGACGTGGGCAGTGGCGAGCAGTTCGACGACCTAGTTGGGCTGATCGAGCACTTCCGGTCCTTCCCCATGATCGAGACGTCGGGCGACGTGCTGCGCCTGCTGCAGCCCGTCAGCGGCACCAGGCTGCGCGCGCACGACCTGGACAAGAAGGTGCAAGAGATGCAGGTCGGTGCAACTACATCATTGTGCATCGACACGCTCGTAGCCCATGATCAGACGTCGTCGGGCGACTGCTGCAGCCCGTCAGCGCCACCAGGCTGCGCGCGCATGACCTGGACAAGAAGGTGCAGGAGATGCAGGTTGGTACAACCACATCATTGTGCATCGACACGCTCGTGGCCCATGATCCGACGTCGGGCGACTGCTGCGCCTGCTGCAGCCCGTCAGCGGCACCAGGCTGCGCTCGCATGACCTGGACAAGAAGGTGCAGGAGATGCAGGTCTGTACAACCACATCATTGTGCTTCGTCACGCTCGTGGCCCATGGTCAGACGTCGTCGGGCGACTGCTGCAGCCCGTCAGCGGCACCAGGCTCGCGCGCACGACCTGGACAAGAAGGTGCAGGAGATGCAGGTTGGTACAACCACATCATTGTGCATTGACACGCTCGTAGCCCACGGTCAGACGTCGGGCGACTGCTGCAGCCCGTCAGCGGCACCAGGCTGCGCGCGCACGACCTGGACAAGAAGGTGCAGGAGATTCAGGTCGGTACAACCACATCATTGTGCTTCGACACGCTCGTGGCCCATGATCAGACGTCGGGCGACTGCTGCAGCCCGTCAGCGGCACCAGGCTGCGCGCGCACGACCTGGACAATGCGCAGGTCGGTTCAACCACATCATTTTGCATCGTCACGCTGGTGGCCCATGATACGACGTCGGGCGACGTGCTGCGCCTGCTGCAGCCCGTCAGCGGCATCAGGCTGCGCGCGCACGACCTGGACAAGAAGGTGCAAGAGATGCAGGTCGGTACAACCACATCATTGTGCTTCGTCACGCTCGTGGCCCATGGTCAGACGTCGGGCGACTGCTGCAGCCCGTCAGCGGCACCAGGCTGCGCGCGCACGACCTGGACAAGAAGGTGCAGGAGATGCAGGTCGGTACAACCACATCATTGTGCATCGTCACGCTCGTGGCCCACAGTCAGACGTCGGGCGACTGCTGCAGCCCGTCAGCGGCACCAGGCTGCGCGCGCACGACCTGGACAAGAAGGTGCAGGAGATGCAGGTCGGTATAACCACATCATTGTGCATCGTCACGCTCGTGGCCCACGGTCAGACGTCGGGCGACTGCTGCAGCCCGTCAGCGGCACCAGGCTGCGCGCGCACGACCTGGACAAGAAGGTGCAGGAGATGCAGGTCGGTACAACCACATCATTGTGCATCGTCACGCTCGTGGCCCACGGTCAGACGTCGGGCGACGTGCTACGCCTGCTGCAGCCCGTCAGCGGCACCAGGGGCTTTTAATACAAGTGGAAGTCCCTTTCTAGCAAAAGCTGTCAAAAAGTGACATCCGCTTGTATACAAGTTACAAGCTTTTGAGAAACGGGCCCCAGGCTGCGCGCGCACGACTTGTACAAGAAGGTGCAGAAGATGCAGGTTGGTACAACCACATCATTGTACCTACTTTGTCACGCTCGTGGCCCTCGGTCAGACGTCGGGCGACTGCTGCGCCTACTGTAGTCCGTCAACGGCAAAACTCTCACCCTCTGACTCGAGATTTAATTCCTTGATATTACGGGCGGGATAATTATTTTCAGAAAAAAATATCAGATTATCAATCACACACAAGCCCTAATCACTGCTTGCCCGCATGATCTTTACGCTGTATGAGACGTACCCTACACCTACTTAATTTGACGGCAAAAATCACCACATATTTTTTCTCTAGTTACATACTTACGTTCTCAAGCTAATCGCAAATTTAATTATCTCATCTGTATGATAAATGAGACTAGTTATTTGTAACGCTGTTACGAGGCGCTGAATAAAACATTACGTGCCGATCTGGCCGGGTCACGTGGCCCGTAACATGCTCACTCCTATTATTAATCGATTTGTATTTTTTAGATATCTATTCTATACAATACCTTTTTTTAGAACGTTTCTAGCCATAATCACGAGGCTGCTAGGAGACTTGCTTAGTACCCACTGAGATAAATATTAGTTTTTAAATAAACTAGCGGATCCTCGCGCTTGTCACTCGGGAAGAATGTAGCTTTCTAATGGTCAAAGAATTTTCTAAATCGGTCCAGTAATTTCGAATATTAGGAATTAGGCATTTCGAATCTTTCCTCTTTATAATATTAGTATAGATTAAGACAAACTCTCGAACCAAATGGTAAAAGTAAAGAGCATAAACCATTGCACTAACAAGCGTGAGGGTAAAACGGAAACATCTCTTCTAATTGATTTGTTATTTCGCTTATTAAGGATATTATATCCTACTAATATTATAAATGTGAAAGTTTAGAGAAAAAAATCTTTCCGTGTTCTGTGTTTAGATGTTTGTATGTTTGTTACTCAATCACGCCAAAACGGCTGAACGGATTTGGCTGAAATTTGGGACGCAGATACATTGTAGCCTGGAGAGGAACATAGGTTACTTTTTATCCCGGAAATACATCACATTCCCGCGGGATAACGTCGTGTAGTCCACGCGGGCGGAAAGCTAGTATTATATAAAGTATCTACTGTTGCTTTACGAACCCAAGTAGCAATAGATTCATCTTTTTGTTTTACCAGTAAGTACCTAGTTGTTAAAGCGGCATTATTCTACACTAGTAGGGCGGATGTTCTATAAACCAAAGATGATTTGGTGATTTTTAACTATGACTATTATTCGTAGGTATGTAGGTATGCGTGTGTGATTCAGAACCGATTTTGATAAAAACTTTGTCTTTCGTAACGCAGGACTTTTCACAGGAGGTGGAAGAGAGTCACAAGCTGGAGCAGAAGCCAAGCTTTGACAGCGAGTTCCTGACTCTGAGGATGCTTGAGGAGCGTCACGTGTTCACCACCGTGGAGGGCCAGCGCCCGGAGAACATAAACAAGAACCGATACCGGAATATATTACCCTGTAAGTGAAGCAATACAGTCATATTGTCGTGGTCGTGGTCAACGAGCGCTTGTAGCTTGCTTCACGGCGCGTTCTGCATTGGTAAAAACGGGATTATCGTTTACGTTGCAGATACAAAACATTGTATAAGTAGTTTATTAAAATCAATAAAGTTACAATGTTATTAAATTACGTAAATAGCCCCACAAAACCGAATGGTCGGTTTTACATCGTGTCGTGACGTGAATACAAGAGAAAATTCAGTGTTCTGTGTGAATACCTTTTCTAATCGGGAAACAGTTCGAGCAGAAATGGATTATCTGTTTCATGGATAGCAGGCGTACTGCTGCTCGTATCCAATTCAGTTGTAGACAAAAGCAGAAATACAATCAAAACCACCTCGGCACCTCATCTTGGTCAACCACCCCGAGGCTCGGTTCCAGGCATCATTCGTGGGCGATAATGTAGCTACCTACCCAATTAATTACAAGGTTAAGGCGGTAGGTACCCTGGCCGAAAGTGGCGCCCTCAGAGGTTTTATTTAATAAGTTGCTAAACTGCCCCCCTAGACAGGTGGCTTTCTATTAGCGAATTCGCCAGTCGAATAGAAAGAAAATGTATGGGATTGACATTAGCTGTCACGTGACATTTCAATCGCTAATGTCAATTCCCATACTTACATTCTTTTTCTATTCGACTGCCGAATTCGCTAATAGAAAGCCACTTGTCTAGGAGGGCTGGTTACCAAAAAAAAAAATTTTTTGAAAAACTTTTACATGGATTTTTAGGGCCCTAAAAGGTATCCTTACATTCCCTCTTTACAGTCATTTTTGAATGTGTCAAAAACGGCCTATTTAAGCAGTTTTGCTATCTACCTACTTCTAGCAGTAACTATGAGGGAAGGTAATGATATCGTCTTATATTTCGACTATGGGCCCTAAAAATTCCATGCAAAGTTTCATTAAAATTGTGTATGTATTAGAATTACAATATTAAATAAACTCACCGCGGGCGGCGCCCCTTTCGGTCTGGGTACCGAAAGAACTCTTTAAAAACTGGGAAATGTACCTACTTTCTTGAAAACTTGTTGGAAAATAACTTGTCTTGCATCATCTCCTCTTACAGACGACCAGACACGAGTGATACTCCGGCAACGTGAGAAAGAGGACTCGGACTACATAAATGCCAACTACATCCGGCACTCCCGACTCTACGACTCTAGCAGTTCGGTACAGTCCTCCAATGAGAGCCTCAATAGTGTGCATTGTAAGTGTTAAGCCCCCAGTACAGGTTGGCCGACCATGGTCGGCGACCATGACCAATACATCGTACATTGACACTTTTGAACAAACAAGTTTAAAAAGGTTCTTTCAAATGTGTCAATGTACGATGTATTGGTCATGGTCGTCGGCCATGGTCTGCCATCCTGTACTGGGGGCTTTAAACAAGTAATAGGTAAGTAGGGGACGGTTAATATTTAATAGTAACATTAAGTTCAATACCAAGCAAGTACCTACTGAGCTGCTGAATTGTGACCAACTGTGTCTCTAGATATCTTTTTCTAGAGCGAAATTTTATATGGCGGGAGTATGGCGCTACACATTTGTGACGTCACAAGTTGGTAGCGCTGCGCTGTCCTTGTCTAATAATAATGTTGATGCTCTATTTCTCTGAAAATATTTAAAACTAAATACCTGTGTTGTGTTGATGATATTTCTAAAAACATTTTTAGTAAGTAAATAAAAAAAATCAGTCCTGTCCTATTCTTGCCATCTTCAGGCGACACAGAACACAAGAAAGACAGAAGTAAAGTCGGCAAAACCCTTTGCTCAAAACAGAAAATGCTCCACACCTTACTTGATTTTGAATTTCTCCAACTTGACATGGCAGCAAGCTTGTTTCTAATTACCACAGATCGGAATAGGTAGGTACTAGGTAGAGCTATTTTGTGTACCTACTTGCGATAACATTCCCAAATTTAGTTTTTATAAAAATATGGAATTCCGCGATTTGTTATTTAAAGCTAGAAGGCTTCTCCATTTACGTAAAAATCATCGCGGTGCAAATAATTTCCCTTCTATGAGACACTAAAAATGTAAGCAAGTTTGTATGAAAATTGAGCACCAGGACAGCCAAGCCAACAATGACAATAGTCACAGAATAGTTGGGGGACGAGGGGGGTGCATGCAACCCAATACTTAAATACCTAATTGAAGATTAATTATAAAAAAATATTATAATATGTTACTACACTCATCTTCCAGTATCTTAAAGAAGTAACTGTTACAGTTGTAACAGCTCATACTTTGGGTTATCTTATAAGTATGACCCAGATAATCCATCTTTGAAGATGCTAAATTGCCTCTTGTCCATATGGTTAGGTTACTCTCAATGTCATCGCTATGCGATATCTGCGGATATGAAACATTTGTATTAATTACAGTTAGTGTTTTTTTTTATATTAATGATTACTTACACTTAAATAAGTCTAATTCTTATTTGTCTTCGCAAATGGTTAGAAAATTATTTACGTAGGAGGGCCCAGTGAGGCGGCCATACGTAAATAAATTGTATGACCATTTTATGTTACGGATAACTAAATACATTAGCATTGTTTGTAGCCCTAGTGACATAAAGGTGTTTCCTTCAGTCCCACACTTAAACATTAATCTAGTACTTTATATACTGCGTAGTTCCATTTGTAATCGATGCAGAAGTATCGAGTACCTACCTACCCACGCGTATTTTTTTCGATACCTGCTAGGTATGATAGTTAAGGAAAACATAAAAAACGCCTCATGAATGCTCAATTAAGGAGAAAAACGGGATATGAATACAAAAGTTTCTTTCGGGAACTCGAGGAGTCTTAATGTCGACGACAAAGAGTTCAATTTCGAATTTAAATGAAATTAAACCAGTAGATAATCAAACTGAATATCTTCTATTTTATACTATACTTGCAACGTTTAAACATGGCCATTTACATTCATGAGAGCTGCAAATCAATAATTATAATGAAACAGAATTTTTTTTATTGATGTTTGAAGGTCTATATTAGGTACTAGCTAATTATTCTGTGGTACTAGCAGTAGGGTAATATGAAAACGACACATTAATCTTTATAAATTGACCAGCGTTTGCCCTCGGCTTGCTCCGTTTAAACTCGGGGTAATGTAGTTTACTATTTCTCCATACAAACTTTGGACCCCTCATTCCAATTTGAATTCCCTGTGTGAATCTGAAAAAAAAAATCTATAACTATCGATCTGCATGCCAAATTTCAGCGATTCGTTCAGTGGTTTGAGCTCTGTGTGTTGTTGATAAATCAGACAATAACGTTGCCTTTTGTAGGTATATATTACAGTATCAAACTAAATACAAAGACGTTAGGTACAGTCGAGTTCAATAATATCTGTGCATTTTTGGACTTTGTCGCATTAACTTTTTTGACATCGCCTTTGACATTCGTCACAATAATTTACTACTTACAACAAAGTTTAAAAGTGCACAGATATTATTGAATTCGACTGTACCTATACATATAAAAAAGACCAAGGTAGTTAGTAGGTAGTTTCTGTTGATTCTTGGTCCAAGAATCTGTTGATCATTCGTATTGTCTGTGTTATAAAGTTACAAATATTGTTTCTAGCTCTTATCCTGCGTAGCGAGTCAAAGAAGCATGTTCCTCTGGTGACCAAGTCCCTATCTGATGATGCACTTCGGGAGATGAAGTTGGGTATCAGAATGGACAAAATCAACGGCAATATAGTTATTGACGTCGGTAAGATATTTTAATTTTATTACTTATTCATTTTTAATTGGATTTTATTTTTCACTGTTAATTTTAAATACTTTACTTTTTGCATTTACAATACAATTTTTTATTATTGAAAATGAAGTAAGTATTAAAAAAAAAACCACCCGTCTCCAACCCTTCTCACAACCAGCAGCTCCGTGAAAGGTCGTGGGTTCGAGTCCCATCGGAGCTAGTTGTGAGACGGGTCGATTTTTTCGAATACTTCATTTTCAATTAAAACAGTTATTTGAAAAACTGAACGGGTATTTCTATATGTTGCAGTGCGAGATAAAATGTATATTGCTGCGCAAGGCTGTTTGTCTAATACAAGGGACGACTTTTGGCGAATGATTTGGCAAGAAGACGTTAGAATAATAGTCATGATTACCAATGAGTTGGAAAAGGGAAAGGTAATAACCAGATTTTTTACAAAGTTTTGTTGTTTTTTTTATACACAACGGGGTGGTGTGGTACACAGCATGTTATATCACCTGCAGCGCTGATAATTCTACAGAGCCCTAATAATACATGTACCTACATGTGTGCAAGAAATTATACTTACTAATAATCTAAATCAAAAATATTATTCAAAGAGAAAATCTGTCTGTCTGTCTGTGCGGATTTTGTTGCGGTCGAGATGGTTATAACAAAAAACATTTTAAAAACCCCCGACCCAAAAAATAGTAAAAAGTAAAAAAAATTTTTTTTTTTAAAGAGAAGTAGTAAAGTGGTAAATTATAATATCTTGGAGTTCCCCCGACCGAGACAGAAAATTTTACTTTTTAAATATTTTGAGTAATTACTTACTTACCTACTTTTTTAGGTCAGGGTTAAAAAAAACTTTTATTAGTCATCCGAATTTTACAATCTTTTTTGAAAATTATCCGAAATCTCGCGAGATTGTAATTTCTTTCAAACAAACTCTTCAGCTTTATAATATTAGTATAGATAAAATACTTACTTATCATAATAAGCTATAATGTCAATTGTCACAAGTCTTCTTAGCTAATTATACCCATACTTACGTCTTAATTATTAATTAATTTTTGCATTTGCAAATACTTCTTAGAAGTACTTAAGCTTTTTGCTGCCAACTTGCTCCGGCAAGAATGAAGAGCTAGTCGGGACCAATTTTGAGCACAGTGTTATAGTTTTAAAATAAATGTGAATACTGTAAATGTTACAGAAAAAGTGTGAACGCTACTGGCCGAGTGTGGGCCAGGAGGACAGGTTCTGGGGACTGGTGGTGAAGACCGTCTCCGAGACCCTCTACGAGGATTACCTGCTTCGGGAGCTAGACGTCTCGGACCAGAGCTGCTGCCGAACAATCTACCAGTACCAGTTTACGGTAAGTATGACAGAAACTCGGGAGTTATAAAGCGTTCGCCCCCTACGTCCGACTCGTAGCTAAATTATACGAACTATTTTTACTTTTTTGCATTCGCAATTTTTATTAAGTATACTTATTGAAAAAGAAATTTTAGAAAAAATCTACCCGTCTCACAACTAGCTCCGATGAAAATTATCCGAATTAAAAAGTTATATAGGTATATTTTTTTAATACAGATCGGATAGCTAGTGTGTAACCACACCACACTAAACCTAGAAATACTTAATTTTAATGCTTTAATGCTTATGTAATTTTGTTCAATGATGTAAATGTGTTGAATTGTTTCCAGGCGTGGCCAGATCATGGTACTCCCACGCACGCAGATGGTGTACTGAACTTCATTCACGACATCAACAGAAGAATGACGCAAATAAAACTCGATAAGAATCCCCCAGAGCAGGTCTGTAACTTTTATACTGCCATGAAATTAGTTTTTTATCAAATGAAGAAGATAAGCGAATATTATTGAATTTTGGCACTATTATATATTCTGTGATTTTGGGAAAAAAGGAAAGTAGGTTTTCTAGTGATGTAAAGAGGAACGGTCCGAGAATCGAACCCTGCGGTACACGCGCGCTGGCGCTTTGAACCTACTTTATTTGCCTGTTGTAAGGCTGTCAATTTTACTGGACATGAAAGTTTCATTGGTCATCATTACATTGCACCACATGACATTTTTGTTATTATACTTACTGACGATTTTTTTTTAATAATAGGTACGTTTTCTCTTTGCCAGAACATTATGTGCGTGCACTGCTCGGCTGGAGTGGGACGAACCGGTACCTTCATCGTCCTCGACATGCTCATCGATAAAATCAAGTCATCTGGTGAGATTTAATTGTATCAACATTTAATATAGGTACTTACTTACTCTAAATTTGGTTTCTTATCATTTGTGTATTTTGTATTTGGACAAAAGCGAATATCCAATTTTATTGAGCGATATGGCTAATGCGAATCGTTTTGCTTAGTGAGATTTTTGTGCTTGTGCGAAATGTATGTATCGTCTTAAACCCTAAAGAATCAAAATACCTGCTTCCCTCAAAAGTTCCTTGCAGAGGTGTTTCAACTGATCCATAACAATAACCTGACCTGCATATTATTAAGTACCTATTTTAAATGATTGTTCTTGTTCTAAGTAGGTAAGTACCTATATTAATTTAAAGACCCCAGTACAGGTTGGCCGACCATGGTCGGCGACCATGACCAATACATCGTACATTGACACTTTTGAACGAACAAGTTAAAAAAGGTTCTTTGCAACCTGTACTGGGGGCTTAACACTTTATTAATTTTCGATTCACCCATCTAAAAGTATCTCTAAAATACCACAATTCTGCAAAAACAAACCTATTATTATTAAAAAAACAAATAACTACCATGACTGTTTATACTGTCGTTATCATGCATGGCGCATGTAGGTAAGTAACTGTAAAAATATCAGGGTCTGGACATCTTGAAACAAAGATGGTAAAATGCGGTAGTTATATTAATCATGGTGATTATTAAAATACTTACTTACTTACTATTTTTTTACGGTTTGGTGATATCGATGTTGCCCATTTAAGCGAGTTTCTATCCTAGCTTGGCTGAGTTGGTTTTCAATGAACATTTATCGTTTTATGCCCGAATACTCGTACGCTACTTATCTTTGGGAGCGTCTCACACATCGCCCTGTCACTTTAAATGTCAATCGTATGAAAGAGATGCCATTATGTTTGAGACGCTCCCAAAGATGATTTGCGTACGAGAATTCGGGCGTTAGGCTCTCAAATTAGAGTCACCACCTGATACAAAATTGCCAAAATGGCTGTCAGCAGTAGGTACGTAAAGTTTTTTAGTTAACGTAAACGTTTTAGTTTTTAACTGCCCCACTCAGGGACGTCAATTAACTTTAATTGGCATTAAATTATCATTCCTACTTTATTCAATAAAAAAGAGACAGATATAGATTTTAATGTCAATCTGAGTGCGGCAGTTAGTGCTCGGGGGCAGATAAGTGTAGCACTAGGTATATGACTTGTACATCGTTGTTGCCAGGTTACAACTGCGACATCGACGTGCACGCGGCGGTGAAAACGGCGCGGGCGCAGCGCGGCGGCATGGTGCAGAACAAGGAGCAGTACCGGTTCATCTACCTCGCTCTGCAGGAGTACCTGGACGGGAGCAACTTCAAGTTGCGGAGAAAGGTTAGCTTCGTCCATTTATTATCTTTGCCGTGCAGATTTAATACCTTCCTCCATTATGTAGTCCTCTTATTCATTTTATAAACTCGTGAAACCGTAACTATGCTATAACAAGCTTTCCGCCCGCGGCTTCGCCCGCGTGGACTACACATCGTTATCCCGCGGGAACGTGATATTTTTCAGTGATATAAAGTAGCCGATGTTCCTTTCCAAGCTACAGAGTAACTGTGTCCCAAACAGCCTAATCCGTTCAGCCGTTTTGGCGTGATTGAATAACAAACATCCAAACATCTAAACTTTACTTAATTAAAAATATTAGTAGAAAGTTTTTTGACCGTTAAGGTACTGAGTTAACTGAGTTAAGTACTTAACTGATTGTCTTACATTTATTTTCAGGTTTACACATCGGATGCCTGAGACTGCGAACCAGTTAACCAAAGTGCTTATTATACCTAAAATAGACTGGAACATTTACCATTTTATAATTATTATATTCAAGGACGTACCCAGGGGGGGGGGGGGGGTCCAGGGAGTCTGGACCTCCCCCCCGAAAGTGTCTATTAATCCGCTGGATGGGCGTGAAATACACGACGTTATTCCGCGGGAATGTGATATTTTTCCGGAATAAAAAGAAGCGTGTGTTCCACTCCAGGCTAAAAAGTATATCTGTGTCCCCAATTTCAGCCAAATCCGTTCAGCCGTTTTGGCATGATTAAACTAAACCCCCCCCCCCCCCCCCCCCGACAAAAAATCCTGGGTACGTGCTTGATTATATTTGTCTGTTGTTTGTGATGTTCTATGTATGAGTGAACCTAGATTTAAGAATAATGAATACATGTTTATAATATTATTTACTCAGCGTCGGCTTTTCTCTCGTCCTGGGACTAATTTACCATTTATTAATCTAAGAAATAAAGTCTTAGTAGGTATTTGCGTAGTTTCTTTCTACATAACCTTTAATACTGATGTTGGCTTGGCTGAGCTGAGCTAGTTTGTTGGCTTACGCTATACCAACTTCGCGCTTCACCCATCCACTATATTTTGCATTAATACAGATCAATAAAATAATGAAACAGCAACCTTAGACCTATTTTGGTTGTAGTAGGTATTCTAGTTTTTTTTTTTTTTTTTTTTTATAAAAACTGGTTAAGCATTTGACCGCCATCTTGCTAAACAGACAGGATGCAGTCTAGGGTGTAGCATGCTTACCCAGTAGGTGCCCATTCACTCTTGCCTTGAAGAGGCCAAGGTTGTAATGATCGGGGAATACATTGTAGTAGAGTGCGCGCCAGATACCTAACCGCGCGCAGTCTGACGCGCACTCTATGTCGTGGGCCACACTGGAGCGACCGCGGGGCGCGGAGGCGACCTGCGGATCCACAGGACGCGTTAGCACGTACTATTCCCTCCGCCGGTCGCGCGGTCGCGCGGTCGCGCCAACCGCTGGACGCGCCCGTGTGGCCCCTCCCGTCCGTCTCAATATATTTGTTTTCCCCGCTCAACGTGGACGCAAGACGCGCCGCTCCAGTGTGGCCCACGACCACGACTATGTCTTGCGTTTTACTAGTTTTATGACCCTTTTTCAATCAAACTCAAGTCTTGGCTGAAGGTCTTAGAAGCCAGGGCCGCAAAAGTAAAAGACAAGACATGGACAAGACAGTGACAAGACGTTTTTAGAGACATCATGGGTGCATTCCGATTCAGACTAAAATCAATTTCAGCGCTGACAGCGATAACAGGCGTACAGTGCCACAAACTTTTCTGTTCCGGTGGCCAAAATGAGAAACTAGCGTGTTTTTTTTAATGTCATTTTACTGTCAAGTTGATTTCCAACCATAGCGCTGCTGGCGTCTGAAGGTCTTAGAAGTCAGGGCCGCGCCGGTTAAATTGCTACAAAAAAAAAGAAAATCGTTCATAGCGCCGCTGTCACCGGAACAGAAAAGATTGTGCCACTGTACCGATTCAGATATCGCGCTTATGGTTATGTCAGTTGGGACCTCTCAACGATTCGGAACGTTCGTGATCACGCTCAACGCTTACTGAATAACCTCAAATTCCGACCACTTTATTATATTAGAATTTAACGGAAGATGGACAATGTTGAAGAAACATTGACGCTGAGGACGTATCTTCTACTCACCGATTCCGACTCGCACTTGGATAAGGTTTTTTAACTAATTTATAATTGAAGTAAATATAAACGAACAACTGTCAGTTTTGACAAGACGCTCACAGTGATTATGGTTCGGAGCATGGGCGGCGTAAGCACAAGATGGCGGATGTTATGACGCAATCAGTGACGTCGTCACACGGGATGTCGTCGCGCTCACGGTGATTCGGTACGCAAATCAGCGCGATGACATCGCTGACAGCATGACTCGGAATGCACCTCATGTCACAGGTGTCACAGGGTGCATTCCGATTCAGACCAAAATCAATTTCAGCGCTGACAGCGATAACAGGCGTACCGATTCAGATATCGCGCTTATGACAGTTGGGAGTTGGGACCTCTCAACGATTCGGAACGTTCGTAATCGCGCTTATAACGCTCACAGAATAACCTCAAATTCCGAACACTTTATTATATTAGAATTTAACGGAAGATGGATAATGTCGAAGAAACATTGACGCTGAGGACGTATCTTCTACTCGCCGATTACCACTCGCACTTGGATACGGTTATTTAACTATTTTTTTTATAAAAAATACACCTACTGAAGTAAATATAAACAAACAACTGTCAGTTTTGACAGGAAGCTCACTCACAGTGATTATGGTTCGGAGCATGGGCTACAAATATTATTCTGTGGCATGGGCGGCGTAATCACAAGATGGCGTATGTTATGTTATGACGCAATCAATGACGTCACATGGGATGTCGTCGCGCTCACAGTGATTCGGTACGCAAATCAGCGCGATGAAATCGATTTTGGTCTGAATCGGAATGCACCCACAGAGTATCAGACAGATGTCAATGTCAGACTGTATGTAAATTGTGATGTAAATTATGTAAACAAACTGAGATTATTTTTAATATAGTAAAATAGTTATTATTTAAATACATACCATACTGATCTTAAAAAACTTACCTTGATAAGAGAATCGTCAAATATATATTTTTTTCTATATAAGACTCGGTTAAATAGCGTAAATTATTATAACCTACCTACCTAACATTTGTCATTAAAATTAATAATTTACACCCAATATGTGTAGTAAAGGGCCTGCCGTAGCAGAGTTGTTTACAAAAGTGATCGCTACTACAAAATGTTTCGACAGCAATTTAAGAAAGGTAAGCTAATAGGTTATTCCCATTTACAAATAAAGTTTTATCAACTTATGTAATCAAAAAAGGCATAACCTTTAGAAGAAGCTATTATTATTATTATTATCTGGACGTTAAAGGCTATGGTATGGCTATGTTGGTATGTATTGTGTAGGTACATGTATTGTAACTTATCACCTATTTAAAGTAACTGTTGTAGCCTGGAGGCTTCCATCTTCTTTGAAGTCCAGAATAGTCCTAGCTTTAAGAATATTAAATTTATCTCCTCCAGGCGCAATTTGTGTCGACCGACCCAGACGGATACTGCGTTTGTGGATTAGGGGCTCACTGTCTCATAGAAGATGCCTGGGCGTTTCTCTCTCCTGTTATAAGTAACAGCTAACATCAGTATCATTTGTGTGAAATTGGTGCCTGTTTTGTTTGCAGTGGTCAGTTAAGTTTGTTGAATAGAGGTGGCCAACACTCACACAAATGTTTGTACTGCTAAGGGTAGCTCCAAGAGCTCAGTTCAGCAGTTTGTCTTTGCGAATAGCCGTCTAATAATATATGTTAAGTATTTGGTGTGTAGCAGCCCTCGTTTTTACAAGCAGTGCTTTATAGATTCGTCATGGAGGTCTCTCTTAAGAAGTTATATGGAAAGATTCTTTGTGATACCACAAAAAGGTTCTGAGCTAACCTCTGTTCTTGAGCTCCAGTCCTTGCAAGTTCATCGGGCTTACTGCCAATGATTCGAAAATGACCTGGTTCCCATTTCGGAATAACTTTATTCCTTTAGCCCAGTTCTCGTAGAAGCTGTATGAATACTTAAGCCTGGAACTTGGGCAACTTTGAGCATTGTATGGCTTTGAGCATTGTATTTTGTAGTAAGTGATCCTAATCTTCCATTGGGCTGCTGATAACATTAGTTATTATATTAGGTACAGGTGGTGTGCTGTGGTAATGGCAACATGAAGACAGAATTTAAAGTAGGCCCGGAGCACCTGAATCAACGAGGAACCTTGCACGGTGGCTTCATCGCTCACTTAGTGGATGCTGTATCAACATATGCTCTTACCTCGAATGAAAAAGTTGATACCAGAGGAGTATCAATTGATCTTAGTGTTTCGTAAGTATGAATTCTATATGTCTATTAATATTCTCTGTCATTTAAATTAATGAAAGTTTATATGGCCCGTCAAGAACTATGAAAAATTTGAATTACTGTCTGATACTGAAGTATTCTCTATTATGATGGAAAGTGACTTTACTAATGTGTTGTGAAGGTCATTTTTCAATTTCACGACTCTATGAAATATAACAGATAGAAAAAGGTTTACGTGTTTCTTGCCAGATTTGTTTTCCACCATAGTATTTGCGAATCGATGGTGTAGCTTCTTTGTCATTTATAAGTGTTGTAATCACAGGTTGGAGTGACCGAAAGGGTACCTGTAATCAGATAGATATATCCTGGTCAGGTCCCATTGGCACACATCTATTTTCAATTCAGTCCTATGCACTACCTAGATTATATCCTGGTCAGATCCCGTTGGCACACATCTATTTTCAATTCCCACACACTACCTGGGGCAAGCCATGGCTCAGATCATCAACTTCTGATTACCAAAATGAGACTTAGACTGCAGGCTGCTAGAATCCCAAATAAGCAGAAAAGGATTGAGGTCACAGATAAGTTAAAATTTGGTACGGCCATCAACGAAACTGAGCCGATTGGACTGATGCAAACCATGATGATGCTACACCAGAATGTTATGGCAAGACATCTCATCCAAAAGGCAGTAGCAGAGACCCAGTCACAGGGCGAAACGCGAAAACAACGGTATTGGATGACGAACCATACCCTTGCTCTGGTTGAAGAAAGGCGTAAGAAAAAAGGACAGGGAGTTAACATACGTGAAGTGAATTAATTATCTGCTGAAATTCAGGCCTGCTGCAGATGTGACGACAACACTCGGAAACAAATTCTCATTGTACGCCAAATAATCGAGAAGACACGGGAGTTCAACAAGCCAACTAACATAACATGCTTTGTTGTTGACTTTTCCAAAGCGTTTGATTTGGTGAAGTGGCTGATTTTGTGGAAACTCTGTTGGAAATGGATACGTCGAAAACCCTTATACACCTGAGACATCTTTATGAGGATGGCACAGCAACAGTTCGTACAGATGATGATTATATCTAACAATTTTCATCAGAGTGCTGGAGTACGTCAAGGATGTATAATATTGTTCAATGTACAGTCAGCGTCAAATTGATATAAGCGTCTAGCTAGAGTCTAGAGTAGTCAAATCAAAATCATCTGAAAAACATAAAACCAATTTGATCTACGCAGTTCGAATGATCATATTGTTGTAAGCACGCAAGGTGTTCAAAATATCTTAGCACTCATTGTTTCATATTTATATGTGCAGTCAGAGTATTCAAAATTATCTAAGCAAACAAAGCTCTCAAAGTTATCTGTGCATTATGGTGTTGTACATTATGCCCAGATATTTGACTACTCTAGACGCTAAGATAAATTTACGCTGAACACATGTACACTGAGTTGATAATTCGCATCACTTTAGAGGATAGACACACTGCGTGTGACCATTGGTGGTTATAAAATTGCTAACCTTCGCTACGCATACTCGAGACAGAAGAAGGTCTGCTGACACCGGTTGTCACCGGTTCTAGTACTAAAGTCGTAACATGCTCCTTCTATCCACAAAAGAAGAGTCTTTCTGTGTTCTGTGTGCGCACCCTTTGCGCGACACACTGATCTATTCACGACCTAAAATGAATAAAGAAATTATGAAATTATGTTCTATTTAATAATTAATAGAACTCAATTTAACAATTTCACAGATACCTGTCGGCAGCCAGAGAAGGTGATAATGTTGAAGTCGAAGCTATAACGAGAAAGACTGGAAAGAAGGTGGCATTCCTTGAAGTAGAAGTGCGCAATAAAGACACAAAACAATTGCTAGCAACAGGAAGACATACAAAATACATAGGAATATAGACATTTGTAGGACTCATTGAATTATATGATGTATAATAACTGAAGAGACCTGGTAAGTGTTTAATTAATGATCTACCTACTGTATTGAGCAGTATAGTTTTTTTTATCTTAGACAAAGTAAGATTATTATCGACAGTATCGAGATACCACATAAAGTGTTTACGTTTGACTTGTCAGAAATAGTTAAACTAAAACAAAAAGTAAAAACTTGCTTCATACCCGATCTTGGTAGGGACCCTTTAAATATGTCAGGTGTTTTATAAATTACCTACTTATAATAAATTTCATCTAAATGTCGAGGCTTTAATGCTATTTTAACTGTTTTAAAACGTAGCATAACATGTATTTATTGCATTATTATAGTTAAAGTTACGTACATTTGTAAATAAAGTTATATGTTTAAAACATCGCAATATTATTTTGTTCAAGTATGTACCTAAGTGCTAGGTTTTATATTCATCTTTGGTATTGCTATTGTAGCCGAGTAGTATATTTATATTTCCTTTTAAGTAGGTACGCTTCTTATTAGGCTACATATTTATCGATATTAAAAATAAAACATTGGTTACGATTTTTATGGATTTTATTGAGTCACTCAACATTCAATACATTTAGAAACACCATTTATCTTATAGGTAATATTACCGATGACACCCATAGCAGCGTAGTTGGTTGTCTAGCAACAACAGTACCACCAGAGTCGTAACTACACCATCAAGGGCCCGTGCCAAAACTTTCATCTTGTGGCTCCAAGCTCGCTCTACCAAAGAAGAGAGATAAGCTCTTAAACTGTTATTTTCGAAGATTTGCCGGCCAAGGCCTATTGATGGAGATTTAAATAGCATTGTTATCAACTTAGTACTCATTATAATATGATAATTTTATATTTGTTTGTAAATCTTCCAAGGAATAAATAAATAAACGGGCCCGTGGCATACTGTCGTCTGAGCCACTCTATAGTTACGCCACACTGGAACCACTGTTGCAACAATTATTGACAAATCTTCCAAACCGAATAATGGATAACAAATAAGTATAGGTACTGCTGTTGTTTAGACCGTAAAGTTTATTTTCTTGATAAATCCTTGATGAACGTGCGTTAATACTGGGCTATTCGGTTCCTAAATCTTAAACATATATAATATGATTAAATGCAGTTATTTTCTTATACATAATTATGTACCTTTGCTTAATTTAGTGTTTTAATTAAAATATTGTTCAGTATTCAGTAAATAAACAAAAAAGGAGCACCAACACTAGAAACTAGTTTTGAAACAAATATAATTAATACCTAAATGGATAATAATCGTACTTGGACACATTCAACATAGTCAACACTTAGGGGGCTATACTTAAGATAGGTAGTAGGTAGGTATATGCTGGTCAACGTACCTAGTTGAATAAGTTAGATTTTAAGTAATAGCGTAAGTCTTATCCATTAGTCAATATAGAGAACATTAATTGCGTCAACAACATGTAGGTATAATAACGAACAACAGTGATACACGTACATATAGAATAGTAAAATTTTGAAAGTAGTCTCAGAAGGGTAATTGACACACATTATTGATAAATCACAACATCCATATTATGGGATCTTATCTAATTCTAAGACTAGATTATTCTCTTAAACATTTCTAATGAAATCCTACATAAGTACCTAAAGAATGTAAAGAAGTTACCCTGAAATAGAAGACAATGTTTATTCAAAGCCTGCCTCTACTGTGTAAAGGCATTCGGAAGCTTATTCTGTATTTTCCTTATTAAGTAACATGTGGAGTAAGTACCTTTATTTTCATACATAATACATCATAGGTATGATTTTTCAAATGTCGGAGATATAGATTAAGCTCAGTGCAATAACGTTTATCTAATCGCGGTTGCAATTCTTTTCCAACATCTCGATGCGCTTCTTAAGAGAGTCAAGAGTAGCAGCGATACTCTTCTGTGTATGTTCCAACTGACCAAATCGGGCGTCATTGGAGTCTGTGACACGTAGTTCAATTGTTTCCGTATTTACGTTTCTGCGACGCCGGCTCAGTCGATTGCTATCCTCATCATCACGACAAGTTTCGCATTCAACCCAGTAACGGAAATCAATATGTGGCAAATCATCACAAGAAATCATACCTTCTTGTACTTCCGGAAGATGAAACACGTTTTCTCCAATAGTGTCGATATTATCTCCATTGTCACATAATATGCGGGCTAAGCTTGTTTTCTTTATTTCGTTTAGCTGTTCAGGTTTAAACACTGTTGGGTTTTCATACCAAAATCGATCACCGTCGCGTAGTCGTTTAAACTGCTCTATCAAGAGGCAGCTAAACAGCGGTCCAACTTTACCACCATCAACCTGTGTTTCGAGTATCCCACCAACCCAGACATCGATATTGTGCACGGATCCGTAAAGACGCGCAAGTTTGTCGCGAACTGTTTGATCAGGTATTTCATTCGCCAAATCGTCGAAGGCTTCTACTTCTGTCATGTTGCAAAACTGCCTCCATTTTGTGTATGGCGGAATAGCATGATCACGTCCTCGTTGAATATTTATAGCGGCCAAATCTAAGGCAACGGCATGAGTACTGTAAAAGAGCTTTTCCGTCAGTTCGGAGTTTAGGTTTTGTGTTGGTGTCTTCAATTTCGCAGGAGTAGTGAACATTCCTCTGATTAAAGGGTCTACGCCACCTTCATCAACCAAACGCCAAGGTGAAAAGAATGCGTCACGCAGTAATAAATGACCTTCTGGAATCGTTTCAAAATTTTCGTCGTAGCGATGTAGGATGGGATTGATCATGGAGTGCCCGAATCGTAAAGCAGCTGTTGCAAATACGTTGGACACGGATGGGTTTATGTTGGGGTTGTAGCCTTTGTATGTGCTTAATTGTTTATGTCCTTTTTCTCCAAGAATAAGGGGCAGCCAATGCTCATAAGTGATGAATTGTATTTCAGCTCCAACAATTTTTCGAGCTTCTTGGTAAACTTGGTTGCCTTCCCATTGAGGATTCGAAACTTTAAGACGAGATGCGATACGATTATGTTCTCTCATCCAAATGGTGTGCATTGCAGCCAAACCTATTTGTTCATTAGCTCTAATGTCGCCAGCTACGAAACAGGGTAGGGTGCTTTCGTCAAGATTTCTCCTGCAGTCCATACCATTCACTCCAGTTGTAGGTAGAAGAGGCTTCTTGCCAGGAAAAGTTGCACCAACACGAAGCATACCGTTGTCATTCGTTAAATCGCGTAAATCTTCTGCAACAGTTTGCTCAAAACCATACACTTGAGATGCATCTATGTATGAAGTCAGTTGATTGATTTGTTCCCTAGGCTGGAGCTTGCCAAACAGTACAGATGTCATACCAGATCCACATACTGAACTTGTTCTAATAAAATCAATGCAACGCCGATTACTTATGCGCGGATCATTGGAAGGTACATCAATTGGAAAGCAAGGTGCAGCATAATCACAAGTTTTCTTACAATCTACACCATCCCATGTTTGAGAGCTTACTGACGGAAGAGCATGGTCAAGATCATGATCAAGCCATTGTCCCCATTGCATAACCATGTGTGTCAGCACTTCATCTTGCGATATTTCTGTTGTTGTAATGATTTCAGTGGATATTAGTCGAGCTGGCGGAAGTGTATATCCATTATATTTCTTATCTCTATTCCATCCAACAGGCTGACTAAAGCCGTTTTCATAAACAGCAAAAAGAATTCTTCTGAAACCAGTAAGCGATGCTCCCCAAGTTGCGTGCGCAAAATTATTGCAGCTACCATCTATACTGCGATATTTGCTGTGATAACACATATCCGAGCAATCCCTCTGATCTCTGTGTGCTACACAACCAGAAAGTCTAGCAATTATTTCTAAATGTTGATTAGATAATACACTTTCATAATTAAACGGTTCAGCTGATGTAACTGAGAGACCATTTTGAATGAACCCTTTAACTTTGTCTAGCGTTCTCTCATATATTTCCGCTGCGCGGGCAATTTCTCTTTCAGGTGCATTTGGAAATCTTGTGATTCTATACAGGTCATGAATATCTACTCTATTGGTTTTACTGGTGAATAAAGTTTCCACAGTTCGGGCTATCGCTTGATCTACGTCTCTTGTAGCTTGAGTTATAGCAATATTGACATACTCGTCACCAGGCAATTCGTGATTTTTTACTGTCAGATATGCGGAGGCAGTATCTCGGCCATAAACGTTGTAGGCGTTACATTCATAGCGGCCTGTGTCAGCAACTGTAAGATTATTAATTATTAAACTTCCAATTAAAGTAATAGAAATTCTATTCCTGTCGTCAATACGTGAGCCATCCTTGCTCCATTCAACCTCAGCTGCCGGTTCACTTTCTACTTCACATGGCATTTGAACAGATGAACCTTTATAAGCGTCAGTGTCTTCTGGTTTTGTAACAATATGAGCTGGAATTACTTTGATTTCTTCGATTCGTAAAGTGGCTGAAATTTCCATGATCCCTACAATATTTTCAGCGCGACAGTGATACATTCCTTCGTCCTCTTCTGATACTTCAAGTAATATCAAACTTTCATTGTTTGTGCCGAGAATGGTGCTATCATTGGGAATCAGATCTAAAGTATTTTTGAACCAGGAAAGCATTGGTTGGGGCACGCCACGTGCTTTACATGTGAATTCCACTCTTTCACCAGGTGCAGCAGTAGTGTCTTTTGGTACACTAACAAATGCAGGTGCAACTGTAACAAAAATGAAATGTCTCAAACAATGAACCGATGCAGGATTTATGTTTTATGAACATGTAATACATTTATCGAGTTTTCCTATCAAATAAACTTACCGAGTATTTCAAGATCAGCTTTCATAGCTATTTTTTCATTTATATTTTCAGCAATACACTCGTAGTCACCCACATCTTCCATCTGAACATTTTTTATAACTATTGTTCCGTTCTTCTTTATAGAAATGCGTTCGTTAAGAACCAGTTTTTCTTCTTTGAAAAACCATGTTATGTGAGGCTTGGGCTCACCTGTAGCCATGCAGTCGAAACTTACAAAGGGTGCATTAAGTCTCACTGTTCTTTTTGATGGCAGTACAGTAAATTGTAGTTCACCTGGAAATTGTAAGGATTGTAAGTTATGTAAGCATTTTGATAATTCACACTTATAAAATTATACTCACTGCTATAGCTTTCTCTTTTCTGAACAACCATACGCGCTGGTTTTGACCGCACTTCGCCGTTAGAATTTTTGGCCATACATTCGAAGACTCCTTCCGCAGTTTCATCTGCATCATGAACCATAAGAGTGCCGTTGTTCATCACTTCATAGCGTGATGCATCCGAGATTGGCAACACTTCAGAATCACGAAACCAAACTATATTAGGTTCTGGGTCACCTGTAGCGACGCAAGTAAACGCGACATCGTCTCCAAAGTATACAGTAGTATCTGAAGGTTCGGTCTGTATTTCAGGATAATCTGAAAGTTTACAACGACTTTTAAAATTATACTTTATTAAATGTTTATTATATTTTAAATGTTTATGCTTGAAAAGTAAAACTTACCGCAGTGGAAGTCTTCCATTTTCATAGTAGACAATGACGTTCCCGTGGCGTTGGCGGGACCATAACAAGTCGCTAAGATGTCCATATTGTTGTGTTCGTTAATCATTTTCACGAACCATTTCATAGAGCAGTCGCATATCAGCGCGTTACTGTCGAGTCGTAATTTATGTAGATTAGGAATGCCTCTGAATGAACCCGGTGGAATTTTATTCAAGCGATTATTGTGCAAGTATCTGAAAATTTCAAAGAATACAACATTATTAGAGTTTGGTTGACTTGCCGACTGATCGGTTTTCAAATTACCGACTACTTGGCCGACTAGGACTAGTCAGCAATGCCGATCATTCTTATACCAATCTTAGGGAGATGATCGGGTTACTTCGTCACCACTCTGGTAACGGTAAGATCAAAGTTTTTGCTTGCAGTGTTAGAGAACAGTATGAGTGACGATGATGACAGCGATTTAAATAACGACGAGAGCAAGTCCTAGAAGCAAATGAGCCTGATGGCTCCGAAATAACAGTTCATCGCAAATTTTGGGGGGTTTACCAAGAAATTGTAACGCAATGAAGACCCATTCACATGGTGGCAGCTGAACAGTGCCAGATATCCTGAAATGTCTCGTATCGCCAAAGTATACCTTTGTTGTCCCGCCAGTTTGAAAAAGTGATTCCAACAGCGCTTTCGTTAGTACTTATATTTTATATAGATCATTACAAATTATGATACTTACAGGCGCTCCAAGCGTGGCATATTCGTGAATGTTTGCGCGTCTATTTGATGAATCTCGTTGACGTGCAGATACCTGGAAATATTATGAACATATCATTAAAACTGGTTCTTCAGTAAGGACAACGATTGTCGCTTGTAGACGAGCATCAAGACGAACGATGAGAATATAAGTTTAAGCTAACTTACAATTGCTCCAGATGTGGCATCGCGTTGAACACGTCAGGGTCGATATGGCTGATTCGGTTTCGGTACAAGTACAGGTACTTGAGCCGTCGGAGGCCCGCGAACGCACCGGAACGCAGCGCGCGCAGCTGGTTGTCGTTGAGGAGCAGGGAGCGCAGCACGCGGCCCCTTTCGAACGTCTGCGGCGTGATCTCGGCGATCTTGTTGAACCGAAGGTCTCTGGAAAACAAATATTAAAACCAGGTCAGAATTTTAGACATAATCAGTCGTTGTTACAATCATAACTCATAACCGGTTAAGACGTAGCGTAGGTAAGAGAATACACATATTGGGATTTGCGAGGTATGTATGCGCAGCGCAAGGCGGCTCGCCATGTTTCGCAATAACTTTTATTGTGACATCAGCATCGGCCAGGTTAATTGTTACATTAAAATTGGCACATTGATCTCAATATACTTATAGAATTGTATTATGAATTATTATAAGCATATTAATAGATTTGAAGAATTAACCTTGAATTTACCATACCGTATGCCAAATACCTACCACCCGCCAACCTGTTAACGTTTCCAAGTTCAGGCAAAAATATGTGATTAGGTAAGTAAGAGGTTACAGTTCAGGCATAAATATAAGAGGTTACAATAAACACAGATGTTCAGTATTTATTGTGACGATTTGCTAGATTCATAGTGTTACTTAATGGTTCAAGGCATTTTCATTTTCGGATTTCATAGCGAAATTGTAACAAACAAGAAGAGGCACCTACTTTCATTTCCAATTTTTATTGTGTATTTTATGCGAAAAGAGGATGCAGTCGAGATTTAATTAACCCTTACCTACAGTCGCATCATGTCTTTCGTGTAGTTTTGCTTTGCGCTGAACTTTTTTGGATTAATAGAAGCAATAAAAATACGTAGTCTCTTAATCTTTTAACGGACTTAATATAATTAAGGTTCACTTTAACGATCCAAAAAGTAAATTCGTAAAGGGAAAAAACCAAATACATATTAGGTAAGTGTGTTAGATAAGAGATACCTACTGAGGGCATACAAGGTTTCGAACTCAAAGAGAGGCTTTACTGCAAAGTAGTCGACTCCGTGTTTTGTTTGTAATGAATCCTGTATAATTTCATTGAAGATGCACTGGCCAGCGTATTCCTCGAATTATTGTGTTCAATAAGCAGATTGGCCAATTTGAGTTTGGTAGGTACGTGACGTGACAAACAGCGTGCGCTGTGTGCGCTTCCAGGGGCCGTGGTCTCGGAAACTACCCACATTTTTTTTTATTTTTATACAAGAATGTACGCAATTACCCACACTAATTGCTGTTATTTTTCTACAAGTTCAAGTGGGGTAACATATAAAAGGGCTTGATGTGCACATTTCAAAACATATTTTATTAATTATACCAAGATCAATTCTATTCACAATATAAAATATCAAACAAATCCTGATCTCAGAAGTTAGTGAAGCGAAAAATCTGGAATAATTACAGCAATACATATTTTTAATTTAAGAACTATCGGTATCGACACATTTTGTAACATAACCGAAGCACTGCACTCATCATCATCATCATCATGTCAGCCGAACGACGCCCACTGCTGGGCATAGGCATCCCCCAAGGATCTCCACAACGATCGCTCCTGCGCTGCCCGCATCCAGCGGCTTCCCGCGACCTTGACCAGATCGTCGGTCCACCTTGTCCACTAATATGGCAAAATTCCCCAAAATGCGCTGGCTATACACACAGTGTAACTTCAATTTGGTGACGTATTAAGTAAGCAATGCATCGAATTTTTTTTTAATTTCTAACCAATTAGCTTTCCGTCCACTCTAAGTGGATCTCCGTCATTGGAAGGTCTACAGGTCTTGTTAATTTGCTGGCTGTCGATGATTTCATACGAATCGGCGCATCGTCCATTTAAAGCTGACCTCTCACAACCAGCCCTTTTTAGGGTTCCGTAGTCAACAAGGAACCCTTATAGTTTCGCCATGTCCGTCTGTCCGTCTGTCTGTCCCCAGTCTAGCTCATAGACTCTTAGTACTAGAAAGCTGTAATTTGGCATATTTATCACGCCAACAAAGTGGTAAGTAGAGTAAAATTTTGAATAATATTTTTATTTATGTTACCTCCCCTACACGTGAAGTGGGTATTTATGTAGTTTTTTTTTCTTGTCTACCCCATAGTATGGGATGTCGTTGGATAGTAATTTCAAAAACGTTGTGGGTTCGTAAAGACAGTTTTTTGATTGAGGCATCTGTTTGTGAATTATTAAGCTTTAAAGTGCAAAATTTTGTTACAGTCAAGTGTCGCCCCCCCCCCCCCCCCCCCCTACCAGCCAAATGGTTGTTTGTGGATACGTGAAAAAATTCACGATCGCAGTACATATGACGAAGTTAAAAGGAAAACTATCACAGCTACACAGTAGGCTTTACAAGTTTTTGAGATATACCTAACAGATTTTCGAAAAACGCAAATATAACTTTGTCATTCATACGAATACTATAAAAAATAAATAGGTAACAAAGTTATTTTTTTCTTGCAAAAAATGACAGTGGTATTTTTGCTAGGTGTACGTAGTCGGTACGTTAAGTGGTTGCGGAACCCTTAATGAGCGAGTCCGACTCGCACTTGGCCGATTTTTTCATAATAATTTCTTGAAAGTCCGCGACTGACTGAGAGATGTCAAATCAAACGACGTTTGACTCGGAGTGTTTACTCACATGCTTGATACGGCTGCCCCGCCTACATGCGACTTCTAAGCATGCAGCCGAAATCTGGTGAGGGCCGGCAAACTAGCTACTACTCAGCGCTTCCATCTTCAGCCTTATCACCACTTAACATCAGAACGCGCGATATGATATGGTACGGCAAGTTGTCTTGCTTACCCTACTAAGGTGTAAGCAAGACGGCATGCCGTACCATATCATATCGCGCGTTATAAGCCGCTCATGCTAGGCCGGCAGGTGTGATGAAGGCTAAGTGCTACCCCGTTGTGGATAAAAAAAAAGTATTCTATAGGTAACGTATTCATAAAACGTAGTTAGGTAAAGTTCAAAATCCAGCTTTTGGCAGACTCTACGATGATCTGCGTAAAGACGAGCATTAGTAAGTTATCTTCTAAAAGGCATAGCATTCTTTAATAAAGTTCCACAAGAAGTAATCGAGCTGCCTTTGAATAAATTTAAAAAACATGTTAAAAAGACGCTCTTAAGCAAAGGCTATTACAAAGTAGAAGATTATTTAAATGATCATATTCATAACGCATGGTTGTCATAATTATAGTAAGTAACACTAACAATGTATGAAAGGAAAATATTCCTATACTTAAGTATGTGAAAACTTTCCTTCAGCATTAGCTTTTTGTATAAATTTTATTATTGTACCATTTTGTCTAGCAACGACATAATTATTTTGTAAATGCGTTGCTTCTGTTAAAGCTGATGAGTTTTTTTCGCCTGTTTTTCTTGTCAGTTAAAAGATGTCCATAACAGGTGGTAGGTAAAAAAATGTTGGACGATTCATTAAGCATTAATTTTATTTAATCTATATGAATAAAAAATTATTGACTTTGACTTTGACTTTGATTCTACTGCGTATTTCGAATACAGGGTTAGAACTTGGTCAAACCTCAGTTTAAACTTCAGTTCAGTCCGGTTTGCATCTAATGTATAGAGCTTAACGAAAGCGATAGCTTTTAAAGTCCTTTGCGTCCGCCAAAACCTGTTTGGAGATGCCTACGGTTGCGCCGCTTGTGCGTGAATCCTACTGCCCTTACCACGTGCTGTTTTTAACCGACTTCTAAATCAAAAAGGAGGAGGTTCTCTATTCGTCTGTATGAATGTTTTGTCTCTTTTTTTTTTTTTGTGTGTATGTCCACCGATTACTCGAAGACGGCTGAACCGATTGAAATGGTTTAAACGTTATTACATCAGGTTGGTTTCCAAGTTGGTCCCATTTTTTGAAATTTTGAAATCGGTTCAGAAGTTTTCAGGAAATCTTGAAAATACTGTCGTTTTCGTTACCACTTTATGTGAATTTAATACGTATCTTTAGGCATAATTCCTTTGTTTATAAACCGATTTAGATGATTCTTGTTTTGTTAAAAAGGGGATACCTCAAGGTATTTTAACCGACTTCGAAAAAAAAAGGTTTTGAGTTTGATCACATACCTATTTACCAGAAAACACGCAAATTGCCTGCACGATGCACTAAAAAGAGTGAAATAAAAATTATTTTTATAAAAAAATAAAACCGCCTTCTAAAAAACCACATCAAAAAAGTAAGAAATAATTCCTCACCAAATAAATAACGTAAGTACTTTGAAGTCGGGCGGGTTTTAACAAAAACAACAAAAAATTGTACATGTTTCACGCCCGACTTCAAAGTACTTACGTTATTTATTTGGTGAGGAATTATTTCTTACTTTTTTGATGTGGTTTTTTAGAAGGCGGTTTTATTTTTTCGCAATTCTGATGGGTAGTTGAAATTAAGGTTTTAAGTAAATATAAACATACTATACTTATTTAAATGTATGAGTATTAAGTCTTCGATGAGAACTAGGTGTTATTTTTATTTTTAATATTAAGTACAGGTACTTACCTAAATTGCAAAAAATGTTACTCAATCACAGCAAAACGCCTGAACGTATCATCTGGATGTGACAGAGAGATAGATTATGGCTTCGATAGGATTATGGTCTAGAATAGCATAGCTAATTATACCTCGGGAAAATATATTATTCCCACGGAAATACATCGATAGCTTACGCGGGCAAAGCCGCGGGTGGAAAGCTAGTTTAACGTAAAGATTTGTGTTTAATTGCGCATAGAATCTAGAATGTAAAAGTGACTGCGGAACATCTCTATCGGAATCGCACCGCACGCCTGGCTGGTGGAATCAGCTGTTCCAGTACAAAACTACAATACCAACTTGACCAATGTGAGATTTGTATGAAAACGCAGTTTTATTCTCACATTCAGCAGTCACATAACTAAAGATAAAATATGTTGCGTAAAATATGTGGTATACCCATTGAGTTATAATGTACGGTATACTTACCTTTAAAAAGCCCTATATTATAGTCAATATTATTTCACACAAACTTTGGCGGCTCATATAAATATTTAATTTTGTTCCCATTAGTCCGTGTAGATTCTGGGTTTTTAGTCCATACATTTTGGACCGTCTCCTTTGCACTAATGTGTGGTGATGAAGACAACGCATTGTTATCTTTCCGTAAAGATTGTTTTATTGCAATAAAATACAATACGTACTTACATAATATGCAAAGCCTTTGCGCTATCTCTCTTACAATGCAATTTTTTTTCTCACGAGTTCCTATAAGTATTCGTTCATTAGCACTACACTTTATCATGTTACTGAAGGTAACGGACAATTAAATTATTAAAATAAAATGGGGAATACTTATAGAAAGAAAAGAATGAATAGGTGTCAGTAATAGAATTTAATAAAAAGCGTGAAAATAAAGATGAAAAATCGCACAAAATACAATTATAAAGATAAAAATGCAAGCTATACTTATCCATATTTCTACATTAAAAGCTCATGAACAGACGTGGCGTTGGTTAATCCGGAAATAGGCGAACCGGGCACGTTCGTCAACGACGGACGGGCCATACGTACAGGTACGAGTAGTTTAAGATATTATCACTAAACCTGTACTGGGCGGTTTTACCTCAAGTGCTGTCATAGCGTCTCCACAACTTATCACACATTTGACATTCTCAAACAAACCATAGCAGCACAAAGTGGCCGCAACTGCAGCTACTTGTAACGTGTATATAAGTACAGGGCGTCCCAAAAATATGACACATGGACGAAAAGCACCTTAAATACTGAAGATATAAAATTTTACTGAAAGGAGACTTGATTTTTATTTTAGAAAGAAAACGAACTGCATTCAAGAATTTTAAATAATCGCCTGTCTGAACTGGGAATCGAACCCGCTGAATGTAAAAAAAAACCCTTAATTTTATTGTACCGATCGAAAGGCTCGATTATACCTAAGCATTTCTTTTAAGTAACATAGCATCTTAAATAAAAGGAAGACTACGAAATTTAACATTTAATGTTGAATAACAAGTTTGTGCAGCTTAATAGCCTTTTCTGTGACTGTCGTGCTCAAAACTTCAACATTTTAATGTATTACTAATGAGTGAGGATTGGAGCAATTAAACGTAATTTCCTTATCATAAGTGTTTGATAAAGTTATAATGTGTTAAGTAACACCAGCTCGATAGGTTTAAAAATGTTTGAATAATTTGGTGCGCGGTCTATTCCACCATGTGGCATTGTCGTGGTACGCCCCAATGACTATGCCACATGGTGGCATAGACCGCACCAAATACTGTAGATAGATTTTTTTTAAATAGGATTTTATTTTTATTTACATGACAATACGAACTGCATTCAAAGATTTTTTTAAATAATAGCATGTCCAAACCGAGAATCGAACCTGCACCAAATTATTCAAACTTTTTTAACCAAACGTGTTGGTGTTACTTATCACATTATCAAACACCTATGATAGGCAAATTAGGTACCTATAATTGCTCCAATCTTTACTCATTATCATTAGTAATATCACGTAATACATTGAAATGTCAAGGTATTGAGCACGACAGTCACAGAAAAGGCTTTCCATAACGCTGCACAAACTTGTTATTCAACATTAAATGTTAAATTTAGTAGTCTTTCTTTTATTTAAGATGCTATGTTACTTAGAAGAAATGCTTAGGTATAATCGAGCCTTTCGATCGGTACAATAAAATTAAGAAATATATTTTTTTTACATTCAGCGGGTTCGATTCCCAGTTCAGACAGGTGGTTATTCAAAATTCTTTGAATGCAGTTCGTTTTCTTTTAAAAATAAAAATGAAGTCTCCTTTCAGTCAAATTTTATATCTTCAGTCTTTAAGGTACTTCCCTCCATGTGGCATAGTTTTGGGACGCCCTGTATAGTATTGCTCTATGTTATAATGTTGAATAACGAGGTTACCGCAGGTGGATGGACGTGTTATTAAACACAATTTATATAACATGTTACATAGTCTGTAACGCAGAGGCGTATTTACCTAAGGGCCAAGGGGGCCATGGCCCAGGGCGGCAGGCTGTTAGGGGCGGCGCAAGCCGCCCCGCTCAGCCTAGCGCGCCCACTTGTCACCGGATGTCGGAAGAAAATCAAAAAGCTTAAGTACTAATAAATTATTGTCAACAACATCTTAAACTCATAAATCCAGTAATAATCATTGTTATGATTTTTCCCTATATTTTATTTCTTATTTGTCTGATGCTTTGTCTGATGAAATTCAAAAAGTTTACCAGTGCGGCTCGGGCTGCCCCGCTCTTTACTTAAATTTTACTTATTTCTCGTTAAGTTCTCTAATGAAATTCAAAAAGTTTACCAGGGCGGCTCATGCCGGCCACCCCGCTCAGCTTTTAGTGCCGACTGTTATGATTTTTACCTATATTTTATTTCTTATTTGTCTGATGAAATTCAAAAAGTTTACCAGTCCGGCTCGGTTCGCCCCGCTCAGCTTCTGGTGCCCGCCTGTTATGATCTTTACCTTTATTTTATTTTTCATTTGTCTGATGGAATTAAAAAAGTTTTCCAGGGCGGGCGGCTCGGGCCGCCCCGCTCTGCTCCGGTTGCCCGCCTGTTATGATCTTTACCTTAATTTTATTTCTCATTTGACAGATAAAATTCAAAAAGTTTGCCAGGGCGGCTCAGGCCGCCCCGCTTAGCTTCTGGTATCTGCTTGTTATGATCTTTACCTTTATTTTATTTTTCATTTGTCTGATGAAATTAAAAAAGTTTTCCAGGGCGGGCGGCTCGGGCCGCCCCGCTCAGCTCCGGTTGCCCGCCTGTTATGATCTTTACCTTTATTTTATTTCTCATTTGACTAATGAAATTCAAAAAGTTTACCAAGGCGTCTCGGGCCGCCCCGCTCAGCTTCTGGTGACCGCCTATTATGATCTACACCTTTATTTTGTATTTAATTTGTCTGATGAAATTAAAAGTTTACCAGGGCGGGCGGCTCGAGCCGCCCCGCTCAGCTCTGGGTGCCCACCTGCTTATGATATTTACCTTTATTTTTTATTTCTCATTTGTCTGATGAATTGCGGTTGGGTGCGTGCTTGTTACGATCTTTAAATATAACTTATTCACAGTTGTGTAATAAAATTCAAAGAGTTTACTATGGTGGCTCGGACCGCCCCGCTTAGCTTTGCGTTCCCACCTGTTATAATCTTTACTTTTTTTCCCCATTTGACTGGTGAAATTCAAGAAGTTTACCAGGGTGGCTCGGGCCGCCCCGCTCAGCTTTGGGTGCCCGCCTATTATGATCTTTATTTTTATTTTGTTTCTCATTTGTCTGATTAAATTCAAAAAGTTTTTTGGTGTCGCCTGTTATGATCTTTACCTATATTTTATTTCTAATTTGTCTGATGAAATTCAAAAAGTTAACCAATGCGGCTCGAGCCGCCCCGCTCAGCTCTGGGTGCCCACCTGCTTATGATATTTACCTTTATTTTTTATTTCTCATTTGTCTGATGAATTGCGGTTGGGTGCGTGCTTGTTACGATCTTTAAATATAACTTATTCACAGTTGTGTAATAAAATTCAAAGAGTTTACTATGGTGGCTCGGACCGCCCCGCTTAGCTTTGCGTTCCCACCTGTTATAATCTTTACTTTTTTTTCCCCATTTGACTGGTGAAATTCAAGAAGTTTACCAGGGTGGCTCGGGCCGCCCCGCTCAGCTTTGGGTGCCCGCCTATTATGATCTTTATTTTTATTTTATTTCTCATTTGTCTGATTAAATTCAAAAAGTTTTTTGGTATCGCCTGTTATGATCTTTACCTATATTTTATTTCTAATTTGTCTGATGAAATTCAAAAAGTTAACCAATGCGGCTCGAGCCTCCCCACTCAGCATTAGGTGCCACCTGTTATGATCTTTAACTATATTTTATTTCTTATTTGTCTGAAGAAATTCAAAAACTTTACCGGGGCGGTTGGGTGCGTGCTTGTTACGATCTTTAAATATTACTTATTCCCAGTTGTGTAATAAAATTCAAAGAGTTTACTATGGTGGCTCGGGCCGCCTCGCTTAGCTTTGCGTGCCCACCTGTTATAATCTTTACTTAAATTTTATTTCCCATTTGTCTGATGAAATTCAAAAAGTTTACCAGGGTGGCTCGGGCCGCCCCGCTCAGCTTTGGGTGCTCGCCTGTTATGATCTTTACCTATATTTTATTTCTCATTTGTCTGATTAAATTCAAAAAGTTTACCAGAGCGGCTCGGGCCGCCCCGCTCAGCTTTGTATGCCCGCTTTTTATGTTTTTTACTTTAATTTTATTTCTCATTTGTCTGAAGAAGTTCAAAAACTTACCTCATTGTCAACAACACCTAAAACTCGTATTATAAGTAAACAAAAAAAATCAACTAAATTGATGTTGATATTTTTATTTTTTGTTTCATATTAGAGCGCGTGCGTGGTTTATTCTATTGAGTGTTTTTTTTTAGTTATTAATTTTTTTTTCTTGAATGTATGGGGCGGCCCACGTAACTGGCCCAGGGCGCCGAATATCAAAATACGCCCCTGCTGTAACGCACCTTTAGATATATTCTATACACAAGTCTGCGTCTTATTAGGGCTGGGCTGTTGGCCTTAAGCCTGAAACGAGAATCCATTCACCTATTTTCCAACGAATTATATTTTCGGAACAGGAAGGGGCCCCCATATTCAATGGGTAGGAAGTAAGTAAGTAGTTAGTTTAACATATTGACAACAAAATATTAATTTATATAAGTAGTAAGTATTGAATTTTGTCTAACATGATTATCAATATTGAAAGTAGTTTGTTCATTAAAAAAATCTGACTGCAATTTTGATAAAATGTCGGCGACAGGTTATTAAAATATGTTAGTATAAGTAAGTCATTCTTTTTATTGAGTCGATAGCAAACAAAAAACCTAAACAATGTCGGACCAAAATTCTGCTACGCGGATCGTAGCGTTTTGGTAGCCTCCATTAGGATTTAGCGTGTGGTTGGACACGCACGACACGATATCAAATGTTCCATCGTCCTGAGGAACAGAACCACACCTATACGCACCGCGTCTTCCAAGAATCCCCACCTTGACAGGTAACTTCGTCAACATTAAAAGTAGGTAGACAATATCAAGTTGTCTTACAATGTTGACGAATTTGCAGATACCTACTTATGCTAATATTACACGGCTCAACCAAATTGATTCACTTTGGTTGAAAGGCGTAGAAATACAAGCGCACATTAACATTGGATGTCTCACTTTTACGTTTACATTGTTCAATTTGGTTGCTTCATCCAAATTGAAAAGCAAAAGTGAACTGTGTATATCCGATATTACCTACATACGGGATAGAAGTCTTTGATCGTTTCACTCCGTCCTTTGCTATTAAGGCGCATGGAGTCGTGAAACGATCATTTTTGAGGCCCTAAAACTCATTTATTAGCCTACTGATGAATCCAGAATGAATGAATGAAAGAAAACTGATTTTTTTTTAGTTTTAAAATAATACATTGTTTTGACGAAACGTGTGTTTAAGCTGTTTTGGTGCGGGTAGCGGGGCGGGAAAATAAGGCCACGCTTCTATGCCCAAGGTCGTTGGCGATAACACAGGCCTTAAGAAAGTGCGATCCTATGGAACTCCAGTTTAGCGCACTCATGCCTCGCGCCATTGGAGCGCGTTGGATGGATCGTTTTGGTGTGGGGCTTCTGCTTATTCAAATATTTCAGTCAGAATATCCAGAACCTGTATAATGATAATGGGCAAACAGTCGCTACCAATAAGCTTGATACAGTTCTCATTGCGCATTTATTAGGTATTTGTAAATTGTTATTATGTCGTCCGTCACGTCACTGTCGTCCGCGTAGGTACTTCAAAAATCTAAGTCCCAGCAAAAGCTAGACTTTCCTTCTCAAAAGATGTATCTTGTTTAGGTATTTGTATTTTGTATTATACGATATATCAGAAACTAGTACATTTTTTACATTTGTGTGAACAGCAAAACCGTTCTTAGCAGTCGGGTAATAGGTATAGATTACTCCACGGGAAATCACTATTGCAATATTTCATGCTTAGCGGCGCGAATATTGAAATACTCAGCATTGCCGATGTCGTAGCGAATGCAGGGACCTGCATGCCTTCCCGTACCTACCTATACTATTAGGTACCTACTTTCCAAGCAAAGGAAGGTACGTGAAAAGTACGTGATTGAATTATATGAAGGCAAAACGGGACTGCGAACAAAATCTTACAGATATAATGGTACTTAACGCTTTCCCTTTAAATTTATTTCTCTCTGTACTATCGAGGACCGGGAATACTGAGCCACTTGCCATTATTGTTATAGAGGATGGGCATAAATATACTGAGACTCGCTCCATTAGACATGACATATTACAACGTGTTAATGACAATAACCGAAAAGCCCATACACCTCAACTAATTCATATTATATTAAAGTGCAATTCCATGTTTTTTTTTTTAAAGAAACTTACATGATATTCGTGCTCTTCCGTGACTTTCTGACAGATTTTAAGCTATACTATGACGTAAGAGAGCACGTACGAGTCGCGCGCGTATTGAATGAATAGGCAGTAGACACAAACATTTTCAGAACTTACATTGCACGGTTTAATTAAGAATGGGTAGTAATTAAACAATCGACTAAAATACTTTTTACCGACCAAAATACTAGGTAAGCATGGGTAGTAAAGTAATCAACCGAGCGACTAAAATACTTTTTTACCGACAAATATAGGTACAATAACGACTTAGTCGCCAATCTAACCTAACCTAAACCTATTTTTTCCGCAACCAAACCTAGTATTTAAGTCGGAAAATTTAGTCATTTTTAGTCGGTCGGTTTATTGTTTTCCATTAAGAATGTTGGCAAGTAGCCCAACAATTCCGGTTCGCGATTGTACCTGTGGTCACTACACAAACAACAATACCCTCGGAGTCGGAGTAATGAAAATCCTGCGAGTTCTCTTCCTGAAGCGTAATAATTACCGAGACTTACCTATTAGTTTGACTAGACTAGACGTGTTTCAACTGTACTTTACACCAATTAGTAGAAGCTTCCCAGAGATATTAATTTAATAATACTATTTCGTTGCCTTCCCGTTTTCATGTACATAATACCTAACTCAATGCCCGTTTTCATGGCTTTACTAATTGCGATTGCGAAGAATTGAATATTTCTGTATTATGCATGCTAATATTATAAATGGGAAAGTGTGTTTGTTTGTAAGTCCATCTTTCACGCCAAAACGGATCGACGTGATTTTTGGTATGGGGATAGTTTGGGAGCAAGGACGTACCTGGGGGGGGGGGGGGTCCAAGGGGTCTGGACCCCCCCCCCCCCGAAAGTGTCCATTAATCCGCGGGATAGGTAGGTACTAGCTTACACGTCGTTATCCCGCGGAAATGTGATATTTTGCCGGGATAAAAAGTAGCCTATGTTCCACTCCAATCTGTGTCCCAAATTTCAGCCAAATCCGTTCACCCCCCCCCCCCCCCCTCCGAACGGAACCCCCCCCCCCCCCCCGACAAAAGAATCCTGGGTACGTGCTTGTTTGTTTCTACCGCGAACTTTTGTCCAGTCCAGTCTCTCGGTGTCCGCGGTACTTTTAGTTCCTCGTGTGCGTTATTCGATACAATTTATAAGAGAGATCTATATCGACGGACAAAAAAGTACCCGGAGGACAGTCCCTCGTCTGATTAGGCCTTTATAATCACGCAAACGAAGTCACGGGCAAAAGCTAGTAAACTATATATAAAAAAACGTACCTACGTAGTTCTTATGCATTCCAATCTTCGATGATCGAAGATTCCAATTCAATAAGATGGAAAACGTTATTACCGTTTGTATAGAGACCGTTTGCTACGTTAATCCTCTTAAGTAATTGAACCACTAATACTGCAAGCAGTTCTCCAGAATTTCTCAATAAGTTAGGGTTGCCACCTGTACTATATTAGGTATATAGTATCGTACTATATTTCAGTCAATTTTACTATATTATTATAGAAAAATAATATACTTAGTATGAAAAATACTATATTTAACCGCATGGCTAGAATGTAGCGCACCCATAGCTAGAATGGGGTGTTTCAATTTAGTAATGGCAAGTTCACGTGGAAAAATAAATAGGTAATATGATAAAAATTATTTTTAAATAGGTATTTCCCTTCCAACCAAGCCTTTATGCCTTTCCTTTGTAGTTAGTTGGGATAGGGTGGCAAATCGCTTTTGCATAAATGTGTAAGTACTATTTTTTTTCCTAAATGTCCCATAAGTCCTATATTTTTTGCCATTTTATGGAGAAAGTACTATATTTTTTCAATAAAAAGGTGGCAACCCTACAATAAGTCCACCTTGTTCATTAAGATAGATTGTTTAGTCTCGAACTCGATTGATAGGTATGCACCAGCATTCCGCCATTTTGGCAAATTATTTTAGACTATTTCTAATAATAATTGGTTTGCATTCTAATATCCCCACTGTTGGGGCACAAAGCCTTCCTTATGGATGGACAAGAAGAACTAAGACTATTGAAATATTAACCGCTTATGTGGTCTAGTGGTACCACCACCGGTATCAGCTCCAGAAGACCCAGAATCGATTCCCAGTGGGGGCCTGGGGGCCTACATCTATATATGTATATAAAAATGAATCCCTATTTCCCTTGGTCACGAGCACGACATCACACGTGAACAACAGCGTGGCTGGACAGATTTAGCTAATTTTGGTCTTGAAATGTTCGTGGAAGTCCAAGGAAGGATATAGGGGTAGGGTAGGGGTAGGGAAGGGGTAGGGTAGGGGTAGGGTAGGGGTAGGGTAGGGGTAGGGTAGGGGTAGGGTAGGGGTAGGGTAGGGGTAGGGTAGGGGTAGGGAAGGGGTAGGGTAGTGGTAGGGTAGGGTAGGGGTAGGGGTAGGGGTAGATGCAGGGGTAGGGGTAGGGTAGGGGTAGATGCAGGGGTAGGGGTAGCGTAGGGGTAGGGTAGGGTAGGGGAAGGGTAGGGGTAGAGTACGGGTAGGGTAGAGTGGAGTAGGGGGTAGGGCCACGGGAACGAAGTCGCGCTGGGTCAGCTAGTATTGTATACATATTCGGTTGATTGGTCTGGCTAGCAAGCTATCTAACTCTGACGCTATAACAACGATGTTTTTAGCATTGTTGTGTTCCGGGAGTTGGAGAGAAGATAACCAGTTTCTTTCTCAGTGGTTTAAGGTTTCCGGGTAGTGCGCTTCCACATTTCAGACAGCCATATCATCACTTAACATCAGGTGTGATTTTACCTAAGTGCTACTGCTACCCCGTTGTAAATACATAAAAAATCGCCCAAGTGCGAGTCGGACTCGCTCACGAGTCATGACATGAAGGGTTCCGTACCCACTTAACGTAATACTGATTACATACACATAGCCCAAATACCAGTACCATTTTTCGGCAGCAAAAAATATCTTTGTTTTTCAGTGTTTGTATGAATTACAAAGTTACATTTGCGGTTTTATGAAATTTTTCATAGATTTTGTATGAAAGATAAAATTATGTTTGCGGTTTTTAATGTTATATCTCAAAAACTACTGACTATATCTCGTTCGAACCAATTTATGTTATTTAAGTGTTTATTGAGGTCAACATATATTTTAGATTTTTCACTCCCTTACTTTAAAAGTTAGAGGTGGGGGGGAAGTGTCTATCTTTCAAAATATGGAAAAAATATATATTATTTTTAAATATCTATAGACACTCTACACGTAAGGTTTGATGAAAAAAAAAATAGTTTTTGGGGAGCCCGCCCTTAAATTTTTTTTAATTATCTTATGATTTACCGAATACCTTCTTACCTACAAAGTTTCAACTGTGTAGCCTTAATAGTTTTGTAACAAAGTAGCTGTGACATACGGACGGACGGACAGACAGACAAACAGACATGACGAATCTATAAAGGTACCGTTTTTTGCCATTCGGCTACGGAACCCTAAAAAATATGTTGGTCAACTCCATCCATAGCTCGGCGGTCCGAGCATGAGTCTGGGCAATGGAGGGTCCCGGGTTCGATTCCCGGCGGAGCTACTTGGAGGATGATCTTTTAAGTTCTAATATTTCGTTTTTAATAATAATCAAAATTGCATTGTGCATGCAAAAAATAAAAGTAAAAATGGAAAATGAAGTACCTATTTAGAAAAAATCGACCCGTCTCACAACCAGTTTTGTTTTCCATTTTTCTATAATAAAAATTGCATTCTACAGTAAAAGTACTTAATTTAAAACTAATGATTTCACCGACACGATAATAATGACTACCAGTACCTATATGAAACTAAAATCCAATAAATGATTATCTCTTTGTTCTTTGGGATTTGTGTTTGTGGTCGAATGTCGACTGAATTCACGAGCTCTTGATTATCAGTTATTTCGCAAGTACCTACCTAGCTAACGGTGGCTTTGTGGCGGTTGTGGTTATAGGTTTTAGTAATGTAAATGCTTCAGATATTTGCTACTTTCTATTTTACCCGTATGAAACCCGTTCCCTTGGATATATCGGGATAAAATATAGCCTATGTCACGCAGAAAGAATGTACCTAGCTTTCTAATGGTGAAAGAATGAATAAAATCGGTCCGGTAGGTTTATGGATAAACTTATCCATTATTTAAACAAAAAATCAAAATATCTTTCCTCTTTATAATGTTAGAGATGTTTTATCTCAAGAGCGCGGGTGAGCCACGCTTGTGTGTGTAGACCGCAGCCTCCTTTTGTCATACAAACTATCTGTCAAACCGTATACACGGTATAAGTATATACCGGGTGGGGCTGGAAACACGATCAATAATTTTAAGGGGTCAATGTACTCATGCATACAAACAACTTTTACTATGGTACCAACATTGAAATCGCGATAGAAAATTTTAAATCGAATAGATCAAAATGTATGGAACAGTTGTTTTTTTCTTTCGCGATTTCAATGTTGGTACCACAGTAAAAGTTGTTTGTATGCATGAGTACATTGACCCCTTAAAATTTTTGATCGTGTTTCCAGCCCCACCCGGTATACATTTTGATTTAATATTTTTACACTTTTGTATGGAACAGCTGATGTTTTTTTTCGCGATTTCAGAGTTGTTTGTTTTCATGAGGAGAATAATCCCTAAAATTATCCGGGTTGATATGAAAATTACCGTGTAAGTATATTTCGCAGGCGGATGGTTGAATCCGCCGGATGGTTAAATATGGCAGAATGTAAAAATAAAATAATTTGTTACAATTTAAAGCCTTTATTTTTTTCAATACGGTTAATTCAAATTATTTTGCTCACAGGCTGACCACCAATGATGTTTTATATGCTGACCACTGGATGTTTTATCTGATCGTTTTTAGGTTAAGTATAATAATATTTTTCCAGTTTATAATGCCTTAGTGAAAAGCGGAACAGCAAACATTTGAGAGAAATTTACAAAAAATAATAAATATGTCTGGAAGTGCTTCGTTCCATTGCTCCAGAAATCCAGATACTTAGCTAGTCCAGATTTTGTGTGAAGTGCTTGTTAAATGCTCAGTAGCAAATATTTAGTTCAACAACTAGCGTTTTTTCCGAACTTCCGATGTAGAAATCTAAAAGCAACGTAGCCGTAGGTACGTTTTTAGTTGTAGTGAAGTGTATGAATGTTGTACTTAATTACATCTTACATATAACACTTTTCAACACACTTGCTCATAAAGTGAGCCTTATTACATCGATCTTAGGGCCATAAACCGAAGTATAACACACGCGTGCATAATAATATTACAGTACTAGTTGCGTAATATAATTATCCCTACAAAGTTAAGTAAGTACTTATCTGCAAATTATATGCGAGTAAACAGAGACTTTTCAATTTAACCGGGTAATACAGTATCCCTACAAAGTTAAGTTAGTACCTAACTGCAAGTTATATGCGAGTCAACAGAGCATTTTCGATTTCACCGGGTAATAGATACAGTTCTTTTTTTGTAACAACAAAGAGGTTTTATACGGCTGAAAATCCATTTACGTTTTTAGAATAAATAAATGTGTCCCTAATTAAGACAAAAAACATAATTAAGTATATTATTATCAAATTATTTATAATTCACAATAATTTGTAATAAAACATTTGCATTTTATCACTATTATTATAATTATTTTGAAGTAGGTTGTATGGCTGTATGTAATCAATCACGTTACATTTGGCGCGTGCAAAATAAACTTGCGCGCTTTTTCCCTTAGCTAATATTAAGTTATTATAATTATGTTAAGTATTCAATAAATGTTTGTTTTTCCTCGCAAGTGTATTGAAAAAGTGCGTAGGTATGAAACTCGTAAGCAACTTACTCACTAGACACTCGGCTGATTTACGCCCTCGCCTGCGGCTCGGGCTGCAACCCACAGCCTCGTGTATAATGAGCAACCTTAGCTCACTTGTATCATAATATACTATTACTTTACTATTTGATTAATACGAAAGGTTAGAAAAAATCGATCCGTATTACAATCGAAATTCATTCTCAAATTGCATTGTGAAGGTGTAATTCAATACGAAAGATCTAACAAACTTTCCGTTCCGATCTTTTTTAAATATGGACGAGTATGTAGGTAAGGTCAATGTCGGGAAGTCCGGCATACTTTTCTAAAATTTAAGTTCAACTGAACTTATTGAATCGAGAATATTCGAGATACGCTTTCTAAAGTGACTTGTGTCGTCGGAAATTATAGGTAATATATTTATTTACCTATATTGGTCTTAAAATAGTATGAATTGCAATTATCTTTAGATTTATATGATATTTTTTAAAACACGGCGTGTAGACGGACTTCCCGTGCAGTTTAGGGTAAGTCCGTCTACTAGCACTATATCCATAACTTGTGAGGCAATATGTATGAAAACAGTTTCTAGCAGTGACGTAAAACTAGCGTTGAAATGTGTGATTTATGTATTTGTCTATAAGGTTTACATTTCAAAGATAATTGATTTTATTTGATTTTAAGGCAAGTCCGGCATATCTTTGGTGACAGTGGTTGCAAACATTTTTAATCAAATTGTATGTAGCCAATTTCCTAGTAAAACATAAATCTTTATTTCTAATTCAATTTTTATATTCTTAATAAGGTAGATATACGAAAGCGATTCATTACTATCTTACGGTACATAATTATATCCCTAGGGATATAACTATATCACGGCTTTATCATGCAGGTAAAATACGTGCAGCTGAAAAGGTTGACAATACCTGCAATTGAGGCAAGACCGTCATATGACGGACTTGCCTTACGTATGCCAGACGGACTTCCCAACTATTACATTTTGTGGTTAGTAATTTGTTGCAGGTAATAATTACGAAACTCAAGCGATATAAATGAATTCATCACCAGAAATAAGTATATTGATCACTAAATGACTTGCGTAATCAAAGAAACTCCAAGAACTCCATTGATTTTCTACTTTTTTTTTAGTTTTTTGAAGAGACGTTACACTCCAGCTTCAAGTACAAAACGCGAAAAAATATGGCCTACCAATTTCTTTGAACCTAATGATGTTAGCGACGTCTATGATTCTCAGTTCGAACTAGCTCCGTAATACTGTTTTACCGACCGAGGCATAAGAAGCTAGTCATTAAAAAATGGAAGTTATTGGCGCTAGACGGACTTACCTCCTAGACGGACTTCCCCACATTGACCTTACCTTAGTTTAAGATTGTTAGTGGTAATGGTAAGTGTAACGGGCAGTTAGGTAGGACCATTACTTATTTTTCATCTCTCATATTCTGAAAGTTACTCAAATCTTGCCTAAAATGCGGGTTGAAAGTGGTATGTGGCGGCCCTAGGGCCGTTATGAAATTTAAAAAAGGAATAGGAGGAGTCATGTCAAAATCTGTAATAGCATCTACACACGTTCCGATCCGACAGCCGATTTGGTCTGCTCCCAGACCAAATCGTTCCGATTTGGTCAAGGAGCAGACCGAATCGGAGGTCGGATAGGAACGTGTGTAGAGTCTTTAAATTTCTCTTTGGACGTTTATTTTCCATAGGTATGCAGGCAAAGGCACAGAAGCCAATACAACCATGTTTTGCTATTATATAAAATAATTAATATCGTAGAATTATTATTTTAAATCTAAAACATTGTTTTAAAAAAAAAAGCGTTTTTAGAAACAGATTACACCAAATAAGTTATTTGAAACATAAAAAATCAGGCTATTAATTTCATGGAATTGCATAGAGTACGGGTCAAACACCAAACAAGACTGTATGGACTTAGTTTCCCTTGCCTTCCCTAAAACAGAGAAAATGAACAAAAAAGTTATAGTCTTTCGAAAATTCCGCGGCCATAGGAAATAGTTATTTGTTATACAAGAGAGCAAAATCATTTTTCGCTGCGAGTGCTGAATTTAAATCACGAACTAGGGAAGTAGTCTAAAATTGAATCACGAGCGTAGCGAGTGATACAAATATAGACTACTGAGCACAGTGAGTGATTTAAAGGCACGAGACATCAGAAAATTTTGCTCTCGTGTTAAACATACAACTTTTCACCTCTACCAGCGAGAAAAGTGTTACAGGTCAGAAAAACAACATTGAAGGCAACATTTAACAATAAAGAAAACATCAAAATTACAAAATTAATAATTAAGAGTAAAATTGGTGCAATTATGCAAGTTGAAGGTAACTGTTTGCATTGCGTTCAAAAACTGCACTGCATGTAATTTTTATGAAAACCAAACATGATATTAGTAAGCGATATAATGTTCACTTCATATTATTTATTTTAAATATTGTGTGTTTAATAAAAAGCAACAGTAGTACAATCGTATTTATATAATTTGTTATTAGAATTCATTAATTTTTCTTATTTTATATTTATATCATGCATGCGACCTCATTTCGTCCATACTCTTTATTTCGAACTTTGGTATCCGTGTATTTATTTTTTAAGCTTTATATTTCATGTCCATCGACATAAAGCTATCTATCTATCCTTTTTGCTCATATTCATTTTAAAAGTCTCATCCTTGTCACTCTATTTCTTTTTTCTTAATTATTTCAAAAGTTGGTGTAAGAAATTAAAAAAGCACTTTGCCTCACGCTCGCAGCATAAATCGATTTTGCTGCGAGTTTTTAGGCGCCAAAATCGCCCTTTTCGAGCTGGAGAGGTGAAATAGTAGATTTCATTACAAGTGCGGAAAGCCTGTCATTGCAAAGAGTTCCGACAAATGTCTACCCGAGCCGAGGCGCAGCCGAAGGTGAGGGTTGACAGTCGGAACAAGTTGCAATGACGATTCCGCACGTGTACTGAACAACTATTTTTAATACAGTTGCGAAAAAATTAAGCAATTTAATAAAATAATAAAACACAAGAAACTCAACTAACTAATCGTAAAAGAATATAAGCAGAGACTTTTTTTTGTTTTCTTCACCCATTCTGGGTTGGCACAGGAAACTATGATCATACAGCCAAGGCTTCAGTAGAATTTTTTTATTGATATGAAATGAAAATTAAATTAAATGAGATGAAATGAAATTAAACCTAACAAAAGCAATCCGAATCCTACAGGAGCGCCTTTCCTTATTTCTCTCTTTTACCACATCGTTTTCCATTAAACATTCCACCATACTAAGTATCTACCACAATAAAACCAGAAAAAACTAATTCAGAAAATTAAGAAATAAGGTCCCTCATTTTCTTTTCACTTACTTGCGCAAACTCCTACAAACAGATACTATGGTAAATAGTGCACATCATACCATATTTAGTAATCTGTGGTCATACAGCCAATTTGATGTATTTTTTATATTCATAAATTTAATTTGGCCGATACTAATATTAATTTCATGTATAATTAAAATTACTTTTAAATCTGATATTGAAACAAATTAGTAGTTTTTTTTTAGAAATATTTGCATGAATCATAAAAACTTATAAGATTTTTTTTTTGTAAAAACTTCGTGGTTGGTTTTTTCTTTTTTAATAGATAATATTTTGACAGTTGGGAAAGAAAACGCACGAGTTCGGGAAAGGTAAAGAAAAAGTTCGAGTGTGTAATAGCCCACATCCCGAACGCTATACGTCCCTGCAATACGCCACTTTTTGAGCAACTGTATTAAAAAATATTTTTTAGATTATTTCTGTTTATTTTTATTTTCCTCATATTCAAAATGAAAAGTAGAGTGTTTACTTCGGGCGTATGGACCCATAACAGTCTCGAACTATCGGCGCCCTCACTTCGTTCGTGCGCCAAAACACTCGACTGTTATGGAATATTATTCTGTGGTTATGGGTGCCATACAGCCCTTGCTAAACAATCTACTATTATTACATTTCAGTCGAGTCGATGTTGTACTACGCGTTCACTTCATCATTGCCGCTACCTCGCGGCCCGCTTCACCATACCGCACCCCCTGCGTCGCCCGTGCGTAGGCGATCTTTTTTAAGGCGATACTCGGAAAAAATATGCTGAAGCGAGATAGCAATGAGAAAACGACGCGCGCGGGAGCGAGACCGATTTTGTAGATTACGCAAAAAAAACACAAAATCACTTCGTATTAAAAAACTATAGCGATTTTTTAAAAATGCTTCTATACGATCCTAAATATTAATGGTGTCCACTAATTAAACCAATTTCCAATAATATATGTAACCACATTTAAGAATAATCTTGGAATTTCGTATTTTTTAGAGGTCTTTTCGAAAATGAAAAGTGTCGAGCCAAAATCAGAAAATCGTGTTTTTGAAACTATACGATTCTAGATAAAGGTATAAAGAAATACATATCTTATTACCAGATTTGTAACAACTCTCACCATCCTATAGTTTTATATCAAAAAGTCCATACTTTTTCCGAGTAGCGCCTTAAGATCCCGGCCCGCCCGTTCGTAGGCGACGCAGGGGGTGCGGTATGGTGCAGCGGGCCGCGAGGTAGCGGCAATGATGAAGTGAACGCGTAGTACTTTTGTATGGAACAGCTGTTTTTTTTCGCGATTTCGTCGTTGGCCCCATAGTAAAAATTCTTCGTTTTGATAGACACTATCATCCCCGAAAATCTTTGTACTAATCAAATTTTTGTGGTGTATATGCAAAATTTACTTCATCGAAAGGGCAATGCTGAATTCGATGGGGACAGCTACAAGCTATCAAAGTATGTATGAAAAATCTTATGACTTGCTTTGCTACATAGCTGGAGGCCAAGTCTGCTAACATTAAGTCATGATCGTGTCTCAAACGTGTTTCAATTGTAGGTAGGTAGTTCAATTGTAGTGATTTTTTAGATACCTACTCGTTACAAGAAATGTGTCCTTTTTTCACAATACTACTGATGGTCACACCACACACTACATTTTACATCACATCATTCTGTCATAATTCTTGTATCTAGTGTGCTAAAAATCACTACAACTGACTTAACGTTAGCAGACTTTTTTTTTTTTTTTTTTTAGTGAGGGCAAATACAGTCTTTTCGTATACCGCTAACGGCATGTTGGACTCAGTCAGACAAGGCCTGTCTCTCGCCACGCCCAGCCCTCCCGCCAAGCCTGATAGGCTTCGCGTCAGGGCTGGGTGGTTCTAACCCCTGCCCCGCCCCCTGACGAGCTCGAAAGCTCGACAGGAGGCGGGGCAGGAGGAGAGAGCCTCCTCTCAATCTCCCCATAAGGTTACCCGCTCCGGGTGGGCTGATCAGATGGGGCGGTCGAGAGCAGGCACCACTACCAACTAAACCCCTCACTACTTGCTCTCCGCCGTCAGTTTTAAGCACACCGGCTGTGGGGGGGCCGTGGTGATATGCACCCCCTGCGGCCTGACGGTTGGCCCGTTTCCGGGCCCCTGCGCGGCGGGAGATGGCCGAGCAAGCGGGGCCATCTCCGAAGACAACCGGGGGGGAGACCGTGCGATCCGGACGGCAGCTAACAGGCCGTTAGGCCAGCTGACCCGCCCGGACCGCACCGCCCCGCTAGAGGGGAATGAGGCGCGCGAAGCGCAGCCACCTTCGCCCCGGCCGCCTTCGTCGAAGACGGTCCGCATGAGCCTCCTGCTCGCGGATCCGCTCCGACGCCTCCTTCTGCGAGATGACATCCTCGCAGAAGGAGATTGCCGCCTGCCAGGACCTGTCACTATCAAGCATGGCACGAGCCACGCTTGATAGCGAGAGGTCCGTCCCTACCACAGCGCGCAGATCGCGACGCTGGGATGCCCAGGCAGGGCACGCCTGTAAGGTGTGCTCCGCACTGTCCACCCCAGCGCCGCAATCATGGCACCGTGTGGTCGCTTCCCTTCTTATCCGACACAGATATTTTCCAAAACACCCGTGCCCGGAAAACACCTGCGTCAGCCTGAAGGTCAGCGACCCATGCCGGCGATGACACCACTCTCGGAGGAGAGGGCGGACGGCATTGATCGTCCGCCTCCCAGCTGTTTCCCCCTCCAGCCTCCCCTCCCATATGTCCATCAGGCACCCGTCGGCTATGCGCCGGGCCGCGGACAACTCCTCGGGGGTCACCCTACCCCCCTCCGCGAGCAGCGCTCGACGCTCAAGGTACAGCTCCCTGAGGACCCGAGCGTCTAGCTCCCAGGGAGGGGTACCCGCCAAAACGCAGGCCGCCGCGTGAGACATAGTCCTGTACCCCCTGACTATCCGGGTAGCAATGGCCCTCTGGGGCCGACGAAGAAGACGACGGTTTGCGTCGTTTAATTTGTCGGCCCACACTGGCGCCCCATAGAGGGCCATGCTCCTTAAAACGCCCGCGTAAAGCCTGCGGCACCTGTCCCCTGGACCACCGAGGTTCGGCAAAACTTTCGCGAGTGCACCGGCTGCCTTCGCCACCTTTGGGACCAGTTCTTTAAAGTGGGCCACAAAATTCCACCGCCCATCTAGAACCAGCCCCAAGTATTTAATCGACGGGCGCAGTGGAACTCTAACGCCGTCCACCGTCAGTGCAGCTCCCACCGGAGGGGCCCTGCGCGGCCCGTAAAAGACCACCGCCTCGGTCTTATCTAGCGCGACACTGAGGCCGAGCAGCGCGATCCGCTCAACAATAAGGGAGGACCCCACATTTGCCAGCCTTCTGGCCTCCTCAAATGACTCACCCCGGGCAGTGACGAGCGTATCGTCAGCGTAGCAGAATACGCTCATCCGGGGGAGTAGAACACCTCTGAGGAGCCAGTCGTATCCGATGTTCCACAGGAGCGGTCCCAAGACCGATCCCTGTGGAACACCGCACACCATCTCCCGCTCAATTAGGTTCCCATCGCCGGCGTGGTAAATCACCTTCCTGTCACGAGGTAGCTCTCGACTACGGCCACTAAATACGGCGGCAGGCCGTGGTATTGGAGCCCGTCTTTGATGGCACTGAAGGGAAGCGTGTTGAAAGCATTACGAATGTCCAGGGACACCGCAATGACTACTTCCCCTCGCCTCGCCGCTCGCTCCGACAACTCCCTTACCGCAAGGAGGGCGTCCACAGTGGACCGCTGCCTCCGAAAACCATACTGGTTCTCCGCCAGGTCAGGACCTACCGTTTCGAGATGCCGGACAATACGATCAACGATGATCCGTTCGAGCATCTTGGCGGTCTCGTCCATAAGGACGACCGGACGGTAGGCTGACGGAGAGTCCATCGGTCGGCCCTCCTTCAATAGAAGACACAAACGCCCGATCTTCCACCTATCAGGAAACTCCCCCGACTCCAGGCAGTCAGAAAATAACTCCCGGAGTGTTTCTCCCAAGTGCTTAAATGCCGTGGGCAGAATTCGGCCCGGGATACCGTCCGGGCCCGGCGCCTTTTTCTTATGACGTAGACGGTCAACCACGCCCTCCATTTCCGCCTCCGTTACTGGATAGAATCCGGAATCTAGCTCCCGGGGGCTCCGTGGGGCGACCAATGGGGTGGCCAGCGGGGGGTATGACGGAAAGAGGCCCTCAACAACTCTACGCAGGAGCTCTGGTTCCATGGAATCCATGGGGGGCGCCTGGTGGCGGAGTTTACTCCGAACCATCCGAAATGGGCGACCCCATGGGTCGGCGTCAAGACTTCCCAGAAACTCCTCCCACGCCTGCGACTTCGCTCTATAAATAGCCGTCTTAAAAATCTCTTTTGCCTCGCGGTAGGCCGTCAAGAGACGCTGCTCTTCGTCCGGCTGAACGCTGTGAGGCCTGCGGCATCTCTGCAAGGCCCGTCTTGCTCTCAGGGTGTTGACTCGGAGGGAATCCATCTCCTCGGACCACCAATAGACCTGGGTCTTCGTCGGGGGCCCATGTGAACGGGGCATGGCGGCATCGCATACCGCAGTGAGGGAGCGGGAGATTTGCTCGACTCTCTCGGCAATGTTGCGTCCCCTGGGCTGTGCATCTGAGCACCAGGCCTGGACAATAGCCTCCTCGGAGCGGAGCGGAGGACCGCTCGGTCAAGGCTCATGCGCGTGACGGACCACCTGGGAAAGTGGGAACCGGCCGGTCGTGGTCTCAGCGCTGGGCTACCATCTCTCGGCCTCAGCTTAAAAACAATATAGCGGTGGTCCGACAACGTGAGTGGCGATGTTAACACCGTCCACCCTTCGACTCTGGAGGCCAGGGCGGGTGTGGCAAAAGAGATATCCGGCCTGGATCCCCCTGTTCCCCGGACGCAGGTGTATGTCGTGCCCCGGTTCAAAATGGCGAGTCCGTGCGACATCGCCCAGTCGAGCACGGCATTCCCCTTCTGGTCAGTTACACGGGAGCCCCAAGCTGAATGTTTGGCATTGAAGTCTCCCGCGACTATGACCTGGTTTGGCGCCAATCGTCTGAGCGCTCCGCCAAGCAAAACAAGCCAAGCTTCCATCTCGACTAGTGGCCGGTTTGGAGAGAAGTAAGTGCCTACGACGGCAAACTCTCCCCAGGCTGCAGCTACATAGCCCGGCCCTCTCTCCAAACGTTAGCAGACTTGGCCCCCTGGGTGCCTACCATCAACTCTTATTGCGGTTTTGTTTAGGACCTAAACTGATCTGCTTCGCTTATTCGTACCACGAACCACGACAGCTTAATATCAATGACAGCGATTCAGTGATCATTCAATGACATTTCACAGCCGCTAAGCTGTCAGATCTCTTATTTGACTTATAACTCGGCCAAGCTGACATGACACCTGCAGGTTATACCCGTCCCTCTCACTCTCCGGGCATGACAGAATCGAGTGAAAGAGACGGGTAGAAGAAATAAGGACACAAATCTTTCGGTCATTCACATTTAGCAATTCATTTGCGATCCAGTTTTCAGAAGGTCGTAGTACGAAAGAAAGCAATTCATTTTAGGAACCTATTCTGCATCGCGCTAATTTTGAATCGCTGTCTTAAAGTTGATGGTAGGCACCCTGGTCGTTTTTGACCGTCATTAATTCATCAGTAGTAAAAAAGATAGCCGGACAAGATAAATGACGTATTACGAATACTTAGAGTGGCAGTATCGGACAATTCAGATGAACTACTTAGTTGAAGTCTCGGATCAAACAACGCATCCTTGCTAAATCCCTTTCATAGATGATGGACTGTCAACTGGATAATCTGCTGTCACTAGGATTAGAGCGTATGGCTGTCCATTTAATCTAGTAATCGGCGAGTCAACAATCTTGATCAGGGTTACGCCAGTGGACACGTCAGGCGCGGATCCAGGATTATTTGGTTGAGTGGGGGGCCAATTTGGTGCAAGCTTAATTCACGTGGTAAAATGATGAATGCAAAAAATTTGTAGGGGGGCAATAGCCCCCCTTTGTGGTTTAAAAAAAACATTGTTTGACAGTTCGCCGCAGAAAAGGGTTTAGCCCACTTAGATACCTACACTCCTCTGCTCCAACACCGCTCCTACCCAACACCGCCCTAAACTAATGCTAATTGCTAATATTACACGGTTCAACCGAATTGAATCACTTTGGTTGAAAGGCGCAGAAAAACATGCATATTGACATTGAATGATTCACTTTTACGTTTAAATTGTGCAATTTGGTTGCTTCATTCAAATTGAAAGGCAAAAGTGAACCGTGTATTTACGCTAAGGCGACAGGCGCCTAGCAGTCCACGCGGCGACAGCTAGTAGGCACCCAGCTGACAGCTGTCCACGCGGTGACTGCTACTCCCTCTCTAAGTGCGTGGCGGGCGGGGCGGTAAGCTCGCCTACCGCGCGCTGTCCGCTATTTTACAAGAAGTTTACAAGCTTTTATTATATTGTTTTGGTTGGGTGGGAGTGTGCCGACCTTAAGGCCCCGTCGTCGTCGCTCGGTCTGAATCGTTTCTCTTCTTTTTGTAGGCAGACTTTTATTATTTGAGTGGTTTTGTTTTTTTTCAAATAAAATTACATTTTACAATTTATTATCAGACAGTAATTCCATTTATTATAATACTGTTATTTAATTCAATTTTTACCTCTTCTGAATTGTGATAGAAACAGCAGCACGGAAACGAGTGGCCAGTCCGCAGTCGTTTTGTTTAAATGTTCGCCAAGTACTGAGAATCTGGGTCATGAAAACTTAAGCAATTCTCAGTAACTATTATTTACAGAACATATTGCTCAAGCACGATATGGTAAAGTGATATTAGGTAAGTAGGCAAGTATCAATGAACAATAAATCAGTTCGTGAGTATCTTGAATTGTAGATTCGTGATTATATTTTCTCAAAGTAGGTAGGTACCTAGTTGTTTACAACAACGTTACACTACTTACACTACCTAGGTACACTACGAATATTTTGGAATAATAAAGAAGAACAGTAATTTTTCACCAAGGCAGGAGAGGCAACCACACAGGAGTTCACAGGACCCGACACGAAGTAGAGATATGTATCTCCTCAGACTGAGATACATATCTCTATAATAACAGTTCTCAGTTATTATAAATCAGTTAATAGGTAAAAATTTTTTAGATTCTAAATCAATTGCTAAAACCAATTAAATATTTCCTTATGATTTTGTGTAGGTGAAATAAAAAATCCTTAAGTATTTTTCTATAAAAATCGTAAATAAGTAATAGCTTACAAGTATTTTACTTGAACAAAATCAATCTAGAAGTAAAGGAAAACTATTTAGTAATCTGTGGTAGACAGAGGTGATGGGCGCCGACCTGAAAGCCGGCGGGCGGCGCGGCGGGTTTTTTTCGGCAAGGGCCGCCCGGCGCGTGGGAGGATTATAAAAAAGAATAGCTGCACCGCGTTTTCCCGGTTTTCCCGCATTTTTACCGCACTAATCTGGCTCCCAGTCCAAGGTAAACATAGTGGTCCACAACCGAGTGTAACGTTCTAAACATTACCTAAGTGGTTGCACGGGTGCAAAGCTGAAAAATATATTCTAAACGCAGCTGTGACGGGTTCGAAGAATTGACGACTCCTGGTTTTACACCTCGCTGTAGATGGATTTGATCAGAGCTCTGGTTCTGTAATCAGAGCGACATGGTGGCGTTTTGGTATAAGTGTAATATCAGCTCCTTGATGTATGATGTATGTTTTGGCGCTTTGTATTAATTCTGCAAACGCTATAGTGCTTGTAGATAGCAAGTATATTCTACAAACTCTTCAGCTTTATATATTATAATATATTATGTATTTGTCGGCCGACGCTCGGCTCGGACCCGGCACGGACGGTGTAGAGCGTGAGCGTGAGTCACCCTTAGGTAGTTGTCCCACTGCGAGGGAGCGACTAAGTATCAGCTATTTTTTCGGTCAAGAAACCTTATGACCGAAGCTAGAAACCAAAGAGAGTCATATATTATTAGTTGATCGCTGACTGTTCACGCTGCAAGCGAGGATTGACTGCACTAGTTTTATAGTTTATATCTCTGAGCGACAAGAGCTATCTAAGATAATACTCGCATAGATCGCTAAGCGAGTATTATCTTAGATAGCTCTTGTCGCTCAGAGTTTAGAGTAAGTATCTCTACTCTTTTAGCGAATGCTCGCTCGGCGGTCGGTCGGTACTCACGAGTACTGGCACAGATTACTAAATAGTTACTTGGTACTGGTGCGAGTAATCGCCCGTCGCACTCGCACACTAGCTAATTTATAGCCCACCCAGCGAGCGACAAAACTATCGGAACTACACACTCTCTTCCCGCTGCGCGCTAGCTCGTTTTTAGCTCTAGCTCTACTCGCTTCTCGTTCATCGCCGGGCGGTGAGACAACTGTCTAAAGTGGCGTCTGATGATGTGTATCAAACGAGGAACAGATCGATGATAGTAGGTTTTGTATTTAATTAATGTAGGTACTCGTGATACCTACTTATAGTCTTGTAGACTTAACTGTGCTGCCAGACTATTTCTGTAATAAGAATCATTTGGTATTTAACGGCAATACCAGGAAAAAGTTTGTTTTGAAGTTTTCCGTGTATCAATATTAACATCAAACAGACCGATTTGAAATGCAAAAAAATATTTTTCAGTGAAATTGATGGTCCTGCTCATAGACAGGTAGGTTTTGTGGCGTTTTATTGCATTGCATTTATTTGGTTACCGGCACGAAAGTTTGTTACGGTGCAGCCACTCGTTTAGGACTTGTCCAAAAATATTAGCATCTGTTTCTTTGCTTTGAAGCAAGGCGAAGTAAAAGAAAAACAAAGAAAACCAGTTTTTTTATTCTGAGACTAGTGGCTCCCTCGGTTTTACCCGCGTGGTTCCCGTTCCCGTGAGAATATCGGGATAAAACTTAGCCTATGACACTCAAGAAGAATGTAGCTTTCAAATGGTGAAAGAATTGTTAAAATCGGTTTAGATAGTACCTATCGGTTTAGTATTACCTACTTACTTAGTTTTTAATTTATCCATTACAAACATACAAACAAACAAAAAATCAAATCTTTCCTTTTTATAATATTAGTACTTACTTACTTATAGATTGCGGGGATCTATTGTCGGTTTATAGGTAAGTACCTACTTAATTGAAAGCAAAACAACTTGACTCTGCTCGATGAACGTGAATTTTATTTCTAAAATAAAATCAACATAAGTACCGAAGTAGTAAGAGTCCTATCTATACAGGGTGTTTTTCAATAATTGCAAAACCTCTTAGGTGGTGGTTGTGTTCATGAATATGGACAACTTTTACTATGGACTTTTACGATAACTCTGCAACTCAACAAAAAATCTGCTGTTTCATACAAATTGTCACTATCTGCTCGACCCGAAAGTATGGAAACTATGGATCTGCTGTTTTTTTGTTGAGTTGCAGAGTTGGTCCAATAATAAAAGTTATTCATATTCATGAACACAATCACCGCGAGGTTTTGCACTTATAGAAAAACACCCTGTACCTATTACGAGTACGAGTACCTTACCTATATCAGAATAAAACCGCCTTCAAAAAAATCCACCTAAAAGTAAGAAATAATACCCCTAATAACGTAAGTACTTTGAAGTCGGGCGTGAAACCTGTTAATTTTTTTGTTTTTTTTGTGTTGTTTAGACCCGCCCGACTTCAAAGTACTTACGTTATTAGAGGTATTATTAAGAAATAATACCTCTAATAACGTAAAAAGAAAAGTAAGAACTTTTAGGTGGATTTTTTTGAAGACGGTTTTATTTTTTTATAAAAATAATTTTTATTACACTCTTTCTAGTGCATCATGCAGGCAATTTTCGTATATCCTGGTAAACAGGTATGATAGTTGAACATCCGTCTTAAACTTATATGAAGTGGTAACGAAAACGACAGTATTTTTAAGATTTCCTGAAAACTACTGAACCGATTTCAATATTTCGAAAAATGGGACCAACTTGGGAAAATACCTGATGTTATAAAGTTTGAATCATTTCAATCGGTTCAGCCGTCTTCGAGTAATCGGTGTACATACATATAAAAAAAAGAAATAAACGCGACGAATAGATAACCTCCTCCTTTTCAATTTTTGAAGTTCGTTAAAAATTAGCAATGCAAGTGCATCTTACTAAAAAACATTCAAGCCGAGTTGAAGTGCCTAATAATACCACCTATTCACTAATAACGAACTGGTATACCTACATACTGGCAAGCAGTCATCATTCAGTATTCGAGCATCACGAAGGAGATTTAATATTTACTTAATGTGTTATACGGTTGAACTGCTGACAGTTGTTAATTTTAGTTGTATTGGAAGCTGGCCTTGGACCGGCTCGGCTCCGGCTCGTAAACGGCGCGCCCACGCATTGTGCCCGCCGATATCTGAAGTTTATCTGAGGCTTAAATCACTGTATTGCATCATGCTTTGGGAGCTATTCTCCCATAAACGCACCTAAACACACTTAATTTATTCAAATCACTCAATCTAGTGACAGATGCTTGTTGGCATGGTTTCTATGTCCCTTTTCTATTGGCATGAGTCGGATTTTGAAATAGAATGTCATACTTTTTCAGGGTTCCGTACCCACTCTATTACTAAGACTGCTGTCCGTATGTCTGTCTGTCGGTCTGTCTGTCACCAGGCTGTATCTCATGAACCGTGATAGCTAGACCGTTGAAATTTTCACAGATGATGTATCTCTGTTGCCGCTATAACAACAAATACTAAAACAGAATAAAATAAATACCTCCTTGAGGGGGGGCTGCCATACAACAAACGTGATTTTTTTATGGTAGGTACGTAACCCTTCATGCGCGAGTTCGACTCGCACTTGGCTGGTTTTATGTTACTTACTTTGAAAAAGTTGTTTCGTAAGCTGCTTCTGCAAGGACGTCGCCACGTCTCTATCCCCATCGTCTCGCCCCACTGGGCAGCTGCCCGATGGAAACTCGGAAAACTTAGTTCTTATTGTAGTACTTACCTAAAATGGCAGGCCATAGCGGCTGGCGTAGCATTGATTTGATATGATAATGCCTTACAAAATTACTTACCCTTTCATTTAAAGAGCGCTACTTATTTTCGAGTTATGCTGCGGCCACACTATGGGAATACGCCAATAGACATCGGGATTTGCCAAATTCCAACACAGTGTAGCCACGTTATCGCGATAATTAAAGCGATAATTTTACTAGGGCATTCACTACGCCGTATGCCTTACGCCGATAGCTCGAGGGGCGATTATCGCGAGAATTTTTGCGATCGAGCGGCCACACTAAGGCGATAAATTTAAAGCAATAATTCTCGCGACGATTCAAGCGAAGTTGGACATCGGCATATCCCCATAGTGTGGCCCCAGCATTAGACTGCGTATTATAACGACTCTCTATGTCTCTCCATGTGTACAACCTATCTAAGTATGATTAGTTTGCGTCTTAATTAGTCATACTTTTTAAGGTCATTATTCAGTGGATAAATGAAAGCTATTTTTAATAAACTACCTACTTACTGCATACTGTAAAAAATTTCGATTCAGCTAGACTTATAAAACTTATAAAAATGCGTTCTAAGTTTGAATCACTCTGTGAAGTAGAACAGAGTTGAACGCACGTAAAATAGAGTAGGTAGTTAATAAGGAAAACAAAGGCAAATAACTAATAAAGACACTATTATATTAATCTCCATACATCGTGTCGGCCCAACGACCGATTGTTTATAGCAGGAAATGCATAAAACTCAAGAACTTAAGGCGTGTGTTTGTTTTAGAGCAAATTCGATGTTTAGTAATAGAGCAGTAGTAATATTCGCCAGATGGACGCCCCAGTGCGTCCATCTGGCGAATGCACAGGCGAATGCGCCGCGACTGTGCTGCTCGCGAGAGCTCGTGTGCATAGCTTCTCTCACGTTTGAAAGAGCTATGAACGAACCGCGAAACTGGCATACAGCTCGCGAGCGGCGTGTTCGCCAGACGCGCACCATCGCCAGCACAGAGCTTACAAAGACCTTGCTTGGCTCGCTTTTATGTAAAAATGCCAGAGCCATAGAAAGGCCCGTGCCCCAGGGTAGGGTACATTGTAATTGTAACGGCTGATGATGATGTTGATGATGATGACCTTATTTGTTTGGGCCACTCTAACTCTACTGCTACCTTCGCTGAGAAAAGCAAATATTAATAAGGACATGCAATAGAGGGGAACTTCACAAACTATTTAAGAGAGTAGATGTCATTTCTCCAATAAAAAGAAAGGTTAAGTCCAAGCCTATTTTCCCGTCGGAGGGCTTGGAATTTAATTTCTGCAATAAAAAAAACGGTAAATCAAAGCCTATCCTCGTCGGAGAGCTTGGCGCTAAGCGTTAACATTGCTTTAATTAACCATAAAGTCATAGAAAGACCACATAATATATAATAGTACGTAAGACCCCATCCATTCAAAATACTCAACTTAAGTAGTAGGTATCGCTGATGCTAAATTGTAGATTTTTAACCAAAACTAATATCAAATGGACCTTCTTCTGCACAGCTACCAACTACTTACTGCGTGCTCTTTTCAAAGCGTAGTTGCGAAGCTGGTAATTAGTAATCAATTATTAATTAACTACATATGTATTATGTAATGAGTGAATGTACTTAAACAACTCATTCTATATGATACATCTGTAATTGATGTGCACAATTTTTTAGAAATACAGTTTTAATTCATTATCTAGCTATAAATAGTACTAGGTCTTATGGCGATATTTCGTCGGAAAGCTGCACTTTGTGATAAAGGAAAGCCGCTTTGCACAGTGATACTAGGGACCAAAATAATCGATTTCACCCGCAGCAGCGAAAGTTTCATCCCTTAGGGACCGAGATGGCGCCACTTACTTAAAAAAATAATTAAAAGATTCTATAAGCCAAACCAACGCACCGATTTTGATAAAGTAGGTGTCAAATGAAAGATAATTATATAATGTATCAAAGAAAAAATATATTGTAAAATAATACATTTAAAAATGCCCAAATATTAGCTTTGTTTGGAAAAATATTGAGAAATTTGTCGGATTTTACTTAATTTAAAAAAATAATTGTTCCGTGGGGTATCTTTTTATCCACTAATATTGTTGTCAATTTAATAGAGTATTTGATAAGAAAAACTGCTTGTCGATATCTTCAATAATTATGGAGATATAAGATTACTAATGAGGGCAGTAATTTCTCGGGCGCACCGATTTCAGTGATCTATTTATGAAACAACTTTTTTTTGTCTTTATGCATATTGCATATTTCTTATATGCATTTAAAAATATATTTCAAAAAGTATGTGAAAGTATATTTTTGTGAGGTTTAAAAAAAATATATCAGAAGTTTTACTTTAGAAATACCTAAAGCATAGGAAAAATGTGATAGTAAAAAACCACGAGCCCCATAAGTAGCTTTCAGGCGGGATTCGAACCCGCGCCTCCGGGAATCCGGCCCGATGCTCTGACCAACTAAGCTACCGAAAGGCTTAAACGACTCATCGAATTTTGCTATCACTTGTTACGCTGTAGGCCAGCGTTGCTTCATCAATGTGAGGAAACCCTCGCATCCGAAAGAAACATTTTTACAAATGTTTAACAATCGATTAAGATGAAACAGCCATATTGAAATTTTATATAATTTTATGCATTCACAATGCAATTTTGTAAGTATAGGAAAAATGTGATAGTAAAAAACCACGAGCCCCATAAGTAGCTTTCAGGCGGGATTCGAACCCGCGCCTCCGGGAATCCGGCCCGATGCTCTGACCAACTAAGCTACCGAAAGGCTTACACGACTCGTCGAATTTTGCTATCCTTTGTTACGCTGTAGGCCAGCGTTGCTTCATCAATGTGAGGAAACCCTCGCATCCGAAAGAAACATTTTTACAAATGTTTAACAATCGATTAAGATGAAACAGCCATATTGAGATTTTATATAATTTTATGCATTCACAATGCAATTTTGTAAGTATAGGAAAAATGTGATAGTAAAAAACCACGAGCCCCATAAGTAGCTTTCAGGCGGGATTCGAACCCGCGCCTCCGGGAATCCGGCCCGATGCTCTGACCAACTAAGCTACCGAAAGGCTTACACGACTCGTCGAATTTTGCTATCACTTGTTACGCTGTAGGCCAGCGTTGCTTCATCAATGTGAGGAAACCCTCGCATCCGAAAGAAACATTTTTACAAATGTTTAACAATCGATTAAGATGAAACAGCCATATTGAGATTTTATATAATTTTATGCATTCACAATGCAATTTTGTAAGTATAGGAAAAATGTGATAGATAAAACCACGAGCCCCATAAGTAGCTTTCAGGCGGGATTCGAACCCGCGCCTCCGGGAATCCGGCCCGATGCTCTGACCAACTAAGCTACCGAAAGGCTTACACGACTCGTCGAATTTTGCTATCACTTGTTACGCTGTAGGCCAGCGTTGCTTCATCAATGTGAGGAAACCCTCGCATCCGAAAGAAACATTTTTACAAATGTTTAACAATCGATTAAGATGAAACAGCCATATTGAGATTTTATATAATTTTATGCATTCACAATGCAATTTTGTAAGTATAGGAAAAATGTGATAGTAAAAATACCTAAAGCAAGTAAAATACATAACAAAATAATTTTATTTAATCATATCTTCTTTAAAACTGACGATGGTACTGTTTGAACTGAAAAAAAAAACAAAATCTTATTATTTAGTGCAAAATGCAAGTTAATTTTATTAAAAATAATTTTGAATTGTGTATCTTTTATACATTAACCTTGGATTTTCACATCCACTAATACAAAATTTGCACTGTAGAGTACATGGTAGGCCGATGCATCGACAGCTACCAGCGCATAGTATTGCAGGAAGTTCTGCACCCGCAATAGTCGAGAAGGTTTAATTTTGACCCTACTAAATCGGCGTAGCAGTGAACCATTTAGGAGTCCATCCCCCTTGTGAATTTTTGTGGTATTCCCAAGAAGATGGACATGGAATTGAGGCTCTTAAATTCAAAGCGTTACCCCATATACGGTCTGCTTGGTAAGCTGCACGCAAGGCATGTTTGTTGAGTGCTGGGCACTAGCCTATTTTTGCCGGCAAACATGTCTTTGCGTACAGCATTCACACTGTTTGAGCATCATATAATTTGCAAGTAAATTTCCAAACAATCTAATTACATATTATTTATATGCATATATACTTTCCTCTTTTAAGCATGAAATCCGTTCCAATTGAGCCATTGCCTTTTTGGAGAGGGCATCTGGTGGATAAGACATGCTAGCAAAAGCTGTTCTTACTTCAGGGTATGACATCCACGTCTAGAAACAAGATTTTTTCCCTTTCGAATTAAAGTAAGACGTGATGTCACACCCTGAAGATTATGTTATGACTAAATAAAATTATTTTGTTATGTATTTTACTTGCATTAGGTATTTCTAAAGTAAAACTTCTGACATATTTTTTTAAACTTCACAAAAATAAACTTTCACATTCTTTTTAAAATATATTTTTAAATGCATATAAGAAATATGCAATATGCATCATCATGTCAGCCGAACGACGCCCACTGCTGGGCATAGGCCTCCCCCAAGGATCTCCACAACGATCGGTCCTGCGCTGCCCGCATCCAGCGGCTTCCCGCGACCTTGACCAGATCGTCGGTCCACCTTGTAGGGGGCCTGCCCACGGAACGTCGTCCGGTACGCGGTCGCCATTCGAGAACCTTTCCGCCCCAACGGCCATCAGTTCTCCGCGCTATGTGTCCCGCCCACTGCCACTTCAATGATGCAATCCTTCGAGCGATGTCGGTCGTTTTAGTTCTCCTGCGGATCTCATCATTTCTGATACGATCGAGCAGGGAAATACCAAGCATCGCTCTCTCCATTGCTCGCTGGGTGACTTTGAGCCTTCTTATGAGACCCATAGTAAAAGACCACGTCTCACTTCCATAGGTCATTACTGGCAACACACACTGGTCAAAGACTTTCGTCTTGAGACATTGAGGTATTTCGGACGCGAATATATGCCGGAGCTTCCCAAACGCTGCCCATCCGAGCTGGATTCGACGAGAGATCTCTTTCTCAAAGTTGGACTTACCTAACTGGACCGTCTGTCCTAGGTAAACATAGTGGTCAACAACTTCGAGTGTAATGTTCCCAACATTAACTGGAGCGGGTGCAACATGGGCATTGAACATGATTTTCGTCTTGTCCATGTTCATCTTAAGACCCACTCTTTGCGAAGCATTACCGAGATCTTCGAGCATTGTGTTCAGGTCTTCCAAGGTCTCAGCCATAAGAACTACATCATCGGCAAACCGTAGGTGCGTTAGGTACTCGCCATTAATGTTGATGCCGCATCCTTTCCAATCCAGCAGCTTAAAAATATCCTCCAACGCAGCTGTGAACAGTTTGGGAGAGATGACATCTCCCTGTCTCACACCTCGCTGTAGTTGGATAGGATTAGAGCTCTGGTTCTGTAATCGGACCGACATGGTGGCGTTTTGGTATAAGTACCTCAGCACCTCGATGTACCTGTAGTCTATTTGGCACCTCTGGAGAGACTGCAGCACCGCCCAAGTCTCAATCGAATCAAAGGCTTTCTCATAGTCCACGAACGCCAAGCAAAGTGGCAAATTATACTCTTCGGTCTTCTGTATAACTTGCCGCAGCGTATGAATGTGGTCTATGGTACTGTAGCCTTTCCGGAACCCGGCTTGTTCGGGAGGTTGGAAGTCGTCGAACCTGCGAGCGAGACGATTCGTAATGACTCTCGAAAACAACTTATAGATATGGCTCAGAAGCGAGATGGGTCTATAGTTCTTCAAGAGAGTTTTATCACCCTTCTTGAAAAACAGCATCACATCGCTTCTGCCCCATGCCTTTGGCGTTTTGCCCTCAAGGATGACTGAGTTGAAAAGCTTCTGGAGGACCTTAAGTATCGGCTTACCGCCCGCTCTCAGAAGCTCTGTTGTGATTCCGTCATCGCCCGCCGCCTTGTTGTTTTTAAGCTGCTTGAGAGCCATTCTAATCTCGTACAGGCTGACGTCCGGGATATCTTCGGTATGGTGTCGGGTAAGCTTGGCTCTAGGGTCTGTAGCCTTGCTTTCAACAGGTGTTTGTGTGGAATATAGCTGTCCATAGAAACTCTCAATCTCCCTCAGGATTTCAGGTGTTGACGAAACGATGCTACCTTCCTCAGTTTTCAGCCTCGTCAATTGACTTTGCCCGATAGACAGATCTCTCGCGAATACTTTGGAGCCTTTGTTACGCTCAATGGCTTCTTTAATACGCTCGGTATTAAATTGGCGAAGGTCGCGTGTCAAAGACTTAGATATCTGTCTATTGAGCTGTCGATAACGATGGGCATCCGCTGAGTTCTGCAGCTTCATTTCGTGTCTCTGATCCATGAGTAGGAGAGTCTGACTGGAGAGTTTCTTCAATTTGCAATATGCATAAAGACAAAAAAAAGTTGGTTCATACATAGATCATAGAAATCGGTGCGCCCGAGAAATTACTGCCCTCATTAGTAGTCTTATATCTCCATAATTATTGAAGATATCGACAAGCAGTTTTTCTTATCAAATACTCTATTAAATTGACAAAAATATTAGTGGATAAAAAGATACCCCACGGAACAATTATTTTTTTAAATAAGTAAAATCCGACAAATTTCTCAATATTTTTCCAAACAAAGCTAATATTTGGGCATTTTTACATGTATTATTTTACAATATATTTTTTCTTTGATACATTATATAATTATCTTTCTTTTGACACCTACTTTATCAAAATCGGTGCGTTGGTTTGGCTTGTAGAATTTTTTAATTATTTTTTTAAAGAAGTGGCGCCATCTCGGTTTCTAAGGGATGAAACTTTCGCTGCTGCGGGTGAAATCGATTATTTTGGTCCCTAGTATCACTGTGCAAAGCGGCTTTCCTTTATCACAAAGTGCAGCTTTTTTTCCATAAGACCTAGTACTATAAAGAAAATGTATGAAAGTTTTGGATTGTATATTGTTACTGTGCCTTATAAATAAAAACAACTAAAATATAAATTCACATTCATAATTTATTTTATTTAAGTACCTAGGTAGGGCAGACGCCCCGGTTCTTCACACTTTTTAACCGACTTCAAAAAAGGAGGAGGTTCTCAAGTCGACGGTATTTTTTTTTATATGTAAGAACGTTTTACTACCTATAACTTCTCGTTGTTAACCGATTTTAATAAAAAAAAATTATCTGAAAGAAAATGGTTTATGAGTGGTCCAATGAACAATTTACAGTAGTCAGTTCAGTAGTTTTTTCACAATCCGTAATTCTGAAAAAAACAGAGTTGTCGACTGGTGGTTCCTGCTTTACACGTCAATATCTTCGCGAACTATAGACCAATTTTAATGATTCTTTTTTTATTCGAAAGAGTAAACCCCTGAGGGGGTCACATTGTTACCAAGTTAGGATCTGATGGTAGAATCCAGCGGAAATCGAGGAAAACCCGCAAATTTCATAGGTAGTTTACGTATTTTATAGATTTTCTAAAATATTTCAAGTATTTGCATCTGGTAGTCATCATTTCATACTGATGAGCTAGTGATGGAAGGCACAACTCCTCAATGGTTAAGAGTTAGAAGATAATTCTTTAAATATCGTTGATACGTAAAGATTTTCAGTTGCATTCTTTCAGGTTATTTAGATGAGCTGATGATGGAAGGTACAACTCCTTAACGCTTAGGAGTTACTTAAAGCATGTTTTAAGTACCATATGCACGAATAGACCTTTAGTTGTATTCTTTTAAGTAGGTAATTTAGGTTAGCTGATGGCACCTGATGGTGGAGGTTGAAAAACTGCATTGTTAACAGTTAAAAGTTGGAGGTGCTTGTCTGTGTTCTTATTTATATACGGGCTACAGTTTTAAACGTTGCGCATTGTGCGGCGCTTGCTCATTAGATTTATTACACTAAAAATTAAAAAAAAAATTGTAACCGCTTTAAAAAAAACTTATCTTGGTACTTAGGTACAATTGTTTGAAGTCGGTGTCAAGACTAATAGGTATTTGAGGTAAATACGTCCTACACGGTACCTCACGCTTGGGACCGGGTTTTTTAAATGTTTTTTATTTCACTCAGTATAATTCATTCTTATTCTTTTTGGCTTGGCACCGACTTCAAACAGTTCAGTAAGTACCAAACTAAGTTAGAAAAAGTCACGCATTTTCGTCCTTTGAATTAAAAATTCGAATTATTTTTTTCGTTTTTTGGTGTTTGTTAATTTTTTTTGAAGATTCTTTTTGGAGGCGGTTACAATATTTTTAAAGACGTTTTATTTTTGATTTTTAGTGTGAATAATCGTAGCGAAACTATATGGTGATTATGGTAAATTGTTGTAAATATCCTAACCGTTACGGAGTTAAGCTTTCCATCTTTAGCTACTTAGATAACTTGAAGAAGGAAAAGAACTGAAGGTCCATTCGTGCATATGGTATTTTTAAAACATCACATAACTCCTAACTGTTGAGGAGTTTCGCCTCTCATCATCAGCTCACCCTAATTACCTGAAAGAATATAACTATTAGTCCATACGTTCGATTAATACTTAAGGAATTATTCTCCAGCTCCTAACCGTTAAGGAGTTGTAGCTTCCATCACCAGCTCACCACTATGAGATGATGACTACCAGATGCAAATACTTGATAACTTCAACAATAAATGAAACGCATAAGGCTTGCCTATATTAGAGAATTTCTCTCAATTTTCCTGGGATTTCATCTCCTGATCCTGACTTGGGCAAAATAAGATCACGTCAGAAGTACAAATTTTGAAAAAAAAAAAAATTTTGAAAATGATCCCCACTTTGATGAAAATAAGAAGTACCTAGTCTAAATTACGCAATCTAAGTCTAAATAGGTACGCATTATTCAGGATAACTCCAGAACTTCTCGTCAGTTCTTGATGAAATTTGAATGGGACCACACGAGAAGGCTCCCATTAAAAAAAAAAGAATTATCCAAATCGGTTCATTAACTAAAAAGTTCTGAGGTAACACACATAAAAAAAAATATACTTACAGTCGAATTGGGTATTTGACTGAATTTTTTTTATTGACTTAAAATGTTTATTGAACTAGTAGAAACACAACATAGGTATTTATTTTCAAATATCTTGCATATTTTCAGCGATATATCGTTGAAGTTAGAAGCTCTAGGTATAGACTATTCACCCGCTCGCATTTGTATTAACAATTTATCAAAAGAAAATACAAATCTTCCCACTTTTTAGGGTTCCGGACCCAAAGGGTAAAAACGGGACCCTATTACTGAGACTTCGCTGTCCGTCTGTCTGTCTGTCTGTCACCAAGCTGTATCTCATCAACCGTGATAGCTAGAGAATTGAAATTTTCACCGGTGATGTATTTCTGTTGCCGCTACAACAACAAATACTAAAAACAAAATAAAACAAATATTTAAGCGGGGCTCCCATACAACAAACGTGATTTTTTTTGCCGTTTTTTTGCTCAATATTAATAACGGCAACAGGTAGACGCTTCAAATGATCACAGAATATGTAGATAAATAAATAAATAACTTCTTACATTCACACCAATTAGCTAAGCCCATGTTAATTTCATTAAGAAACTGTATCATGGAAAACTTGATAACGGATAAATATATAAGTACTTAAATACTTTTTGTTTGTAAATACATACTTAATATACATAGTTAACAGCCAGACCAAGACAAATAGACATGTTCATGCACACAAATATTTGTCTTGTTCGGGAATCGAACCCGAGACCACTGGCGCAGAAGGTGGGTAGCCTACCCCTGCGCCAAATCGGTCGTCAAAATATTCAATTGTATATTCAATTGAAAAATAAAGTAAGTATTTAAGGGGGGCTCCCATACAACAAACGGGAGCCACGTGGCTCCCACCGATGCTCAAGTGGCACTTTATTTTGTAATTATTTCAATTTTTATGTGTTTTGAACGCGGTTTTCGGTGTTTATAAGAGAAATAAACTCTATTTACTATAAAAATACAATATAATATATGATCCGGAATAAAAAAAAATAAAAAATTCTTGAAAATTTGCAACGGAAAAAAAATAAAAATTTTCGAAAAATATAATATTATTGGTTTTTCATATATTATAATTTTATCCGATAGGTTTTTTCATGTACATTCTAAATATGTATAACTTTTCTATGTTATTTCATCGATAACTATGTGAAAAAAATATATTTCGATATTGAATTTTGTTTAAGTAGGTAGGTACACAAAAGTTGAGTTTGAACGTCGATTATAAAAACAAAACATCTCGTTAAAGTGTCGGATAAGTTTTATGCGCTGCTATGACTCATATCAGCGGACTCAGCAGAACTCAGCGGATGCCCATCGTTATCGACAGCTCAATAGACAGATATCTAAGTCTTTGACGCGCGACCTTCGCCAATTTAATACCGAGCGTATTAAAGAAGCCATTGAGCGGAACAAAGGCTCCAAAGTGTTCGCGAGAGATCTGTCTATCGGGCAAAGTCAATTGACGAGGCTGAAAACTGAGGAAGGTAGCATCGTTTCGTCAACACCTGAAATCCTGAGGGAGATTGAGAGTTTCTATGGACAGCTATATTCCACGCAAACACCTGTTGAAAGCAAGGCTACAGACCCTAGAGCCAAGCTTACCCGACACCATACCGAAGATATCCCGGACGTCAGCCTGTACGAGATTAGAATGGCTCTCAAGCAGCTTAAAAACAACAAGGCGGCGGGCGATGACGGAATCACAACAGAGCTTCTGAGAGCGGGCGGTAAGCCGATACTTAAGGTCCTCCAGAAGCTTTTCAACTCAGTCATCCTTGAGGGCAAAACGCCAAAGGCATGGGGCAGAAGCGATGTGATGCTGTTTTTCAAGAAGGGTGATAAAACTCTCTTGAAGAACTATAGACCCATCTCGCTTCTGAGCCATATCTATAAGTTGTTTTCGAGAGTCATTACGAATCGTCTCGCTCGCAGGTTCGACGACTTCCAACCTCCCGAACAAGCCGGGTTCCGGAAAGGCTACAGTACCATAGACCACATTCATACGCTGCGGCAAGTTATACAGAAGACCGAAGAGTATAATTTGCCACTTTGCTTGGCGTTCGTGGACTATGAGAAAGCCTTTGATTCGATTGAGACTTGGGCGGTGCTGCAGTCTCTCCAGAGGTGCCAAATAGACTACAGGTACATCGAGGTGCTGAGGTACTTATACCAAAACGCCACCATGTCGGTCCGATTACAGAACCAGAGCTCTAATCCTATCCAACTACAGCGAGGTGTGAGACAGGGAGATGTCATCTCTCCCAAACTGTTCACAGCTGCGTTGGAGGATATTTTTAAGCTGCTGGACTGGAAAGGATGCGGCATCAACATCAATGGCGAGTACCTAACACACCTACGGTTTGCCGATGATGTAGTTCTTATGGCTGAGACCTTGGAAGACCTGAACACAATGCTCGAAGATCTCGGTAATGCTTCGCAAAGAGTGGGTCTTAAGATGAACATGGACAAGACGAAAATCATGTTCAATGTCCATGTTGCACCCGCTCCAGTTAATGTTGGGAACATTACACTCGAAGTTGTTGACCACTATGTTTACCTAGGACAGACGGTCCAGTTAGGTAAGTCCAACTTTGAGAAAGAGATCTCTCGTCGAATCCAACTCGGATGGGCAGCGTTTGGGAAGCTCCGGCATATATTCGCGTCCGAAATACCTCAATGTCTCAAGACGAAAGTCTTTGACCAGTGTGTGTTGCCAGTAATGACCTATGGAAGTGAGACGTGGTCTTTTACTATGGGTCTCATAAGAAGGCTCAAAGTCACCCAGCGAGCAATGGAGAGAGCGATGCTTGGTATTTCCCTGCTCGATCGAATCAGAAATGATGAGATCCGCAGGAGAACTAAAACGACCGACATCGCTCGAAGGATTGCATCATTGAAGTGGCAGTGGGCAGGACACATAGCGCGGAGAACTGATGGCCGTTGGGGCGGAAAGGTTCTCGAATGGCGACCGCGTACCGGACGACGTTCCGTGGGCAGGCCCCCTACAAGGTGGACCGACGATCTGGTCAAGGTCGCGGGAAGCCGCTGGATGCGGGCAGCGCAGGACCGATCGTTGTGGAGATCCTTGGGGGAGGCCTATGCCCAGCAGTGGGCGTCGTTCGGCTGACATGATGATGATGATGATGATGACTCATATGCTGCTCATAAATGTAACTTCCGTCGTCGCGCGCACAAACAGATGTTTGGGAGAGCCCAAACGCGCGCTTAGATGCTTTGTTTACGTAAAAAATGAGCCTGTAATTTGATACCCCTGAGAGTCGACAGGTTTAATACAACCCTAAATAGGTACCTATACCTACTTAAGTGTCTTGTGTACCTAGTAGTATTATTATACAAACACAAAAATATGAATAAAATGAAATAAATAAAACAAACAAATACAGAGGTCACATTCAGTGGCGTGCCTTTTTAGGGTTCCGTAGTCAACAAGGAACCCTTACCACCGGTGGCACCAAAGTTTTTTTACATTAGACTTTTACTTTTACAGGGTTTATGGTTTAAAAATGTATGGGGTTTGACAGTTTTGACAGCAAAATTCAGTTACTTTTTACGAATTCGTAAAATGAATATTTTGGTGCAACCGAATATTTAGGTTAGGTTTCGCCATGTCCGTCTGTCCGTCTGTCTGTCCCCAGCCTAGCTCATAGACTCTACTAGAAAGCTGTTATTTGGTATGAATATACATATAAATCACGCCGATAAAGTGGTGAAGTAAAATTTTGAAAATATATTTTTTTCGGTTACTTGCCTCCCCTACATGTGAAGATATAACACATTTTCAAAAACCGCAAATATAACTTTGTCATTCATAGGAACACTATGAAAAACAAGGTTTTTTTTTATCTGGCGAAAAATTATAGTGGTATTTTGCTAGGTGTATGTAATCGGTACGTTAAGTGGGTAGGTACGGAATCTTTCAGGGCGAGTCCGACTCACACTTAGCCGATTTTTAATATTAGTCTATTTAATATTTGAATTAGGATGGGTTCATAGGATAAAATTCGATAATCGGAACATTATTAAAAAGGAAACAAACTTGTACTTAATCGAACAAATTAGAGCAAATTACTTGAAGAATGTCGTGTTTTTTTTCTTATTTAATTACTTACTAACCAAAATCCTTTAAACTGGTAAAATTCAAAACAAAATTAAAATCCGCCTATCTTATAAAGTTTTGTTGAAGAAACGCCAAGTTTGCCCAAACAAGCTCCGCTGGCATACTTTGTCAAAGTGCCCATGTGCCATAGGTATTCATGTTAGGTAAGTATGTGGAATTCTCGACAGGCGGCGCAAGTTTTAAACGAAAATTGCACACTAAACACCAACTTCTGTAGTCTCTCCACTCCCAGGTACAGGTAAAATAAGATATCTGGCAACATAGGTACTTAAGTCTCAAAAAATCAAAAAAATAAAAAATATTTTATTCAATAATCGCAAATACATTGGTAACATGTGGTTGAAACCAACCCAGTAAGCATTCGAGATGCGTGTGTCAGTGACCTCCAAGGACAGGAGGTCCCGCTCTTCCATACCCTTAAAAATTATATTGTATTTGGCGAGATTATTTAACTATTTAAAAAAAAAAAAGTAAAATTTAAATTTTAAAACAATAAAACAAAGAATCTATACAATTTTTAAAACAATAAAACAAAGAATAATCTATACACGTGCGTGTGTTTGTTAAGTGTATGCGTGTATGTGTGTAGTGTGTGTGTGTGTGTGTGTTGTGAATGATTCTATTCAATCTATATTTGATAAAATTATATTTTCCACCTTATCATAATTAAGCTGTAGTAGCAATTCTGTCAAATGTTTTTTAAGGTTGTAATTTGTTCGTTTACTAATGTTATTTAAATTATTTATTTTATTATAAATATGTACTGAAAGTACTGAATAGTGCCGTTACGCAAAACTGGTTCTTATAAGGGGCATGGAACAAGCATGGAACATACTTTTCATGTCTCATATTCTGAAAGTAACTCCTAACTTGCCTAAAATGCGGGTTGAAAGTGGTATGTGGCGGCCCTAGGGCCGTTATGAAATTTGAAAAAGGAATAGGAGGGGTCATGTCAAAATCTGTAATAGCATCTACACACGTTCCGATCCGACAGCCGATTTGGTCTGCTCCCAGACCAAATCTACGCTACACACGTTCCGATTTGGTCTGGGAGCAGACCGAATCGGATCGGAGGTCGGATAGGAACGTGTGTAGAGTCTTATCTCTTGGGACATTTATTTACCATAAGTATACAGGCAAAGGTACAGAAGCCTATACAACCATGTTTGCTATTATATAAAATAATTAATATCGTAGAATAATTATTTATATCTAAAACATTGATTTTTTTTAAAGAATGCGTTTTTAGAAACAGATTAAACCAAATAAGCATGTTTGTAACATAAAAAATCAGGCTATTAATTTTATGGAATCGCATAGAGTACGGGTCAAACACCAAACAAGACTGTATGGACTTAGTTTCCCTTGCCTTCCTAAAAACAGAGAAAAATGAACAAAAAAGTTATAGTCTTTCGAAATTTCCGCGGCCATAGGAAAAATATTTTTTAGATTATTTCTGTTTATTTTTACTTTCCTCATATTCAAAATGAAAAGTAGAGTGTTTACTTCGGGCGTATGGACCCATAACAGTCTCGAACTATCGGCGCCCTCACTTCGTTCGTGCGCCAAAAATCTCGACTGTTATGGGTGCCATACATCCCTTGCTAAACAATCTACTATTTGCCTTTCTCCGCGTAGGGGGTGGATTGGGCTTGGTGTGACATATTTTTATGCATTTTCAAAACTGCTATGAGGATATACAGCTTCTGCACGGTTAGTAACTTACAATCCTTATATAATTGATCAGTCGGATATCTGAATGGCTTGCAATGCATGACCACAGAATATATAATAGGCATGACTTTAATTAGGCATCGTTGCGCTCTCTCAACAGTTAGAAATTTAGTTTTAGAGCCCCTCCCCAAACAGTTATACTTACAGTAAGTGATTACCGTTTGCGCCAGGGCAACGTAAATCCGGTCAATAGGTTTCGATGCTACATGTCTAAGTTTTTAAAACACCCCTACAAGTTTCCAAGTATTGTTATCATAGTCAATGTGTGGGTGCCACGAAAGCCTTTGGTCTACAATGATCCCAAGATATTTCACGGATTCAACTTTAGTAATGCTTTCACATGTGCAATATAAGGAACCAATGTTTTTACATGAATGAAGCCTTAGTTGATCACTATTATTTATTCTGTGGTTGAAGGAGCACTATTATTTGTTCTGTGGTTGAAGGTTAGAATTTGGTTGACTTCTACTGTTTATTGTGAAGCAAACTGTAATTAGTTTTGGTTACATTTAGAGTAGATAATAAGCAGATTTGAATGTAGCCAATCAGAAACCCTAATCAAGCCCAGGTTAGCTAGCTCAAAGACCGAAGTCTAGCTCCCACGAGCAGCTTTTGTCTCTGCAACTAATTTGTCTCTCGCATCAAGTCTATTAGTAGGTAGGTAAAGTTTTCCGTCTGTCGCGTTGTTACCTGCGCGCACCTTCATACAAACCAATAGGTAGACAACACAGAAAACCGCCAATACATACAGGTGATCTGTGGTAGACAATGATGTCAGAGACAATTTAATTACGGAGACAATAGTTCACAATTTGTTAGTAAGACACACTGACACGATAGTGTTTTTGGCGCATTATCAAAATGATAAATAAATAACTTCTTACAATCACACCAATTATCTAAGCTCATGTTAATTTCATTAAGAAACTGTTTCATGGAAAACTTGATAACGGATAAATATATACTTAGATACTTTTTGTTTTGTAGATACATCAATATACATAGTAAACACCCAGACCAACACAAATAGACATGTTCATGCACACAAATATTTGTCTTGTTCGGGAATCGAACCCCAGACCTTTGGCGCAGAAGGTAGGTAGTCTACCCCTGCGCCAAATCGGTCGTCGAATGATTGCAATAGGATAGGGATGATGTAAGATGAGACAGAAATGAGATGACTGATCAAGATAGCAAAACAAATCAAATCATTTATTTGCAAGCAAACACGGTACAAAGATGTTACAAATACATGCTCGATGGCGTGTTGCACCAGGTACCTCCTTGCACGCAAATATAAAATAATTGAGTTTAAAAGTACATAAAAATTAAATGTCATGTTACAAAATCATCGGGTAAGTAGGTATGTCAATTTAAATCATTTTACAGTATCACCATTTATGTCAATATAAGATTTAGAGACAGATTGAATGGGTGGTAGGAAAATATTGACGATTCATAAGTACATATTTATTATGTCTAAGTGAATAAAGAATATTTTTATCTTTATCTTTATCTTTATTTTTCGCAATCGCAATAGGGAGGTACTTTAAAATTTTAATTCTGATTTTTTTCCGAACAAAATTAAATACCTGCCGGCAGTGGAAGAAACTGCCACATTTGTTTTCTAAATAGGTTTGAAGGCAGTTCTTTAATGTCCATAAGTAGTTTATTAAATATTTTTATTGCCATTGGAATGGCATTCTGTTCTGACCATACAAAGTTGAAGACACTGTTTTTGGGTATCTTCTATTATACTTAGGGATATACTAATTAAAAACGTGAACATATCAAACTTTTACAGTTACTTAAAAATTTGGTTTATTAATTAGTTAATTATGACCTCAGATCATATAATACTATACATTATGACCCTTTAATCCCGACTTTAAATGGCAAGTCCATTGAAAAAGTATATTTATTTCAGTAATAATACCCTAGAATCTAGATAGATAATAGTCGATTCCATACTATGTATAGGAAGCAAAGATTTAGAAATCAAGATTTTAAGGAACAAGCTAGTCATCGCGCCGCACTTTCTTACACTTTGCATAAAATACAAACTACCTAACTACTGAATCGTCACGTAACAATTTATTATGGATCGATTTTGGGCGACTCCAATTTGTGTGCATTTCAAACTGTCTGTGATAACTCGGGGAATTTTCATGCTAGCGAAATAATTCATTCACCAATCTATCAGTGTTCAATGAAATTTTTCCGATACATAGGTACCTATACTGCTTAAAATAAAAAAAAGTTATCATACTGTCTTTGTTCTTTCAATTTACGGGAGAACGGTTCTCATTGGTTTCAAATACGAAAACGAAAAGTTTTTTTCAAAGTAAGTAGGTAATCATTTCAAATGATTCCTTTGAAAATACTTTTCGCTTTGTTCGACTTTTAAGTTGTTTTTGATAACATTGCGTTCATACACATACTTTGGGAAAAACCTTACCTATAGATTGTAAGTTATTCATATTTATTCTAGCTAGAAAAGTTTTAGTACTTATACCTAGTACCTACCTATCGTCAAAGAATCTATCGTCCTGGTGCAAGTCGAAATCAGAACTCAAAAAAACTTTGTCATAAAGTTTTTAATTTTTATCCAATGCAACACAATCATGATTGATGGCCCATTTCAATAATAATATTTCCACCATTGATTTTAAGACCGTCAAGCTTTCATTTAGAAAACGACTTATAATTAGAGAAAACTAGCTTTCCGCCCGCGGCTTCGCCCGCGTGGACCTCACGACGTTATCCTGCGGGAATGTGATATTTTTCTGGGATAAAAAGTAGCCTATGTTCCTCTCCAGGCTACAAAGTATCTGTGTCCCAAATTTCAGCCAAATCCGTTTAGCCGTTTTGGCGTGATTGAGTAACAAACATCCAAACATCTAAACATCTAAACATCCAAACATCTAAACTTTCACATTTATAATATTAGTAGGATTGAGAACACTGATGTTGTTCACAGTACTTAGGCTGGATTTTGCCAATGACTGCGAGCTAAGCCGTCATAAAGCCAGGCAGTGTAAATCAGATTTCCCATTTAAGGCGAGGAATCCCGACCGAAATAGGCACGCTAACGCTTGCTCGGCCGCGCTTTATACACTTCGCGCGGACCCTGCGGCAGCCGGCAGTGAACTGTGAACTCGCGAGCGCCCCGCGAATCGAAAATCACTTAAAATTCAATTAAAATTTAAATACTAAAAAAATTAAATTTATAACGGCCGGAATCCCTCGGCTATTCAAAGACAATTATTTTCATATGTTTTTCATTAACTAAAACCAAGTATACTGCAAGTAATATGGTATTTGAATTATTATTAGACGTATGTTTGGGATTTTATTTGACACAGTAAAATATCACCAATCGAAAAAAAACGGCCGGAAGCACTAGATAAATAACTGAAAAATAACATATATTTTTTCCAAATTTTAAGTACTTGTGATTTGCGAGTAATCCATAATTTAAAATACCCTATTTTGGGGAATCGGCGCCTTAACGTAGCGCTTGAAGCAGCCACACAGAACACACTGAACATTGTAATTGACTGCAGTCTGTGTACAAATAATTACTTGAAACACGTATAAACTTTGATACAATAATGAGAAGCATCTCCCGTTACCTTTGCACCGTTCTGCTTTTGACGGGGCGGAAATCAGAAAAGCGCTTTCGAATGATTGGCCAATTTCACGAACCGTCGTAAACGCTCCCGACAGCGGAATGTAGGTATGCACTGTTTCTGTCACTCACTAAAGAATAGGCACAGACAAAGCACAGAATTCGAATCCGATTTCGTTTCCGACGGTTTCTAAATCAGGGGCTGGTGGGTCGAGTAACGATACACGCTGCTGCCGAAACTTTTAATTGTGTTCGAGTTGAATACTGCGACCGACGGCGGGCGACGCCAATTAATAAGGTTACTGAGTTACCGTAGTTATAACAAGAAAAGTACACATGCAAACTAGTTTTGTAGTAAGTGCCTACCTAGGTACACAAAAAATTATCCGCCCTCAATTAAAAACTCTTTAATACCTATTAAACCACTAAAAATCGAAAAATAAATTAAATTTTTAATTGGAAGGACGAAAATACGTGACTTTTTCTAATTTACTTACTTTACAGTATCTTTCTTTGCCAACGCAAGATACTGCTCCTTCTATCCTTCAACAATATGCAAACTGTGATGCTAAGAAAACGATTCTGTCCATAGAATCCACTCCTGTAGGTGTTGATTCCATCCTTCGATCATTATGATCGAAGGATGTATAATTATCCATATCCTTAACACATCCATTACTTCTGGTACTTTTCCCACTTCCTGGAAAGACACATAATAATATATCATTTCACTTCCTAAGAAACCTAAACCTATTTTGTTCACCGCTTTCCGACCTATTTCCAGCATTATCCTTTCCTTTCCAAGGTCCTGGAAAAATTGATACAGCACTCCAGCTTACTGATTATCTCAATTCAAACCATCTCCTGAATCCTTTTCAGTCTGCTTTACGTAAAGGCCATGGCACTTCTACAGCATTAATTAAGATCTTTTTTACCCTTTGGGTACGGAACTCTAAAAATAACACGTAAGAGAAAGAGAGTAATAATACTTTTATATATATTATGTAGAGAGCCATACCAATATCTATCAAAGAAAAACTACATAATTTTGACAATTAAATAAATTTTATTTTTGAAATAATTTGGTCCAGCTGTAAATAAGTCAGTATTTATTTTCTGATATAATATATTCATCATCATCATCATCACTTCAGCCGTACGATTATTATTAAGTATAATACATATATATCTTACTTTGAAATCGCGCCTCAAAAGTTATTCAAGCATTATGTCTCTAAACCTGCCCAAAATACATATTATTTTGTTATGAATATTATTATACACGCATAGTTGACATTATTATAATTAAATTAAAGAAAAAAAAATAACATAGGCTGAAAGTACATACCTCCACGCACTGAAGGCAGCAACAATGACATTACTGGCTAAAAATCCTATTTAATCACAATGCCTTTGGCCTTATGTCTATTGCGATAGTAATAATCATGGACATGTAATATAATATAACCTAAGAAAACATGAAGAGGTATAGTAGATTGTTAAGTAAGGGCTGTATCATATGGCACCCATAACAGTCGAGTGTTTTGGCGCACGAACGAAGTGAGGGCGCCGATAGTTCGAGACTGTTATGGGTCCATACACCCGAAGTAAACACTCTACTTTTCATTTCGAATATGAGGGAAGTAAAAATAAACAGAAATATTCTAAAAAATATTTTTCCTATGGCCGCGGAATTTTCGATAGACTCGAATTCTCATAACTTTTTCGTTCATTTTCTCGATTTTAGGGAAGGCAAGGGAAACTAAGTCCATACTGCCATGTTTAGTGTTGACCCGTACTCTATGCAATTCTATGGAATTAATATCCCGATTTTTTGGGTTACAAATAACTTATTTGGTTTAATCTGTTTCTAAAAACGCATATTATTAAAAAAACAATGTTTTAGATAATAATAATAATTTCTCTTTTTGTATGGTGTCTACGATTTTAGTTTTTTTATATATCGTAGCAAAGCTGGCTGTATAGGCTTCTGTGCCTTTGCCCACATACCTTTGGTAAATAAATGTCCAGAGATTATAGATCATTTTTGTACATAAGTAGGTACTCTTTAATTTACAGATTTTGACATGACCCCTCTGTTCCTTTTTTAAATTTCATTACAGCCCTAGGGCCGCCACATACTACTTTCAACCCGCATTTTAGACAAGTTATGAGTTACTTTCAGAATATGAGACATGAAAAATACTTTCTTACGAAATTATGACCCCAAAATAAAAATTAAGCTCAAAAACTAAAACCCGGCTACTGAAAAGTCACGCTCTAAAAAGTATGAAACAAGAAAATATTCTCATCGGAAATACGACATACGACCACAGGGTAAAAAATTACCTACTCCTGTGATACCTACGACCATGGCAATTTCAGAATATTTTCTTGTTTCATACTTTGTAGAACGTGATTTTTCAGTAGCCGTGTTTTTTCGATCATATTGTTCTTATGTGTGTATCATAAAACTGTACCGTTAAAACAAGTTGCAATAGTTGCATCTCTATAATTCTAGTTATTTACCTAAGACCATTAAGTTACATACTAAGCGCGGAACTAAAATAGACTGAATGACGCAAAGCTATTTTCATAATAATTTGCTAAAACAATGAGTGTTTCGAACGGGTTTCAGCTAACACAAGAGCTAATAAGCTTTAACTTCGCTATTGTGTTGTGATTGTGACATAAAGTTCTAATAATACCTAACTAAGCCACAGAATATATAATAGTACTAACGTAATTAAGCTCTGATCTGACACAGACTCTGTACCTTCTAAGTTTATTTTGATACAAAATTGTATCCAACTTAGAGACGAGAAGACTTTTGCAATTTGCACCTAGCCTTGTGAATGCAAAAGTTTTAAACTTATTGTTAAATTCCTAGGTATTATGAAGGTAGCGCGGTAGCTCAAAGGTAGTATGGTAACCTACAGGATTTAAATAAGGTAGGTATTTTATTCGTAAATAATGGTTATACTCGTAAGTTTAAAACAAGTCTAAAAAGAAATAATATTTTTTTGTGTATTGTAATCAAATATAGAAAGTTTTACCTATATGCGGACGACCTTAAGCTTGCGAAAGCCATAAGCAGTGGCAAAGATACGGGAATCCCTAAAGTCGGACCGTGTCGTCGGACTTTGTCAAGTTGCTGTCACGTCACGAGAATAAAAATGTCTCTAGATTGTACATATCGTGGAATATTATTTCTTAGGTTTTATTTTAATTTTACTTGGGGGTCCTAATAAATAATTAAAATAGGTATCTGAGTTGTAGTGTAGGCAGGTAGGTTGATGTGTTAAAGTGAAACTTTAAGTGATTTCTAATTGAAAACATGGCAAAAACACTGAAAAACCACATTTTCATATAAAAGGTTCTTTTACAATGATTATTAAATTTAAAGAAAACGAGAAGAGAGAGATTATAATTAATTTAAAATTATATGATCGAAGTTTAAAAGCAACAACAAGAGTGTTTTACGTAAAATTTCACAGTGCATTGGTTAGTATGAGATGTGATTTTGATACTTTGTGATTGCATATTCCGTTTTATTTGCAGAAAACATAAACGCGACGAAATTAAATGATTTGTACAGTCTATATATACTGTGTGTTTGTTACATTAGCATGGCGCGCTGTGGGAGTCGTTTGTGTTACATGGCACTAACGTATACAGTATTTCTGAAGCCGACCAAATTAGTTACTTGAATGTATTATCCACAGCTTATATGTAGATACTTACTCAAACTTGTTGAATATTAGCTGATGCACACGATTTGCAATAAGACATACTTAAATCAACTTGTTACATAGTGCGACGTAAGTAAATTAAATGGAATGTCCCTTAATCGGTAATCCCGACACCGAGCACTAACACAGCGCCTTCCACGCGTAAAGTTTGGACCGCGCATCTCGGACTGCGTTCCCAACCGCGGATGGATCTGTGCGGTTTGGACTGCAGATCAAACTGTCGTGCTAATTACTATTATAAATGTAAGTACCTATCCACGTTTTGGATTGCGGGCGAATCTTACATATTTAGGCAAACGACGCAGTTTGTTCAAACAACTGAAAACAAGCGAGTTGGACTCGCCCATATAGGGTTCCGTACCCAACCCACTTAACGTAACGGTTGCCTATATCTAGCCAAAATTCCGCTATCATTTTTCATCAGCAAAATATAATTTTGTGTTTCATAGTGTTTGTATGAATAACAAAGTTACATTTGTGAAAAAGTTACATGCTTCCAAGTATGTGAAGCCTTTTTTAAATTTTTGTATTAAAATCGTAAAGCGGTTCACAGAGTACCTACATCTACCTACCAAGGTTCAACTATGTAGTTTTTATAGTTTTGGTAATAGTGGCTGTGACATCCGGACCGACCATGAAGCTCGACTTAATACTGAGGTAACTGGAGAGTGCAGTACGAACAATTTTTTGAATACCACAAATAACACAGTGGCTGTCTTCCGTCTCACCTACACTTTAAAAAAATACGTATGGTCATATGAGACAGCAGACAGCCACTACATACATAAATGTCAAATTTGCTGGCGACACTTTTTTATTCAGGGTGAGAGCTCCAGTTACCTCAGAGTATTAAGTCAAACTTCATGGGACCGACGGACGGACGGACGAACCACAGAACACAGACCTCTTTCTGTGTTCTGTGGGACGGACAGACAGACATGACGAAAAGGTTCCGTTTTTTGCCATTCTGCTACGGAACACGGAACCCTAAAAAACGAGAATGTGGGTAAAAGAATATGGTTTGTTTCTCATATTCCGTTGCTGTAGTCCTTCCTTCCACAGGCATGGATGTTCTCGGAACAAACGAAGAACTTCGACGCTCCAAACCGACATTTTTTATTTTGCGTTCATACGTGGTGCGTGCTCAAAACTGTGAAAACATGCGCCCTGCCTTGCCTGTGACAACATGCCAGATCGAACTGTCAGTCCCGCGCATGTACCTACACTGTCAAACAATACTATGGAAACCATAGCAACCGTTTTTAAAGTACCTAACCCTTCTGAAGCCATGGTTTTTTATGGTCCATTTTTTTGTAAACAAACCACGTGAGTTCGCGCTATCGCTCTCCCGAACATCTGGTTATACTTAGGCGGTCTTTAGTAACATTTATGAGTGGCTGATGAGTCAAACCATTAAATTAAAATTATGGGACACTTGTACGACATGCTTTGTTTTTATAATCGTCGTTCGACTCGACCTTTGTGTAAACAATGAACAATAGTGCGGTCCATTGGATTTTTTTTTGTTTTTCACATAGTTATCGATGAAATAACATATAAAAAGTATTAATATTTAGAATCTACATTAAAAAACCTATCGAGTAAATCAAGATTTTTTTCGAATTTTTTTGCAAAATTATGTACTTACTTCCGATTTGCACATCCGGCGGACAAGAGTACCTCGTCTGCGCAGGCCCTTATAGATTAATAATATAAGTATAAAATCCAAACATATAAAAATAATTAAAAAAAACTTCTTTTTAAAATTTTATATACTTAGTCGAGTCAAGAGATACGAATATCGTGTTTCTAGCCACAAAATAATCAAGATCGTTTATGAAACTTCAAGATTTTTTTCTCTTTTAAATAGAAGGAGCATGTTACGACCACAGAACACGGAAAGATTTTTTTCTCTTTATAAAACCATGAGCACAAGTAGCTACTTGCAGGACAAAAATGTATTTAACTTTGTTTTAGTATGTAGAGCGGCCAATTAGACGGTAATATTTCATTTCTCAAATACTCTTATTTGACTATTTTAATAATGTTTAATTATCAAGTTTTGCTATAATTTCCACACAATTTTTATCGAAGACAAAAATCCGGTTGAGTGCTCAAACCGTTTAATATTTTCAATTGCATAAAGCTGTAAGGTAAACCTACTATTTGCTTGTGCTTATTCACTTCAGTAAATTCGAATATTTTATCTAGAACCAATAAGTATTTCCAACCTCTGTCGTTTCAATATCCTGCATACCTACTCAAGTCTCCGCTCAGCTAAATTGGCAAGTTTACCAAGTTACTCGTGGGAATGCAAGGAAAGAAACTATTGGATTTGATATTGTGAATACAAGACGCTCTATGTTGAGCTGCTTGACATCAAAGATGGAATTTAGAAATCTGTAACAGTGATTTATTATTTTTGCAATGCCATTTCTATTTCCCAATTATATTGAAATAGCAATTTTATTTCATCTTAATCGATTGTCTAATATGAAAAGATAAACTTCGTTTGCAGAAAAACGGACACCGCGCGACGCCGAAGTGCCAATACCTCATCTGACATTTTCAATATTTATATTATCGTTGTACAGTGCCACAACCTTTTCTGTGCCGGTGACAGCGGCGCTACGTACGTTTTTTCTTTTTTTGTAGCAATTTAACCGGCCCTGACTTCTAAGAACTTCAGCCGCCAGCATCGCTATGGTTGGACATCAACTTGACAGCAGAATGACATTAAAAAAAAACACGCTAGTTTCACATTTTGGCCACCGGCACAGCAAAGTTTGTGGCACTGTACGTAGTACTTACAGTGCCACAACCTTTTCTGTGCCGGTGACAGCGGCGCTACGTACGTTTTTCTTTTTTTTGTAGTAATTTAACCGGCCCTGACTTCTAAGAACTTCAGCCGCCAGCAGCACTATGGTTGGACATCAACTTGACAGCAAAATGACATTAAAAAAAATCACGTTAGTTTCACATTTTGGCCACCGGCACAGCAAAGTTTGTGGCACTGTATAAATTCCTTGATATTATCATAGACAATATTTTTTGTGACGTCAATTGACCGGCCACCCTGTATACACATTTTATAGTTAGTTTTGAATTTAAAGGCACTATACCATGAAGTTTGACTTAATACTCTGAAGTAACTCAGTATTAAGTCGAGCTTCATGCACTATACGTATGTATGTTTTTTTAAATATCCTAAACGTATTTTTAGTTACATTACAACGGCATGAAATTAAAATGTTAAAAAACCTCCCTATTAAATTAACTGTGTTTATTTACTACATTATCCTTTAAATTCAAAACGATAATAAAATATCAGTAAGGAGGTTGGCACTCCGCCGTCATATTCATTCAAATAGGTATGCTCACTGCACTGCACAGTCCATCAGTATTTAGAATCTTTCCAAAACTGTATCTACAATTGCGGGATCTGTCAAGGTCTGCTCTACACCTGGCTGGTAAAAAGATAAATCTACCTACCCTATACTTATTTATTGTTTTCGGTCTTCCTATTCTAACACTATCCTACGTAATGTTCCTAACGTCTATCCTCTTCAAGCATTACAATACATTTCCTCATAAGTTACCGGAAATAGACAAACTTAGAATTACAATAAAATTGTGTTATGCATCCAAAAGCTTCTTTATTTATTCCGACGCTGGATTAGACCCACGCCCGGCCCTTCACCCAATATGGAGCGAGCTTAACACAATCATACTAGCGACTTGAATGACATAAATATCACTGGAAACTTGGTCAATTTATAGCGTTCCAACTTAGGTGTACAGTATCAAAATAATTCAACTTTCAATTTTATTGTATTCGTATAAGGAATGATTAAAGTTTCATCAGATAAATTGCCATTGTGAACATTTAAATAAAATTGTAATTGCATTTTAGGTAAGTACTTACTATCAAATTATCCATAAGTACTAATATTATAATTCTGAAAGTGTGTTTGGTTTTGTCCTTCATATTGGCATTTGGATAGTTTGTGAGCTGAAGAGTGGAATAATATGCCATTATAATATTAGTATGGATTGTAAACAGAGTTTTAATTTAAATAATATTATGTTCTCTGTCAATTAAATACTTAAATAATTAATACCGTATCAGGCGGTCAGGATAGATTAAAGTACTATGTAAAGCCACTCGCTTTCCATCAAGCGTTTCATTCAGGCACTATCATTACAATGTCACATATGGGTCAGGCCGTAGATTTTGCCACATTCGAGGGTACAAAAGTCTCCGCCTCATATAATTTTAAATATAGTACTCTTAGAAATGTCTCAATCTTATCATCGTGTTTCCTAAGAAATAGCAAACCAAGGCAGATATAGATATTTGGATAAGTTTATATATTTGGAAAACTATTTGACATTTCCCTCCCAAAAGTGACGGATTTTTTATAATAAACCGCGAATCCGCAGTGGTAGGTGTACAGCTTAAACATCGATAAAATTATCATTTTTTAACTTATTGATGAGCTGTTTGATTTGACGTTATAAAATAATAATAAGGTTGCCATTCCTTTAATATCTTTGCGTCTTTCCTAAGAAAAAAGATAAATTTTCGGCAATAAGATTTTTTTTTTGAAAAACCATTTCTTTGCGCTACTTATATTGCGCAACCATTTTCACCCATTTTATGGTTTTAAAACATTTATTAAGATTTTTTTTATTGACAGATCTATTTTTTTTTATTTTTTTTGGCATCCTAATGGTTGGCAGGTCCTTTTAAAAGTGATACTTCAAGCAGGTTGTTGCTAGAGTCAAAGTAATGGACTCTCAAACATTGAAAAGAGTTGAAATAAATTTTAAAGTTGTATTATATTTATATAATTAATAATGAATAATACCAAATACCTCCATCTAACAAATTAAATGTATTTTTTTTGTAAATTGAACAAATCATACATAGGTACTTACTAGTTTTTGTCATCCTGTTTAACTTTTCATTGTGCGCAATATATAAAAAAGAATTACTCATAGGTACATTATTGTTAATTATTAATTAAACATACTTACATACCAACATCGTGTTTCTTTTTCTAGTTTGATGCAATACCTCTTGTTAGTACATGTTTGTTAAATAAAATCACATTAATGTACGTGCTCCTTAATAATTTTGCGCTACCATTTTGCACTACTTTGTGCGACCGACTCGTAGAAAATTTTGCGTCACCATTGCGCTATTTGTGGCAAAATCTACGGCCTGACCCATATATATAGATTCATCGTGCAGTTTCCCATGTGCATTTCTTTAAAGAGGAAAGTGATGAATGGGCGGGGCCATACAAATCCGTAGCTTAAGTACTGTTAGATGCAAACTGGGACATATGATAACATGTTAGCATGTTATAATTAATTTCGTGCAGCCGACGGAATGATGAATGCATATCGCCAATAAAATCACGAAAATGAGGTGGTATAGGTATTGGTAGTAAACCCATACGTTTACTAAACAATTTTGGTTTTTATTTTTAAATCAGGATTTAAATCTAGGTCCTTTGGGATCTTACAGGCATCTTACCTTAATAATAGATGTTAACATTACTTTCAATGAAACTCGTTCACGAGAATGGAAGAAGTTCATGAGTATCTTAATATTCCAACAGTCAAACAGCAAATAGCCGATAGCATTAGTTCGTATAAAGATCGAATCAGTAATCCATATCCATAAGAACCAACTGGCCTAGAGTCTTATTGAACCATTGCAGACAAGACGTCTGAAGAGACTGCATACTTGGGACAACACACAATAACCTTACCAGTTAGCAAAACATAAAGGCAGCCTGACAGTGGAAAGGCATGCCTCCACGCCTGCATTAAAAACAAAACAACATGGTCCAAAGACCGATCGCATGTTAGCAAACAAATATGAAAAAAAAAATAACTTTCAATCAAACAATTGTGTGTGGCCTAACATTTGAGACACCCATTTATTTTTCAGATCTCAGAGCCGACACTGAGCTACTGAATACTGATGTTAGAGCGCTAAGATTGAAAACGAACCCTGGATTGCCTTTTAGTTCCGAACTCATTCCCCCTTATCCCAAAACGTGGACTAAAATAGTCCTGGTTTAAAACTGCTACTAAACTGGTGCTGTCACTTTCATTTCCCAAATGAAAGACAGAATTAGAATCAGTTTTTGGATTATGGGAGATTAAGTTTGGGCTTTATTTTAGTTTTAGATTTATTATCATTAGTTTTGTTCATTTCTCCTGATGGCGACGACCAGATTCAGTATTTATGTATCGGAATTAACCTACTTCTTATAGGTGACACACAAAATCACGACTAAAACATACATTTTTTTAAAGTTAAAATAGGTACCTACAAGAAGACACGTTTAATTTTTAGACCTACACGCTCATTGCAACAAACCCAGGGAAATCAATCAACAATCACTGATATCTTGTCTGTACTGTAGACCTTGCATCACAGAATTAATTTAGTAATCTGTGGCAGAACTAGGTAAGTATTAATAAATCATAATTAGTAGGGCCTGGATTAATATGTAAAAACATATTGTTAATTAAAATTGTTTTCGTTCTTAATTATATTTTCTACATAAATTATGATACCTATTTAGATCGAGAAAATTCAATTTTTATTTTCCATATTTTTCCATATTTTACATGTAAATCCATATCATTAACAAAAAATATCAATCTATCCATATTTCATAATTTTACGTTAGATGGATCAGCACTCAGCAGTGCTGTGAAATGAGTCATTTCAAATGACAAAAAACCTAAGCTTTGCGACAAAACGACATGCGAGCGGTCTGATACCTACCGCGCCCCGTCACACGTAGGGCTGCCACCTCTCCGGGTTTGACCCGGAGTCTACGGGTTTGCATGGTGCATGTCCGGGCTACGGGTTTAGCATCGATATCTCCGGGTCGGACAGGGCGGTGACAGCGAATCAATTAAAAAAAGAAGCCAATGAAATTTATAGTCGAACTGTTGAATACACAAAAATATTAAGATTTTGAGGACGGTATTCAAAATCTTTTACAAATTCGATGTAACAAGTGCAGTAGGTAAGTTAAGAAGATGCTGATGTGGAAGCTGTCAAATCACTTGGTATGAAAAATGTGGACGACCAAGTATTTCCTCAGTTAATACAATCTAGTGATTCAACAATGCAATATTGCTTGCCTATTTACGATGGGTTCAGTTACTCAAAGTCACCTCAATCTTCACCGAACTACCAAAAATAATTGGATTTTTTTCAATCCCTTTTAAGCAATGCTTTTGCAGAACGCATCTTTTCTCTAATGGGAAATTCGTGGACAGACGAGCGAAACTGCTTTTCAGTGGTCAGAATTAATTATATAGAAAAAAAAAACCCAAGAATATTTGAAGTTTTGGAGGAAACCTGAACAAGATGCTTAAACAATCTCTTCAGAATAAAAAATATAGTTGTTTAAAGTGTCAAGCTGGTCCAAGTCAGCCTAGCACTAGCTAGGTTATTTATATAATAAAATACATTACCATTACCAATGGTAGGTAATTTACCATCACTTTTACCTAAGGTCCACTTGCAGCAAATTAGTTAATCTTAGTTTTACGAAAAATAAATTAAGCCCATTCACAAATGTAAATTTTTTTAATCTAGATTTAACGTTTTGACATTTTTGTGTGGGTTAAATCTAGTTTTGGTTAAATTGCTGCAAGTGTTACCTAAATTAATTAAAATAATTCATACCTAAAAAAATATCTCGATAAAAAAACAATATTTCTGAAATCTCCGGGTCTACTGTTTTTGAAAGGTGGCAGCCCTAGTCACACGCGCTGCCCCGCCCGCACCGCTTTTCCTCTCCCGTATCGTGCCCTTCAGTTCGCCGACTTAGTTAGGCAGTGTTTCGTCCAAACAAACATAGTTTTAATTTTGTAAATTGAAAGAAACACCTGATTATATACTGCAATTCAAGTAATAATGAAACAGAAGCTGAATAAAATTGTTATTTTTTATTTTTTGCAATAAACAGTCATAAATTTTACAGTAAGTACCTATTGTTATTTTTTAACACATATTTTTGCCATATTTTACTTTTTTTAGTCCAATTATATGTACTTACTTACATATTTTAAAATTTTTAATACATTTTTATCCGAGCCCCAATAATTAGGTATGTAGGGAGGGACTGTATCGTGTTGAGAGTCCTCCATCAATCGCTGGCATCGAGCAATAAAGTCGCTTAACAAGTAGCAACTTAAGAGGCACACAGCGAAGAGGCAAAGCCTTATCAGACATACCTACTTAGGTACTTGCGATATCGATACCCATTATGAAAAAGGAATTAGTCTGGAACGCTCCATCTCTCGTTTGTTGAGCGATTAAGCTTTCTGTGAAGCAAGATCAAATCTGAATGCAATCATAGCGCGTAATATAATATCATTTCTAGTGCATTACTTGTGTGCAGTCATTCTGGCAACCATCCCCGAACTTTCAGGTAGAGTCGCGGAATTTGAATGTTTAGCATGTACAGTCAGCGTCAAATTGAGTAGTCAAAAAGATCTGAAAAACATAAACGCAATTTGATCTAAGCAGTTTGAATCATCATATTGTTGTAATCGCGCAAGGTGTTCAAAATATCTAGGCGATCATTGTTTCATATTTATATGAGCAGTCAGAGTGTTCAAATTTATCTATGCAAACAAAGCTATCAAAACATCTGTGCATAATGTACAACACCATATTGCACAGATATTTTGAGAGCTTTGAGATTAGATTTGTGATGAGCTTTGTGAATGAGATTCATCCACTTCCAATCTCGTCCATATTCCTAACTCGTCCATTATTTAACGACTCAAATAGTCCTCTTTTCTTTCTAAGTCGTTTACATTATTAGTCGTTTTACTTTACCTACTATTTCGAAGTTTTAAGGGCTCCGTACCTCAAAAGGGAGAACAGAACGGGTCTCTCTGTCAACAAGAACCATTTTCCTCGGCAGCATAAAGGCTGTAATTTATTTTGAGATGAAGAGATTAAGACCATTACCTACCTCTTATTGCTGAAGGAAAAAAATAATACTTATTTTGTTTCGTGATCGAATCAAGAGTACGGGTAGGTATCTGATTTAATACAGTATCTGGTTTCACTATGCTGGCTATCTTTAGAAATTTACCATTGTCAGACAATCGTGATTTCGACTATAGCTGAGACTCCCTTTGTGCCCCAGCCTTGATATTTGCTGATTCCGATGAAGAGCTGAACAAAGAAGTCTAAACTATTATGGAACAGCCATAAAGCCGAAATTTTCCAATGACGACTTGGCGACCAAGTCCACATTAGTTGACAATAGTTCATCAAACAACATTGCGCGTTTTGCATGCTAAATTACAAATAAGTATCTAGGATGTTTTGAACCAGGTCTAACTTTGAGTCCACGTTTTGGAATAAGGGGGTAGAGGTTTAATGAACATACAAATCAAATCTCGTTAAAGTAAAGAGGTTAAGTTCGGTTTGGTTACAACCAACCGTGCAGTTCGATTGCAGTCGGTGTGCAGTTCACACGGCTGCACGCCGACTGCAATTGAATGCAGTCGTGTCAACTGCATTCAAACTGCACCTGAACTGCAATTTGCGGTTGGATTGCAGTTGAAATGCGGTCCGTCTGTCTAGAGCCTCAGGTGCCATTTAGTTAGGTTCTTTCTGGCAACTATACTTGCCGACCGACACGACACGTCTCGACCGACGCGACGAACGGCGACGACGCGACGCCGACGTCGTCGTCGGCTCCAGCGACCTCAAAGCCTGGCGTGCGGAATAGTGCAAACAGTGCAAATTATGCCGCCGATGATCGAGTCTCAAAGAGGCTCTGGGCATTTTCAAAATATCCAGCGCATATAAGTAATAATATCGCTCACATTTTATTAAGGCCACTACAGTGCGTAATATATAATACATCAAATAAACTATCAAATATTTAAATTCATCAAACATTTATGCCTTCTTTTCCGCTTGACGTGTTAGTTTGGTTTGTGAATAACCATGCAGGTTTAGTTGACGGGCGAAATGGAACATCACAGGCACGCCTCGCCTGTCAGGTACACGGTTTAAGCTAAAAATCTATTTTTTTAAAGATTTTAATATCGCAAAATCTGCGAAGCGATTTAGTCAGCTTACATTTTTATTTGTTACTAGCGGCCGCCCGCGGTTTCACCCGCGTGGACTACACGACGTTATCCCGAGAGAATATGATATTTTTCCGGGATAAAAAGTAGCCTAAGTTACTCCTTATTACATCAGCTACCTGCCAGTGAAAGTCCCGTCAACATCGGTCCAGCCGTTTCAGAGATTAGCCGGAACAAACAGACAGACAAAAATTGTAAAGTATGTCATTTTGGTATATATAATCATATGCATGTAGTAAAAAGTGGTTATTTTAATGTTACAAACAGACACTCCAATTTTATTTATTTGTATATGTTTAAGTATGTATAGATAAAAATTAAATGCATAAGTACAAACAGTCAAACACATTAACTACTTGATGTGTAGGTACTATCTATACTTTTTCGATCCTCGCATTCATTTTAAACGTTTTGTTCTCAATGACGTTTTATTGTTGTTCTATTTATTATTACCCGACTGCGACTGAAAGCGGGTTTTGTTTTTCGTGAGTATTTTTCTTTAATAGAAAGTTGAAGAATAAGCTTCGATCAACAAGTGGGTACTAGATGAAGGCTCACGAACTAAATCAGAACTTTCTACGTATATGCACAGATAATATAATACTATACTAGGTATATGGCACCTTTAAACGGAGAAAATAGGTTAATATTGAAAAATTTAAAATGATTTTTTTTTCAATAGTAAAAATTTAAATAAGGTTAGGCCGAGCCGCCCTGCTCTTTCCGGCAAAGCGGTCGCCCCACAGTGTCAACCAAAAAGTGAGTTATTATGCTAAATTATGAGTTTTAGATTATGTGACATGTACATAGGTACTTAAGCTATTTTAATTTCTTTCGACAAATCGGCGGGCGCGCAAAGCTGAGCGAAGCTGAGCGAGCTTTCCTCAGTCACAAAAAACTTTACAGCATGATAAAGTATCAATAAATTTAAAGTATGGTATAAATTTCCAAAAAAATAATAATAGAAGGTTAGGTATTTTTTAATGAAAGTCTTATTTCATTGATATCTTTTTTAGGAAAAATGCTCCGTCTAAACTTTCTTCACCGGACATATTCATGTAACGTATAAAAACAATAATATGAAATATCCAAAAAAATATCCCAGCAGAAACACCAAATTTTAATAAAACAATTGGGGTGACTTGAACTGAAAAATGTCTCTGTCGAACTTCTTAACGGAATTATACCATTTTGCCAAGCCTACTCATGCTTAAAAAAAGTTTTGGATTTTTATCAAGTATCACATACTAGTATAAAAACTCATTTGGTAAAATAAATTTGGACTGAGAAATTACTCGGTTCAATATATAAACAGATTTGTTTATTTAGGTATAAATACCTAACTTCCGTGTGAGTTTTTTTTTGGGTAATCATTTAAAAGTTTATGGCTCATGCTATTTTATAACCCAGCAAAGTTTCATCGACTGAAGAATTAGTGTGTGGGTCTCCATACAAAGAATCTGTTCATTGCCTACACTGTAGTTGGTATAACCAGAAAAGACAGTGATTATTTATTACTAGCGGCCGCCCGCGGTTTCACGCGCGTGGTTCTCGTTCCCGTGGGAATATCGGGATAAAAAGTAGCCTAAGTTACTCCTTATTACATAGCTGATGTAGCTAGCTCCATAGCTCCTTATTAGGTACCTGTCAGTGAAAGTCCCGTTAAAATCGGTCCAGCCGTTTCAAAGATTAGCTGGAACAAACAGACAGACAGACAAAAATTGTAAAATTTGTTATTTTGGTATATTTACCGTATATACAGGGTGTTAGTTTAAACAAGAGACATACTCCAGGGGGTGAAAGTACCCATCAATACAAACAACTTTTATTATGGGACAAAGTGCGATATCGCGAAAAAAAAACAGCTGTCCCATACATTTTGGCCCGTTCGGTATTGCACTTTTGTATGAAACAGCCGATTTTTTTTCGCGATATCGCACTTGGTCCGATAGTAAAAGTTGTTTGTATTGATGGGTAGTTTCACCCCCTGACTGAAGTATAGGTCCCGTGTTTAAACTAACACCCTGTATAATCATATGCATGAAGTAGAAAGCGGTTATTTTAATATGACAAACAGACACTACAATTTTATTTATTTGTTAGATTAGATTAAGGCGCTACTCGGAAAAAGTATGGACTTTTTGATATAAAACTATAGGACGGTTAGAGTTGTTATAAATCTGGT